>OU696530.1:41608497-44108497 GCA_916048285.2 Bellardia pandia
TTTGTTCTAAAATCCCAAAGCTAGTAATTCTAATTTTCGATGCGATTACTAGGTCTCCGCGTATCTTAGAAATGTCTACAGCTTTGGAGTTTTCTTGACCTCTCTGACCTCATTATCAGTTAGGGAGCATGGTCAACCGGTTTGTTTGGCAATTTTGGTGTTTCCTCGAGCGTTACTCTTTCAATAATTTTTTCAACAGTTGACCGGCTTTTGTTCACATTATCTGCGAAAGATTTTAATTTGCTTCGATGGAACACTATTAAATCTCTTATCTCCACTGGTTGCCACATGCCATTCGCCTCCTTAAATAATTTCCTAACTTTGTACTCTACTAATTTTGTTTATAATTGCTTAATGCACAAAGTGCTACTTATTTTATTATATTTTTACTATTGAAGTTTTAAAGATAAAACCTATAACATATCTTTCAGTGAGAGAAAAAGAAAAAAAGTTGCCTATACGAAACATGTGTATGTAAATAAATTTTAAAAATATAGTTTTCTTTTAAAGATATTATTCTTCACAGAAATTATTTTTCGCTGTACAATACTAAATTTTGACTCTGACTAATTATTCTTTGCGTAACTATGAGATTTGTAATTTATTACAATAACAAACTCAGCAGTAGTTGAAATTTTCGATAAAAATTTCATCTTTATTGGAAGTTGCGTTATATTTTTATTTATATGTATTTTTCTGTCAATTTGATTTAGTTGATTTTCAATACCAAACTAATTAGCACAGCAATTAACAATTTAGGTTCATCTCATTGATTTCGTTATTTTATTTTGGACGTAAATGTGTTTTACACGCACAGTCAGCAGGAATTTCGTAAGTATCCAAAATATAGCAATATTTCTTAGTGTTTCTTTGAGAATTACACACATTATATTAAAATTACAACAGATCATACTGCTTCTATGCTGGTTTTTTCATTTAAATGTAAAATTTGTTTGATGTTCTCGTACATCTTGATTAATAACTTTTTGTCTATTGATCTGATTTGGCTACTTTTCAATACCAAACTGCTTAGCACAATCAGTAACATAATTTAAGTAATACCACAAATCTCGCTTTTATATTTTGGATGTGAAAGTGATTTACACACACAGACATTTCGAATTTTGTAATATTTGTAAGAGTTATTTTGGGTATAATAAGCATTCGCTAATTGGTACAAAACGCTAAGCAGCAGCATCTATGTTGAAATTTTTGTTCTTTCAAGTTTATTTGAGGTTGCATTACATTTTTAGCAATAACTTTTTTGCGATTAATCTGATCTGGCTGATTTTCAATACCAAACTACTTAGCACATCTATTAACATGAAGGATAAATTTTATTCATTTCGCTTTTATATTTTCAACGCAGACATGTTTTACACAAACATTCACATAGAATTTCCTAATAATTTATGACTATTTTTGGGTACTACTTATATAAAAACAAACTTATTTACCTTAATTAAATGAGTACAGCATCAAAATCCAAAAATTCTATGTAGATTTGCAATAATTTTGTTGTTAGTTGAAATATTTGTTTTTTTTTTAATAAAACAAATGGATGGCTGTTATGTTGACTATTTAGCTGAGAGATTTATTGATGACATTAGTCAGAGTTAAGCCAGCAAACAATAACAATAACAATATTCCATCAGGATTTTTTGTATTTTGTAAAATTTTATGTATTTTTATTATTTTAATGTTGTATTTATAATTCGTTTAATGCTTATTTCATAAATATTAATGCAGTTACGTTTTATTTACATGAAGCATGAATGAATTTATAAATATATCAAATGATTAAGCAAATTTAAACAAAACACAGCACAGGTAGACTGTTAAAAATGTTTGTAGAAATTGAAATGATTTGAAATTTATAAAGCAATTTATAAAGCTGCAAATTATAAATTTGGACCAGCAAATCAAATTTTTATACCCTACACCACCATAGTGGGGAGGGTATATTGGATTTGTGCTGATGTTTGTAACGCCAAAAAATATTGGTCCAACACCCACCTTAAAGTATACAGATCGATTCAGAATCACTTTCTGAGTCGATTTAACGATGTCCGTCCATCCGTCTGGCTGGCTGGCTGTCCATGTAAAGCTTGTGCGCAGAGTACAGGTGGCAATTTTGCAGATATTTCGATAAAATTTGGTACGTGATATTTTTTCGGCCCACGGACGGATGGGATTGAAACTGGTGGAAATCGGTCCATTATTTCACCTGTCCCCCATACAAATGTCCTGCCGAAATTGGGGTTTACCGATCATAAATGTTTGAATTATGCAACTATCCAAACAATTTTCACCACAAATGAATAGTAAATGGAGCGAAATCACATCTAAAAATTTTGTGAAGATCGGTCTATAATTAGTCGTAGCTCCCATATAAGGCCCACTTCCAAAAATCACTTTCAAGAGCATAACTCAATCTAAAATATTGGTATTCAAATTTGACACAAATAAGTTTCTTATATACAGAAATAATGACACCTAATTTTATAACGGTCAGTCCATAATTAGTCGAAACTCCCATATAAGACCCTCTCCGTAATTCACTTTAACCTCCATAAATCTTTTAAAAGTATTTATATCGAGATAAATTTTAACACATATAATATTTATATTCGCAGAATTCATGACACTAAATTTTGGTCCTAAATAGGTGATATCTCCCATATGATGCCCATTTCTGAAAAACTGTTTAATACATATACTAGGTGTAGGGTATTATATGGTCGGGCTTGACCGACTATACTTTCTTATTTGTTCTATTTACCTTAATGCAATTTGAAAGAACAGCAAGGACTAAACTCTAACACCCCAGTTAAGCCGTATATTTATTTAACAAAAATTACTTATTTACTTAATACTTCTTGTTCTTTCTACCTATACATTATGTTGTAATTTATTAGCTAATCCAATAATGTTTCTGTTTCTTTCTACTTTTTATTTCATTTTACTTACTAGTTTTTTTTTTTATTAATTCATTCATTTTTTTCCTTTTCTAGCAAATAGCTAATTATAGTTGGTTTTAAACACTTTGAAATTTGTTGGCTTTTCTTGTAGTTGCTTTTGTTTTGTAATTTAAAATTCAATTTTCATTTAACAGTTAAACAACAAAAAAAAGTGCCTATAAAAGTGTACCAAGTACAACATACCTTTTTCCAATGGCTTACAAGCCAGCTATGAAACAAATAATATCCTTGCTGTTTTTGTGTTTCGTTGTAGGTTTTTTTTTTAAGTAAACTTTATTAACGTCAACAATAACTAATGTCTTGACAAAAAGTTTTCCAACTTTCTAACCAAAAAAGACCAACAAAAAGTATATCTATGAAAATTCAATGATTTTTGTTTTCTCTCGTACAACACCAGCCAGCCAGTCAGTCAGTCAGCCATCCAAATAAGCTGAAAAAGAAACAACAAACTAACAAATCAAGTGGAAATCTTGCAAAATATTAGCCAGCAAACGGAATAAGGACAGTGTTAGAAACTATTACTTTAATTTACTATATAACCGAAACTATTAGTCAGCCAGGATGAAGAAAATTGTTATTCAAATTAGTTAAAATATTTCTAACAATTTAATAAATCCAAAAACAAACTTGCATCAAGTGCAAAATAACTTACTGGTAATATACACTGTAATCAGTATAGACTCTTAAAAAATGTTCTTATATTCAGTTATAAAACAGCTTCTTGGAAGTCAAATTCGACTATATGAGTTTCACAGCATGAAAGGGAATCTGTTTGCGAAGCACAGGTTTGAAACACTTCCCTTATTGTATTCATCTATAAAGTTCACATATATGTACATTAGGCCGGGCCAATTTGTATGGAGCCGAAAAAATCGATTAGAGCCGCCCCCTAGGATGATTCTATGGACAATTCTAAACAACTTTGGTGATGGAACCATAGGTCTATCTCGATTTTCGAGTCTCCCACTTTTCAAAAAATGATTTTTTTCCTTATAACATCATTTTGATTCGAAATTCGATTTTTTATTCATCGTTATATTATCTTTTTTATGTGTATATGGGGGGTTTTTGGGGTCGAGAAATTCATTTTTGATCTTTATTTTTACCTATGAACACCACCAGAGGGCGTTTCATGCATATTTGTAATATTTTTCGTCTATATTCCGAGAAAAAATGTTCGGTAAAATTGATATTTATTTTATTTTTTTCAACAGAAATTCAACCTAAAAAATAAGAACATGTGTAAAAAAAATTAATTTAGTGGAAGAAAAGCGGAATAAGTTATTTTTGAAAGTCTTTCTTGCTTTCAAGTCATTCATTTTTTGAAAAGTGGGAGACTAGAAAATCGAGATAGACCCATGGTTCATTCACCAAAGTTGCTTAGAATTGTCCATAGAATCATCCTAGGGGGCGGCTCTAATCGACAAAAAATTTGGCCCGCCCTAATGTACATATATCTGAAATATATGATATAAAGTAGTGCTGGCAAAATATTGAGTAATGGGTACCGAGTATCGAGTATTTGCCCTTTTTTTGGACACTCAATACTCAAAAGTAGTTACTCGATACTTTCTGAGTTGTATTTTTAAGCAAGTTGAGTGGGTAAAATAGTGCATAAAAATACATCACTGTATAAATAGACAACAATGTTCATAAATTTTCCAAAGAATTCTTAAGTTGTTGTTAACGTTGAATTAAAAGTTAGCTTTACATTTATTTTTGATTTAATACTAAAAGACATAGAAAACCAATAATAGTTGAAGATCTATTTTTATTTTTTGAAGAAACTACTTCTATTTGCAGATAAAAACTATGCGTTACATTTTCAAAAAATCCGTTAAAAGTGTCGAGTACCCAAATGAAAAGTATTGAATATTATTGAGTAATGGAAAGTAGTAGAATTTGCCAGCACTAATATATAGGTAGAACAATTAGTTAAATATATCTGCGATAATTAAATACTGGTCATATGGTAATTTAATATAAATGCATTTAAACAAAACTACCGGCAATTTGGGGCACTTTAACAACTAACCCCCTTATTCATAAAACTTGTTAAAGGTTTATAACAGGCTTTTAAAGGCTTTGCTTTATAAGCCTGTTATAAACCCTGTTAATGTTTAGTTTCTTTGAACTTTCAAAAACCCGTAAAATACATACGTAGTTCTAAATTTGACATATAATCACAGTAATTTTAATTTATTATTATTGAAAGAAAGAAACGAAGGATATCGATAAACGATCAAAGTCTTTGTCCTCAACAATCGCAGCGACTACATAGTTGAACGCGTGTTTCAACAAACGTCAGTCGGTACAAGCCTCTGAATGGAGAGCCTTTATATTTTTTCAACATCTACTGGGCGGCTTATTGTACATTTCGATTATAAAGCAAACATTTACGAAATACAATGTATGAAGTACCTTTATACATAAATTCGAACGATTTTCTTTTCGAAACGAGTTACAAAATAACCTCCTGGCAAATACATATGCACCAGTATAGAATTTAATTTAATTTAAAGTTTAGTATCAGTCGCGTATAGCAGCACTATAAAGTTCAGGTTTTTGAGAAATACAAAGTTAAGATTCTAGTTTAGTTTCTAGTCTAGTCTAGTTCCTAATCTAGTCTCTAGTCTAGTCTCTGGTGTCGTCCCTAGTCTAGTCTTTAGTCTAGTCTCTAGTCTAGTCTTTAGTCTAGTCTCTAGTCTAGTGTCTAGTCTAGTCTCTAGTCTATTCTCTAGACTAGTCTCTAGTCTAGTCTTTATTCTAGTCCCTAGTCTAGTCTCTAGTTAGTCTAGTCTCTAGTCTAGTCTCTAGTCTAGTCTATAGTCTAGTCTCTAATCTAGTCTTTATGCTAGTCTCCAGTCTAGTCTCTAGTCTAGTCTTTATGCTAGTTTCTAGTCTAGTCTTTATTCTAATTCCTACTCTAATCCCTAGTCTAGTCTCTAGTCTAGTCTCTAGTCTAGTCTCTAGTCTAGTCTCTAGTCTAGTCTCTAGTCTAGTCTCTAGTCTAGTCTCTAGTCTAGTCTTTATTCCAATCCCTAGTCTACTCTCTGGTCTAGTCTCTAGTCTAGTCTCTATTCTAGTCTTTGGGCTAGTCTCTAGTCTAGTCTTTCTTCTAGTATCTAGTCTAGTCTTTAGTGTAGTCTCTAGTCTAGTCTTTAGTGTAGTCTCTAGTCTAGTCTCTAGTGTTTCTTCTAGTCCATAGTCTAGTCTCTAGTCTAGTGTCTAGTCTAGTCTTTATTCTAATCCCTAGTCTAGTGTCTAGTGGTCATTTAAATAGAAGTATGTACTTAAAATAGAAAGCAAAAATAATTTTAAAAAAGTACCGAATAAGTACTGAAATTAGCCCTCTTTTACCAATTAGTACTTCTGTTCCGAATAGCAAATTGTCATTTAAATTTTGAGTGGTTAAATGCTTATTTTATCTTTATTAGCTCGTTTATATAAAAAAGACTTTTACTATTATTATTATTACTTTTACTATTAATCCTTGATCTCTTTTTAAAAATTTTTATATAGAATTTATGAAATTGAAAAAAAAAATCAATAAACATTTTAAATAAGAAATAAATTCTAAACTTGTTGCGATTTTTTTTAATGGCGCTTTTTTTCTCCATTTTGGTGCGTTTTGAAATTTCAGAGTTGACAAGGCTGGTGATGACCAAAGAGATCTCGGTATTGAACAGTCAGACAAAACTGATGTGTTGCTAAGAATATGCAATCAAAGATGATGTTCCAAAATAATCATGCACAATAATCATGCAATATTAAAAGTATGAGAGTAAAGATAATGACTTAAATGAATTTCAGCAAAATTTGTAAGACAATTTTGCAATAACAGTCCACACACAACATCGATGTTTCAGACGAAATTTACTTTGGTACGCAAAACAAAAATTATTGATTTGAAAAGCAAGAAATATATAGAAATGAACAGGTTGTTCATTGTGTGGAAATTAAGCTCAATCCCGTTTGGATTCATTCAATATTAAATTTATCATAATTCCTTTTATTTACAAACTCCACTGTATAGCCACTCCACAAAAACCAAATTATAACAAACATAATCAAACACACCACCTAAAACAATCATTTAAAATATCAACCCAAATAAATGAAAGACAATAGTTTGTACATTTACTTTACCAACTTGCATGAATGGTTTATGTCACAGCAACTAAATATTTATTTGTCACAAGCATACTCGTAATATAAAATGAAAAAAGAATTCCTGTTTTTTTATTATTAAAAACAAATACCTTTTGTTTTTTCACTTTAATGCCGGAAACAATGAAAAAAATACAAAAAAACCGTAAAGAAAATAAAGTAGAAAAGTGTTAAATATCACAACCTTCACTATAATGACATTTATTCGGAACATAAAGTAACTTTCTAACTCGTGCCATTGTTGTTGCAGCATAAATCTAACACGTTTATCAAAAAAGAAAATATTTCTATATAATTCAGTAGTAGCGGAACGTAAAGAAAAAGCAAAAAAAAAAAAAGAAACTAAAAGAAAACCAAAGTAGCACAACATCCTCTAAAACTACTACACTTATAATAAGTGAAGTCACACTTGGCAAATATTTGCCGAAAAAGTCGTAACCATTAAACAAATATATTTAAACTCGTTGATTTTTTTAAAAAAAAAAACTTCGTTCATTTAGGACAAAACACAACAAATATTTAGATTTATTTTATTTGATGCTGTTTAATCTTGCAAAACTCTTGTAAGAGTAAACAACATCAAACAAATTTGTACTAAAACAAGTGGTTACGCTTTTTTTTTCTGAGTAAATATTTGCCAAGTGTGACCCGTACCTTAATAAATATGTGTTGCTGCCACTTTGAACACAGTAGTTTTAATGCTCTATTACATTTTAAATGATACAAAAGCAACAGAAAAAATAAAGTTTGTTGCAATAAAGATACAGAAAAAAAGTTTAGAGCACATGTTGAGCTAGAAGGTCGAAATGAACAGAAGGTGTTTAAATATTAAATCTTTAATTTAGTGTAAACAAAATTTAAAACCAAAAGTTTTGCTGAAAAAATAAAAACCTTTCAAGTTTGAATCTTTTTTATTTAAGTGAACAGAGAAAGAAGTTTAATTACTTAAAATTTGTTATTGCTGACCAAAAAAAAAAAAAAAAAACAGGACGATATTTTACATAGTAAGAAAAAATGGAAATTAAAGAACATACACCTACATATTTAATTGAACAGTCTGTAGTGAACAAACGGCCAAAGGGGTTTTATTGTTTAGAAAGAAAATACAATGCATTGAAGCGTTGATATAAGCTTCTATATTGAGCTATCCACCAAAAATGCTAATAGAACAAATGACCGCAGCATATCTTATGTATCGTACAGTGAACTAAGAATGCTGTAACAAATCCGAAGACCGAAATCGCTCGATTTATATTGAACAGTCGACAAAAGCCGCTGTGTATTAAGCAAACGATCAAAGTCTCGGTATTAAACAGATACAAGATTTCGAGTTCGAAGCTAATTAACCGAAGCCGAGGTAGAGAAGAATTAAAGCACGTTGCTGCATTAAATATTCCTTCGTATTTTCATTGGGGCTAAGGATTTCCGAAAGGAAAAATTACCTACAGAGATAAGAAGAGGCTAAGACCACAAAAATTATCTCTCATCGATATTGACAACCCGAGGTTCCGTTTGCTATTTATGCTTGGTTTTCACTATGTCATTTTTGTTGTCAAATTTTCCAAATTGTTGGCAATTGTATGAAAACAGGTTGTCATACAATCATGTTTGTCAATCATGCTAGATGACGCCATATGACAACCCGTTTTCATACAATTGCCAACAATTTGACAACAAAAATGACATAGTGAAAACATATTAAAAACGCGGCCTTAGTATTCATCATTGATTCAACTTCACTTAGTAAAGGGTGTTTTTTTTTTAGATGTAGGTATATAATTTTAAGTTGGCAACACTTTTTTAACTGGCGACCATTTTGTCAGCTGTCAAGTGATTTAGGTTCAGTTTGGTTTGGCATTTTAACGTGAAGACTGACGCCTGATTAACACTTCCAAATTGCGAAAAATTATTTCGAAAATCATGGTTGTGTTCGAATTACGAAATTCCAATTTTAATAAGTGAATTTTGTTTAGGGATGTAGCTCACTTTTGGTTAAATGGATACGTCAATAAACTAAACTGCCGTATTTAGAGTGATTGTAATCCTCAAGTGTATGTTAAGACACCGTTACATATAGAACAAGTTAGAGTGCAATATTCGGATGTGCCACCTAAATGTAATAAGAAATACAAAAACCAACGTAATTTATTTGAAATGTTTTTCAATTTTATCTAATATCTGATATTCATAATAATCTTAAGTATAATTTACCAAACAGAGTATAAAAAAGGGTATAACGTGAAGATTCTTTTGGTTGAATTTGATCTCAATAATATTATTTACAAGAAATTTATGGGTGGCATAGTAGAAGTGGACCAATTATGGACTGATAGCTTCTAAATACAGTATCCAGTAATATGATTTGGTTGAAATACATCTCAATAACGTTATTTACAAGAGTTGTATGGTTGGTTGGTGTGCTCGGGAATGGACTTAATTCGGGAGCTCATTATTGACTGACAGCTACAAAATCCAGTAGCATAATTGCCGTATAACCGATATTCGTATGACTTCTGAATTAAAATTTCTAATCTGTATAAAAGTTGGTTCGATATATTCGATATATTCGAATATTTATTAGACATTTCTGTGGGTTAAATTATTTTTCGGAAATGCGTCTTATATATAAACCAGTGAATATAAACAGTGAATTTTATGCAGATGAGGATATTTCACGTCGAATTTCAACATAATAACGGTATAATTAAGATACATATTAGTATTCAAGTGAATTCTGGAAGTGGACCTTATATGGGGGATATAGTCAAATATGGACCGATATTCTCAAAATCCTGCAGTTTGATTTTGGCATGTATGTAAATGATCCGTGTAAAATTTTGGATCGGTACCATTATTTATAAGCGATTTATGAGTATTGAAGTGATTTTCGGAAGAGGGCTTTATATGGGGGATACGGTCAAATATGGACCGAAATTCACAAAATTTTGTAGAATGTTTTTTGTGTATATTTATTTATAAGATAGATATAAAGATAAATGGCTTTTTCGGATCTGGTCCTTATATGGGAGTTATGACCAATTATGGGTCGACCACTATAAAATGTAGTTCAACAATTTATTTACCTGTAAGGATTAGTCATGTCAAATTTTAACCTTTTATCATTATTGATACCAGGGGCCAAATTACCGCATTCGATATCGAGTAAAATTGATCGTAATTTTCTTATTTGAGATTATGGCATTCGATATCGAGCAAGAAATTTAGTACATTTTATTATAATTTCGATATCGAAATCATTTTTCGATACGATAGCTTATTCGAGCACGAATGCGGTAATTTTGCCCCAGTTTTATATATTTAAGTGAATTTTGGAAGTGGACTTTATATGGGGTCTATGGACCGAACTAAAAAAAAATTCGTTTTGCGATTTCCTTTTGCATGAAACTTATTTTTGATCAATTTTGCATTGATATTCTAATTTCATAGGCATTTATGTGTAATTAAGCAATATTTCGGGAAGATTTTTGTATGGGGGCTATGAGAAATCATGGACCGATTCTTGCTATTTTCCGCACAATTTTTTCATTTATCATAAAAGTAACGTATACATCATGGTATTATCTGAAATATATTTCAAAATATTGCAATAAAATGAACAAAAAAAATAAAAATTTTATGGAGGTTGTCTCACATATTGGTCCATAAATCTGGTTGATCTAAATGGATTTGATTTTTAATACCAAAGTTACCTGCAAAACAAGAAATATTTTGCTAGAAATTTCGTTTAGTTAAGTTTTATAGTTTGGACCGGAGAGTGTTTTACACAGACGAGCATGGCTTAATCGACTTAGAATTTCATAAGGATCAAGAAAATATATACTTTGTTGGGTCTCAGATGAATATTAAAAAAGTTGCACATGGAATGAATCTTGGTGATGGAGGGTATAAAAACTGACTGCTTGGTGTGACAGCTTTAACTAGGCTGTCTGTTACAGTCAATGGTCATCGCTATAGAGCCACGATTACTGACTTTTTCTTTCATCAATTGAACAATCATGATGTGCACGAGTTGTGGCTTCAATCAGACGGCGCAACATGTCACACAGCTCGTGCTACAATTGATTTATTAAAGGAATTGTCTGGTAACCGCATTGTTTCAAGTTTCGGATACGAGATTTTTTCCTCCAAGATCGTGCGATTTAACGCCGCTTGACTATTTTCTGTGAGAATATGTAAAGTCGCTAGCCTACGCCGACAAGTTCGCAACAATTAGCCACTTGGAGGACAACATTCGCCGCGTTATTGTCGATATACGTAGGTAGGTCATCAAAAATGGAGGTATACCAGATTAGACTACGTTCGAGCCAGTCATATGCCAGAAGTCATATTTAAATTATAATGCCAGAAGATTATCTTTCGAATAACGTAAATTTCATGTCAATTTAAAAATAGCATCTTTGTTTTCAAAGTTCTATACATTAAAAAAAAAACAGCCTTTGCAATGGTTTCATACACAGTCCTTGTCATCAACAGTCAAATAGAAGATTAATGTCTCGAACCTCGATTATTCTCGATCGAGATTACTGTAATGAATTGTCGACTTAGAACGCTGTAACAAATGATAGAACAATGTTTATGGCCAAAGCCAATATATTAAACAGAAGCCGCAGTTTTAAACCAATAACTGAAGAGTTTGTTTTCAACATATTCCCGAAGAAATTTACATATCCAACAAAGTCCTTGATTAGTCCGCCATTCAGCAGATTTATGTAGAAGATGTCATGATGAGTAGATAAAAAACATCCACAATGCTCTCTTCGGGATAGAAATGTCGTTATTGGATCGTGTATTTTTTTTTTCCTTCTTGAATAGGATTGGCTTTGCTTAGAACCACACACGACCATGCACAGGTCCTGAATGAAAGACCAAAGCATGGCTTCAGGCAATGTTTTGACAGCACACTGTTTTTTTTTTAATGATTTGCGTAAAAGTTATCATATTAAGGAAGATCTAGAATCGGTGTAAGATCGCTACACTAAACTTTCGGGGACAAAAACTTCGACATTGGATCATGGGTAAATTCATTCTTGAATGGGATTGGTTTGGTTTCTAACCACACTCCGAAATGCAAAGAGCATAACTGGAAGACCAAAACATGACCCCTGGCCTATAATGACAGGGCATAGTTTGGTAGCTGCCAGATCATTTTAATGAATTCTGTAAAAGTAAGTTGTCGTATTGAGGAAGAGCTAAAATCGGTGCAAGATTGCTACACTTAACTTTCGGGGACAAAAACTTCGACATTGGATCATGTATTAGTTTATTCTTGAAACGAATTGGTTTGATTTCGAACCACACTCCGAAACGCAAAGATCATGATTGGAAGACCAAAGCATGACTTAAGCTATGTGTCCACGATGGTCACATATTACAACGTTGTCATATCTACCAATGTGCTATCAATGTACTGACATTGAAAAATTTTTAGCAAAAGGTAAATTGTCGGTTTACACGAATGTAAGAAAACTAACAATTTCATTTGCACACAATTGTCACACCGTCAACCGAAATTGTCAGTTTACACGGTTGTAAGATTGTTGTGTGGCATTTGTCAAATTCGTTTTGCAGCTCTGTGTGTGTGTATAAAAATTTTATTAATTCACACTTTAATTTAATTCTTTAATTTTCTTCCACTTTTTTCAAAAATTTTATCAATGCACACTTGTTTGTTTATTATTTATGTGTATACAGAGTTGCATTTAGAAATAATTTCTATGACAATGCTGCCATCGGCAGATGCATAAACTTTGCACATATGGCAATGAAAAGTGTTTGTCAATTGTCTTAAAACAATGACAAAATTGTGTGTTTACGCGATTGTTAGATGTTTGAAAATATTTTTGTCTTCCAATGTACTGAAAATGTTTTTTCTTACAACGTTGGAATTTTAAGTTTACACGGTTGTTAGACATTTTCTGCCAACATTTTCAGACAACGTTGTAATATCTGACCATCGTGGACACATAGCTTTAGGCTGCCTATATTGAGAGGATATTGTTTGACAGGTGAACATGCCAGCAGATTGAATTTAATAATTTTTATTAGTTTCTATAGAAGTTGTCATGATTAGAAAGATAAAGAGCCGGTGAATTATCTGCACTATAGTGCACATGACTCCGATTTTGGATACAAGCGAATTTCCTATATCTGACTGGCTATTTTTAAGTTTTAAGATTAATACATAAAAGAACAATCCTATTCGTCAGTGGAAAAATTACTGCGAACATTTATTTTCTCTAATGGACTATGAAACCTAATAGGTCTAATAATTTGCCTAATCGTGATGTTCTTACCACTGTTTCGTACACAAATTAAGCAAAAGAATTTATGAAAAAATGTAAAAATGAATGAATGAATGAATGGATGAATAATTGAAAATCAGCTACTATATATCATCATACTATTACAATGACAATGACGACAAATGACTAACAGTAGCTGTATGGTAGAATGAATCACAGACTGGCTGGCTGTCCGGATGACTGGCTGACATTCTGACTGTATGTATGGGCGGCTGACTTACTATTGTCAAATGTAAAACATTTGTTCAATTCACAAGTGATGTTGTATGTTGTACATTGTATGATATAACTTTCTAATTGTGAACACGATTTTGAACAAAGTCGTATGTTTATGTTCTCAAGCCTTTAAAATGACAAAAGTAAAATATTAAAAATTAATAATACAAGTGAGAAAAACAAATTGTTTGCATGGCATGGAAAATATAATGCAGACGTTTTAGCAATTGAGTCAAGTAAGTAAAAAATAAATGATCGTTTTTCATAAATTAAATACAAAAATCTTGATTTATTATATTAATTAATTTTATTTTCTTGTTTTAAATTTGTCAAACAGTTTATGATTTCAGCAGTGTTGCCAAAACATGACAGCAAAAAGTAGCCAGAATGGTTGAAAAAAAACGCCAGAAACCGCTAAACGTTAAAACTGAACCAGCTGAAACTCGGCTAAATACTACCATGTATAAACGTTAAATCTTACATGTATAATTCAAATGTCTAATAACATGCGGTTTTTATACCCCCCTACACCACCCATAAATCTTTGAAAATTATTTATATCAAGATAAAGTTTAACACAGAAATCATGACACTAAATTTTTTGATGATCGGTCCATAATAGGTTATATCAACCATATAGCGCCCATTTCTGAAAAACTGTTGTATACATATACTGGGTGTAGGGTATTATATTATTGGTATAGTCGGTCGACTATAGTTTTTTACTTGTTTTGTAATAGATTTCAGATTTTTACAACACAAAATAAATAATTTGCACAAGTAATAATAAGAAACAAAAATAATGTGATTGATTTAAATGTCTATAAAGTAGAAATAAAAAGTAGCTAAAAAATAGTTCAGCTGTTTTTTCACAAACTTTCCCGTAATTGACGAAATAAAAACACCATATCTGGCCGAAAAACCGCTGAAATGGCAACGCTGGATTTCAGTGTTACTGTTTGGTTTTTTTTTTTTTTACTAAAATGAGTAATTTTTAAGTTGAGATACATATTTCAGCTTTTGGCAGTACTTAAGCTTTCATACAACGTTTGAAAAACATATGTAAAAATGTCGTAGGTGTTGTACAACATATTTATATAAAAATTATCAACAACATTTGTACAACTATTGTATATTCAGACGACTTACAACTCCTAAGACACTACAACATTACTTGTGAATTGTCATGTAGCACATCGCGCTTTAAAGACAGACAAAGGAGAGACATGCTACAACTGAATAATGTGTGTTGCATAGAAGAGAAGTACTTGTACGGAGAAAGGGATGTGTCAACACAATTTTTATCCATCTTGTTAAGAATAAAAAACACACACACACACACAAAGTCAGCAACGAATTGAATTCAAACGAAAGGAAATAAACTTATATTGTTGGTATAACACTTGGTTAAAAATTGTACTAAGAGAATGCCAAATAGGGTTACGTAAATATGTTTAAAAATATACTAGCATTGGTACTAGCGTTGGAAAACAAATAAAACTTCATTAAAGATAAGGGAATAAGTCTTTGGATATTATCGAGAATTTATGTTAGTTTTCATAATTCCCAGCAATATTCCAACTCGAAGTTGGAAACAAAACTAATTTCAATTTTGAAATTAACTTAAAGCAGCTGTTCTTTTTTTCACGTTCAAGGTACAACTTTACGTTGGTACATTTGTCAATATTACTTTCACATGCCCGATGTGATTAAAGAACGAGTAAGAGTCTGAGCGAAAATAAATGAATTTATACATGTTGAAAGTTTGTTTGTATGTTCATGTGTAAAATATGTCACTCTATGTGTACATTTCCTTTATTTAACTGCCTGTCTGTCTGTCTATGTGTCTGTCGGTTTTCTTGTATTTGACTGTCTCTGTGTGTTTGCTCAGCCGTAGATATGTATTAGTTTGCCTAACTGTCATTTACTTTAGTTTTACAGGGATTTTCTTATATGATTTACGAGTATCTGCACATAAATCAATTTCATTTCACTTGTTTTTTTCCACTTTATTTAATTTTCGTTTTTCTGTCATACTTTTGTTGCTGCTTTTATTATTCCCTTTTCAGAAATTATATTCTTCATTTCAACTGTTTTGTTTTGTTTTAGTTGCTCTTTTATTCAATAACCATATTCACAAATGACAAATATTTGTAAATTAGCATTGGAGATTATCTGAAGCAAGTTTGCTTTTGCTATCTCTGTTGCACGTTTATAAAACCTAATTAGTTGCTATTATTAAACAGCTCTATACGTGAAAATAAGACAATAAAGCATTTTATTAGCAATTTAAATTTGAATTTTGTTATGGCGAATATTGGAGTACAGTAATAATTCCTAATTATATTTATATTAAATTCGAATATTCATACCCTACACCACTGAATGGGGAGCTTGTATTGGATTTGTACTGATGTCCTACATCTACCGAAAAGTATACCGATCGCCTCAGAATCACTGAGTCGATTTAAAGCTGTCCGTCCGTCCTGGCTGGCTGTCAATGTAAACCCTGTGTGCAGAGTGCAGGACGCAATTTTAAAGATATTTCAATAAAATTTGGTACAATATTGTTTTCGCCGCAATAATGATTGGAATTAAAATAGGTGGAAATCGGTCCATTATTTTACCTAGATCCCAAATAAATGTCCAGCCGAAATACGGTTTTAACGGTTATTAATGTTTGATTTATGCACATATTCAAACAAATTTCTCTAAAAATAAATTGTTCCGAAAATCATTTCAAAGAGTATAACTCTCTTAAAAATGCTGGTAGTATCCAAATAATATTTAACACAAATATATTTCATGTACACACAACTCATTTCGTCCAATTTTATGATGATCGTCGTTAGTCGTAGCACAGGAAGAGAATAGTTAGTATTTCAAATACATATTTATTTTACAATATAATCTCTGAATTCTATTCCTTGATTAAAATAGTTTTCCGTCTTCAAAAGAGAGATTTACAACTGTAATTGCATCTTCGTTTGAGGTAAAACGCTTGCCAACTAGGAATTTTTTTTAGATTTGGGAACAGGTAAAAGTAACTGAGGCCAAATTACCGCATTCGTAATCGAATGAGCTATCGTATCGTAAAATGATTTCGATATCGAAATTATGATAAAATGTGCTAAATTTCTTGCACGATAACGAATGCCACAATCTCAAATAAGAAAATTACGATCAATGTTACTCGATATCGAATGCGGTAATTTGGCCCCTGGGAGCTAAATCAGGAGAATAAGGTGGGTGGTCAAGCAACTCGTACTTTAATTCGTTGATTTTAGCCATTGTTAAAACACCTTGTGCTTGATGAAAAATGATTTGTTTGTGCTGCAAGCCAGGATGTTTTTCTCGAATTTTTACATTTAATTGATCTAAGATGTTGCAAAAGTACTCTGAATTTATTGTTTTACCCCTTTGCATATAGTCAATCAATAAAATGAAATTAGGAACTTGTTCCCGAAACACGTAGTTTTTTACGTAATACACGTTTTTCAGTCAGAGCCCATCCATTCATGGTTGACTGGACAGGGAAAATTCGTTCTTTAGCCGTACTGTCCGTAAATGGAACAAACTACCAGCAGAAGTATTCCCTGCCACTTTCAATATAGGAAAATTCAAATCAAATGTTAACAAACACTACTCCCTCTACCCTCTATCTCTTTTCCTAGTTCGCACACTATGCATTGCATGATTGATGGTCCAAACAAAAAAAAAATTCCTTTGAAGTCCCAAAAAATCGTTGCCATAACCTTATCAGCCGATTGAATTGTTTTTGCCTTCTTTGTGGCACTTCCTCCAGCTTCAGTTCATTGCTTAAATTGTCGTTTTAGTAGTGGATCCATGTCTCATCAACAGTTATAGAACGACGAAAATCACTAAAATTCGCATAAATCTCTTATCAAAAAGACAATCAAGTATAAATTCGACAAGCATAATCAAAATATACATTTAAATTTTCGTACCAAATTGCATGCTGTGTTTGACCATAGTCCCCATATAAAATCCAGTTCCGAAAATCACTTAAAGACGCATAAATCCCTTGTAAAAACCACCGCGACGTTTAAAATCCATTTTACTACTAAATTCAGCAACCCAATTTTTTACTATTGCATATAAAGGAGCACTTTCACCTAACACATTCACCATATCATTATGAATTTCTTGTCCCTATAAACCTTTTTTTTAATATTTAATGACACCCTACGAATTTCTAATTTTTCCATTGTAAAAAAATCGCGGATGCGTTTTCTTTTTGAACACCTGTTTCTATATGAAGGAGTTGACAGATCGAAAAGAAATTTAACGTGTGTTCATACAACAGATGGAAGTTTCCAAAACACTTACCGCCTTATTAAAAAACGATAATTAAATTTAACAAACGTTTATTATGACAGATTTGTATATAAAAATTAAATTTAATAATCGTTTTTGAATAAGGAGGTTAACTTTTTTTGTTTATACCGCGCTTTCTGTTCTAGACTAAGAAGTTTCCGAACCGCCCTCGTAAGACCTCCTTTGAAAATCTCTCATAAGTATAAATCTTTTTAAAGTGTTTACATCGAGATAAAATTTAACACAAAAATATTTATATGCACAGCAGTCACACCACTATATATATGGATGATCGGTCAATAATAAGACATAGCTTCTGAAACACTATTTTTACACATATGTACACTGGATGTACTTTATTATTTAGACAGGCTTGACCGACTATACTTTTGTACTTGTTTTCAAATTGTTTAGTTATTTTAACTTTAACTGAGTAATTACTACATCACTTCCAATTGTATTTCAGAAATTTCTAATTTTATTTCAAAAATTTCTTATAGAAATGCATATGAAGTTTCCTGAAATACAAATGGAAAATTCTGCAATACAATTATAAAATTCTGAAATACTATTGGAAATGGTGTAGTAGAGTATTTATTATTTTTTTTTCAGGAAATCAGCTTATTTATCTAGGAGAAAAAGCAACAAGAAAAATTGCAGCATCTGCTTAAAAAAAAGGTCAGCATACAAATGGTTACATTTTCTATATATTTTTCTTTCTAATCGATTGTAATAAATAATATTCAATAACAATAAATATGATGATAAAGTAAATATATCAAAATTATGCTTAAATATAGGAAAACAACATTGGACTAAAAACAACATGGTTGAGAAAACAAATTAGTAACGGAAATTAACCCTTCAGTGGCATGGAAACGGAAATATGTATATATTTCGCCGTAGTTGACATAACAAACTCGTTTCACTTCGGTTTATTCATAGACAAAGGTAGCCTGCTTTCATAATTCTTTTTTTTTCATGTTTTTGACAATCGTCCTATACTGAGGCTTCCTTGCTGAATCCAATCATTAAATTTACGACTAATATTGTCGTTAATTGTGGCGCCGAATTTCCGCGTTCTTTATTAGAGGATGATGTAGCTTAATTGGTTAGCGCATTTGATCATTAAGCATGAGTTGGTATTTGTATCCCGGGTTCGCTCCCCAGCCGCTGCCACTCAAACAACATCAGTTTCTGATAATTATTAGTATTCTTTTCTATCCATCATAACTAATATTCATCACAGCGCCCTCCTTCGGTGGTATAGCATTTAAACGCCACAAAAGTAAACTATTTAAATAAAGGCTATAATATCAAGCTTTAAAAATAATGCGCCTACTCACCATCAGAGGCGCTGCAATGCTGCACTAAAACAAACATAATGCGCAATTGCAGAGTTGTGATAAAAAGCTTTCTTCTACTTTCACCACTTTTACTTCTTCAATCTATCCCCTTTCCAAAGAAAGTATATATAGGCATATGAATTATCTGAGTGTTAATTCTCTTAAAAAAGAAAAATTATCCAAAAAGTTTCGTTGTGGACACTATTTAAAGAAAATACATGGAAGATTTTTCACCAGCAACAGATAAATAAATCCGTTCCAAGTTTTGTATAAAACCACTAATTTAAAGCTCGTGTTGAATATTCTAATTTTTGAACTCCTAGACCTGTTGACCTCCAAATCTATTCAAAGGAGCTGTAGGCTCGACTATTATTTTTAAGGCATTTTATATCTTCGGCAGACGAAACTGCCCAGAGCTCAAATAGACTACAATGTTAATTAATATTTCTTCGAATTAATATGACAAGATACCAATGAGTTTTGTCTTGGTAAACTTCTGCACAGCATCCACCAATCCGAATACGACGGTATGTTTGTAGACAAGAAGGCATACATATATCGTCTGCGGAATCAGAGGGTAATCTCAACCCTGTAAAATCCAGGATATTCGTCTGTACAATGTTCTAGAGTAGCAGCGATAGGACGCAAGCCTCTCAACTGCTATCCATTCCAGATAAGTTGGAGTGTCTGTGATTATCAGGCATGTGATGGAAATTGAAATCGAAAACGAATCAGTTTTGGAAATACATTTTAATGCATTTATAATATAATTTTTACAATTTTTGTTTTAAGATTCTATTTAGTAGCCCAA
The DNA here is from genome assembly GCA_916048285.2 of Bellardia pandia. Lineage (NCBI taxonomy): Eukaryota > Metazoa > Arthropoda > Insecta > Diptera > Calliphoridae > Bellardia > Bellardia pandia. Next base: position 41,628,683 of record OU696530.1, read on the forward strand.
TATCTTTATATTTTATGTGATAAAAGTTTTTCAATACAGAAATATTACGAAAAAATTGACTTGTAAAACTCATTCGTTTTCGTTTTCGATTTCCATCACATGTCTGTATATGTCGTCTGTGTAAAAGAAGTAATTAAGATTGCATTTGTACTGGCACTAGATCCGGATATACGAGTATAAAAGGTGGCGCAAAACTAATCCTCCTATCAGAAAATGCTATACATTTTGCGAGGCCCCTAATGTCAGTTCTGTTTTGACATTTGCGTAGTAAACACATGCGAAATACACGTTAATAAACAATGTTACGCTACACTGCTCCAGAACGCGGAATAATGCTGACTATTTATTTGACCAATAATCGGTCGGTGACAGCCAAAAAACATCGGAAGTTTAGTTTTGCGCCACCTTGTACTAATAGACAAACAGCATTAAAGCTTTATATTTGGCGTGTCAATAAGACATCCAATTGCAGATTGAAAATCAGGCTTATGTTTACGCGAGATGTACCAGATCTGTATAGCAGATCACTATTATAATTGTCGTTTGTCAAGCGAACACTACCGGCTCAAATTTGGCCACTGCTTGTGATTGCACACTAGGATAACGAATATAATAATAAATTATGAATGTAAGTTAACAGAATAAGGAGAAGATTGTACTCAGATTCCTGCCCAAGCACTCCCTTCCACACTCGAGACACTGAAAAGTTTTTTTATAGACAAACGCTTTCATTTGTGTATTTATCATGGCTTTGTGAAGGGTATACAGTGCTCGAATAAAATTATGATTAAAATAGACACAATTTGTAGTAAAACAGATGGTGAAATTCAACTTTTTCGATAGAAAATTTTGATTTTGAATAAGATTGAAATATATTTTAGTTTCAAGGATCTTTCTCTATGTGATAACACTGAACAATATTTTAAAGACAAACTACAATCACTTACAGGATATTAATCCTGCATAAGAGATGGATAGTAGATTATCTGAGGGACTGGCAATCGTTCGTGGAAAATCGTGGGTATAACTTTTGATACCATTTTTATCTCCTCAGCACACATCTTGCATAATAAAAAGGAACAAGTTGCTCAAAGCATAAAGAAACCTTGCTACCCACAATACTATTGATGGATCACTCAGTGGTTAACTATGTTGCACCAGTGTAAGTAATACACTGTGGAAATGTTACAATTTGTCAAAGAAACGCCACAGTATGTCTTCAAATAAACTCCCAACACCGCCTTACTGGCCAAGGAATCCTACGTCATGTTAAAGCATCGGCACTATCTGAGCGGCAATACGATACCGTATGAATGTCCAGATCTTTATCTCACAATTTTATCTTCAATCTCATAAATTCAAGATTTGAATTTATTTACAAAATTTTAGAATTAAAATAACCGAAACGTCTAACATTTATAACATATTTATCAAGGGTTTATTAAAAATGTTTCAATTAATCTTGAGTTCTTAGCTGGTAAAACAAACCTCTCCAATACATGTTAACATAGTTATACATAAATAAACTGATTGATTTTTATCATATTTCATTTTTACTTCATTGTTCCAGCAGATGGCTTTATCTACATATTTAATTAACAAATTGATTGACAAAGTAATTACACCCCCGGGTACTATACAAAGTCTGCCCATCTATTTACAAAATATAAATAGTTGTTAAACAAATTTGATTGAAAAGGTGGTGAAAAAAATTTACTTAATATTGAATTACAATGTTGCTATTATTTTCCAAATTTATTTTTAATATCAATTCGCATTGCCAATAAATTAAAACATATACGTTTTACTATGTAAAACACATTTAAATAAAAGTACTTGGTGCACTTGAGACCTGTACATGACAGCATGTACCAAAATCCGGATCATTTCAATCAAGGTATGACGTTTTGCTATGCCAACTAAAACATAGAGTTTGGCCAAGGTATTGCATACTAAATTGTTGTTGTCTAAGTTCTGGCCTTATTTACAATGGTTGGCAGTTCAGCTTCATCTTAGGTCTTTGTATAGACAAAGGATCGAATTATTCATTCCGTTCCGCGATTGCAGAAAGACATTTTTTGTGCGGAAGCATAATTTGAAATTACTCATTCTTTTTTTCCGCTTAGTTTTCCTTTCTGTGCGGAATCAATAATACCACTTAAAGTTTAGCTTCAATTGTGGTTCTTTATGAAGTCTAAGTGTAGCTTCAATCATGGGTCATTAAGTAGACTAAGTTTAGCTTCAATCGTGGGACTTTATCAAGTCTAAGTTTAGCTTCAATCGTGGGACTTTATCAAGTCTAAGTGTAGCTTCAATCACGGGTCTTTATGAAGCCTAAGTTCAGCTCCAAACGCGAGTCTTTATAAAGTATAAGTTTAGCTTCAGTCGTGGGTCTTTATGAAGCCTAAGTTTAGCTTCAATCGTGGCTCATTATGAAGACTAAGTTTAGCTCCAATCAGAGGTCTTTATGAAGCCTAAGTTCAGCTCAAATAGCGAATCTTTATAAAGTATAAGTTTAGCTTCAGTCGTGCGTCTTTAGGGAGTCTAAGTTTAGCTTCAAATACGGGTCTTTATGAAGCCTAAGTTCAGCTTCAATCGCGAGTCTTTATAAAGTATAAGTTTAGCTTCAGTCGTGGGTATTTATGAAGATTAAGTTTAGCTCCAATCACGGGTCTTTATGAAGCCTAAGTTCAGCTTCAATCGCGAGTCTTTATAAAGTATAAGTTTAGCTTCAGTCGTGGGTCTTTATAAAGTCTAAGTTTAGCTTCAATCGTGGCTCATTATGAAGACTAAGTTTAGCTCCAATCAGAGGTCTTTATGAAGCCTAAGTTCAGCTCAAATAGCGAATCTTTATAAAGTATAAGTTTAGCTTCAGTCGTGCGTCTTTATGGAGTCTAAGTTTAGCTTCAAATACGGGTCTTTATGAAGCCTAAGTTCAGCTTCAATCGCGAGTCTTTATAAAGTATAAGTTTAGCTTCAGTCGTGGGTATTTATGAAGACTAAGTTTAGCTCCAATCACGGGCCTTTATGAAGCCTAAGTTCAGCTTCAATCGCGAGTCTTTATAAAGTATAAGTTTAGCTTCAGTCGTGGGTCTTTATAAAGTCTAAGTGTAGCTTCAATCATGGGTCATTAAGTAGACTAAGTTTAGCTTTATCGTGGCTCATTATGAAGACTAAGTTTAGCTCCAATCAGGGGTCTTTATGAAGCCTAAGTTCAGCTCAAATAGCGAATCTTTATAAAGTATAAGTTTAGCTTCAATCGTGGCTCATTATGAAGACTAAGTTTAGCTCCAATCACGGGTCTTTATGAAGCCTAAGTTCAGCTTCAATCGCAATTTATAAAGTCTAAGTTTAGCTTCAATCGTGGGTATTTATGAAGACTAAGTTTAGCTCCAATCACGGGTATCCGTGAATTTACCTAATGTTAGTAGTCAAACATTTAAAGAGTAACAAAGAGTAATGTCTTTATTAAAACGTTAGAATTTCCACAAAACACCTAATATTAATCTGCAGACTTTTGGTTAAAAAAAATGGAAATCTAAACGTATCTGTCAAGTTAATTGATGACCAGGCAAATTATATTTGCTTCTTGGTAAGCCATCACAATTTGTTGTATCTTACTACCAAAAAAAAAAGGCAACCGTTGCAACATTTATTATGATTTCCCGTCAATAAAATACAAAATGATATAATAAAATATTTACTTAAAATTTTAATGAATATAAATTTCATTTTATTAGCTTTGTATTGATGAAATTGTTATAGATTTTCACCAAAATTTTCTACTCCATAAATTGAATGTAAATATAAAAATCTGTATTTCATTATAATTGTTAGCGAAATTACAACTAATTTTACATGTTATAATTAATGTTTATTTTACGCCGCAATTAACTAAATGTCTGCCTGACATTTATGTACATTTGTACAGGAGACTTTTTCAATTTAAAAGGGTAAAAGTAAAATTAATACATTACCAATTAGAACTTCTTGGTGAATACTTTATATTTCCACTAATGTCTAAGTAATTAAGTGACTTAATTACTTAGACATTAGTGACAAATATGAGACAAGTCTATTGGTTACCTTATACATCCCAGGTAATCAAGCGTGAAATCAATTATCACTTTAGTGTCTGTAAGTAATCTAGATTGTAGTCACTTTTAACTTTTATTTACAGGTATTTAGAATGAGCAGCTCCATGTAATAAATTCATTATATGTTGAAGTATGAGTCAACAACCACTAAGAACGGACTTATAGACTGCCTTGTCGAAGCTGGTATCTAGTTGGGTTGACTAATTGCAGCTATCTCTTTTAGAGTGACTATTAGGAGAGATAATTGTTGATATTTGACCAATTGTTGCAGACTAAGAAATCAGGTTTTCTATTTGTCAGCATTAGTAGAAAATTTCCCACTGGGTTTCCGTTCAACGTTTTACATTGAAAATATTAAATTATTAATAAACATAATTTTACATTCAGCTCACTTACAAAATCGATTTTAAACATTTTTCAATTATAATTACTAACGTGTTTTTTTTTCTATTGAAAATAGCTGCCTTGTAATTGTTATTGTACATGACGTTTGCATGATTTTCACTTTTATCCATTCATAAATGTTAAACAATTTGATGAATTTGAAATCAATTGTAAAACAAAAAACCGATTAAACAAAATAATCGCGAGCAATAAATACCAGAGAAATGTTTGTATGGCATATTGTAGAGTAATGGCTAAAAACATTATTGTACATGACGTTTGAATGATTTTCACTTTTAGCCATTCATAAATGTTAAACAATTTGATGAATTTGAAATCAATTGTAGGAATAATAAAACCTTTTCTCTTATTCCACTCTTTCGACCACTAAATAAAAATGTAAATGAGTTCATAATAGAACTCGATCAAATAACACTGTAGAACAATTTCAAACTTTTTCCAAAATTACTAGGTTCCGACGATTGATTGTTGTTAAGGAGACCAAAAAAAAAAAATATACGTGTGTCGCCGTTTTGATAGATCACATCAGAAATTAATTTAAGAAGCGGTTAAAAATTCCCAGCTCTGGCCTGTTCTTGCAGAATATCGGTATATAAAACTATGTTTTCTTTACGTCTGAGGTGTAGGATATGTTCAGCATTTTTGTAGATAATGGTATTGCAAATATTTTTTTAGAACATATTAACCCTCTAACTCCCCCCTCATAATGGCATTTTTGGCATTATTCTCAGAAATTGTGAAAACACCCCGAAAAAGGGGAAGGGCGGGGATGAAATGTTCTACAAAAATGTTGGCCATAAAATTTTACTATACATGTCAGAACACACCAAAACCCAAAACTACGACACTACAGACACTAAAAACCAATCAAATTCAGTATTGGAGTGTCAAACCTTCCCGCCAGAGATGGAATGACCCACATATGTGAACAATAACTAAATTAACCTTTAATGGACAATCTTGAATTTGATTGGTTTTTAGTGTTAAGTTTGGGGCTACATTCGTATTTCCTTATGAATTAAGTTTGGCATCAATCGTGAGTCTTTCAGTAAACTAAGTATATCTTCAATCGTGGGTCTTTAGGAAGTTTAAGTTTAGCTTTAATCGTGAATCTTTAAGTAGACTAAGTTTTGCTTTAATCTTGGGTCTTCTGTAGACTAAGTTTGACTTCAATCGTGAGTCTTTAAGTAGACTAAGTTTAGCTTCAATTATAGGACCTTCTGAGCACTAAGTTTGGTGTCAAGTGTTCAATCGTGACCACAGCTTAGCTTTAGTCATAGGTAAACACCAGCAATCCAAGTTTAGAATAATGTGGCCCAAGTTGAGATACATTAAATTCTCAAAAATAATAAGATCCTATAAATTCCCCAGGGCCATAAAAAATTTCTATAACATATTCTATTTTAATATTTCACTTTAATTCATTCCAAAAGATACTTATTTTGATGAATGATTATTTATTATCAGCTCCGTAAACCAAAATCTTATAAATATTATTAACATTTATTAAATATTTCCCTGCAAAAACGTACCATCAACCAAACTATGCTCTTTGCAACAAATTCTTTTCTATGAGAATATTTCGTAGCTTTAATTAATTTGAAGCAGAAACACAAGCCAGCAAAAAAAAAAAGACAAAAAGCTCTGACAGTTAATAGCATAAAAGGCAACAAAACGCACACTTTTAAAATAATTAATTTGTCAAACAGACTAATTTTGCTTTAACACTTGTAGAAAAATTCAAGGTTTTTAATAAATAAATGTGAAAATTTGACAACAGCCACATATAATAAAATACCCGTACTCATCTCTCCATTTTATCATTCTAACCAGCAGTCTTTTGTGTGTGCTTTGGTTGCCTGGTGGTTTTTACATCTAACTCACAAAGTAGTGCTTTTTCAGTTTTTTTTTTCACATTTTTGTATGTTGTCAGATATTAAGTGATCACAAAATTTGCCTTACGCACTTTTACTCATTTATTTTACGATGCATTGCACCCAGCGTTTACAAGGACTTTTTGTAAATGACACATTTACAAGTAGTATGAATGCCAAGTTCAGAATAAGTCACAGTGGTTTGCAAGTGTGAAACGGAGGAATATGGGTAGATGTAGCATATAGCGTTAGTGTGGCTTTAATCTTAGGTTAAGCTGTAATCGTAGATCCTTACATAGTCTAAGCTAAGTTTCAATCGTTTTCTAAGTTATGCTTAAATCCTAGATCCTTACATAGTCTAAGTTAAGATTCAAACGTAGATCCTTACATAGTCTAAGTTAAGATTCAAACGTAGATCCTTATAAAGTCTAAGCTAAGCTTCAATCGTAGTCTAAGTTAAGTTTCAATCGTCGATTCTGACATAGTCAAAGTTAAGCTTTAATCGTAGTCTAAGTTAAGCTTCAATCATAGATCCTTACATAGTCTAAAATAGGATTCAAACGTAGATCCTTATAAAGTCTAAGCTAAGCTTCAATCGTAGTCTAAGTTAAGCTTCAATCGTCGATTCTTACATAGTCAAAGTTAAACTTTAATCGTAGTCTAAGTTAAGCTTCAATCGTAAATCCTTACATAGTCCAAGTCAAGCCTTACTCTTAGATCCTTACATAGCCTAAGTTAAGAGTCAAACGTAGATACTTACAAAGTCGAAGCTAAGCTTCAATTATAGTCTAAATTATGCTTAAATCCTAGATCCATACATAGTCGAAGTTAGTCTAAGTTAAGCTTCAATCGCAGACCCTTACATAGTCGAAGTCAAGTTTTGATCTTAGATCCTTACATAGTCTAAGTTAATCTTCAATTGCAGATCCTTACAGAGTCTAAGTAAAGCTTCAATAATAATAAGTAATCATTGTTTAGGTCTTTGCTGGGCCTATTTTTCACAAAGTTTAGTGCTGTTAAACCCACTGTATTTTACAAATTTCCGCACAAAAAATATCTAAGCACTCAAACTAACTAACTAACTAACGCCAACACACTTGCACACCTACAACAGCCGCAAAACTCAATTCAACTCAATAATCTGGCGTAGCCTTGACTTTACTTTGTGTTAATGATTTTCACCACAAATTGTATAAACAAAAAAAAAAAAAAAAACAGACGACATGTTTTGTATTTCTTTTCAACGTATTTCATGCATAGAAAGAAAAATTCACATACAAAAAAAAAAAAAAAAAAAGATACTGTGAAAAAACGTAATTGAAATATAAACAACAAAAATATTAAAGGAAATAAAGAAACAGCTACACAAGAAAGAATATAAGCAACACAATGCCAAAAAACCGTACCGCAAATATAAAATTTTACACAAAAATTCTTCAGTACTTTTGTTGTGATATAATCTGCCAGCCAACAATTGTATTACTTACTTACTTACGTTGATACTTCCATGTACCAAAAAAAAAAAAAGGAAAAAGAAAAATTGTATATAAAAGAGAAAATATTTAAAAAAAACACAGTTCTACTAGCATTTAAAGAAAATGCCAGGAAATTCTTTCACTTTTCAAGTTCAACAGAAACCAAATGATTTTTCGAAGAATTTTCTCACACACACTAACCAACGAGAGCTAAAAAAAAAAAAGACACACACAAAAAAACTGTGGCAAAAAGAATGCAAGAAAATTGTTAAAATCCTTACGAAAATATAAGGGGGAACAATTGAAAGGAAGCCAGAGAATAAGAAAGAGAGAGAGAAAAACCAAAATTTTAAACGTATACACTTAACGAAAATAATTTAAAGCTATAAATCACCAAAAAGTACGTAAAATAAAAGATTATAACCAAAAATAACAGCAAACATAGCAACAGCAGTGCCTGTGACTATAATTATAACAACAACAACAACAGGGCCAAGAAAATCAAGGCCATTACAGTCATCAAATTTTACGAAAAATATAAGCAGCCAACAATAGCAACAATATCTCAGATTGAAATAAAACAATAATAAAAGCAACAAGAAATAGCGGCAAAGTAACAGCATCATCACTCCAAAGAAAGTATGTCGTTGTTTCAGGCTTACACTATGGGCTGATATTGTGAAATCACAAAACTTTGGCCTACTTGAACTGTATGTTATATCTAGTGTTGATAACTGGAAATTTGAAACAACACTCATAGCCACCAGGATCTAAACGCATTCGACTATTTGTACACCAATCACATAACGTTTACAAACGAAACTTTTTAATACTATTAAAAGTGAAACAAATTAGAGTTTCCATATCAACAACACAATCAGCAACTTTAGGTTTTTGCTTTATTGCAACGCATTAAATTATGCGACCTTAAGCTTCTTCCGGATGCAGGATAGAAATGTAGCCCTTACAGAGCCATGAACACTAGTATACAAAATGTTATGATCGGACTAAAAATAGCGACACAGTGAACAAACTACTAAAAGGGCGGTATTTGTAGGCGTGGCAAAAAACAATAAAAAAATTATGTCTCGAATTGTTTTTATATTATCTTTAATCCTAGGAGGTGACTGACACAACTTTTTTTTTGAACCACTCTACCGTATAATTCTCTAAAATACACTGCCTTTTGGCCTAAACTCTCGGCGTCCTTAAACACTGGTAAACTCAGCTCAACAGAGCATACTAATGCATGTCATGCAAATGGCATACTTGTAGGAACTTGCCAGAAATATACTATTTGCAATTTCTCGTATATGACTGCAACAATCACCTTACTAAACGAACGCCTTTCTAAAGAGCTAGGGCTATCTAATCCCTGCCATTCATTACTTAGTCAATTGGCATGACTTTTACTAGAGAAGCAGTAATAGCGACATCGCACTGACCGATCACTAATGCCATCATCACGAGAGATTACTGCAGTTGCCTTAGGCGGTTATGTAACCCCGTCCACAGCGGTTCGTCAGCACACATATGCCACGAAAGCCACAATTCCCATACATTTCCTGAGCACAGAGCTAAGGGTCATCACTACTATCAATGATTCTTTTGTTTCAGAAACAGCACCTAGAGAGAAATTGGTGGCCCGAAGTTTGTTGCTTTTAAACAGCTGCCATTCTTTTCTCTTGGGGTATTAACCACAGGCACCAGCACATTGGATTTGTGCTGATGTTTGTAACGCCCAAAAATATTGGTCCAACACCACCTTAAAGTATACCGATCGACTCAGAATCACTTTCTGAATCGATTTAACGATGTCCGTCCGTCTGGCTGTCCATGTAAAGCTTGTGCGCAGAGTACAGGTCGCAATTTTGAAGATATTTCGATAAAATTTCGTACGTGATATTTTTTCGGCCCAAGGATGGATGGTATTGAAACTGGTGGAAATGGGGCCCTTATTTCACCCGGCCCCCATACAAATGTCCTCCCGAAATTAGGGTTTACTGATCATGCAAGTATCCAAATAAATTTCATCACAAAAGAGTGCAAAAGAGTGATAAATAAAGCCAAATCACATCTACTAATTTCATGCAGATCGGTCCATAATTACTCGTAGCTCCCATATAAGTCCCACTTCCGAAAATCACTTTAAAGGGCACAACTCTCTCAAAAATGTTGGTATCCAAATAATATTGAACGTAGATATATTTCATATGTTTAAAAATAATATGGTACAATTTTATTATGATCGGTCCATAATTAGTCGAAACTCCCATATAAGACCGTCTCCGTAATTCTCTTTAAGATCCGTATATCGTTTAAAAGTATTTATGTATGTATATCGAGATAAAGTTTAACACATATAATAATTATATTCACAGACATCATGACACTAAATTTGTGGATGATCGGTCCACAATAGGTTATATCTCTCATATAACGCCCATTTCTGAAAAACTGTTTTATACATATACTGGGTGTAGGGTATTGAATTTTCGGGCTTGACCGACTATACTTTCTTACTTGTTTTATACCAGAGTTTGCATCATGCATAAGAAGCAAAGCCTGGATAAATGAACGATTCGACCGTTGCAGAATAAAGATTAAGAAAAATAGTTGTGACACCAGAGAAACAAGTGCATTCCAGATGGCTGACTTAATCCTGATGGAGCGACTACATGGATAAAGTTTTAATGCAACATTCTTATGGCCTACAAAACAAAACAAGTTCCAACATTATTTCGTTAAAACCCAATACCAACTTTTTTAGAAACAGACCATTGTGCCAAATAGCAATAACCGACATAACAATTCTAGGAAGCAGCAAGTACTCAGCACAAAACACATACAACATCAAAATGCAGAAAGTCACAAAAAATATAACAACAAAACTGCAACAACAATAACAGAAACAATAGCCTTTTAAAAGCTTAAAGAATTTTCATTTCCAGCTGTATGATGTAAGATGTTGTAAGTACATAGCTGTCGGTTGGTTGTTTTTCTTTCGTTTTTTCTTCTTTTTTTTCGTGGAAATGTGTCTGTGCAAGACTCTGCAACAATAAAGAGCGTTGAAGTCAAGTTTGTATGATTCGTTTCTTTATGGTTTTTTGCCAACATTTTATGGTTTGTTAATTTAAGCGAAATAAATTATTATTTGTTGTGAAATGGAAGGAGTATGTTTGAGGATGTTTTCTTTTATTTTTTGTTTTATTTTTTTATAATAATAAAATTTTTCGTAATAATTTTTTCGCTGCATTAGTTAGTGTAATTTTACTCATGAATTTCTTTGCTTATGATTGTTTTTGATGTTGATGCTGATTTTTTTTTTTTTTTGCTGCCTAATGTGTTGGAGTGTTTTTCTGAGGATTTTTTTTAGTTGTAAAAAAATTGGCTATAATTGCAGAAACATATTTCAATTTAATTTCAATTTGTGCTTTTTCATTGTGCTTATTTCATTTTTCTATTTATTTTATTCTTTTGCATTGGCTTAAATAAATGAGCCATGAAAGTAAGTTTCTGTATTTGTGAGTTTTCAAAGGAATGCAAAGTTTATACGTTACGAAAGTAAGGGTTTTGTGTATGAGTTACGAGGAATTAAATTATAGTTTTTTTTTATAATCTCCACTGAAACAAGCAATGATTGTGTAAGACTTATAAATATATAAAATAAAAATTATAAATATATAAATTACATTAATATTAATGATTGCTAATTAATTCTTAGTCGAATTGTGTGTGTAAAACACTCTCATGCTCAAAATACAAAATCCAAATCAGTGATATTCACTTAGAATGTTAAGCATTAAGCTAGTTAGTTTGGTATTGAAACTCAATAAAATCGTCTAAGAACTAAAAAAGTTATAGTCCAAAATGTAAGACAATCTCAGGTGAGAAATTGTTAATGAAAAATCATAATCAGTATTGTTACGGTAAATTTGACTTTTGTTATTTACTTAACTGTTTATGCTTGTATATGTGAGAAAGACACCAATATTAAGTCGATTAATATGTGTGTAACTTTAGCTGGAGGGTACTTAAGTTTCGCTACACAAATTAAGGAAAATAACCAGTTTCTTTAAGCTTAACTTGAGTAATGAAATCATAGCTCCTTAAATGTTTAAATACGTATTTCATGGTGTTTCACCAAAGCATTTATTTTGAAAACGATTGAAGTAGAGCGAACGTAAAATATTAAATGAAAACATTTAGAAAATTTCCAGGAAATATATAAGCACATATTTTATTTTTAAAATTAAAGATTCTTCATTATATTCAGTATTGCAACTTTGAAGAGGTATTCCAGATAAATATTTATTAAACAATACGTATTATTTATGCAGCGATTTTACTGACTTTCAATAGCTATAAAATCGAAAGTGTATCCAATATACTGAAGCAGCACTTAATAACAAATGAATGAATCCATATCATATATATCTAAAATGATAAGGATGAATATATAACTTGTATATGTTTGCCAAGGAATCTCACTAACTAAATCACTTGCTAATAATAATCATTAAACCCTACAACACATCTTCACCCTTCAAAATTGTATTTCCACAATCAAAACCACAACTAATCACTGATTTTTTTCAACAAAAAACCCTTTATAAATATATACACCCCCTAGAAAATTTTCTAAAATTACTACAAATATTCAACCACACTATCATTTTACCTTTTTATAACTTAAAAACAAAACAAAAAAACAAAATTGAAATAAAATATCTCATAAACATTTTTATTTAATTTCCTATAGTAACGCAAGCCAAGTAACTTGTCAACTCAACTAAAAATTGTTGAAAACTTATAGTATGTAATTTTAAATTAACTTAAAGAGTTTAACTCATTTACCGCTTCTTAACAGGGCTTCATAAAAAAAATTAAATAATATAAGAGCAACACACACAGGAGTAGTAAATAGTTGAGGAACAGGAAAGATGGATTGAATATATTATGCATAAATTAGCGTCAAAAACATTGTTGATACAAAAAGTATTTAAATTATTTTCATTACAATAATTAAAACGAAAAACAAGCATGAACAAAATATAACACACACGAACATGTTGGAAAACTTTTTAACTCCACCTGAGAATATACACGCTGGTACTGGGATGTGTTTTAATGTTGGGTAAGTTAAACAGACATATTCGCTTTAGAACTGAACTAGAACTGAACTAGAACTGAACTAGAACTGAATTAGAACTAAACTAGAACTGAACTAGAACTCAACTAGAACTGAACTAGAACTGAACTAGAATTGAACTAGAATTGATTTAGAAATGAAGTAGAACTGAACTAGAATTGAACTAGAACTGAACTAGAACTGAACTAGAACTGAACTAGAACTGAACTAGAACTGAACTAGAACTGAACTAGAACTGAACTAGAACTGAACTAGAACTGAACTAGAACTGAACTAGAACTGAACTAGAACTGAATTAGAACTAAACTAGAACTGAACTAGAACCGAACTAGAACTGAACTAGAACTGAACTAGAACTGAAGTAGAACTGAACTAGAATTGAACTAGAATTGATTTAGAAATGAAGTGGAACTAGAGAATTCCTGCGAGCTGCAAACTGGCTGAAGTATTATCAAGTATCTGGAGATATATGCATATTTACCGACAGCAAAGCCGCCGTAAGTAACATAGCAGGTGTCTATGTGACATCGAGGTTAACCGCAGAATGCCGGATATCTCTGAATGAGATAGCGGAACATTCTAGGATAGCGCTGATATGGGTCCCTGGACACAGCTCGGTTCAGGGTAACTATATTGCTGACAATTTAGCCAAGAAAGGTACAATGCTGGCTGATGAGGAGATTGACTCCTTCACTGGCATTAACATGAAAAGTCTGAAATCACTGATTCAAGATGAGATGTTCAGACTTGCTCAGGTAAGGTGGACGAACGAAATCACCTGCTCTATTTCTAGGTCCACTTGGCCCTTATTTGATACGGGAAGGACGAAATGTTTACTTAGTTTTCGTCGCGACCTAATTAGGCTTATTGTATCTCTACTTACAGGTCACTGTACTTTTGGGACACACGCCAGAAGACTTGGTCTACAATATAACGACTTTTGTAAAAGCTGTCATAACGAGGAGGAGGAGGAGACAGTCATCCACTTCCTCTGCGAATGCCCGGCCCTATGGATAAATAGGGAACGGATACTCGGGGCACCCTTTCTTCCATGTTTGGGTGCACTATCCAGGATTAATCCAAAATGCATCGGCACCTTTGCTAAGGAGTCTGGATGGTTCGACAGGGAAGCAACCCATACACTTAGAAATCGATAGGTTGCCCACCAACGGGTATCACAATGGGACCAATATAATGGACCCAAGTGAGCTGTTTCAGAAAACGGCTACCCATATAACCTAACCTAACCTAGAGAATTCCTGGGCTGGATGGCTCAGATCTGCTTATTTTTGTACAAGGCTTTTGACAAAGTTTAAAATTTATTGGTTGAGACAAATTAGGAGTTTCAAATAAGAATTCCGTTTAGCTCTTACCCACCATTGTAAAAAAGTTACTTACTTATATGGAAACCTCAACAATCTCTAAAGAATATTTTTTTTTTATTTTTTGTATGTTGATGACAAAAATTTCCGCTAAATTTACAAGTAAAGCGATCAACAACAAACAACTAAATAAATGTATATGATAATAAAGCAGTGTGTGCATATTAAATATACAATCTTACAAAACTCACACAGCCATACGAATGGATAGACTACTGAAAACCTTACCTATAACCTGTATAGTTATTCTCCAAACACAATCAAGGTGGGTGTTTAGTCAGTGACATGCATGTTCTACTTTATTTCCATAAACTTTCATATGTACCTAAAAACAACAACAAAAATAGCATAAGAGAACAATGACAAACCTTAAGGGAAAGTATAAAGAATACTCACGATGCGACAACTAGTACTCGAAATTATAATAACAAAAATAAGAGCAAAAGTAACAATATCTTAAAATATTTTCCGACAACAACAACTAAAAATATCAGTTGTGTAACTTGGTTTCAAAACTACAAAAAAAAAAAAACTTTCAAGAGCTGATATTCTAGCACAGATTGTAGCTGTTTAACTATAGACATGTACTTGTACTATTCTATTTACATATAAATATATGTAGGTATATTTATCAGTCCGTCTTTCCTTCTGTTCCAACGTTTCTCCACCTCAGCCAACGTCTGTTTGCCTGTCTGAGGTTAAAAAGGTGACGTGGTGCTAAGTTCATAGAAAGTGTATGTTTTACTTTCTTCCTGTTACAATTCATTGTGAAAATATTTACAAAAATTCATTAAGTCCTTAGAGATTTTACTATACATTTTTTTTTTGTGCTACCGAACACAGCCATAACAAGTACAATACGTACAGCAATAACAAGAAGAAAAAAACTTTTATAGTAGTATTGTATAGATGGAATGTCATCATATGGTATTTAAACAACCAACATTAAAATTATATTACACTTACTGGATAGAGTAGACAGTGGGGGTAAAAAGGTAGCACTGGAAAAACATATTGAATTAAAAAACAGATATGTATTTGATTTTAACGACTATACATTTTATGATAATATCGTGGAGACATCAGTATAGATCAGAAGAGATCATTTCCAGTTCTGCATAATTTTGAAGTCACCAATGAAACTGTTGTTAAAAACTCCCAAAAATGTTGGGCAACAGGAAGTAAAACTGTTGTTCAGTATAAAGTGGCCGTTTATTTTCTTACTATTATGGAGGCGTAATTTGAAGATACGTAAGAACAAACTATTAGCGAAACACGATTTATTTCCTTCGATGATTACAAGTTCCAGGGGTTAGGCAAACATGGTCTAGAATTCATATATTTGGCCAGCGCTCTAAACGGGCTCTTGCAAAGAGCAAACAATTGTATGACTTGCAAGGAACATACTTCTTGTATATGACGACACGAGCAATCGCTTCAGCTGCCAAATAGATATCACTGTGGACTATAAAACCACTCTAATACATATCCTGAGCACAAAGTCATTTTTCCACCACTAATTTCAATAGCTTTGTTGTTTCGGCAACCACGCCAAGTGCTAAATAGTTTATCCGAAATTTGCAAGCAAACGTTAGACCTTACACCAACAATCTTCTTTTTTGGTATAAAGCGCAGCCACTACGTGATCCCCGAAAGGACCTCTACCTTAAATTGGAAGCCCGAAAACTTGTCCCTTAACTGTCCCCGTAGATTAAGTTCTAGTCAGCCTTAAATAGGTGAAACAATTAAACTCTATCTAACTCATGGCATCAGTATCGTCATATCTAGCTCTTCCTGCTAATACCGACAAGGGCAAAGCAAACATGGTACAGATTTGTTCAAGATTAATGTGACTACCTGCCTTACCGTCTTATATCACGGCGCACTCCAACGTGGGTGAACATACTAAAAAGCATGTCTTGCAAAATACACTAAAACAAATATTAGTCATTTAACAAACTCCACATTCTTCCAGCTTTGGATATAAATGAAACAGCCACCACGTGCCCCCGAAGGGACCTCAACAAATTCCAGTTAGGGGACCTGCACTCTAATCGTCCAGATCAATTGTCGGTCTTCTAAATGGGGTGAAACTATCAAACTCTTCACAGTTTCGTGCTCCGTGCTTCATGGCACCATTTTCGCTATTTCTCCCAAGGATTGTAATAGCGTCAAGATGATGGAATTACACCAGAACAAATTACCTCTTGGGTGCAAACATGGTACAGATGTGTTCAAAATTAACAGGAGTACCTGCCTCTCCGGCCTGACCTCATGGCGCACTTAAATGCAGTGTGATCTCGGCTCACAACCGCTTTGTATGTCCAGCAAGAAACAAAGAGCATAATTGTATGCACATTATTACAATTAGAAATTAATGTAAATAGCACCTTGATGGACGGCTGGGATTAAGGCTATCTAATCCCTGCCATCCAGTAGCTTACAAAACCCAGGACAATTAACAGATCAGTATCCAACCGCTGTAGCTAGTAGCGATAATGCCAAGGACAGAAATCAATGCAGGTTTTTGAATCACCCAGCACGCTGCGATCCTTAGTTTGAAGGCGAATTCCTAACACATCTAACACAATTCCCACCCTACCAATACATTTCCTGGGCCACCATTACTATCAATATTGTATTCACTTAGCATAACCCAGAACTAGAAAAGCAGCAATCCCAACACTGTATTGACCGATGACTACTGCCAAGGCCGAAGATCAGAATTTATTGCGGTTGCCATAGGCCACTATCTAACAGTACATTTCCTTAGCACCGAACTAAATGTCACTACTACTTTCAATGGCTCTATTGTTGTTGAGCAACAGCACCTAGGACAATTTGTTGGACCGAAATTTGCTGCCCAAACAAACATCAGTCTTTTAACCAACTGCCATTCTCCCTGCTTTGGGTATCAACTACAGCCACTGCGTGAACGCCGAAGAAACCTCAACCATATCAGTTTGTATCCCCGGGATTTTAACTGATCCCGCAGTACTAGATTGAGAATCTAGTCAGCTTCAAGTTTCATTGGATGTTAAAATCAATGACACTCTATTCAGTTTTGAACCCGTGCAAGCTCATGGCACCGGTGTCGCCATATCTCTCCCCAGGATTGAAATAACATCAGAACAAATTACCCCTTGGGTTCAAACATGGTGAAATTGTAATTTTTTTTTGTCATCAACATGGTACTCTTAAAGAAAATCTTACTTGGAATTACAGTTTCATGTTGGATTTTAACCGAACCGCTGGTTTTAATGGCGAAACCGAAAACATAAATATATTCTTCGATATTTTCTGTTAAAGCTACTTTTTAACAAAAATTAAAAATCCCAATCTAAATTTTGTTTTCCCAATAATTTTTTACCACCTACTGTCTCAAAATTAATAATTTTAATATATAGTGATGAAAAGATTTACTGCCAGTACGCGTCTGTTGAACAGCCATTAAGCATCCATAGATTCTCAAAAACTAAGAATAATATAATAAAACTGCTGACGAAGACAACAGCGACACAGCATAATTGTCAACATTACGTGTATGATGAAGATTTAGGTGAAATTTCCTTATTTTCCCAACCTGCTGGTATTTTAATTATAATATTTTCCACACACACCCAAGCACACACACATAATTGTGTGTCTGGCATTTGTGTGAGTGTGTTTAAATATTTATTGAAATTATTTGGTATTTTGCTTCAACTGTTTTACTTTTATTTCATACAATAAATGTATTTTTGGAAAATAATTTGCCTCCCATAAGGAATTTTAATTTCTACTTCTTTTAGTAAATTTATAGCAATGCAAAGTATAACACGCGTTTAGTATCCTCATGTTTGATAATGATTATTAGAAAAAATCAAACAAACAAAAACGTTTTATTGAGAAAAAAAAGTAAAAAAAAAAATAGGAATATAAAATGAAGAGAATTAAATGAAAGTAATGTTATCAAGAGACTTAAATTTAAATTAATGAATTTTTCTTCCTTAGTACTTAAGAATATTTATTTTTTTTTTCGATTACGATTACGATTACTTTTGTTTGATTTCAAGGCAACACAGGAGGTGGGTTAGATGTTTTCTTTTTTTTTGGAATGTGAAAATACTAAATAAGTATTTAATGTAGAATTTCATTTATTTGGTAACTTGATTTTAAATACATTAATATTATTTACATTTTGAATGTTTTGAATATTCATCTTTTCTATTTTAAGTAAGAGTTCTCTGACTTTTTTGTTTTGGCTAACAATTTTAAATTATCCACTTTAACAATATTTTTAGGTAGCAAAAGTGTCCATAAGGAGTCGGAGTCCTAGCAATGATGGCAACTGAAGCACCAAACCAAACGGTTGGAAACCAAACGCAGATAGATTCATTACCGCGAGATTACGAACCAGAGCACGAAATCTTGCATTCATACAATGATGCTACGCAACTACAGAACTTGCTAAAGTTGCAGGTTAAGCTGTAAAAAGAAGTCAGTTCGATAAAACTATGTTATCGGTCCACCAAAATGATATTGAGGTACTGGTAAAGAATTTCAATACTCAAGTATGCCTTCTAAAACCACTGTGAAGGGCAAACATGGCTTAGGTTCCCTGAACGGCAATGGGAAACATTTTAAAGAGATGTTAAGCACACATACAATATGGTCACCGGAGGCACAGAATTGCTTCACAGAAGCATACATAAAGTCACATGGCTATCCCCAGACCGCATGATGGAGTATCAAATAGATCATAATGCTATAAACTGGAAGTGGAAGGGATCTTTGTGGACGTGCGCAAACACAAACAGCCTTTGAGTAAAACCCACAGCGAAGCAGGTGTAGTGAGCTTTGATGTTCCTTGTTTTGGAATATGTTTTTCCTCCTTCAAAGACAACTTGATAGTCTTGGCGAAATCATCCTTTTCCTGCTAACTGCTGGTAACATTAGGATCCTTCGCTGCCGCTAATATTGCTGCAGATTTTGTAGGTTTATCATTAAAGTTACAAAACTCATAAATCTTCCGGAGCAATTTTGCTTAAGATCACTTTTGAAATCACCCTCAGTCCAATCCTTCAACACTTGACACATATTCGATTGTAATTTGGATTGAACCTTGTCCAATAAACGAATGAATTCAATTTGGAATTACTACAATCCTATTTC
Source organism: Bellardia pandia (assembly GCA_916048285.2). Classification (NCBI taxonomy): domain Eukaryota; kingdom Metazoa; phylum Arthropoda; class Insecta; order Diptera; family Calliphoridae; genus Bellardia; species Bellardia pandia. The sequence continues at coordinate 41,648,222 of OU696530.1, forward strand.
CAAATGAAAAGTTTTGTCAAAATTGCAAGCACAAGCATCCAAAAGAATGATGACCTGCATTACAACATGGAGATCATTATGAGCCATGCATATAATTTAATCTAATGGCCTTTACGCATTCTGTGGCATTTCGTTGATTGAAGGAGACCTTTAGCAAACTCTCACTATTAATGTTCAATATTTATTGGCATTGTTTCACTGGTGGCTTAAATCAGCATCAAAACCAGTAGATTAGACAAAGACCAAGGAGCCAACAAAATATGAAATTTTTAAAAATTTAAGATAAGATAACAAACACCGATCTACTCAATATTATTTTATCTTATGGCTAGACGTGCAGCTCTTAATGCAGTCTTTAGATTCGATAATAGTTGATGCATGTAAACGTAGGAGTTTCGGACATGCAAACATAATCAACTGCTTTGGTCATCTCCCACATAATGTCGACAGAGACTTTAATGTGACACATAGCTAAACCTTCGAGATTTTAATGAATGGCTTTTACATGCACGAACTTGTACAGATAGTATATCTACCGACCCTGTGCACTGTTCTTAAGGCTGAATCTTAGACCGTGAGAAGGTCCGCTTATTGGCTGAGGTTTTATTGAGTATTTGGTGAAGACATCCACTGGATACTGGATGCTGGGACTTCAAAATATCTCAGGAATTGTATTATTAATGCGTTTGAGCTCCATTCGCAGAGGAGGAGACTAATCGATTAATTAGAATTTGCAGAGCATACGTTGGGTTTATGATGAACTTTATAACTGTGCACAAATCAGATTTTCGCATGATACCACATGTGTGACGACAAAGACCAAATCGTACAGTTATGATGGGTATAGAAGTCAAACACTAACATACATTCCTCGCGATTGACAGTACAGTAAGTGGTAGTAGTGATTATTGGTCACTGGTTTTGATTGGTATTCATGTTAGAAGATTAAATCTCCTTTATTATCTACAACAGATTTAAGGCGATTTGGTATATATGCGAACAGTTTTTGGGTAATAATAGGCGAAATTATCGACCACGTTTGCTTAATACCCGATTTGAGCTTTGGAGCGTTACCCTGGTGAAATCGAAAATCTGATCTTTTACCCAGGTTGTCTGCGTTTTCTAACAAGTTGTCCTTCACAATCTGAAGGTATTTAAACATGGTAATGGTTGTTTCAACAAATGTTGAATTCCCAGTACTAGACCCCTAAGGTCATGGGGGTAAACCGTGACACTGCCACCAACATGCTTCACTGTTGCCTTTAGGATTTCCTTGTTGAGTTCTGTATTTGGTTTCCGCCAAACATACGACATGCCATCTAAGCCGAATATGTTAAACTTTGATGCGAAGATGACTGAATTCCAAATTTTTGTTTATTTTTCTTAATGAAAGCTCATTGAATATATTATTTGGTGCCTTTCTGCCTTTGTTATGAACCCGATTTTCATGGATGAAGCGCTCAATGATTTTTTGAACTGTAGAAGCTTTAATGTAAACCATTTCTGCTTTTGTTCGATGAGTGGCGATTTCGGAAATGGTTTAAAACCAATTCTCATTGTTCTATCGTTCTACGCAGACTCATTTGAACTATTTTCGGACTCACAATTAAGCAGAAAATATTGATGGGACTAGAAAGAAATACAAACAAAAAACCAACAACGCTGCATTGAGCTATAGAAATAGACTGCGTAAAAAAACGAGAATTTTTTTAGTTTTAATATATTAAAATATACATTTTTGCCAAAAATTTATTTTTTGTTTGTTTTTTAGATACATTTTTTCTTGTTAATGACTCTAATTTGTTTTTATACCCTACACCACCATAGTGGGGAGGTTTGTAACGCCCAGAAATATTGGTCCAACACCCACCTTAAGGTATACCGAATCACTTTCTGAGTCGATTTAACGATGTCCGTCTGTCCGTCCGTTTGGCTGGCTGGCTGTCCATGTAAAGCTTGTGCGCAGAGTACAGGTCGCAATTTTGAAGATATTTCGATAAAATTTGGTACATATTTTTTCGACCCAAGGATATATGGGATTGAAACTGTTGGAAATCGGTCCATTATTTCACTTTGCCGCCATAGAAATGTCCTCCCGATATTGGGGTTTACTCATCATAAATCTTTGACTTATGCAAGTATCCAAACAAATTTCATCACAAATGAGTGGTAAATGAAGCCAAATCACATCTACAAATTCTGTACAGATTGGTCCATAATTACTCGTAGCTCCCATATAAGGCCCACTTCTGAAAATCAGCTTAAAGAGCATAACTCTTTTAAAAATGTTTGTATCCAAATAATATTGAACGCAAATAGATTTCATATGTATGCAAATAATACAGTACAATTTTATAATGGTCTGTCCATAATTAGGCGAAACTCCCATATAAGACCATCTCCGTAAGTCACTTTAAGCTCCATGAATCTTTTAAGAGTATTTATATCGAGATAAAGTTTAACACATGTAATATTTATATTCACAGACATCATGATACTAAATTTTTGGATGATCGGTCCACAATATCCCATATAACGCCCATTTCTGAAAAACTGTTTTATGCATATACTGGGTGTAGGGTATTATATGGTCGGGCTTGACCGACTATACTTTCTTACTTGTTTAAATTCCTGTTAGTTTTCTTTTTATGAAGCTTTGAAAACAAAAAAAAATGCACTGCATAAAATAAGCTGTCAGCCACTGTAGAGAAGTGCTCACAGATTGTCCCCCCCCCCCCCCATTTGAATTTAGACCACTATTAAAGAATGGTTTATTTAAAATACCGGCTATACATATACTTATAATCATTTATGAGGACATCATCACAGACTCTGCGATCTATGCCAATGCACATTAAAAACCATTTTGTTGTGACATGTTCTGTTAATGACACTGTGTTTATGGTCGTTACGACATGCAACCGTTAGAATTCAAGCTAGTCATTACTAAACTACTTCCAAGTAATAATAAATATAATGCAAGAATATATATATAAACTATATTAAGTATATTTACAAGGCATATTAATTCATAAAACAAAACATGTCAACGCCAAGTTCTTAAGGGGTTAATCACAAATTAGCACTTATCATGTAAAATTAACTTATTCAAGTATTAATTTGCACCATATAATTACTTAAGTGTCTGCATGTGTGAGTGCACACAATTATTTACATGCAAATTAATAATTAAATACGTTAAATGCATTTTCAAATCAACATTTCAATCATCAATTCAATTGTTGTATTAGAAATGTAACAACAACAACAAGCACATTCGCAGTTATAAAATCAATATTTCCCTCGAGTCAATCAACAACAGAAACATTTCAAACACTTGTGTAAAGCTCAGGAGGAACCAACAGCAACAGCAAACACAATAATAAGATTTAAAGGATGCTGCATTTGGGGTGTTTTTATATTTTATATATAAAACACTTACAGTCTAATTCATAAAAACTTATCAAGGGTTTATAACAGGCATATAAAGCAAATATCCATACAAAATTTGCTTTATAAGCCTGTTATAAACCTTTGACAAGTTTTATGAATAAGGGGGTTAAAATATAAGTGGATGTCGTAATCTTTTTTATTGTCCAATAGAATAATCTGACATTTAAATTGCATTCAAAGGTTGGTCGAAGAGCTTACGCTGTAGGTAAAATTTTCGGTATTTCGCTTGCTACCAGTAGTCTTCCAACGTAGCCAGCTTATCGACGAAGACCTTTGACTGCAAGAGCAACCATATGTTGTTCGATTATAAAATGTTGTGTCCGTGTGAGTCTTTCTGCGATGAATTGCCAAACAATACTGAAGAAGATAAAGATGAGAGATGACAGTATGACAAATGAATCACCCTTTATTAATAACAAACAAATGTATTTTTCTTACGCATGTTCGGCCTCACAAAATTATTAATTCATAAATTGTTATGGAAATTAAAACAAGCTGATGAAACACAAAAATTCGCGATGAATAGCTGATTTTCTAAAATGCTTAGGAAGGAGGACAATAGGAGAACGGCAAGAGGAACAGGAAACGAAAATTCATATAGAAAATAATAATCACGTTTTTGTTGTTTAATGATACGCAATAGCCAGTTAAATTAATGGGTAAAAACCGGCAATAGTCATATAGTTAGACACACACACACACACATTTATTTACTCAAATGCACTGTTAATAACACATAAATACATTTCTGAAACAGTAGGATGCTACAAAATATTAAGGAACACAAAGAAAAACTTCAAACTGTTTGCTTTGTAATGCAAAGAGATAACAATTGATTACTTTAATGTGATAGATAGTCACCTTATTCTCTCTAAGTAATCTAGAGAGTAGTCAGTTCAGAATTATGATGAGTTTTCAAAAGAGGTTTTATTGCCAGATTTTAAATATTTATTTCGCCATAATCTGCAGTCTATCAATTATAAATCGTTTTAAGCTGTGAACAATCAAACATATGTGCAAAAGTTATTCACAACATTAGCACATCGATCTTTATGCCGCTGCCTACTAAACGTTGAGCAATTATAGATATTTTTTGTAATTATTGTTGTTGCTATTGTGATAGTTATTGTTTTAGCTGTTGTTCAATTAAAGGTTATCAATTACACTGCATGGACAAGAACAATTGAAATGTGTGTAAAATAGTTATAAACGTTGTGTTTTGTAAATACATACAAGTTGTGTCAGCAGTATATATAGAAGATGAACAACTAATTAAGAACAGAATGTGATAGAACAATTAGTAATATAGGCTGTTTTCATAAACGCAGTATGCAATGCAACATTTCATTGCATAGAGTTCATAATAGCATTTAGAATATAATTTAAAAATAATAATTCCAAATAACGTATCAAAATTATTTTCCCAATTCAAATTCCATAAATTATTTCTATATTGTTTTTATTTTAACACAGTTTTTGCTTCTCCTGTAAAAACGGAAAAAGTGATGTTACGTACTTTTGGATTTTCGACGACAGTAAACAGTTTTTTGTCCACCCCCTTTTCGCTTATACGTGCATGTATTTTATGTAAAGAAATATTAGATCATTCAATTGAATTTTAAGTGTGACACGTTTTCGTGTAATCAATTATTAAAAGATAATAATAATGAACAGATTCTATTATGTTTAGTTTTGTTTCGTTTCGTTTCTTATCCAGATCAAACACACAAAAACAAAGCCATTTAGGGAATTGTAACGATTTCAATCAAATGCAATCACATTAATTTGTTATTAAATAAATTTGCTAAATATATACATATATAAATAGTTTAAATTAACAAACAAATAGCGGCTGCCGTACAGAACAAGAAAATTTCAATTTGAAATTCAATAAGGAGGAACGGTACCAGTATTGATCTTATACAGAGGGTCCAATCGAAAATTTTAGGGCCATGGAAGCATCATGAGAAATGAAAACATCTATAGAGAATTAGAAGTACCATTGATTAATGTCAAATTTAGACAAATTCGTGGGAAATACATCTTAAAGTTGCAACACAATCACAACCCGCACAGCAACATGACTGATCTACCACCCAATTTATATGACGCCCATTTGACCATAATAGCTCTCTCAGCTGAGAGAGAGCCATAACTAAACTTAGTTTCAGTTATAAGATTTGAATACTTATTGTAAGGCCTATAAAGTAAAGGCAGTTTCAATAAATAAATAAATAAAAAGTAATATAAAAAATAGCTAAATGGAAGCTTTAGCTATAGTAATTATCTTTAAATATAGAAAGTTCTAAAATGGCATTACGTCAGACGAATAAGAATTACAGGACAGTTTCTATGGATCTTTGAAATATACAAGGAAATCATTCAAATCAACGCATACTTTTTTCCGCCCACTCTCAAAGAATTGTGAGAAAAGTTCTTTTTTATATTTCATACATAATTTCCAACAGAACTTCTGAGCATTTATCTAGACCATACCAGGAATCGCTCCCAATACTTTTTTTCGCCCACTCTCAAAAAATTATGAGAAAAGAACCAAAGTCCTTTTTCAAATTTCAAAAGTGATTTATTGAAATTATATAAAAAATATTTTTAGTGTAATATTTTCACTTATTTGAATTTTCTGAGACATTTTTCATACATCGATGGCTTAATATAAAAAAGGCCTAACTCTATTTTTTGTTACTTTACAGACGAAGGAAAAAACTTAATAAAATTCGTAAAATTTTAGATACAACAAATTTTTTAATACCATGATTAATAAAAAACAAGCAAAACATTTTATTTCTTATTTAATTTTTTTATTTTTGTTTTAATGAAGGTATCGAAGAAAGGCTTTTTTCATTGATTTTTTTTTTTAACAAAATTGTGTTAGGCCTTTTTATATTAAGCCATCGATATGCCAATTTTTTTCGGACTGTTTTTGTGTTCAAATATAAAGTTATATCGAATTTTGAAGCTTTAACATGGTCTCTCTTAAAAAGTTAACATAACTCTGTTAACATAAATGGTCTGTGTCTAGGGACCCTGTAGGAAATGTCAATAGTGAAACTGTACTGATTTACTATTGACACAGTCACCAGTACTAGTGACTTAGGATACCCCAGACAATGGTAATTACTATAGACATTTAACATGTGCGTGTCATTGAAAATCCACTACTGACATAGTTACTATTGCCAAGGTAGTTCTTTTGGGACCACATTGTCTATACTGTGGTATTTCTCTGAAATAGAAAATAAAAATGCATTTTTGCTAATTTTTGGAGTTTTATTAAAAAATAAAATACTAAAAAATATCTAAAAATAAATTCGAAAACACCCAAAGTCTTTGGCGGGAATCGAACCCGCAACCCTCTGAATGATAGTCCGGCACACTATCGCCTAGTCTATCGGGGCTCACAATTGAAAAAAAATAATTGTATAATAATAACCATTGTGACAATGCTGTTGACAATGTTGCCAAACCGTCACCAAAATAGTTGACAAAAGTAGTGACTTGGAGACAGTTGTCCCCAGGTTTCCTTCAGGGGAGTTAAATTTGAAATTTATCTTCACGCACATACATCTTTGATGCGTTATTTCTTAACAGAATTGCTTTTACAGCGCTATTACTTGTCGAACTCAATATCAAGGCATGATGCTTTGAAATGAGAGAAGTCTTAAATCAGGTTAAATTTCTTAAAAATATAGAAAAGTGTAATATCCGAAAACATTCTACAGTATGACAATGAACAATAAACAAATCACAGTGAAAGGAAGGCCAGCCGTAGAACCGTGTGGTATCTTCCATAGAAAAAGAGTCTTTGTGATTATCAGGGTAACCAAAATATGCAAATGCATGTTTTTCTGATGAGTCTAAAGGGCACGTTTCAGAACTATTTAAGAATTTTGGCATCGATTTGTTAGTGCATATTTTTGCATATTACCCTTTAATGCATATTTTTTGCATATATTTGTTTTAGGAGCATATTTATTTCATATTTTTGCATTTTTAGAGCATATTATACTGTTTAATAGCATATTTTGACTTTATCAAAAACAAATTTTGTCTTAATTATTTTTCGCTGTTGTGTTACAGGCTTTTACTTCCTTTTCAAATTTGAAAAATAGATGGCTTTTTTTATATAAAATAAGCTGCTTTCAGCTGTTAATTATTACGCCAACAATGACCTTACAATGACCGAACAGTATAATTTAGTGGAACAAACATTTTAAAAATTAAGATAAAATACCAAATTGTATTGTTAAAACTAATATTAAAATAAAACTTTGAACAAATAATAGGAAAAAATGAAGAATTAAAAATTATAGAAAGCATTTTTAAACTTTCCCCAACACAGATTTCAAAATGAAGTGTTAAAGAAATATTATTTTTTAAATTAAAATTTTCTATGTATAAAAATCTCTTCAGATCCAATAAACAACGATTTTTATTTGAAAATTTAAGTCAACATTTTGTAATTCATTGCAATAATAACCTTAATTGATATAAAATATCATCAAAAAATACCTCTCGAGGCCTTTTCATAACTTAACTTCCTATTATATTTATGTTGTATTTATTTTTTGTTTACTTGTTTTAGTTCTTGTTATTTTTGTTTATTTTATGTTACTTTACCTTTTTAGAAATTAATTGTGTTAATTTTTTTTAAATAAAATGGTTAAAAATTATGTAAAAGTTTGCTGAAGAGCATATTTTTAAAATTTTATGAGCATATATTAAAGTTGTTACTGCATATAAAGCACTTAAAGACCATATTTCCGGTTTCCCTGGTAATTATTATAATACACATATCAAAGTTCGAGTTTCTCTTTTTTAAAACCGGTGTGTAGGACCATGCAAGTCCTGCTGCATAAGTTAAAAAGTTAAAAGCCGAAAAGCAGTCGTCTTTCCTATTGAAAAACCATGGAAAGTTGCCTGCCATTCTGGAACATTGTTGCATATGCGGATATGTTGCTGTGACTGTTTCTGAGGAACATGTGATGACTCTTTTACACTGTCTACAAACTTCACAAATACTACTTAGCAACTTAAGCAATGAAACTCGTACTATTTTCGAGAGAGTACAAAGTATCTCTTTCCCCACTAAGGCGTCTTTGCGCTATAGAACTCAGACTTTTGGTTCTTTAACTCTGGAATCCTGATATTTATATATTTCTCATGGGTCTTTAAATGGTTAAGTATACAGATATGTTATTGCGGCAGTTAGGGGAACTCGTGATGACTGTCTCACAATTCATATAGACTATACTCTTACTACTTAGCCACTGGTTGTGAATCATGTAAAAATTTAATGTTCTTGAGAATGTATGAAATGTGGAACTTAGGAAAGTATTTGGAAATCTTTCTGAATTCCAAATTGTCTTCGAACCTAAACATTCATGCGAGGATAGTAGGTCCTTTAAGGAACGTTTTTCCACAAGGTAATATGAAGCATATAATGTATTTTGCACTGGTTTAGTGTTTGGCGATTCATAAATCCATCATCGAAAATATCCTATGGTGATATTACGGTACTTAGACAAATGATTTTTATATCGATATTATGCGGTCAGAAGTATATAGCCAGATTAATCACCATCAAATACATCTATATACATTAATCAGCTTAAGCCTCAAAGAATAAGGCACTGTTGTATTAAATAAATATGCCACCATTATACCCAAAATGGAAATCTTAACTAAGATAACTTAACCTTAAACGTTGTAAAAAATCAGCAGATTTATAAAATTTCCAATTGGATTTACTACAAAATATAATATTAATCATTTTTAATACATATTCACAATTTCTTAGCTATATTGCAGACAATTTTGTTGAAACTTTTACAATTAATTCAATTTTCCTTCACACTCTTCAATAGTGCCATTTATAATGATAATCATTTGTCATCTGATCTAACAGTAGCCCCGCCGCCATTTAACCCTTTTATTCTCCTTTCGTCAGGAATTTCAGCAGACACTCTAGACACAATTTAAATTAGAAATAATAATTTCTAATCAAATACTCTTGATTTGTCAGTCGGGATATTTTTAAATTTATTTTAATACTTCTCATTGGAAGAGAAAAATGGGTTGTTTTTTTTTTTTTTTTTGTAATGCTCCTTTTACTACCCCAGGCTAGATAGAGGGTATTGAGGGGGTTTAAGGTACTAAAACATTATAATAAAATACGATTTATAGTTCATTTAATTTAAAATAGCAGCAGATTAGTTGATACAAATAACAAAATAATTGTACATACACAGACAAACGGTTGTAAAATAATAAATTGTTACGCGTTTATAACTTGAGGCATATTAAGCGCTTATAAACATTAATACTCAAATTCCACTACTTTGGTGTGGAATTTATATATACATTTATATATGTACAGATAAACTTACAGTGGGGCGCATTATGAAATAGGATTGAGATGTTTTAGTTTAATCAAATAGCGTTAACAAGTGCCACATCGTAGATGAATAACTCAGTGGTTAAGAATTTTTGAATTAATTTGCATTAACATGAGTTCGTAGCTTTAATGGGGGCTAGTGGTCGGTTATAATACAAATTTTTTAAACAAAATACCAAAAATCCATTTATTACCTCAATAAAAAACCTTTTCCATTTAGTTCTTTAAAAATATGTTTACATGCATAACGATAATCTTTCTTAGTGCAAGAGATACTTGCCAAAAGTTAACTGATGTCAGAGATTAATTATATGCAAACTTGGCCAATTTTTAATAAACATTTTAAATTTATTTCAAGTCCTGATTCCAAAAGAAATATTAGTTTTTGCAGTTAAATAACATCAATGTCAAAAGTGAACCTATTGATTTAAAGATCTATTTATGTTCTAAACTTCATTACGATCTTAATCCCGGCCCCTCTCCAAACTTGGTCAACTGTGGAGACAAATTTGAAATTTGTCTTAAATTTTCGAAAAATACAAACAAAGCTTTTATTTTAAATAAATAATATTTTAGGAGAGAAAATAGTTAATTTCCCTATATAGGCTGCTTTTGGATGTATAGAACTTTGCAATTGAAGAAAATAAAGAAAGATAATGTTCTGGCATTATAATTTCTGGCATATAACCGCCACGGCTGGGTCGGGCGTAGTCTAATCTGTCCTAGTGGTCAGTCGTTTTGAGCTTATCGGAGTAGAATAGCAACTTCACATAGCGCCACAGAAGATAGTCAATCGGCGTTAAGTCGCACGATCTTGGAGGGCAAATCATGGGTTCGAAACGTGAAACTATGCGTTTACCAAACGTTTCGTTCAATAAATCAATTGTGGCACAAGTTGTGTGACATGTAGCGTCGTCTTGTTGAAACAATAATAAGCCCGAAACGACTGACCACTTGGAGGGCCACATATGCCTCGTTATTGCCTATATATGGCCACAAATGTTGGAAAAGTCATCGAAAATTGGACCTTCAGATTAGCCTACATATGTCCGACCCAGCCGTGGCGGTTATATGCCAGAAGTCATATTTAAATTTTAATGCCAGAAGATTATCTTTCTTTGTTTCATTCAATTGCAAAGTTCTATACATCAGATGAAAATACGTCCGATCCAATCATATGCCAGAAGTCATAACTAAATTATAATGCCAGAAGATTATCTTACAAATAAAGTAAATTTCATGTCAATTTAAAAAAAAATATTCATGTTAACATGCCAAACCAAACTAATAGCCTAGACAGACGACACAGTTAATTTGCATTAACAGTCTTAATTCAAATTAACTTGTGAATTATCCATTTTTAATGCGCATTAAGTTAGACGTAAATACACAAAATCAAACTGAATTTATACTGCATTTAGCTATTTCAATATGGCAACATCGTCGAAAATCAATAATATGTTATCAAATTGTTTACTATTCTAAAATAAGAAGAAGACAATTGTAAAATTAAAATAATAAAAATAGATTTTCACAATTGCCTTTCTCTTATTTCAGAGTGTCCCACTGCGGTCCCCACATGTATCAACACGTTCAGGTTGATGGTTGCTAGTGCATGAACAAGTTTTGCATTATGAAACAGTTTCAGCAAAAGTAATTTCAGCTTTTTTTCAAAGAAATTCTGTTTTTTCAGCAAATGCCAAACAAATTTTTTCATAATTAAATAGTTGTTAACAAACAAACAGCTGTTACCTAAATGCAGTTTAAATGCAGAAACTGTCGTCTGTCACGGTAAAATCTTAATTCACATTAGTGAGTTTTTAATGCGCATTAACTCTGTCGTCTGTCTACGGTATAAACATAAATTACTTGACGGCTGACAAAATGGTTATCAACTTAAAGTTCTATACACCTAAAAAAAACACCCTGTATTGATTTCTACTTTTTTCTTCTGTTAATCTCAGATAGTTGTTTTAAATATTTAATTAAGAAGACTCACAAATATTGGCTTCTTTTGAAAGTTTTACATCGCTCTACTAGCCTTCATTCCAACAACCAACACATTTCAATACGAGTACATATCAACTCAAAAGCACCTGACTGGGTCAGCAGAATCAGTACTAATGTAAACAGTGGCCTTCCTGGAACATTCAACAGTTTCAATAATCTTGAGAATCTCCGAAGAATACATTACACTGCTGTGTCAAACGCTCCTATCAGAAAATGCTATAAATTTTGCGAGGCCCCTAATGTCAGTTCTGTCAGCTATATTCCGCGTTCTGGAGCAGTGTAGCGTAACATTGTTTATTAACGTGTATTTCGCATGTGTTTACTACACAAATGTCAAAACAGAACTGACATTAGAGGCCTCGCAAAATTTATAGCATTTTCTGATAGGAGGATTACTTTTGCGCCACCTTGTATATACAGGGCGAGCCAAAAGAAACCAAGGAGTGCAAAAGTTTAATTACTATTTCGTTTATTAATTTTTTTTTTTTATTTTTTCTTTTAAATTATATAGACAACACTTGGAGAAAATTTTTTAAGCCCTGCTCTTGAAAACAGACCTGGTATGTGGTTTCAGCAGGACGGAGCCACTGCCCATACTGCCCGAGACACAATGGCACTTTTACGTCAAATTTTTGGAGGGCGAATAATTTCCAGAAATTCGGAAATTATTTGACAAGCGCGATCGCCAGATTTGACAGCACCCGACTATTTTCCTTGGGGTTATTTGAAGGAGCGAGTGTATGTGAACAAGCCAGAGACAATCCTTGAACTCAATGCAAACATTGTTGCACAAATTCGAACGCTACAGCCACAAGTTTTGAAAGATGTTATGGAAAATTTTCTAAAAAGAGCCTATCAGTGCGAAGCTGAAAACGGTGGTCATTTAAGAGACATCATTTTTCATACTTAGTGTAAAAAAATTTCCCTTTTGTATATTATATAATCTGAAAGAAAAAATAAAAAAAAAGAATTAATAAACGAAAAAGTTAAACTTTTACACCCCTTGGTTTCTTTTGGCCCACCCTGTACTTCATGTGGTCTTGATACTAGCGAACATCTTTGAGCTGGTTTAGTGGTTCATGATTATCCCGGATAAACTCCAGGAACACCCCACTTCAAGACATGACAACCAATCTCTAGTTACTGTAGGAAATGATATATTATCGTTTGCGTTACGATTAAAGAAGGTCCCTCCTTTTACGTCATAAAGGTATGTAGTTGAAAGATTGTCTTTCCGAACCGCTGCCCTTTTGGCGCTGCAGGACGAAACCTAAACGTTTGCCATCTCCGGCAGAAGAAGAGACGACTCTTCGTTGAGCTTGTCTGCCTTTTCGTGAGCAGTTTTCTCTTACTGTTGAACTCATCACTAGATTTTTGGAAATCATGCTTGAAAGTAGACTGAGTCTGAATCATCTTACCAGCGCCTGAAATAGGGCATTTGTCGAAATCAGATCGAGAGAACCTTTAGAACCTTCGAGCAGTTACATTGTACCAAATGCGAGTTTCAAAAGCCTATCGGTTTTAGTAAACTAATAACAGATCGACTATCAGAGCCTGACGTTATCGCTGCTATAGGAGAGGTCTCAATTGCAGACAACTTACCACAACCTGACACTGATGCTGCAGTAGTTGAGTCTCCGTCGAATATAAAGTCTTGATTTTTATTTGGACATTTTGAGACTATGTTTTTCATACCTATCGACAGGTCCCCAGTAGTACAATCCGGGGACTGACTCTGATGCTTTTCAGTTTTGCGAACTGGCGGCCAACCAATAACAAACAAAAGACACTGACTTATTCTGTAAAAAAGGGAAACTGTTGCCTACTAGCTTTACTGGTAGTGAGAAAATAGATTGAACAAATTAAAAGTTTTCTAAGTTTTGGACGATTAAATTCATAGTTCTGAAAAAATATAATCGATTTTTCAATGGAGATGTAGTATAAGGTGGCAGATTATGGTACGTATTTGTTGATAATCAAATGATTCGATTGTGCACTGAAAGTGAAATGAAATACGATAGAAACAGCCTGGAAACTAGAACAATTTCGCTTCTCGTAACAAACCAGTTTTCTTTATTTTACTAAGTTTTATCATCAGTCCCACAGTGAAACCTGACAAATAAATGAAAGATAATTAAGCCATACTCTAAAATACGAGTATATTTATTTATGTACTACAAGTAAACCATAACCGTAGGCTTTTCCATAGGCTACCCAAACCCATGTAAATCCAATTCAAAGAAATAAATGTTGGCTGACAGCAACTTACGAAAAATTCGAACTTTTCGCTCTCTTCCTACATTATTAAAAGATGCCAAAATCAAATCAAGCAAATTGATGACAATGCGATAAGGCAACAAAATACACATAAATAAATCCGCTTAAATATTATGCGTACAAAGGTTTACATTCCAGAATGTAGGCAAGTGTGAGTGTTTGAGTATTAATATCTGAAGGATACAATATATTTGTATAACAGCTTGTTGTGATAACACACTGAAACAGAGAAAGAGAGTGAGAGAGAGAGAGAGAGAGGAGAAGCGGTAGAACAGGAGGGATTGTGTGTATGTTTGTGCATTTCCTTTTTTGTTTGGGGATTAAATGGTTACTTTATTATCTCCCATGCTTGATAAGTCAGCCCCAAGAAATCAGTATAGTGACCTAGTTGTGCTTAAGGTGATATTTTACTACTGGCCAAAATAGAATAAATAAAACCATTAAAGACAGTTTTAGTCTACCTGCCTATCACTCTGCCGGCCATTTTTCTATCCCCTACTCCTTACTGGTGCTGTTTCATTTGGAAATTTCGCTAATCTGCTGTTATTAGTGATTTTGTGTAGAAGACTATGTGTATGTAATAATTAAGCTGTTCCTATTATCGTTTCATGATTGTTGTCAGCATTAAATTTATGGTATTGGCTTGTTAATGTCGAACGGAACATAAAGAAAACATCTTGAGGCCAGTTCCATTTATCTCTATCACTCACCACCAAACACTCAGCAATCTACAACCAACCCCAGCAACCCATTAGCCCAACTGTATTACATGGGTGTTTAAAAAAAATAAAGAAAAAAAAAACTCAAATAACGAGCGAAAATAAAGTAAGGAAAACGGAAACAGCAGAAAAATTGTTTTTGCTCTTAAACAAATCGCTTTTAATTTGTATGTCGTTGTTTTGTTATTTTTTCTTCCTGTTCTTTGCTGGTTTTTGTTTTGTCTGTAAGTTACATTTAAGAAAAGCTTTGAAGGAATATTTAAATAACAGTCAGTTTTAAAGAAATAAATTTACTTAAATTATATTCTTCATTTCTATCCCAATAAGGCAAGAGCTTTCACAATCATTAGGAAATATTCAAGCAGCAATTTTATAGGTGTAACGTTTAAGAACAGCAATTTTGAATATAGGATATACAGCTGAAATGCTATAAAAACTTGTGATTAAAAATGAATCATTACGATAACCCGAAACGTAAGAGATCCTTTGTGAAATCCGGCCAAACTGCCGAATGGAAACCGAAGCCAAATATACATGGCACTAAGGTAAAGTCCTGTATTTTGTGCGACCAAGAGTACTATATCTACTACGACTTATTAAAGAACTTCAACCTGTACTGAATGTACCTTAGAGTGGTTCGCCTTCCATACAAAAAAAGTTGTGTCAGTCACCCCCTAGTATAAAATATAATGTAAAAGCAATTCCAGAAATAATTTTTTTTATTTTTTTGCCACGCCTACAACTACCGCCCTTTTAGTATTTTGTTCACTGTATCTCTATTTTTACTCCAATCATAACATTTTGTATACCGGCGTTCATTGGTCTGTAAGGGATACATTTCTGTGCTAAGTCATTTTTTACTACCTCGTCAAATTCTAGTCAATTGTGGGTACGAACCGAGTTTTTAAAAGTCATGACTAGAATTTGACGTGGTAGTAAAAAATGATTAAGTACACAATTGACACAACATTTTTTTCGAACCACTCTAATGCACCTGTATCGATTTGAAGCGAGTATTGCCGAAAATTGTCTAGAATATGTGGCCAGACATAAGCAAAGCTTGACCATATTGTGAAAACTACAGTTTTGCCTTATAGCCCAGACCTCTCCTCACTCTACTACTCTTTGTTTCAATCAAGGCGGAACGTTCTCTCTGGGATACTCTTCACTTTAGAACAGGATATTCGAAATTAGTTTGATTCGCTCTTTGCCTTACAATGCAATATCGTGTTTTTGCAATGAACGAATTTCTAACGAATGTTTAAGATTTTAGAATTCCCAATATACTCGTAATTGCGGCGAATTCAAATTTTGAGTGAATTTTGGGTCATACTTATGTAAAACTTATTTGTCATTGGATGTTTTAAAAACTCAATTAGTCTGTAGCAGAATAATTAGTCTATAATAATATGAACTGAGGCAAAGGATCAGACAGACATCAGGGTAGATAGTCTTGATATCGATTAATCCAATATCAATGTTGTTTTTCTTATAATTTCAGACGAATAAGCTGTTACACTTGTAATGCCTCTGATATGGTGTTCAGATATACATTCTTAATTGAAATTTTTAATTAACGCCCTAATTGCATTTAATTATCCATACAAAATTTCAATTAAGGTAATTGCTTCATTATCAGTTAACTGTTCTAATAATTGTTAAAATTAAAAATACAACCCTGTGACAGGTGTGTTTAGTTAGCACAATAATACTCAATCAACAAACTTTGTTGAAATTTGACAACTCAAATTTAAATAAATGCAAACAAAGAATGGCGGGTCAAGTTGAATGTATGTTTTTAATATAAAATTTGTTAAAAAATTGTAAATAAATAAAAATTACCCATTTTCTTTTGAGAATTTCCAAATTCTTATTTTTTTTTAATAAACACAAACTTCGAATCAGAATTTACACAAGTAAAATATAAAAAATTGTTTGTCAGCTGCTGTCAAACGCTAAATTAATTAGCAATATTGAGTATGTGTGAACACTTTTTAATTAACTAATAATTGACTCAATTATAAATGCATGACTGAACACCATATTAGCCTCATTGTATTAATTTTTCAGCCAATATTAATCCTTACATAGCGCAGTCTAACATCAAACCTGTACAAAGGTATGAGTTTCAAATGTTCCGCATGAGTGACATAACCAAATATTTTGAAAGGATCTGTTCAGACCAGCCTAAATACCTTTTTAATTACTCTTCCATCTTCTAACCACATAACTAAAAACCCTATTTAGAATGTTAATCTTGAAGAGAAAAATTTTGTTGAAAACTTTTTATTGCCGGTTTTTAAATGCGGTTTAGTTTTTCCTAACTTTTTAAAATGAAAAAGTCCTTAGAATTATAATCTACCATCTTGTTTGTTGTTGTATTGTTGTTATTTCCAATTAGACTTTCGATCTTTTGAATTTAAGCATGTCGAATTGATGTTCTTATAAAAGTAAAATAATTCATATCGTCAACCAAAAAGTATTAAACAAATTTTACTTTTCGTTACATGAATAAGATTATAACATTTTTAAAAAAATTTGCCTTTATACATTTCATTGCTAGAACTTATATACAGTGGCTCACAGCTAATTTGATGCAGTTAATTTTTGTTTTGTTTTCAAAGCTCCATATAAAGAAAACTAACAGCAACTTAAAAAAGAAATTGGTGTCATGTAGAAACAAAAAATATTTATTGCAAAACTTTACACTTGTTTTTTTTTCTTTTTTTAAAGAGAAGTAACACTCAGGTAATTAATATGGCTATATATACTTGCGTTACTTTCTTTGGAAAGGGGATAGTTGAAGAAGTAAAGGTGGTGAAAAGAAGAAAGCTTTTTATATCACAACTCTGCAATTGCGCATTATGTTTGTTTTTAGTGCAGAATTACAGCGCCTCTGGTGGTAAGTAGGCGCATTAATGTTAAAGCCTTTATTTAATTATTTTACTTCGGTGGCGTTTAAATGCTAGACCAACGAAGGATGGCGCTGTGATAAATATTAGTTATGATAGATAGAAGAAAACTAATAATTATCAGAAACTGATGTTGTTTGAGTGGCAGCGGCTGGGAATCGAACCCGGGCTACAAATACCAACTCATGCTTAATGATCAAATGCGCTAACCAATTAAGCTACAGCACCCTGAAATTAGTGGCATTTAGAAGAAAAAATTTTATACTCTAACAAACAAAAAACATTTATTGCAAAAATTTACACTTGTTGGTTTTTCCACGTCACAGCTTATTTTATGCAGTCAATTTCTACTGTAACGATAGCTGAATTCAGCGTTGTTGGTTTTTCATTTTTATTTTTTTCTACTTACGAGTATATCTGTTTTCTGTTAAATTGTCAGTTCGATTTTGTAACATCAAGTGTCATTTTAAAATAGTTCAAATGAGTAAGCATACAAAGATACAACAACGGGAATTGGTTTTAAATCATTTCCAAAAGGGCCACTCACATCGAAAAATATCACAAATTGTTAACATTAAAGCTTCCACAGTCCAAAAATCATTGAGCGCTTCATACATGAAAACCGAGTCGGATCCATAACAACGGCAGAAAGACACCAAATAATATTTGCAATGAAGGCAAGCTTTACAAGTGGCCTTCAAAGTTGAAGCTGTCCTGAGCAAACAATGTTGCATTAAAATTCTTACTTGCGAAAACATGATCTTAATGGCCGAGTTGCACGCAAGAAACCGTTTATAAAGCCAAAAAACAGATTGTGTACGCTAAATTTCGCCAAAGAACATGTTTGCAAGGAATCTGCATTTTGGAATTCTTTCATCTTTGCCAATGAATCTAAGTTTAACATATTCGGTTCGACATGTCATATGTTGGGCGGAAACCAAATACAGAAGTCAATAGTAAAGCATGATGTTGGCAGTGACATGGTTTGGAAATTTAACATTTGTTAAAGCAATCAGATTCTTAAGATTCATAAGATAAGATTTTCGATTTCACTAGGTTAACGATCCAAAGCACAAATCGGGTATTATGTAAACGTGGCTAATATATAATTGACCACATTTGATGACCTCCATAATAGCCAGCACAGTCGCCAGACCTTAATGTTAACGAAAATTTATGTTCCATTTTAGAAATCAGCATAAGGAAACAAAAAGTTTCTAACAAAAACGAAAAAGGCGCTCCTAACGGATTGGTCGAGTATTTCATCGAGGGTTACCCAAAAACTGGTCGCATCTATGCCAAATCGCCTTAATTCTGTTGTAGATAATAAAAAGACTGTGACACTATATTAAAATGTACATTTTTGCAATAAATCGTTTTTGTTTGTTAGGCAACAACTAGCATTTTTTCTTGTAAATGACACCAATTTAATTCTTAAGCGCCTGTTAGTTTTATGCTGCTTTGAAAACAAACAAAAAAGGAATTGCATGAAATAAGCTGTAAGCCACTGTAGCCTGTTATCTGGAAATAAAATTTCACTGTAAATGTTTCCTGGCTTTAAAATAACAGAATATTCTTGTAATATAGAAAAGAACAAATGCTGACATACGAAAATCTTATTAGCTTAGATTCTGTAAAGGCTGTAAATGCTTTTGACAATGAAATAAAATTGAATCAATGACTGTGTAAACAGAGGCTTAGTTCTTACTACATAGAAGAACAAAATATGAGCACAAAACTTTCACACATATTACAGTTAAGTCATATTTTTAGCAACACTTTTAATAAGAGAAAATTGTCTAGTTTTTGTTTTATCTTAGCATTTATAAGTTTACATTTCACCAGCTTTTAAAACTTTTAATTTTGTTATTTTCACGAATTGCTTGAGTGCTAATTGAAATCGAATATATGTATTTATAAAATCAGCACTACTATTTTCTCTTCCCCAACTATTTGCTGTGATATATGGCATTATAAAAAGAAATTGTTATTCATTTAAACCAAAAAAACATTTTGTAGCAAACACACAAGGAGAATGACAGTAAAACTTATTAAATCAAGTGCTGTTGGTACTTACGCCCCAACCCAACCGCCCCAAACATTAAAAACAAAACATCAATGAAAACATCTTTACCTCCAGTTACTATTAATCTCTAGTCAATGCCAAAATAATCATTCATCCAACAAACCAGCTCAGTAACTAAACCAAACCTTTAAGCAAACCAACCATCCAACCGTACGAACGACCAACCTGACAGCCATTAAACCAGCTAACCAACCATCTCGGACCATCTCTAACCAAATCAAATGCAAACAACAATAAATACATTTCAAATTGTACAACTATTTACGAGTACATTCTTCTACAGTGCATAGGGATTTGTTTGTTTGTTTTTTTTTTTTTTTTGTGAGCTCTACATTCATGCCTTTGGTTTGAAATTTGTCATTTTTTTTGTTAGATTAAGTTCTCTTGTTCAACAATCGAAACGAATAAGCACGTTCATAATTCCTATTCCATCATTATTGTCGTCATCATCATCAGTATCAGCATAGAAATACTCGTTATGAGTGGCAGTATGTAAGTAGTTCCAGTCATTTCAGTTGTAGTAAAGAGTAATGGCAACAATAATAATTTCATCATTACACCCATTATCGTCATCATAATCTTCATTATCATCATATTCATCATTAGTTTTGCTCTTTAGAATATTCATGCATTGATTTCTTTCCTTCGCTTTTTTTTTTTCTTTTTATAGTTATATAAACTAAAGAACAGTTTTGTAGATTTCTAATATTCTCTACTTTTGCTTCTTTGCATGATTCTGCTGCTCCATTAAACTCATTCCCCCTACCCCATTATTCCTTAAAAGCAAAAAAAAACTACAACGAATTATTAAAATTGATACTGAACATGTTCGCAATGGTAGAATTGACTAAAGTACAAATACGTAAATGTAATAGATATACAATAAGTTTGGGGAGTGCCGGGGAGTTATGACAATGACAGAAGGTTGAGAAGTATGATTTATTGTTGTACACCCTATACGTAGGTCAAGTTTTCTGCACTGTTGTAAGTGTGCTGAAATAATTGGTAAGGCATCAAACATCTTATTGTTAAATCAATAGGAAGTGACCAACTCTTGAATTTAGTTATGTTGTTAAAATAGCGGATTTTTTCAATTCATAATTTGAGCTGTTGAAAAAATTGTTGTAAATCGTTAAGAGTTAAAAATCTGAGCTTATTTTACGACAGACTTAACACAATAAAACCCAACAAACTATAGATATTTAGAATATTTAGACCAACAATTCGGTGTGATGGTTTTTAAAATTTAGTCTCACCCGGAAACATTCCCAATTTTAAGTCTGGAGACCTTTGCTTTAACTAATAATCTAAGATAGTGACTTTTGTTGTGGCAGTGAGCATCTTCAATTACGTCCATTAGATCTAGGACAGTGCCAGACAATATTAAGCAAGAGAGCACAACTTAGTTGCAGAAGTTATCTTTAAAGGATAACTTCTGTTGAAACAGCTTGAAACTCGTGTAATTTTTAACCTCAATTAGAAGCATAATTAAACCAGGAAGTCATTTGAAGGTCCTCTCCTCCTTCAGCTAGCTCAACAACAGTATTATCAGCCATAGTCACTAGTGTATTACAGAGGAGCTTCACCCAAAAGAGGCCATATTCAAAAGGCCTGCGACAATGTGTGTCACAAGACCCAACAATACCAACGAAATTGATTGAGAGGCCAGCACAAATTGAACAAGTAGTCCCCAAGAGGGACTTGACTTCGCATCCTTCTGCTGTAGTGAAAACATTTTAAGCTCGTCTCTTCCATCAGTTGACTCCTCAACTACTAACACAATTATCAGCCATATTCACGTCCATTAGTTCTAGAACATTGACAGACAGTATTAAGTACGGGAGCACAATTTTAGTTACAGCAGCCATCTTTAAAGGACGGCTGATTATCCATGCTGATGATGAAACAGCTTGACGAATATGAAGCCTATTTTGAACCTAGTGTAATTTGAAACTTTACTAAAGAGCATTATTAATTCAAGATGTAATTTGAAGCTCTTCTCCTCCTTTAGCAGACTCAACAACAGAATTATTAAACATAGTCACTAGGATATTTCAGAGCTTTAAACAAAAGAGGCCATAAATAAAAGGCCCAACAATATGAACGAGATTTGTTAAAAGATCACCACGAATTAAACAAGAAGTAACCAAGAGAGACTCGAGTTCTCAGCCCTCTCCTGTAGCGAAGACCTTTGAAGCTCTTCACTTGCCTCAGTTGACTCATCGACTACCAACAGAATTATTAGCCATAATCACTAGGGTCTTGCAGGGCTTCATCAAGCAGAGGCCCCATTCAAAAGACCTTCTACAATGCAAGTCACTCTACACTCGTTCAGCATATGCTTCAATACCCAACAATACGAAGGAGATTTGTGAGAAGCTAAACTCCCTGCGACCTTACAAGATTTGGAGGGTGACCAAAAGATTTGAATTATGAGAAGTTGTAATCCAGCAGAGGTCCTCTTCTAAAGGCAAAAGCCGGCAGACGTTCGTTGAGTTTAAAGACAAATGCTTAATGTTAAATAAAGGGTGCCACAGAGCTAGTTCTTCTAGTAAATTCCGTCGCCATTTTAAAGCTTTGAGTTCCCTGTGCCACCAACCATTCGTTGGTAATTACATAAACATTTTTGTTATGGTAAAAAATTGTCTCCATACAAAGTGTGTCATTTTTTAACAAGGTCAAAAGCAAATTGTAATTGAATTATATTCCTTTTTTTCTCTGTATATTAAACAGTCTTCAGAATTTCATAAGAGCGCTAAGCTTAGGTTAACTGTAGAAGATCTCAGAGGGAATCAGAGTCGATTGAGATGTAGCAAATAATTCAGAACGAATTGACACCCACTGGTAGGGAACTGTTATGCGAAGAATTTGAAGCCATAGCGACTATAGGTCTCCTGCAGCGACGCAAAAGATTCTCTGTGACCAGTGATTGTAGAAATCTAGCGGAGTAAATAGAATTAATTGAAATCAAACTACGGAGTTGATTTATGATCCCTCAAAGTCCTTTTAGAACAGACTTACAAATTTTACGAAAGCGCTAAAAACGGGATTTTTATTGATACCCAGATGCTTGAATAGACACCCTCTTCACTGCTCGTATTGAGGGGGAGTGATCATTTGAGACTAGTTGATTACAGAAAGCGGCATAAAAACTTATAAATATAACCAATTAAAATGAAATTACAAAAAAGCTCACGGACACTCTATCAGCCGAATCATGAATAAAAAATCTGTGGGAATTTTTTCCCCTTTTTATTTTTTTAACATTGAATTTGAATAGGAAAAATTGGAAAAGGGAAAAAACTCCCGCCGAATTTTTATTCATGATTGGGCTGTATATGTTTTTTGTTGAATATGAGTTCCCTTGTAGTGATATAAAGGGATCCCATTTGACTGAAAAAAATGTTTCATTGTGATAACACGCATAGTTTTTAATGGACACCCACTTCACTATGACCGAAAAATAAGAGAAATACTTAGCATTACTTTTTTCACAGTTCAAAAATATTATTGAAAGCTTCATGCATTCAAATCGGGTCCATAACAAAGGCAGAAGGGCACCAAACCAAATTTTCATTGAGGTTTCAACTGGCTTCCGAAGTTAAAGCTGACCTGGGCAAACAATACTGTTCGTCGTGTCTTGAACCAACATGAGTTGCATGCCAGAAACCGTTTATACGAGGACGGTTCGGAAACTTCTTAGCCTAGCACAGAAAGAGAATAGTCGCTAAAACGAGACTGTGCAAGCTATATTTTACCAACGAACATGTTTGCAAGCAATCTGAATTTTGTAATTCGGTCATCTTTCCCAATTAATCAAGTGCGTGAAGATAAATTTCAAATTAAAATCCCTAGACACAAACCTTTTAAGTTAACAGAGTCATGTTAACTTGTTAACAGCGACAATGTTAAAGTTTCAAAATCCGATATATAACTTTACCAATGATACATATTTAAACACAAAAACAGTCGGAAAAAATTCAAAAAAATCAGCATATATAAAAAATGTCACAGAAAATTTAAATAAGTAAAAATATTACACAAAAAATGTTTTTTTATAGCGATTTTTTCGTAAAAATCACTTTTTAAGTATTTCAAAGGACTTTGGTCTTTTTCTCACAATTCTTTGAAAGTGGGTAAAAAAAATGTATTGGGAGCGATTCCTAGTATTATGTATGTGCATTATACTCAGAAATTATAGTTTTCGCAAAAATCACCTTTGAAATCTGTTAAAGGACCTTTTTGGTCCTTTTCTCACAATTGTTTGAGAGTGGGAAGTATATTTGAGAGTATTGGAAGTTGTATATTGTCTAGATAAATACATTATACTTATAAGTTTTAACAGTTTGTTTTTTTAATTATAACGATTTTTTTTAAATATGTCAAAGGACTTTGGTTTATTTCTTTTAATTCTTTTCAATTCGTGTAATCGCCAGTTTTAAATTCAAATTTTCGGAACCCATACTGCCTGCATGACGAGAATCAAGTTACAGGGTGGCAATTAGATAATTCATTTATATGTTTGATAGATAAAATTTCATACGTTATAATAAAATAAAAAATATGTTCTATTAAATTTAATATATACTACATACCAGAGAACAGAAAGAGACCATTCAGATTTGCTAACCATTCGCAAATTCATTGCTTTTGCATTGCTTTTACTCGACAATAAAAAAAAAAAAAAAAAAAAAAAAAAAAAAAAAAAAAAAAAAAAAACATTATACATCAAGCAACGAAATAATTCAATGCCACATGAAAAAACTAAAAACATTCACACCATTCGTCCAGTATTCGTTGCTTTCAGTGAATGAAAACATAAAGAAAGAGCAAAAACAATACAAAACCTAATGAGAAAATAAATATTTTTTGGTTGTTGCTTTATGTGCGATTTGTTGACAGTAAACTAAGAAAGTTTGATATTTTTTGTTAGTATGTACAACTTATACAATCAGCATTGAAACCATTCATACCAATCGTTAACCATTCGTACCAATCGTTAAGTATTCGTTGCTTTTGGGAGTATACGTTTACATTTGTACAAGACATGCAATGCAGGCATCATTTTTCGTTACACTCCGTTTTGTGAATAATGGCAAGTATTGCTTTACGGAATTGATTTATGTTGTCAACATGAGGTTCGTTTTTTGTGATTTTATTCAAAATCTAAAATTAACCAATCAATCCGTTTTCTGCTGCACACATTAAAAATGTTCCCCTGAAGAAGTCAACAAAAAATTGACGAAACGTTGGGCAAAAAATTGTAATAAAATGTGGTTTTAATTTACAATAGAATAATTTCAGGCCCAATTAGCTTATACAAGAAATAAATATCAAAAACTTCAGAGAATTTTTTTGTTTTTTTTTTTTTAGTTTTAATATACTATTAATATACATTTTTGCAATAAATTATTTTGTTGGTTAAACTATATTTTTTCTTTTAAATGACCAATTTATTTATTTGTTAAGTTTCTGTTAGTTTTGTTATTGTGGAGGTTTGAAAACAAAAAACTGCACAGCTTAATGTAAGCTGTGAGCCACTGTATTTGTTTCTAAAGTAATAACGAAATAACTAAATATTTATGTATCTTTCCTGTCATTCATATCATAACTCAGAACCTTTAAGAGCGATTTGGAGATTGGTTTCAAAGATCTAGGTGAAACCAATCTCTAGACAAATCTGAAACTAAATACCAAAAATTCTTCAAAAATATTTAAAAATCAGAAACACTTTCCCTGAACAATGATAGGGTGTTCTTAAAAACACTAAATATGAATTTAATTCTAGTATATTTATTGATGTATGCATGTTTGCTTATGCGTATATATTATGCTTTTAACTTATAAATATGTATGTACATATTCCTTTATATATTTATTTATTTACTTATATACATACATATATACTCGTATGTTTTATCCATTTGACGAGCAATTCTTTCATCAATTTTTATAAATTTTGTTGTTGGCTTTGTTATATACCTTTTTTCGGGGGTACTTTTGTACGAATAGATTCCTTGCTTCTTTTAAACCCATTCTCCTTGGTGCAATTCATGTTATAATTGGCAATTTTCATGATTAACTTGACTTCAAATGTTCAATGTTTCTGATTCATTCATCCATCGAACGGTCCATTCTTTGAACGAATGTGTATGTAATAGCAGTAAGTGGTTGTAAATCTAAATGGATGGGAGTGTGTTTATGTTTTCTTTCATATTGGTCGGTGTTTTTTTTTTTTTTGCTTTACTTTCTTGTAGCTGTCGTGTGTGTTTCTGACTCAATGATTTTTACTCGATATCGTTCTTTCAATCTTCAATTGGAACATTTTATATGGAGTTTTGTGTTGGTTACAAATACAGAAGGACAGATTTATTTCTACGAGTTGTATGGTTATTGCGGTTATTGATTGTGTAACTACAATTTATATTTTTGTATACACACATACATATTTATATATGGGATTTTTTGTTTATTGTTTGTGTCAACATTTTACTTTTCATTGTTTTCATTATTAAAAATTAAATGGAATTTCTATGATTGTTTGTTTTCTTTAAAAATAAATGTTGCAAGTAAATATTTACTTATGTACAGAGGTGGACTTATAATTAGAAACGACATATATATTTATTCATATATTTTAAAAATTTAGTTCAACATATTAAAACTAATAACTAGAAATTGTAAAGTAACAAAATGAAAAAATTCACAGCTATTTTAAGGAAAATTAACTTAAACACCAAAAATGCAATATCAAATTGGTCATATAATTAAAAACTAACAAAAATATATGCAAAAAACCTTAGTGAGGTTTAACAAAACGGACTTATCCTTTAATATTTTGTTGGATAACCCTTGTGTTTGACAACATTTGCCAGTCTTTTTGGTAAACTCTTAATTAAACGTTGGCATGTTTGCAGAGATATGTTTTGCCAGATTTGTTGCACCAACTGAAACAATTCATCATTATCATTATTTCATGGATTTTTGTCCTTTAGGTCTGTTTTTACAATTGCCCTTAAGTTTTCAATTGGGTTAAGATCAGCAATTTGAGGTGGCCACTCAAGAACATTAATTTTTTGATCCAAAAGCCAACAATTCAGTAACCGTGAAGTGTGCTTTGGGTCATTATCATGCTGGAAAATTGTAGGGGCATATTCTCAAAGCAATACAGTTCCACTACACAGAAAGAAAAATAGCATTCTAAAATTAAGTTTATTTTTCTCAGTTTTAGCCTGAAATTTTCAAGTACATTTTTACTAGTTCATACTTAAAATAAGTAAAAATCGGGATTGATTTGAAAAATCAAGAGCAGATTTTCTTAAAACAAGAACATTGTTCTTGATTTAAGTAAAAAACTCTTAAATTAAGCCCAATTTGTTCTTAAATCAAGAAGATAAATCTTAAAACGAAAACTAAGACTTATTTTACTTAAATTAAGAAAAAAAAATCCTAAATCAATCCCAGAGAAGAAATGAGCGAAGTTAAACTTACTCTCTCAGAAGCTCTCAAAATCTTTTTTTATAATTTATTGAGTATGTAATTCTTACTTTAAGTCCAATTTACTCTTAAATCAAGAAGATAACTCTTAAAGCGAAAATTAAGACTTATTTTTACTTGAATTAAGACAAAAAAAACTTATATTTTGAGAAAAAATTGAAGCAATAATATTTACTCTCTCAGTCGCTCTCAATATTGTAACGTGTAGTTACAAAAACAACCCTCATGCTAATATAACGTGTTGTTACAAAACACACACTTCCTACGTTAAAATTCACTAGTATAATTCTCAAATAGTCTACGTGAATTTTAATATAAGATATATAAGAATATCACAATAAAGAAAGTATAAATAGGAGTACCGATCCAGTTATAATCTGTTCCGAACGAACAAAATATAACCAGACGAGGCCTTGGTTCTTACTTCATAATATTGTAGCCGTAGTTAGCCGACCGAGATCCGAAGTATTTATCTCGTATTATTTAGCTCATTTTAGGGTTAATGATATCGAGCCATAACCGCCAAAATAATGTATCCCACACCATAATCGATTGTTGTTTTTTTATCGAAATCGATAGTTCAACATCATTTAGAATTATTAAAATTAAATGTATTACACAAAACAATATTTACATTATAAATTTTAAAATAATGGCTTTATTCAAACTGATTTTATTTAAAAAAAACCTTCCCCTGTAAAATTTTGAGTTTGTGGGATACATTTTTTCGGCGGTTATGGCTCGATATCTCGGGCATTCTTAAATCAATCCAATTTTAGGATTACATCAAATATGAATTAGTGCTTAAATCTAGTTCAAAATTCTTGAACCAAGCTCATTTTGGGATTAATTGAAACTCGGACATACTTAAATCAGTCTCATTTTTGGATTACATCAAGTACGAATTCGTGCTTAAATCTAGTTTATAATTCTTGAATCAAGCTTATTTAGGAATTAATTCAATCTCAGCCATTCTTAAGGAGAGCTAAAATTAAGATTTGTTGACTTGATGAATCCGTACTTGAATCAAGTATTTTGTACTCGGTATAAGAAAATCCGTACTTACCCTACTATTGACACCGCTACGGTTTGATTTAAGGACGGATTACTCAATTTTTGTTTTTAGAGTACATTTTCCAAAACGTTTTTATATCGATGCTGATCCATTATTTGCTGAACTCATGCAATTGGACCCACAGCACGTCAAGAAAAGGCACCCCAGACCATAATAGACCCGCCACCGTGTTTCACTGTTTTAACAGTGTACCTGGGATCTAAGGCTTTATTTGGAGGACGTCTAACATACAATTTTCCATCAGATTGTAACAAGGTAACCTTAGATTCGTCGCTCCAGAGAACTCTATTCCAGTAACGTGGCAACCGCTTCATGATATTTTTTTCAGACATGAGGTTTTTTTGTACAATGCACTTACGAAGTCCTGTGTGGATATTTCTGCGCTTAGTTGCTATCCAATTTCAGCCTTTATTTCGCGTGAAGATAAAAATGGGTATTTTTTACTGGATCTACAAATAACTCTATCTTCTGCTACAGTGGTCTTTCGTATCCTAGCTGGGATTGCAAACTCTTTTGTTTTGTTTTTTTTTATAAGTGAATTGCACCAAATAACATTTTTTGAGCAAGAAAATTTTTGTACAATAGCACAAGTTTTTCATTTGGTACTCTCATTTCTGGAGTACAAAACTTGTTTTTGCCCATTTTCGAAATTAATTAACTTGTAATTATTAACTTGTAATTGTTTAACAAACTATACTCACTTTGTCACTAATATTTAGAAAAGTTTAAAAGTTGAAGAAAATAATGCGTGTTTCTAATTACGTAGCCAGCAAAAAAAAAACAATTGTAAAAAAAATATTTTTATATTTTTTTTTATTTAACTTAACGAGTTGTGCATCAACAACAATGTTGATTGTAGGTCTTTGAAAAAGCTACACAACGTCTATTATAACAAAGCATCGTTTCTAATTATATGGCCACTTCTGTATATGAAGACAATTTCACTGTTGATTGATCGGAGAATTTAATAAAATATTTTTTGCATGATACAATTTCAAGTGTGAAGATAAATTTAAATTTAAGCACAGACAAAAACCACAACTTTTAGTCAAGCTCATTTTGCACTTAACAGTCATAATACTTGAATTCTAATAAATATTTCTACAATGAATGTCTGAAATACTTTCAAAATAAGAAAGACATCCATATTAAAATATAGAGATGGTATGGAAAAGGAACGCTAAATGGAACTATAATAGTGGGTTAGTGGGATGAAATAATTTTGCGATTCCTGTAAATTTTATTTCTTTTTTAAAATCAATCTGGAGAGAATTTTTGGCCATTTTGAAAATTAGGAAAAGGGCTCGAATATGACACTATATGTAAACTGAACACTGTATCATTGGACGCCATGATCCCTGACTGTCTGTTGAATTCAACAATTTTGAAGAAATTCCGAAGATCAATAAAAAGAGAAGATTCATCCAGTACAAATTCATGTATATTAGGGCGGGCCAAATTGTTTGTCGATTAGAGCCGCCCCCTAGGATGATTCTATGGACAATTCTAAGCAACTTTGGTGAAGGAACCATGGGTCTATCTCGATTTTCGAGTCTCCCACTTTTCAAAAAATTATTTTTTTCCCCAGACTTGAAAGCAAGAAAGACTTTCAAAAATAATTTATTCCGCTTTTCTTCCACTAAATTAATTTTTTTACACATGTTCTTATTTTTTAGGTTGAATTTCTGTTGAAAAAAATAAAATAAATATTAATTTTACCGAACATTTTTTCTCGGAAAATAGACGAAAAATATTACAAATATGCATGAAACGCCCTCTGGTGGTGTTCATAGGTAAAAATAAAGATCCATACAAATTGGCCCGGCCTAATGTATATGTATATATATTGTATGAACTTATAGAAAGAAGCTAATCCTAGCAATTCTAACATTATATACTCCATAGAATATTATTGTAATTAATTTTCTATTCTACTTTATTCTATCTAGCAATCAGTCTATTTCTTTCTACGCATCACTTCGATAATATTCCTCATAATTTGTAACATAATTTCATATTCTTCATCATTATATTTCTTAACATTTTTCTAGCCTTTCACAACCATAGTATGCATAACAAAATCTAACAATGTCTTCGGTATATTTAAAAGCCAACATCGCCTCCGCCTCCACTAACAGCTGCCAGGCCAGTTATTTTTTTTTATTTATCACAAGAAATTCAAGCCCAATTGTTGACGACGACTAACTAAACCACAACACAACTAGAATTAATTTGCTTTGTATCTTTTATGCACGATTAAATGAAATATTTTACATTCATTTAATTGCTAACAATACCACAAATAAACTTGTGTGCAAATTTAATGAAATGTTAGGAAAAATGTAAAGAAACTGAAAACGAAAACGAAAGTAAAGTTATTTTAATATTTAATTCAAAACATATAGTTATTTCAATTGAATTAAATTACGATTTAAAATGAAATAGTCAATGAATTTATAAATAAATAATTTGTCAAGCACATATTTAACAAATGTTTAGTAATAAATAAAAGGAATTTAAGTTAAATTAAGATAATATAAACATTGTAGGCTAAACACATATTTGTTAGAATATTGTAAATTAAAGCCTACAAAGGAAATTCTTTGCTTGGAAAATAGAAAATAGTTTAAAGTTAATATGCAACAAAGAAGTTTACGGAAGGAAATGTAACATTAAAGCAACTAGTAAACAGTAGGGCGTGTTAGTGAATACATCTCAGCGTATGAGTGATAAAGAATGTGATGAATTAAATAGTTGTTTGACTAGAAATGTGAAGGGTTATACTTTAAAGTTGTACAGTGGCTCATAGCTTGTTTTATACAGTGCATTTCTTCTGTTTTAAAGCTCCATAAAAAGAAAAGTAATAAGAACTTAAAACGTAAATTGGTGTCAGTTAAAAGGGAAAATGTTATAGCGTAAAAAACACAAATAATTTATTGAAAAAATGTACTTTTTAATGTATTAAAACAAAAAGAACAAAAAAACCCAGCATACCATTCTAGGAGCGCTCCGAAAAAGGAGTCAGAAAAGAGTCCAACAAAAGATCATTTTCGGAGCGCTCCGAAAAAAGGAGTCAGAAAAGAGCCCAACAAAAGAGCATTTTCGGAGCGAAAGAAAAATTTGCTTTCCAGCATACCATTCTAGGAGCGCTCCGAAGAATGAGTCAGAAAAGAGTCCAACAAAAGAGCATTATCGGAGCGCTCCGAAAAAAGGAGTCAGAAAAGAGCCCAACAAAAGAGCATTTTCGGAGCGAAAGAAAAATTTGCTTTCCAGCATACCATTCTAGGAGCGCTCCGAAGAATGAGTCAGAAAAGAGTCCAACAAAAGAGCATTATCGGAGCGCTCCGAAAAAGGAGTCAGAAAAGAGCCCAACAAAAGAGCATTTTCGGAGCGAAAGAAAAATTTGCTTCCCAGCATACCATTCTAGGAGCGTTCCGAAAAATGAGTCAGAAAAGAGTCCAACAAAAGAGCATTATCGAAGCGCTCCGAAAAAAGGAGTCAGAAAAGAGGCCAACAAAAGAGCATTATCGGAGCGCTCCAAAAAAGGAGTCAGAAAAGAGTCCAACAAAAGAGCATTTTCGAAACGAAAGAAAAATTTGCTTGTTACTGGCCTGAGTCGGCACGCAGTATGAGTCAGAAATTCCACTTAATTATGTGTGTACCAAAGCGTTGTTGTCCTGTTATTTTGTGCTTTGAACAAAAAAAAAACATAGCTGTACCACACAAGAATGACAAAAACAAGATTACACAGAGCCCAAAAAAACTTCATAAAAGACTCTTTGCTGACATTATCAAGAGCTCTTTCTGACGGACCATTTTCGAATGTAATGACCCTCTTTTCGGAGCAATAATGATTGTTTTTTGGGCACATAAAGAGCGTTAAGGCCCCGAAATAGGTGTCAGAAAAGACTCTTTTCGGACTCATATGGCTTGCTGGGAACGTTCGTTTTTACACGTCACAGCTTATTTGATGCAGGCACGTATGGGTTGCGAAAACTTGAAATTAAAACTGGAACCTATACGATTTATATTAGCCTAATATTCGACCACTCCGTAATTAGCCCTTTTTTCGATAATATTACGGTCTTGTGACTGTGGTGGCGGTTGTATAGGTAAATTAGACAAGTTTGCTTAGTACCCGCTTTGTACTTTGCATCGTTAACCTGGAAAAATCGAAAATCTGATCTTATACCCATGTTTTCTACGCTTTACAAAAAGTTGTCGTTCAAAATCTGTAGATACTTAAAGTTAGCCATGGTTGTTTCAACAAATGTTAAATTCCCAGTACCAGCTGCTGGTATGCAGGCCTAAGCCATGACATTGCCATCACCATGCATCACTGTTGCCTTTAGGTTTTCTTTGTGGAGTTATATATTTTGATTGCCGGCAAATGTACATGCCATATTAACCGAATAGCATCGTCGACAATCCAAAAGTACGTAACATCACTTGTATAAACTTGGATACATATATAATGGTGTTTAAAGGGTAAGAATCAGTAGAATTAATTGAGAGAGATTAGAGCTGAGAGATTATTTGGATAAATTAAGGAAATAAATGGGTAATTAATTAAGTAACTAGGGATTAGCTACTTTTAAATAAAATAGTATTAATAAAAGTGTAACTGGAAGTTAGCTGCTTTTATTGTTCTTCAATAGAATTAGGTGGGGAAATAGCTGATCTATTGGAAGATTAATAAATTGGAAAGTATAAAAGTTAACTGAAAGTTAGCCGCTAATTCTATTGTACTTCATTTGGAGGAATTCAATTAGAGGTTGGTAAGAGGGTATTGTGTGAGGTTCAGAATAGGGTTAAGGTTTTATAACCGGGATGGTTATATGGCAAGATTATGTGGTATTATAAGAGAATCTTATAATAATAAATGAAAGAGTTTCTATTTCTATTTGTGTAACCTGGGATAGAAAGCAATTGAGAGGTCCGGCCTTATGGTTTGTTGGGTACTAATGAACTGAACGTTCAATGGTATCTAAAAACGCTCGGGACCTCAAAGGCTCGTAATTTAAAGCTACAAAAATGCAAAAAACAATTTAAATTCAATTACAATAATATAAACAGGTTAAATAGTATAAACAGTATTAAGAAATTCAATTTAAATACTTCAGGTATTGGTGGAATATGAACTTAAAATACAACAACTAAAATAATTCAAGCGAAAAAACTATATTTTCGAAATATTTTTAAGTTATATATGTTACGTTCTTTCGTATTTGTGTTTTCTGAAACAAAATTTATAAATATTCATAAATAATTTCATAAATATTTTTTTAACAAAACTGGAAAAGTTAAAAATATGAAATATGTTTAATGAAAGTTTAATGAAAGATTACATGCATTTATTTTATAAATTTTAATTATTATCTTTTAAGAAGTGGAATGAAGTTTCGTTCAAATAAATACTAACAATAAGAGTAATAGTTTTATAATTTTAATAATACAAAACACAATCTGTATGCAATGTAAGTTCATAAAAAATTCGTATACAGAAAGCAAAGGAAAGCAATTCAATGTTTGAATGGAATTTTATCATAAAAGTATTGACAGTCCGTAGCAAGCAATAATTTAAGGTCCTGTAAATGCTGACATTTCTTTTTAGAAATTTTTATTTTTTCAGGATGCAAGAGCTTGTGATGGGTGAATTTGTACTTTTTGTCTGCTGGTTGTGGGAGAACCTTATCATTTTTTATATGAGTTTTAAAATAAAATAAATTGCATCATTAACTAGAACACGGTTCATTTTAACCATAGGATCTCCAATTTTTTCCTCTAAATTTTTAATTGTTTTAATTTATAGGTATTTATTTTATAATCTAATAGATGAGTATTGCTTAGTAACTGTTTCATAATCAAGAAAATAAACATGTTTAATGTGATGAACGTTAAAAGGAAATGGGTTTTTACGGGAATCCTTTATTAGGTCCACACGTTGTGAGGAGAAATTTATTTTTTTTTTTTTTTTTTGTTATTTACTCTTCGTTGAATAAGAGAGTGAGTCGAATCACACTGCATTTGTGTGTGGCCTACGATTAAATATTTATAATCAATAGTGATGTTTGTTTTTTCAACACTAAAGAACATCAAAGCATTGGATAAGAAGACATTGCGATTTTGGTAGAAGCATCTATCTGGCTATATAATTAAAAATCAGTGCTTGCTTTGTTATTTAAAAATTCAAATATTTTATTTTCATTTCTTATCCCAAGTTTGATGATACGTTTATTTGAATTGAAAAAATAATGTTGATACGTTATTTGGAATTATGGATAAAAAAGCGTTATTTTTGGGCGTAAAAATCTAAAAATTGTTAGAGACACTAACAAATAATAATCAATCAAAATCTTGATTTTGATTGTTTTTGATGCTACATACCTTTGGATTTTCGACGAAGATATGTAGAAGGTCTGCATAAAGTTGAACAAATACTTTTGTTTTATTATAATACAAAAACTTTGAAGGAATATTAAATTTATCCAGCAGTCGATTTCAAATTGTTTTAGTATGCATAGAATTCATAATAGCATTTAGAAATATAATTTAAAAATTTTTGTTTTAAGATTCTCTTTAATAGTCCAATATCTTTATATTTTATGTGATAAAAGTTTTTAAATTATATTCTAAATGCTATTATGAACTCTATGCAATGAAACGTTGCATTGCATACTGCGTTTATGAAAACAGACTATATTACTAATTGTTCTATTACATTCTGTTATTAATTAGTTGTTCATCTTCTATATATACTGCTGACACAACTTTATGTATGCACACACCACAACGTTTATCACTATTTTACACACATTTCAATTATTCTTGTTCATGGAGTGTAATTGATAACCTTTAATTGAACAACAGCTAAAACAATAACTATCACAATAGCAACAACAATAATTACAAAAAAATATCTATAATTGCTCAATGTTCAGTAGACAGCGGCATAAAGATCGATGTGCTAATTTTGTGAATAACTTTTGCACATATGTTTGATTGTTTACAGCTTAAAACGATTTATAATTGATAGACTGCAGATTATGGCGAAATAAATATTTAAAATCTGGCAATAAAACCTCTTTTGAAAACTCATCATAATTCTGAACTGACTACTCTCTAGATTACTTAGAGAGAATAAGGTGACTATCTATCACATTAAAGTAATCAATTGTTATCTCTTTGCATTACAAAGCAAACAGAGCTTTGAACATCAGTTTGAAGTTTTTCTTTGTGTTCCTTAATATTTTGTATTTATGTGTTAATCGACGACGATTGGTAAGAAATTTAGACCCCGATTACCGTTCACAACACTAAGTATTTTGATGTTGTATATTGTAAACTTCGATTACGATTCACAACACAACAATCGGCTTAATCTTTTGAAAAATGAATGTTGTGTTGTAGTCGAGACAATACAACATTTTAGTGTTGTGAACGATAATCGGGCCTTTAGGATAGAAGGGTAGTGCATAAAGTGCACTTCCACTCGGAGACCTAGTGGTCCATTGTGGGCCTTTAATATCACTAAACTTCAACTTCATCGGCGAAGATGACCGAATTACAAAATGCAGATTCCTTGCAAACATGTTCTTTAAGGAAATTTAGCCTGCACAGTCTGTTTATCGGGTTTATAAACGGTTTCTTGCGTGCAACTCATGCAAACATTAAAATCACGTTGGCGCAAGACACCTCAAACAGTTTCAACGCAACCAGGTCAGCTTTAACGATGACTTCGGAGGCCAGTTGTGAAGCTGATAGTTTTAAATTTGCCTTTATTTTTCTTAAAATGTTATTTTAAATCTTATTTGGGTCCTTTCTGTTTTTGTTGTGGATCCGATGGAAGCTTTGGACGGTGGAAGCTTTAATGTTAACCATTTCTGCTATTTTGCGCTGTGAGCTTTTTGAAATGCTTAAAAGCAATTTTCGTTGTAGGTGGACTCATTGCAACTATTTAGAATTGACACTTCAAGTTACAAAATCGGACTCAGAATTCAATAGAAAATATTGATAAAAGTAGAAAAACGGAAAACGAAAAAATAAGAAAAAAATAAAATAAGCGGTGACGTGCAAAAACGAGCATTTTTTTGTTTTTTCTTAGTTTTAATCTATTAAAATTTACAGTTTTGGAACAAATAACTTTTATTTGTTAGACTACATTTTAGCTTTTAAATTACAGCAATTTGATTTTTAAGTTCCTGTACGTTTTCTTTGTCTAAAAACAAAAAAAAAATGCACGGCAAAATAAAATGTAAGCCACTGTATATTTCTAAATATTAAAAATTAGGAAGTAAATTTCTTCGACAACAAATTATCCTACTAAATGACAATTGTTTGACTTTCTTGTGTAACTCTAATGACAGTTGAACGAACACACATGCCCCTGGTATAGGAAATTTAATTTTTCAAAGTTAGCTCAACTTGAACATTTAGCTTTTTCAAACTTTTTCATTTTAAATTTTAGTTTTTTTTTTTTTTTTTTTTTTTGTAACAACAAAACAAACAGAAAAATCAAGAAAACACTTTAAACTTTGTGTGTTGTCTTCTGCACAGATTTTACTTTTTTTTAGGACATCAACCGAATAACCAGCAAAACAATTTTACAGAATTTTGTTCTTTTATTTTTCAAAAAAAAAAAAAAAAAACTAAAAATAAGTGTTAAAAAGTATAAGAAATCAAATGTGCTTAAAAGTTACACTTCCACACACAAGTTATACAAAACACTCGTAAAATTTCCTTCACAATGGCAAACGCATTTTAACACCTGTTAAAGCCAGCTCTCGAAAATGGCTTTCTCACAGTGTAGCACGGAAAGTATTAGCAACTGCTTGTGATGGCAAACATGAGTAGCTATCAGCAGTTGAATAAAAAAAAAACAAGTCGAAAAGAAATGAAAGTGTGAATATACCTCTCTAAACTCCACTTTATTTTCAAGTGTTTCTTTAGTGAACAATCAACAATAAAAACACCTTAGAGTTTAGTTACCATTTAACAGCTTTCCATATTTGTAAAAGAATAGAAACCAGCAAAAGATTTGCCCAAAATAAAAAAAAACGCAGAAGCCATGACAGTAGAAACAACTTCCATTGAGACATAAAACACTCACACACATGCTGTTAAAGGAAACGAGGTTCTTAGTTAAAACACTAGTGAATTTTTTTTTTGTTGGATGTTTGCTGCAAATTCATTGATACAGTGGCTTTTGAGATGAATGAAGTTTTAATAAATTTTATTTTTAATCATTGTTTATAACGTTCTGGGCCTGTAACTAGTTGAAAAAAATGCATCTTAATTAATAGATGTACTTGATTATACCTCGTACCAGAATCTTTATCAAAGGCTCAAAATGCCTACACACAAGCCAGATCTAATTTAGATAAGTCACATTAATTAGTAATAGACCTAAAAAATGAGTTTATCTACAAGGAATACATGCCTTCTTTGATACAGCGGATGCCTTCAATAATATTAGAATAAAATGGTTATTAACGCTCATACCATTTGTCAAAATACTTTTACTGTAAGCTTTTCCAAAGTGGAGATGCGGTGACACCACAAGGAATATTACGCCATTGTAATGAAACCTTTACATTAACGCACTGGAAAAATCCATTGAAAAAAAATTGCTTTTGGGAATAGCTACGAAAAAAGATCTAAAAATACTTTCGGAATTTCTTGAATACGCACAAGATTTTTTTGAACACGAACTTTTTTTTCAAAATAAAAAAAAATTTAGATGAAATATTCGTTCAGAAGTGATAATGTGATAAGTGATAATGTTGACAAGGAAAACAAAAATCTTCCAGAGCAGTCGAAAATGTTTGAGGACCAAAAATTGAAGGCATTACACAAACTCAACATGAGCTTGCTAAATTATAGGGAGTGACTCAAGTAGCAATTACAAAATATTTGAGAACAGCAGGATTCATTAAAACGCAGAGAAATTGAGTATGAATACGAATTAAAGCCGAGAGACCTTGAAAAACGAATTGCAAATTCGTAATGCTGTTCTGAAGTTTATAAAAGGAAATCATTTTTGTAATATAATCCGAAGCGTTAGAGATCGTATGTGAAGCCCGGCCAAACAGCCGCCTCGACACTAAAGCAAAATAGCCATGGTTCCGTTTTTGGTGAGACCAACAAAATGTCAACAAATATGCTGCTTAAAGCTGGCAACACCATCGACCACATGTAGCATAACCTGTTTGACGTCCTCTCTTTTTAAGAGAGAGCAAATATTCATATCAAAAAAAACTTTGTCCGAACAAATATTTTGTTCGAATTAAGAAATATTTAGAAAAAAATATTTATAATTAAATGGATATTTTCATTTACAATAGAAGAATTTTTGGGAATCACCGATTTTTGTGCATTTCGCTGCACTGCTCCGAGAAAAACGGACTTTTATATTTTCACTTAAAAACGAGGTCGGTTCGGAAACTTTTTAGCCTAGCGCAGAAAGAGAATGGTAAGTTGTTCAAAAACATTTTTTTATTTTTCAATTTATTTAGAAATTCTATTCCTATATTAAAATAGTTCTCCTCAAAACCTTCAAAATAGTGGTTTACAACTGTAAATGCATCTTCATTTGAGGTAAAACGCTTGCCAGCTAGGAATTTTTTTTAGATTTGGGAATTGGTAAAAGTCACTGGGAGCTATAGCAGGAGAATAAGGTGGGTGGTCCAGCAACTCGTACTTAAATTCGTTGATTTTAGCCATTGTTAAAACACTATTATGCGCTGGTGTGTTGTCTTGATGGAAAATTATTTTTTTGTGTTGTAAGCCAGGACGTTTTTCTCGAATTTTTACATTTAACTGATCCAAAATGTTGCAATAGTACTCTAAATTTATTGTTTTACCCTTTTGCAGATAGTCAATCAATAAAATACCTTTGAAGTCCCAAAAAACCGTTGCCATAACCATAGCCAGCCGATTGAATTGTTGTTATGAAACGACGCGTAAAATCCTTATTATATTTCTTAAAACGATACAAACAAGCTTAAGAAATTTTCATTCTTATGCGTTTTTGGTCGACTGTTAGCAAATGCGGCACCCATCTTGCAGAAAGCTTTTTCATCTAAAGTTCTTCATGCAAAATTAAATGGATTCGATCATTTGAGATGCCCATGATATTAACTATTTCACGCACTTTTATTCGTCGATTATTTAATATCATATCATGTTGCTGTTTTTGGACGTCCACTGCATGGTTCCTCCTCAGTGCTTGTACGACGACGTTTAAATTCAGCAACTCAATTTTTACTGTTGCATATGAAGGAGCATTTTCCCCTAACGCACTCACCATATCATTATGAATTTCTTGTCCCGAAAAAACTTTTTTAATTAAAGATTTACCCCCTGGCCCACGATGTCGAACGATAACGTTCGCTTAGATAAGACTTAAGACACAACCTTGATTGTGGAATAAACAAACTTGATTGAGTAAAAAAAAATAGATACGATAAAAAGTTTGTGTCTTAAGTCTTATCTAAGCGAACGTTATCGTTCGACATCGTGGGCCAGGGGGTTAATGACACTCCACGAATTTCTAATTTTTCCATTGTAAAAAAATCGCGGATGCGTCTTTTTTGAACACCTGTTTCTATGTGAAGGAGTTGCCAGATCGAAAAGAAAAGAAAATTTAACATGTGTTCTTTTTTCTGTTTATACCGCGCTTTCTGTTCTAGGCTAAGAAGTTTCCGAACCGCCCTTGTAGCAGAATTCAGAAATAAAAGTGATACGCATTTTTAAAAATAGATGTGGTTTCATGTTGGACCAGCTGAATCTGGGACTGTCTCTTAAACTATTAGACTACGATAGTATAATTAAAGTCGGAATAAAGCAACTATAAAAGTACTGGAAAGTGTACCTGGAATACAATTTAAAACTTATTTACTTTATATTGAAAAGCTTTTTGCGGGAATCAATATAAATTGATTAGATATTATTTACTAATTATTTTTATTTAAAAATTAAATTGTTAAAAATAATTACAAAGTTAATTGTTTTAGTATTTAATAAAGAAAAAATAATATTAATTGTAGTTTAATAGTATTTTGAAAGGAAATTGAAATAATTTGAAAAAATTTTATTATTAAAGAAAATTTAATTTATTGTACCGTGTGTATCAGGCCAAACAAACTAGTAACGAAAGGAATCAACAACCAAAAATTCACAGCCGAAACCAAATTACATAAGAACTAAGAAAGACTCTTAGACTACCAACCTACTGTAGCATAATCTAGCCCAAATAATGGCAGTAAATGTAGAGCATAACAATATTTAATGTTAGCAAAGCGCCATTAGGTCCCTGGAATAGTGTGTATACCACATCGTAAATTGTCCAAGCATACCGAAGGTCTATAGAGGAGATAACCATTCATCGGTTAGCCATGACATTGAAAGAAACAGTGTAAGAAACAAATCAGAAACACTCTGCAAAAGCCGAAATCATAATAAATTCGTAGAAATTTAAGCGTGATATTGACA
Organism: Bellardia pandia; assembly: GCA_916048285.2. NCBI lineage: Eukaryota > Metazoa > Arthropoda > Insecta > Diptera > Calliphoridae > Bellardia > Bellardia pandia. Next base: position 41,689,158 of record OU696530.1, read on the forward strand.
TTACTCTCTTGAGGGCAAAAGAACTGATTTACCACAAACTTGATTTAAATGCCACCACACCATTAACTCAAATATATTCAAACGTTATATCAGTGGTCCACTCTTGAAAGAAAGATAACTGAGTTCAAACAAACTTTATTTCAATGACTATTTAACTTTACATAGATTATGTTAATTAATATGTCATAGAATCTCTGTAAGAAGTTTTTTCGCTCATCAATTATATGATGTGCTAGAACTAATTGGAAATGCTCCCTATTCCCAAACTAAGTATGTAGTCATATAACTTAGTCGTACAATTGTGTTGGAATTTTACTTATTATTATGATTTCAATAGTTTCTATATGGGTTGTTAAGATAATCACTTAACTCAATAAATAATTAAAGATAAATCCAAAATAGAAAGAAACTACATACTTACTATTGAAGATAGTTTTGATGGCTACTTTGATATATAAAAGGAAATATGATAGATATGATACAAAAGAAACTACGATTAAAAACTCTTTTGATGGCAATTTCGGAATATAAAAAAAAGTATAATAATGGAATATAACTACGATTGAAGACAGTACTGGGACATAAAGGGAGCTAAGACAGTTTTGTAATATAAAAGAAACTACGATGGAAGACAGTTTTGTAATATAAAAGGAACCAAGGTGGAAGGCATTTTTGGAACATAAAGAGAACTACGATTAAAAACAGTTTTGGAACATAAAGGGAACTAAGATTGAAGACAGTTTTGTAATATAAAAGAAACTACGATGGAAGACAGTTTTGTAATATAAAAGGAACCAAGGTGGAAGGCACTTTTGGAACATAAAGAGAACTAAGATTGAAGACAGTTTTGTAATATAAAAGAAACTAAGATTGAAGTCAGTTTTGTAATATAAAAGAAACTACGATGGAAGACAGTTTTGTTATATAAAAGGAATCAAGGTGGAAGGCATTTTTGGAACATAAAGAGAACTAAGATTAAAAACAGTTTTGGAACATAAAGGGAACTAAGATTGAAGAAATTTTTAGAATATAAAAGGAACTACGGTGAAAGACAGTTGTGGAATATAAAAGGAACCAAGGTGGAAGGCATTTTTGGAACATAAAGAGAACTAAGATTGAAGACAGTTTTGTAATATAAAAGAAACTACGATGGAAGACAGTTTTGTAATATAAAAGGAACCAAGGTGGAAGGCATTTTTGGAACATAAAGAGAACTACGATTAAAAACAGTTTTGGAACATAAAGGGAACTAAGATTGAAGACAGTTTTGTAATATAAAAGAAACTACGATGGAAGACAGTTTTGTAATATAAAAGGAATCAAGGTGGAAGGCATTTTTGGAACATAAAGAGAACTTCGATTAAAAACAGTTTTGGAACATAAAGGGAACTAAGATTGAAGACAGTTTTGTAATATAAAAGGAACTACGGTGAAAGACAGTTGTGGAATATAAAAGGAACCAAGGTGGAAGGCATTTTTGGAACATAAAGAGAACTAAGATTAAAAACAGTTTTGGAACATAAAGGGAACTAAGATTGAAGACAGTTTTGTAATATAAAAGAAACTACGATGGAAGACAGTTTTGTAATATAAAAGGAATCAAGGTGGAAGGCATTTTTGGAACATAAAGAGAACTTCGATTAAAAACAGTTTTGGAACATAAAGGGAACTAAGATTGAAGACAGTTTTGTAATATAAAAGGAACTACGGTGAAAGACAGTTGTGGAATATAAAAGGAACCAAGGTGGAAGGCATTTTTGGAACATAAAGAGAACTAAGATTAAAAACAGTTTTGGAACATAAAGGGAACTAAGATTGAAGAAATTTTTAGAATATAAAAGGAACTACGGTGAAAGACAGTTGTGGAATATAAAAGGAACCAAGGTGGAAGGCATTTTTGGAACATAAAGAGAACTACGATTAAAAACAGTTTTGGAACATAAAGGGAACTAAGATTGAAGACAGTTTTGTAATATAAAAGAAACTACGATGGAAGACAGTTTTGTAATATAAAAGGAACCAAGGTGGAAGGCACTTTTGGAACATAAAGAGAACTAAGATTGAAGACAGTTTTGTAATATAAAAGAAACTAAGATTGAAGTCAGTTTTGTAATATAAAAGAAACTACGATGGAAGACAGTTTTGTTATATAAAAGGAATCAAGGTGGAAGGCATTTTTGGAACATAAAGAGAACTAAGATTAAAAACAGTTTTGGAACATAAAGGGAACTAAGATTGAAGACAGTTTTGTAATATAAAAGGAACTACGGTGAAAGACAGTTGTGGAATATAAAAGGAACCAAGGTGGAAGGCATTTTTGGAACATAAAGAGAACTAAGATTAAAAACAGTTTTGGAACATAAAGGGAACTAAGATTGAAGAAATTTTTAGAATATAAAAGGAACTACGGTGAAAGACAGTTGTGGAATATAAAAGGAACCAAGGTGGAAGGCATTTTTGGAACATAAAGAGAACTACGATTAAAAACAGTTTTGGAACATAAAGGGAACTAAGATTGAAGACAGTTTTGTAATATAAAAGAAACTACGATGGAAGACAGTTTTGTAATATAAAAGGAACCAAGGTGGAAGGCACTTTTGGAACATAAAGAGAACTAAGATTGAAGACAGTTTTGTAATATAAAAGAAACTAAGATTGAAGTCAGTTTTGTAATATAAAAGAAACTACGATGGAAGACAGTTTTGTTATATAAAAGGAATCAAGGTGGAAGGCATTTTTGGAACATAAAGAGAAGTAAGATTAAAAACAGTTTTGGAACATAAAGGGAACTAAGATTGAAGAAATTTTTAGAATATAAAAGGAACTACGGTGAAAGACAGTTGTGGAATATAAAAGGAACCAAGGTGGAAGGCATTTTTGGAACATAAAGAGAACTAAGATTGAAGACAGTTTTGTAATATAAAAGAAACTACGATGGAAGACAGTTTTGTAATATAAAAGGAACCAAGGTGGAAGGCATTTTTGGAACATAAAGAGAACTACGATTAAAAACAGTTTTGGAACATAAAGGGAACTAAGATTGAAGACAGTTTTGTAATATAAAAGAAACTACGATGGAAGACAGTTTTGTAATATAAAAGGAATCAAGGTGGAAGGCATTTTTGGAACATAAAGAGAACTTCGATTAAAAACAGTTTTGGAACATAAAGGGAACTAAGATTGAAGACAGTTTTGTAATATAAAAGGAACTACGGTGAAAGACAGTTGTGGAATATAAAAGGAACCAAGGTGGAAGGCATTTTTGGAACATAAAGAGAACTAAGATTAAAAACAGTTTTGGAACATAAAGGGAACAAAGATTGAAGACAGTTTTGTAATATAAAAGAAACTACGATGGAAGACAGTTTTGTAATATAAAAGAAACCACGATTGAAGAAATTTTTAGAATATAAAAGGAACTACGATGAAAGACAGTTTTGGAACATAAGGAGAACTACGATTGAAAACATTTTTGAAATATTAAAGGAACTACAATTGATGACAATTTTAGAACATTAAGACAACTTGGATTGAAGACAATTTTGAAATATAAAACAAACTACAATACATGATAATCTTATACATCTTATACAAATAAATATGATTATAGAATATAAAACTACAATTGACCTTAATTTTCCCTTAATTGGCGTTAAACAACTGCAGACTAATTTGACACAGTTTCTCTATCAAAAACAGATTATAAAAAAACTCGTATTATCTGTTAAGAATGCACATTAACGTAAGAAATGTTACAACTAAAGTTGTTTTAATGTGCGAAAATCATTTTTTTTACATATTTATGTGAATTTCATGACAAAGAAAACAAAATCACTGTTCTCAATGTTGATTACCGATGTCATTACATAAACGGAAATGAAGATGTTCTCATCATTGTATCTCATCAGCCTTAAATTTGCTTCGGCTTTTGTTTGCAAAAAAAATTGTCATAAAAATTACAATACAAAGTAAGTTACAGCAACAAAATTAGAACACATAAAGAGTTTATTTCTCCTCTTTTTTTGCACAATTTAAGCAGGAACTTTATATTCCCCCCTTTTTCTTTTGAAGCAAATGCCCTTAATCGTGTGCACACACACTAAACAGGAACGCAGGAACTGGCAGAAAATGCCACGCATTATGTTGAACTAATGGAGTGATAAAAGTAATATAAATAAAATGTTAAGCAAAAAAGAAAATCAGTATCAGAAAAACCAAACAGCAACTGATTGAACACAGAGGAATATCGTAAAAGTAATGATAATGACGAAAGTTATTTTCGTTTCTAGTTTTTTTTCCCCCCATCATGTATTTAAAGACAATTTAAGGCTTATTTGCGGTAACAAACATAACAATTCTTTTGATGTCTGTTCCTGGAAGGCAATAGAGAATATATTTACACATATGTACATACATGCATGCATACATACATATTTAAAGTTTATTATTATTTTGCGTACTCTGTTTATTATTGGTACTTTTTATGGAAATGCTTTTGCATATAAAAGGATTTCGTTTCTTTTCTGTTTTGCTTTTGAATACTTTTTTAAGGTAATTTTTATTTCAATCTTTTTAACAACAGTTTCTCTGTTTTCGTTACGTTTTTTATAACAATGTGTGTGTAAGTAACAAAGCTGTGGAAGAATGTTTGCAATTTGAAAGTTATTTGTTTGTTTGTGCTATGAAAATGCTGTTTCAGCACATACTCACTCGTACAGTAACAATAGCAATAGCATGTCAGCTCCAACACAGAACAGAATATCCAGTGAGCAATTGTTTACCTGTTTGCTGTACAAACAAACACTCTGCTATCCAGCATCATATTACTTATTTAGATTTTTTGTTTGTTTTGGAGTTGAGTAAATTTTTTTTTATTGTTAGAAAAATCATTAAATTGCAACTAAAGCAGAAGTAGCTGGAAACACTTAAACGGAAATTTAATAATAAAGTGGTGATTAGAGATCCGAAAGGAAACAATATTTGAAAATGTATGTTAATTTATTTAACATTTACTCTTTCAAGAGAACGCTTGTTTTCTAGTGAGGAAATTGAATTAAATATAGAAAATACACATAACACATTGTTCTGAAAACATACCGCTGAGAACACCAGAAAATATCGATTACTCTCAATTTAAATAATGACCTTACACTGGCTGCTCAGAAAGCTACACAAACTCCCCGACTAATCAGATATAATAGAATTTATTTTGCAGATGTCGAATGGCTCTCAAATGAAAAAAGAATAATTCGAAGAGAGTGGCAATTGCACATATCGCCACAACTCAAATCTATGCTAAAAGATTGCATAAATAGACTTAAAGAGCTCTTGGAATATCGGGAAACTGAAACTCTAAATAAATATTTAGAAAAAACTGGACACAACTGCTCAATCGGTTTACTCATTACTGAATTACTCAAAAGACCTGTGTTATGTGAGCCCCCTTTGAAAAATTTAAGTGGTAGTGGGGCAGTAAATGACACTGAAAAGCGGAATCTATTTGTTAATCTCTAAAAAGATGTATTTACCACAAACACATCAAAATTAAACAATTGACTTGCCACCAGTTATCATCACAATAGTATCATACAATGTACAACATACAACATCAGTTGTATATTATTTAAATATTGGATTACATTTTTTTGTGATTTTCGAATTTCCGATTTTTTGACACGATTTTAAAAATCGTTTGCCCATGTTGCCGAATTATCTGGCAACAGTGTATACGTGTGTCAACGTAGCGTAATCAGAATATTGTTGCCAATCAATTATTATTAACTTTTTGAGAACACCTAGGCAATATTTTGTTTTATCGTCTATATGAATATATAAACTGAATAGCTGAAATTTACTTGCTACAAGCAATTCTTTCATCAATCAATTTTTTCCAAAAATTTCCCATCACTCATAATTGATATATACAGAAAAATCTGCAAAGAAAACCTCTTTTATGAGTTACGACTTTCAATCATCAATCAATGTTTTGCCAATTCTCATGAAAAACCAAAATATAGTTTTCAAAAATTTCAAAGTTTTACAACCAGACCGAAAAAAATATGGAGACCACATTTAAGGGTTAAAAAAAGAAAAAATCATTTGTGAAATTTCTTATATTAGTTTCTATTTTGCAAAGTTTTACAGTTTTTCTATATTTTATGTTTTCTTTGTTGGCCAGGCGACTTCAAACAGTTCGAGTCGAAAGTTTTTGCTGTGGAAACCAACAAGAGATAGGTAATGGTGGTCACCGGTAATCAAACAGACACATATGTATAACTTTCTAAGGTGTGTGTAGAAATGTGTGCAGCATTTTTTTTGTGTTGGGAAATACAATTTAGGTTACTTTATCATACAAACAGCAAACATAAAACCTACAGACAACAATTGAGAACTAAAACTGATATATAGATTTCAGTTTCAGTAAACTTTAGAATATCTTGTATAAAATCAAACAGTCAATAAAAGCCAACCAAACATAAAAACTACTTTAAAAAAAATTTAAGTTTTTTGTGTGTGTTTTTTTTTTAAACCAATTAGCTTAATTTTTTTATAGGCACTTTTAGCATTCATTAAATTGTAAAAGTAGGAATTTCGCTCTAAAACACAAATACAATTACACAGCCTAATAAAACAAACACTCTCTTCCACTTATCTATACATTTACACGTTTATTTTTTTTTTTATAAAAAAATATATTTTTTTCCAAACAAAACACCTTTAACAATACTTTTAGAAAAACTGAAACATCAAGGAACAAAAAAAAATACATAAATACATATGTATGTACATTGAAGTCCTTGTGTTGACAGTTTTCATTTTGCTGCTCACTCTACACATGACGCCTGCTGTTCTCCCTAAGCGGGCACTCACTACTGGCACTTGTACAGCGAGAAAAACTATTTGACAAATATAGACATTTTTCAACTAAAGCATTGTTCATATGAAATCCGCCTTTAAAACTTGTGTAACAATATATTAGATTGAATAATTTTAAACTCGAAAACTATAAGAGATATTTAGCACTTGCAAGCAATTACAGTGGCTTACAGCTTATTTTGTGCAGTTCGTTTTTATGTTTTATATAAAAAGAAAACTAACAGGAAATTAAAAAAAGAAATTGGTGTCATTTAAAAGGAAAAACGTTATAGTCACACATGGCAAATATTTACTCCAAAAAGCGTAACCACTTGTTTTAGCACAAATTTCTTTGAAGGTGGTTACTCTTACAAGAGTTTTGTACGACCAAACAGTATCAAATAGAATATAATTAAATATTTATTATGTCCTGACCTAAATAAACGAAGTTCTTTTAATAAATAAACGGCAAATATTTGCCAAGTATGACCGTACCTTAACAAACAAAAATAATTTATTGCTAAAATATACATTTTATTAAGCTGTGAGGTGAAAAACGAGAACTTTTTTTTTTAGTTTTATTAAATTATATTAAAAATCTTTCTGTTTTAAGTTCCTGTTAGTTGGGAGCCAGTGTATACAGTGAGGAGCACACACGAATACATGTTTGTGCCTTGTGCACTTTTATTGCACACAAATAAAACTAATAAAGAAAATTGAAAAATGTTTTTGACATTTATTTTGAGTTTAATGCCAAACTAAATATGTAATTTATAATACAAAACTAGCATGCACTCAATTTTGTTCTTTTGAAATATTTGCACAAAAATATCAAAATTTAGTATTAGATTTCTTTGTGTTTTCTTTATGATTTAAAAAAAAACAGTAATTTGCTATTAATTTAATTACATGTGGTAAACACTTTTTGCAAATTATCCAACACAAATCAAATTATAATAAATAAAATAATAATACTCTATAAAGAACCATTGAGGATAATATTCTAGCAATGACAAAAAGTAGCTATACTACGCGCGTAATATCTAAACAGCTTAATAGTGGAAGGTCAATGTAATCGGCATGCGGACGGAAATCAGCCTTTTTTATTGCCGCTTATACTTTTTGTAGGTTGAGTACTACATAAATAAAATCAACAATTTGTACCTGCATTGTTCATAAAAAAATGTTAAGACACGGTTAAAGTTTGCCAAAGAGCACAGACATTGAACAGTAGATGACTGGAAACGTTTAGTCTGGTCAAACGAATCCAAATTTCATTATTATTATCAATCCAAAGATAATCTGGCGCCGAACAGCCAAGAAAATTTAAAGACACCATGTAAAGGAAACAATGAATCACATCATCCTTTAATTCAATGGGAGAATCATCAAAGATCCGCATCAGCAAAGAATCGTAGGAATAATGAGGAAAGAAAACTGCGTTCTGTTTTTACACGGTAATTGGTTCCAGGAAAACCACTGTAAAAAAAAAGACATTCACCTGGGTTCTACATTTGTAAAATGAAGTGGAAGTGTAATTTTCATTAATTTTGTGTTCTAAATTTTGTTAAAATGATTTGAAAAGTAAAATATAACTTTTAGTTTCGTTCGTAGTAGTTAAAAGTTTCACCTCGTTTTCTAAAATGCCGTGAAATTGTCCATGTGGAATTGAAAACGATTTATTTTCACTTCGTAGTGTAATATAGAACATAGGCGATTGATGGTATGCAAAATAGATGATTGGTGCCTTATCTTTAAAACCTATTGAAATTAGTGAAAAACAAGGATTTTTTGAGAACAACAATTCAGGTTTATAATATTATTCACATACACAATGTGTTCTTACACAAGCATTGTGTTATTAAAGAAAAATAAAAGATATGAACTCTAAGCTTAAAAGTAATGTAAAAAAATGTATGACCAGTTCATTTGATTGTATGCAGTAAAAGGGAATTCCCCTAAAGTTATGCTATTTACAATTGCTCTGACCAGTAAGTCTGCTTTCACACTCCGCCTTCAATTCTGACACGTCAAGGCAAGTATTTTTGGATGAGAAGGGAAAATACAAACTTGATGGTACTAGTCAGTTTTCTTATTTCCTTTTGTTTTTCTCTTTCATGCATGTTGATTTGCATGAAAAAGTACGAGAATTGAATTGACGTGTGTAAACGAAATGATAAATTTAAAAGAATTGTACAAAAACTGGTCAGCTAAAACTGTAGAGTGTGAAACAGGACCACAAAAAGGGAATTCCCCTTAATTTGTAATATGAACATATTTCGCAAAAATTTAATTTAACCAAAAAAAATTTAAGCCCAAAAGATTTCGTATCGTGCTAAATGGAATAAAATCGTGTAAAAAAATTAAAATTTGTTTATTTTCAAACCGTATTGAATCCAAACCTTGTAAAAAAAAACACCGTGTAAAAACACTCATCTTCCCAAAATTGTATATAAGAACTTTTCAGCTGGATGGCGATCTAAAGCAAACTTTCAAAATCGTGAAATTCTGCTTAGCGAACAGAATTTGTGGTCAAACGTAGAGACAACTGGAACAATATCGATTAACTCCAACCCATTTGGTGAAGTTTCGACAGCGGTTTTAACGCAAATTGAAAAAAACTGGTGAAGGGTCTAACAAAACGTTTAAAAAGCGTTCTATATAGTCATTTCTGATGGTTATATACAGAATGATTTAATAATCAAGGCTGAACTTTTATTGGTCACCAATTAACAATGTGAAGTCTTTTGGATAAGACGAATTCCAAGTATATACCTGTCGGAATGGGGTATGCCTGGGGACTGTTTATAAAATTGATGAAGTTGTACTTGCTATAATTATAATGATAATCTGAAAAATTTTCCAATAGGTTGGAAAAACTCATAACTATTCTAATGAACGAAGTAAATAATAAAGATATCACGATATAGAAACATTTGTTAGATTTTTAATCATGAATTGAGTAATTTAGTTTCGGACGAAGTTAATTTCAATACGTTACTCATATCTTCTGCATAAATATACGCCTTATCCTTAGTAGTTCTTGCCCAATTAGAAGAAGTCCTTGCCAACGGACATTTTCCTTCTATCGTTGGTGTAATATTTTCTCTAAAAAAAATTTTAACAAAATTTTTACTTTGCTTAAATAAGGTTTGTTAGTATCGTTTTATAACATAATTCACAGTAGTCTATTGAATCCTTAGCACTGTGTAATCGTTGATTTGGACAATAATTTTTAAGATTTTGTACACGATCCTCTATAGATTTAGATTTTTTTGTTTTTGTTAATCAGCAATATATTCCAACTGCTAGTTTTGTTTACTAAATTAATCATTGAAAAAATTAAGTGTAGTGGCCAGATTTTATGTGAACAATGCTTGAAACACATGACAGAAATAGTGACACTCTTATACCAACAACCGTTATCATGTAGAGTAAGTGGCTGAGTTTGTATGTTTGCTTGCTCATTCACACATACACGATTCTTTTTTGCCCAGAGTAGGGGTGAAGAAATCTATGTATGTAGTTGTTAACGCAATTTATACAATATTTTTTTTTTAACTTATCTAGCTACTATTTTTTAGCTATAAAAGGTGTAACAACCACAAATGCAGAAACAGACAGACACACATTCATATTTATTGTCAATTTATTTGTTGTAAGCGTGGCCAGATGTGTGACATTGCCAGCTAATTCTCTATAGAATTTTAACAATGATTGGAATTAATTCCAACTAACTTGAAAATATTTAGCACAAAAATATGATTAAAAAAATCCAGCAATTTACAGGGATTAAAGTAAAATCCAGGACTCTCGCAGCATAAGCTAAAGTACCTCAAGAAAAACACATGTAGATGCTGGTTTTTAGATGTATCGTGCAATTTAATATCCAAAAAGAATTTAAAATCAGAATGGTGATCATATTCTTTAATAAAGATCATAAGATTACTATAGAATTATTTAAGCCAAAATTATGTCTATAAAAGTCGAGAAATATTGGCAAGGGTAAAAAAACAAGTTATCAACTTTTCTTTTTGCACTTACGCAATTTTTCGCCAATTTGCAAAACTTTATTTTCCTCAGAATTACACTCTTTAATAAGTGATAAGTTGAAATTAGAAAGTGTAACAAATTTTGGTTAGCAAAAGTTAGGTCGATTCTGAGAGTGAGGGGTGAAAATATAGGCTAAATTAAAAGACCCGTATTGTGGCGTTTATTTATGTTAGTTCGAATTTTTTTTAATCGATCTTCGAACTTTGCAGTCAAATGCCGCTTTTCAGCATATTTTTATCAGGTTTTTTGGTTATAACTCGTCGACGAATTGATATTTTTCAAATCTGTAATAGCCAAATTATTGCTAGAGTCCTGTGCAACAATTAAAATTTTATTTGGATTTTACATATTTAAAAATAGCAATTAGTCGACGAGGTCGAATCGACCTAACTTTTATTAACCTGAATTTGTTTCACAGTCAAGTTTGCAAAGTTTTTAACATTTGTATACTCTATTTGCAATTTCTGTTCTATTCACGTTCTATTCAAGTCAATATTGAAAAAGATTAATTTGCAAAAATATTGCAAATAAAAACTGTAAATTTTATTTTTGCAAAGTAAATTTTGATAAGTTTATCAAAAATTTGCATGGTAAACGAACGTTTTACAAATTTATATTGTTATAAGTAATGAAGCTTTAAAAATGTTAAGACATGAGTTTTTTTTTTTTTTTGATGATAGTGTAGACGTGGTTATAAGAAAAAATTAACGAGACCGAAATAATTTTTCGGGACTACAAAACATTTAATTTTAAGGAGTGGTTTCATTTAAATCAAATCCAAGTTGATTTTATTTTTATATAGCTTTTTTTATATAGAGAAATATAATATAGAAATATATATAGAGAAAAATTAAAGCACAACCCCGCAAGCCATATGAGTTCGAAAAGAGTCTTTTCTGACACCTTTTCTGGAGCGTTCATGCTCTTTATGAGCCCAAAAAACAATCATTATTGCTCCGTGTGCTCTTGATAATGTTAGAAAAGAGTCTTTTATGAGGATTTTTTGGGCTCAGACAGAGCTCTTACATTATGTCAGAAAAGAGTCATTGCAATTTTAAATACAAAAAATTAAAAGTTCACATTTTTTTAAATTGTTTTTATTTAAACAAAAAGGGAATTCATTTACAAATAAACTAAATTAGAATTGGAAAAAAATTTAATACAATGTGCCGTATTCATAAACAATAAAGTAGACTTTAAGTGTGCTTTTAGACAAAATTTTGTATGAAAATTGTATTTACAGTAAAAAAAATAAAATGGAATTCATTTAAATAAAATATATAAAAAAGGAAAAAAAATTAATTTTTAAGAAAATTTTTCTTTCAGTACGAAAATGCTTTTTAGTTGGACTCTTTTCTGACTCCTTTATCGGAGTGCTCCGAAAATGCTCTTTAGTTCGACTCTTTTCTGACTCCTTTTTCGGAGCGCTCCTAGAATGGTATGCTGGGAATACACTGCTGCTACTGTGCTTGTATTGGAAATGGTTGCAGGTATCATTACTTTGGTATTGCAAAATCAACACTTTGCTGGACCATCCATAAAGTTGTCGACGTTATAATAGTTTAATTTTAAAACACAAGTTATTTTATAATGGGTGGATTCCTTTGAGTTTGTGGTTGCGTGGATGGCACAATCATTAAAATGTATGCGCCTACATTACACGAAGAAGGATATGTGAACCGGTATGGAAAACACTCATTGAATGCGATGATGATATACGAGCCAGAATACATATTTTACAGTGTAAATTCAAGCTAGTTACGGAATTCGGCAGTAATCTAAAAATTTATCAATGGATGGATTCCATTACCGGATGTTATTGTTTTGGGTGATAGTGCTTACGGACTGTAAAACTAATTGATACCAGATTATGCCGAAATGGAAGAGGATTTAATTGATTGCCACAAAAAACACACATAATTGAAAATAAGTTTGTCGTGTCAAAATTAAATGAAATGAAAAGTAAACATTAATATGATCTAAATTTTTGAAAACTGATGTTTTAAAAACTAGCAAATAAAATGTTTTTTTTTTCTTTAATAACATGTAACACTGCAAGTGTTTTGCGGCTAATTCTAACAAGTTGTGTTTATTAATGCAGAGTGAAAAGTGATAAAACAGAAATGCAAAGATGATTAAATGCTTTGTGGAATACTTTGCACACTCATTTTGCAAAGACTTTACAAAGAGAGCAAAGTCTCTGCAAAAAATTTCTTAATACAAAATGCGATTTGCAAAGAATCTTTGATTTTATCATTACGAGACCTACTTTGGACTCAAGAGAGCTACGCAGCAGGTGGCTTTACTGAAAGTCAGGTGGCCGTTAGGACTCTATAAAATGTATGCATCACATTAAAAATTATCTTTTAACGTCCGCTGTCTCTTGTGGAGATGTTGAATTCCGTAATCGATCGTTCATTCACTTACGAAGTTCAGATCTACACTGGAACGCATTAATAACAGTTGCTACATATGTATATATATTTATCTAATAATGGTGGCAAACTATTAATAACACGGAGACAATAAAGTACTCCTAATGAAAATTATATGATATAAATGCGCATAGAACGGGAATTGCGGCTTATCAAAGGAAGCCCCAGGAAGGCAATTCAATAGCAATGTCTAAAACAATATATCAAATTTGGCAACAAATGGCCATTAATAACCTATGACTCTCCAGTAATGACTTGGGAATGATACAGTCCTACAGTTGACTTCTTAATTGTCAGTGCCAACACTTTTCCACTTCTTTAAAAGTTATTATTATAATAAACAGACAATTGTCGAACTTGATAAAAAGCTGGTGGCAACATCAATATCCAGCCAACTGAAGGATCCGATTTTTTGTTTTTGTTACGCCTCCTCTAACTATTATGCTGTTGTTTTTGTTCAGATTGTTGTGAACAGTTACATTTCACAGACACCTGTACTTGTGAGCCCAACCATCCATTCACGTAGAATTGTTTCATTCATTCAAACACACTCTCAAACACTCATACATCCATATATACATACATACGTCCATATATGAAAACATACTCTTATACAGATGCCATCTAAAATTCCAATTAAGTTACAATTTGTTCGTTGAAATACAAGCTCAATGTTTGTGTCTGTCTGTCGGTATATTCGTTCAACTTTTCCACTTTTTTGCTGCCGCTGTATCCTAAAAATGTCATAAAACAATTTCATCTTCATTGTATACTATACAATTTAAGCAATTAAATTATGTACATGGAGTAAAATTGATTTTCATTCCAAACAAAACACTTTTTTTAGTTGTTCCGTGTTCGGAAAACAATTTATATTCGAAATTATCTGTCAACGTTCTCAGGGGAGTAAGTAGATGGAAATTTCATTGAAAATGATTGTCAACTATATAGCAGTTTAGTGTTTGAGTATTAGATTGGTATGATGTTAATATTTTTATTGTGTAGGCATCCAAGTATTTAGAATTAAATTATTTTATTCTCTTAATTAAAAAACACTAATATTCATGGCACACATAGTTCATTATAGACTTAAAAGAAAAAATAATAATCCCTCTTATTTTAATATATGACAGTTGAATTTCCAAATTAAAACAATTTCCAATAGATTTTACTTTTATTAAGTAAATAAATTACTTGTTTACAAAATATTTTAATTTTATACTTATACTATCTTAATTTTCCAGCATTACAAACGCATTTAAACGCTATGTTGTATCTCAACTTAATCCTAGAAAGAAAAATTTAATAAATCTCATTTAAAGATTTGCCACAAAACTGTTGATATACATTAACAGCATTACACACAATGCAAAAATGTAACAAGTATTTCTGCCAAGACCATAGACTTATATTCATTGGAAATAGACAAAATCGATAAAATGCACAAAATGGTAAACGAAACAAAACCAATATCAACAATCCTAATCCATCTTCATACCTAAGACTTTATTGTATAGAGAAATTTTTTCCTAGCAAAAGAAAATATAAAAATAAAGCAGCTGCAACAAATATGCTTCTGAAATGTGGTCATTTTCAACGGAATTTCAAATTAAACGTAAATAGTTGTTTGCTGGTCAAATAAACAAACACTATCTAGAAGTGTCTAACACTATAAAAAGAGCATTGAACATAAATACACACGTAAATAAAAAGAAAAAAACCTATAGAACTCGAAGTATAGATTTCGAAATGTTACAGAACTCTTATTAAAATTATAATAATAGGTGGAATTTTTACTACCCTTTCCTTCTCAAATGAAGCTTATTTCTATTCTAGTTCTGTTCTAGTTCTGGGGCCAAATTACCGCATTCGTGATCGAATGAGCTATCGTATCGAAAAATGATTTCGATATCGAAATTATGATAAAATGTACTAAATTTCTTGCTCGATATCGAATGCCATAATCTCAAATAAGAAAA
Organism: Bellardia pandia; assembly: GCA_916048285.2. Taxonomy (NCBI): domain Eukaryota; kingdom Metazoa; phylum Arthropoda; class Insecta; order Diptera; family Calliphoridae; genus Bellardia; species Bellardia pandia. The sequence goes on from OU696530.1 coordinate 41,704,480, forward strand.
TTACGATCAATTTTACTCGATATCGAATGCGGTAATTTGGCCCCTGTTCCAGTTCTGTCCTAGTTCTGTTCTAGTTCTGTTCTAGTTCTGTTCTAGTTCTGTTCTAGTTCTGTTCTAGTTCTAGTTCTGTTCTAGTTCTGTTCTAGTTCTGTTCTAGTTCTGTTCTAGTTCTGTTCTAGTTCTGTTCTAGTTCTGTTCTAGTTCTGTTCTAGTTCTGTTCTAGTTCTGTTCTAGTTCTGTTCTAGTTCTGTTCTAGTTCTGTTCTAGTTCTGTTCTAGTTCTGTTCTAGTTCTGTTCTAGTTGTGTTCTAGTTCTGTTCTAGTTCTGTTCTAGTTCTGCTCTAGTTCTGTTCTAGTTCTGTTCTAGTTCTGTTCTAGTTCTGTTCTAGTTCTGTTCTAGTTCTGTTCTAGTTCTGTTCTAGTTCTGTTCTAGTTCTGTTCTAGTTCTGTTCTAGTTCTGTTCTAGTTCTGTTCTAGTTCTGTTCTAGTTCTGTTCTAGTTCTGTTCTAGTTCTGTTCTAGTTCTGTTCTAGTTCTGTTCTAGTTCTGTTCTAGTTCTGTTCTAGTTCTGTTCTAGTTCTGTTCTAGTTCTGTTCTAGTTCTGTTCTAGTTCTGTTCTAGTTCTGTTCTAGTTGTGTTCTAGTTCTGTTCTAGTTCTGTTCTAGTTCTGTTCTAGTTCTGTTCTAGTTCTGTTCTAGTTCTGTTCTAGTTCTGTTCTAGTTCTGTTCTAGTTCTGTTCTAGTTCTGTTTTAGTTCTGTTCTAGTTCTGTTCTAGTTCTGTTCTAGTTCTGTTCTAGTTCTGTTCTAGTTCTGTTCTAGTTCTGTTGTAGTTCTGTTCTAGTTCTGTTCTAGTTCTGTTCTAGTTCTGTTCTAGTTCTGTTCTAGTTCTGTTCTAGTTCTGTTCTAGTTCTGTTCTAGTTCTGTTCTAGTTCTGTTCTAGTTCTGTTCTAGTTCTGTTCTAGTTCTGTTCTAGTTCTGTTCTAGTTCTGTTCTAGTTCTGTTCTCGATCTGTTATAGTTCTGTTCTAAATCTGTTTCAGTACTGTGCATTTCTTCTACTTGCTTTAAATCTTAAACAATTATACTAAATAATAGTTATTAATCTGCATTTATGGAGATCAATAATTGAACTTGTTTTATGTAGGGTATATGCAATTGCCCCTTGTATTTATATAACTCTTACACTACAATTGACTTTGATACTCACCATTTAAGAATAGAAAACCTGCTTTTTTCTTTCATTCTTAAACATTTCTCTTCGCTTTTTTTTTAATTTGGACGGTTTATTGGGAATTCCTTTTTCTTCTTAACCCGTATGCCATGGTTGTAGAATTTTTTTGTATTGTTGTTGTTATTGAAATAAAAGTTAGTAGCAATAAATTGCACAATATTTCCTAGTTTCAAAAAAAAATTCCTTGATTTTCTTGGATTGTATTCAAAGAGCAAAAAATGAGTAAAAAATATTTTTTTAGGTTTATACCAACAAAGAATTTTCTTCGATTTTTTTTTTTTGTTTTCTTTTTGCGTTTCATAGTGTATAGACTAAACTTTAGTGTCTTTAGAGTACAAATAGCAGAATAAAAATGCGAAATATTTCCAAGACATGGGGAAAAAGTATTATATTCAACCTTAAAACTTCTTTGGCACTTTTTGTGTTAGAGAGGTCTATTATAGTCATTATTACATTAGAAATGTTATGATTTTTTTTATACATGCATTTATTTCTTTTTGCTTTTGCCTAGAAAACGAACAATAGCAAAACTTCTTTTTTAAATGGCTGACAACTTAAAATCGCATGAAAAAAAAAATTGTTTGCAAACTGTAGAAAGAACTAAATATTTTTTCTTGACAGCGTTAGTAATAAGTTTTGCAATGTTTGTATGCAGGATAAAAGTTTAACAGGATAACAATCATAACTTGAGGTTTCATTTTAATATGTGCAAATACGACAATAAAAATTTGTTTAGAAAAATGTGACAATGACGTTCATTGTTGTAGTGTCAGGTAGCCAAGTTATGACAATAAAGTTTATTGAAAAGCAAACGTAAGTATTGCCTAGATTTAAGTTTTGGAAAAAATGCTGCATAAAATCGTAATAAAATAAAATCGTAAGAAGAGTGCATTAGGCCAAAAATTACAACTGAACTTAAACTGAATTATAACTGAACTAGAAAAATAAACCTAGAACAGGACTAGAACAGAACTAGACCGAGAACAAGAACAGAACTAGAACAGAACTAGAACAGAGCTAGAACAAAACTAGAACAGAACTAGAACAGAACTAGAACAGAACTAGAACAGAACTAGAACAGAACTATAACAGAACTAGAACAGAACAGAACAGAACTATAACAGAACTAGAACAGAACTAGAACAGAACAGAACAGAAGAGAACTAGAACAGAACTAGAACAGAACTAGAACAGAACTAGAACAGAACAGAACAGAACAGAACTAGAACAGAACTAAAACAGAACTAAAACAGAACTAGACCTAGAACAAGAACAGAACAGAACTAGAACAGAACTAGAACAGAACTAGAACAGAACTAGAACAGAACTAGAACAGAACTAGAACAGAACTAGAACAGAACTAAAACAGAACTAAACCTAGAACAAGAACAGAACAGAACTAGAACAGAACTAGAGCAGAACTAGAACAGAACTAGAACAGAACTAGAACAGAACTAGAACAGAACTAGAACAGAACTAGAACAGAACTAGAACAGAACTAGAACAGAACTAGAACAGCCAAAGAGCGATAAATCTGCACGTCCTAAGTGTTAAAAATATTTTCTTCACAACGTCAACAAACTTCAACAACGACAATAAATCGGTATTAATTGAGAACTATGTGTCGACATATTCAGGCATCTGATGGAAATCGAAAACGAATGATTTTAGAAGTCAATTTCTCATAATATTTCTGTATTGAAAAACTTTTATCACATAAAATATAAAGATATTGGGCTACTAAAGAGAATCTTAAAACAAAATTTTTAAAAATTAGATTATAAATACATTAAAATGTATTTCCAAAACTGATTCGTTTTCACATGCCTGATTATTAAAAAAAAAATTGTCTTCCCTATTTATTTTGACATTTCATTTGAATTAATTTGTTTTCTTAAATTTTTGAGAAAAAAATTTTATTTTTGTTAGACTCCAGTGAAAGTAGTGATGAAGAAAATAAAAAATGCTTAAGCTCAGAGGAAAGTTGTGAGGCAAAGATCATCCGTTTCAACTTGCCGGACAGCACGTAAGTAATACAATAATTTGCTGCATCTTTGGAGATTTTTTTCTTTATATTTTCGATTAAACAAACTGGCATTTGATTTTATTTTAAAAAAATTGAGACTAATAAAAAATATAACTCGCTCAACATCAATCTCTAACATGTTTAATTTGGCAACAATATTAAGGTCAAGGTTCATACCACTCGAGTGTTGGTAATGATTTTATCTTGGACTAACACAACCCACTGTATCTTTAATTTTGGAAGAAACTCGCGATACTTTGAAAACAGCTGGAATTTAAGACGTTGCCATGGTTATAATCTGCGTTAAACTACTTGGTGTACCTCTACAACAATACTTTCAAGTGTTTCAAGAAATTCTGTTGAACAATACACAAATACACTTATATTTAGTTTACTTTATATGCAACACTCAATAGAATTTTATGTTAAAGATAAAATTACATTGAATGCGAAATTTAATGTAATTACGATAAATATCTTAATTATAAGAAAACAAGTGTTTATTATTCGAAAACAGTGATATTACTACATCTCTTTTCCGTTCACACACATGAAATTTAGTATTTTTTTCGATCACTGCTATTTAATATTGTTGCCTGGACTTACTAATTCACTAACATACTCGTACATAATACATACATGTATGTAATGTATTACATGTGTATTAGTTTGTAAACATCTGTATGTATGTAGTGGCGTGTTGGCTTTTGTTGTATGTGTTGAATTGAAATTGCTTAATTTAGCAAATAATTTGCAACAAATTGTTTTTTGGATCTTCCAAACAGCATTTAACGTAAACAAGATATAAAAACCCTCAAGCTGAAAGTAAAACAGACTTAGTGAACAATAGCAAACAGGGACGGACAAACAATAAATGGTGATGACGAAAACGACAATAAGCAAGTTTAAGATACATATGAAGCTGTAGTATAAAAAATAGCACTGAAGGCAGGATTCGACTGAAGGTATGAACTTTTCGTGGATTTAGTTGCCTAGTTATTTCCGTGACACATAATTGAAATATGTCAATCATTTATTCAAAGTAAAAAAAGATTTGTGTAACTTTTATTGGCTTTTTATTGAAAAGATTTACAATTTCAGGTGAACTATCAAAATTCGGACGGTAAAAAAAAATTATAGATTTTTAAAAATTTAACTGTGTATATTTCAAGTAAAAAACTATAAATATTACTTATAATCCAAAAATTTAGTGTCATGACTTCCGTGAATATAAATAATATGTACCTATGTTATACTTTATATCGATATAAATACTTTTAAAAGATTTATGTTGGTTAAAGTGAATTACGGAGAGGGTCTTTCAAATAATTATGAACCGACAATTATAAAATTAGGTGTCATCATTTCTGTATATGTATATGAAACTTATTTGTTGAATTTTATTTGGACACCGACATTTTTAAGAGAGTTGTGCACTTTAAACTGATTTTCGGATGTGGGGCTTACATGGGAGCCATGATCAATTATGGACCGATCTTCACAAAATTTGTAGATGTGATTTGGCTTCATTTACTCACGTGCCAAATTTTATTAAAATATCTTCAAAATTGCGACCTGTACTCTGCACACAAGCTTTACATGGACAGCCAGCCAGCCAGCCAGCCAGACGGACGTTTACAAATCGTTCAACTTTATTACGAAAATTTACGTTCTGTGAGGAATTTGTTTCGTGCACTTCGCTCAACTTATGGTCAACATAATCGGCCTACTGAGCGTACTATTCGCAACACCATCACCATCATTTTGAGACCCAGCATTCATTATTGGATAATATTCGGCCGAATAGACCACGTCCAGCACGCTGTGAAGAAAATATAGCGGCCGTAGCTGAGAGTGTACACGAAAACCGTGGAGAGTCGATTAAACGCCGTTCGCAGCAACTCGGACTAACGTATGGAACGACTTGACGCAGTTTACGTCGAAATCTTAAATTGAAAGCGTACAAAATACAGCTTGTGCAACAACTGAAGCCGCTAGACCTTCCCAAGCGATATCGCTTTGTTATATGGGCTCTTGAGAAGTTACAAGAAGATCCGACGTTTTCGAGGCAAATATTGTTCAGCGATGAGGCCCATTTTTGGCTCAATGGGTATTTAAACAATCAAAATTGCAGCATTTGGGACGAAAGGCAACCTGAAGAGATTCAAGAACTGCCACTTCATCCAGAAAAAACAACGGTTTGGTGTGGTTTGTGGGCCGGTGGAATCATCGCTCCATATTTCTTTAATAATGATGCTATTGCGAATGTCAATGGCGACCGTTTTCGTGCCATAATAACCGACTATTTGAAGGCTGAAATTGAAGCTCGCGATCTCGTCGACATTTGGTTTCAGCAAGACGGCACCATTTCCCACACATTGCCTCAATCAACGCCCCGATAGACTAGGCGATAGTGTGCCGGACTATCAGTCAGAGGGTTGCAGGTTCAATTCCCGCCAAAGACTCTGAGTGTTTTCTGCAGATAAGCCAAAAAGTTTCGCAGTTTGTGTTTGTTAATTATATTAAAAAAAAAAATATTTATTGAGAGAACACTTCGGTGAGAACATAATTTCACTTTTTTGCAGGTTGGTTGGCCACCAAGATCGTGTTAGACTTTTTCCTGTGGCGATATGTAAAGTCTTAAGTTTATGCGGACAAACCCGCTTCGATTAAGGCCTTGGAGGAAAAATTCACGCGTGTCATTCGCCAGTTACCAGTCGAAATGCTCGAACGAGTCATCGAAAATTGGACTCAACGGATAGACCTTCTGCGACGCAGCAACGGCCAACATTTGATAGACATAGGCCCCGATTACCGTGCAGAACACTAAGTATTTTGATGTTGTATGTTGTAAATTGCGATTACGATTCACAACACTTAATCTTTTGAAAAATAAATGTTGTGTTGTGAACAATAATCGGCCCCATAATCTTCAAAAAATAAATGCCAAAGAATATTCTTTCAAATGATAATTTTCTGTGTTTTTTTTTTTTTTCTTTAAAAAAAGTAAAGAACCTCGACACGGCGGAGCAGCGCTTTGACATGGAGTTAATTAAGTTTTCACATCTTTCTTTAGGTATTTTCGCCCACGACTCCTCTACTACAGCCCAAAGATTCTCATTGCTAGTCGGTTTTACTTGACTATTTATTTACGTCAGCCCAAAGATTCTCTATTGAATTCTAGTCAGGTGATTGACCTCAATATTGTTGTCAATGAATCACTAACGTGCTTTTCTGCTTGTATGTTTTGGGTCGTTGTCTTGTTGGAAGACCCAAATCAATGACATTACGTCCATGACACAGAGAAGCATAACATTATTTAGTATATCAACGCAAACATGTTGATCGATTTTAGATTTTATGCAATGTATTGACCTTAGTCTGTAATATGAATAGCATCACTATACCATAATGCTAGAACCTCCATGCTTTACCGTCTTAGATGTGAATTGTAAATTGTATTCTGCATTTAGGGGACGTCTAAAATATGAACGAGAATCTTTTCTACTAAATAAAATGATTTTACTCTCGTTCGTCCATAAAAAATTTCACCATTTACTAGGGGGCCAGTTTAAATGTTCTTGTTGAAAAGTGCTATTATTTTTGCCGACACTGTATGCATACATACAAGACATGCTTGGCTAAATTAAATCAGTTTTGCTTATACAAAGCTATCTTCATAGTTAGGTTAAACAAAAATCAGAATGCAATGACACTTCTAAGGCTCTTCATGTCTTGTCTCTATACAAGCAATTTTTTTCCTTTTTTAAGCTACGAAGGGTATGTAGTGCCCTAACTACCACTGTGCTCAAATCAAACATCAAAAAATAGCCAGATAATCGTGTAAACGGAATACACTAGTATCTCCATTCAACATTTCAGTAACACACATTCTCAAACACTTTCAGAGCACGTAATTAACTGTCTTGATTGTTCTGCACATTTCAAACAAAACTCTTTACAAACACGCACACCACCAACCAAAGATATCCTTGCTTCATTGCTACTGTCTTAACTCGGCAGAGAGTGAGACACAGAGACCATTTTTTTCTATACAAGGAAAGTGTTTCAGGGAGCAAATAGCATTCCCTTAAGGACAAAATGGTTAATGTAGTCATAATGCGTATGCAAAATCCTGTGTGTCAAGATTCAATAGGAAAACATTTTTTTTTTTTAAGTAACATAAAAGGCTAAACAATTCCTATTTTGCGTTTTTTTTAGTTCTTTTGCTGATTTTGAAACAGAACAATTTTGTGGTTGCTTTGTGTTATCTTTTATAACAGCAATCTGAAAAGTTTTTTAAACAAATGTTAAATTCAATAAAACAATGTGGGAATAGAACGTTAAGAACTAGAATAGACTGAGAAAATCATTATGTTGGATCACACCTTATTTTATGCAGTCCATTTTTTTCTTTTGTTTGAAAATGCGCCATAAAAAGAAAACTAACAGGAAGTTCAAAATGTAATTGGTGTCATTAAAAAGAAAAAATGTTTAAAGTTTTAAGTTTAAATATTTACAAATATTATTAACAAATATTTACTCAAAAAAGCGTAACCACATTATTTAGCACAAATTTGTTTGACGCTATTTGATCTTGTATTTTGTAAGATCAAGGGCCAAGGGCTGCCAACTCAGCAGCTACTGCTAAGACAACAACATTTTGAGAAAAATCGGGACAAATCCAAGACTATCAGCTTTACAACTGGCCTCCGACGTTATAGTTGAAGCTGATCTGTGTAAACAATGCTGCGTTAAAACTGTTTAAGTTGCACACAAGAAACCGTTTTTAAATCCGATAAACAGACTGTGCAGGCAAAATTTCGTCAAAGAACAAAATATCTGCAGTTTGGAATCCGGTCACCTTCGCCGATGAATCTAAGTTTAACATAGCGTCGTCGAAAATCCAAAGGTACGTATCATCAAAAAAAGTCTAGTTTTTGATTGAATATTATTCGTTAGCTTTTCATACGTGACTCTGCCAATTTTAAGATGTTTGCGACCAAAATAACAGTTTTATATCCATAATTCAAAATAACGTATCAACAAATGCATATTTTCTCAATTCAAATTAACGTATCATCAAACTTACGCCAAGAAATGAAAATAAAATATTTGAATTTTTAAATAACAAAGCAAACACTGATTTTTAATTATATATTCAGACAGATGCTTCTAGCAAAATCGCAATGTCTTGTTATCCAATGCTTTGATGTTCTTTAGTGTTAAAAAAAACATCACTATTGATTATAAATATTTAATCGTAGGCCACACACAAATGCAGTGTGATTCGACTCACTCTCTTATTCAACGAAGAGTAAATAACAAAAAAATAAATTTACCCTCACAACTTGTGGACCTAATACAGGATTTCCGTAAAAACCCATTTCCTTTTAACGTTCCTCACCTTAAACATGTATATTTTCTTGTATTGAAACGGTTCGTAAGCAATACTCATCTATTAGACCAGGTATACATTACAAAACAAATAAGAAAGAATAGTCGGTCAAGCCCGACCATGTAATACCCTACAGCCAGTATATGTATAAAACAGTTTTTCAGAAACTGGCGCTACATTGTAATTATAACCTATTATGGAACGATCATCCAAAAATTTAGTGTCACGGTTTCTGTGAATATAAATATTATAATATGGAGCTTAAAGTGAATTACGTGTTTCTTTTAGGGAGCGATTGATAAGGAATGAACCCGACCTATATAAAAATTGTGTGCGAATGTCACCAGACGATTTTGCTTATTTACTTAATCTCATCACCCCATCAATAGTAAAGGCCCAATACTAATATAAGGGAATCTATATGAACCGGAAAACGCCTGGCAATTACTTTAAGATTTTTAGCGGCTGGGGACAGTTACCCAAGTCTGATGTTCTTGTTTAAATGATCAAGATCATCTATATGCAATATTGTGCCTGAAGTCTGCGCTGCATTATATAAAGTATTAAAAGATGAATTTTTAAATGTAAAACCTAATTTATTAAATAAAAAAACATATCAAAAATAATATCTATTGCAACACAGGAGGAATGGAAGACTAGTTCCCAAAGTATAAATAAAACGTGGAATTTTCCCAATTCAATCGGAGCATTAAGCATGGTATTCTGTTCGTCATTTCGTGCGAAATACTATCAAAATCCCATATACAAAAATTGATGCGAAATAAATGCGAACTAATGCTGCTGAAGTTGTACTCTGTTCTTGTTGTGAAAAGTTACGAAATGTTTCTGGCAGCATGTTTTTTCAACCAAAAAATGTATATGGCAACATTTTTTTTCAACTGCGAAATAATGTAAGCGGCACTTATTTCGCACGAAATTGAAAACAACAGCTGTTTAGATTTTATTTGTTGTGTTTTTAATTTAATAAGTTCGCACAAAAATTATTCAAATTGAAAATAGTACTAATAAAACATAAAATAATAAAGACAAAAATTAATTTAGTGAAACTGTGAAGCGTCTGATCATATCGGCAGTACGAAAAAGAAAAAATATAAGGAATAAAACCAATAAATTATAATAATAATAATAATATAATTTTTGTATCCATTTCTTTAACACATAAAATAAACACAGAAAAAATTATTGCCCAACAAATTTTAATTAAACTTTTAATTGAGTCTTAATTGATTTTTAATTAAACTATTAATCATATCAATTAAATTTTTAATTGAAAATCAATATACTTTTAAACATTTTTTCTGTTTACTATACACAGTATTAACAACATCTTTATAAAAAATTCTAAATATGATTAGTGTTTATTAAAATATTAATATTTTTTAAAATTTGATTAAAGGTTTAAAAATATCTTAATTGTCACCAAAAATCTCAAAATAATAGAAGTTTACAAAAGCGAAGTTTCTTGTGTATTGAAAAGAAGAAGAAAACAACAAATAATTAGTTCTGCTTTAGCTATTGTGTGTGTTACGTGTAAAACATTAAAAAAACTTAAATCGACAAAAAACAATAAAGTTTTGTGAAAATCAAAGTGACGCGAAAAAGTTCTAGAAAAAAATAGAAGCGTTGTACAGAAAACAGATAAAAGTTTTTCAATACAAAAAATCATAGCAGTAAAACCAACAAAAAACAAAAAAGAAATGAAAACAAAATAAAGAAGAAATCAACAACAAAAAATTAATTTACAAGAAATCTAGTGTTCATATTAAAGTGACTTTTAATAGGAGATTTCATTCCACATGGTGATCAGGTTTGGGAGTTTTTTTTGTTGTTTTTTGAAATGATAAACGATGTTATGTGATACGAGGTTTCCGACGCTTTAATTAACCAAATTAGATCAAAAGTTGAGAACGTAAATAAAACATATCTTACTTTATTTAAAAAACGATTGACACCCAAGTTTCACTTTCTTCTCCATTATACAACAACTATGAAACAGTGTGGGCCCCTTAGACATTTATGGAGTTTTAAGTTTGAAGGAAAACATAAAGAGTTCAAAATTTATGCTCACGTTATTACTAATCGAAAAAACATTCCAACAACATTTTCGTTTAAAAAGCAAATGAGCTTTGCCAATTTTTTACTTGATACAAATCCAGAAAATATGATTATTTTGAACAAACCGCTTTTAGATCTGGCTGTTAAGGCAAAAATTTGCAATAAATTAAAAATTCCAATACAAAATTTTTTGCTTTATTTAGAGGCTGAGATATGGGGATATAAATACACCACTAAAACGACTTCAAACTATATAAAGTTTGTTTGATTATTAAAACATCGAATGATATTCTCTTATGTTGTCAAACAATAATAAAACTTTTATAAAATTAAAAGAATTTTATAAGCATATTTATATTAACTAAAAAATTAAAACAAAAGCGATCGTATAAAATTTGTAAAAGCTAAGAAGAAACCATGGATTTTAGTATACAAGAGCTGTTGCAAGAATGGGACTTGAGTCATATGCATAAACGACTCGAAGGTAAGTCTGAAATTTAATGCTTTTATACGTTAAAAATACAAAAAAAAATTATTTAAAAAAAACTTAAGTATTGTTTGAATCCCATTTGGAAAAATGGAAACAAAATTTTGAAAACATTGAAAATGTGGCTATAAATCAAAATTTAAAAAACATTTTTACTGGAGCTCCAAAGGAGCCATTAGTTTCTGTTATAGACATTTTGGGCGGTACATACACTGGCAAAGAAATACTAAAATTTTACGCCAAAAACAAGTTCCTGCAAGAAGAACAAAGAAACTTACTTATAAGTACTATTGCTAAGTATATTGACTCCCAAGGAATAGTATGTAGCATAACAGATTGCATTCAAATAGAACACCAAATATGCTCAATTTTTACCACCGAAGAAATTGTAAGTATTACAATTTGTTTGTCTTAATGGAAAACAAATCATTAATCATTCGTGTTATTCTAGGATTTTTACAACAATGGAAAGCGGGGGAAAATTTATAACAAACTTTCCAACTTGAAAAGACAAGCCAAGGTCATATTAAAATCTGACGAAACCCCATCTGGATCTACTAGTTCCTCAGGTAACTTATTAAAAGGTAATTTTAAATAAAAGTCAATTTTTTTTAAAGGTACATTTTATTAAAAGGTACATTTCAATAAAATGTTTTTTTAATAAAACGTACTTTTTATTGTAAGTCACATTTTAATAAATGATACTTTTTAATACAAGGTAATTTACAAAAAAATGCTTTTAAATGATAGGTACTATTTAAAATAATACTTGTTAATAAGAGATATTTTTTATTTAAAAAAAAAAAATAAAATATTGATTAAAAAAGTTGTTAAACGATTTTTGATTCATCTTTTAGGACCAGTGGAAGATTTTGCTTTGTTGATACAATTTCTTAGAAGTGAATCAATAACGAATGACGAGTTCGATATATACTGGCGTAAATGTGCACCATATCGCTTTCAGCAAATAAAAGACTCAACAAGTACAGCCGAAATTTTTAAATTATGGCCAGAATATAAAAAACCGTCTGGTTCTTTACTAGTAAGTTTTTAATGCTTTTCTTTAAAACTTGTAATTAACCTTTTTATATATTTTTTTAGATTAATATTGATTTTTCCCTTTTATATCCGAATGCTAAAATTTTAAAAGACAGATAGATTGTTTTTTCGGAAAATCTTTTAAAAACATTGAGGGCAAAGGTATCATCATCCTCATTTGTAAAAACACTGACGGCCATCGAACCAAGCAATGAAGGTTTGTTTATGCTTTAATAAATATTTTATTTTTTTTACAATTAGTTCTATTTTATTATAATTTCAGAGTCCAAAATTTTCACAATTTTGTGGTATTTGCATAATCTTTTTCCTCCTCAGCAGAAAATTGAAACAGACAAAAAAGGAGCGAAATTTCGTAAAAGATTCTCGATATATGACTCCCAGCAGTCCTTTGTTATAATGGCACAGTCAGAAGAAGAACTGAAAACCAAATTGGAACTTGTAAAAATTCAAGGGAAAAATATACAGCCAATGCTATTGATAATAGGAGAATTCACCAAAATGGAATTAATTTTTGTATATTTTGATGAATTAAAATTTCCGTGTTTAACAGTTTTAGGAGCTCTCGATATTTTATTTAAAATATTTTATGTTTTTAATATTAAATTTCCAGAGGAATCAAATAGTTTTTATAATTTTATACAGTCCCTTTTTTACGATATGCCTATTTCTAAAAAATATATTAAAGTTTCAGCAATTAAACATGAAATAGTAAAAATGTAAATTCCCCATAAAAAATATTTTATTTAATTTGTGTAAAAAACGGTTAATTATTTTAATTGATAATTTCTGATGCTTTTTCTCTTATTTTTTATTATAAAAACTTTTTATATATTCAAATAAAAACTGTTATTCAAATCCAAGTATTTTTTTTTGGGCGGTAAATTAAAATCTTATTTTTTTGGATTTTTTTAATTAATTAGTTTGATTAAAATTTTAATTGGTTTTCGCCTAAGTTTTGATTAAAATTTTAATTGATTTTTGATTAGAGTTTTAATTAAAGATTTAATTAATTTTTTGTTTGAGTTTCAATTATACTTTTAATTGTATCAATTAAAAGTTTTATTAAAACTCAGAACAATTTTCAATTAAACAATATAATATTTTTTTTAATTAAAACTACTTTTAATTAAATTTTTACAAAATATTTTAATTGATACTACAAATTCCTTCATCGGTCCACTTTCAATTAAATGTTTAATTAAATATACGAATATTTTAATTGAAAATCAATTTTAATTTTTTCTGTGAAATCATATGGTTTTTGTTTATGTAAAAGAAACAATGTTGCATACCTAAGGACAATAAAAACGACAATTTTCTTCTAAATCGCGGCATTGTCACCACTTGCCAATTGTCAAAATTTTCAAACGAAATAATTGATTTTTAAGAGAAAAGTTTTTATTCAGACTAATAGTTTAAATAATTAAGAATACTATTGTAAAGTACTGGAACAATTGGCCAATTGGAATGAATTTTCTACCCGGCCAAGGGCGTTTTCAGCAATCTTCATTGTCCACTATCACTCTGTAAATATCATCTATTTAACTCACCGTTTTTGAGAAATAGAGTACAAGAATTATGATATTTCTTTTTAACGTGTTGTGAGTTAGAACGAAATTTACGTACGTTTACAATGTGTGTGTATTCTTTATTATTATTTATGAAACTTGTATTATTACAAATTTGTTTTTGCTTTTCTTGCTGCGTCTACCTTTTTTGTAGATCAATAACAGCAATTGTATGTATGTTTTTGTTGTCATTTCTCCTTTATTTTCTCCTTTTTGGTTGATTCTCGAAATAATTGATGTTGCTCAACAAATTTCGCAAATTTGAACAGAGTACCATGCTCTAGATGGAAACCATCGATATTATAGCACCAGCACTCTGCGAAAATGCATATTTCAATTATAAAAAGAAAAACAGCATTGTTTTGATGCCGCTTGTGGACGCAAACTACAATTTTGTTTACATCAACGTTAGTGCAAAGGGTGGATAAAAACAATAAAAACAGCTGATATGTATTGAATCAAAAGAATGAACATGCTGTCAAATTATTTATAGTTATCAATTTTGTCGATGCGATGTTAATGCTTTTTTTATTTGTTTCAAATTTATTATAATTTAAATTACAATAAATAATATACAAAAGCACTAGCTACTACACAGAAAAAAACTCATCTTTTTTTCAATTAAACCTTTAATTGATTTTAAAATAATTTTCAATTAAAACTTTAATTGATTTAATTACTTTTTCTGATTTTTCTGATTACTTTTTCAATTAAATCTCAATTTTTTTTTAATTGATACTATCATTTTGTTTACAGGTCCGATTTCAATTAAATTTTTAATTGATTCCACAAATAATTTAATTGAAACTCATTTTTATTTTTTTCTGTGTACAGGCTGTCGGCTTATTTACACGGCATCAATAAAATCTGCAAAAGTTTTGTTCAATAAATTTTTAAGAAATTTTGCTGTTTACACGAGTTTAAAGCATTTTGAAGAGCAAGTTTGGAGAAAATTTCAAGCGTGTAAAACTAGCTTAACACTAACATTTTTCCATTTAAATGACACCAATTTCTTTTTAAGTTCCTGTTTTCTTTTAATGGAACTTTGATAACAAAAAATGCACGGTATAAAATAAGCTGTGAGCCACTGTATTTGGAGAAATTGTTGAATGAATGCATGTTGGCACTTTTCGACCTGCCTATTATATATATATGTGTGTGTCTGTCCCATTACTTGACCATTTACTGCTAAATAACAATTTGTATTTTAATTTTTGTTGTTCTTTTTTTCTCTTTCTTTCACTTTTATGTTCAACTACTCGAACTTTTCTGTTGCCTTGTCGACGTTTTATTTTGTCTTTATTGGCCAACAAAATTGTAATGCTGCTTTAAGCCTTCTGTTAATGGGACTTAAATTCTTGTCATTGTTGCTGATGATGCTGCTGCCACTGCTGTTCTTTTTGAGACTTTTTATCGATATGATTGAGACAACACAATTTACACTTGTATTGTGTTTGTTCGTTTGTTTGCTTGTATTGTGTTATGTTTACGAGTAAGTATTTGCAGTTGTCTATATAGTACTTGAAGATATTTATTTGCAATGACATTGTCGGTGGTTTTAAACCAACTATGCAGTAAAATTCAAAAAAGTATATGAAATGTTTGTTCGGTTTAAAGAATTTAACATGCAAATGATTTGTAATTGAGATTTAAGGGAGAGTTTTGTGGAAACTGTAGTAATAAATTTTAATTTAAAGAGAAAAATAATATTGCTTAAAAATCATTTAATAATACTGCATTTTCTAATCGATGAAAGTTGATTTTATCATTAGTTTGAATGAACAATATAGTCGTGTTGAGTTTATTGATGAATAATATAACTATAACTAGGTTTATATTGTCCTTAGCAGAGTAACTACATATACTTCTTTAATGCTTTATTATTTCAATGCCACGCCAATTTACCAACTTTCGTCTTTGTAAAATAAAATACAAAGAAATAGGCAGAAAAATTTATTTATTGAAAAAAAAACAGCATTCATACTCTTATTGTTGGCCTCGTTAAAATAAATTTAAGTTCCCTAGAGCTAAATTTACATAACCCTGTATTTATTCATTTCAATACGATTTTTTTACAAAACTACAGTGAAAACTACAGGCACTCCAGCGAAATTAAGGTTTATCTGTAAACACTCATATTTCTCACTAACAATTTATTTGGTTTATATGAAAAAACGAATCGCTTCTACACTTTTGTGGAATATGTTTTTTACCATAAACATAGTGGGTCGTAACACAGCTTTAAAAGCCCTGTGTGTTAAATAGTCCTGCTTTGCCAGACTATAGTTTCTTCCTTTTTGTTTGTTGTTTGTTTTCAAATGCAAATGCATGCCGGCAGGATATTAAATTTCAATTGATGCTGTTTTTTTTTTTTTTTTTGTCTGCTTAAACACTTCTTTCGTTGTGTTGAAAGGATAAGAAAAATGTTTAATTTTATATCGGCAAATACACATACGAGTTTAGGGAGGATTTTATAGTGATGAAATTTTCTTTAGTGATAATTCCAAAGATATTCGGAAAGATATTTCCAAATGTATTCCATTGGCTTCAACATGCGAGAGACCGTTTGTGCGGTTTAGAAGTGGTGATTTTAACATGTATGACAAAAATCGCCCAGCCTAGCCAATAAGAATTGAAGATGAAGAATTGGAGACAATACTTCCTTAAAAAAAATCCATAAAATCATTGGCAGCTGCTCAACGTTTACAAGCATTATGATTCATTCAAGTTAGGAAATTCGGTACCATATAAATTGAATCCAAGAGACAGTGAAAGACGATTTTAAATGTACCAAATTGTGCTTAAACGCTATGAAAGGAGCTAGTTTTTGCTCAAAGTCATTATTTGCAATGGTATATGGAATCTTTCCGATGATTTGCGCAGCGACTATGACTATGACTCTGTATTTGGTGGCATCAAAAGTGTTATATCTATTATGAGCCGTTGGATTCTGGCCAGACCATCACAGGGAACATGTGCCGAAATCAACTGCTTCATTTCATAAATGAAAGCGTTATATTCTATTGTGACAAGGCTTGGCCACATGGTGCAATAGCTGTACAAAACTATTTAGAAAGAATAGGCTGGGAAGTTTTGATTTACTTAATAGTCCAGACCTTGTTTCATTCGACTACTATTTGTTTCGATTGATGTAATACACGTTCTCTCTGTTATACGCTTCACTTTAGAACAGAGTATCCGAAATTGGCTTTAAAAGATTAGCAGATGGGAAAAGGTAACAGCTAACATCATGTAGATATTTAAATCTAAATCGAAAATCTGAAATCTTAGATTAAATTAATTATGATTACACAGAGTGTTTTTGAGTATATAAAAAGTTCTTAATACTTTTTTTTTTAAATTTTCTTATTCGAAGATTTACTTCTAGTTAAATAGAATTTGAAATTTATTTTTGTATACCTCTGTTCTTTTTTTTTTTTTAATTAGTATATTTATTTTTAAAAACATAAGTTTATATTTGTTGTAATACCTTTAAGTAAAATCTCAAATAATGTAATTATTAAGCAAACAATTTTAATTGATGATGATAGAATAAAATATTAATAATATTAATAATAATACTTTTTTAAAATGGGAAAAAGCAAATCCCGTGATGTCAGTACTCGAAAGATTATTGTACAAATGCATGAAAACACTTATGGGGAAATCGCAACAGCCTTGAATGTTTCAAAAACAATGGGTTTTCAAGCGGTGAAATATTTCAGAAAGCATTGGACTGCAGAAAAGGCGGCCCGTAAAAAGAGGCCATATTACGACAGTTCGTGAAGTTGCACTGATGTGCTGATGCGAGTCGAAAAAAATCCGCACAAATCAGGGGCCAAATTACCGCATTCGATATCGAGTAAAATTGGTCGTAATTTTCTTATTTGAGATTATGGCATTCGTTATCTAGCAAGAAATTTAGTACATTTTATCATAATTTCGATATCGAAATCATTTTTCGATACGATAGCTCATTCGATCACGAATGCGGTAATTTGGCCCCAGCAAATGAGATTCGGATTGCAATCTTAAGCTAAAATGAAATGAGACAAAAATCGTCTGTAGATACAGTAAAACGTCGATTGCGATAAGTTGGACTGTTTGGAAGAATTTCACGAAAGAAACTGTTATTGTCTGAACTTAACCGTAAGAAGGGACTCGAATTCGCAAAGAAATACCTCCATTGGATTCTCTCTGCAATTGGAAAAAAATATGTTCGCCGGCCAAAGTTGAAAGAATTTGATACATAAAGCATGCAGGAGATTCTATAATGCTTTGGGGTGCAATGTCGTCACGTAGTGTTGGGCCGCTGCACAAAATTGAGGTAAATATGGATTAATTTGAGTATGCAAGAATTCTAAACGATACAATTGTCGTAGGCTGATGAAAAAATGTCAGTAACATGAATATTTCAACAAGTTAACGATCCGAAGCATATGGCTCAGCACGTCAAGCAATGGTTTTTTAACAATTCGGTTACTGTTCTTAACTGGCCTCAACCCAATTGAGAACTTATAGCAAGTTGTAAAAACCAAAGTAAGCTCTGTAAAAATAAGCAATTTTAATGATATTTTTGCCGAAACAAAGAAGGCTTGGGCAGACATTTCAACTAGTGTACGAGTATGTAAAAATTTGGTGACCTAATTGTCTTAATTTATTATATAGTAATTGAACATGTCACTTTGTAATACTGTGATTAAACGTACGACTTCTTGCTTACGAGTACATACATTATTTGCAAAACTTCCACAGCTCACTTGTGTCACGATAACTTTAATATTGAAATAGTCTGCTCCATTGGCTCCACATAATCTGCTTTTGACCACAAATTATAATAAATAATTCCATCGTTTATTTCATCAACAGACATCTTTTTGGCATAACTTAATTTTTTTATTTTTCTTTATTTTCTTTTAATGCCTTTTACAAATTTGTATTATCAACTAACTAAATAATCACCTTTCTGTAATTTTATTTTATTTGGTTTAATATCAGCCTTATTTTGTTAATAATTTTCTTTTATTCTATATTCTTCGACCTTTTTAATGATTTTTATTAAATAATTTTTAAGCTTGAGGTCACTTTTTTGTTTTTTATAAAAGATTTTTATTTCTTATATATAATTCACTCAATATTTCGATTTCCTTTGGAAATCTTCTTCAGGAGTTAATTTAATAGAAAATTTTTATAATATTAAATTAACTCCTGAAGAAGATTTCCAAAGGAAATCGAAATATTGAGTGAATTATATATAAGAAATAAAAATCTTTTATAAAAAACAAAAAAGTGACCTCAAGCTTAAAAGCTATTTAATAAAAAAAAAAAAAAAAAGTTAATAATTTACGCAACTTTTCTAGAGATTTTTTTGTATTCTTTACAAAATGGATTTGCACGCACCAACTTTTTTTCATTTCCGATAATTTTTACAAAAAAATGCAAATCGAACTTTTTTATGAAATATTTTTTTTCTTTGTATGTTACGGTTTTTACAACAAATAATATTGAATAAAAATTAGTTTTTCTTTAAATGTATTGGTGTTTGCTATTCCATAGCAAAACTTTTAAATCACTGCTGCTTTAAAATATTCAATCAATTTAATGTAGGGGAGAGGGGGGCACCTTAGAACACTTTTTGCTTGCAAGCCACATAAAAATTTATATTTTTAAATTATTGACTTTTTACATAATTTAACTAATATATATGAAAATAAACTTTAGCTTAAGTCTACAAGTAACTTATTTTTAGTTCGATTTATATATATTTTTTTTTTAATGGATGAAGTCATTGTGTTCAAATGTGCCCCCATACGGGGTAGCTTTGAACTAGGCTGGGGCAGTTTTGAACGGCAATTTTTTCTTGCAGCGCTTATGTCCAAAAATAACATAAACAGTTATATTTTTAAATTCGATTTATTTATTAAGAAAAACATAAACATTAACAATTAGAAAATAAAAAAAATTTTGATAAAAATTAAGTTTTATATTATTAAGACGGAAACGGCCTTGCGATTTCAGGTGACATTACATTTTCCTTTAAAGCATCATGATCAGCATTGGATTCTTCATTTTCAGAAAATAAAAGAGAATCAACAATGTTTGGTACTTCGGTTGATAAATTAACATATTCAAAGGTGCCCCCTTTTCCTTTGTTCAAACCTGAACTGGCATGCCATATCACGGAAATTTATAATAAATATTTTTTTTTACATAAATATCAAATAACTTAACTTAATTTTGTTTGAAATGAATTTTGGACTGCAATAAATTTCTTTCACGAAAGAAAACGATCACTGAATACTTCTTAAACTCTTACAAAAAAAATAAAAATAAAAAATTTACAAAGGCACTGCGAAAACTTGTTCACCCAACTACATTCAGTCGACGACTGAAAAAAACTAGCAAAAGTTGTTAACGTTGCTAGAAAACAAGGTTGACATGTGAAAAATTCGGTTAAGGGACGGAAAAAATGTTAAACTGAGATTTTATCAACATAGTTCAGATTAAGCCTAAAAATAGGCAATAAAATTTTATAACTAAATTTACAACTATTTGTCGTAATTGTAACATACTAATGGCCGAATTCACAGTCTTTAGTTAGCTAATGACAAAGGCTTAACTAATGATTCTTTATTCGCAATGCTTAGTTCGCCATAAGAATTACAAGTATTAGTTAAAGAAAAGTTAGTATATTAGTTTACCAATGGTTAACTAATGACTGAGAATTCGGCCATAAGAGTATGAGTTATATTTAATACATATGTTTTTAAAATATTACTTATACGTTAGTGGAGCGAGAGAATCAAAGGCAAATTAAATATTATTTTCAAATCATTCAACTAATAAATAATTTTATAAAATAACCAATATTTTTATACTTTATTTTTATGCTTCTAACTCTGGTTAATTTAGGCTTCAAAAAAATTTCAATTTGTAAGCAATTTTGCAAATTACTATGAAACTCCTCGCACATATTACAAAAAAAAATGCACCCACAACAACAACTGCAACAGATCCATTTTTAAATAGACACATACTGCATGCAGAGAGTGTTATAAAAAAATGTCGGGCATTCATACATACACATATAAAATGATTTTCAATTTCGATAAAAGTGCAAAGAAATCGAAATTAATGGAGAAAAAAATCTTAAGGGAAAATGAAGTAAAACGAAAAACTTAAACTAAAAAAGAACAAGAACAAGAAAAAAAATATAAGAAAATAATAATAAAAAGAAAACAAATCGTTGCATTTATTTTTAATACTTTTCCTTCCCTGCAAGCACAGTTTTCATCTTCTTCTTTCACTTCTGCTTAACAAACTCTAGAACAAAAGGAAAACAGCCAGAACAACAGTTTAGGAAGCGGTAAAAAATGATTTTGAGTGTTTCAATTGCTGAAGAAGATATAGAAAAATCATCAGACAAAAGCACAAAATTTTCTTCTCTTATGCACATACTGACATACTACATACTGTGAGTGTCAATATTAAGCAAACAGCTAATATTGTTTAAAAAATCTGCAAACATATATTGCATAATTCATAAATAACTTAAGCAAACTATAACTCATTAACAAAAACTAGAAAAATAAGTAACATACAAAATATATGTAATTCTATTTTTTGGGAAAATAAAGTAAACTGGTATATTGAGAATATGTAAAACATTGTATTGAATCACCCTTATTCTATTTGGCGTCATCAATACGAAGCGATATATTTGTGTCGATTATTGTAAAACTGTATGCCCATTATTTGGTATTCCGTAAATTGACTCTGATTTTGTCCTCAGTCTTAATTGTATCGAAACAGTTTTATTCCTTTTGGGGTTTTTCCAATAATAATCTGGAAATAAAAAATGGAAAAGGAAAAAATACAAGCACTGACCAAATCAATAAGTAAAAACTTAAAAGAAAATCACACTTCACTTGCAAAGGTTGTCTTCCTTGTGATTTTAAAGACCAGTGGGAAAGAATTTCAACGATACTAAATGCCCTCATTCCAACGAAAAGAGCAGGTGACAGTTGGCAAAAGGTGTGATGAAGCTCTTGAAAGTTTGATTTTTTTCTTAAATATGACAAAAAGTGAAAATCAAATATTGGCACTTTCAACCTTTTCTCAGAGCGTCGAAAAGTGCTCCCCTTTAAAAGGAAAGGAAAAATATACGTTGAAGAAACCGATATTATCTAACGACCATTACAAATGGCTCCAAAAATATTATTTGGATCAGAATTACAAACAGGAACAAAATTATCCAGTTATTAAGAAAATGTTTTAATAAAAACTGTAAACAAAACAAACCAACTAACTGCCTAAGTTATAAGAGATGTGCTTTAAAAAACGATAAACAATCGACATCGTTACATTGCTGTTATGACATACAAGTTTTGTATCGAATTGATGCCGACGTGATGTTGATAAAAAATTGATGACGACGACCCTAAATGGAATAGCGGGTGAATATTTTGTTTTTAGTTCTTTTGCCTTTAACACAGCTGACAATCTTCTAGACATAAAACTAACGAGTTTTTTAGTGAAATCAGGTTTTTTTTTAGGGTGCCCCGATGGACTAGGTGATAGTGTGCCAGACAATCAATCAGAGGCTTGCGGGTTCAATTCCCGTCAAAGACTCTGGGTGTTTTCTGCAGACAAATCAAAAGCTTGCAGTTTGTGTTTGTTAATTATATAAAAAAAATTTCTTCCATTCATCCCTTACTACTATTACTGCCTTTAGGTCAGTGATGTTCAGCCCATACAACAATTGTTTGAAAAATTTACACACATTTGTTATGCTCTTTTAAAAACTTTCATTCAGTCGTCGTTGAGCAAGCGATGAGAACACATGCGACGGTCTATCGTAATTTTTTTCAGAAATTTGTTAAGCATTGTTGTTGCTTCTTGTTGGACGAAGCATAGCAAACACACGCGGTTAAATTACAATTGAACACAAAAAATAAAAGACTGTTTTAGATGGACTTATTTTTGTTTTTTCTGAAAATAACTGTTCTAAAATTGTTTTTTGATATTGATAATTTTTATTTATGGTCCCTGATATTTTTTCTTAAGGTGTTTATATCTGGCTTAAACTCTTTCTTTTTTTCTTATTTTAAGCGTTTGAAAATATGTTTGCTGGGAAAAATCTCTCACCAATACATCTTCATTTTTATTTTTGAACACCACTGCTTTAGATTGATTATCCTTGCAAAAAATATTTTGCTTAATTTTTTTTTGTCCAGGTGCACAATTGCATTTAGGTCTGGAGACTAAAGTTTTTTGGGAAAATGATTGAACAACCACTCTTTCACAATTTTGAAGGCCGGTTGGAAAATCCAGTTCGGCTCTAGTTCCAATTTCATTTTTTTCTTTTTAATTTCGAGATAATCTTCCTTTTTCATTTTAGATTCCATATATGTAAGATTACCAACCCCTGAGACCACCATATCACCCCAGCCATCATGTTTTATCTTCTTGGTAACATATTTATTACTAAAGGCTTCTTTCTTAGTTCACCATATTTTTTATGTTTTGACTAAAAATATCTCAAACTTAGTTTAATCCACCTTTTATTTTATAAAGAGAAGTAACACTCAGGCAATTAATATGCCTATATATAAGTATATATGCGTTACTTTCTTTGGAAAGGGCATAGTTGAAGAAGTAAAGGTGGTGAAAGAAGAATGCTTTTTTTATATCACAACTCTGCAATTGCATTATGTTTGTTTTAGTGCAGAATTGCAGCGCCTCTGGTGGTGAGTAGGCGCATTAATGTTAAAGCTTGATTTTATAGCCTTTATTTAATTATTTTACTTTGGTGGCGTTTAAATGCTATACCAACGAAGGAGGGCGCTGTGATAAATATTAGTTATGATGGATAGAAAAGAATACTAATAATTATCAGAAACTGATGTTGTTTGAGTGGCAGCGGCTGGGAATCGAACCCGGGCTAAAAATACCAATTCATGCTTAATGATCAAATGCGCTAACCAATTAAGCTACAGCACCCTCCTATTTTGCATACGATCAATGTCTTTTTTTATAAGAAGTTTCCCGAAACTAATGTGTAAAAACAGAATTAGGTGTACTTTTCTATAATTTTGTTTATTGTACAATGATGTTTTACCTATTTCACACTTGCAATTATTTCGAACGCACTTTAGCGTTATACTTTCAAACAAAAAAAATAAAAGAATTAACACTACTTTTGAAATGACATAATTTTTTGTATAACCCTTTGAGAACCAAATGTGTTTTTCTTTCTCATTTCTACAAAAAATATTTTTTTTTGTAAAAAATTTTTATATTCACGCAAAGATGATTTTTTAAAATTTTTCTGTGTAGTTTTTTTTTAAGGAAAAGGACCTCGCACAATCGTGTATGTTGGTTGAAGAGGCCTAGAATAATTACATTTTCCAAATGCATTTTCAAGTTGAGTAGTTTTATTACAACAAGTATAAAATATTCTTTTTACATAAAAATAAAATTTGTACTTCAGAAAACAAAAAAAAATATATATATGTATCAGTTCGTATGCTTAAAATATTTTTTTTCACATTAAATAAAAGAAAATGAGATCAAATCGCATAAATGTATGCTTCATTTGGTATGATATTCTTTAAAACATTGTTTGTTTTTTGCTAAACATAAATGCACATTGCATTTTTGGCATCTTCCCCTGGAGCGGCTTTCACATCCAACATTTCGGCATCGCTTCGCTGTACCATCTATAAATTCAGGCCAATGATCAAACCTATCATAATATATATAAGTTGGTTCTCAAAGGGATAAGAATAATGCCACTGTTCACTTTATTTTGACGCGTAAAAATTTTGTCTACTTTAACAATAAATCATTTAAATTTGTCTACGCTGGCTTTTGTTTCTTTTTTGTGAATTTAATTCTACTTAAATAACAACATACATACATATGTAAAAATGCAATATAATTTTCTTATACAATAACCATTTATATGAATATAATTAAACTTTTTTCTTAATAAGAAGTGGTGTTGACTTTATTTTGATGCTGACAGTACATACACATGCATAAGTGCAAACAAAAAAAAATATTTCTTTAAAGTTCAGTTCTTAGTTTACTGCAAAATTTATAAAATAAAATGGAAAAAAAACTAATAAAAATGTCTGTGCATGAGAGTTTATCGTATGTATGTATTTGTGTGTTTGTAATGTAAGTGAATGAAATGAATTGAAACGAAATGAGTTTACTAAATGTGTTTGTCAATATTTCAATTTTCAATTGTAACCAATTTGTGTGCGATTTTTATGTTTTTTGCTCTGTTTTAAATTTATTATTGTATTTTTTCCATATTTTCAATTTACTGAAAGAAGATCAATTTTACGTTTTCGTTTTTCTTTTGTCTTTTTTTCACTTTTACTATTGTTTTTCATAAAATTTTATCATCATCTACATTTATTATTGAGGTGCTCTTTTATTTCAATTTAACGAGTTTGTGGCAAATGAATAACTTTATGAATTGTTTGGTTTTTATTATTTTGTTGTTGTTAAAACTTAAGAAATTCTTTGTTTTAAATTGCAATTTCCCTGCTAAATTGTAGCAAAGCAATTGAATGTTAATAAAATTTTAAACTTAAAGAAAATTTTTAAATGTTTTCGTTTAAAATAAATATAAGAATTTTGTAAATTCTACTTACCGAGAGTCAGCAACAAGATTTATCTTTATTATACGATATTTTCTGTAAAGAAATTAAAAATTTTAGATTTTATTAAAAATTTAAATTTAAGAAATCAAACAAAAACAAATGTCTTAAATTAGAATTTGTATGAAAAAAAAATGTTAAAAAAAATTTTTTTACACTTCTATTTGTGGTGTTTGTGAAATTAAATTATTAATTTCATTTATTCATTAATATTTTAAAATCATTTAATATTTGTTTGTTGACCCTTAAAAAAAAGCAAAAAAAAAGTATTACCACTTGTAAAACTAATAGATTTTGTTGTAAAAAAATTTTTAAAAAAAAAATTTTTTATTTATTCGAAGGTTTACTTCAAAGTTAAATAGAAAAATTTGAAATTTATTTTTGTATACCTCTGTTATATGTTCTACATATAATTTTTCTATTTAACTTTGAAGTAAAATTTTTTTAAAAAATTTTTTTACAATAAAATAATACTCGCAAGAGGAAAAATTCTCATATAGTAAATTTGAAAAGTTAAATATAAGAAATTTGAAAATGAACAACAATAGACACAAAGAATGCTGACGAAGGCTTTAGCAGGCCAGAAAATGCATTACATTTTGCTAGTGTCTTTTTGTATATTTCTGTATGTTTTTGCATTTACGTTTTCCAACGGAAAGCTATGTAGAACATATAACAGAGGTATACAAAAATAAATTTCAAATTTTTCTATTTAACTTTGAAGTAAACCTTCGAATAAATAAAAATTTTTTTTTAAAAAATTTTTTTACAATAAAATAATACTCGCAAGAGGAAAAATTCTCATATACTAATAGATTTTGTTTACATACGGCAGCTTTGATTTTCCAGAAAAATTGTTCGAAATGAGTGAATCGTGCTGCAAAAAACTCTCAGTAAAAAAATTTTTCTCCGGACAAAATTTTTCTTCGAATCCACCACCTTTACCGACACTATTGTCCAGGCTTTTGAGTCTGCTGTATTCATAGAGATGGTCTGAACGAAATATTTCTCACAAATAAGCCATCATAATATCAACGAAATCATATTTTAAAATAATAATAATAATAATAATGCATTTTGTATGACTGGATTTTTGAAATATAAAATGAAAAATTTTTTAAGCTTTTTTCAGAGAAAATTATTTTTATTATTTTGAAGTTGTTTGATACGTTTACTAGTAGGCATGGTGTAATTATATAAGGTGAGCACAAATCGGCAACAAATACAACATAATACAGAAACAACAAATAATATACTACTGCCAAAAACACTTGAAAAATACAGCTGTGCTACTGCATTCACCTTGTATAGTTACACCATGCTAGTAGGTATAACGAAATTTATTTACATATGAATATATTTTTAATTCAAATTGCTCAGTTTTTGAACAACTGGAGGACAATGGTGTAACTATACAAGGTGAGTGCAGTAGAACAGCTGACTGACTTTGACAACCATGATATTTTTGAAATATTTTTTGCTATATTCTTTATACATATATAATACAGATAATATCACACACTTTATTTTTATTACAGAACAACAAGTCATTTAGTAAATATTAGTAATCAGTCCACGATTTCTCATAGCAACATTTCTCATTCAAATATTTTCCCGGAATTTGATTCTATGGTATATAAATGCCTATAGGGAAACAGTATTTTTACAAAATTCACTAAAAATAAGTTTCATGATAAGGAAAAACATTAAACGAAATTTTTTTTTGCATTGCTATCAAGCTAAAATTCGGCACAAATAATCCACATACAGCTATGGACAGAGAAATAGCGCACCAATGTTCTATGAAGTGCAAATCATAATTTATTGCAAAATAGAATGATAATACCATTGAACTCAATGCGAATTATTTGTTCCGATCTGCTTTTGCAAAAAAAAAAATCTTTGGAAATTGCCATTTAACTTTTGCACGTTCCTTATTTTGTCATATTTTGTTAAAAATTATGTTTTTTGGTTGGACAATGAAATAGAGCATAGTTATTTTGATTTTAAAGAAAATTAGTTGATGCTATTTTCGGTGCTAAATTCTTGTATAATTTAAGAAAAATATTGTTTATCATTAATTTTGATCAACCAAAATGAGAAGAAAAAAAGATTATTTGGAAACTTCACCGAAATGATACAAAACATACAAAACTTGATGAAATAATTGACTGTTCTCGAAAAATGGTTTATAATCACCCCTTGTATTTTTTTAACATTGAATTTTAATCGGAAAAATGTGAAAAGGGAACAAATTTCACGGGCAATTTTTATTCACGATAGGGGTGAATGTCATTAAATATGTTAAATCAAATCGTGAGGATAAGGCAATAGTTAAAAAATGTAAGATTTTACCGTAACAGACGACAGTTTCTGCATTTAAACAGCTGTTTGTTTGTAAACAACTGTTTAATTATGAAAAAATTTGTTTGGCATTTGGTGAAAAATCAGTACTTATTTGAAAAAAAGCTGAAATTACTTTTGCTGAAACTGTTCCATAATGCAAAAATTGTCCATGCACTAGCAACCATCAACCTGAACGTGTTGCTACATGTGGGGACCGCAGTGGGACACTCTGTGGAAATCTATTTTTATTATTTTAATTTTACAATTGTCTTCTTCTTCTTCTTTTAGAATAGTAAACAATTTGATAACATATGATTGATTTTCGACGATGTTGCCATATTGAAATAGCTAAATGCAGTATAAATTCACTCTGATTTTGTGCATTTACGTCTAACCTAATGCGCATTAGGATAGGGATAATTCAAGAGTTAAATTGAATTAAGACTGCTAATCCAAATTAACTGTGTCGTCTGTCTACGCTATAAGTCGTCTAGAACAATAATGCCTGAAAGAAATAAGGAATTTGGATTAAATGTTTCCAGTAGACTTGTCGAAGACGCCTCGATGAAAATTAGTTTAATATTGGTGTAAGTAAAAAAACACTTTTGTTAAAAAAGAATATAAAGGCACGATCGTCTTTTACAAAACTACATCGGAACAAGGATATCAAATTCCGGAAAAGAGTGTTTTTCACAGATGAAACCAAAATTAATCTGATTGGTCCTGATAAAAAAAACGTTTCTACATTGAGAAAAAAAACAAGAATTCAGTCCCAGTTACACTACTAAAACAATAAAGTGTCCTATTTCTCTGTCCATAGCTATATATATAAATTATTGTAATTCATTTTATGGTGATCTGCCGATAATTGGTCATAGCTCCCATATAGGGACCACTACCGAAACCACCTTGATATCGAACTGAAATTTTACACAGCTCTGCTACATGTAAATAAAATGTTTACTATTGTAAAATTGGGCATAGCTGCCATATAAGGATCATTTCCATTTCGAGAATAACGGTAATAACCAACAAAAATCTAAATCACAATCACAATAAGACTCAAATACAGTAAAATATTTTCTAACGATCGTCCCATAACATATAATCTCATCGCTATCGATACAAAATGTTACACAAATTTCTTTCAAGTATGAATACATTAGAACCACAATGGACCACAGGGTCTCCGAGTGGAAATGCACTTAGTGCACTACCCTTCCTATTCTATCCATGAATACATTACACTACTGGTTGGTGGGTATATAAGATTCGGCACAGCCGAATATACCAATATAAAAGCTTTTCCACAAGTTATAAAAGCAGGCTAAAAAAAAGTTTATTTCGTAAATTTATCGTCTTAAAAATTGTTTTATTACGTCTTGATAGCTTTACTAGTTTCTAATAACTTTATAAAGTTTTCTTTAACAATCCAAAACTTAAGTCATAACATTTAAAATTGTCAACAAAAATGTTATTATTTACTGCAAAAAAAAACAACTAAACCAAAAGCATATTTACTTTCAATAAATGTAATAAAATCATAAAATTTGGTCTTTTCAAAAACTAAACATAAAAAAAAAGAACACAGCCAATAGATTTGAACTGCATACTTCAAGGAGTCATTATTTACTCAATATTTAGACATCATTTGTCATAGTTGTAAAGTAACTACAGTGCAGTAAAAAATTTGACTTACAAGCGGAAATTTTTTACAAAGCTTCTTTTGTTTTGTATAATTACAATGCAATAGCTAGATATCATTTTTTTATATAAAATCTAAGCACTTCTTATTAATTCTATAAATAAAAGTAAAAATAAAATTTTCTACTGCACTGTACTTTAAAGGTATATATAACAACTCAACATAAAATAACATAAACTAAGACGTTAAGAAAAGCAACTCCTTTTTTTTTTTGTTTTCAACAAAATCCTTTCACCCTAGAGAAAAATTATTTTATAGAGTATTTTACACACAAAGAAAAACTGCAACAAAACCAGCAAGTATGTATATACATATATAACTACACATAAAATATCGACTCTACTCTGTATTTAAGTACATTAAGGAAATGAAACAATTTAAAAAAGAAAATTGCCAGGGGACTTCAAGACAGCAAAAAAAAAACGTATTAGAAATTTAAGAAAACAAAGTACAAAAGTAAAGATGAAATAAGAAAAACATTTTTTGTGTAGCACAAAAAAGCCACAGAAAATCAGTTGATTTATAACCTTATGAACAGATGATAATCATCTCATTGACAAGCGAAACAAACAACACGGAACCTTGTGAATACATGTTAAATAAGTTTGGCAAATATTATAAAGTGAAGGAATTGTGTTTTTATGTGCCTAGAGAGAATTTATATACAATATATCTACATTTACTTGGAAATATTATAAAATTTGTAACAATTAACACTATTGTTTAATTTTTAACCAACAACAACAAGAAACTGTTAGAAATACAGTGGCTCATAGTTTATTTTATGCCGTGCATTATTTTGTTTTTAAAGCTCCAAAAAAAAAATTAAGAGGAATTTAATAAGAGAAATTCGTGTCATTTAAAAGATAAAATCTTATAATATAACAAACAAAAAACATATATTGCAAAAATGTATTGTTTAATATAAGCCCACAACAGCTTTATTTTCAGACTTGGAAAGCCTCGACAGCTCAGAAGGAACCGATTCTATCTCATCACCATCTCAAAAAAAAAATATATAAGAAGTCCACCATGACTAGAGGCTCCACATACCAATTTTGATGCAAGTTAAAAGCGCTGGTCGGTGCAAGGCACAAGATTTTGACAAAAGCTTTTTCATTATTTGCAAAAACAAAAAAAAACCCAATGTTTTTCTTTCCATGAAAAGGAAATTTTCAAATTGTTTCAAAAATTTCCAACAAAGTAATGTTAATAAAATATAAAATATTAAACTTTGTGGTTATTAATAGTTCTATGGTAAAAATAGTAATGGTAAAAAATATTTTTTTTTTCTTTTATTTGGCAGATATACGTAACAACAATATGTATCTTTGAAGATCAATGTCGAATATATGACATTCCGTAAAGACCAGGGGCCAAATTACCGCATTCGATATCGAGTAAAATTGATCGTAATTTTCTTATTTGAGATTATGGCATTCGTTATCGAGCAAGAAATTTAGTACATTTTATCATAATTTTGATATCGAAATCATTTTTCGATACGATAGCTCATTCGATCCCGAATGCGGTAGTTTGGCCCCAGGGGAGCTACCTGATACGAAAATTACTATTTTTCCTAACTTCAGCGCCATCACATTGCCTTTAATACAAATTTTCAGATTTTTATCTCGCCATAAATTATTTGTGATCCTGAAAGGGTTAAACTAAAAAAAAAATTAATAGCTCAATACAGCGTTGTTGGTTTTTCGTTTTTATTCTTTTTCCTTTTTCTATCGATATTTTCTATTGAAGTATTAGTTCGATTTTGTAAGTGTTAATTTAAAGTAGTTCAAATAAGTCCGCGTACAACGATAAAGCAATGAAAATTGATTTTAAACCATTTTCAGTAAAGAATAGCAGAAATGGTTAACATTAAAGCTTACACAATCCAAAAAATCATTGAACGCTTCAGCCATGAAAATCTTAAGTGAACACGAAAAAGAAAAACCAAAAAAACAACAATCGTATTCAAGATTTTCTCGGATAATTGCAAACAAAATAATTGAAATTTGGGAAAAAATTAATATTGCACTGATAAATAAAAAAAAGCATTTTGTAGTGTATCGATCACACTTGTCACATTTATTCAAAATTACAAACACAACACATGTCACTCTACTTCACTCAATAATATTAACATTTTATTATATTACACTAACCCTCAAAAATACAAGTTCTTACTATGACCACACAAGAATAAATGAACTCAATAATATTCTTTTCGTAATCGCCTACAACAAACTATGTTCGGTCATATCACTACATAAGGAAGTTGACTTTTGTACCTATGCCGATGAATTTAATTTAATAATCAAAAGTGACAGAAGAAAAAGTTCTGTGCTAAACTTGGACGATCTCTTTAAAGATATAGGCGAATGGTGTGATGGATCTGGAGCCAGACTCTCTTTTACAAAGTGTAAATATCTTCACAAACATCTAACATAGCAATAACTCGAGTTGACGTACTAAGGATACTAGGAATTGTGATAAATAAGAGATACAGGTGGAATGATCATATAGACTATCTTACTTCTTCACTGACTCAACGACTCAACATTGTAAAATGCTTGTCCAGTTGGCGATTTAATTGTAACTCAGTCTCTCTCATTTCGATCAGGAAACTTGAACGCATAATGAACTCGGCAATGAGAATTGCTTTGGGCGCATTTCGATCAACACTAATCACAAACATGATTTTTGAAACAAAGGTTAAACCCCTGTATACTCAGAGGGAAATTTCAACAACGAAACTTTTCCGAATCTTTTTATATGAAACAAATACACTGATCACGCAATTAGCGAAAAAGGTAAAACGATCTAAGAAAATACCCAAGGTGCCATCGATCATTTACAGAATCATATAAAACTGCAATAAACTCGACATACCTTTGCCAAATAGTATGTACTCTTAAATCGAAACAATTCCCACCATGGTCGTTTCAATCAACATCAATTAATATTACTTTACATGACCGATCTATATCTGATATAAACTTATCTCAATACAAAGTTATGTTTGCGATGATTAAAGACGAATTAAGATAATACAAATTCCTATTTACTGATGGATGGAAAACTGACAACTCGACGACCTGTTGTAGTGGTACAATAGAGAATAGTTTAATTAAAGTATCTCATATTCCAACTACTCATGAAGCAATATTACATATAAAGGGAAAAAGAGGAAAATTTGTAATTTGTTCTGATTCTCTTTCCGCATTGAAATCAATACAGAATATATCGAACAACGACTACTATGTTTCACAAATTAGGAATTAGGAATATTGAAAAATTTCCAGACTTAAAACTGGTCTGGCTACCTGGTCACAATGGTATAAAGGGAAATGAATATGCAGACTTTTCAGCAAAAAATGGTGCTGAACATCCCCTGTGTTCAACACAAAATATTTACCGTAAAGATCTGCAATTACTAATAGAAACTAAATATTCAGAAGAAGATAGAAATAATATTTTCATCATGGTATAGAAGAATCAACAGTGAACATAAAACAATTTACGTTTTCAGTCATAATAGTCAAACGAATGCTAAAAGACTAGATTACATTAAATTTGAACGACTTCGCCTGGGTCACACTAGAGCAACACACGAATCACTATTCCAATGGTACAGCCTTTTGCAATTGTGATATTTCATTTCCAATACAACCTTCCCACTTTCTTTGTGATTGTCCAAAAACTCGTAATTTCCGGATAAGTATTTTTCAAAACTTAGATCCTTTATATACGCTATCTCACCCTTCCTTTGATAAAGTAATATAAAACCTACTTTCTAACTCTAATATTATAACTACACCTATGTAAATTATTTTAAGCATATTGAGCTGAAGGCCTATGTTGCTATTGCTCACAATAAAATAATTTATCCTATAACACAGTCCAACACAAAAAAAAAATTACGAGGTTCCGACGATTGATTGTTGTTAAAAGGGACCAAAAAAAATATACGTGTGTCGGCGTTTTGATAGATCACATCAGAATTTCATTTAAGAAGCGGTTGAAAATTCCCAGCTCTGGCCTGTTCTTGCAGCATATCGGTATATAAAACTATGTTTACTTTACGTCTGAGGTGTAGGGTATGTTCAGCATTTTTGTAGATAATGGTATGGCAAATATTTTTTTAGAACATATTAACCCTTTAACCCCCCCCCCTCATAATGGCATTTTTGGCTTTATTCTAAGAAATTGTAAAAAAACAACGAAAAGGGGGAAGGGCGGGGATGAAATGTTCTACAAAAATGTTGGCCATAAAATTTTACTATATATGTCAGAACACACCAAAACCCAAAACTTAACACAAACACTAAAAACCAATCAAATTCAAGATTGTCCATTAAAGGTTAATTAGTTATTGTTCACATATGCGGGTCATCCCATCTCTGGCGGGAAGGTTTGACACTCCAATAGCGAATACTTTTGTATCTACGTCACTATGTCTTGAGTTTTGTTGCTAACCTTCTTCTTCATCTTCTTGTTATCATCGTTTTCCCACTCAAAATTGAAGTAAGGAAATTTGATCTTTTTTTTTTTGTTTTCATTGTAGCACAAGGGAATTTGTAAGTATAAAAATGGCTGACTGTTTTGACAGTCCCAATTTTCTCACCAAAGCATTTAAATGGTCTTGTGACATTCACCCCTATCGTGAATAAAAATTCCACATGAAATTTGTTCCCTTTTATTTTTTTAACATTGATTTTTAATAGGAAAAATGTGAAAAGGGAAAAAATTTCATGTGGAATTTTTATTTACGATAGGGGTGATTAATTTTGGGCTAGATGTAGCTTCGAATGGTAAAAAATTTGAAACGGTCGTTTCGGTTGCGGCTGTTGTACCAGTTTCCCAAAGAAGAGTTGGACTGCGAACAGGTAGTGCAGGTACCGGAAGCACATTCGAATGTGGCACTGGAAGCAAAGCTGATGCAACGGCTTTAAGTTCTTTCGATTATGCCTATTTAATTTCATTATGCCAATATTTTTGTACTTATGTATATTTATATTTATACTTTATAAGTATATATAAATATAAACATTGGGTCAGATTGCACCGACCCATAAAACATTACAATTGCTGACTAATACCACCCAAGAATAAACAAACATTATGTGTATCAAACGATTAATTTATAAAATTTATAAAAAAAAAATTTAAGTATTTTATA
Source organism: Bellardia pandia (assembly GCA_916048285.2). Taxonomy (NCBI): domain Eukaryota; kingdom Metazoa; phylum Arthropoda; class Insecta; order Diptera; family Calliphoridae; genus Bellardia; species Bellardia pandia. The sequence goes on from OU696530.1 coordinate 41,739,227, forward strand.
AAAAAGACCTAAAGCTTTAATAATTACACAAATCTTAATAAAAAAAGGTAAAATATTAAGAAATTAGTATAAATAGCTGTAAGAATTTTAAATAAAATCAGAATAATTTTGTCAATGCAACAACGTTGTTGTTTTGCTGCATAAATCGGTTAATTTTTCCCTTGGGTGCCATTACAGTAAAGGCCCAACTATAATATGCATAAGCAAGATTAAGCAAATTGCAAAAGTTAACGAAAAGGCTGTCAAATGCATAACCAGTTCAGAGTTAACTTTTAGGTGGCTACAATGACTTTGACACTTTTTGTCCACAGTTGCTCATTTATGTTTAAAAAAAATGTTTTTATTTTAACAAAAACCCATTAAATGACTATATTTTATAAATATTATTATATTATTTTATAATTAAAAGAAAACTTCGTACCAGAAACGCATAATTTTTCCTTTTTTTTTAATTTATCGGCAAAAGTACTAAAATGTACAGCTGTGGCAGCACTACATTGTAAATAATAATAAACGTTTACATGTTTTGTTAATTTTCGCAGTGTTTGCAAAAATGGAGAAAAAACTTAAAAATTTAAATAATATAAAAATATTAAAGTTAGCGCTTGAAGGCCTGGGCACATTAAAATAAATAAGTGAACTACACTGTAAAAGAAGAAGACGCTCTTGTTCTGTCAGAGAAATAAACCGCGACAGAAAGACATTTTTGTTAAAATAAAAAGGGCCTCTTTTATTGTAAAGGCACTTATTTTTTTCCACATTTTCTATTAAATTTAAAATAAATGTATTTTCTTCTTTCTCCATTTTGTTAAAAACACAAACAAACAACAAACAGCTGATTCCGTACGGAATATGCGATCAGTTTCGCTTTTTGCTTAAGCAAATGACAGTTGAAAAACTTAACGAAAAGTTTCGTTAAGTACATTATAGTTTGCCACATACAATTTATATGTGTTCGCACGTTTGCTTAAGCTAGCATATGCACATTATAGTTGGGCCTTAAATATTATTTAAATTGATTGTCACAGTAGCAATCATCGCTGCTTTCTTTGTTTGGATTGGAAAAAAATATGATGTATAGTTTGAAATCTATTTCTATATATTTCTTTTAATAACATACATATGTACGAGTATCTATGTACATTTAAAATTTTTAGCAATAACTGTATCATTGTATGTGAATGACAAATTGTTTATTTATTTGTTTATCATTGCGTAAATACTGTAGTATGTAAATTATTTTAAACTAATAAATAGAATTATTAAAATATTCTAAAATCAATGTTCATAAATATGTACGAGTATGTATATGCCTGCTTTTTAACATAGTTTCAACCATTTCATTTATTAAATATGTAATGTATTTTAGCAATATACCCGGCGGTCCATACATTTGGAATTTGTGTTCAGCAAACATTTTCCCTTAAAACTAAATATGTATGTAGGTAAATAAATACTCTTTTGTATGAATATCTAAAATCGGCTTTATCTTAACTAATAAGCATTAACATGCAGTAGAATTTATTTGTTTAAAACCCAAAATCTTAATATTTTTAATATTTGGTTAGATGGGACAAATTAGCAAACATTTCTTCTAAAATCAATTTTCTGTCTGCATCATTAAGGAGCAGAGAAATTGACATGTATTTTGTAGGCATACAACTGTACTTTACGAGTTGTACAAGCTGCAGGTTGTCATATTCTAATATTTAAACATATTTTCTATAAAATGTAAGTAATTCAGAGTACTCGTATGTGTGTGTAGTTAAATGTATATTGGTTATTTGCCAGCTTACACACACATCCTTTGGCATAAACAGTTTATTGGGTAATTATAATATTGAGACACTCAGAGAAATATAAAGTTGTAGATAATTAAAAGAGTTTAAAAAGATTAGAAGAGATTAGTTTATCAAGAACATGAGCTGATTATAAAGCCTGAGTTACATGCAGAACAGACTGGATGGCAGGAAAATTTCGATTATGCGGGTGATGTCGTCAGGTTTTTTAACGAGAAATTTGTTTTTCGAAAATAAAAATCATAAAGAGTGCCCCGATAGACTAGGCGATAGTATGCCGGACTATCAGTCAGAGGGTTGCGGGTTCGATTCCCGCCAAAGACTCTGGGTGTTTTCTGCAGACAAGCCAAAAAGCTTCGCAGTTTGTGTTTGTTAAAAACAAGTCTTTCTACTGGAAAGATTAATAAGTCGATTATATAAAGCAACCAAACTGGAGTTGGGTTGCCGATAGGCAATATGTTTTTGGCAAATGTCAACTCCACTGAGGTTCGGTTGCCATCCGTAATCGACCCATAAGGTTTGCCAAATATAAATGCAAAATGATAGCGGTCAGTTATCCGATATAATGTGTCCCTGACCAACAAACACAGATGTCGAAATCGAACGGCTTGTACCGGCAGATGACGTTCAATTGCTGGCAGATGATAAAGGACTTGGTCTATATTTTTTGATACGGAACGTTAATGAGGATTTGAGGCTTATTAGGGAGTGGTCTGATATGAATTGTTTATGTTTGATACCTTCTAAAACGCGATGCATGTGGTTTTCACAAAGTAATAGTAAACCATTGCTGATATTAGACATTGATGTGATTGAATTTGTGTTATATTACAAGACTTCAGGTTTATACCTTGATAGCAACTTAAATTTTCGGGTCGATTATGTATAGCAACCAAACTGGAGTTGGTTTGCCAATAGGCAACGCAACTGACATGCAAGTTGTTTTTATTATGTAAGGCAACTTTCGTGTTTAATCTGTTTTTCGATTTATCGAGTAGAAAACAAACATTTATATGTTAGAAATATAAATAGTTTAACAACAAAATAACTAAAGCTAGATTTACACGATTGAAATTTTCTTCAAAATTGCTCTACAAAATGCTTCAAACTCGTGTAAACAGCAAAAATTCTTCAAAATTTATTTATTTAATAGATATTAATTTATTTATTTAATAGATATTAATAGTTATTTGAAGCATTTTAAAGATCAATTTTGAAGAAAATTTCAATCGTGTAAATCTAGCTTAACATTTAAAATTTGCCACTTAAAATAAAAATCAATGCAACCAAAAATTCTCGGTTGCCATTTTCGGCAACTGAAGTTAACAGCTTACAGATGTCAGTTGCCTTCTGTAATATGTTGAGGTTCAGTTGCCATCCGTAATCGATCCATTTGACTTCCATGTCAATCATGTTATTTCTAGGATTAATTTTCTTCTCGAACGTTTATATAATATTGGTGTGTATTTATCTGCTGAAGTAAAAAGTCGAGTAGCTATGTCATTGTGTCTTCCTGTATTCCTAAATGGTTTGGTGGTATATCACGAAATGCTATCAGAAAACTTAAACAATGATTTAATATCGTAGCTCGTTATATCTTTGCATTAAAATATGGTTCTCATATACATATGATATCTTTTATTATTAATCTTCTGCAATGTGATTTAGAAAATTTTATTGATCTTAGAATATTGTTGCAATTTATAAGATTATAAAATTTGGAAAACCAATGTACCTTTTCAACAGATTTAATTTTGTCTTCTCTACTAGAACTAGTTCATTAATTATGCCTAGATATACTTCCCACATTATGAATAAATCATTTGTAGTCCGAGTTTCAAGATTATGGAATTCTATTGTACCTTAGAGCGAACGAACTTTTTCGTATTCAATATCGAAATTTAAAAATATTGTTTTGGAAAATCTATAGAAGGTGGCTGTAAACATTTACCACAATTTAAAATCTAAATTGTTTTTTTTTATTATTTTTAATTCAACATTTGTAAAATAGGGGATTAAAATTATATATACAGAAATTTTTGATTTTTTTTTTATATTAAATTATACTTTTGTATTTGCCATATGAATTATCTGGATTAATTAGGCTTACAACCCAGCAAGCCATATGAGTCCGAAAAGAGTCTTTTCTGACACCTTTTCTGGAGCGTTCATGCTCTTTATGAGCCCAAAAAACAATCATTATTGCTCCGAAAACCTTCAGAAAAGAGGGTCATTACATTCGAAAATGATCCGTCAGAAAGAGCTCTTAGATAATGTGAGAAAAGAGTCTTTTATGAGGTTTTTTTTGGGCTCTGTGTAATCTTGTTTTTATCATTCTTGTGTGGTACACCTATGTTTTTTTTTTAAGCACAAATAACAGGACAACAACGCTTTGGTACACACATAATTAAGTGGAATTTCTGAGTCATACTGTGTGCCAACTCAGGAGAGTAACAAGCAAATTTTTCTTTCGCTCCGAAAATGGTCTTTTGTTGGACTCTTTTCTGACTCCTTTTTCGGAGCGCTTCTAGAATGGTATGCTGGGAATGTAAATAAAATATAAATACATAATTTTTTTTGTACTTTTTTTTTATTTATTGTATCTTCATTAAAAACGAACTAACAATAAGTATTTCAAATCTTATAGCTAAAAAATTTCAATTATTAGTCCAGCCAGAGTCGGACTAAAATTGTTTGTTTATTGTTTATTTTATTTATTAAGTTGGCATTCTTTGTTCTTGTTTTCGGCTCAGATCCACTGTATCCCTTCTTCTTAGTGGAATATAGCCACTATTATTCAATATGTTGCGGGCTAATGGGTTTGGGTGTACTTCAAGCTTTCTTAAGTGTTTTTCTGCATTTTTTTTATCTCAGTTTTTACCAAAGGTACGTTTAGGTCTTTATAGATATTTGAAAATTTTATATACCAGGGGGCAATTCTGATCATTCGTAGCAATTTGTTTTGGCGTCCTTAAATTCTGTCTACATTTGAGGCTCTTCCCAATAGCTGTATTCCATAACACCATACAGGTTTTATGATTGAGTTGTAAAGCAAGAGTTTGCAATCTAAACTTTGTTCAGAGTTTCTTCCAATGAGCCAATTAATTTGGATCAATTTCGATTTCATTTGAGTCAGTTTTGCATATATATGGGATTTCCATGTAAGGCGTCGATCGAAGTGTATACCGAGGTATTTAACTTCGGATTGTTGTGTTATTGCTTGATTATTGATATAAATAGGAGAGCATGATTCAATGTAAAAGTTGTGTGTGCATTTCTGCTCATTAACTTTTATCCTCCATTGCTTCAACCTGTTTTCTGGAATGTTCGCGATTAATAGGTTTGGCAATTAAAAATGCGCTGTCATCAATTCTTTTATTATTTTCCTTTTTGTTTACGCTCACTACGCTCTAGGCTTAAAAAACTCATAAAAACAAGCTCTTTATTGTTTAAGCAATCCAGTGTTGTCAGTTTAGGGGATTTATCCCCAAATTGAGAATTTTTTTTTTCTTGATTTGGGATAAAAATTTCATCTTGGGGATCCGGGGATTTGTTGGGGATGACAACACAATTTTAGGGGATTTTTTGGAGATTTTTTTAAAAGCGATGGTAACAAGAATGATTTTTGAGCTAAAAAAAATGTGCGTCTGGCATGTCTAAAAATGTGTGTTATTAATTATAGTGGATGGTTTATTTCCCATGGTTTGGCATGGAAGCACTTCTCAGAATAAACACATACTTTAAAAATAATTCATTTTGTTGTGAGAAATTTCATACATCTGCTGAAATGCAAAAGCTTTTTAATACAAGCAATATGTATAATAACATTTCTGGCGCTGATTTGATTTTTTATCTACATAGGTACAATTATATTGTGTAATTTTTTCTTTACAAGATTTATAATTACAAATCGAATTAGTTTGAATATTAATATTAATATCGATAAAAATTAATTTTATTGAAGAAATATTTAATTTTTTAAATAAAATAAAAATTGACTGAATGAGAATTTTTCCTCTTGCTAGTATTATTGTAAAAAATTTTTATAAACCTTCGAATAAAAAAATTATATAAAATAAAAATTTGAATCAAAAAAAAGCAGTTTGGGGATTTTTGGGGATGACAAATCAAAAATTGGGGATAAGCTCTGAAAAAATACTGGCAGCACTGAAGCAATCTCTTACTTATTTATTTTGCCACTGGTTTTTTTCTGTTTTTTTTTTTATTTATTTATTTTATTTTCACAGTTTATTTCTTTTTATCTTTATTTAATTAAAGTGGTCCATTCGCTTATTTATTATAAAAGGATTTAAATATTAACTATTTAAATATATTTAAAATTTCTATCAATTGAGGAGTAAAATTAAACACGTTCGTACACGTGAAAGTCCGACACTATTACATACTTATATAAATAAATAAATGAAAAAAATATTTTATAAATTTTCGAAAATTTGCGGGTCTATTTCATTAATGCCGTCAAGCAAATCACCCAAAAGTAATGGCTTTTCAGAAGTCTAAATGGGGCAAGAATTCTTCATCTTCTTAGAATTCTGTATTCGATTTTCCGCGTGGAAAAAAGTAAACAGGTAGTATATTAAAATTATGTAAAACATTGCATTTAATATTTTCTTCACAGCTAACAATCTGCTAGACATGGAATCAACGAGTTTTTTTGGGGGTTTTTTAACTCCAAATATCTGCAACTTAATGTAATGGGTGAATATATCCCAAATAAATTAAGGCTCGAAATTTAAACGTTTGGTTTGGTTATTCTTTGAAATAAATAGCTTTTACGTGTAGACTATTTTGATGCAAATATCTTCCAATATTACTCCACCAGGTTTTCCAGAAGTTTTATTAACATTTTCAGCAATTTTTACAGCACCAGATGTTGGGTTTGCTCTCACTTCTCTTACTATAGCTCTTACTTCAGTTTTGTAAGGCGCTTTAGTAGTTTTGCATCTGTCAAATTTTCTACGGTATTATGTTGGCTTTACTTGTATATAATTATTTTTATTGTTAAGTGAGTTCTTCCAACGACTCACAACAACTATATAATGATTTGCCGAGTCTCCATTGATATTTGTCTTTCCATTGTAAATTTTTTATTACTTAACGTCACAACTTGATGCCTTTTCGTAATAAATTCTGAAACTTGCAATTATTTTGAAAGGCAATTTACCAACATACTTTCAAATATATAAAAATTAAAAGAATTGCCACTACTTTTGGAATGGCGGTGGTTTTTAAAGAAGATGCCACTGTTTACTTTATTTTGACGCTTAAAAATTGAGCTAGGTATTTTAACAATAAATCAATTAAATCTGTATACGCTTTTGTTTTTATTTCGTTTTGTTGAGAACTCAATTTTACTATAAATATGCAATATTTTTTTTTTAAATATTTGCTTTGGAAAGGGGATAGATTGCAGAAGTAAAGGTGGTGAAAGTAACAGAAAGCTTTATATCACAACTCTGCAATTGCGCATTATGTTTGTTTTAGTGCAGAATTGCAGCGCCTCTGTTGGTGAGTAGGAGCGTTAATGTTAAAGCTTGATTTTATAGCGTTTACTTTATTTTACTTCGGTGGCGTTTAAATGCTATACCAACGAAGGATGGCGCTGTGATAAATATTAGTTATGATGAATAGAAAAGAAAACTAATAATTATCAGAAACTGATGTTGTTTGAGTGGCAGCGGCTGGGAATCGAACCCGGGGCTACAAATACCAACTCATGCTTAATGATCAAATGCGCTAACCAATTAAGCTACAGCACCCTACTTCTATTATCTGTGCAAAATATAAAAAAAGTTTTTATTTTATTCTGACCAGTCATGGCATCCACATCAACATTAGAAAAAATAAGAAAAAACACTTGGACATATTTATAAATATATATATTGCTAGGTCAGCTGGTGTGACCTCAAGAAATGTTATAATAAGATTCAAGGAGACTAAATCTGTCGATCAAAACCTAGATCGATCGAAAAAAGGTCTTTGCTCTCAAATCCCAATGCCTCATTGAGAGATTTGGCAAAAAAAATCCACGTCTCATACATATGTATGTGCAAAAGGTAAAAAGAATATATGTACATATAAGCTGAGATCATATCGAGCCATAACCGCCGAAAAAATGTATCCCACAAACTCAAAATTTTACAGGGGAAGGTTTTTTTTTAAATAAAATCAGTTTGAATAAAGCCATTATTTTAAAATTTATAATGTAGATATTTTTTTGTGTAATACATTTAATTTTAATAATTTTAAATTATGTTGAACTATCGATTTCGATAAAAAAACAACAATCGATTATGGTGTGGGATACATTATTTTGGCGGTAATGGCTCGATATATGCTGTCATAAAAATACCAAACAGAAATGACGAACAAAACATAAGAGCAAAAGGAAGAGCAAGAAAACTAGTAAAGACAATGCTGAACACTTTTGATGGCTGCATTATAATGGATGATGAAACATATGTTAAGGCTGATTTCAAACAACTTCCGGGCAAACTGTATTATATCGCATATAAAAGGGGAGGTGTTAAGAAAATATTTGTAAGAAAGTGGAAAGTGGCAAGTGGCAAGCTATTTGCAGCTGTGGCAAAATCTCAAAAACCATTGGTCATTCATGGCACATTAGATCAAAATTTATACATAAAGGAATGCCTTCAGAAAAGATTGCTATCAATATATAAACGGCATGAAACTACGCCTTTATTCTGGCCCGACTGGCCATTACTCGAGTAAAACTATGTATTGGTTTAAAAATAATAACATAAATATTGTGCCAAAGCAATGCAATCCTCCAAACTGCCCTGAGTTACATCCCATTGAAAAATGTTGGGCAATTGGGAAGCAAATTTTAAGAAAAGCGCCAAAAAATTAAGGATGTGAAAAAAATCTATATATATGTATTGGGAGAGCGCTGTCCAAAAAAGTTGGTGGAATAGGTGTCCAAAGACTAATGTTGGGCTTAAGATCAAAAATTTTAAAATTTAATTTATCTAAAAGTGAAGAATAATTTTTATTTTATTTCACGCATCAATGGAGTTACTATGTTAATTTGTTACAATAACTTTATTTCTCTTATTATTAGTTTTTATGCTATTAATAAAATAAAATGTAATTTTTTTTTCGTTTCCAACCTTTAAGATTTTCTTTTAATAATATGCGGTGTTTAATTTATTTTGACGCTCACTGTATACCTCATATCTTTCCGATATTTAAAGCTGCACTTGTGGATACTGTGCGATAAGCCGATTTGATGTAGAGAGTGGTAACTGATTGTGGTTTCTTTCTTTATGTTGTACTTTAATTTCAGTGCTCTGATAAATGGTAGGGCAGCATTATTTATTTATTATTCTGGACAGTGAATTTATTGTTCGCATGTCTTTCGTCACAAACGTTCAGCACGAGTTGTCGCAAGTTGAGCTTGTCATTCAATTGTAAATCTAAGTAACATAAAATTCACTTAAAGAGTATTTCACTAGCTTGAAGTCATAGTTTTTTATGGCACAGCCAATAGGAGTTTATTTCTACACAACCATCTATTACAACAGTATAAAGGCTTCATTAGTCTTTACTTTCTGTTGCTGTTCTGTTCCGTGTCGTTCTGTTGTTAAATTTTTGTAGTTAGTTTGTCCGTATAAACGTATCAGCTGTTTTAGGTAAACAGACAACACACCGCGAAAATAAATCAAATCAAAGTTTTTTTATTGTACAATATGTCATTACTTTCGACTAAAGTAATGAGTTTTTCGTCATCCATCGTTTATTTTTTATATTTTAATAACTTTTATACAAAAACTTAATTAAATTCAAAGAAATTGAAAATTTTTGTAATAAACTAAACATTTTTTTGCTGTGCAGATGTCAGCTGTTTTGTGCTGTCACTTACAATTACTTGGCAAATTTTTGTTTTAAACAGGTTCGTCCGCAACGGCACGGAAAGTAACAAAACAACTAACGACTTCTACACAAGTCAGCTGATTCGGAACGGAACAGAAAGTAGAGACTAATTCTGCCTTAAACCATAATTTGCAACTATATTGATCAATTCGGCTTAGTTTGTTGATTTATAACGAGATATATGTCATATGCATAATATTTTAGTTCTGCCCCTACACTGGTACATCACGTTTCAGAGGAATGGTCATAGTTCGAAACCCTGAGGCACTTCTGTGGTAATTGTAACTGTGTATAATATTAATATTGTTTAGTGAACTGAAAACCTTCTTGACTTACAGATACAAAGCTTTGTGGAATACTTGTTATTAGTTGAAAAATGCAGTCAATTTTCTTAGGGTCATAATGCTGAGCTTAGTTAAAATTTGTATATGTATCGTATTTGAAACTAGTTATACCACAGCCTAGTTTACCTTGCATCTATCGTTATGCAATTGAGTTAAATTTAATGACCTTAAACATTACTCTTGTTCTCCATCATAGAAATTACTAGAGTATCCCTAAAAACCGCAACTCATTTAAGATTTAATAAAACTTCTAACAAAGTTTCTTACAGTTTATATCCTTTTTGAATGAATCAACAAATCAACACTGTACAATTTTCCTGTACATGTATGGTTAGTAGTTTTTAGCCCCCAATAAAAATCTTTAATATTAATATAAAGCAAATTTTGTAAAGCATTTAGTTTAACAATATTCCTCATGTTTGTTCATGTAGCACATAAGAATGAAATACAGCTTGCAGATACATAGATGGAAATACATACATATACACAAAAACACACACAGTTACATAAGCATAAATGTATTTATGTAAAATGTGTGCGTGCAACTTAAACATTATATACAGCATATTATTTCCATCATCGCATATGATATAAAATAATGATGTAAATCTTCCCAGGAACATACTCGTACTGAACGAGTAGAGTGAAGCAAGCAACCCATCTATACTACCTCCAGCAAAGCCAAAGCTATTAAACTGCTACTGTTACTGCATTGCTGTGAGAGTGTGTGGCAGACAAACCGATGCAATAGATAATGTGGCGATTTAACAGCAATGTTGTATGCCACATAAAGCTGTTGTAAGAGTATGCAGAACATCGTAAGTGGTATGAACTTGTAGGCCAAGGACTTACGAAGAATTGCATAAAATAGATAATAACAATTATTTGTGCAGTTGCTGGGGTAAGTAGAATTAAGGTAAACTCTACAAATATAAACGAAAATATGTAACTTGTAAAGCATTTTATTTCCGGCTAATGAAGAAGGCATGTGCAAGTAGTGATGATTAGTAATATCTTCAGGGACGTTGAATTCCTCAATGTAACTAGTGCAAGGTGCATTGTGGACTGCATGAAGGCTGTGTATATTCTGCCAAATACATTATTGTATAATTTCGCATTTGAAATCTGATTTTCGATTTTAAATTTCTATTCAATGCTTATTTCTTTACTGTAGATGCTTAAAGATGCCGCAAATATTTTTCCAATTGACTTATGCATCTTGTTCGTTTTGAAAAGCAAATAAAATTAGTAGCTTAATTGGTTAGCGCATTTGATCATTAAGCATGAGTTGGTACTAATAACTAATAATTATCAGAAACTGATAATTATTAGTTCTCTCTTCTATCTATCATAACTAATATTTATCACAGCGCCCTCCTTCGTTGGTATAGCATTTAAACGCCACCGAAGTAAAATAAAGTAAAGGCTATAAAATCAAGCTTTAACATTAATGCACCTACTCACCACCAGATGCGCTGCAATTCTGCACTAAAACAAACATAATGCGCAATTGCAGAGTTGTGATATAAAGCTTTCTGTTACTTTTACCACCTTTACTTCTTCAACTATCCCCTTTCCAAAGAAAGTAACGCAATTATGTATATACTTCTCTTTTTTAAGAAAAAAAAAGCATGGTTCCTTCTTGAGTATTCCCTACAGTCGAAGAGGGTATTTCAATCACTTAAATACTTTATAAACTAACAAATAGTTCCCAAGGAGTGCTATATAAGCCTGTGGTATAACAACTGTATTAATTTAAACGACGATGCCTGCATGTATGCTGTCGTGATGCTGTAGATTTTAAATAATCCTTGATAGTAAAAACTGAGTTGGGGAAGGAATTAAGTCTCAAACGTATGAACTACAGGGATCATACCACCTATTTACTCGTATATTGAACTCTGTTATTGAAATAGTGCATTGTCTCATTAAGAAAGACCAGCATGGATATCCCATAAAATTCTAAAGTCTAAAATGATTTAGCTAAATTGTTAATCTTTAAAACTATTCTTGTCTTAAATCGTCTAAGCCAGTGAAGTACTAGTTGGTTTCTTGTTGGACTATACTTTATAAATCTTTTAAAAGTGTTTACATCTAGATAAAATTTAACACAAAGTAATAATGGGTGTTTTTTTTTTGAGAGGTATAGAACTTCGAATTGAAATAAAACACAAGAAAATCGTTTTAATGACCATCAATTTGGCTTTATTGGAAGGATAATTTTATGCCATTAATGTTTAAATATGATTTCAGGCATGTGGCCGCCACGGCTGGCTCGAATAAAGCCAATTCTACAGGTCCAATTTTCAACCACTTTTTCGAGCATATGGGGCCGTATGTCGGCAATAACGCCACGAATGTTGGCTTCCAATTCCCCTAACGTTTCTGGTTTGTTGGCGTAGACGAGCGAATTCACATATCCCCAAAGAATATAATCCAATGGTGTCAAATCACACGATCTTGGTGGCCAATTGACAGGTCCATTCCGCGAAATTATGCGCTCATCGAATGTTTCCTTCAATAAATCGATTTTGGCGTGCGCTGTGTGGCATGTAGCGCCGTCTTGTTGGAACCACAACTCATCCACATTCATGCCATCCAATTCGGGGACAAAATAGTCGGTTATCATGGCTCTATACCGGTCACGGTGGCGAATCGATTCATTCGGGTCCTCTTCAACACTTTGCTCTACAGCGGCAATTGTTTCTTCGGTGCGCACTGTTCTCTATGTGATAATACGACATAGAGTAAACGTAGTGCGAAAACGATCCATGGTTAACCGAATTGTTTGCTCTGATGGACGATTATGTCGACCATAAAATGGACGGAGCTTGCGGTAAACTTCGCGAACTGAACCGTTATTTTCGAAATAAATTTGCACGATTTGCAAGCGTTGTTCTTTTGTCAACCTGTTCATGATGAAATGGCAAACCAAACTGATGATAAATGACATTAGAGTTGCCACATTTGACCACAAAATGCCAGTTTTATCTCTTTTCGAAAAACAAACCCGTAAAAAAAACACCCTTTATTTACGAGCATATACCCAGAAGTCATGCGACTAAATTTTTAGATGATCGTTCATTGCTCCCATATAGCTCCCATTTATGAAAAACTGCAATACTTGGTGTAGGGTACTTTCTTACTTGTTATAAATATGGTGCTACTGACTATAAATATTTAATGCTAATTGTATATGTAGTTCATAAAATTATATGGCCATCTTTTCCGTTTTTGCATATTGGACAAACTGTTGATTTTCGGGATCCGCACCTTTGCTGAAAGTTCTTACCTTGGACACAAACTTCCAAATGAAGCAGCTGTCCCCGCATAGATAATTTTTGCTCCAGTGTGACTAAAACTGTTGCTAGGCTATGGATATCCAAATGAAAAGAACATGCTTATCAGCGAGCATCGATGTCTAGACTAGGAGGATCATTTTACGATCAGTCGATAAACTTTCTCCCATCATTTTGAGCGGGTGGAGTGTGTCGTGTCAAGTAAGAGCAGTCTTATAACAGGATTCCTTGAGCCCAATAATATTGGAATCATCTAGTTCGAGAGCTCTATTTGATCATGTCTTCCGATTTTTACAAATTGAACAAATTGCTGATTCTTTAGCTGACAATAATTTACCGAATAAGACTGGGAATATCCGAGTAAGACTGGAAGTATTGACATGTAGCACAATTAGTTCAGGAATTATTGTCTCGAGCTTTACTTAAGACAAGATTTTTGTAATATGTGCTAGCTTTTATTAGGATCGCTATTATATACAACTTAGACCAACTAAAAAATTCTGATTAAAAAAAAGCTGAAACTAAATCTTAAAAAAACATAACAAACTGTTTAAAACATTCAAATGAAACATAGAGCCAGTAGAGTTACATTTCCCTATAAAAAGGAAATCTCAGAACACAGAAACCTACACTGTACACAAACAGGAAAGAACACACGCTCCTAGAATGAGGCATACATACATGAATGACTGACTGAATGAATAACTTGACATATATGGTACATACGAAGTACATACATATGTATGTATATAAAAGATGTTGCATAAATTTTTATTAGTTCCTAAATATAAACTCATACAACATGCATACATTAATTCAAATTCATGAATCTAACTCCTGCTTTGGCTGTGAATGCATGTATTTGTGTATACATACATATATTTATTGTTATCTGAATAAGATGATAGATTTTGTATGTTAAGGAGATTCTCTTCCTCCCACTTTACCTTTTAAACAAATCTAGCTATTTTAAGCATTTTAAGTAATGCCATAGACATTGTAGAATTTCCTAAAGATGTTTTATAATATACATACTCGTATTTTAATGATATGTATTTTGTAGGCTTCACCTACTTACCAACCAGTGTAAATACTGCTGGTATTTAGGATTAACTGATTTTGTGGACCAACTGACTTATGCCAATGTTAATTGCAGAGAGTTGTTTTTGCGTTTTTGTTTAAGATCTTTTTGCATTTGTTAAAGATGAATTTAATTTGTCAGATATTAAGACTGACCATAGGAAAATGCTTGCCTTAATAGGCAAATAAAGTTATAATGATTATAAGCAAAGTATCTTAATGAAATCGAATACACAGAGTTAAGTAAATTTAAGATTTCCCTATCTATTTGGCAGACTCCTGTTTATATATTGACAGTTCAATTCCAAACCATGACCATAGGAAAATGCTTGCCTTAATAGGCAAATAAAGTTATAATGATTATAAGCAAAGTATCTTAATGAAATCGAATACACAGAGTTAAGTAAATTTAAGATTTCCCTATCTATTTGGCAGACTCCTGTTTATATATTGACAGTTCAATTCCAAACATTGCTATGTCGACTTAGCACGTTTTTAATTTTTTTGCGTTTTTGAATTTAGATTTTTTCAACTTTCCCCCTGGCCCACGATGACACAAGCTTGATTGTGGAATAAACAAACTTGATTGAGTAAAAAAAATAGATACGATAAAAAGTTTGTGCCTTAAGTCTTATCTAAGCGAACGTTATCGTTCGACATCGTGGACCAGAGGGTTAAATTCTGTCAAATTTTGATTGTGATTGGCTAGTCCAATCAATAGTTATAAACAACAAAGTTCTACCTCATATGGTTTTTTTAGATATCGCCTGTAAACTTTAGGAGCTTTTACTACAAAACTCACTTTTTCGACTTAGCATGTTTTGGAATTGAGCTGTCGATATGTTTGATACTTTTGACACGACTATGTTAAACTATCTTACAAATGTAGAAAGAAGTTAATTGGTTACTTTATGCATCCCAGGAAAGCTATCATGTAGTTAATTGTCTCTATATTGTCTCTAGGTAGTCGAGGGAGTAGTCAATTTAATGTTTTTTGTATTTTACTTAATCAAGTAGATTTTTCCTACCAGAATAGCATGGTGTAATTATACAAGGTGAGTGCAAATCGGCAACAAATACAACACCATACATAAACAACAGGCATTTTGTTTATGTAAAATAATGTGCTACTGTCAAAAACACTTAATAAAGTATTACTTTTAACATATGTAAGTAAATTGCTACTGCACTCACCTTGTATAGTTACACCATGAGAAATAGTCTACTGGAGAGTGTCTACCATGGCCACCTTTAAATTTTGTTTAACTCCATTTATTTATTTACAAATTCTCCTTTATTTAGCTGTAGAAATTTCAATGTTTAATTAAGCAAATGATTTAAGTTAAATTAATCAAAGAACAATAATTAAATTATATGTACAGTGGCTCACAGCTTATATTAAGCCGTGCATTTTTTTGTTTTCAAAACTTTAAAAATAAATTGGTGTCATTTAAAAGCAAAAATGCTATAGTCTAAAGGTATGGTCACACATGGTAAATACTTTGACGTTGTTTACTCTTACAAGCGTTTTGCAAGATCAAACAGCATAAAATGAAATAAAAGAAATAAAACTAAATATTTGTTAACAAACAACATTTATTGTAAAATTTAAAATTTTAATATATTTAAACTAAAAAATTCTCGTTTTTTTATGTCACAGATTATTTTATGCAGTCAATTTCCACTGTACCCATAGCTCAATGAAGCGTTGTTGGTTTTTCATTTTTCTCTATTTTTCTACTGCTATCAACATTTTTTTATCAAATTTTGAGTCCGATTTTGTAACGTCAAGTGTCAATTTAAAATAGTTCAAATGAGTCCGCATACAATGTTAAAACAACGAGAATTGGTTTTAAACCATTTCCTGCTGCCACTGGCAATTTAAAATTTGTTGAAGCAACCATGGACAATTTTAAGTACCTTTAGATTATAAAGGACAACTCGTTGGAAAGCGCAGAAAACCTGAGTATAAGATCAGATTTTCGACTTTACCAGATTGATGATTTAAAGACCTTAATGTTATCTTAATTTGATGGTAAATTTTAGAAATCAATTTTAAAAAAGTGCTACTGGTCGCATATATGCCAAATCGCCCCAAATCTTTTGCAGATAATTAATGGTTAGTTTTTATTTAATGTTTTAGAAACCCACACGTTTTTGCATAAAATAAGCTGTGACGGGAAAAAACAAGCAGTTTTTGTTTAGTTTTTATATATTAAAATGTACATTTTTGCAATAAATGTTTTTTGTTTGTTAAGGTGGATTCACTCATTTGTGAAAAGTGGGAGTTGTTCGAATAAAATGTTTTTCAAAAAGAGATACGTCAAATTTCACATGACAAAAACTTTGTCCAAACAAATATTTTGTTAAGAACGAATGGGCAAATCCGTCTTTAGAATATAACTAACATTTTTTTTCTTTTAAATTACACCAATTTCCGTTAGTTTTCTTTTTACGGAGCTTTGAAAACACACAAAAAATGCACTGAATAAAATAAGCTAAGTGAGCCACTGTACCTATGTAGAACATTTTCTGATATTAAATACAAAATTTAAGGAAAAATCAACTCAACAAATTTGACAACACAAACAAAACCAAATAACAACATTTACAAAATGTGTCATAAAATTTCTTATAAAAATTGTTGTGGTTTTAATTCCCACAAAATATTGTTGTACAAAATAAATTTAATTAAAATTAAAGGAAAGAAAAGAAAGCAAACAAATGTTTAGCCACTTATGTTGTTTAGTAAAATCTATTACAAATCAAACCACAAAATTCAAAAAACTCTCGAAAAGTTCTAGAATAGTTTCGAGTCTCAAACAATGCTACAGCCATAACAGCTCGCCATCTGATTTTGAAATTGTTGATGTAAATATCGATAAAATGATTAATGAAGATGATGAGTTTGCCTCGAATTACAATTATGAAGCCCAGACACAACAAACAACATCGAATTTAGCAGATGTTGTGGCTCCAGTGGATGTTGATCCTTGGCTTGATGAGGAATTGCAGAACGGTGGTACTGTCGATATGGAATATGTAGAGAAATTGAGAGAAGAAATACATTATGCCGAACCTCCTAAACAACGTACGGGTTATTATGAATTTGAGGGTATTAAAATATGGCTGCCTAAGAAAATGTTAACACCAGCCACCTATCGTTATCGCCTGGATGAGGGGGAGGAGGAAACATTGCCGGATGATATACGCATTTGTAAATTTGAGAAATTTAAACCATCTGCTAAATTTGTGTATGAAAATGTTAAACGTTAATTGCTTTGTTTAGATGAGTTTTATATTTTTGTATTTAATTTTTGTACAAAAATCCTTGTAATGTTGTAAAAAATCATAATTGGCAATTGCTTATATCAAACCATAATCAAATTATGCATATTTCTAAACCAAAATGGATTTTTAATAAGCGTTTCTTTTATTTCCTAACAAAAATTTTGGCTTTAATGATTGAAATTGAAAATAAAGGATACAGATTATCCTTACTTTATTTTCAGCAAAAATCGTTTTGTTATACATAAAGATTAATCTGTGGTAAATTATATTTTCCACCAAGTGTACACACCTTTGCAAAAGCGAGTCTTTTGAGCGATTTGCACAAAAATGTCAGAGTTCACTTTTAGATTTGTATGTGTGTGCTTTTTTCTATGAAGGTTAGGTTAGGTTGAGTAGAGAGGCTACTAATAGTTCATAACGTTTCGGATTTACGCAGATGACGCTTCGGCTTTGAAGTGTTATTCTATATATTCAAAAATCTATAGGTAACATTGACTATGTTAAGAACTTAGTCTCCTCGAAATAGTTTTTTAAATTCTACCAGTTTGAATTCCTAAGTTACTACAAGTTTAGTATATTGTCCACGTGTAAATATTCGTCCAAAAGCAGGACAGTTACACATAAAGTCTACTTACGTTTCGTCCCCTTCTAATTTATTATACCAATATAGCTAGATGTGACCTGACCTCAATATGACCAGTTAATATATCGACTAGCCTCCTAATTTTTTGGTCTATTATAAAGTACTGCTCAAAGTTATAGCGCGCTTCTATAAACCTTATGAAACTTCACTAAAAATAACAAAACGTTTAAAAAATATATATATTTTTTTTGAATTCAGTTTAGAAACTCAAAATTAAAATAACATTTCATTTTCTTTAGAAAAACTTAAAAATTAATGAGTCAAAATTATAGCACATTAAAATCCACTAAACGTTAACCTAATCGAAAAGTAAAGATCAGAAAGATGAAATGTTTCCACTTTTAGCTTTTAATATACATTTTATTCTTTTCGGGATGGAATTGACCAATTTAGAGCACTCATCTATAGTAATTTTAGAGCAAATTTGTTTTATGGCAGTTTTAAAATCGTGTTTTGCTGATATCTTGTTTTTTTCGATATCACGATCAATAATAGCTCATATATTTTCGATTGGATTTATATCTGCCTTATGGCAGGGTGCATTATCTTGCTGAAAATAGCTTTGAGTCGTTTTAGACCCAAAAAACTCTTTCGTAATATGCAGGTAATTCATCGAAAATCAATTCGATGTACATAGTTCCGAGCATTTAAACGTCCTTTACAAAATAATGAGCTGTAAAACATCCTCATACGTTGACAGATCCACCACCTCCTTGTGGTCTTGACTGAAAACAGAATGGCTGATCCTTTTCCTGCATTGTTCGCCGAACAATTCAAAATGGGATTCATCGCTAAAAATAACCCGATTCCAGTCTCTTTCTGTCCAATTTACATAATTCTTACAGCAGCATAATCGTTTTTTTTTTTTTTTTTGTCTGGAGCTTGTTGCGGTAAAGGTGGCGTTTTTTGGTGTAGCTTTGGAGACCGGGTTGTACTTGCGCTAATTGATTTTCCAAGAGCTGATGACCATTCGGAAGCTAGTTGGCGACTACCAGCGGATCGATTTCGCTTACAAATTTGTACTAAATGACGATCTTGTATAGGAGTTGTACATTTAGATCGTCCCTGGCCGGGTTTATTTGAAAGTGATTCTCCAGCAGTGATTCTTTTTTAGCAATATTGTAAACACATTTTCGTGAAACATTTAGTATGTTAGATATTTCGGTATGCGAAAAATGTTCCGAAAGCAGAGTCTTTATAGCAATTTTCTGCTTCATAGTAACACTTTTACGACCCATAATCTCAAATACCAAAAATCGAAAAATGTCTATAAATCTCGACTCATATTAACAAATTTCACACTTAAGTCGTGGTTTTAACTAAAGCTGAATGCAGTTTATTATTTGTACTTAATTTTTGTGAGAATTAAGAACCGTTATATTTTTTTATGAATATTTAAAAATAGTGCGCTATAATTTTGACTCATTACCAGCGTTGTCAACTTGGTGCGTTTCGCACCATTTTTGGTGCTTTTTTAAATTTTTGGTGCGAAAAACTCTTTAGTTGGTGCGCTTTTTAATTTTTGGTAGCACCAAAGCACATTCAACACAACTTTTTGTTTCAGTGTGAGAAAAAATATTTCTACAATAAAATACATCTGTTTGAGTACAATTTCATTCAACACTGCAAAATTTTTTTTTGTGTATTACGGTGCATTTTTTAATTTTTTCGAAAATGTGATGAAATCTTTATTTTTACTAATTTTTAATTGCAGTTTTTTAATAATTCATAACTCATGAAATCTATACGATAAAAAATTTATTTTAAATACGAATGTATGATAAAATTAACATTTTAAACATGTAAATAAAAATTCTTGTATAACCTGATGGTTTGGTCTACTGAACTGTAGACGAATAACCAGGGATAGAGTACCAGTGGAATCCTGACAAATTTTATTGGGAAAAATCAAATAGAAGTACTTTAATTAAAAAACAAAAATATATAAAAAAAAAGTACCAAAAGTACCTGAAATTAGCTTTTTTACCAATTAGTACTTTAGTTCCGAATATCATATTGTGAGTTAAATTTTGAGTGGTTAAATGCTTATTCTATCTTTATTAGCTCATTTATTGAAAAAAAAGGCTTTTACTATTATTACTTTTACTAACAATCGTTGATAAAAAGTTTTTTATAGAACTTATGATATTAAAAAATTTCAAATTAATTAAATAAATATTTGAAACAAAAACGAAATTCTTAACTTGGTGCGTTCTTTTGTAAATTGTGCGCTTTTTTCTCCATTTTGGTGCGTTTTGAAATTTCAAAGTTGACAACGCTGCTCATTACTCATTGGCAAGAGATAAAAAACGATTTGCCTCTCTCTTATTTTAAATATTTTTTGTTCTTTTTTTTTTTTGCTGTTGTATGACCAGGGCTGTCAGATATGGCGATTTCTCGCCAAACGTGGCGATTTTGAAACGTGTTTGGTCGAGATTTTCCGTTTGGCGACATGGCGATTTTTTGGCGATTTTTGATATCACTGGCGATTTTCACCAAAACATCTATAATGAATTATGTGATGAAAAAATCGTATTTTTTTTGGTTTTTATAAATCCAATTGCCCAAAACATCTATAATTAATTATGTGATGAAAAAAATCGTCTTTTTTTTTGGTTTTTATACATCCAATTGACAACGAAATGAATCATCTGAATTTGGAATTTCAATCTTACAGCATGGATGCAGGAAGCATGCATGAAAAAATGTATTGTACACTTCTTATGGTTTCAACAAAAGTTTTCAAACCTTCTGTTTTATATAATACTGAAAACAATGAAAATTTTTTCAATGATTTACATGCAGCTATTGATTCTTCAAATTCATTTTTGCCTCTAGATGCAATTGATTTTGCAGAGTTTGAAACAGAATTAAGAAATGCGAAATTGAGCGAAGTAGAAATAATCGTACTTAAAGAAAACTGTTTTGTGTATTTAAAAAAACTTTTAAAAGAGATGATAAGCAGATTACCAGAAAATATGAACTTTTTTAAAGCTTTTGGACAATTTTCTATTTCAAAGTGTGCGAATACATTATCTCAAACTAAATTTGGCGTTGTTCAAGAAACATTAAGACCATTTATGGATCCAAATGTAGCAATAGGCGTGTATGAAACTCAATGGGGAAAACTTTCGTTCATAAATTGGAATAATTATTTTAATAACGAAATTCCAACAAATTTACTTGAATTTTGGCCAAAAGTGTTTGATTATCACGATACAGTAATGTCTGCGTTGAAAGGGTATTTTCAATAATGAATTATACAAAAACTCGACTACTGCAATTCGTTTACGCCGACTAATGAAATGATAAAAAAATTCAACTCAACTATGTATGAAAGTCAAGACTCTAGTAATGAAATCGCTGAGAATGAAGTTTACGAACTTTTAGACTTATCTACTTAATTTTACTTTTTTTTAAATATGATCTCCATTTTTATGTAACAAAGTTTTAAAATTTTTTAAATAGTAAAAAATACAAAAACGGATATAAATGTGTATATGTTTTATTAAAATATTGTTTAATAAGTAACAATTAATGTATTAAATAAAAAAAATTTAACAAAAACTTAAAAAAAATTATTTTTGGCGATTTTTTTTGGTTTTTTCTCAATTTTTGGCGATTTTGACTTAAAAATTGAACTAGGTTTTTTTGTGTAAACAAAATTTATTTCTTTTAAATATAAAAAAAAATTAAAAACTGAACAATCGGATTTTGGCGAATTTTGGCGATTTTTTACATCCGTTTTGGCGACGGAGCTCAAAAAAAATCTGACAACCCTGGTATGTACGTATAATAAAAATACCTAAACGATTAAAAAAATAAAGCCTTATACATAATCTTTAAAATAATTCATATATAAACTTTTAGTTGTAAAGTGCGCTATAAATTTAATCAGTACTTTAGTTTAGAATCTCTTTCAATCTTTCTTGATTTTCCAAATATGATGTCAATCGTTCTACCAATTGTAGAATTCTACCAGTTCTCATTGCTTGCCCATTCTTTTAGTTCTTTCTTAAGCATTTGAAAGGGTTTTGCATTTTCTAGGTTTATGGCGTACATGCGTAACCCATCTTGGCTAACAATACAATGGCCTGTGATTCATATCTCCGGATTACTTTAATCTGAATAAGTGTTTATGACTTTAAAAACATGAGCTTGTATTAATATTATTGCATGTGGTAAACACTTTTTGCAAATTATCCAACACAAATCAAATTATAATAAATAACAAGTAACAGTCTAATTCATAAAAACACATATCCATACAAAATTTGCTTTATAAGCTTTATGTATTCGGTTGTGCCGATATATAACACCAAATTACCTATAATGGGATGAACGTCATAAAATATTGCACCGTAATTTCTATTTATTTTATATTTATTTTGGTGGAGTTTTATCTCAATAACGATATTTACTAGAATTTTATGCATATTCCAGTCATAGTCAAGAATTTATATTTGCCACTTTCTTTCAAAATTGCGCTTTGTTAATATGTTTGCAGCCTGTAACATAAAGCGATTTCCTTTAAAACAAAATAAATTAGGTACCAAAAAGCCCTAGGAAACTCATTTTGGCTTTTTGTAATGTCAAAATAATCACTTCTGTGTACTCTGTGGTTATTCTCGGAAGTCAAGCTTGTATGGTAGCTATATGTCCAATTATGAATCGGGAGTAGTCCTTATAAGGGAGCTATGACCCATTATGGGCTGATGATCATATAATTCTGCATGACGATTTATAGTGATGTAGAAATTTATACTTATTTAAGTGGTCTTCCGTGTCTTCCGGAGTAGACTTTATATGGGGACAACGGTCAAATATGGACCAATAATCATGAAATGTGGCACAACGATTTATATATATGTATATATGAATAGTTTATTTTAAATTTGATTTTTATAAGAGCATTTAATTGATTTTCAGAAGTGGACTTTATATGGGTGCTGCGGTCAAATATGGACCGATCGTCATAAAATTGGGTATGAATGTTCTTATTCTTATTCTTACGTAAGTAAGGGTTATTTGTGCGGAATTTAAACTTGATGCTGATGCTTATCAGAGATTTTTGCGAATTTAAGTGATTTCCGGAATTGGACATCATATGGGTGCAACGATCAAATATGAACCGATCGTCATAAAATTGAGTGAGACGATTTTTATATTTGTATGGACTATTTGTGTTGAATTTCAACTATATAGTGATTATTTAAGAGATTTATGCGCATTTATGTGATTTTCGAAAGTGGACTTTGTATAAGGCTATGTCAAATGTGTACCGATGCAAACAAAATATCGTTTTGAGATTTCTCGTTGCATGAAACTTATTTTTGCTGAATTTTGTAATCATACTAGTTTTCTATAGACATTTATTTACCATAAAACTATAGTCCGGAAAGACATTTGTATGTGGGCTATGACAAATCGTGGACCGATTCTTACCATTTTTAGCAGGCATTGTCCTTTTATAATAAAATGCATTAATAAAGCAAAAAAAAAAGCTGAAAAATGTCGAGATTGTCTGAAACTTCGGTCTATAACTCGGATCCAATTGGACCGATTTTACTCATTTTCAATACTAAAGATTTCGGTGGATCAAATAATGTTTGGTAAAAATTTCATTGTTCTATGGCTTTTTTTCGAAGCTCTATCGTGATTTCACTAGACGGACGGACATGGCTAGATCGTCCTAGAATCTTATAAGGACCCAGTATATATAGACTTTTTTGCTCTATGACCAATATTTCGATGTGTTGCAAACGGAATGACAAACTTAATATACCCCCATATTTTTGGTGGTGGGTATAATGAATAAACTATCAAGAGCCATTGGGGACAATATTCGAGCAATGACAAAAGGTAGTTATTTTAATAACTAAACACTAATAACTAAACAGCTTAAAGTAAATCAATCAGTCTTATTTTGTTAAATATTAAACTATAAATAAATGGCATAAAACATTTTTTTAATTTTCTTTATTAATTTTTTGTGATGCAATAATAAGTACATAAAGAACTAGCATTTCTGCTACCCACTGCGTATTTTTTACCCAAAAATAAGTACATACATATGTATAGTGATTTTTTTAAAAACACAATCAAATTTATTCTACTGGAAGCATCCAAGTAAACCATTTATAGTGAGCAAAGCTTTTCTTTGCCAAGGGCTATCAACTCAGCAACCACTGCTGTTACAAAAATAAAGCTTTTAATATATAGCTATGGACAGAGAAATAGCACACCAATAGTCTATGAAGTGTCAAACGTATTATATTCAAACATGGAATGATGGAATTCTTTCGTATTTTTTAGCTTCATCGTTGAAAATGTCTGTCATATTTTGATAAAAATTAAGTTTTTTGGTTGGACAATGAAATAGCGCATTATTATTATCTTATTTGGATTTTAAACAAAAATAGTTGATGGTTATTTCGGTTGTAAATTCTTGTGTAATTTAAAAAAAAAATTTGTTTATCATTAATTTCGGTCAACCAAAATGGAAAGAGGACCGCACTGCTCACTTGCAAAAAAGATTATTTGGGAACTTCACCAAAAAAGGTACAAAACAAAAAAATACCTGAAATAATTGGATGTTCTCGAAAGATGGTTTATAATGTCATCAAATATAAATTTACTTAATGTAAAGAAAGATCGGAAGAAGCCACCGCGAAAGACAACAGTTCACGAAGAGAAGGGAATAGTAAAAAAAGCAGGCTAGATTACTGAAATAAGAAATTTGTGTGTGTGGCATTGAAATCGTAGTTTAAATGGATTTCACTTTGTTATTTAATGCAATTCTCGGGAACAAACACTACTACTTTTGTAATTTATTTAATTTACTATTTATTGTTTAAGCAAGTGGCATTCATCATTGCATCATTGTAAATAAAATAATACAATGATTTTAAGTTTTCAAAAAATTATTATAATTTAAATCTGTATTATGAAATTTTTAAGTATTAATAAATTTAATTAATTAATTTCACTCAGACTATGATGGGGTTTAAAGATTATCGCCTATGTTCTATATTCCACTACGAAGTGAAATTTAATTCGTTTTTAATTCCACATATACATTTTGACGGCGTTTTAAAAAATGAGTGAAACTTATGCTACGATGAACCAAACTAGAAATTATATTTTAATTTTGAAATCATTTTCACAAAATTTTGAACACAAACTTAATGAAAATTTCACTTCCACTTCATTTTACAAATGTAGAACCCAGGTGTATATAATACTCAATTTAATTGCAATAAAATGTACATTATTATATATTAATATTTGCATTTTTTCTTTATTGACAACAAAAATATATTGTTTTTAAATAAATGTTGAACGAACTTCACTTTTAATGAGAAAAATTCAACTGAAGAACATTAGTTTAGATTAAAAATATGAAAGGTTGAAATGCATAAAAGAATGTATAAATTAATTTCAAAGAATAAATACAGAAACACGAAGAGAAAGCAAATTTTGTTAAAAAACACTCAAAAATTATATAAAATCCAAGTGATTTTCATGCAAATTTTGAAAATAAATTTTCTCTGCGTAATTCTGTAAAATGCCCTTAAAGAAAAGTGTTAAATTTGAGTCAGTTTAGTTTTAGTGTCAAATATAGGAATGGTAGAGGTATTAAAAAACCAATGATAAAAGGTAATAACTAAAAAGTTAAATAAATGAATATTAAAAAAAATAAAATGGAGAAGTAATTTGTTAGTAAATGGAGTATTTATAGAGATTGGCTGTTCAATAACAAAAGATGTAAAGATTTGTCCAAGTTTTTTAGAGTAATTGAACGCCATTTCAATAATAATTCCTAATATGCATTAGTTAATGAACAAAACCACTGTGAATATTTTTAAAAATGAAATATTTGATGTGAAATTTAAACATCTTAGAAACTTACCACAAACATATTGAGTTAAAGATTTTATTTATTTAATTAAAACAAACATATAGAAAGTAGTATAACAAATAATTATTTCGATGTATAAAAATTAAGAGACATAAAAAATTTACCTTTTTTCAAATTTTCTTTCTCTTCTTTGAACCAGCCGCAGAAGAACTTGCAGAATTTTTCAATTTTCTTTTACCCACTACTTCCTCACTATTTTCATCATCATCTTCCTTTTTGCCCGTCTTAACTTCACGATTCACTTTATAGGCCGCTGTCATTCGTTTAATATTCTCTTTATGTATGATGTCATGATTAACAATACGATGTGGATAATCTGTACCCAAAACGCAACCATATTTACGCTGATCTGCTAGGGAAACCTTCCATGGTTCATAAATTGCACCTGCTGGATATTTGGCCAACTCGGGTACATATTTACGTATGTACGCTCCGGAGGGATCTGTTTTCTTGCCGAAGGCCACCGGACTATAAACACGAAAGTATTGATGGAAAAATGCGGAAGCTGACAGCCACATCCAATTGCCGGCATTTAGAGCCCAATCTTGATCTAGTAAAAGTTCTTCGAAAACTTTCTGACCCTCCTCCCAGGAGATCCAGAGATCACCGCGTGTCAGGAAACAGGCCACTGCATGTCTAGCTAAATGATGAATCCAACCTTCCTGCCTTAGCTGACGCATAATGGCATCAATAAAAGGGTAGCCAGTGCGTGCAAAAGTCCAAGCCTCTAAATGTTGGTCATTGGCTTGCCAGGGTATTTGTAGGCAAAAGGAATTACCCATCATACGATCAAAGTTGGGTTCATAGGCAGCAGCGGTGTAGTAGAATTCACGCCACATTAATTGGCCCATTAAAGAAACGGGTGGTTTGGAATGGTTAGGGTGGCGCTTTAATACATTGTTTAATTTCTGGTAAAACAGTCTAGAACTTAAACAGCCAAATTTTAAATAAGGACTTAATACTGTGGTACTAGGCTCCAAAGAATTGGGATGAGTTTTAGGTTTTTCAAAAGCTGCCACCCAAGCTTCGTTTGCTAAAGAGGAAGTCAAACGTTTTAAGGCCTCTGTTTCACCTGTAAATAAAATGAAGTTAATGTAATATTATAGCAAACAAACAAATACTACCTCCAGGAAATTTTAAGGGACCCAATTCTTCGGGTTTTTTTACTAAATCACACAAAGAAGGCACACAATAACATATTTCATCTTTTTCTTCCCAAGAATCCTTTGGAGGTAAAGAGCACTTCAAAATTTCTGGTTTGTCTAGTGGAACAGCAACTTTTAGTTTCTCCACTAGGGACAAAAATTTCTGATAAGTTAGTGGCGCTTTGCCCAAATTCTTTTGTATGACCACCTGAGGATTGTATACAGTGTGAGAGCAGTAGGTTATTACCTCAACTTTAAACTGTTTAGCCAAATCTTGAATTTCTTTGTCGCGTTTAATACTATAGGGCTCAATATCTTCTTCATATGATAAAAGCTCTGTTTTCCATTCCTCAAACAGACGAGGAAACACTTTGTTGGGATTTCCTCTGACTACATACAATCGCGAGTTTAAGATCTTGAGCTGTTGGTGCAAATCTTCAAGAGATTGTTGCAGGAAACGCCAACGATTGGCTCCCACCCTTAACCACTGTATTATACCGGGATCTAATATGAATATCGGCCGTACACAATATTTGTTTGGGTCCTTTTGAGCCTTCTCGAAAATTATTTTTAGCGCTGGATTATCATGCACACGTAATCCCTTACGAAACCAATGAATTAAAGTACACTTTTCCGACATTATTTCAACCGTTTACGTTACATTTAATAGAATTTGAAAACTTAACAATAATTTGCGAAATCACTCCGAATAAAGTGGCGGAACAACTGTTTGTGGGACGTGTTCAGTGAGTAATTTGCCGCCAATCATTTGTTTAACACAGCTGAAACGTGTGTTGGTGTTGTAAAGTGTGATTCTAAAAAAGTAGTGGGATAGCAGTTTTTTAATTCAAATTAGAAAAACATTACCACTCCTATCATGAATAACAATTCCACATGAAATTTTATTTTTTTAACATTGAATTTTAATAGGAAAAATGTGAAAAGGGAATCAATCTTTTCAATAAGATTGCCTTCGTATAAATTGGGACTTAATATAATTTATGATTAACATTTTATAATAAAAAACTTTCAATTGTTAATGCAGAATTGGTAATAATAATTAAGAAATTATTTAAAACATATTAATAGCATATATAGCTTTTAAATATGTCTTCCTAAAATCGCTTAAATCTTTGGGATAAAATTCCGCACATTCTTATTTAAAAACTAGCTGTATGTAATTGACCTTTGGCGTGTATGAGGAGCTATTGAAACATCAACACATTGCTTAATTTTAATTATTTATTTAAGGTACAATTCAATTGAGTTTTATTGAGACTTTAAAAATTCTGATCACATAAGCTGTTGTATAAAGTTAACATTTATATATGTGCATATAACTTAAAACTATATCGTATTGTTCTAATAAATATTAAAGACATTATTTGATTAATAACGCTACATGCTCAATAATTACAAAGTGTATAAAAAATTTAACATCGGACGATAATCTTTATTTAAGGTACAAGTTAATAATTTGCATTATTATTGGCACCTTTTCAATTAATTTCTTACTACTGTGCCATTTTAACGTTTACCAACACTATTTTATTTGTTTACCTATAAAATACACGTCAGTTTACTCTCTGCAATTGTCAGAATTTTTGACATTTATTTTTTTTTAGAGAATTTTTTCATTTAGTTGTTTTTACGCGACCGAGGAAATATAACACGTTCGTATACGCCAACAATAGTCTAAATAATTTATAAAATTTTCATTATTTTCTTAAGAAATTGTTTAAATATCTTTTGCTGCATCGAAATCAATTAAAGTGCAAGAAGAAATGTGCGAAATAAAACAAAGAAATTTGTGATTTTTCTGTTCGTAATACGAAAAGAAATATGAAGTGAAAGCAGAAATGCTAAGAGTGAGAGAGTAAAGTGCCAAAAAGCAAATGAAAAAAATTGCAATGGGCTTAAAGATAAAAAGTCAATAAGAAAAATCAATTAATGTTTTCTGTTTAGTAAAGAGTGCATTAAAAAAGAATAGTTATTGTTTTTCAATATAAATAAAATGCGGTTAAATTTACACTTGACTCATTGGAGTTTGCTGTTTATAACATTCATTTCAAGGTAATTGCTAATGATAATAATGAAGAAGAGGAAGAAAATGCAGACTATGCAAAAATTATGTTGTTGCTGTGGTTTTATTCTCTCTCTTCTTCTTTATAAATTGTCGTGTTGTTGTTGTTGGTATTTTGGCGTGGAAAATAATTTGTATTTCTTGTTTTGCAGTTGCTTCCTGTTTTATGTTGTTGCCTCTGAGAATGCAAAATATGTAACAACAAAACATCTGAGAGACGCCTCAATGGCGTCCAATACCCACATACCTCCTCCCCAACCAGCTACTGTAACGTCATCAACAACTGCGGCAACAAATACGCCAACATTGCAATCTGCCGTTGTAACAAACGCACCTGCAGCAGGTGATCAAAGAAACCATGATAAAACTGCTCTAAATGAGGATACAAATGATAAAATTCTACCAAATTATAAAAAAGTAAAGAAATTGATAACAGAACAACAACCAACAAGTTTACAAAGTGATAATAATATTGCTGCTGATGTACCATCAGAGCCCTCTCCCCCTTTTGCAAAGAGTAGTGTTGAACATTCGGAAACGAATGATGAAATAATCAAGTCTAGTGATAACATTTTAGCTGATGGCGATGATAGTAATATTAATAGTAATAGTGTAGAAAATAAAAATGTATTCAATACAATTGATACAATAGCAGAATCAGAAAATGTTAAAGCAAATAATGAAATTCATTCGTCATTTGAGGAGCCAAGTGATACAAATTTACCACAACAAGTGCCTGACGTGGAACAACCAGCTGAACAGGGAATAATAATAAAGCAACACGTACAAGATGACAATGCTGATATGGCAAATGGGTAAGTTTATGACCACAGATAACAATTATGATAGGTATGTAGTCCCTAAATTTTTAGCGATAACATGCTGAGCGCTACTATGTGTAATATACGAGTATACAAATGATTTGCCGAATTATAGTACATATGTAGGTACATACTAGAGATTTTTATAGTTAAATATTTGTTATTTGTTTTACTGAATGAGAATTTTTCCTCTTGCGAGTACTAATTGTAAAAATTTTTTTAAAAAATTTTTTATTCGAAGGTTTACTTCTAGTTGAACATAATACATAATAATAAACTATGTAGAACATATAACAGAAGTATACAAAAACAAATTTCAAATTATTATGTTCAACTAGAAGTAAACCTTCGAATAAAAAATTTTTTAAAAAAGTTATTTGTTTTAGAAATATAAAAATATATAGTTTAATATTGTGCTTGTATAATATGCTGATTCGATTAAAAATTCTTTAGAGTATTAATCAGTTAAGTATTTCTATAAATATTATTTATTAAAACGCAAGAAAAGAAAATCTTCTTAATGTAGTTTTAGTGCTATTATTCTCATTATTGGTACAAATCATGAAATAGCTACAAAATTTACAAAATCATATTTTTGCAAGCCCCTTAAAGTTATTTTTTTTTCTAACTAAATTATTTTGAATTATTGTATTTACTCAGTAGTAGTTATATGTTCCAAAGATACAATCATTTTATAAATGTACCGTTACAAAATCAATTGCTTTGTACTGAGGGCTATTCACATGTTGTCGAGTGAACTCATTTCATTTCGTAAAAAAGCTTCTTACGTGGCACTCTACCATGTATCAGTCAATGAAGGTGACCGCACTGGAGCAGCATAGTTAACCACTGACCGACCAACCTTCTAATGGGTTGGAATTATTCCTATTTCGCAATTTGTGCGTGATTGCAGTGGAATGTGCTGCGAAAGTAAAAAGTGACACCCAAAAGTTTCGTCTGGTACCGGATTAACCCGAAAGGAAAAACAAAACTTCAATTCCTATTACAAAAATATGTGGTTTTGTTTTGATGGATCGCAGCTAAGACTAGAATTCTAGTTTTACTAAATAATTTTTCCTTTTTGAAAGAGTTTTCACTATTTTTAACCATTTTAATCAATGGTAGTATTCCAGAATTGTAAACAAACATAAAGGGTGGTTAAATTTCAAGGGCCGATGTTGATTTTGAATAAAACACAAACTATTTAGGAAATTATTGTAATTTTATTTTATTATGATATATTGGTATTACTCAATTATGTATGGAACAAAATATCGGCCAAATGGGCGCCGCGACCACGGCGGCACACCTCCATCCGATGGTCCAAATTTTCGATGACCCTGAGGCATAATGGAGGTTCTATGCCGTTAATGTGCCGAATTATCTCATCCTTTAGCTCTTGAATTGTTGCTGGCTTATCGACGTACACCTTTTCTTTCAAATAACCCCAAAGAAAAAAGTCCAACGGTGTCAAATCACATGATCTTGGCGGCCAATTGACATCGCCATTACGTGAGATAACACGGCCATTGAATTTGTTGCGCAAAAGAGCCATTGTTTCGTTATCTGTGCATTTTGCATTTTGATTTGAACGCCCATTTTCATAATAAGTCTGGATAACTTTAACACGTTGTTGGATTGTGTATCTCTCCATGGTTCAAATTGAGTAAGTCTGAAATAGAGAAATGTCAAATAAAATTCGGAAAAAAGCTTGGCGTTTAGGTGTGGTTCACATTCACCATCGGCCCTTACAATTCACCACCCTTTATTTATGATCCATAAGTTAAACTTTATTTAATAAGGGATTTTCTTTAGGAAACTATTTACAATAAATTTGTTTTGCTATTGAACAATTTATAATATTTTTTCACAATAGCAGGCCTTTGGCATCAATGATCGATGGTCATATGTTAAGATCTATCAAGCAACATTTTTCTCCAAAATTTGATAATGATTCCAAAAATGTCTGTATCATGCAGATATTGTTATGTGTGCGAATATAAATTTGTGGAATTTAAGACAAAATCACATTTTTTTAACATTAATAATGTTGCAGTCAACAGACAGACAGACCAGTGTTAAGCACTTAACAGTCATAATTCTAGAAATTTTGAAAAAATAACTTTTAGGATGAAATTCTCTAGAAGAATTTGGACAAATATGCAATTGCACACGTATCCCACTATATAGAGAGGGTAGTGCAAAGTATCCTAAATGAGATTACATTAGTCGAATTTGTGAAATAATTTTGGAATTTGTATAAAACGATTTTGAAAAAAAAAATGTAATGTACATATGTAATGATTAATGTAGTCTTATTTAGGACCTTTTGGACTACCCTTTTTATATATACCCACTATATTCCAAAAGGACCTAACTAAGACTACATTAATCATTACATACACTACATTTTTTTTCAAAATCGTTTTATACAAATTCCAAAATTATTTTAGAAATATGACTAATGTATAGTGAGATACGTGTGCAATTCCATATTTGTCCAAATGCTAAAAGTTACTTATTTTAAAAATACAAGTTTTTCAAAATCGTTTTAACCAAAGAAATTTTTGTTTTTAAATGCATAAATGCATAAAAAAATTCGTTGAAATGCACTTGGTTTGAACTTATTATAAATATTCAAAATCGTTTACAGAATAGTTCAAAGTCTAATGCCCATGTTTAATAAACAAAATTGCTATTTGAAAAAGTTTTATCAACAAAGCAAATTTTATCATTTAGACGCTTTGTATTCATGATTATTATATTATAATATATTTCTTATTATTGTTTATTTGACTTTTTTTATTAAGATTTTGGTAATTATTTAAGCTTTAGGTGTTTTTTATAAAAAAAATTTTTTAAATAAAAATTAAATTAAAATAGGTGTTTTTTATAAAAATTTTATTTTTAACCCCCTTATTCAAAACCGATTATTAAATTTAACAAACGTTCATTAATCAAATTTTTATAAATGCAAATATGACATAATAAACGTTTGTTAAATTTAATAATCGTTTTTAAATCATAGCTGTAAATTAATGATTAATAATCTTAATGATTAGTACTCGAATTAAAATTTTTTTGTTTCTGTTTTAATTGATTAACTAAGATTAGTTCTCGAAATTAAGGATTAATAATCGATTAGGATTAAATTTAGGTCAGGATTAAAGAGGATTTATTTGGATTAATTTATTTTTTAAAAATAGTCCTACGATTAATACATTTAATCTAAAATATTAATCGATTAATAATTTAGATTTATTTGGATTAAACAGGATTAATCTATAATCAAAAAGAAAAAAAGTGGTACATGTAGTTCAGATGCATTTAACAAAAAAAAATTAACAATTCAGGATTAAACAATTAATAAAACAAATTATTATAAGTAAACAAACATGAAAGTTGATGAAACTTATTATATAGAGTTTCCAAAAAACAATTAATCCTGTTTAATCCAAATAAATCTAAATTATTAATCGATTAATATTTTAGATTAAATGTATTAATCTGAGGATTATTTTCAATTTTTAATTAATCGATTAAATTAAAATTTTAAATAAGGGGGTAAATAATTATCAAAATAATAATTATATTATAATTTTACCCCTTGTACAATTAGGCTTAAAAAAACTCAAGTACAAAGACTCAATTCACATTTTATAACATTACGCTAATCTAATAATGAATCATTTTATGTTTTAAGTTAAAAATACATTTTTATCAAAATGCTTCTAATACAATTTCTCTTTTACAATATTTAGTACTTTCAGTCAAATATAATAATAAAATGAACAAGTAAAACACATTTAAATACTGACAATTAGTAGGCGTGTTTTATATGTCCAACAAAAACCCTTTTTCATATTAATAAAATGGAAAACGATATTTAAACTTTACGTATTAATAGTAGGCGTAGTTTGAAAAACAAATAAACAAGGCAAAGAATTTTAATATTTTTAAAATTCTTTTTAAGTCCTACTTAAGTTTCAATGTCTATTCGAACCTTACTTAATTAACATTTCTGTTAACAAATACATTTAATATTTTTACACAAATCTTATAATTTATAACAATAATTTCTTCCTTTCTCCTTTTGAAAAATCATTGATGCTTAAGCTTGCGACAAAATAATTGATTTTTTAAATTCAATGGATGTGTTTTGTTTTAGTTTTTGTTTAATAATATTATACTACCTGTACATACATACATATGTACATATATAGTATTTTACATGGCATATTATTTTGCATTTTGCAATCAATATTGTTAAACATTGTTTACATAATTTTGCCAACTAATAAATTATTGGATAAATACGTTGGAGTTGAGAGCGAGTATTATTATTATTATTAGTTGGCAGTTGTTGTAAGTTGGAAGGGAGATTTAACCAGAAGGCATAATTGTCATAAACAATCCTACAGCGCCAGTCCGTGCGCTAGTGTCAGTCGTCAGTGATGTCGTTGTTGTTATATTCATTTTCAACCTACATAAAGGCCATGTCAAAACACAACATAATTATTTTCAATACAATTTCACTCAATGAAAAATGTTTTTCCAAGGATCTGCCTTTAAGAAAAGTGCGTTGGTGTGGCTGCAGCGGCAGCGGCGGCGGTTTCGCTTTTTAAACAACTTGGTTTTTTTGTACGAGTATATAAGTATGTGCATTGTGTTTAGCCACCACAACTGACTATTTTCTTTTTAACAATGAATTTTTTTTACTAAATAATACATAAAACCGCGCCGCGCCACCTTGCCAGCATAGAAAATTGGAAAGTAAAAAAGTCTAATAAAAATCACACGCTTTAGTAAAGGTGGCGTAGGTTGATCTCATATAATCATACTATATACTGCTTTAGTGATCCCCGTTGTAGTATCAAACGTAAACCTGACCCACACCAATGATGTGCTAATATTGTTGCAGTTTGTAGCGTTTTATTATTATTTAGTTTTTTTTTTTCTGTTTTTTTTTTATTATTTCTTGGCTCATTTTGCATTTGCTTTGGGTTATTGCGCAAAACAGCAACAACAACTAACAAAATTATACAAATTTAACATAAATTTCAATTATTTATTGAATTTAAATCTAAAAGAGATTTTACAAAACGAAAAAAATGGAAAACATGCAATTTTTCTTTGTATCAACAAATAGATATTTTTTCTTAGGGTTCCACCGAATTTTTGAATTCGTCTTGAGCTTGAAAATAATTTTGAAATAAAATTTAATCAGGTGATGCTGCCAGATCCAGTTCAAGTAATCGTGCTACTTCTAATGTTTGAGTTCACAGGTCTTTTGGACATATCAAAGTAGGGCTGGATAAACAGTTGAATATGTGGAGGCTGTCATGAGGTGACTGACCAGAAGGCATTAAGCCTATTGCTCCATATAGATCTTAGTTGGGCCAAAACGACTCTTGTTGTATGCGGCAGAGTTTTCTCAATGTCTGCTATCGGCGGTGGGCGACCTCTAAACACGACATTCGTGCGCGGAATTGGTGGCGTCTCTATAAATGTCGTTCAAGCTGCGATCAAGTGGATCCTGTATATTCAAACTGTAATTATTCATAGTTGAAAGTTTACAGTTTAGGTTAAGATTGGTTTCAATTCGAGTTTCTAAACTGAAATTTAACATCCACTGCTTATAGTTTATACTGTAAGACAAAGTTTAGTTAATAGTGGTTTAGATACATTGGAGCGTCTAGAAGTTGTTGCGATATCATGGTTTCTAATGAACCTAAATTAAACATCCACTGTTTATAGTTTAAACAGTAAGACAAAGTTTAGTTAATAATAGTTTAGATACGTTAGAGCGTCTAAAAGTTGTTGCAATATCATTGGTTCAGCGAATCGGAAGTTGTTTTGATTACAGTGGTTCTAGTACTAGTGATTTTGATACAAGTTCTAACAATTTCCCGAAATTGGTTAATTATTTTCAGACATTTATATTGTTTTTAAAGAATGAATATCTTCCTTTTTAAATTATATCTTCATTCAATATTCGGCCGTACTGCCAAAATTATTGTTTATTTATTTTTTGTTCGTCTCAACATTATTACGTTTTATTCATTTATTAAACCCTTAAGCCACCCATAAAGTGTTGTTTGTATGTGTTTTTATCGATCTCTCTGTCTGCCTGCCTATCTATTGGTATGTCTGTATATGTACATACAGTGGCTCACAGCTTATTTTATGCAGTGAATTTTTTTGTTTTTAAAATGAATTGGTGTAATTTAAATTTATTCTCAAAAACAATAAACTTTTATTGCAAAAAGTACATTTTAATATATTACAACTAAAAAAATATAAAAAAGCTCGTTTTTTCACGTCACAGCTTATTTTATACAGTAAATTTCTACGCTTTTTCATTTCTCTCAATATTTTCTGTTGAATTGTGAGTCCGATTTTTTAACGTCGTGTCAATTTAAAATAGTTCAAAAGAATCCGCGTACTGGCCTCCGAAGTTGAAGCTAGCCTGGGCAAACAATGTTGTGTTGAAACAGTTAGCCGAGTCGGGAATTTAACATTTGTTGAAACAACCATGGACAAGTTTAAGTACCTTCTGATTTTAAAGAACAACTTGCAGGAAAGCGCAGTGAACCTGGGTATATGATCAGATTTTCGATTTTACCAGCACTAATCGGGTATTGTGGAAACGTGGTTAATATGTAAATGGCCAAATTTGATGACACCGCCACCATGTATGTCGCCAGACCTTAGGTTAGGTTAGGTTAGCAGGCGGCCGTGTAAAACGGCCCACTTAGGTCCATATCATTGGTCCCATTGTGATACCTGATTGAATAGAAGATTATAGAGAGAAGAGAAAGAGTAAAAGAGTGAGCAGGGTAGTAGTAGGATGAGTGGAGTGTAAGAGGGTGAAAAGTATGAAAGATTTGATGGATAAACGTTTAGACCAAAACCTTAAAGAGCGCCGAATACCTAGATGGATAGATAATGCTACTGCAGCCAATTACTGCTTCTGATAAAAGCGTCAATATCCTCCAACTTCAAAGCTGAAAATTCAGATAAGTCATCAAAGAATGGTTGCCCCAGAAGAATGGTGCGAGATCCACTCATTGCTGGGCATTGACATAGAAGATGAGAGACCGTTTCTTCCTCCTCTTCATTATTGCAACTCCTACAAAAATCGTTATAGGGTAGACCCAGTCGTCTTGCATGATTGCTCGCCAGACCTTAATTTGATTTCATTTTAGAAATCAGCATAAGGAATAACAAATTGTGTAACAAAAACGATTTAAGAAAAGGGCTACTGATGGACTAGTCGAATATTTCGCAGAGTATTGCGCAAAAACTTGCCGCATCTAAAATAAAATAAGCTGTGACGTGAATGTACATACATTTTTGCAATAAATTATTTTTGTTTACAATTTCTTTTATAAGTTGCTACTAATTTTCATTTTATTTAGCTTTGAAAACAAAAAATACCCTGCATATAATAAGCTGTAAGCCACTGTATATTCAAAATTAAGTATCTTTTTCATAATAATAATTTCTTCTCTCTTTCGATTAAATAAACGTACATATTTATAAATGTATTTTAAGGAGGGAAAATCACTTTTGATCTCATTGTCATGGGAAATGTCATGATCCAAAGACATTATTTAAATGTGTGGCATGACTTTTTTTTTTATCAAAATTTAAAGTGTAAATATACAAATCAAAAACAAACAAACTAAAAAAATAAATATTTATTATGAAATTAATTCACTTTTGGCATGACGCAAAACAAAAATGGTTATTGATACAAATTAGTAAGAAAAATATAACAAAAACAATAACAAGAAAATAAAATGGAAAACCGGTAGTCTGTTAGGGAAATGTTTTTAAAATTGAAAAGTTTTTGAGTGTAATAAACTAATTTGAATGGTAATGGAAGCGAGGAGGGCGGGAAATACTCTTAGTGGAATAATTTGAATCTTTATTAAATTTAAACAATTTTAAGAAAATAGGAAAATTTAAAATGTGTTGCTCAAATTGTTCCTTATCAAGATCAATGATCTCTACAAGAGTTTCAAGCGATGTGACTTTAAAATAGCATTTAAAACTTAAAGCGTCGATAGAATCGAGAGGTCAACGATTCATCAACTTTTTTTTTTAGCGTTTTTAAGCAATCTTACAAACGGTAGCACACATTTAGTGTTTCACCAACACTAAGTTTGACGTTGGATTTTTTTATTTCTTTAAAGTCTTTTACCAAACAATTGATTGTGTATAGAAATTATTTTCTTTGAAATGCATCGGATTGTCTGTTCTCTGATGGCTACTAACATTTTATTCAGAATGATTTTTGAACGAAAATTTATTGTTATTTTTGACTCGTCTTAAAATGGTATTTTTTATAATCAATGATATACTTTTGCGACTTTTGAGAGATTTACAGCGAAATTTACACTGAGACGAAAATCATAAAATAGCATTAATATATTGAAGATCCAATCACCTCAGAAAACTTCATTACAAAGTAATGACTTATTATTATACGGAGAGCCAAGTATTTACTCAATCGACTTTGAAAAAGAGGTAAACTGCTTCCTCTTCTTTGGCAGAAAAAGAACATATTATTCCTCAATAAATTTTAAACAAAGGCGTTAGCTTAGGAATTTGTAAAAATATTTCCAAAGTCCCTGGCATTTGTGAGCTTTAAAAGGTTTTTAACCAATGCGCTATTTGCTTGTTAGCACTTAACATCTTTTTAAGGTAATGAAAGTTGCGCTATTTGCCCCAGATAGAAGCAAAATTCATTGTAAAACCAGTGGCAAATATTGCGTCAAATCAAAAGTTTTGTTAGAAATCTCGTTTTCATTATATCTCGAAAATTTTTTGTCAACGCTTTTTATTGCCAGCACAACAAAACATCTACGGCCAGAATGTTTGGAAAAGACAGCAACTCGTCATTAATTTTATACAATTACAGGTACAATTTTGGAAATTACCTATGAAAAAATCGTTATCTCCTCAGCTCATGCAAAGTAGAAATATTATTGCGGAAGCTGTCATGGTAAATTACGAAGCTGCACTTTTATAGTCAATTTAGTTAAGTGATATCCAGTGCAGAAATAATTGAAGCTGCCAAAACGTAGCATTAAGGTATGTCACATCTTGTATGCAAATCATTGTGAAATTTAATATGTATAATTCATTTATGATAATGTGTGTCATGACAACCTCATACAGTTGGAGTTTTTCATTGGTATACCAGGATGCATCGGTATGGCAAAAATGTGTTTCTTATTGACCAGACAGTTTCTATTAGCTTGTCACCCCAATCATCAAATACTAATATAAGAATATCCTTCCAAGACACATACGGTTTAACTGTCTACGTTACCCTAACGACATCCAGGACACCATCTCCATTGCACCAAATGTTAGTATCCGAAGCCACCATTGCCTATAGTTCGTAATGAACAGAGACATGATTTTTGTATTATGAGTTCTACATTTTTATTTTATTTTCCCGATAACAATTGATATTTTTTTAAATTACAATACTGCTTCTTAGAAGCTAATTTTTCTATAAATTTTGTTTGTTAAGAAAGAAAGTTATTAGCCTAAAAGTTTGGCATAATTTTTTTCTTTGACTCTCCTCAATAGGGTCTGCTATATTTTTGTTATAAATATTTTAAATCAACTTATAGTTAAATATTCAGAAATTAACAACCAAATCGAAAACAAATAGTTTTTCTGACTGTGCTTAGTTAAAAACTTAAAAAAAACGTGACTTTTAATTCGCTTTAAACAGCTGTATGACATTTTGTGTTACATTTGTTCAATTCACAAGTAATGTTGTATGTTGTACATTGTATGATACAACATCTGATTGTGAACACAATTTTGAGTAAAGACTTCAAAATGTCAAAAGTAAAATATTAAAAATTAATAATAAAAGTGGGGAAAACCTAAAAAGTTTCTGCATTCCGTGAAAAATATAATGCAGACATTTTAATAATTGAGTCAAGTAAGTAAAAATTAATGATCGTTTTTCATAAATTAAATACAATTACATCAAATTATTTAAATTTGTTGCTTATTAATTTTATTTTCTTGTTGTAAATTTGTCAAACAGTTTATGATTTGGGT
Organism: Bellardia pandia; assembly: GCA_916048285.2. Classification (NCBI taxonomy): domain Eukaryota; kingdom Metazoa; phylum Arthropoda; class Insecta; order Diptera; family Calliphoridae; genus Bellardia; species Bellardia pandia. The sequence goes on from OU696530.1 coordinate 41,779,662, forward strand.
TGTTGTTGTTGTAACAGCAGTAATTGCTGAGTTGACAGCCCTTGGCGGAGTGATATCGGATCATTCCGGTGCGTAGAACCGGCTGTCGTGATTTGGGTGTTACCGTTTGGTTTTTTTTTAACTACAATGAAAAATTTTTTGATTGATGTACATATTTAAATTTTGGCAACACTTAAACTCTCATACAACATTCGAAAAACATACGTAAAAATGTCTTAGATGCCGTACAAAATATTAATATAGAAATTACAAACAACATTTGTACAACAATTGTAAATTTAGACGACGTACAACATTAACTGTGAATTGAACAATTAAGTTTTTATGATAAACTAGCTAAACCCGGTGTGCTTCGCTACCCACCCTCGTTATAAAATAAAACGTATTTATATATTTACAAACATTTATTTATTTAATTTTAATGTATTTATTGCAATGCTTTAGGATATACAATATTTTTAGTTTGCCCATCAGGAGCGTACACATATACACGGGATATTAACCTTGAGCTTTGTTAACAGTCATCGCAAACGCTAACCGAACAGGAAAAAATTGTTTAAAATCGAATGGTAAATCTGTTGGTAGCATTGGAATGCGTAGCAAAAGTACATCTGTACCTTTATATTTTCTTCTATCAAATTATTTCTCAGTTTTGTTACTGCAAGTCTAGTGCCATTGCAAAGCCGTGATGATCGATATTACGCAGTAAAATAATTGGCACTCCAATTTTATATTTAAGTTGTAGCACATGTGGTGGAAAGCCTGGCACATCGAGTGAATTTAAGAACTCAACAGGATAATTACCGGCCTTACGGGGTGCTTGATTGATATGACGCATTTCAAAGTGATATCCATCTTCTCCATATGGAAAAATAATAGGATACTGAAGCGCGTAATATGAGCGATGCATTTCAGTGGGCGAGGGCATGCCTCGTAAGAATATCCTATTGTGAAAATTTAATGACGATCGGTCCAGTAGTTAAGACTATATTACGATTTTTCATTTTCCTAAAAAGGGGCGTGGTCCCACCCACTTTTCTCCTGGTACGTATTCCTAATTATGCCAATACCATATGTACCACATATCATTGACGTAGGTCAAAAATGGCCAAAATATGGCGATTTAAATTTTTGGGTTATATGGGCGGTGCCACCCCCGTTTGTACAATCAAAACTTCATACAGCCTATTATTCCTTCCAGAGTCACAGTCAGGCAGATCGGTCCAAGGGTTTGGCCTCCTATTAAGCACACACATACAGACACACATTAATTTTTATATATAGTATGTAGATTAAAAGCAGATTAATTATAATTTAAGGTAAAATGGGGTGAAAAAGGGGGATTTGGTAATGTATGACTACCTTATCTGTAGATAAAAAGTATATAAAACTTTAGGTAAATACATATTACAATAAAAGTATTTTGTATAGCAAACATTGTTAGTGGTATAAGTAAGTATCTGAATTAAAAAAATGGGGCGGTGAAGTGGGCGTGGTTCATAGTTATATGGCGACGTTAACAGTATTAATTATTAATTACTACTAAATAAAAAAAAATACGTTGGAAGGAACAAATTTGTATAGAGAACAAAAAGTTTAAAACTTTCAATCAAAATTTGGCGTGAAAAGCAAAAAATTTGTCTCTGGCCTACTATCCAATAGTACTAACCTTGCTGCAAATTTCATCCCAATCGGAAGACATCGATTTTTAAAATTGGGTCACTTGACGTGAAATTCACCATATATAGATTAAACTAAAGTGTAATGTAAGCTAAAAGGTATTTATTTGTTTTAGTATAGGCTATTTACTCAAAACAATTTCCGTGATCTTTATCAATGTTTACACTACTGTCAAAGTCATTACCACAAAAGTTTACTAATATATTTAGGCTTTTATTTATGTATGTATAGCCACTCATAATGAATTTTATTTAGTATTTTTATATATATATTAGGCCGGGCCAATTTGTATGGAGCCGAAAAAATCGATTAGAGCCGCCCCCTAGGATGATTCTATGGACAATTCTAAGCAACTTTGGTGAAGGAACCATGGGTCTATCTCGATTTTCGAGTCTCCCACTTTTCAAAAAATGATTTTTTTCCCTATAACATCATTTTGATTCGAAATTCGATTTTTTATTCATCGTTATATTATCTTTTTTATGTGTATATGGGGGGTTTTTGGGGTCGAGAAATTCATTTTTGATCTTTATTTTTACCTATGAACACCACCAGAGGGCGTTTCATGCATATTTGTAATATTTTTCGTCTATTTTCCGAGAAAAATTTTTCGGTAATTTCAGTTATTTTTTAATTCTTTTAGTAAAAGTGTACAATGGATCCAAATGCATTGCCGTCTACATCGAAAACCGCAACAACATCAACGAGTACCGAAAGTCATTTGAAGCATTTGTCTTCGCATTTGTTATAGGGAAAAAAATCATTTTTTGAAAAGTGGGAGACTCAAAAATCGAGATAGACCCATGGTTCCTTCACCAAAGTTGCTTAGAATTGTCCATAGAATCATCCTAGGGGGCGGCTCTAATCGACAAAAAATTTGGCCCGCCCTAATATATATATATATTTTCGTTGAAAGAAACACACGTTTCTTTTATTAGTTGTTGTTTGCTTTGTTATTATTGTAAGGAATTTTATTTTTAAAAATATTCCCAACTAAGAGTGTTGCTTTCTGTGGGAGTCTAGTATCTTTGTTTTTTAACTTAAGAATTTTTGAAGTATAAATGTTCTTTCTTTTTGTTTTCTCTATACATACCAACTAGTTTAACATCCGCTGAATTTTGTTTTGTATGTACATATGTATGTATATGTTTAAAGATTTGTATTAAACTATTTCATTATTATAGCGCTACTTTTGCTAGAAATTGTTATCAGCACTACGCACTTGAACTGCTGTTAATACTTACAAGTACATATTTAATCTTTTATTTATTTAACTCTTTAGAAGGGAAATTTTAGAAATTCTAGACTATTTAAGAGAACACATTTCAATGTAAATTTTTTTGAAGATTGTTAATTTTTAGAGTCTTTTTGATTTTTTTCTCAATAAAAATTTGTTGCACTTATGATATTTATTATTAGAGAAAATTTTATTTGGCTAGAGTTCATTAATTTAATAAATTTTTTTTGAAGATTTTCATAGTCAATGTCGTGGGTTCAGTGCAAACAACATTTAAAGCATTAATAATACTAATGAGTTTTTATTTATTTGTTTTGTTGTTACAATTGGTGTTAATGAAATTGTTGCTTTTAAAATAATTTATTGTATTTTAAACTATTTGTGTATACAAATATGTCATTTAGCTTTATTGTGGGGATTTTCAATGAATAAAAACAAGATGTGAAAGACAAATTGAAGAAGAGATGAATGAATTCGTTTTAAATTATTTTTATTAAATAAATAGTATATAAATTGTATCAATGAATGTATCAAGAATTTGTCAGGAGTTGAAGTAAAAAAGCAATTATTCTTTAATATGCAGACATCTTTAAGGTGGATTTAACCATTCGTTCTGAACAAAATATTTCTTCGGACAAAGTTTTTTTCATATGAAGTTTGACGTCTCCCTTTTTGAGAGAAAAAAAATATTTTTTACAAACAACTCTCAGCTTGAATTGGTTAAATTTTTATTTTGTCTGGACAAAAATGAACTGAGTTGCCAATAGGTTACATTTTTTCATACAAATAATAATGCCTTATGTATTTACATGGCCATCAGCAACAGCAACTTTCTTTTTTCATTAATTTTGAATACACAATATTTTCAAATAATTTAATATTTGTTTTTTGACACTTAAAAACCAAAGCAAAATAAATTAATAAATCAAACTTATAAAACTAATATATTTTGTTTACATATGGCTGCTTTGATATTCCAGAAAAATCGTTCAAAATGGGTTAATCGTGAAAAAATTTTTCTCCAGACAAAATTTTTGTGCAAACCAATGGGTGAATCCACCTTTAGAGTAAGATGTTTCGAAACAAAATATACAATTTTGTATATTTCTAGCATTGACGCTTACTGTATATAATTTTTTTAATTGACAATAAGTGTTAATTTTTTCCACTCTAGAATTTGTGGACAAGTAAGTTATTTTCGGTTTCTAGTAAAAATTTTTTATTACAATTGTTTATTATAACTTTTGATTATCCGTATACATATTTTTTTAAAGCCAACTTATAATTCATAAATATAATTAAATACAAATTATCATTTCCCTGATACAATCGATATAAATTTATTTTTTAAGTCTCTTATGCAAAAAACCCCTATTTATAAAGCTTTACCAAAGACATTATAATTTGCAAAAAGAAAGGAAGACCCCCCCTGAAAAACAGAAAAACTTTTTCTTTTATAGGAAAAAACATAAAATATTTTAAAATTTATGTTTATAATTGCAATTATGCCATCAATCATATGGATTTTAAATGTCGTTAAATAATAGGAAAACAAATTCAAACAAATTAGCAATAATTTTTTTAAGCACAAAATTAAAAACACGAACAAACCAACAATCTCTAAAAGTGTTTTTTTTTTATACATATTTTATTTTCTGTTGTTTTGACGCATGCATATTAAATTACTTCAATGTACTAATAGAGTCTAAAGTGGTAGTAAAATAAATACAGTTCATAGCAATCGATGACGGTCTGTTTTTAAGGTAAATTGAAAGTAAATATTAAATAATATTTATTGTTAACCATTAAATGACCTTGAACTTTAAATTAATAAGAATGTATTGGCAACAAAACGTAACAAAGTCTAATGGCCGAATTCTTGGTAAACTAAAATACTAACTATTGTTTAACTATCGCCATTACTGTGAATTTAGCCATTATTCAAATTCGTAAGACATATTTACAATTTGTCGCCGAAAACAATTGTAAACTTTATTTTCATAGCAACAGCTGTTATATGACTAATCGTTGGTTAACTAACGACGTTTGTGGGTTTAACTAATGGCAAACTAAACATTGCGAATAAAGAATCATTATTTAAGCCTTTGCCATTAGCTAACTAAAGACTGTGAATTTTGCCATAAGTAGTTATTTTTGTTAAAATACTTTTGTTTTTTTATTGGGTGTATGTTTTAAAAATGGGAATTTTTTTTTAATTGTTTTTGTTTTTTTATTTTTAAAACATTTCTGCAATATGAATTTATATAAAGTATTGGTCATTATTAGCTATGACATTTTTTCGTCTTTCTGGCATATTTCTGTAATCCAAGCCAAAAGAAGTGCTCATCTTTCGAGGTCAGGAACGAATTAAGCCAATTTCGGTTACCCTGTTCTAAAGTGAAGCGTATCCCAAAGAAAGAATTTTGCATCGATAAAAAATAGTTTTCGGATGGAGCAAATTCTAGGAAATGAGGCAAACTTCCTAACCACTTCTTTCTAAACAGTTTTTAACGTTGCGATGATGGAATATTACGCTGTTATGCCTGGCCGCATATTCTAGTCGTTTTATTTCTACCACCAATAAAAACAGATCAAGCAACATGATATGTTGTGCTTTTGTTTGTTAATATACAACATTGTGTCTTTCGTGCATTAAAAGCGATTCTATACGCACGACTCCATTCGGAGATTGTCACAAGATCTTGGTTATGTGTATCACACATGTTTTACCTCATTTCTCCTATCACCAAAGGGCTTGGTCTATGGTTCAATAAATATGAATGGCAAGTGTTGCTATCATCTGTAAAATAATAATTAGGGTTGGAAGGTCATTTAGAATAATAAGAAATAAAGTAGCAAAAAGAGCGTAAAGCGTTCACTACGAAAGCTACAAGATGTCTCTCAGCACTTTTCATAACTTTGGAAATTGCATAGCAAATTGTTAATGGGTAAAAATGATCAGGGTTGGTAGCCTCTTCCATTATAAGAATATCAGCGTTACTAATAATACTAATGTAACGCCGATATCCAACAGATAGGAAAAGCGTTTAAGCAGCATTTCAGACATACACAATTGTCTTCCAATGTCTCTCGGCACTTTTCATAACTTTGGAAAGTACAGAGCAAATTGTTTCTGGGTAAAAATTATCAGGGCTGGTAGCCTCTTCCATTTTAGGAATATCGGCGTTACATTAGTAAAAACAGATAGGAAAAGCGTTTAAGCAGCATTTCGCACATACACAATTGTCTTCCAATGTCTCTCGGCTTTTGGAGAAATCCTGCTGCTCGCAAACATTTTGAAATTGCTCCTTGATTGACTCCAATTCTTGGTCTCAAACATTTTTGGCTGACCTAGGCGATGTATTTCTTCAATGTCAAAATGACTCCATCAGAACTGCACATACCATCTCTTGCACCCTGAAACCGATAAAACACATTCACCATAAGCTTCGCTGAACATTCGGTGTGCTCCAGCGACAAAACTTTTTTGTTTACACAATAAATGAGATTAACCACGTTCAAATCCTTGTTTAACTGTAGGATTTTTATGTTTTTTTTTTTAGCTTTTGATTGAATCTTAGCTTGTTTGTACAATATATTATGGGATATGGGATAAGCCTAAAGCTTCACAGTTTCTGTTTGTTAATTATTATTAAAAAAAAAAAAAAATTTATGAGTTAGTTATCCAGGATTGCATCACGATATCCATCCGTGTCTAACTTATCCCGTGTTAGAAGGTTCTGTAGATTGTCTATTTCTGTACAATTTTCAGTTTATGTACAATTTTTAAAATATCTGCATATTTCAAAGCACCTTCACACTGGTATGCCTCATTTCTAACAACAGCTATTGGTAATACCTAAGAATTACACATATCTCATCCAATATAACTTCTCTCACTATCATTCTCCCCTATTGCTTTTATTTAATTAATATTATTTTCATTGTGTTGTCACGGATTTAACAACAACATAACAACATGTTTAATGTATTAAAATAACACCTCAACACTTTCAATAATAAGGACAAGTGGTATTTTTATTGATTGGCATTTATTTCGTTGCCCCTCTTTAACAATCTGCAAAGATATACAAAATCTATTTTTTTTTGTTGTTCCACCTTTCATATACTCGTAGTATGTATGCACTGAGAGGTGGTTACAGTTCATCCTCATTTGTTTTGCATATTTCCAATTTATTAAAAATGTGGCTCTTACAAACACCCACATTTGTTGTAAAGCAAAAAAACAAATACAAAAATAAATCAATCAATATTGCTTAAATTTGTGTATGTACATCTTTTAAACCATTATGAAGTATACGGCGCGCAAAATGCAACAGCTGAATATATTAATATTATAGTATATAAATTGTTCATGTTACCGTAATGACTCAACTTATTATGGGACATCATTTTTAACACTCAACTTTAATGTAATGCACTGCTACTACAACGATTCGTTTGAATTTGCCATTTATAAACCATATTCAATCATTGGCCAATAGATAACTTAAAAATGGTGTGACATGGAATAAGAGGTACAAAGATGATTAGGTTGTTTTTTTACACACGACAGTGTCGCTTGTGTGGTTTAAGATTCAGAAATGATGCCGACTCTAAAGCTGAATATATAGCAATAAATCGTTAACATACATACCATACATACATTTGATCTCAGTTGGCTTCTGCAAACTTCTTTATTCGTCATTATCATCATAATGCGATCGTGCAACTTGGAACCATCCTTGTAAAAGTTGTGAATTCTTCTTTCTATAAAAATCCAGGGATGGCATCAAGATTTCCTCCTTCCTCAACAAGTGCAGTAGCAGTAGGCTTAGGAGCGCATCCGAATGTATAGTCCAAAAAGCATTGATAAAACATATAAATAACATACATACATAAAAGTGAAATTTTTGTTCCCATGAACTTTTGATTTCCCTCGAAGGGAAATTTGGTATCGTGATATTGCTTTGAAAATTTAATTAAGCTACCAGTGCAAATTGAATGCAAAGAAGAAGAAGAAATATGCAGCCCAATCCGCGGGAGTTTTTTCCCCTTTTTCCAATTCAAATTCAATGTTAAAAAAATAAAAAGGGAAAAAATTTCCGCGGAATTTTTATTCATGATTAGGCTGATAGTGTAAACATTTTTAAATTTGAAAAAAAAAAATTTGGAATCGGATCATTAATTTTACTACAGGAATATAGACAACATCGAATTATTCGTAGATGTTTGCGTGATGAATCTAACCCCTTGGTGTTACCTGATACATTGTAAGTTATTAACCCCCTGGCCCACGATGTCGAACGATAACGTTCGCTTAGATTAGAATTAAGACACAAACTTTTTTTTTTTGCATTTAATTATTTATTGAATCTTCAAAATGAAATGACAATAAGTATTCAAATCTTAATACTAAAAAGAAAATAATAAGCCCAGCCAGTGCTAGACAAAAATTTTTATGATACTAAAAAAATTTCACATCAACTGATCCAGTCATCTATTTTGCGCTTGAGTTAAAGCAAGGGTATCCCTCCTTCTCAACCGATTGTGGCCACTAAAGTTAAGGATGTCTCGTGCAAGGGGGTTTGGATGGTGTTCAAGTTTGCTGACATACTTTGACGCATATTTTGTAAATTCGACTTTTACTAATGGCACGCCTAGATCTTTGTGGATTCGAGAATTTTTAACATACCATGGTGCTGCAGTAATTATACGTAGAATTTTATTTTGACCCCTTTGAAATTTTTCAATGTTGGATGCTGAGGCAGTACCCCATAATTGAATTCCATAGCACCAGATTGGCTTTAGTATTGCATTGTACAACAAAAGTTTGCAATCCAATTTCAATGTAGAGTTTCTGCCGATTAGCCAATTAAGTTGCACTGCTTTTAATCTCATTTGTGTAAGTTTCGCTTCAATATGAGACTTCCAAGTTAAACGGCGGTCGAGGTGAATGCCGAGGTATTTGACTTCATTGTGTTGCGGGATAATTTGATTATTTATTCTGATGAACGAGCAGGTATCTTTTCGCAATGTGAAAGTTATATGAATACATTTCTGTTCGTTAACCCTGATTTTCCAAAGCTCTAGCCAATTCTCTAGTTTATAAACATAATTCTGCAAATTCTGTGATGCAACTTGGTGGTCCTGATGGACGCTGATAAAGGCTGTATCGTCTGCAAAAGTTGACGTATGGATTTTAGGGTCTGACGGCATGTCGGAGGCATATATCAAATATAAAGTAGGACCCAGTATGCTACCCTGTGGCACACCTGATTCAATTGGCTGAGCGGTACTTAAAAAATCACCTTCTTTGATTTTAAATTTGCGACCGTATAAATAACTTTCCATGAGTTTATGGGTGTTAGCAGGCAGAGTTAATTTTATTTTGTGCATTAAACCGTCATGCCAAACTTTGTCGAACGCTTGCGACACATCAATGAAAAGGGCGGAGCAGTATTTTTTGTCTTCAAACGACCCTCTTATCACATTTACCAATCTGTGTGTTTGCTCGATGGTGCTGTGTTTAGCTCTGAACCCGAATTGATGATTAGGAATACATTCAGTGTCATTTAGAATTGGAGTCAATTTACTCATTAACAATTTTTCAAACAGTTTTGAAATTGTCGGCAGTAGACTAATTGGCCTATATGACTCCACTTTGGTATGGTCCTTCCCTGGCTTAGGAATCATAGTGATCATAGACACCTTCCAATCTGCAGGATAGTATTCTAGGCGTAAAATAGCGTTGAAGATAAAGAGGATAATTCTTCTTGCTACACGAGGTAACTCCACAAGCATTTTATTGCTGATTTTATCCATACCTGGAGCCTTTCTAAGGTTCAGAGTACTAATAGCGTTTTGGACATCACGAAAGTTTAGTCTTAGAGGTACAGGAGGCCTTATAACAAGTGGTGGCAAATCAGATTCGTTATTATTTGAGTTGTTTATAGTAAACACATTTCTCAAATGGTTAACAAATAAAGTCCCCTTCTCGGAATCATTTCTAGCCCAGTCACCAGTCGGATTTCGCAAAGGAGGTTTTCCTCTTACTGGTCTTTTTAAACCTCTTGCCGCCCTCCATAACGAGTAGTCAGATTGTGGGGTACTATCAAGACCTTCCAAGTAAGATCTAAGTGAGGCCGTTCTTTGGGTTTCTAAGAAATGTCTTAGTATATCTCTGCATACCCGTAGCCTAGCTTTCAGTTCAGGAGACCTGTGAATTTGCCACTCTCTTCTCATTCTTCTTTTTTCTGATAGGAGATGTTCGAGTTCAGAGAAATAAGTTCTGTTTGTCCTATTTCTACATTCAACGTGATAAGTGGAAGCGTGATGCACAGCTCGTCGAAGGTCCTCGGTAAAGTTGCCAATCGACTCATCAATATCGTCGGTAGTTCTCAACACAACATTTTCCGTGCAATGAGAACTTAAATACTTTTTGTATTTTATCCAACTTACTCGGGTCTTAGTCATGTTCATAAATGGAGAACCACACACTTGAGGGAAATGCATTGAAATGATAGTAGGAGAGTGATCTGAGGACAAGTCCAGTGAAGGATCCACTTGCATCCATTCTACAGGGATATTTTTCATTACCCCAAAGTCAATAACATCGGGAATCTTCCGTCGGTCCGTCGGCCAATAGGTGGGATGTCCACTTGAGAGTACATCTAAGCCCATTTTAGCAATGGTGTTGAAGAGTACGCGACCCTTTGGGGTTACCAGACGTGAACCCCAAAATGTGTGTTTGGCGTTAAAGTCACCAGCAACTAAAAATCTAGCTCCAAGGGATTTAAAGAAGTTATGGTATTGGTGTTCTTTTATTGAAAATCGAGGCGGAGAATAAATCGATGATAAAACAAATTTGTATTGACAGAATTCAATGCAAATGTTTGTTGCTTGGAGGTAATCCTCACTTATGTTATTCATTAGATAATGCTTTATTCTGTTCTTTATAAGAATTGCCGAACCTCCACAAGCTCTACCGCGGGGGTCTTTAGTATCGTAGAACTCGTAGCCATTAATTTTGAAGTACCCTGTCGACGTCAAGTGAGTTTCAGCAATCATCATAACATCAATCTGCTTATCCATCAGGAAGTATTCCAGTTCATTTTTATGTTGGCGGAGGCCGTTCGCGTTCCAGAAACAAATTTTTAAATAAATCATTTCTTTAAAATGGCTTGCAAGATAGTGGATTGCATTTTCAGCATTTCCTGCATCATGGATGTCATGGTGGTCGTGAAAGTGTTCATAGTTTGGACAAGTGTCTGCAATGTTGTCTCTAGATTGTTGATATGCGGCTCAGAATATTGGGGTTTAGGTTCCTGCTCCAGACCTGGCATATTACATTTAACGACGTTTGCGTAAGAAACTTGTCTAGAACTTGGCGCGTTTACATGACTAGTGGACCTTAATACTTGAGGGAAATTGTCACTCGATGCTAAATTTGGCTGTTGAGGGCGATTAGGCAATACTGACGTCTTGTTGGTTCTTATGCCTTTCAAATGAGTGTAAATTGGACAACCTCTATAATTTGCGGTATGATTACCTCCGCAGTTACTGCATTTTTTGATTTTTGAGTCAGTTCTCGACTTATCGCATTGAGCAGTTGCATGTAGCTCCCCACACGCAACACAAACTGTCGGCAATTTACAATACGCCTTCGTGTGACCAAATTCTTGACAGTTGAGACACTGGACGGGTCCCTGACGCTTATGTGGTTCTTCCACGGTGATTCTACGATGCAGAAGGTACATCAGATTGTAGATGGGATGGGACTCATTTTTCTTTAAGACAACATCTCCAGGTTCCAATTCTACCCTGAACATGGGCTGAGGGATCTTTTCACGGTTTCTAATATTCACTACGCTCTTGATTTTGAACCCTTTGTCCATTAAACCGGTTTTTATCTCCGCGGGATCAACACATGGGTCTATACCCTTTAGAACGACTTGGAGTCCTTTTGCGCTTTTGAGCTGGTAGGTATAGAAATCCCTAGTCTCCCTTTCCAGCTGGTTGGACAATTTTCGAAAATCATCTTCCCTATTCACTTGAATCTTTGTCTCGCAGATATTTCCATGTTTCATTGAGGTTACGCTAAACATGTTTTCACCTATTACAGCAACAATTCCTTGTACCAATTTACTGGAAGTCGGCTCTCTCAGATAAATTGGTGGGGGCTTAAACGTCTTCTTCGGAAGTTCTGGCTCATCCGTCTGGAGGAGAGCAAACCTATTTTGATCATTACTCACGGTCTTAGGAGCTTTTGCATTTGATGACACTTGAGCAGACTTCGGGCTCCTCTGTCGCTTGAGAACGGTTATGTACTTATCCATACCTACTTGTTTTTTGGGTTTGACTGCACTATTTGATGAAGATGATGTTTTTACATCTGTTGAAATCACAATATTGGGCGAACAGGAACGACGCCGTTCCACGGCTCTTGCAGTGAGAAAATTCTCCAAAGATTTTTTTATGGATTCTTCCTCAGAGATGCATCTAGTTTTTCTAGTCGAGCTAAGCTCTTTCTCAGAATTACATCTGAGAGGAACACTCATACAGTTTTTATGTGATGTTTAATGTTTATTTTTTTTTTTTTTTTTTATATTTTAACCTATTACGATTTTTTTTCACTTTTTTGTTTAATTTCAACTTTTTACACTTTTTCACCTATTACGATTTTTTCACCGAAAATTCAGCCGCACTAAAAGTAACACGTCCGAACAGTTCGATGAGACGAGACTGAAGACACAAACTTGATAGTGGATAGTGGAATAAACAAACTTGATTGAGTAAAAAATAGATACGATAAAAAGTTTGTGTCTTAAGTCTTATCTAAGCGAACGTTATCGTTCGACATCGTGAGCCAGGGGGTTAATGTCATAAATAAATTTTACTTTTGAAATGACTTTCGTATTAGATTACAGGGTCAATAAAGATGCATTTATGTATATTTTGGAAGAGCTTGATAATTCCTTTCCATCTACAAAAAAATCATTTGGCATTACGCCAATAATAAAACTTTGTGCCTGCTTGCGATTCTTTGCAAAGGGCGGATATCAGAAAGGAGTAGCCAGAGATTACGAAGTTGGAATAGGACAATCAACATTCAGCGAAGTGCTTTCACAAGTGTTAAATGTTGTAGAACAAAATCTTTGTGGTAAGTGGATAACTTATCCGACCGAGGAGGCAAGTAGAGTGACAGCTCAAGAGTTCTATAGCAAATTTGGAATAGGGCCAAATTACCGCATTCGTGATCGAATGAGCTATCGTATCGAATGCCATAATCTCAAATAAGAAAATTACGATTAATTTTACTCGATATCGAATGCGGTAATTTGGCCCCTGGTGTTGTAGGATGTATTGATGGAACCCACATCAATATTGTAGCTCCAAAGGAAAATAAGCACTTATATTACAACATTTTTTCAATTTCAATTAACTGTTTATTTTTCTCAATTTTACTTTACAAAGCTGTTCCATCACTGCATTATGCTGCTCCATAGAAGTCTCTATTCTTTATTATTAGTTAATTTTGCCTGTGGCCCTGTAAATTTTCGCTTAAGAGAGTATGCCTTTTTCTCACTAGAGTATTTCATGATAGTAGCGTCTTGCAGTGACAGTGTTACCTGTTTCGAGCAACAGGGTGCTTCAGTATTAACTTCAACTGATTGACCATGATTGGCGGGTGGAGTTTGTGGTTTATTTACATTTGTATTGCGGTCAAAACTCTCTGGCAAACCAAACGTTAAAGAATTGTCCAACACCTCTACGGATTCCTTTTATGCCAACAAGCTCATATATGCACTGCTCGTTTGCAGATAGACATTTTGTTTGATTGGACCTCTTCCTGCCTTCCGTTTGTTTTTTATATTTGCGGCAGCTTTTGATCGTACATATCGTTTTTGATCTATCCATACCTGTCATTACATTTTTCCACTCTGAGACATTTTTCATTGGAGGCCCAGCACTATTCAACTTTTCTGTCAGTGAATTCAAAAACTCAGTAACAATGTCTTTTGAAATTTTCACAAAACCACAGGCTATAGGTATATTATTTTGCATTTTGTTGAGCATTATGTCGTTTTGTACTTTGTTAACATTTCTAGTCCTAAACTGACAGAATAAAATCTATAATATTCTTATTAAAAGAAATAAATACTTACATTTTGAATCCAACTCCCCAGCAAAAATAAAGTGAACAAAATGAAGGGAATAAGAAAATTTTTTCATTCCCCAGTAAATTGTTAAAAAAAAGGGAAAACATTGCAGTGGAAATATTATTCACAATTGCAATTTGGGGAAATGGAAAAACATTTCGATAGAAAAAATATTTCCGATAGGGGTGATTCTCTGCCGTCAAATGTTTTCGATGTCATTAACGAGGATTACAGCGCAGTTTAAGAGACAACATTTAATTCTAAGCAATCCTCGCAACGTCCTTAATCTCCAGGTACTCTATCTGAAAGTACAATGATTCGGGATTTTTCTTGATATGTGGACATATAGATCCCGGAAGTATAATCTCTAAACATCCTAATTATGTACTATCTGATATCAGTGTCAAATAGAGAGGTGCATCACCAATGTGGAAGTATAATCAAACATACAATCTCAAACTATAGTGCCGAGGACTTTGTACTGTCCACAGGTATTTCCAGTCAATGGCGAGTTTTAACGTAGACAAATTGTCTAGCTTGTGGCAATAATACCTTTCCGAATGCACTAGCTTGGAAAGTACTCTTGTATTTGTATCGCCATTTAGGTGAAGTTTACAACTGAAGAATACTTGTAGAGTATCAGAAAGTTTAGTTCATTCCACAATTAAGAGGACTTTAAATAAATTTCCGAGTATCTTTAGAGAACCGATTGTGCTACTTAAACTTGTTGCACAAATATTGCATTTCTCTGTACATAAATGCATACATGTGGCATAATGTCCAGACATCCATCTTTTCAATTCATAGAAATATACAAATGTTAAATCGTTAACTAAATGAATATACATTATGTATATGTATACATACTAAATATATGTATGTGTAGATATGTGTGTATGTTTATTAATGTCTCCACTAGGTATAAATGTATAGTATGTATGTAAAAGTATTAATAAATGTGTTCATGTATATTTTAACTTTCAATTGTAAGTGATGTTAACGATTTTTTTCCTATTTTCTTTATGTTTTTTGTTTGTGTGCAAAAGAGTTGCGCTTGATTTGAAATTGAAAGATGATTTTGACAGTCAAATTTATCACTACACTTTTAAATACATACATGGCATTTTCCTATTTTTTTTTTTTGTTTTTTGTTTGCACCTTGTATTTTATCAAATGAAAATTGAAGTCTATAACTTTAACTACCATGTTAATTAAGAAATTTTAATAAGTAAAATAAAAAAAATCGTCATGTTACACATGTCTGGATAAGATTTTGTTTTTTTTTTTCTTTCTTACGTTCGTATTACACTTTCGCGTTTTTTTTTTTTTTTTTAGTTTTTGTGTGTATTTTCGGAGGATATTCGTAATTTAATTTGATGAACAAAGAGAGGCAAAAATTATTTAAAGCTTTATTTCTTTGTAGTTAATTTACACTTGTACATTTATGAATATTTTGTTGTTATTGTTGTCGTTATGACAAACAAACTTTCACTTTTTTCGCTGTTTTTCTTAGAAACTTCAAATCCTTAAAGTTTTGTTTGATACACACAATTTAACACTTTCCATCTGGAGAAGATGAAGAAATAAATAATGCAAGCTGAACAAAACTGAAATTATTACACAAAAATTACTTTCTTGTGATATTTATTTGTTGTTTTGGTTTCAGTTTGTTTGCATTGTATTTGTTTGTTTTTTTTTAACTTTAACTATCCTTCAGTGTGATCTTGTTTTAACGATTTGTTTCTTATTATCACCAAATTAAATGATTATGATCTTAACCTGGCTAAATGATGATGATTATATTTTTGCTTGTTGTTGCTATTAACGTTGTGTTGCGTTTGCAGCTGCTACAGTTGGTGTTAAAATAGTGCAAATTTGTAAGATTGAAATCGGTTAGACATCGATTTGTATCTACAGAGACTATAATGAAAAGGATAACATATTCAGGGGTGTCATAGAAACCAATATTGTCAGAATTGGTTTTAAAACCGAAAAGAAAAAATGCCTTGGTGTCATAGATATTTCTAGTATCACGATATTTATTGAAATATCGAGATATTTCTAGTATCACGATATTTATTCAACGTGTAGCAGTGCCCTATGACCCCAAAACATTTTTTCTTGTCGGTTTTAAAACCAATTCCGACAATATTGGTTTCTATGACGCCCCTAATGTTCCTTTTCTATTTGTCAGTTGGCACAGGCATTAAATTTTCTATCTCTGATCTTCGTTTCACAGTTCGCCTTTTAGACTTTATATTAGAGATACAATAACTGTACCTGCCCTTGTCATATCTACTGTGGATGCTGCAATGTCCTTTTTTAGAACTTTGTTTTTATTCATCCTGTTATAAATTTAGCAAGTGTCAAAATGTCACAATGGTTTTGAATTTCTTCTAAATATTTCTCGTTTCTTGAAATTTGTTTTTATAGTAAATCACACCAAACTTAAGGTACGTTCACACTTGGCAAATATTTTCCGAAAAAGACGTAAACACTAAATAAAATATTTTTGAACTCGTTGAATCCCAGTCAAGAAAAATTATCAAAAATAAAATTTTTCAAGTTGTTAAACAATTCCTTCTTCAGTAAAAATAATTTAATGAAAATTAAATTTAATGAACTTAAGCCTAACTAAAAGAAAATATCAAAAATTAAAATATTAACAGTTCAACTAAATACTACAATTATTCTATTAAAGAAAACTTCGTTAAGTTAGGACAAGACACAACAAATATTTAGTCTTTTTTAATTTGATGCTGTTTGATCTTGCAAAACTCTTGTAAGAGTAAACAACGTCAAACAAATTTGTGGCAATACAAGTGGTTATGCTTTTTTGAGTAAATATTTGCCATGTGTGATCATACCTTTAGACATACATATTTCTTTCATTGTGATGCCACAATAAACAGCTCATGCATAACACGGTGCGACAGTCCAAAAAACCTGGGACCCGATATTTTTCTTGTAGGGCTTGTCGAGTAAAAGAAGATTCCAATAGTTAAATATGCCGGACACCTCCAAAATCCGGTTTTACGATAAAAAAAAACCGGCTTTGGTACCTTTGCGCACTTATAAGCCTGTAATTTTGTTGATAATGTCCAGATTTTCAATTTCTTACTGTGTAATACCCGGCATGGCAAGAACCCGATCTTGTTATAAAGCTCATAATATCCTCTAATTCTATGTCCGTAGGTAAAGTTTAACGAATACAATTGATCGCAGCATAAAACGTATAGTTATCCTTCTCATTTTCCTGATCCAAGAGTTGACTTAGTCATCTCCAACTGCTTAGTCATCTCCTAGAGAGATGAACGCCACTAAAATGCTGTATGCATTATTATTTTACGACAGTTTACGAAACGAATTTTAGACAGTCGGTGTTTGCATACGATCTACGTACGTACGTACTAGTTCTGATTTATTAGATCCCAGAGCTGACTCCTGAACGGGCAGTTAAGAAAAAGACATTAGACAATATCCGCCACTTAATCGTCAGAAACTTTCTCTGTCTCTCTATGAAAACAGTACATATTTAGATTCCTAGTTTATAATTCAAATCGTATAATTGTGTAACTTGAAGCTAACCGCGTAGGACGTCGCGGGAATTGACTAGGATCAATTGCCTAAGCTGCCGTATTTATATTCTGTAATTTCTGTTAATGAAAACCACAAAGTATACAGAGTTGACAATTTTGAAGTTTCAAAAACGCTACAATCAGCTTATAAGGCAGTTCTCTTAAAAAGAGAAAGAAAATATTTTTGCAAAGCACAAGAATTTTGTGGACAAAACAAAATAAACAAAACAATTTGAGTTAGAATATTTAAATTGAAATTTTGTTGTATGCTTGTGATTTCAATAAGTTAAATTGTATTTTAATATTTGTTATACTTCGTGGTATGCATTGTGGAGTTTGTGCATTGGTTAGATGATATCAACGCAGTTTTTTATTATTGTGTCAAACAATACAAAAATACTTTGTGCCAAAAATGAATTTTATTACGCCAAAAAAAAAAAAAATAAAGCAAAATATTAACATAAAGTAAACAAAAAGGCAGTTCTCAAAGAAAAACACAAATATAAAACTTTATTATCTTCCTTTTTGTGACACCTCTGTTTACCCTGTGATGAAAACGAAAACATTTGGCGACAGAGAAATAAATGTATTACCAATGTTTCTTGGACTGTGCGATCACAGCGATCGCAGTCTCCTTCGGCAGCCTCCTTGATATATAGAGAGTTAGATCCCGGAAGTATATATAAGTTAAAAGCATTCTTAGATAGTATCAGTGTTTAATAGATACGTTTCAAGTTATAATCAACCATACAATCTAAATCTATCAGGATTTCATAATAGCCGCAAATATTTCTAGTGTATAGTGAAGTTTAACATAGACAAATAGTCGATTTCACCTACCACTTACCTTCCTAATGAATCTAACAGCAGTCGGTTTGAAACTTTAACTGAAGGAGTAGTGCCATTTCAGCAATTATCCCGGCATGATATCAATGTCGTATTAAGTACATATTTATTTTCAAGTTCATTAACACCACCTTTACTAAAAGCAACAGTAGCTGTAGGTTTAAAAGTGCTTCTAAAGGTGCAGTGCAAAAAATATTAGTAAAAATTGCGGCTATTCTCTGTTATCATATAATAACTTCATACAGAATATTTGGACCAATAATTGCGTAGTCAACTGTCGCTTTCTTTACCCGTTGCATGACATTCAGTTTGAAACTCTACTTATTATATAGAATTATGTAAAAAAAAACTTACAGTGTTCTTAAAAACAATCGGTCGAAAGTCCTGACTTTCACATAATGAGTACGAGTTCAGTTTTCCTGTGATGTATGGCAACAACGCCAAGTTCCACATCCCAGTCAAACAGACTAAATACCTGTTTTATCCACCACTGTATATCCTTCCTGTTGATTTGTAATCACCTTTTTGTGTGTGTTAATCCAAACAGAAATACGATTAATTCAGTTTTTTTTTTTTTTGTCTTCTTTCTACTTCACACTGTCACTAACTATTTTTCGTTGAATGTTGTTAATATTTTGATATTGTTGTTGTCGGCGTCACTGTTGTTGTTGGTATTGCTTTTTTACCGTTTCGTTAAGTGGCAATTTTTCTCCTCTATATGATGTTTAATCGATTGTGACTGCATTTATTTGTAAGTCACAAATGCAAATGATCGGCAAAATGAAAAACAAAACACACAATTTTATGATCAAACGTTTGATTGAAATGCCATTTCTTATTTCCAAAAAAAAAAAAAAAAAAGAAGGCGCTTAGATTAGGGTGAACCTTGAAATTGGATTTATTTTTTGTTTTAATAATGGAGTTAGTTTGTTTTGGAAAAATACTGTCAAGCTATGTTCCTTAAGGTACAAGCCAGCGATTAAATAAATTTTTCTAATGCATTTTTTGGGTGCATACTTTTAAATAATATTTGAGAAGTAAGAGTTGACATTAGGATCGACATCAAAATTTCCACAGTCTATGTCATGGCATTTAATAGTCTAGATGAACATAAAACTTATGATAAAATTATATATCATATAATTAACAGCGTTGAAGTTTTAAAAAAATGTTTGAGGGAATATTCATAGTTAAATATCATGTTGAAGTCAAAGGCCTCTTTAATATATATGTATACTCGTTAAGTGGTAGAATCAGTCAATATACACAAAAAATCTGTTAAGTGACCTTTTTAGTGTCCCTCTAGCTATAAGCCTTCTCTTTATCCAAATAATTTATAATGGACCATATAGCCTATTATTTTATATTGGATTATTGTTGCGACACTCCACAATTAAAGAACTTTTAATTATTTATGTTATTGCTATCGGAAGAATATGTATTTTGCAGAAATACAGTTAGTGGCACCCTAATCTAAACCTCTAAGTACACTGCGTTTAATAATTGAACATACTTTTGCAAAGCATCGTTTAATTTACCAACTTGTAACTTAAACATAATTAAAAGTAATCAAATCATGTCATTTAATTTATATTTATTAAGAGACATGCTTACATTTTATAAACATCTTTATAATCAGACAACTTCAGTAATTACTTGACTGACAATACTGCATTACAAAATGTACCTTAGCAACAGAACTTAGAAGAGATATGTAAAGACTGTCAACAAAAAATCATTTTAGTTTTTAAAATATTAAACGTCCACTGAATATTTATACACCGCACGAAGAAACCTAAGCATACTAAATTAACGGCATGGGAATATTCTCTATTCTTGATATACATAAAACGAAATGTCGATCGAAATCCCTTTAATGCATTCGTATTGATACGGAGAGAATATAATTTTTAGCATCTTTGTTTTTATATGATCTTCGATTGTTCTCTTAGAGTAGTCAGCTAGTAATATGACAGAATGATAAGTCTGTAGTACTTTGTTCCTACCTACGGTATGAAATGTACCTTCACATTTCGCCAGTATGCATGAATGTGCCAGGAAGCATGGCGCTTGTACAAGCTTAATATATCTATTTCTACAATATGTTTTAACCTCTTCCCATGCCTTGTCCAGTTATGCCATCTTCATCGGGATTGTTTGTCGCAATGTTGTTCTTGGTCGCCACCAGTAGACGGTATTACTGGCTCGTGAATTCCGGTCCAGCGCATGTTTACATTTTCTTTAGATTGATTTACAAAAAGTATGTCCAATCCATCTCCCTTTATTTCGATTTATGAGAGTTTTTATTGCCGTCTTGTTGGTTTTCTTTATAGATTAGTATTGGATATAGTATTCGGCCTAAATATTCTACAAATTATCTTCGATTGGATCTTTTGTATGGTTGTGTTTGGTGTAAGCCATGTTTAACTGCCGTACAATAACACGTGCGTTTTTTGTTGGATGAATATTTGTGCTGTACGCTATTTATGATTCGTTTCCCGAATGCGGAAAGAGTTTACCTAGTTTGTATTGAATAACTTCTATACAGCCCGCAATTGTCCAGAAAACAGAATGAGTTGACGTATTGTATTTCTTGTTTATTTCTTAGATGTTTTTATTATTAATACACAATGCTTCTTTGGTTTTCTTCACTTTTACTGTCAAAACAACGTGTTTAATAGAGCTAAAATTTTGCTTTGCATTTCGTAGTGAGAAATGAAGCCTCTTTTGTCCGTAAAATCAGGATCTTTGAAATAATATAATTTTCCATTTTTAAATTTCTTTGACATGATGTTTTACAATGTGACCGCGAAATGTAAAGAGGGTTTACTTCAGATTTAGTAGGGAAAGTGGCGCCTTTTGTGTAGACTCGTTTTATTCTCAGTGATGTCTATATTGTATTGCGTCTATTAGAGTCGAATGCCGTTTAAAAATCTGTAAAAGAGGCATTTAATAGACTATTTATCGATGCATTCTGCTTGTTCATCGTGTTATAACTGTTCGGCACATTATAGTCGTGTGTTTATGATGAGTATGAGTGTTTATGCCATTATCTTGTATAATGTTTATTATTGTTATTCCTCTCCAATTGAAACATCTGCTTAGATCGCCCATTTTTGAGTTTTATTATTATTTCTTTTGATGACAAGCTTCTTGCAGAAATGGGCGATGACGTTTGGTATGCCGTCATTGACCAGTGTTTTTTTCTTATTAGTGAAATTATTGCGATCATTTTATGAGGATCATCACTTACAACTTCAACCACTGTCTTGGATTATAATCTCTAATGTTGGTATTTTCAAAGGGCTGTTTGCATCTTCTGGTTTGTTCAACAATGATTAGTATCATCTTTTGTTGCAATTACAATTTTGCGTGGCTAATCAAACGACGATATATTATACCTTCAGTCTGATGTCTGCAATGATCTGTTTTTCAACATCATTCCTTTGTTGAATTAGATTTCACTTATGAAGGATGTAACCTATTCTAGTCCGTATTTACATCTGCTTTACGTTCAGTTCACACAATCAAGAGTGGAGTTCTCCATTAATGACAAATACATACTTATTTTATATATTTAATTTTTTGAGTTTCTTGTGTAAACACAACTAAACTGAGAAGACTTTTAGGATGTGTGCATAAAACTCCCAGAGTATTTAACGACAAGTGAATTCGCAACTTCAGCTGATAGACCAGCACACTATCATCTAGTCTATTAAGACACCTGTGTATATTTATGATATATTTAGCCTCCGATGACAAGATTGAATTCTTGAGAAAGTCCGACAAATAGTTTGCCATTATCATTCCTTTTTCCACTACAATGTCTTGCCTGCCTATTATTGAAACCAATTTTGAAGTTAAAGTCACCAGAGTAGAATCCACACATCTCCCAAAGGTACTTTGTTTAAAGTTGCAGCTATTTATTCATATAATTTTCCTCGGCATCTGGGTAAATAACATTGGAAGTTTTACAGATTTCTTTATGTTTCTTTCTTTTTTTTATTTCTTCTTTTCCCAGGTGCTAAGTGATTTTCTGGTACGATGATAACCACGAACTGAGGTATTCGCATTTATCTTCTCTTCCGCTGTACAACATTGATATTTGCAGGTTATATTTTTTAAAACTCTGCCTTTAGCTCGGCAAGTCTTGTAGTATCTCTAAGCTTTCTAATATTCCTTTGTTGTATACTTGTTCTTTATCCTTAACCAAGATCCACTTACTTGAGAACCTGGGAACTGTTGTTATAGCAGATAGTTTATGAAATGAAAAAACGGATTTCTGGTCCAGACAAATATTTAAGGCATATTGTGATAACGTTCGTGCGTGCAAACTCGTGGTAAATGTTTAATATTGTATTGTTGATGTTTTAAGAAATGTAATAGAAATATAAGTCCACAGACATGTAAGGCATGCTTTATTAAGGAATGTAAATAGAAACACTTGTTTCTTTTTTTTATTGCTAGGATTTACAGATTGTATTTTGAACATGTTACCTCTAGATGGCTAAGCCTTGTTATCTTTCTAACCTTTCATTGTTTTTTTCTTGAGCTTCTTCGTTAGACAAAGGTCATCAATGTTGAGTGGTGAAGAAGTTTTGCAAATCGTTCAAAATTTGGATAGGCATATACATATGTAAGTGTTTCCCTATATTCTATATGAGTGATTGAGTAATTTTATGTTACCAATTAATCGTCATGTCATTAATTCAAATATCACTTCAATATTTTTTCTACTTACTTTTCTGCTTGTGTATGCTTTAGTTACTTCGTTATCAACGTATTAGTAAGTTCTCCTTTTTTTATATATTATTTCAGTAGTGCATAAAAATGTTAATAAAATTTATGTAAAATCAAAATGTAAAACTTTTTTCTTGACAATCTTTGTCATAATCAACCCATGCTATAAATTAACAAACACTGAGCTTGATATCCCAACAATAGGCCTTGCTTTAATATGTACCATAATTAATTGAAAATAAAGTTCAAAACTTAGCATGCGGAATGTTCTAATAAAATTAAAATCAAAACAAAATCTTCTACATGCACTTAGATTTGTAACAATAAAACCTTGACTTTTGTGTTAAGTCCAGAATAAAAGAACAATTTTCAATTAAAGAGAATATAAATCTAAGAGAAAACACAAGTTTCTTAGAAATATAATTTTATTTAAGGTCTCTCCTTCTAATTGTACGTTGATTTTTCTAAACACTGTTAAATTATATAGATTAATTTTTCTGTTTCATTCATTTCTCGGCTGGTTCATTCATGCTTTTTTTTTTTTTGTTTCGTTGGTAAGTTGTAAGTAAGTAAGTAAATAAGTAAGTGACTTGCACCGATAATATAATTAAGTCTATTTATTTTGTCGATTATTTAATGTCTTTTTTCTTTTAACTATCTCTCGCACTCAGCGGGCATAATTTTGATCAATGTCTAAGTTATGTGTCTATTTTGACACATGATTTGATATATTATTAGTTTTTTTATTGTATGTATTTTAACTTTACTTTGAAATAAAATCAACTGTGCGACGACGATGATGATAATAATGATGATGATGATGACGACGACGACGACTACCATTAAATATTTTCCACCATAAATATTTTAACGAAGAAAATATACAAAAATTACTTGAAATTACAGACTCACTCACTCACTTAACTTACTTTTTCCTTCTATTAATGGTTTTTCGCATAAAAACTATTTCAGTTTAGTTTAAAGTTTTTTTTTTTTTTTTGTTCATCTTTGTATTTGTCTTCTCTCGGTTTTGTTTATAAATCACATCATTATTTCATACATTTTCATACAAAAGATCACCATTTGTTCATTCATCTATCAAATCCTTTCATTTTCCTAATGACTACTACTACTATTTTTACTCTACTACAAATACTACTACTTTAGCCGCTGGTACAACTAAAATAGTTAGTAGACAGACAGACTTTGAGTCTCATGGAGTTAAGAGTTTGTCCACTACCACCAACACCAACCCACAACTACCTACCAAATCGCAACTATTCAATTTTAACTACATATCATTAGGCAGAGATTGAAAGGAAGTGGTTCTTCACTAGAATGTTTGATAGAGAATGGTGGAAGGTTTGTTTGTTTGTTATAAGATTTGACAAATTTGTGAATAGTAGGTCGAATCCGTAGCACTTCGGAGTGAAAGATTCTAAAAATAGTGTTTTGAAAATAAATACCTACAAATACTTAAGCTCTGGCTATGTTCTTTCTCCTACTTCATTTCTTATCTTTTTACGTCAAACTTTCAATCCTATCTATTCTTTTGCAGATGATAGCCACACTTACCATTCTTATTTATTCAACCATAGACCAAGCCCATTGATGATTGGGGAAATGAGGCAAAACATAAATGTTGCACTTAACCAAGATCTTGTGACAATCTCCGAATGGGGTCGTGCGAATAGAGTCGCTTTTAGTGCACGTTAGACACAATGATGTTAACACACAAACGCTAGACAGATCAATTTGCTTCATCTGTTTTAATGGGCGGTGTAAATATTAAGGAATTAGATGCTCTTGATATTCTAGGCATCAGAATACAGTGTTGTGTCCGTTGGACTAAACACATTTTACAAGTGTCAAACACCAGTTATATATTCGACCGATAATGGAATACAACTCTCATGTATGGGTTGATGCTTCGAAGTATATTTTGGAGTTACTCGACCACGTACAGGAGAACTCGAAGGTGCTCATCGGTGATAGTAGGTTATCCAACTCTATTGGTTCACTGGAGTATTATTGGGTTGTGTTTTACTGTTCTATAGTTTTTTGCATAATACACGTTCTGCAGTCACGACTCATCTATTCATGGTCGGACAGTGGATCGCACAACACATTACAGGAAAAACTCGTTCTTTAGATGTACTGTCGGTATGTGAAATAAACTTCCTACAGAAGTTTTCCTTGTCACTTTCAATAGAGGAAAAGTCAAATAAAATTTTCACAAATACTACTCTCTCTCTATCCTCCCTCCCATAACCTATCTTCCTAGTTCCAACAAAATGTATGGCATGAGTGGGGGTCATCCCATGATTGCTGGTTCAAACAAAAATAAAAAAGCTTACGATTTATATAGATTTTTAAAGTTGATAATCTGTAACCGACTGAAACTCAAGTCTTTCCGGAAGTTTACTTCAAAACGCTTACGTTGTGTTGTTTGTTACCACCACAAAGGATATTTCCAATTCAGGGTCCGAATCTTCTTTTGCTCCACGTTTTGTTCAAACTTCCAAGATTGAAGTTTTTCATACATGACACATAAAATTACCTATTTGATATTAGGAGTTTCCATGTGATAATGTCCATGTACATATACGGTTCCGTTTCTAAAAAAAAAATACACTAAAAGTTGTGTTGATAATTTTAGGCCGATTGAGAACTTTGGATTGATAAAGCTATCACTGATTTGACAATCTTTAGTTGAGTCGTTGCGTAGCGAATATTAAATTGTTGTTGCGAAACTAGAAACTGTTATGAAATGTTTGATGTTTTAAAATATAAAATTAACCGGAACTAAAGCTATGATCCGGCTGTCGCTGAGTAAACAAATTTTGGTCGAACGTACGTAAATAGAAAACAGGGAACTGTTGGTAAATGTTTGATGTTGTATCGTTGATATTTTAAAATTTAATTGAAAGCACAAACGATTTAATCGAGAACTTGAAAATACATTTGAAGAATAATTTATGAAATAATATAGAAACAGCAATCGCTGGCTTGACAATCTTTGGCTGAGTGATCCGATGATCCAAAGGCCGCGTTTTCACTATGTCATTTTTGTCGTCAAATTGTCCAAATTGTTGGCAATCATGATTGCAAACATAGATGACGCCATATGACAACCCGTTTTCATACAATTGCCAACAATTTGGACAATTTGACAACAAAAATGACATAGTGAAAACCAAGCAAAATGTCGTGGGACCTGTTGGTAAATGTGTGAGTCACACCTTTGGAAAAAAATAAAGAAACAGTTGTCGCTAAATTTACAATCTTTGGCTGAATGATCCGAAAATCCAATTTTTGGGGGAAAGTATGTACGTGGGAAATGTTGGTAAATGTTTGATGCTGTTTCACTGGAATTTTAAGAAATTAATGATACATAAGTTATAAAGCATGAATGAATATATAACTAGCTGTCACTGGCTTGATAATATTTTCCCGAGTGATGTCGACAATCTTTGGCTGAATGATTTGAAGATCCAATTATTATTGGAATGTATGAAGGTGGTAACCGTTGGTAAATGTTTGTTGCCTCGCTGGTATTTTAAGCAATGAATTAGGAAAACTAAGAATCCAGGTTATTGATCTACAAATATAGAAAACAATCCTCCAAAATTAAAATCCTTTAACTTTCTTAGCATGACCTCTTGCACATATGTACGTCTCGCACTCTCCAGAGCACGATTGCATTCTTTGAATTTTCAATACTACAGTATGTTTAGTATCTCAAAAATTTTCTTGACCATGTAGTCTTGGTTTTTTTTCGTCTTTTGCACATTTTGTATTTAATTTTTCTTCCCAAAAAAACAGAAATTCCCGCAATGTTTGTTTATTATTATTTTGTTGATTCAGACCGGTTCCACACACAAACTTTACTCCACAACAATCTAGCAACAACAGCAATATGTATGAGATATTAACTGAACTCAACGATTGTTTATAAATGACTATCATGCCGGCATTTTTTAATATACAAATATATGTATAATTTCAGTTTTATTTAGTTTTTTTTTCATTCATTCAATACATAGTTTTATTTTAAGCCGGCATCTCTGATTAGCTTTTATTTTACCTCTAGACACTTACATAGACAGCCAGCCGAAACCAGACAGACAGACATACAAAAGACAACGAAACAGTTGAACAGATTTGAATGAAACGAAACGAGTGAGCGAATGAACGTAGAAAGATTGAATAAACCAGGCGAAGGAACCGTTCAAAATGTAAAAATGCAGATATTGTTAAAAGTCTGTAGGTGGATAAGAAAAATGAAATACACCAAAAATATACATATAGTTGAGGTATGTTAAATGTACGTATACGTAGATACGATTATTTTCCTTTTTGATTAAGGGTTTTGTAATGGGGACAAGTTTTTTGTTTTGTTTTTGTTAGGGGACATTGGAAGAGTGTGGGATTAGGTAGTGATTTTTTAAGTTTATTTTGTGTTTTTAGAGGTAGTAGTGAATACATATAGAATACATAAATTTTGTAATTAATTAAGTCCGCTTATTATCCTTACCATCTCGGTTTGCCATAGCAATATTTCCAGGTTCCCTATTGCGATATTGATGTTGTAAAGCATTGTAATTCCTTGATGTATGTATTAAACCGTAGTTTAATCCTTGATCCAAGAATACCAGATTAGAATTTAAAAATCCGGTTAACTATTTCATAAAAGTAAACAGGGGCAGAGAAGATGTCGCACTGGCTAGTTTGATAAGATTGACGAGTTCGCCAGTAAAGGTACGGTCACACTTGGCAAATATTTGCCGAAATAGACGTAACCACTAAATAACATATATTTGAACTCGTTTATTTATTTAAAAAAAAAACTTTGTTTATTTAGGTCAAAACACAACAAATATTTAGTTTTAATTTATTTGATGCTGTTTGATCTTGCAAAACTGTTGTAAGAGTAAACAATGTCAAACAAATTTGTGCTAAAACAAGTGGTTATGCTTGTTTGAGTAAATATTTGCCAAGTGTGACCGTACCTTAACCATTAAAAGCCTTATGATGCATTCAGTTATCCACAAGAAAATCGATATACGATCATAAACCACATTGTTTTCGTAATGAGAGTACTGTACCTTAATTGGTTAGCGCCGCTGCCACTCAAACAAGTTGAATGTATACAGACAGCTACAGCTAAAAATGTTCTGATCAAATTAATAAATTAAATTTCGTGACAATTTTAACCCCCTGGCTCACGATGTCGAACGATAACGTTCGCTTAGATAAGACTTAAGACACAAACTTGATTGTGGAATAAACAAACTTGATTGAGTAAAAAAATAGATACGATAAAAAGTTTGTCTCTTAAGTCTTATCTTAGCGAACGTTATCGTTCGACATCGTGGGCCAGGCGGTAAATCTCAATTCTGTTACGAATAATACACCCTTCCCAATCGTCTAAAAATTAAGTCAAATGCTTTTTTACTACGCCTATGTGAAATCTCATGTCAGTCAGATCAACAGGTTAGAAATTGCAGACCAATTAATTAGAAATTGCAGATTGCTTTCCAAAATATTTTGTTTGTGTACTGCAGGCTCAATCATTACAAATTATGTTTATTAAATTTTTTGATAATTTTTAGTTGGGCTCGAGTTCATTAAATTTAATTTTCATTAAATTATTAATTTTACTAAAGGTAGGAATGGTTTTTACAACATGAAATCTTATTAAAATTTATTGATAATTTTTCTTGGCTGAGCTGGGGATCGATCCTGGGTTGAATTTACATGTTTCAAGAATCACCACATTCTTTCATCAGAATTCTTTGAGTTCTAACCTCTGCACCACTGCAGTGCCTGCTAGCCAACAGTCAAACATCAATCTTTAACCAGTGGTACTGGTGGTTCGAAATTTGCTGTAATTATCATTTTTCAATTTTTATTTGATTTATTTTTCCATTTTCATTAGCACAGAAACCCTACAATGACTGCGAACAGAATATTTGCTTGATTTTTTTTAATTTTTATTTTATTACAACGATTGAATAATTAAAACTGAAAAGCTTTTTTTTTTTCTATGCAATAAAAATCATCTTATGGAAATAGTTCAAATGCTTTCACCACTTCTTTACACAACATATTTACTTAGAAATATCGGGAAAAAATTGACCTTGATCACAGCACAAAAATAAATTCCCACTTCATAGTTTTTGTTTTTCTGCTCTTATAGCCATATTTAATATCTTAGGAATAAAATTATATAACTTTTTTTTTCTTCTTTGGTTATATTGAAAACTTTTACTACCAATAGCAATAATGTTGTACGTACGTACTACCCAGGCATACTTTGAACTCATTGAACATTTGTTGCAAGCAGTCAACAAATAAATAAAACACCAAGAAAACATTAAGTATATGCTCATGCAATACTTCATTTTGTCAAGATATACATATTCGAACATTTTATTTGGTTTTTTTTTGTTAATGTTTTTAATTTTTAGTTTTATTTTCTTAGTTTACCGCCATCAAGTGTTTCATTTTCACATATTTGTATGCTTAGTTTTTTTCGCCTTTAAAATACTATGTTACAGGGTATTACAATTATTCGATAACGTTTGCAACGGTCAAACGGAAGTTGAACAACAAAGTTGTCATCTGCACTTAAGTTGAGAAAGACATTTAAAGTACAAAGTACCTTTTTTAACATGTCTTGGGTGTTTTGTTTTTGTTTGTTATAGAGTGGGGTAATTACTGAAGTGAGTGTAGAAATTGAGCTGAGTTTTCTGGTAGTTAATGGCCAGCAGAATGTTATTTAATCAAATCGTTTTGTTTGTATAATATTAAGGGTATAGCTTAATAAATATTAAATTACCCTTTACAAATATTATGTTTCTAAAAAAGAGGAGAGATTTTGATATATTTCTGTATGAAAATTTGCTTTATAAACCTGTTATAATCCTGTTGTAAGTTTTTATGAATAAGGGGGAAAGAATATTTCTAGAAATTTTGATTTTTGAAACTATTATTGCTGAAACTAATAACAATATTATACTTATACAATTATGAATGAAACAAAGTTTATATAATTTATGATTGCTTGTGCATTTTTTAACAAATGTTGTAAATCAAAAATATAAATAAAAATTAATAATAACAATTTTCATATGGAATAGTCAATAGAGGAATTAATAAAAACAAAAACGTTTTATTATGTGAACAACATAGACAAAGACAGACGGACAGACAGGCACACAATAAGACATAGATAAATAC
Source organism: Bellardia pandia (assembly GCA_916048285.2). Taxonomy (NCBI): domain Eukaryota; kingdom Metazoa; phylum Arthropoda; class Insecta; order Diptera; family Calliphoridae; genus Bellardia; species Bellardia pandia. Next base: position 41,810,150 of record OU696530.1, read on the forward strand.
TTAAAAACATGATTTTTTCTTCTTCTATGTCTTTAATCTTACTTCCTTATGAAAATAGCAACATCTACAACAAAATAACAAGAAAAAAATTTATAAATACGAGTATAAATAAAATTAACAACCGACACTTGTTGACAATCAATGTTTCATCTTCACGCAACAAATTTGCCACTAACAGACACAAAAATGTTTGTTCGTAAACCGATTTACGTGTAATAAAGTATCTATAATCTCAGTAGTTGTCATATGTAGGCATCCACAAAATGCCACCAGCGCCAGCAGCAAACACTAGCACTCCACCTCGAAATCGACTTAGATACAAGCGAGCTCTGTCTGTCTGTCTATACGCTCTAAAAAATTTCTAAGCAAAAATTTTGTCTCTTCAAAAATAATTAATAAAAAATAAAAATAAAATATTAAAGAAAAAAGTATAAAGCATAGCATTTGCCAAAGATGGATTTATTTAATTTGAATTACATGAAAAATCTGATTTGATTAGATGATTATTTGCATAAAACTGATTAATCAAATAAACTATTTGTTATACAATTATAAAGAGTATGAGTAAATACACCACGAGCAGTGTATGGTAGTCATGAGATGAGACGTTTAATAGGTAAAAAAAAGTCATATTCCAATACTTTGGTGGAAACGATGAACAGATGGATGTGTATGCATGAAAAAATCCGCAGAGTTTTAGGGGTAATAAAATGTCAAATATAAAATGAACATTTAATTATTACATGTAATAAATTTATTTAATCTGTTTTTGTTAAAATTCACTCTTTTTAAGAGTTAAGATACTTTGCGACCCCAAATCCAGGCAGCAGTTTGAAATTTATTGTCAATTTTAATATTGCATAATACTTATGTTACTATAAAAATTTTGTGGGGTGCGTCAAAATTTAATTATTAAATATTGTATTCAAAATTAAATTTGTTTTTTTCAATTGGTATATGTAAATAAAAGGCCAATTTGACATTTAGTAAAGTCGTAGAATATGGTTGTGAGATAAAATCGATGATACCTTGATAGCAAATATTCTTATGCTCTCATTTTGAGCCAATCTTTCAATCAACAATGTTAATAGACACTGCGTTGCATAACTATAAATACATAAAACTTCTCTCAATTTTGTAAGTTAAAGAAAAAGTAAAAAAGTTTATTCTACATCAGGAGTGCCCAAAAGTTGCTTATGGAAGAGCAAACACCAATACATTTAAATAAAAACTAATTTTTATTCAGTATTTTTTGATGTAAAAGCCAATCCATACAAAGAAACAAGACACATTTTTAAACGGTATCATACGTTAAACAAAAACAAAATCTACATTGACGATCGCAGTCACCAATGTTCACCAGTAGATCATACGAAAGTGTTGTTGCTTTCCACTTGCGTGTATAGTGTCAGTCAGTGATGCCATTAGGATACGAAAGATACATTTTTCGTATCTTTTGATGACTTCAGGTACCATGTATAATCCTGACATTTTTCGTATCTTTTGAATCTGTACGAAAAATGTACAAAAATAAAATATTTTTTTGAGTAATGACATTACGAAAATTTATTTGGATTTATGTCATACACTTTGGAACTTTTAAACGATTTTAATCTAATATTCCAGGCGGAAAAGCCTCGTCTACACCTTTTGCAATCTGAAGTTGAAAAATTAATTAAAAGAATTGCTATTTAGAATTTAACTATGTAAAGGCAACAGATGCTTTGAAAATAGAATTTTCAAATCCAAATTATTTTTTACCAATTGAAAAAAATTTATTCAGATGTTTTAGCTCATACTTCGCTTGCTATCTACCCTAATAGAAGATCAGCATAAGAAATATGATTTACTAAAAAAGTTGTCAATCATTTTATATTGAAGTTTTAAAACAAATCAGTACAAACGACTATATTAATTTTTACAAAAATGAATTTGTTTTGATAACATCCAAAGATAGTTACATATAATTAATTTTAAAGTTTGCCTACTGTATTTTTAAAAATTACCTATCTAATATTTACGACTTAAATAAATATAAAAATGAATTAATATGTCATTTTCTTTACAATATTCATAAAATATGAAATAAAAATGTTATGTTAATAAATGTTAAAAATTAATTTTAAAATTTTTTTTCAAACTGTATCTTTTCGGGGAAAAATGTATCTTTTTGGAAACTAAAATGTATTTTTCTCGAAATTTCACTGGCAACACTGGTGTGAGTACGACAAAAAACAAATAAGGCAAAGTTGTTTGTGTATTTCGTATTGCTAATGCTGAGTGCTGTAATGAGTATACAAAACATACAGCCTATAGCTAAGAGTTTTTACAAATACAAAAGAGCACCAAGGGCTTGGGCACTCCTGTTCTACATGTATGTGAAACGAACTTGAAAACAAACATTTAAAATTAATCTCTTTCTTCTTAGAACTACCCTTTGTTTATATTTTGCAGCGTGTAACGATTTACTTTGACACACAATAAAATAGATACCATAAAGCTTAAGGAAACTGAGTTTGACTTTTTTAAACGTCAAAATTGTCTCCTCTGGTTATTCTCGGAAGTGGACGTTGTATGGGAGTCCATGGCATATTATGAACTAATTTTCACCAATAATATAATTTTTTTTATATACTTATAACTGATCTGTATAAAATTTCGTTTCGATAACAGCGCTATGACCTATTATGAACCGTTCTGCATGAAGTTATATAATTATGTGAATAATTTGAGTTGAATTTTAACTTGGTAATGATGTTTATAAGCGATTTATGCGCGTTTAAGTTATTTTCGGAAGTGGTGTTTATATGGGAGCTACGGTCAAATATAAACCGATTGTCATGAAATTTGGTATGATGATTTATACGAGGGCGGTTCGGAAACTTCTTAGCCTAGCACAGAAAGGGAATAGTTAGTTTTTCAAAAACATTTTCATTTTTCAATATAATCTCCTGAAACTTCAATACACGCTTATCTAGGAATTCTATCCCTTGATTAAAATAGTTTTTCTCAATGCCTTCAAAATAATGGTTTCCATTATTTCATTTGAGGTAAAACGCTTGCCAGCTAGGAGCTAAATCAGGAGAATAACTCGTACTTTAATTCGTTGATTTTAGCCATTGTTAAAATACTCTTGTGCGCATTTAATTGATCCAAAATGTTCCAAAAGTTAGTACTCTAAGGGCCATTATTACAACTTGCCTTTAATGTTCTTAATAATAAAAGGTAACTTTAATTACAGTGAGGAATAAAGTGACCTTTAAAATTTTTCGTTATTACCACTTCCTTGTAAAATAAAATAATTTTTTTCTAAAATATGGCAATACCAGTTAAAAACCGATTACTTTTGACAAATTACTGACAAGAAGCAGTAAATTTTTTGTGTTTGTGAAAATATTTGTTTGTGAAAAAAAAATATAAATCAAACGTCTGCTTTCCATTTTTGTTTATCAAATTATTTATTGGCAAAACAAAATTAAAATTAATTTATTTTTCATGAAGTTGTCAATTTTTCGGAACATATGGCAACTTCAAATACATAAACCTCACTACAAAATTAAAGGCAAGATGATCGGTCGGTTTTAGATTAAAGTAGACTTATAATAACCAAATACTTCTTATCCGTCCTTTAACATCATACCTTTAACTATTACCAAGTTGTAATAATGGGCCTAAATTTATTTTTTACCCTTTTGCAGATAGTCAATCAATAAAATACCTTTAAAGTCCCAAAAAACCGTTGCCATAACCTTACCAGCCGATTGAATTGTTTTTGCCTTCTTTGAACATCTGTTTCTATATGAAACAGTTGCCAGATCGAAAAACATTTAGCATGTGTTCATACCACAGATGGACAACACTTAACTTTTTTCTGTTTATACCGCGCTTTCTGTTCTAGACTAAGAAGTTTCCGAACCGCCCTCGTATGTATAGCACAAAGTACACAAAGGGGTTACGAAACGGAAGATACACTAGTGTTACATTTGTCTCTTTCTTTAAGAACTACCTTTTTGTTTTTATGTTATTATATTACATTATTGCTGGAATATTTAATTTTTTCGTCTTATAAACAATTTAGTAACTTTTATTGAAATCACAAAGTTTTAATTAAAAAGCATATAAACAAAATTTAAAATTTCAATTAAAATTTTATTCTAACTCAAATTGTTTATTTTGCTTTGTTCACAAAATTCGTGTTGTTTGTGTGTAGTGCTTTGTTTTTTCACATTTATTTTTAAGAGAACTGGCTTATTATCTGATTATAGCTGTAAAAATTATCACCTCTCTATAGTTTCTGATGTATATGTAGATTATTTGTGTTGAATATCAACTTGACAGTCATTTTTATAAGAGATTTATGCACATTTAAGTGATTTTCGGAAGAGGACTTTGTATTGGACTATGTCAAAATTATGGACCGATGCAAACAAAATATTGTTTTGAGATTTCTCGTTGCATGAAACTTATTTTTACTGAATTTTGCAATGGCACTGCTTTGCTATAGACATTTATGTACCATAAAGCCATATTCCGGGAAGACATTTGTATGGAAGCTATGAGAAGTCCTGTACTGATTTTGATCATTTTTAACAGGATTTCGCTTTCTATTTAAAATTTCGTATGCTACTGGACCGATTTTGCTTGTTTTTTATACCAAACATTTCGGTGGATCATAAAATGTTTCGTCATTGTTCTATTTCTTTCTTTTGAAGCTCTATCGTGCGTTCAACAGGCGGATGGACAGACGGACAGGGGTAGATCGTCTTAGAATCTTATAAAGACTCAGAATATATAGACTATTTAGTTCTACCACCAATATTTCGATGTCGGAATGACAAACATAATATACCCCAATTTTTTTTTTTGTTGTTTACACTATACATAATATTCAATAACTGAGTGAGAATAAATTACAGATATGTACCCGTCAAAAAATGACGTACATAGAAGTTACTAAAGACAAAAATCGAGTTCAAAAAACACGTCATCTATTATGAATCCCACATATTTAAGCTATACCCCATATACATATATTTTAATACTCTTCAAGGCAGAATTAGTCTTTACTTTCTGTTCTGTTCCGAATCAGCTGACTTGATTCTGTTAAATAGAAAATGTGTAGAAGTCCTTAGTTGTTTTGTTACTTTCCGTGCCGTTGCGGACGATCTTGTTGAAAACAAAAATTTGCTAAGTGACAGCATAAAACAGCTGACATTCGCACAACAAAAAAATTTTTGCTTTATTACAAAAATTTTCAATTTCTTTGAATTTAATTAAGTTTTTGTATAAAACTTATAAAAATATAAAAAATAAACGATGGATGACGAAAAACTCATTACTTTAGTCGAAAGTAATGACATATTGTACAATAAAAAAACTTTAATTTGTATTTTTTGATTTATTTTCGCGGTATGTGTTGTCTGTTTACCTAAAACAGCTGATACGTTTATGCGGAAAAACAACAGAACGACACGGAACAGAACAGCAATAGAAAGTAAAGACTAATGAAGCCTTCAGAGTTCACCGAATCTTAAAATTAAAAACTGTTTAACTCATGAACTAAACCTTGCTCTAAAGCAGTTTCATTTCTCTTAATTTTTTAAGGCAAATACTATCACCCCTATCGTGAATAAAAATTCCACATGAAATTTGTTCCCTTTTCACATTTTCCTATTAAAAATCAATGTTAAAAAAATAAAAGTGAATAAATTTCATGTGGAATTTTTATTCACGATAGGGGTGTATAAGAAAAACCAAAAGAAAACTGTGACTGTGACTCATTGTGACATTTTTAATCTTTATGCTTATTTTAATAAAAAAAATCAATATTAATTTTCTCTTTAAGGTATAAAATATTAAAAAAAAATAAAAAAGAAAATAAAAACCCAAACACCTACCATTTCTTTAATTACATTTATTTACAAATTGACCAAATGTCAAACATATCAATTCACCTTTACAGATGTTCATTCAATATGCGTATAAATATTTAATTTATTATATTATATTTGTTAAATAAAAAAGCTGTTTGGTACATACATGTGTATATAATAAATACACATTTATGCAAAGATTTTTAAATACAATTTTTTTTTTTGTAAAATTTAAAAAATGAAGAAAATCCAAAGGCAGAACACTTAAAAACACACATACATCCCACAAATGTGTAAATAGTTATTTTTTCTATTATTTCATACAAATGTTTGACATGGCATTTCCTTAAAATATGGGTAGTAAATTTGCAACCCACTATTACTACCCAATATTGTTTGTTTGTATGTCTTTCATAGATATATATTTGTTAATGCTTTTCATATTGAGATACAATGATGTCAAAAGGGAGTCAGAAGGTGAATTTATTATAATGCTTTTCAGTAGCTTTTCTTTTCATTATTAAAGTATACATTTATGTTTTTTTTTTTTGTTAATAAAGACATTTATATAACAATTTTGTTGTTTCTTTTTTATGATTTGTTTATTTACTAATTTATTTAAACGTATAATTTTGTTTAACACTTTAAATTTGTGTTGTTGCTTTTATAGGGATCTAATTTGATATTAGGACTTTTTTTACAAATCATTTTGAATACTTGTGTTGTAAAATAGCAAAAAAAAAATCACAATTTGTTAAATTGTTTTCCATTTAACTATAATTTTATTTCAGTAGATGTGTTTGTTTTTTTCCTTCGTCGTCTTGAATTGTTTCTCGTAGACTTGCAGACCTACTCATTTGCACTCAACTTCCAGTTGCTACTGCTGGTTGTTTGGTTGCTGCCATCATGTGCCGGCATTCCCAACTTCAACAACAGCAGCTGCAGTCTTAAAACGAAACAGCAACAGCAGCAACAACTCCACCGGCTGTGGCAGCAACAACAACAACAACTACTACAACAACAAAAACAAAAGTGTGTTTTTCTTACATTATTTACTTGAATGTTGTGTTTTCCATTTCAATATGAGGCCACCCAATGAATATTTTCCAAATGTTACTGCTCATTTAATTATTAAAATTATACCATTATAGGGATACATATACGTATAGTATACGAGGGTTACTTCTTATGTTTTTAGCAAAATCAACTGATTAGCTGAAGCTGAATTGAATTAAAATTATACTATGTTTCCACGACGACTTGAATCACCTGCTTCGCCTTCTGAATCATGTTTATGAATCATGAGCGAAGCATGTACCGTGGAAACGTAGTATTACTAATTGAATCACATTTCAACTGTATAAAGAATTTTACAAGAAACTAAACATATGTAGATTATTTATACAACAAGATTTAATCAACATTTGGACTGTATAAATATCTATGAGTGACTTTAAATAGGGTGGACAAATGTGAGGTTACCACATGTGAAGTTGAAGCAAATTTTCCAACAATGCTTCGTTTATCTTCAGTACAGCATATCTATATTTTCCAGAGCACCAGTTGTTTGAGGTTTGTTTGAGTAAACCCGGCCCCAGAGAAACTGCCCAACGGCTTTTAATACCAAAACGAGGTGGTAAATTGACATCTCCAAATCTAGAAATTACGACATCAAGATTTTTTCATTCAAACCTCTAGAATTGTAGTGAAATATAAAATGTATAAAGATTTTTGACTGAAGATAAATTCGATTTATATAAAGGTCTCTGATAAGAGTTAAATTTGTATGCATGAAAATGTTTGACTGAAGATAAATTTCGACATCAAAGATTAAAGCCACATTAATACGTATATTGACCTGGATTAGCGGCATATTTGAAATGTGAAGACTTTTGGCAAAAGTTAAATTTGAACCAAATACATGCTTAAGATTGAAGTATAATTTGGAATAAATACAGAGATAGACCTATGATATAGGTCATTTGGAACTGTCTAAACCCTACTAGGTAAACTAATTTTAACTAAATAAAGAGCTGCACTTGAAGCTAAAATTAATTAATTCATTACCTCTATCATGAATAAAAATACCACATGAAATTTATTCCCTTTTCACATTTTTCCTATTAAAATTCAATGTTAAAAAAATAAAAGGTAACAAATTTCATGTGGAATTTTTATTCACGATAGGGGTGATATTGGGTGCCCCGATAGAATATGCGATAGTGTGCCGAACTATCAGTCAGAGGGTTGCGGGTTCGATTCCCGCCAAAGACTCTGGGTGTTTTCTGCACACAAGCCAAAAGCTTTGCAGTTTGTGTTTGTTAAAAAAAAAAAAAAAAAAAAAAAGATCGCAGCTTGGAACTTAAAACCTTAAGATTATAACCTAATTTGATTTAAATAACGACCTGAAACTAAATTAATTTTAAACTAAATTTTGTCTAAGTAAAGACTTCAGCTCGAAGCAGAAACTGAACTAAATATACATCTAACATTTGACTGAAGTTGATTTCAGACAAATAAAAAAATACATACGATTGAACTTAAAGTCGCACTTTAGTTAAATACAGTTCAAAGTTTGTTTAGGATTTTATGTTTCTATCGTGGAACTTACACGGTAAAAATTAAACTTTAATTGTCGAAATTTAGATTCAGTTGCAATTCTTTATGCAAATGAATTCGGATCTTCAGGTATTCATCATATAAAAATTTAGCTTGAATTTTAAGTCTTTAGACAATTTTGGCTTCAACAGTAGGTCCTGAGACAGTATACATTTAGACAGATTTTAGATCTTTAGATAGTCCAAAGTTAGCTTTAATTGCAGATGTTTAGGCAGTCTAAATTTAGTTTCAATCGTAGATCTTTAGACAGACTAATTTATCTTCAATTATAGATCTTTATATATTCCAAACTTTGCTTCATTCGTAGGTTTTTCTGCAGTCGAATTTTACGTCCAATCATAGGTCTTTAGACAGTCCGAATTTTTTGCTTAAACTGTAGGTGTTTGCCTGTGCAAAGCTTCAGTGAGACAGTCCAAATTCATCTTCAATCTTGAATTTTTAGACAGTCCAAAGTTAGCTTCAGCTGTAGGTCTTTGTACAAGCCAAATTAAGCTTCAACTGTAGGCATTTGCACCGTCCAAATTTAGCGTATGTTAGACAATTCAAAATCATCTTTAATCTTAAGTCTTTAAACAGTCCAAACTTAGCTTCATTTGTAGGTCTTTGCTTCACTTAGACAGTCCAAATTTAACTTCAGTTAGACAATCCAAATTTTAGGTCTTTAGACAGTCCAAATTTATGTTCATACGTAGGTCTTTCAACAGTCAAAGATCAGCTTCAGTCTTAGGTCTTTAGACAGTCCAAATTTGGTACAGTGCAATAACTTCCAAATGAAATAAATAATGGAAAATTTTTCCATGCAAATTGGGACTTATTTCATTATGAAATTAATGCATTGGGAGTTATTCATATTTCATAATTATTTTGGGAGTTATTTCATTATGAAAAATTAAGGTTTATAGTTCAGGGAGGAGAATACCGGCTTCGCATTGTACACATTTCTTGTATTGCCGGCCTATGGCCGGGCGGAAGGATTTTCTCCTCCATGGTATACAGAACACCGGCTTCGCATAGTACAGATTGTATTTTTTATGGTGAAATGTCATAATCTTTCTTTAATATCTTCGGATTTATATTACCTACATGGTCATGTTATACCTTAACCCCCTGGCCCACGATGTCGAACGATAACGTTCGCTTAGATAAGACTTAAGACATAAACTTGATGGTGGAATAAATAAATTTGATTGAGTAAAAAATAGATACGATAAAAAGTTTGTGTCTTAAGTCTTATCTAAGCGAACGTTATCGTTCGACATCGTGGGCCAGGGGGTAAATTAAACTATTATTACTATTGTGTATATGCTTACATATAATTGTGAAATAAAAAACGTTCTGTAAAAGGAAACTAAAAAAAATTGGGAGTTAATTAATTTTTGTTGGGACTTATTTTTACATTTTGAAATAAGTCCCAAAAAATTGGGACTTCTTTAATTCGGACTACAGACCTACGAATAGCGCTAAATTTAGACTACATAAATACTATTAACTGACCTTAATTAATAAGTATTTATTAATATTGTTCATATCTCCCTCATTCAACATTATTTACATGTTGGGTTATGTCAACATACATAGTTGCTTTTATAGTCTATGCTGTCTAGAGTGCTTGTTTGTCTATCTATCGGTAGGTCTGTCTGTCTAGTTGTCCGTCCAATTGTCTTGAAAAAGTGCATTTGTTGTGTTATATCTAGTATCTAGAGTGTTGTGGTGGCTGTTTGGCTAGCTGGCTGGCTGGCAGACTGGATGGATGGATAGAAAGATAGATGTAAGAGCAAGTATGTGCATTTGATGGTGTCTCGCCTCATACTCAAATACACTTGATTTGCAACAAAACCAATTCAAACAATTCAGTTCTCATTTAGTTTTACGTACGTTCAGTACGTACGTGCGTCGGTCTACCACCGGTCGTTAACCGTACGCTCGTTCGTTATTATTAACTGCAGCATCATAGTAAAAGAAGAAAAACAATACGGCTATAAAATATCCTTAACGGTTTATAAATACACATGTACTAAAGGATATTTTTTTTTATATTTTTTGTTCATATTAAACGGAACATTTTTTTGTTGAAGTTTTTTCTTTTTTTTTTATTATCATACGTTAAGAAGAAAAAAAGTTGTTAATTGAATTATTTCAAGAATTTAATTTGATCCTTTGATTAAGCATTAAAGAGTGAGTGCCTGCTGTGCACAAGTTTTTTATTTATTTGTTTTCGGTTTTGAAGTGTAAAGAGTGTTACTCAGAAAAGTATTGAATTTTTTAAATTGTTAAAAAATTTGTAAGTGACAATTGTTGTGGATAGAGCGAGCTCCTTACTGAAAGCCATATTGTTTCATGCTGACTGACTTCCTTGCTGCAGTGTTTGTTGTTGTTACATTGAGGATTAAAAATAACATTTTTCAATGTCATTGTACATATGTTGTGGCACACTTGTTGATTTATTTTTTTTTTTTTTTAATAAAAGCAAGTAAATTGAGTGTCTTTATAAATTTTGTGTTGATTTGTTTTGCAAGTTATTTAAATTTTTTTTCCTTCGAATTGTGTAATAATTTTCAACTGCCTTAGTGTAGAGTTTCCATTTTTATATAAATTGATTATATGAAACTCCCCTCATTTAATTAAAATATTTATTACAGTCTTAGCTTTAAAGATATTTATAAAAAAATAAGGAGAAAAACAACACAAAACATAAATACTTACTACGACGAGTACATGTTTTGGTATTTTATTTCAATTACTTTTCAGATAAATATACTTTAAAGTCACCTATTAATCTTTTGAGTGGTTTTTACATGCTCTAGCTGTTAACTTGTAATACGCGCCTCTATGTTTTTTAAAATATAATATTAAGTTTCTCACATAGTTTGCGAAAGTAAATTGAAATCTTTAGCAATTAAAAGTTAATAAATAAATTTTAACTTAAGCAATGCTATTTTTCAAATTGAAATTTAAAAAAAGTGTTCTAAATTGTTAAAATTTTAAACAAACGAGAGTTGTAATTGTAATTTTTCCAATGTACATATTTAATTATATTTTAGTAATTGTGGAAGTGGAATTAATTTCGTATTTTGTTTCTATAGAAAAAGTAAAACGAACAATTTTTTCGGAATGAAACCTAGATTCCACATAGCAAACTAAAAGTGGTTTCATTCCGAAAAAAAATTCGTTTTGATTTTTCTATAAAGGCAAAAAATGGAATTAATTCCACTTCCGAACGGAATTAAATTCTGTAATAATAAAAAAGAGGTTCATGTATTTTGTTAATTGTAGGTCTTCTACAGTCAAATTTTTGATCTAATCTTAAGCCTATACAGTTCAAAATAAGCTTAAATTTTTTGTTTTTTATAAAATCAAATTTTAGCTTCAGTCACAGGTCTTAATTTAATCCAAAGTTAGCTTCATTTAATTGTCTGGAAATAGCTTTTATACAAAACTTTATGTTCATTACGAAAAGTAAATATTTGCTGGCAAATATTTACTCAAAAAAACGAACCCACTTGTTTTAGTACAAATTTGTTTGACGTTGTTTATTGTTACAAGTGTTTTGCAAGATCAAACAGCATCAAATAAATTAAAACTAAATATTTGTTGTGCTTTGGCTTAAAAAAGAAAAGTTTTTTTTTTTAAATAAATAAGCGAGTTCAAATATATGTAATTTAGTGGTTACGTCTTTTTCGGCAAATATTTGCCAAATGTTACCGTACCTTAATTTTAACATTAATCGTAAGACTTTGTACATACTGTAAAATTTTAACTTCAATCATATTTATTTTAGCTTTATTTATACGAGTCAAATTTATTGTCTTCAACCCAAATCAGTTTTTTTCAGGCCGAAACAGAACCGAAACTAATTTTCGGCCAAAAAAATCGAAACTTTTAAAAAACTTTTAAAATAAAATATTAATTTACAAATTAATAGTTTAAAACATATTTAGATAATTATAAATTAAGGTGTCATAAAGTACCGACACTACTCCATAAATCTAGTTTTTTTGAACTGACAGATTTCGCCGTATTCTTAAATATTTTACAATAAAATATAAATTTTTGTATTCTATCAATTATATTTAAAACGTGTAACAACTTAAAAATTCCATCCAAAAATTCGTTAAAAATGGCTGTTAACCAAATATTGGTATTCAGCCAATTTTTAATCTAATCCGCAACCCGATCCGACTCTACAAATTTAGCTTTAATTTAACAACTTTATACAGTCAAAGTCTAGCTTAAATTTTAGGTCTTTATATAGACAATTTTTAGCTTAAATTATTTATACAGTCCAAACTAAACTTTAATCTATTTCCATATACAGTCCATAATATGTATGTTGCTAATTTAGTCCAAATTGTGTTTGAGTCGAAGATTTTTAAACAGTAAAATTTAACTTAAATTTAGATCTTTATGTAGCCTATATTTTGCCTTAAATGCAGTCCAAATTATACTTTTAATTTAGGTTGTTATGCAGTTCATATTTCGCTTCAAAAGTTTTTCTGTAGAGAGTATTAATTCAGCTTCAATACAGAACATTACGCAGTCCATATTTTGCTTCAAATTTAGGCAGTTATAATAATAAAATTTTAACTTTAGTCCAAATTCAGCATAAATTGTTGCCCATTATACTTCAAGCGTAGAATTTTATACAGTCTGACTTAACTTAAAATCTTAGGGCTTTCTACAAACCAAACGTTGTTTCGAGCGCAAATCTTTAAACAGCCTAAATTTATCTTCAATGTTAAAATTATATACAGTCAAAACTTTGTTGCAATAATATGAATTTGAACTCCCTAAATTTAGCTTCAAATGTAGGCAATTATGCATTTACAATTTTAGCTTTAATCAAAGGGTTTATACAGTCCAATTTTAGTATAAATTGTTGCACTTTATACTTTTTAAATTAAGCTTCAATCGTACAACTTTATACAAACCAAACTATGTTTCAATCCCAGGTCTTTATAATGCCTGAATCAATCATAGGATTTTATACAAATAAAATTTTTTGCAATCTTTTAACTTTAATCGCAAAAATGTATACAGTCAAAACTTTATTTAATTCATATGGATTTATACTTTCTAAATTTAGCTTCAAATGTAGGCTTTTATACAGCCTAAATTTTACTTTAAATTCAATCATAGGGCTTTATAAAAATCAAACATTGTTTCTGTAGTGTATTAGAATGAGTTGAAAGCATAACTAAACTTCTTTATTATTCCATTATTCAATTGCTATGTACATTTTACTACAGTTTATCTTATGTGGTAGAGATGCCAGATTTACAATATTATTAAATATCCAAAATATCATAAATAATATCTAACAGTTTCAATCGCAGGACCTGATACAGCCAGAATTAAATTCAATTCTAGATATTTATACAGTCGAACCTTTGTTTCAATCATCTAACTTGAAATGTAGGCCTTTATACAGCCTAAATTTAACTTTATTTAGTTTTTTATACAGTCTTTATTACAGTCAAAATTCAATTGTAAAACTTTAAGACTGTTAAAATTTTAGCTTCAAACGAACATTTTAAAATTCTAAGAACACAACTAGAACGAACGTCGAATTTCGCCTAACACAACGAATTAGTCGGTACAATTCGCTGTGTAAATTGGTCGTATGAAGCATTATTACGACGAAAAATACAGCTGTTATAATTGAATTTTCTGAACATATTTATTTGATGCCACATTATACGAGGTCTGATTAAAAATAACCGTTATTTTAATTTTTTTAAAAAAGTATTTATTTATTCATCAATAAGTATCTTGTACCCTTCAAAGTAATCCCCCTCAGATATAAAAAACTTATGCCAACGTTTTTTTCCAATCCTCGAAACACTTTTGAAACGCGCTTTTTGGTATCGCCAGCAGCTCCTGTTTCGATTTTTCCTTTATCTCCTCAATCGTAGCAAAACGCTTTCCTTTCATCGGTGTCTTCAGTTTTGGGAAGAGGCAAGAGTCAGCGGGGCCAAGTCCGGTGAATACGGTGGTTGAGCCATGATAACGGTTTTGTTTTTGGCCAAAATCTCACGCACAAGCATCGATGTGTGAGCTGGTGCGTTATCATGGTGCAAAATCCATGATTGGGTTTTCCACAATTCTGTGCGTTTCTGACGAATTGCTTCGTGCAAAAGGCTCATAACTTCATGGTGGTATTTCTTATTGACCGTACGAGCTTGTGGCAAGAATTCATGATGCACTACGCCATTGCAGTCGAAGAAAACAGTGAGCAAAACCTTTACATTTGACCGAACTTGACGTGCTTTTTTCGGTCTTGGCTCTTCTGGTCGTTTCCATTGGGATGATTGGACTTTGGTTTCAATGTCATAGCCATATACTCATGATTCGTCACCAGTTATGACCTCTTTGAGGAAATCTGGATCGTCGTTGACGATGTTCAACAGCTCCTGAGCGATGTTCATGCGACGTTGTTTTTGCTCAAAATTTAGCAATTTTGAAACAATCTTCGCTGCCACACGTTTCATGCCTAAAACATCCGTAAAAATTGCTTGACATGAGCCGATCGATATGACAACATTATCAGCAACCTCTCTGATAGTGATTCGACGATTAACCAAAACCATTTTCTGCACTGCTTCAATGTTTTCATCTGTTGTTGACGTGCTCGGACGATCAGGACGAGTATCGTCATTGACATCTTCTCGGCCTTCCTTAAACCGGTTATACCACAATTGACTTGTGTGCTGCTCATTGTAGACTCGCCAAACGCCACAGTCAACATTTCAAATGTCCTTGTGCGTTTAATTTAATTTTTTATACAAAACTTAATACAGTTTCTTTGGTCCATTTTTTCGAATAGTAAAAAATCGAAGAGCACACCAAAACACGACTAACCTTTTTATCTGTCAAAAACAAACTGACAATCCAAAATGGCTGATATTACCAACATATATAACAGACATGTGTAAAAACATAACAGAAAAAATGCGAAAATCGAGCATACGTAACTCACGAAATTTGAAAATATCGGTTATTTTTTTAACAGACCTCGCAGTCACATAATCTTGATAAAACGTATTATTCATGTTCTGCTCCCGAACCATAAACACCAACATGCTTGGTCCGTAATCGAATTAATTCTTCAATTCACAACATATACAATAGTTGTAGTGTTCAAATTAAGTTTTTCTTAATTTTTCAAAATTATGATTCCCATAGCCTAACAAAAATTCACTACTGCCAGTTGAAATACCCGCTTACCTGTTTTGTGTGAAGTTTTCCATTGCATAGTTTTTGTTTATCTCTTTAAAAAACAAATTGTTATGATTTAATACAGTGTTTTAAGGTGTATAATCACATTATTTAAACAATTATGACCATTTAACGGCATAATACTCGTGTATACGTTTTTCTATTATTTCACTTACTTTTATTTTGCAGCTTTTTATGTTTAGTTTTTTTTTTATATGATTTACAAATACAAAAAAAAATAAACAAATATTTAATTTAAATTAATGTAAAAATAATACAAAACCACTACTGTTTGTTTTCGTCTAACATTTGTGTTCAACACCATGTGTAAAAAAAACCAGTGGAGTTTTACGAGTATTAATATTATTAAAGCAGATTTGGAAAACAAAATATTAATTTTTTAGTGGAAAATCTCAAACAAAAACATGAAATAATAAGCTTATTATATATAACTGTGTAATTATTAGAGATTAAAAAATAAAACTTTGTTTTTAATGGTGGCGGAATATATGAGAAATAATTTTAGTAAAAGTTTGGAACAATTACTTTGTGCGTTAAGAGCTAAGTTTAAAAAATCCTTTGCGAAATGGAGTTGTAACAATTTTTAGTACACAGAGAAAGTGTATTCTCTTTTAAAAAACTCTTTGTTTTTATATTGTGAAGATAGAGGTATAATTATAATACTGTTTCATAGGGCCATCGACCTCAAAAGAATGAGCAGTTGTAAAGAATTATTATTAGTAGTAAGTAGAAATATGCTTGAATAATTGTATTGGATACTCTTCTCTCATATACAATTACTTTCGCCCTCTCCTGTACGCGGTCTAAATAGACTCTGAAGTCCACTGAACGATTATGCAGTTTGTCACACATCTTCTTTTACCGATAATCACTTTCGCTCTCCAATCTAGACTTTCTAACAATGTATTTCTTTTAAATAAACAAAAGATTATAAGAGCGTTTTATTAAATTGTTTTTCAAATTTAATAAATATACTATTACTTTTAATAAAAGTAATAGTTATTAGCAGGGAATATATATTATTCATATTAATTATTCGAAACACTTTAACGATTCTTCAGTTTATCTTACAATCCATTGCATTTTTGACCCTAATTTCAAAACAGTATTTTGTCTTGCGAACGTTATTACAAACCCCAGCAGTTTTACAAATAATCAGTGTATATTTTTTATACAAAAGTTTGATTACTTGGCTGTCATTAATTTATATAATTTTATATAATTTTGGGTTCATTTGTCACGTATGTGCTCTTTGTTATACAAAGATAAGCAGCAAAATTTGGCTTCAATCTTAGAACTCTACACACTCTTAATTAAACTTAATCGTAAGACTCTATACAGCTTTAATTTAGCTTCTATCTTACATTATACAGTCAAAATTTTGTTTTAATCTTTCAAACTTTATACAGTCCAATCGTCTTCAATCGTAAAGCTTTAAATCCTTCAAAATTTAGCTTTAATTAGGCCTTTATAGAGTCAAGTTTTAGCACCAATCAGAAGTTTTTAAATAGTCAAAATTTAGTTTCAAACTTAGGACACTATACAGCCTTACTTTAGCTTATATAATCAAAATTTTATTTCAATCAAGGACTTTATACAGTCCATATTTTACAGAATTTGTCTTCAATTGTATGACTTTATACAGATGAATTTGAATTTTTAGTCGTAGGTATTTATTATGTAATTGCACTTCTTTAACCCTCCGATGAGTGAGTCACCCGTTGCCTTTATACGAAGTACAAGGTCCACAACGACCTACATATTTCTATGTGTAATAATAAGTAATTAAAATTCAAAGAACAAAGAAAGTTTTTTATATTTTCTAGAAAATGCACAATAAAATAAACCATAAAATTACTAAAATTCAAAGAAAACGTTTGTGATATGTTCAAACAATAAAACAAGCCAAAAGAACATGCATTTATTAATGATTGCTTGAAATTTCATCTCACCCAACGGGGGGTTAAACTGTCTAAAATTAGTTTTAATCTTTAATCCCAATACTGTTCAAATTCATCTTTGATCGTAGGTACTTGTTTAGTTCATAATTATCTTTGATGAAAGTCTTTCTGCAATCATCATTAATCGTAGGTACTTGTTTGATTCAAATTTTGCTTTAAATTAAGTCTTTCTACAGTCCATAATCATCGTAGGTATTTGTTTAGTTCAAATTTAGAGAGATAGGGACATAGAGAACCAATTCGTTGCCCTTATAATTTTAAATTTTCAAATTGTTTAAATACTTGTCAGATATTTGTTTGTTTAATGAAAAATATCCTGTAAATTTTATCGCTGTGTGTTTATTTTTTTTTAGAAAATATAAGAAGTAGCAAAAGAAATATATCAGGGGCCAAATTACCGCATTCGTGATCGAATGAGCTATCGTATCGAAAACTGATTTCGATATCGAAATTATGATAAAATGTACTAAATTTCTTGCACGATATCGCATGCCATAATCTCAAATAAGAAAATTACGATCAATTTTACTCGATATCGAATGCGGTAATTTGACGCCAGAGAAATTTATATATGTATTTTAGAAATTTTCATTTAGTTATGAGAATTTTATAAATGCAAATAAAATTGTGAAATAAGGAGAAATATCTAAAATATAATTTACACTTTTGTGAAATACAATAGGAAATAGTGTAGTTTTAATAAAAACTAATAGATTTTAAAGATTGATAGTACTATAGACCCACTCAAGCCTACTAACTAATGCTTGGCACACAAACCAAGCTAACAAGCATAATTTAGTTGCCACAATGAAATTTCAAACACAGATTTTTAGCTTAGAATACTGCAGTGTTTTTTTTTGTTGTTTTTTTTTTAAATATAGGTTACAGTCAACAACAATTATTTAATGAATAAATATGCGTACTATAAACTTTCCCATTTCATAAATCATTATTAAAATAAAGTAAATATTTTTTATTTGCATGTATTTACAAATATATCTAAATATGTATGTATGTACATAATACGTACATACATATTAGGGAAGCCAAACGGGACTAGTTTTTCAAATCACGGGATTCGGGATTTCATAAATAAATCCCGGGATCGGAATTTTCGGGATTTTTGTTTCATAATAATAAAATATTAAGGTATTTATAGTAAAGAGAATCTGGATTTAATTTTGTTATCAATATATAAAGCTGACGAAAAACATCGTTTGTTAAGAAATGTGTTAGCAAATGCTTGTATTCTGATTGCATTGTTTTCTTTCTCACCCTCCGAAACAAATAATACTTATTCAATATTTTACTCCATATTATTACAGTCTTTATTAGGTGTATTGGGGGGGGGGGGCGGGGCTTTTATATATTTAAATTACATTCATTATTTCATTCGTTTCGCAGTCAACATTTTTTATTCATTTCTAATAACAAACATTTCAATCTCATTATCAAATTCACTCTTCAATTTTGTTTGGATGTTTTCAAAAATTTAAAAGTGTTAAGTAAATCATCCTTCTTTTTTGGTTTCTTTTAAGGAGAGATTTCACCAGATCATTTTTTGATATCTCTTTGAGCATAAATAAAAAGGCAACATCGACAGATTTTTATTTCACTGCGACAAAGAGCTTTGTCTGTTACTTTAACCGGATTTAAAATCACAGCTATTTGTTTAAGTAAAACAAATTGTTCATCTCTTGAGGTTTTAACCCTTATTAGCATAATGGTGGAAATTTCCATCATAACATTGAATGCATTCTTTTATTTCTATTTAGTATTAAGCTAATGATCTAACATTGCATGATGATGGAAATTTCCATAATATTGTTTTTTGCTAAATTTATATTATAAATATATACAAAGATTTTTGCAACCACTTTTCCTTTAATTTTGGACATGGATTATATCACCTTGATTTATTACACCAATAAAGAAAAAATCATGCAAAGAAGGGTTAAATCAATTAGAGCTTTTTATATAGAAATTTCCAAATTCCAAAAACTGTAGACACATCAAATAGTGCGTTCGAGTTTGGCAATCCAAAATTATTTTAATTCTTTCACCTTTCTTTCGAAGAAGAAAAAGATTTTCGGGACAAATCCCAAATCCCGGGATTTTTGGAATCGGGATTTCGAGATTGGCATCCCTAGTACATATGTATGTATTTTAAATCTTGTAAAAAAAAACAAAACTAAACTTTTCTGATAGTTGCGAAACAGAAAAACAAGCAATTTAAAAAATCGATCATAAAAATATAAGACAGCAATCTGTCCCAAAAAAAGATACAACAGCAGCAACAAAATTAACTAACGTACAAACAATTTTTCGTATAATTTACACTTTTTTAATAAAAGTTGTTATTTTACTTTCGTTGTAAGGAAATTTTTGGTTTCATCTCAAACTACTACTCATGGTCTATCCATCCATCTAACTATGTAACCATATGCCGCCCGTCTTACTATTTCATTTACAACAATTTTTGCATAAATGAGTTTTAGGAAAAAAACATTGTTTAAAATAAAGGGTCTGCCAAATAAGTTTTTTTTTTTTTTGAAAATGTTATAAAAAAAACTACTGAATATTTTCTCAAATTTCTTTTTTTATTTAAAAGTACAATCCTTCCAGTTAATAATGGAAAATAATTTCATTCAAATAGCTGCCTCGGCTGGCCATGCAGTAGCCTACACGATCGGTCCAATTTTTAAGCACATTATCGATTATGGGCAGCTGTATTTCACCAATGGCTTCAAGAATAATGTCCTTTAAAGCATCAATTGGTTCTGGCTTGTCGGCGTAACACTTATCTTTGATGGCACCAAACAAATAATAGTCCAACGGTGTCAACATCACGACATCAGCTCTGAGGTTGATAATGCGATCTTCAAAAACAGGGCGCAAAACATCGAGTGTAGCTTCGGCTGTGTGGCACGTAGCGCCGTCCAGTTGAAACCAAATGTTGCCAATATCCTCCTCTTCAATTTTTGTGAACAAAAGTTCGTTCAGCATGGCCCGATAACGATCGCCATTGACTGTAACGGCAACTCCTTGCTCATTTTCGAAGAAAAATGGCCCAAATTTGCCTCTGGACCAAAATCCGCACCAAGACTCGTTTTGGGTGCATCGGCTTTTCAATGTATGCGTGCGGGTTTTCTGTGCCCCAAATGCGACAATTTTGCTTGTTTACAAACCCGCCAAGATCAAAATGATCTTCAAGATGATCGGCATCTTCTGTAAGTCGATCGCAGGCCCACTTAGCGAAGCGAAAACATATTGGATCGTCAGTTTGCTTCAACTCCTGAACCAATTGGACTTTGTATGGCGTCATACCAAGGTCTTTATGCAAAATTCGTCTCAATGATGTCTCCGAAATTTTCAATTGTTGAGAACGACGGTGAATTGATGTTGATTGGCGCTTCATGCACATTTTCTGCCACAGCAGCAATATTCTCGGGTGTACGGGTCTCGGGTGTTTTTGGCTTTTAACGCGTTGGTTTATTGATGAGGATGCCAGTTGCTTTCACTTTTTTCACAAGATAACGAACATACGCAGCTGACGGTGGTTCCCTTTTTTTAATATCTGTACGCAATTTTCGCACACATTCTGCAACATTACCATGATTTTCAAAGTAATGTCGCAATATTTCCCAGCGTTGTTCAAGCGTATACACAACCATATTTGTTCAGCGGAAGGAAAAAACTAATTATCTGTCAAATCAGACATGAGCTAAGTGTTACCATTCACGAAATAAGCACTAGTTGAAAAAAAAACGTTAGATGGCAGACCCGTTATATGAATTCAAATAAAGCAATAAAAAAAATTGTCAGAGTAGAAAAACCCCACCAAAGTTATAGGTAATAAATATTTGGATTTATGGTTGGCAACTTTATTAACGTTACACCCTCCTAAAATGATAGAGTTACACTTACACCTTTAAATTGTCCCAAAATGTATTCAGCGCTATAAAATTTTAAATTTGCATAGCCGCAACTTTTAGTTAGTGATTTTTATTGTGTATTTGTTTTATATATTTATGTATATATGATGGTAAACACCAATACAGTAATTACTATTTTATAACGAAAAATTCGTTATTAAAAAATTTTTATTATTCACATAAAAAAGTAAAAAGTACTTGTACATTTTCTTTAAATACTGCAGTGTCTGTACAACAATTAAAACATTTTTTTGTCATTCTATTAAATCATACACAGATAAAGTTGAAATAAAAATTTAATTAATTAAATTTTGAAAAGGTCTTAAAAAAAGTGAAGCTACATTTTTAAAGAAAGTAAAGGAATTAAAATGTTTATGGTATACGAACTAGTATATTTGGAAAGTTTTTATAAAATGATACAGCCAAACAAATGTGTATTAATTACAATGATTTCCTGTAAGAACTTTAATTGAACTGACATCGACTGGTGATTTACAAAGAGTTCAAGTATTAGGAATTGCGCTACTCACTGTACAGTAGGCATGCCAAACCAGAGTGGATTTGCAAATCCCGGGATTCGGGATTTTAAAAATGTAAATTCCGGCATTTTTCGGGATTTCGTGATTTTTGTATCTTATTAAAACAAATTGGTTTAATAATAATAAAAACTATTTATTTCAAAAAAGTAGCTTATATTAAATATAAATATGTTTGAAAATAAACATTTTCTATTCTAATAGCTATAATTTTTAAATTTACGAAAAGTTTATAAAGCTAATTTTGTATTTTAGAAACCATTAATTATTTAAAAAAAAGTAATAACATTACATTAAAAATTAGACAGAGAAAAATAATTTGTTATTTCGTCTTTAATTTCTATATTAATTTAAAAGCAATACAATATTATCGTTCGATCTTAAAAAAACTTCTTCGTTCACAATCAACGCTTGTGTGCAAAATTGTTAGCAAATTATTAATTTCGTTTGTGACTTTGTAAATAATTTTGAAAATGTTTCTGACCTTTTAAATTACTGATTTTCGGGACTTATCCCGAAATTGGGACTCGTCAAATCCCAGGATTTTCGGGATCAGGATTTCGGAATTTGCATCCCTACTGTACAGCGAACGCTGCTCTATCACCAGAACGACTCTGGTGATAGAGCAGCAGGACAACCAGGCTTATAATCTGAGCTCATGGTTGTTGTATAACTGTCTGCTTGTTATGGAGACACCATCGCAGAGTCTCTGCGTTAACCCAATTAAAAATTTCTGAAATTATCCTCGATTCCAACATAAAAAACAACACATTTTGTAAAAACCGGAGCGAAAGCAACTGCTTGCAGATAAAGGGGAAAAGTGGACCCCTATTTTCTCGTAAGTTTGTGAAATACTACTGGACATTTTTTATTTTATTTATGTGGCTTTGAACCTAATCAGCGTTGTCAGTTTAGGGGATTTATCCCCAAATTGAGGTTTTTTTTCGTGATTTGGGATAAAAGTTTCATCTTGGGGATCCGGGGATTTGTTGGGGATGACAACACAATTTTAGGGGTTTTTGGAGATCTTTTTATTATTGATGGTAACAAGAATGATTTTTGGGATAAAATATGTGCGTCTGGCAAGTCTAAAACTGTGTGTTATTATACATATGTATATACATAGTGGATGGTTTCTAATAAAGAAGAAGTATGTAAATATTTAAAAAAAACTATATTTTTTACCGTTTAAAATGGCTGCAAATACTAATTTCATTAAAAAAAATCATAATGCTTCTTGGGAACGCGAAGATTGGGCAAAAGGTTTGAAATATACACACATACAAGTATATTTTTTAAAGGGTTTTAACATGTTTTCTTTAAGGGTGGCTAAAATGTGTTTTTTGTGTACCAAAATCGTTTCAAGACACTAGTAATCCAACAAATTATTCTTGGTGTGTTGCATGCAAGACATCTTTAAAATCACAAAAAAAAAAAGGATCTCAAGAGTGAAACGGTCAAATACAAAAATAATTTCGAATCTCTTTATGCAAGAAATACTTTAGAGAATTATTGTAAGAAATATTTTTTTCAATTACAGTCATAAAAGTATGTTAATGTGTTTTTAAATTCATTTAGGTACTATTCCCTGTCATAACAGAATCCAAAGTTATGGATATTAAGATTGCCATTTTCACAGCAAAACATACCTCTATTTCTTCTGTGGACCACCAAAATCAGTTTGGGGATTTTTGGGGATGACAAATCAAAAATTGGGGATAAGCTCTAAAAAAATACTGGCAGCACTGACCCAAATTTATAACATGTAGGCCCCGATTATCGTTCACAACACTAAAATGTTGTGTTGTCTCGACTACAACTATTAATTAATTCCACGCTATTAATTCCACGAATAAACTTTAGATGTATCTATTGAAATGATCCTACAAATAAGAGAAATATACAAAAAATACGAGTTTCGTTTGGAGCTACTTTAAGTTCTTCATTCATTACTATTAAAGGCGAATTTTTATTAAAAATCTGAGGCTTTTCCTTAACACGACTCGACAAACAATTATTTGAAAATTCGATTCATTTTGAAAGCAGATAGTGAGAAATTGTTTTAACACTAAATAATTGGAAATTTCCGAAGCCAGTTAGGAAATACGAAAATACGTACATATGTATGTTAAGAATTGAAAAATTACTCAGAGACAAGTTTACAACATAAAATGCTAAATTTTTCAGAAGCTATAGGTACAACTTATAAACTTTCTGATTTAATGTTCCTTAGTCATTAGGTTTACAACTCAAAATTTGCAGTTTTCCAGAAGCTTCAATCACATAATTGCGATTATTCTTATTACCGTAGTAGCTCACTAGATGCGGACAGAAATGGCGTTTTTTTGACAGGACCACACCACTTATCTGATGTAATGTTCCTTAGTACCTTAATGGATGCTGATGAGGAATGTATTACATCCAACATGTAGCCATGGTCATTACGTCTGCATCTAGATGGCTCATTTAGATTAGTTAGTTTGTAATTGGCCTCTTGTTAGTTAGGGTTGGTTGGGTATTCTTAGAGAAAGTGAAAAATTGTTTCTTTCTTTTCTTTGTGCTTGCAATTGAGACGATAGTCGTTAAAGAGGAGTCTGAGTCGATTTTACCAGCACCCAGTAACACTTTTTTACTGCCAGCAATGCTGATATATGCCTCCGGTTTAGGTTTATAAATTTTGTAATAAGTTTTTCATTAAAAATGGGCCACATTAACTTGGTACAAAATGCGTTGTATATTTTCAACTAGATTCTATTTTTTATAGTTTCTAGCGGCACTGTAATAGACACTGCGTTAATTATATTTAAAGTAGATCCCATTCTGGCTATACCGTCCGCTCAATCAATGTGTGTTAGTGAAGTAATATATTTAGATGTTTGATTCAAATTTGGGGACAAAAGGCCCAAAATTCCCTCATGGTCATATGTTCCCGATTTGCAACAACCATATTCATTAATCCATTAATGCACTACAGGCATAAATGACCATTATCTGAACGACAAAAGGAACGAGATGTATCCGTATCTACCCCTAGTTATCTTGTCGGACTGTATTCCCTAGCTATTCTTAGAGCATCTGTAATTGTTTCCCTCCTAAGTATTCATCCATTTAACTATCTTAACATCATTACAACATACTCGTATATGAAACTTATTGGTGTTGAATATAATTTTGATACCAATATTTTTAAGACATGATCGTTAAAGTGATTTTCGGCAGTGGGCCTTGTATAGGAGCTATGATCAATTATTTACCGGTCTGTACAAAATTTGTAGATGTGATTAAGCTTCATGTACGATTTATTTGTGGCAAAGTTTGTTTGGATACGTGCATAAATCAAACATTTACGGCCGATAAACCACTATTTCGAAAGGACGTTTGTATGAGGAACCGATTTCAATCCCAATTGCCCTTGAGCCGCCAAAAAAATATTATGTACCAACTTTTACCTAAATATCTTTAAAATTGCTACCTGTACTTTGCGCACAAGCTTAACATATCATCAGTCCAGGTGACTTGAATGTCAATTCGAACTTGTCAATTCGACAAGTTTAAACTCTCGGTCTCTGGACAAGAAACCTCGACTATCAGTTGGACGGACACACATCGTTAAATCGTCTCAAAAAGTTATTATGAGTCGATCCATATACGTTCAGGTAATATTGGACTAATCATATTACCAATATACCCTACCCACTATGGTGGTGTAAGATAATGTAAGGACCACTACAGTTTCTGTAAAGTTATTAAAAGTGATTTTTGTTTGCTCTGAATCCTATACATTTAATATTTCAATAAACGTATTCAAAATCCTAAAGAAAAAAATCCATTCCATATTTCTAATTTTTAATTTTACAACAACTTCTATCTTATTTATCTGCAACTGATAATTTATCCCACTTTTCAAATGCTAAAATTATAGTAATTAAACAAAATATGTTTAAAACTAAGAAACACAAAAAATTTGCTGCTGTACATGTCGCCACTGATAAAATTTGTCAAAATTCTTCTAACATTCCATGTTTCCATGTTCATTAAACATTGTTTTGTTGTTATTTAGATATAAAATTTTTCGTTCCTGCCTGAGTAATAAATTATAAATTAAATTCTTACCTTTAAATAAATACAAAAAAACACACACACACTGAAACAGTTGCATAAACCATTAGACATGTTTTCTAAATAGTTTCAGTTTGTTAATGGGTCATAAAACAAAATATATAAAATAATAATGATCATGATATTTAAAATATATAAAAATAAATATGAGTTTCTAGAATCTATTAAAGAATTATTAAAAAACCTTAAACATTTATCACAGCTGCGTTTGGTGTCTACATGAGAGAGTAAGTTTTTTTTTTCTACAAAAATTCCATAAATTTTTTGTTGATTTAATTCAAGACAAATTGCAAATTATGTTTTATATTTTTTTTTTTGGATTTTTTGGGGGGTGTTTTAAATAGATACCACACTCGCTCGCTTCTACGTTATTGTAGAAGCAAATGCTAAAGTAAATGACAAGCCTTTTGTGAATTTGAATGAAAGAATAAATGAAATGAATTCCTTGCTCATGTTGCATGTTAAAATATTGTGTTATTGGTTGTAAATTTTCTTGTTAATCGTTTTTGTTTCCGTAGAACATATGTTGGTGGTAATAGCGATAACTGCTTGTTGCATAATGGAATCTAGTACTCGCTCTTGTCTTCTATGGCTGTATGGTTTTGGATTGGGTCTGTAAGGAATTCTGTTAAAATTTCGTTTATTTTTTTTTTAGGTTATATATTTTTGCTGTAGGTGGCAGTTTTTTTTTATTTATTTATTTTTGGGTACTTAATTTATAGCTGCTGCGTATGTACAAATTGTTATTATGTTTTTTTATAAATCATATGGATAAGAATATTTTGTGATTTTTTGGGAAAAATATGGCTTTTAATTGAGAAATACTTGAAAAAGTTTAAGACATTATTAATGACGATAATGTTAATTGTTTATGTACACTATTAGTAGACAGCACAGTGGGGATGTTTGGTAAATAAATGGTATTAAATTTTATAGTAATGTACAATCTTTGCAGAAGTTGTTATAGCAAAAAAGAAGATTTTGTAGGTGAGAACTTTTTATACCCTACACTACCATAATATGGAGGGTATTTGGATTTGTGCTGATGTTTGTAACGCCCATAAATATTAGTTCAACCCACCTTAAATTATACCGATCGACTCAGAATCGCTTCCTGTGTCGCTTTAACGATGTCCTTTCGACTGGTCATAGCTCCCACATTTTCCAAAGTCATTTTAACAACCATACGTTGGTATCCAAACAAAATTCAACACAAATAAGTTTCACATATACCGATATCATGACATCTAATTTTATAACGGTCGGTCCTTAATTAGTCAAAGCTCTCATAAAGACCCCTTCAAAAATCACTTTAGTATGTATAAATCTTTTAAAAGTGTTTATATCGAGATACAATTTAACACAAAAAATATTTATGTATATTTATTAATATGGCAATAATATTTTTCACACAAAAAAGTTTCCGTACAACTTTTTTTTTGTCATAACGGGCTAACAACGGATTTTTTAAAATCGAAAGTCTATTGGTAATTAACTTCAATATTATTTGCTCTAGACTGAAGTGACATTAAAAAAATAATATAATTATGGAGTAAATTAGGTAAATAATCAGGCTCGAGGTCGGATTATAACCCAGACCTCGAGCCTGATTATTTACCTAATTTATTTAGAATTTAAAAGGTCGAAATAAAAACATATTTAGTTATAATTATGGAGTGCGAAAAAAGCAATTTCAATGAATACAAAAAAAAAAAATGATAATTAATCTGCAAAATGAAGGAAATCTCTACCTGAAATCAGCGAAATTGTAAAAAGACCACCGTCTTCCATTCAGTACGAAATTCAACAGTTCAAAAAAAAACCGGAACAATAGCAAACAAACCAAGAACTGGGCGTCCAAGAGAAATAGGCAACAATCTAGAAAGAAGACTGTTAACAATAATCCAAAAATTAGTGCATGTGTAATTGCGGGAAACTTGAAAACTAGCGATGTAATAACAGTGAAACCCCAAACCGTAAGAAACATTCTTAAAAGAAGCCCATTTTGCGAAAATTTAATATGAAAAAACGTTTTAAACTATTTCATTACAAAGTTTTCTAAGTGTTTTAAAATACCAAATAATACTAGAATGAATTATTAAAGGAAATTCCAAGATCTTCAATCATACTCAACAAGTCAATCCAACTGGGATCTTGTCTAAAATATAATACGCGTATAAATCAAACATTTATGACTGATAAAAAAGTCCTATTTCGTTAGAAAATTGTATGGGAGCTAGGTAAAAATTTCATGTACCAATGTTTATTGAAATGTCTTTAAAATTGCGACCTGTTCTCTACGCACAAGCTTGGACTGTCATTCAGCTAAACGGACGGACGGACATCGTTAAATCGACTGAGGAAGTGATTCTGAATTGATCGATATAATTTAAGGTGGACTAATATTTACGTTACAAACATCTGCACAAATTCTCTCCACTATGATGGTGTATTGTATAACACAGTACAACAGCCAATCTGGAGGGTGAGAAATTCCAAGTCAGGGTAATGGTACTAGGTCAGTATAGTAAAACCCTCAAAGGGTTTGGTGTTCGTATGTGTCAGTTTTTTTTTTATGACCTTTTAAAATTAGAAAAATTAAGAAGTTTATGGCCAGAAGTCTGGAGTTATTGGGGAAAATTTATAAAAAAGGCGATAAATGACACTTTTTTGAATAAAAACAAAAATGTGATACCTTCACTTAATTGTAAATAAATAAATAAATAAATTCCTAATTTTTCTAAATTTGTTTCATCAAAATCGGAAAAGTGGTTCTCGAGTTATGTTAAACTACGTTTTTGCCAAAATGTTACAACTAAGCGAAAAAACATCAAGATAAGGAAAAAATTTAAAAGGTCATAAAAAAAAACTGACACATACGAACGCCAAACCCTTTGAGGGTTTTACTATACTGACCTAGTACCATCACCCTGACTTGGAATTTCTCACCCCCAGACAATAATCCCAAAAATGTTCCACAGTGTAATTATATTGCACCTACATAAATATATTAATAAAGTTATATCTTCATTAAACTTTTACAATAAAATTTCATTTTCATTTGCAAAATTGTTACACATTTTATTTTCTTTTGTTAACAAGTTTATTAAGCGCTTCCGTTTAAAGTAATTTTCTAGGCATTGCTGTCTGTTTGTATGAACTACAAATGAGTATAAATTAAAATACATTTTACACATTTTTCTCATAATTCATGCTCACAGTTCGCTGGCTTTTTGTTTCTGAAAGAAAATTTTCGTCATACATTATTTTAATTATGAGCTTTGGAAAAAATAAGTGTTTCAATTAGTGATTTATTTTTTTATATATTGTTGTTGTTGTTCTTTAACAGCCTGCTACAACAGGTTGCATAATATTTTACCATACCCATCATAATCTGTTCAAAAAAACAAAAGACGCACACTTTTGTGGTCTTCATATTTGCGCACAGTTTTTCTCGTGCAACATTATAAATCATTGGGGTTTAGTTAATGTTGTAAACTAAAATGCTTAGCAGACGATTAGATGATTTACTAACAGACGGTTATAATGATTTGCAACTTGTTTAAATGTGTGTTCGTTTTTCTATTATATTAAACCCTTTCATACTGTATACTTAATGTGACCATACATCCCGCTTTTGGCGGGATTATTACGTTTTTTGAAAGCTCAGCCCGCCTAGATTTTACAATCCTCTTTTTAAACAAAAATCCCGCGCTTTACTGTATCAGTTTTTTTTTTTTTTTTCTAATTTTAAAGGAAATTTTAAAATTAAAAACTATGATAACATTTGAATCCAGTAATTTTGAAGAAAGGAGACGAAATTCACAAACATGTTTTTTTTTTTACAAATGGAATTTTTTAAATTTTCGGGACATACGTTTACCCAGTTTTGGCATTTTAGAACATATGGCCTAAACTATATTTTTTGACTGGGAAAATATATTGGTTCCAAACTGTGTCTGTGTATTATTTTGCTGTTTAAGCAATAAAGTAAGTCTGAAGATATTTTAAAATTTGTATTTTCAAATGCATTTAATTTGAAAATTATAAGAGTACACGGTTCGAGCCCACAAGCGTTCATGTTCACTCTAATGCTTAGCTACGCCGATGTAAAATTTTGTCCGGATCGCCAGACGTTTACAAATGGCTGATTTATTTAAAAAAATATTGATTCTGCTATTGATTTCTGGTGTCTTAATTGTTATTTTTTAGTGCTTCAGATCAAAAACTTTGAATGTTTTTTTAAAAGGGTTTTTTTTTCGAAAGATTAAAGTTTTTCCGCAAATCAATTTTGCAAGCAATTGGTAACTTTGATAATTTTAAACCGCCAAAATGTAAAAATGTATGTTTTAAATATTTAATTTGAAAAATTCTTTTATTTTTAGTTCCATCGTATATCCGAATGATTTACACTATGTATTGGTTTGCTTAAACCTGTAATAAGGTTTTAATTTTTAAAAGAATTCCAGTCGAAATCCAAATTTTGGTTTAATCTAAACAATTCGTTTTTAATCACTAGTACACTACATCTACGATTCCTTGGTATAATTTGTTTAAGTTTTTGCGGCACATTTTTGTTAAAACGCTGTCATTAAATATTCTCAAGCTAGTTCTAAAATTAATGATTTTACAATAAAAAAAAAACGTCTAAAATTTAATTGTAAATATACGATTAATTTAAAACACCCGCTTTTTATATCATAATTTCAAAATCTCGGTTTTTCATCCTTAAAATCCCGTTTCTTGATAAAAAACCATCTGGTCACGTTATGTATACTGTATGTGGGGTGGAGTTTGTTAAGTATTAGGTTATAAAACGCAACATACATATGTTGCAACTTTGGAGGTTAGAAGTGTGGCTGTTGTAATAAAGTGATCTACAAATTAAAGATAATTGACACTTTGTTCGATAAAACCTAAATTTGTGTTCTATGCCTTTGTACCAGTGGTTGTTAAAAAAACACAGAATATGACACATTTTGTAAATGTATTGTAATGTTGCATAATACTAATTTTCTGATTGTACGTATTTTCGATGCACAACAATCTTCTTACCTTTTGACGAGTTTGACAGGTGTCGCTTGCATTCGTAAATTATTATCCGACCACTAATTTAGATCAACTTTTGTTTATTTTCATGTAGGGTATTTTAATGTTCGCATAAACCTAATTGCAGATTTTTTTTGTTTTTGTTTACATGTTCTAATTGTGTTTACATTAAACATTGCATTATTACTAAATACACAGACTATATTAACACAATGTTTGCATAAAACAAGATTAAATTTCATGGTTTGACAGCTTTTAAGAGGGAAGTAACCTTTTTAAACAATATTAAAAAGTGGCGTGAGAGAGATTTTAAAACATTTTCATACATGATATTTTCTTTATAAAAATTAGACAAAAAAGTTAAATTTCAAAATTTTTAAAAAAAAGTAGTATTTCTACTGCCAGTTTAAAATTTAATAATAATAATGCTTTCCAACATTTTAGAAAATTTACGCTGAAAACAATAATTTGAAAATTATAGTAAATTTACTACTTTTTGTTAAAAAGTACCAAATAATTTAGTACTAAATTAAATTAGTACTGAATAATTTAGTACTCATTGCCAAAATTTTATAAAAAAAATATAATTTTTCTTTCAGTTTCTGGTTTGGTAAAATATATTGTAAACAAAAAGTAATAAATTCATAACTTTTACGAAAAAGTATAATGTCTGCAGGTTTGCTTTTATAATTCTAATAAATTTCATTAAACATTTTATGCAATTTATTATTTTTTTCGAAAAAGTGTTAAATATTGTACTATGTACTTATTGCAATTACTTTCTTAAAAAAATACATTATCTTGAAGTTTAAATTTTGCGGAAATATATTTGAAACAAAAAAATAATCAATTCTAAACTTTTATTAAAAAGTAGTATTTCTACTACTATTTTAAAATTGAAAATTAACTATATTTTTAAACTTTCTTTTACACGTTTTAAATATTCCTTTAATTTTTTGTTTTGTTTTTTTTTTTTTTTTTTTTTTTTTTTTTTTTTTTTTTTTTTTTTTTTTTGTAAATTTAATACTTTTTGTTAAAAAGTACTAAATAATTAAGAATTTTTTGCAAAATTGTTATAACAAATTTCATATTCTTATAGTTAAAATATTGTGGACAAAAAATTATGAATTCAAAACTTGTATGTATTATTTTCTGAAAAAAAATTCTTAAAATTTCTTAAAAAAATACATTACCTTGAAGTTTAAATTTTGCGGAAATATATTTGAAACAAAAAAATAATCAATTCTAAACTTTTATTAAAAAGTAGTATTTCTACTACTATTTTAAAATTGAAAATTAACTATATTTTAAAACTTATTTTTCAACGTTTGAAACATTTTCTTAAAACTTATAATAAATTTACTACTATTTGTTAAAAAAAAAATACTAAATAAATTAGTACTTTTTACTTTTTTTAAAAAATATAATTTTCTTAAAGTTTCTAGTCTGGGAAAATATATTATAAACAATAAATAATGAATTAAAATCTTTTATGAAAAAGTAGTTTTTCTACTACTATTTTAAAATTAAAAATTCACTATATTTTTTTAACTTGCTTTTAAACGTTAGAGTTTCAAGTTATAGACAAAAAAGTAATTAATTCAAAACTTTTATGAAAAAGTAGTATGTATATCTAATACTATTTTAATATTAAAAAATAATTAAGATTTTGGTAATTATTTAGCTTTAGGTATTTTTTATAAAAAATTTAAATTTTATTTCACTATTTCGCTACTCTTTGAGTAGCTTCTTCAGGATAAATTGATTTTTAAAGCTTAAATAAGTACCAAAATCTTAATTAAAAAAAACAATAATAAGAAATTGAAAACTAATAGTAATATAAGGTTCACTTTTATAATTTTAATAAATTTCATTAAAAATTTTATAAAATATACTACTTTTTTAGAAAAGTATTAACAAAGTATAACATTTTTTTTAAATTATTACAGAAAATTTTTCATTTGGCTTGAATTCATTTTTTTTAATTAATAACTCGAAGAATACCATTGTGAAACTATATTTTTCTAGACAAATGGCACACTGAAATGCATTTTCCACCCGTCATCAGCAATGTTTATTGTCCAAGATCTACTTGTAAACATCATCTATTTAACTCACCATTTATTGAGAAATAGAGTTCGGGAATTGAATTTTTTTTAAAATGTTGAACTAAGTTCCTACTTCCCTTTTACAGTTTTGCTAGCACCAAAAATAAATCTACAATATAAAAATACTAAATATTTTCAAATTTTTTTTACAAAACTTCCTTATATAATAAACAGGTTTTCTGTAATGCAATATACTACAAAAGTTTTTTATTTTTATTTTAAAAATGATTTAAATGCATTTTTCCAAAAATTTACTTTATGTACAATAATTTTTGGCATACATTTTCATAAAGCGTGTGTAGGAATTGAAAACCAAATAAACATGTTTTTAAATAAACTTATGTAGTATATACATACATACATATACAGTAAAGGACAAAACTGTTCACGAAATTAAATTTATTGGCAACTAATTCAAAATTTTTTTGTTTTATACATATTTAAAAAAACTTTTAAGCTAAATTAAATATGTACATTATTTGTTCTTAATACAAAATCGAAAAAAAAATTAAGTAAATCAAAAAACGTTGTGATTTAAAATATACTTGTATAAAAATCCAAATGTGAACAATTATGTCCACTGAGGAAAAATTCTCTTTTGTCCGACCACTAATACTTTGTATGACCTCCATGCGCCTTTTGTACTACTTTGATCCTTTTTGGCATACTTTTCACAAGGTTATTAAGAATTTCTGGATGTTTTCACAGGCTTCAATACAGCGATCCCAAAGATCATCTACCGTTTTAGGCGATTCTTTTTTTTTTGAAAAATCTTTCTTTTTAAGATGGACCAAAGATGCTTGATCGGGTTTAAATCTGAGGAATGTGGTGGCCAATCTAAAAGCTTAATACCGTTTTCTTTAAACCACCCTTTTGTTACTTTTGCCGTGTGGTTTTGGGTCGTTATCTTGCATGAATGATCATTTTGTCCCAGTTCAAGCCCAAATATATCAAGACTTGGTAGGTAGGAGTCTTCCAAAATGGTAACGTAGTCCATTGCGAACAGCTTACCTCTAATGTGTCGTAATACTCCAAGCTGATTTCCCAAACAAACAAAATATGTATAAAACAAAAAAATTTTGAATTAGTTGTAATTTCGTGAACAGTTTTGTCCCTTACTGTATGTATATTTATTTAATTTTTTATTTGTCGTAATGACTAATAAAATTTTGTCAACACCAAATGGTAAACAAATAACCTCTCTCAATAAAATGTGCATTAACCCCCAAAGTTTTGAGCAAAAAAACAAACAAACAAAAAAATTTAAAAAAATATAAAGCAATGCTAAAAATAGATTTTTAATTATGTGTGTTAAATTTTGAAAAATATTAAAATTGTTTTTTGTATAATGATCATTAATATTTACTATGCTTGTTTCCTTTGTATATATTTCAAACAAATAAACTACGCCTAAGCACATTTAAATCTTAAAACAAGTAGGAAAGTATAGTCGGTAAAGCTGGACCATATAATACCCTACACCCAGAATATGTATAAAACAGTTTTTCTGAAATTGGCGCTATATGGGAGATATAACCTATTATAGACCGATCATCCAAAAATTTAGAGCCATTACTTCCGTGAATATAAATATTATGTATGTTATACTTTATTTCAATATAAATACTTGTACATATATACATATTTGGAAAACAACATTTTTAAGCTACGACTAATTCATCATAAAATTCTATCATATTATTTGTATATATACGAAGCATATTTGTGTTCAATATTATTTGGATAGCAACATTTTTTTAAAAGAGTTGTGCTCTTTAAAGTGATTTTCGGAAGTGATCTTTATATGGGAGCTATGATCAATTATGGATCGATCTTAACAAAATTTGTAGATGTGATTTGGCTTCATTTAGTACTCATTTGTGGTGAAATTTGTTTGGATACTTGCATAATTCAAACATTTATGATCGTTAAACTCCTATTTAGGGAGGACATTTGTATGGGGGCCGGGTGAAATAATGGACCGATTTCCACTAGTTTCAATGTCATCCGTCCTTGAGCCGAAAAAATATCACGTACCAAATTTGATTGAAATATCTTCAAAATTGTGACCTGTACTCTGCTTTACATAGACAGCCAGCCAGGCGGACGGACGGGCGGACATCATTAAATCGACTCAGGGAGTGATTCTGAGTCGATCGGTATAACGTAAGGTGGGTGTTTGACCAATATTTATAGGCGTTACAAACATCAGCACAAATCCAATATACCCCCCCCCCCCCCCCACTATTGTGGTGTAGGGTATAAGAAAAAGTATCACAATTAGGGATGCCAAACGGGATTCGGGATTTCATAAATAAATCTCGGGATCGGAATTTTCGGGATATTTGTTTTATATTAAAACAAAAAGTTCTTAAAAATATTAAGGTATTTATAGTAGAGAGAATCTGGATTTAATTTTGTTATCAATATCTGAAACTGGCGAAAAACATCGTTTGTTGAGAAATTTGTTAGCAAATTCTTATATTCTGATTGCATAAACAATCCTTTCTCACCCTCCAAAATATCACAATGGGACCAATATAATGGACCCAAGTGAGCTGTTTCAGAAAACGGCTACCCATATAACCTAACCACCCTCCAAAACAAATAATTCCTATTCAATATTTTATTCCATATTGAAATATACAGTGCCGGTCAATATAACAGCACCAGTTGCAATTATCTGATTCGAAAGATATACAAATTTCACCTATTTCTTACATTATTTTTTTGAGTATAAAAACCAGTTACATGTTTTATACTATCTCAGAGTGTGTGCATTTATTGTCAAATTTCGTAACTGTCAATCAGTTAAAAGAGATCTTTTGTCAACACTTATTATTTCGTACATTCAATAACATAGTACCAGTAGGCTTTTTTAAATTTGTTTTGCAAAATTTTGTGAAAAAAATATTGTACAGTTATGGGTCGCGGAAAGCATTGTTCGCCGGAAAAACGTTGACGAATAAAAAAAATTTGCGTTCAAGGTAAATCGTATTTCCAAATAAGGGAATTATTGGCCTGTTCCAATTAAATGATAATAAATGCCCGAAGATATGAGCAAAAAGTTGAATATCGTGCTAGAAAGCAAGTTTTGTCACCCTTAATAGTAAAAGGTTTAGTACGAACGACTAAAGCAAATCCCTTTATGACAGCTACGGAGGTCAAAAAACATTGGATGTGCCGGCGAGCGTGGAAACTATTCGCCGCAGACTTCGAGACAACAGCCTCAATGCCTGTCATCGAAAAGTGCAGCTGCTTTCCTAAAAGCATGTATATTTTGATATATTTTGCTAAAGCACATTTAAATTGGCCAAAGGAAAAGTAGAAAAATGTGCTATGGACTAACGATCCAAAATTGTTCTTTTTGGTGGAAAGGGTTCCAGATGCTTTGTCCGTAGGCCACCTACCTTCGAATACAAGCCACAATTCACATCAAAAACTATCAAACATGGAGGTCGTACTATTATGGTTTGGGGTTGCTGCTCGTATCAAGGTGTGGGTCCCATATATTTTGCATATTTCAATTACATTCATTATTTCATTCGTTTCGCAGTCAACATTTTTAATTAATTTCTAATAACAAACATTTCTATCTCATCATCAAATTCAAAAATTTAAAAGTGTTGAGTAAATCATCCTTCTTTTTTGGTTTCTTTTAAGGAGAGATTTCACCAGATCACTTTTTGATATCTCTTTTATTTAATAGTTATTAAATTTTGAAGAATTTTTGCTGTTTACACGAGTTTGAAGCATTTTGAAGAGCAATTTTGAAGAAAATTTCAATCGTGTAAATCTAGCTTAAAGCTACGAAATAATGAATTCTGGAAGTCATTAAAATTAAGAATGTAAGTAAAGTTTTTGCTGGTTATTTCACCTTTATTTCTTCGACAGACATTTTAAAATTTAAATTTTTGTTGATGACTTTGTAAAGAAATACTAGTTTTCAAGATTTGTTAGTCCCGAAAAATCCCGGGATTTTTTAAAACAAATTTTTCGGGATTGGCATTCCTAATCACAATACAAGATACATACATACTATAAGTTTAGGGTTAATAAACTTTTAATTGAATCCATTTTATTTTAATAAAAAAAATTATTTCTTTTTAATGAAAAAAAAAAAACAGATAGATAGTTTTTTTAATACATTGACAATGACCTAAACAAAAATTCACTATCATTTAATACATTAATATAGTGTGTGCCTAAGGTTTTTTTTAGATTAGTTACGCCTATTGTAAATAAATAACATTTTAGCAAAAAAATATTTGTAATTTTATTAAGAAATTGATGATAACAATATTACATATCATGATTTCTAAATACCAGCAGACTTTTTGTTCTATAACTTCAACATTCAAAGCAATGATGGAAAATTCAATACTATTGTACTATTTTCAGTACTTTTTCACAACAAAAATACCACAGTACCCCCACATCATATTTAGTACTCTTTGTTTGTTTTGCTTTGTTCCCTGTTTAGAAATCCAGGGGGGTTACTCTCTATTGCGATGCGAAAGCAAATTCGATGCGTAAGAGTATCAATTTGTACGCTTATCGCATCGAATTTGCTTGCGTATCGCAATAGAGAGTAACCCCCCAGCGTTATTATTTTTATAATCATTGACAAACATTAGCTTTATGTTTCATACATTTTTGTAATTCTCATTTCTAGTTTGAGATTTTTTTTGTATCATATGAGTTTGAAAGCTTCATAACATATATTTTTACATAAAAATGAATTAATATTTAGTTTGTTGTTATAATAGTTTTTTATTAAAGTGAATTAATTTTTGAATTATTTTTGAATGGATTTTTAGTTTTATTTTTGAAGAAAAATATGTTTTCTAAAAATTACCAAA
The DNA here is from genome assembly GCA_916048285.2 of Bellardia pandia. NCBI lineage: Eukaryota > Metazoa > Arthropoda > Insecta > Diptera > Calliphoridae > Bellardia > Bellardia pandia. The sequence continues at coordinate 41,848,448 of OU696530.1, forward strand.
ATGTTGAAAAAAGTACTATCTTTGTTGACGGTCAGTACCATTTCAATTTTTCATTTTTCCATCACTGATTCAAAGTAAACAATATAATGCTTACATACATATATATAAGTTTTATTTTAGACATATAGAACATTTTTAAATGAAATAAATTTATTAAATATATTTATTAATATAGGCCTTGAAATGGAATACTTGTGGGCTTTTAGACTTATTTAGGTTTGATTTTGGTCACATTTATACCAATAAACAATTTTGCTATTTTTAAATCAATCTTAATAAAAAAAACTTTTCTCAATCTTGTAAGTTATAGAAAAAGTGAAACAGTTGAATCTACATGTACAGTCAGTGTCAAAATTTAGTATACAGCGAACAATAATTTCTGTAAAGAAATCTATATTTTTAAAATTTATTTATATAAAAATACTAGCTGACTGCCCCGGCTTCGCTCGGTATTTACTATTGATTTGTATTTCATAGAATAAGATGTATTCACAACCTGCCTGCTCTTATTTATTTGCAAATTTGTACAGCATACTTTAGGGGACTTTTTTTTCAAATGTTGAATTTTTTCAGGAAACAAATCATAACTGGAGAATGGCTAGACCGATTTTGGATTTCAAAATCAACTAACCATCATCACTCCTCCCTATACCTTCCCTAAAAATTTTATGGCAATCGGTCGAGCCGTTCTCGAGTTATGGAGTGACAATCAAAATGTACACTTATTTTTATATATATAGATTTCGGAAGACAAACTTTTATTAAACAGTTATCTTTTTCCCTTAATGAAAGATATGTTATAAGTTTTATCAAACAAAAGAGAAAATGCTCTTAAAAATGCTGTCAATGTTTAGTATACAGTACGATAAAATATAATAAAATACATGCCGTTGTAAGTGGATCGTACATTAAACACATTTTGTTTAATGCAATTATAAATAAAATTAGTAATAATTTTGTAAGTATAGAGTGGGGAATTTATTTAAGGAACCGAATGGCACGTGGCAACGATTTACCAGTGAAGGTTAGAGATTGAATATTGTTGCATCGAAGCAACGGAAAATCTCTCGCAGATATTGGTAAAATAGTGAACTGTTCAAAAAGTTATTGAAAGAAGTAAAGCTCATGGAAACACCAAAACTCTAAAACATACCGGTCGACCACGCTCTCTAATTGATAATGTGGTACGCAAAATAGTCAGAGATAAAAGATAAAATTAAATTTGACTCGAACCTTTGCTTTAAATTTAGAAATACATATGTATGTTTGGTTATACATTGGGAAGGACAATGAGTAGAAACTAAAACTAATAAAGAAATTTAAAAACATGTATTTTGTCATTTATTTTAATTTTAGGATTTAACAAAATAATTTATAAATCAAAACTAAAAGCATCAAGTTCTAAGAAAAATTGTAAACATGTGATTTTTGTAATAAAAAGTATAACAAAAGCGATCAAAAAGAGCGCTCAAAGAAATTTTAAATAAAAGTGATCAAAATTTTTTAAAAACGCTCGGAATTTCAATTGTTGCTGTTTTAAATATACAAAGACATCAAAACGCAGTTGAAAAGCTACGAAGAAGAAATTTAAGGGATGCATCTAAAAACGACAAAAGTTTTCTTGTTGCTGACACCAACTTTGAAATTTTTAATATTAAATTAAAATTAATTATTTAGTTGTCATTATAAATAAGTATTATGAGTTCGTTTTGCGTTTTCTAAAGACTCAATTTAAGGAATCAAAACCACTTTCGATCGATATTGAGTTCTGTGACATGGCTGATTAAAACAGTTTAGAAAACTTTTTACTAATTCCATTATATTTATTAATAAAATACAGTGCTGCTATGTATTACATAAGTATGTAGTACGTACTTTGTTGATGCCACACCAGAAGCAGTAAATTCTACTTACTTACAGATAATATTCAATAAATATTCTCCAATGATTCTTGTTATTATCTTTTAAAATTCCAACATACTTTTTCTATTCTCTCAAAGTTTACAGCATGAAATACTTCGTTTAAACAATATTTAATAAAAAATATGTATGTACATATGTATATATACATACAAAGTTATTTATAGATTTCAAATTATTAAAAAAAAACAATGTATGTATGTTTATATCGAAGTAAAAGAAATGTTTAAATAGTATAAATATGACAAGGTTTCTTTTAGCGATAATTGCTTTTAAACATGAATAAATAATATAATGTAAAAATAATTAAAAAAAAAAACACAAGTAAACAAAAACAAATGTGTCATTATCACAATTATTTGAATACGTATCTATCAAAATAAAAAGAGATTAAAATTTAAGCAAAAATAAACAAAATAAATTAAATAAACAAATAAGATGAGGAAAACTAAAAAGTAAAACTAAAAACATTAATGGCTAAATTCACAGTCTTTAGTTAGCTAATGGCAAAGGCTTAACTAATAATTCTTTATTCGCAATGCTTAGTCTGCCATAAGAATATCAAGTAATAGTTAAACAATAGTTAGTATTTTAGTTTACCAATGGTTAACTAATGACCGAGAATTCGGTCATAAGCAAAATTCGGCATTAATAAATTTAAATTCACTAGAATATTTACAGTAATTTATAGAGTAATTGTTTGCAGTCCGAAAACGAACCGAAACTAGTTTTGTTTCACACTCTTCAGTTTTAGCTGAACTGTTTTTCTTCAATTCTCTTTTGAACTTGCATTTCATTTGCACACGTCAATTCAATTTTCGTACTTTTTCAGGCAAGAAAAAAGGAAATAAGAAAATTGACTAGTACCGTCAAGTTTGTACGCCCTTTTATTCTCTTTTCCCTTCCATCCAAAAATACTTGCCTTGACGAGTCATAATTGAAGAATTGACCCAATATTCGGTCAAAAAAACTGATATTCGGCCGAAAGTATAACAGGTTTAGACAATTTTAAGGTGCCCTAAAGTACCAACACTAAATTGTGTATTACATAAATCTTGTTTTCTTTTCATCCTGAAAGATAAATTTTTTCAGGGACAGTTTTTACTGTGTTCTTAAATATTTTACAATAAACTATAAATTTTTGTATTCAATTATTTATGTTAAAAATGTCACCCTAAAATTTCAATAATCTATATTTTACTTAAAAAAAATAATGGTATTAAGCCAATTTTTGGCCAAATCCGAAAGGGAATATTCGGTCAAACTCTAGTAATTTATGAAAAATTCAGTATTTAGTAAAGTGCGGCACAAAAATGTCTTACAAGCATTTCATGAAATTCCAATTAGTGTGTATATAAATACATATACATCCGAAAATATTTCTTTTGTTTCACGATCAAAACATTGAAGAAGAGAACACAAGTACAACAAAACAATGTTACAATAGAACAAGTAGAAGAGAAATGAAGTAGAACATCAAAACTATTTTGGAACATTCAAAACATATTTGAATAACTCGTAGACAAACTTGCAAAAAAACTTTTGCATTTTTAATGAACATAAAAAAATGTATACATGTATGTATGTATGCAAAAATAGAATTTTTTAAATTCACATTTGGAAAAACAAATAAAACAACACAAAACAAATAAAAATAAATGATATTATTTAATAAATCCCCATTCAGATTAGGCAACTTTATTTGCGCAAGTCTTGTGTTTGTGGGTGTGAGAGGAAAGGTCGGTTGGAAGGGGAAATAATTGCCGAATTCTTGTGCTTGGCAATTCTTTAGCTGCTGTCATTCTTGTCTTGAAGTATTTTTTTGTTTTTGACGTTCAAAAGAAAATTATACTTGCGCAATTAAAGTTGCCTAATCTAAAAGGGGGCCTAACACTCCTGTTTATATTTTTACGCTTTTTTGTGTTTGTTGTAGTGTACTCGATGCTTTTGGTGTAATTTACCGTTTTTTTTTTATTTCATTGTATGTTTTTGTTTTGATGTTCTACTTCATTTGAACATACAAGCACTAACAAAACTATAGAGAGAAACTTTTCAAATGGTGCTTGTTTTGTATCAGTGAGCTTTTTAGGCTTTTTAGTATTTAGTATATATGTACCTAGTTTGTATTGTACTTTTTGGCGTAACTAAACTTTTTCTGTTACTAAAGTTTTTAAAAGACTTAAGGTACGGTCACACTTGGCAAATATCTGCCGAAAAAGACGTAACCACTAAATAACACATATTTTAACTTGTTTATTTAAAAAAAAAAACTTTTCTTATTTAGGCCAAAACACAACAAATATTTAATTTTAATTTATTTGGTACTATTTGATCTTGCAAAACTCTTGTAAGAGTAAACAATGTCAAACAAATGTGTGTTAAAACAAGTGTTTACGCTTTTTTTGAGTAAATATTTGCCAAATGTGACCGTACCTTTGTGCGTAATATTTTTTCAATTGTCGGCTTTATATCAGATTTACAACCAATTACGGAGCAAACGCAATGTTGTAGTAATAGTTGCACTGTTTGAAGATCGATTATAAGGAAAATACTTCTGATCGATGCAGTTGTCTTTACGTTGCCCTTATCATGCGATTAATGTTAAAGATAGAACTCCCTAACATTATTAACGAAATAGAACTAAAATTTTAACAAAATGTGACTGTAAATTGTGATAACACAAACGATATATGTATTCATGATAGTGTTTTCAAAAAACCGACTTTTTTGAAAACCGGTTTTTCGGTTACCCAAACTCGAAAAAAACTGTTAACAACCCCCCCACCAATTAAATTACAAAATAAATTAAGCGTAAAAAACAATTCATATTAATTTAAAAAACAACAAACATAACTGAAAAAATAGCATTTGTTACACAAAATTTGTACTTTGTTGTAAGAAAAACAAAAATAGTGACTAGAAGAAATTTATAAAGACCAAATGTGAATTTTATGAATTTTTTTTAAAGTAATCAGGTATTTGATACTGCCCCAATGTGAGGCGTTCCAGTTTAAAAATAAGTAAAATTCACTCAAATTGCAATAATTTGAAAATACACCCTCGTACCTTACAAAAAACTACCAGCACTTGGTATTTAATTTTTATCCAGCTTTTTATAAACATGTTTTTATTTAATTTTTAAAGTTGTTGATAGGCACGAGTAAAAAGCCAAAATAATACCTATATATTAGTTTATTGTTTTTTTTTACAAAATAAAACAAAACAATTTTTGCGTTGAAAAATAAAACAAAAACTGTTTTGTTAAAAGCCAAAAAAAAAAGGTAAAATTTAGCTTAAACATCTGTATTTATAAACAAAATTGTTAATTTACAAAACACTTTGCACTGGTGACAATAACAGCAAATACAGTAACAAAAACTTATGAAAAGAAATTTTTTCTGTTTTGTTTAGTTTTCTTGTAGTATAAATATTTAATACTAGATACTTTTTTTATTTAATGTAATTACAAGATTTTTGTTTGCTCTGTAGGAAAAACAGGCTGGCAGCAAATACATCAGTAGGTTGTAACAGCAACAGGTGGTGTTGTGTGGTTTGGCACTGATATGAAGTTTTTAAAATACTAAGTACATAGTACCTTAATTTACTAAATAGCATTTAAATGTTCAACATTTTCATTTTATTTTAATATACCACTTTTCATGACTTATCATCAAACAACAACAAACCATTGAAACGAAAATAATAAAAATAAAAAGTACAACAAAAATACCTGACGTGGCTTTTAGTAAGCGGGAGTATTTAGTTTTTAATTTCACCTGTTTTGCTGGCTCTATTTACTAATGTGAAGTGTATCAAATCGGTTCTGAAAATTAAAACGATATTGTGTTCTTTTTTTCTTCTTATTGTTATTAAGAATAGAATTTTTTTCATACGTGAAACGTGAAGAAATCTTATTGTGCCAAAATGTTAATACAAATATTGACGAATTTCATAAGTTGTGAGTTTAAGAAAATCAAAACGAATTTAACCATGTTTTTGATTTTCTTTTGGATTATATGGTTTTCACAGATTTTAGCCATTTCTACCATGTTTATGAGGTAAAAATATCTTTACTATTATTATTATAAAATTATTTGTAGAGGAATATAATTTCGGAATAAAATAAACTAATATAAACTAATTAATTCTTAATTTTACAATACAACTTATTTGCAACATATTTAATACTGTATATATCTTTTAACAATCATTAATATACATACTTATGTATCTTATAAATTTTATTTCTTCTTATCCTTTTAGTTTACCTGATATCACTGATATACCCACAGTTACTGTAACGGAATTACCATTGGAAGTTTTGCAACAACCGCAAAATACCTTGGATTCTGTTATAATTGATGATGGTGGTGATAGATCTTCCGAAGAAAGGGTCAATCGTACAATTGAGGTTATATCAGAAACAGAAGAGGAAATTCAAAAAGGTAAGTTGAAAGCATAATTACCTGCATGTCTTGTAAATTTACGAAACTTAAGGTACGGTCACTAAATAAAATATATTTGAACTCGTGTATTTATTAAAAAAAAAAACTTCGTTTATTTAGGACAAGACACAACAAATATTTAGTTTTATTTTATTTGATGCTGTTTGATCTTGCAAAACTTTTGTAAGAGTAAACAACGTCAAACAAATGTCTGCTAAAATAAGTGGTTACGCTTTTTTGAGTAAATATTCGCTAAGTGTGACCGTACCTTTAGAAAAAATAATAAAATAAATAAAAACAAATAAGAAAGTATAGTCGTTCAAGCCCGAACATATAATACCCTACACCCAGTATATGTGTAAAAACTGGGCGGTTATTGTGTATTTCGATTCGAAAACAAAATTGTTCGAATTTGTATACTTTTTACATTGTATTTCTCATGGTGTAACGAGGTGAGTGCAAATCGGCAACAAATACAACACAATACAGAAACAACAGGCATTTTGTTTGTGTAAAATAATGTACTAATGTCAAAAACACTTGAAAAAGTATTACTTTTGACATAAGTAAATTGTAAACAAAGTCAGTCAGCTGTGCTACTGCACTCACCTTGTATAGTTACACCATGGTATTTCTGTTGCTTTTGCTTTCGAATCGAAATACACAATAATCCCCCAGTTTTTCAGAAATTGCCGCAATTTTTTTATGACTTATTATAAATCTATCATCTAAATAATAGTGACTTCTTTTATGCACATAAAAACTTTTTGTGTTAAATTTTATCTCGATATAAACACTTTTAAAATATTTATACATGTTAAAGTGATTTTCAAAAGGGGTCTTATATAATAGATTTGACTAATTATGGACCGACCGTTATAAAATTAGGTGTCATGATTTTTTTATATATGAAACTTATTTGTTTTGAATTTTATTTGGATACTAACATTTTTAAGAGATTAATGGGCGTTAAAGTGATTTTCATATGTGGGCCTTATATGATAGCTATGACTAAATATGCGCCTATCATCATAAAATTGGGCCAAATGATTTCTATATACATATGTATATGAAACATTTTGCGTTGAATATTATTTGGATACCAACAACTGTAAGACAGTTATGCTCTTTAAAGTTATTTTCGAAAGCGGACCTTATATGGGACATATAGGAAATTATAAACCGATCTGCATAAAATGTAGATGTGAATTACAACTTATTTATGGCGAAATCTATGTTCATAAATCAAACATTAATGACCGATAAAGCGCTATTTCGGAAGGACTGGTTTCAACCAATTTCAGTCCCAACCGTCGCAACATCAACTTTGACATTAAATTACTCATCAACTACTGAAACCATTTTAATGAAATTAAAATTGGAGACAAATTCAAGATGTTTTCTATTAAAAAAAAAAATTACTAAAATATCTCCATCGGTTCAAAAGTTACAGCTTTTTTGGCCGATGAAAAACGATTCTGACCCAGTGTGCTACGCCGTAGTCAATTTTTAGCTACAGTCACATTTAGTCGACGCCGACGTCAACTCGACAATAAATCGGTATTAATTTAGGAGAATGTGTTGATGTTGACATATTATCGATATTTTTAAAAAAGTATTTGTCTTCCCCATTTATTTTGACATTTAATTTAAATTAATGTACTGATATATAAATGCTTAAGCATTTGTGTTGTGAGGCAAAGATCATCCGGTTTCAATTTGCCGGACAGCAAAGAAATAAAACAATTTGCTACGTATTTAAAGAATGGGCTCAGAAAATATAATGCACCAAATTTGATCGAAATATCTTCAAAATTGCGATCTGTAATTTGCGCACCAGCTTTACAATGACAGCCAGCCAGACGGACAGACATCGTTAAATCGGCTTAGGAAGTGATTCTGAGTCGATCAGTATAATTTAAGGGCTTGTTTGTTGGCGTTACAAATATCAGCCCAAATCCAATATAATCTTTCCACTATAATGGTGTATGGTATACATATTGAAATTTGTACTCAGAAAGTATACTATTACTTTGACTCAAGGACTAAGATCAGTCTAACTAGTTCTCTAATACCTAGTCAAGTCATAAAAACTAGTACACAACTGAACACACTCATTACGAATGCAACACTGGTCGCATCTATTTCGTGTTGAATGCGATATGACTGTTGACTAGAGTTGTGCCCGGTCGTTCATTTCAGTGACCGGTCATTGTCGTTCATTTATCCAAGACGGATTCGTTCATTCAATTCGTTCAATCGTTCACTTTGAACGAATAAATACAACCCTTATTGAATGTGATTTTTTCTTGTCTTTTGATAAACATCAGCTGAACGAAATTGATCCGTACACTATTGAACGAAACCCGTTCTGTTAAATGACCGGCTCATTCCGTTCAATGAAGTGATCCGTTCATTTTAACCCGTTCGTTCATGAACGACACAATGTTGACATTTATTCTTCATTGCGACGTAAAAAGTTTTTGACATTAGTCGTTTACAATCATGGAATGGGGCGACATCGAAAATCGTATTGTTTTAATTGGCCTACTAAAATGCAAAATGAAATTAGGACGTTGCGATCGCTTGGAACCACTCGCAATTTTGTGTATACTGTTGTGATAATGGTGGAGACCTTAAATGATCCAGCCGTCCACTAACAGTGAGAACTCCGATCAAGCGATCAAAGCCGTGAAGAGACGAATAAACCGAAAACCATTATCAAAGAAGATTTGGGACTCACCGCGTTCAAGCGACACACTGTACACCTGCTCACGGCCGCATTGAAGAAAAAACGGAAGCGAAAATCGTAAGCGTTACTAAGCCTTTACGCGAAGAACACTCACAGACAAATTCTGTTTACTGACGATAAAATCTTCATCGTGGAAGAATCGTTATATACGATCATGTATATGCTCGGTCATCCAGTGGATCATCCCAACTCATCTCGAGAGTTCAAAGAGGCCACCATCCCGCATCTGTAATGGTATTGTAGGGAGTGAACCATAAAGGCGTTACAAAACTCCATTTTTGCGAGAAAGGAGTGAAAACATCGGTCATAGTATATCCGTCGATCCTCTTAATCAATCAATATTTCCAACAAGCCATTAACTTTCCAGCAAGACTCAGCTCCAGCTCGCAAAGCAAAACAAATCAACTGTGGCTCAAAAACAACGTTCCGGACTTCATATCGACGGATGATTGGCCAGCTGCTAGTCCAGATTACATTGTCCGTGTAGTGAACAATTTCCACATGCATAAAGTGCGTCTCGCGATCAATAAGTGGCCTCATTGTCTCAAGTCGTGCTGGAAGGCAAACGGAAGTCATTGCGAATAAGTTGTTTTTAGAGTTATAGCCATTGAATAATTCAATAAAAATAAAAACAAATTTGTTTAAAATATTAATTCGTTTTCATTAGGCGTCGATTTGTCTGTTACCAATATTATTAACAAGTTTTGCATACAATTAGGTTTGGGCTAATATATTATATATTATAAACAATGCACCCTATTGTTTATTAGCGACCGGTAACATTTTGTATTACATATCGTCACCTAAAATCCAAAAGGCCGTAACTACAAAAAATTAAAATTCGAATTTTTGACTGATTATTATGTAATTAAAAAACGTCGATTTTATTAATAATATTCAAAAGGCAGCAATTACAATATTAATAACTGTATAAACGAAAAAGTCATAACTACACTTTTAATTAAAAAAGAAAAGAAAAACCAAATATATTAAAACAAAGTTGGCATTTGTTTAACTATTAGTTGAAAGTGAAAATTTTTCAAATTAGTAACAAGTACGCTGTGGATATTTTTGTCGAACCAGTTCGGTTCCATAAAGAAAAAATAAAAATATTCAAAAAGAAATGGAGCCATCTCTGGGAACTTAAATGTTTACTTCCGGCTAATTGGCACAGTTTTTACGATAATTTATCATATTCAGATTAGATTTATAAATTTTACTTCGCAATGTGAACTCCTTTTCTTTTCATGTATACAATTATGAAATTTAGTTTTGTTTTAATTTTGTTTTCTTTTCTTAAATAAATTATATTTTTCTCGAATTCATTAAACTCGTTGTAATGAGTTTTGTATCTTTTATATTCAAAACACAGACAACAAAAAGTAAAAAATGTTTAGTAAGAGTGAAAATTGGATTTTTTCATCCTAACTTTCTCTTTTATTAAAAAATTTTTTGTTGTTACGGCTTTTTGGTTTCAGAAAAAAAACGATGCCAAAAGGCCTTAAGTACAATTACTAAAAACCTACTATTATATTATATATTTTTTTAACCAAATCCGCAATAGTTTTTTAAGGTTTATTCTGAAATTTAGCAAATAAGAATGAAATAGTCATAAATTTGTAAAGTTTTTTGCTTCTCCTGTAAAATGGAGAATGGGTAGATACGGCCTTTTGTATTTTCGTTTACCGATATGTACTTTGATTTCCAAATTAAACCAATAATTATTTTCTTATTTGTAGAATAATTATTATTTTTAGTTGAACTTTTAATATTTAAATTTTCTTTAGTTAGGCTTTAAGTTCATTAAATTTAATTTTCATTAAATTATTTTTACTGAAGTAGGAATTGTTTTACAAATTGAAAATATTTTATTTTTGATAATTTTTCTTGACTGGGATTCGAACCTGGGTTGTTGGTTGAATTTATATATGTTTCGAGAAACACCACTTTCTCTCATCAGAATTCTTTTTGCGATCTGACCCCTTGCACCACTACGGTGCCTGCTAGTCAACAGACAAACATCAATATTTTAACCAGTTCGTTCGTTTTCTGTAATTATCATTTTTATTTGATTTGTTTAATAAAAGTTTAGGTTTTTAAATTATTTTTATCAAATAAACACACGAAAATATGTGAAAAATATCAAAAATAGTTTTAATACACACATAGTAAAATCATTTAAAATTTATTTAAAATAATAACAAATTAAAAATCCCTATTTTTTTACAGATGAACAAATCGTGAAAATAAACGATTCTGGCGGTTGTGAAGGTAGCGCAGATACAATACAACCCACACCAACGACTCCAACACCTACAACAGACGACCAAGAAATAATCTCATCAGCGAATAACATTCCAACAGACACAAATAACATAAACACAACACAATCATCAGTAAATGTTAGTGTTGAACAACAACAGCAACAACAACAACAAAATGCCAGTTCAACGACCTCTGCTGGTCAAGTGAATCTCACCGCTGCCGAAGAAGTACCAATGCCGGTATTCTCCGAGTGGGCACAAAAACAAATGGAGGCAGCTGAAAAACAGCAAGCTCTTGAGCAGGAGCAAACTGTCAACAATTCGGCACAGCGTAAAAACAATACAAACGGTAATGGCAAACCGGCAGCCCTTAAGATAAGAGCGAAAAATTACGCCTCTCCCGATTGTGGAGCAAAAATTATAGCCTCCAGCGCTTACACATCCAATGCTGGTGCCGTTTTGAGTTCATCGAAAGATGAGTACATGTTAAGTTTATGTGGCAATCGCATTTGGTTTGTTGTAGAATTATGTGAAGCTATACAAGCGCAAAAAATCGATTTTGCTAATTTTGAGCTTTACTCTTCATCGCCGCAGAACTTTACAGTGGCTGTTTCGAAGCGCTTTCCCACCAGGGAATGGTCGAATGTGGGACGATTTGAGGCTGAAGACAAACGAACTGTGCAGAGTTTCGATTTGCATCCCCATTTATTTGGTAAATTTGTGCGTGTCGACATAAACTCGCACTATTCAAAAGAACATTTCTGTACTTTGTCTTTATTTCGTGTATTTGGCACGTCAGAATTTGAAGCTTTTGAGACTGAGAATCATCCAAATGATGATTTAGATGATTTTGACGATGAGTATTTATTGGAACAGAACACGGTTAAACATGCCGAATCAAATCTATTTAAATCCGCTTCAGATGCCGTGTTGTCCATTGTGAAAAAAGCCACTGAAGTGCTGGGGAAACCAGCAAATAATCAAAATCAAACATTTAAAACGCCTCCACAGTCTGTAGTCTGTCGCACTCCCATCTATGGCTTATTCAGTTGTGCAGACTGCTCAAACTCATTGGTAGAAAAAGTAAATAATATTTTGACGTGTGACTTCTCCCAACTGAATTCGTTGTTGAGCAACAAAGGTATACAAAATGATTTGCTAAAAACACGAATATGTGCCAAACTCTATGGTATTGAAACTAAACATGTATTAGCGACACAAAAAGACATTAAGAAAAGTTTTTATGTCAACATTTTACCAAACGAATATGTGGGGGCATTATGTCAACTATTGGCCAGGCCTAAAACACTTAGCGAAAAACCGAACAATTCATATGTTGAGAAATCAAATCAACATAATGAAGCAACTGAAGTGCCCTCAAATTTAACAATTGATAAAAAGTTTGGCAAAGAAGATTTAAATCTACTGGATCATCCCGAAAATAAGCTTATAAAACCAGAAATCCCCACCCTACCAGTCGAACCAACCAAACCCTCTACAAAGCATACACCTGAAATTGTGAAAACATCCACTGAAATCAATCTAGAGGATAATCAACAGTTGCCTAGACCCTTGGAACCTGAAGCACAATTAGAAGCTACTACGTTACCGCCAAAAATTATACAAAAACCTAACTTACCTGATACTAATATATTTAATGTACCTGCCGATGAACCATCGTCCACAGAGAATAAAGTACCTGTTGCCGACACCGATACCCCAGCTTCAGTTGAAAACTTTGAACAAGCCGCCACTACTACTCCAATCACTACAACGCTCTCTCCTACGCCTGCAACTAGTTTAGATCCGGTTAATGCACCACCTAAAAGTGAGGAAGATTCAAATTCATGGGATAACATAGATAATTTATTGACAACTGTACCCTCTACTATTGCTGGCGGTGCTGCTCAATATAACCAGCCGAAAAACTCGAATGGTCCTCAGTCGGAAAGTGTTTTTATACGTCTTTCAAACCGAATTAAGGTTGGTTGGTTTTTTTTTTAATAGTTGTTTGTTGTGTTATTTTCAGCCTTAAATTTATTTCTTTTTTACCCTGACATAGTTTTTGTAAGGGTGATTTCGTTTTTGAATTATTTGTTATATTTTCACCTTACGATGTGATGAACTTGGGATTTCATGTTTTCTTTTTATTTTTGTTATATTCTTATTTAAACATATAATATTGCAAGGTGTGTGTGTGTGTGTGTGGTTAATAGGAAATTTGCGTGTTTTCATACAAATATTTTATTATGGGGTTTCCTTAAAAAAAAAGGAAAATTGATTTTAGTTACCAAGTTAAATAGTCAAAAAAACGGAAAAGTTATTTGAATTATTACGATATACAAGTCAATATTACAGTGGTTCAGTTGCAATTTCTTCTGTGTGGATGTTTATAATTCTCGCGCGTCATTGTCACTTACGGCAATCAGGCCGTCCTTTTGTCGCTGTCTTCGAGAGATTTGCGTCTTACTCTTGCCTTGGTTAATGCTAGACGTGTCTAACTGCTGCGCTCACCTTGTATAGAACATTTTTAAAATAAACAACAAATTTATCAACAGATGATATTGATATCACAATGGCAAACATTAACGTCAATCTTAAAAATAAGAATAAAACTTTTCACAAATTGGGAAGTACTTTCTGATTGATCGAATTTATTCCAATTTATATAACTATCATGCCACGGTACTGTGCAATTTTAACCTTCTTTTCACATTTCCATGTTACTCACCCTCAGCATTTAACTACATATGTATGTAATAAAAGGTTTTTCCTAGACTATCACACATACAAACAAACAGTTTCTATAATATTAGGTTTACGAAACTCTTATTTGCATGCGTGTTCTTTGAAGACCTTAGACTTTGTTACTAAACTTCATTATTATTCTCTATTTTACTAACTTTCGTTTTACTCAATTTTACCACTTTTTTAGGCTCTTGAGCGTAATATGTCTCTGTCTGGCCAATACCTAGAAGAATTATCACGTCGCTATAAGAAACAAGTCGAAGAGTTGCATCAGACTCTAACACAACAAATTCAAACGGTACGCACACTGGAGGAAGATAATCGACGTCATCATGAACTGGAGCAATCATATGCCGAACGGAATATACAACTCAAAAGTGAATTGGATGACCTGAAATTGCATGTGCATGCCTGTATTGTGGTCATAATATTTGTGGGAACATTTGTCTTTTTTGTACTAATGGTGGGCATACTTTTCTATCGTGCGCTAAGAAGAGAAACCAAGGAAGTATTGTCCATCTATGACAAAGGTAGTAAGAAGAAAAATGAGGCGACGGTAGGCCTTACAACAAACACACAAAAGAAAGTAAATCGTCGAAAATCCTTTGAGGATTTTTCGGAACGCGAGCAGGAGGCCTCAAATGTGAGTGGTAGTTATGCTGACAAGTTTAGAAGGCCTAGTGAACAGGCCATGTTAATTTTAAAAGAGTGTAAAAGTGATAGCACACAGGATAAGACTGAGCTGCAGCAAGGAGAGGTGTCAAACGACAATAATGCCACATCAACAACACGGCAGCGTAAAATTTCTGTATGTTATGGTAGTAATAATATAATTAATCAATCAAATAGTCAAAGTGCCGGCCTACCACCCATACATCCTCAAAAATCCCAAATTAAGCGTAAAGGTGAAAAACACTCATGGCCCAATACAGCTCAGGCTCAGTTACAAGCTTGGCAGCACTTGGAAGAACTGAATGCTGAAGATCACATAGGAGGTAAGTCATTTATATTATAATATAAAACTAAAGAAAAAAAAATCATTTAATTTTTTGTGTAAAGATTCTGCAGAAAATTCATCAATGAGGGTTAAGAAGCCTACTGCCTTAAATGGTAAATCGAAAAAGAAAAAGGAATTACAAAGTTTTAAACGCCAGCAGTCCTCACCAGCCGAAACTCCTCTCCAACTTAATACATCTGCTTCCGCTGACTTAAAAGGTGCCGAATTCGATGAACGCCTTATGTTAGATGAAGATGATTTAGATAATTTCATACCCAATGCTGATCTAGCCTATAACGAGTTTATGCCCGATGGCCCACGTGGCTATCAATGCGTGAATCCAACTTCAAATGCCAACAATCCTGCCCAGAAAAAATCATCCACCAACAAACAGTCGTCGGTGGATAGCAACTTGAAAAAATCACGCCGTTTATCTTCGCCAGTTTTCTTCAAATCACCATTTACAAAAAGTCTTAAAGGTAAAATATCCAACAGTAATAAATCAAATCCAGCTCATGAGTCCACATCATGGGAATGGTATCGTTTAAAAAAATCAGCTTCATCTGCATCATCTGGTGGTGGTGGCCAAATGGCGACCACTTCCAATTCTAATAGCACTAATAACGCATTTTTACGTGTCTCACCTAACGCCAGCTTGGATTCATCTTCTTTGTCCGAAATTAATTTCCCCACTAATTCAACCGAAAATTCATTTCGCATATTAGAAGAAGCCATTTTATCATCCGGTGAAAGTGCCATTACGCCAGCAACAGCAGCTGCAGCGAACTGTAAAAAATCGTCGTCGGATGGCATTAGCAGTAGTAGCAATAGTAATCGTAGTTCAAGTTCAAATTCATCCACACAATCGAAAAAGAAAAATCGAAGTTTTAACAAAATTTTCCGTAAAGTATTTTAAGCGTGGAAAACTGATAGAACGTTAAAACTGGAAAATCCACTGAGAAAAATAGAGGCATATTTTGTAAATATTTAATATTATTATATTAATATTAAAAGATTTTTCTATTGATTTGAATCTCTATTTTAAATCGGCTTTTGCAAACGTTTTCATATATACATACATACATACATGCATACATTCATTATATACACAATTTTATTGAATTAAAAACAAACAGTTTACATATTTAAGCAATTGTTAATAACTCCAAATTATAACCCAGTGTATACATAGTTAAATACATATTAAATTTAATTTTTCATTTTATTGGAATTGTGTTTATAAAACATTTTGTAAAATAAAAATAAAACATTCCTTTCGAAACATTTCGTTAAGTTATTTTAGATAAACATAAATTTAATTAACATTTATCGCCATTTAATTACTTATTTAATTATTAATAAAAGTTCTAGTTCTTTTTTAGTAGATTTTTTCAAGTAAAGTAAATGTTTATTCAATATAATTGGAAATCATTGAAGGCTTACCGTTTAAATTTTATCTGAACGAATATTGGAGAAATTGATGCAAATTGCAAGATTTTGTTTGGTTGGTTGGTTGTTGTTGGTGTTGTAACAGCAGTAATTGCTGAGTTGACAGCCCTCGGCCGAGTGATCTCGGGTCATTCCGGTGCGTAGAACCGGCTGTCATGGGAATGTGGTTGGTTGGTTGACTTGTTTGCTCGCAGCATACAAGAACTCAAGTAAAATCTATTTGATTCTGTTTTAAAAAAGACCACACTACTCAATCAGAGCGGTGAAATCTAGTTCAAATCCAGATGCTAGTAAGTACGAGTAATATTGTATATACAACCTAACGCGTTTAGATATTCCACAATCTGATACCCGATCTCTCATAGATCATTCAGTATGTTCATATTTAAAAATGTGTGTCTTCGCAGATGCATTCACAGATGAGATGATTTCTGCGTTCAAGTTAAATGGGCATTAGCTGTTGAAGCGATGTCCGAGTCAGTCTCGAAATATCCTTTCGTTTGTTCTTCAGGAGTTCTGGGGGTTATTTTGTAACTCGTTACGACAAGAAAATCGTTCGAAATTATATACTTTATACATGGCATTTCGAAAATGTTTGTTTTCAAATCGAAATACACAATAACCCCCCTGCACTGCGTTTCTCATTAACTAGCAGTCCAGGAAGTATTTAAAGATTTTGATTTCAATATTACCACTAATTGCGGCAGATACTGCATTAGAGTCATTTGAAGTGGACCCTGGCTAAAATATATATAATAAAATAGAGCCTAAGTGACATGATGGCCACCTAGTGGTCGACAAAAATTTCAGTGCTGCCGCGAACATTTCTTTCAGGCAGAATTCTACATATGTACTTGTCGAATCGTCAATATCTCAACCACAAATACACTTAACTTTATCTCAAATGTGGTGTATTGAGTTTTTTTATTCGATGTAATCACAGAAGATGCCAGATTCAACACCACACTTCATCTTTGAAGCATCTCAAATTGGTTTTAAAGATTACGGGAGCCAGCTTTATTAATTCCTCGAGTTTTGCATTGAGGTTTATTATTGACTCTGTTTCAATTGTTAGAGATGTGCATAATTTTCCTATTTTACAATTTTTTTTGAATCACCTTAAGTTAAGTTTGCTCTTATCTATTCGATTTGGAACATTCTATTTAGTAGTACTTTTGCAATATTTAAGTAATATAAACATCCGGCGCTGTCTGGCGAAAAAAAACTTCAGATAGTAAATTACTTTGTTCAAATAACATTTATTAATATGTATTCCCCATTTTCTCGCAATTTCCATATTTGCTTTAAAGGCTACTAATAATGTCATCAACAAAAACCTAGTAGCGAAATTGCTGTTTGCTCCTGTAAAAGTCCTGTATAAACAAATAACGTTTTCTTTTTAATTTCAGCTTATTTAAAACTAACAATAAGAAAATTCAAATACAATGAAAATCTATAAATACATATCGTTGGTCTCATGCATAAAGGCCCTAACTCGCTATTTTTTCGAAATTTGTTTTTTTTTTTTGCGATACCAATGCATTTAACGCAAATACACCTCCTCACAAAAATTTATTGCAATAGTGTAAAAATAACGCTTTTTTTAAGCAGTTGTGCAAAAAAAGTTACATGTTGAATATTACAGTTTCTATTATGTTTCTACCTTCTCCTGTAAAGTTTCAAATACGCGAATTAGGGCCTTTCTACATGAGACCATCGATATGCATATTTTGCCACATTCAAATAAACTTATTAAGCAAATCACTGTACAACACACTTTTCTAAAATCATTTATTAATCTTAATATTAACACAATTCTTGTTTATTTATTTATAATAAATTGTTTTTATTTTATTTGATTTTTCTATTTTATTTCTAGTTGGTGACTTAAGTAAAACGTAAAACAAACTACCTATACATATATAAATACTTCAAACGAAAGAAAAAAAAACTGAAATTGTAATTACCAAAAACAAATTTTATGTAATTTAAAAATCTTTAGTTTTCTCTTTAGTGTTAATAAACAAAATTAAAATTAACAAATTTTGAGTGCATTTTTTGTAAGTAGTTAATGGCTTTAAGGCAAAAACAAACAAACGATTGTTAATATTTACTTGTTGTTAATAAAACATATTTTCGAAACTAAAACCTTGAAATTTTTTCCTTACCTCAAGAAGTGAGCAAAATGAAATGAAAAAAAAACATTATTCCAATTAATTTAAACGTAATAATGTATTAAATACAAGTTATTGTTTATTTAAATAATTGATTCAATTAATTAGAATGTATACACAATTATTATTATAATAAAATAACAATTGAATACTGATTGTTTTAAGTTCCTTGTTTATTGTCCAAAAAAAAAAATATATTAAAATTAATCTTTATTTGTTCATACATTTGACTGCGGTTTACGTATTCTCCCTATATTATTCATTTTTATATTTTACACATACATACATATAAATAAATAACATTTAGAATTAGTTATTTAAGTTAATTATTATAATTTCATTATTTTTATTTAAAATTGTATCATCAGTTTTCTTTTCTTCTTATTTGTTATTATATTCTATAAGTTATTTATTAGTCTTTTTCTTCAATTGAATTTTTAGTTTATTTTAATTATTCTTTGTAAACGAAAAATTTTATAATAAAATTTTTAAATAATTTAAAATAAATAGATTTTGTATTTTAATTAAAAATTTAACATTTTGTAGCATGACATCAAATCAGATTTTTTTGTTCTTTTTTGCCCATAAATTAGATAATTTCTGTTGGTTTAAAATTTAAAAACCGGAAACTAACTTTATAATTATAATTTAAGTTGGAAAAAGTAAGCATGAAACTGTGGTAAGTGGTGGTTTATTATGTAATCGAAATCATTTCAAACTAAATGTGTGACAAATACGAAAGTTAGTTAAAAGGTAACAAAACAGACTACATACATATTAATAGCATAAATGTTTTCCTTTTGCTTCCTTTAATAAAATGTTGTTCAGATAAAATTGAATACTTTGAACCACAAATTGATACTCTATTATTAATATTTAAAAAAAGCTAAAAGAAGAAACTAAAAGTCATTAGCTCTATCAAGGCTGGTAAGACTGTAAGAGGTGGGTTAATTGAGAAATAGCAAATGAACTAGCGAGGAGTGTTTCTGAACTATCCTTAGTGAAACCATCACTATGCTATTATCACAGTATAGTATTAAAGAAAGTGGATAGGTGTTTAGGATATACCAGACCTCTATTGGGTCTAGATAAAAGTTGTGTTGGAGTAATAATGGGTTTGATCACGGAACACTGCCCTTTAATGCTAACGACAAATAGATTTGCGAACAACACTTCGGACTTCTATAGAATATGCGAAGATGAAGAGGTGTTTGAAACCGTGGAGCATATTACCTGCCACTGCTTGAGACTTCAGCGCAATAGGTATATATTGGTTAGGCAGTAAATTCCACAATGGATTAGAGGATGTCGTAGTCTGCAAGACAGATGACATATTCGGGTGGGTAATCGGATTAGGATGGATATATGGTAGATAACAATGTCTGTTTTGAGAGGGCGAATCTTTAATTACTTAATGCGGTCTGTCCTATACTTTTTAAATAGAAGGGATTCACAATAGACCTTAAGTTCTCCGAGTGGAAGTGTGCATAGTACACTATCCTTCAAAAACTAACTAAATAACTGATCACCTCTAATAAAGTACTACTCCGCTTTAACTTTCTTTTGGTTATAGTTCAGTAATGGTTCATATATACATATTTAATGCCCCTATTGCCGTTCTCAACTCAACTAAGTTTAGTCGTCTGTCAGTCAACCCGACTTTAACTCTACATTAACTCTACTACATATAAGTTGTGAATGGCAATACCGATTTATGAAAGACGATCAAATTATTAAAAAAGTTGTGAACCGCAATAGGGGCATAAATTATATCGACCTCATTATTTCGATACCAATCTATTTTGAATAATGAATAACGTCTAACAAGAGGCAGCAAGCGTTTTTGCGGACATTTTCTTTATATAAAGATGCGTAGTGATAGTTGAAAAGGTACCAAAACCATTGTCTTTTTATCAAATATGTCCATTTTTGTATATTTATCATTTGGATTGACATCCTCTTGTTGCAATGCTACATTAAATGTTAGCCTCAAAAGCTATATGAGATCCATTTTTACATACATATGTTTTATCATCCATAACAGTGGTTATTCCAATATAAAAGATGTGTAAAATTTCTGTTTGTTCTAAAATGTCATAGCAGGTAATTCCGTAAGTATATAGTTTTATAAAAACTAGTACGTTTTAAATATGCAATATTAGCCTTTTATCAGCCTTGGATTTCAACAGCCAAAAATTCGAAAATTATTTTTTGGCATTTTTTAAATATTAAATTAAGTATTTATTTTTTTAACTGTTTTAGTTCTTATCAATTATCAATGACATAAATATATTTATATTAAACATGCTGTAATTATACAAGGTGAGTGCAAATCAGAAACAAATAAAACACAATACAGAAACAACAGGAATTTCGTTTGTGTAAATTAATGTACTACTCTCAGAAACACTTGAAAAATTATTACTTTTAACATAAGTATGTCAGCTGTGCTACTGGAGTCACGTTGTATAGTTACACCATAATAATCAATAATACACAGCACATAAAAATATCACATTTGAAAGCACTGATAAATATATATTTATCCATTTAAAATTATAAGTTTATAAAATTTACCTAAAGTTTATTACACTTTATTATTACAATTATATTACAATTTCAAATCATTCATAAAATCAGTCACATCCAACATATCTTCATGATTTAGTTTGGTGTTCTTCACAGCTGTATTTAAATTTCTGCCCGATGCGCTTAAGCATTTCCTCCAATTTTTTAGATTTGTTAATTTCTCATTATTTGTGCAGTAAACAACTTCGTTAATGTCCTCGTCAAGTTTATAGGTGCACAATGATGAGAAAACTTTTTTAAGGGACTCAATAGCATTAGCACGTAATGCTTCATCGCGACAAACTAAATTAAGTATAAATAGGCCTCTATCACCTATAATGCTCTTGATATTCGATAATACGGTATCGGTTAAGAATGTAGGTGGTGGACAACTCATCCCTAACGATAAATCTTTGCTGTCTACATCAAATAAGACAGCATCAAAGTTACGACCTTAAAGAAATTTGTAAATATATACTACATATATAAATATTTAAATCATAAGCATATTTTAGAATACTTACCTTCCTTTTTACAAGTTTCTAGAAAAACTAAACCATCATCTATAACCACATGTAGTCGTTTGTCTTGTTTAAGTTCAAAGTGTTGTTCGGCCACTTCCAACATAATGGGATCTATTTCAACTGCCGTAACGCATACATTTCTAATTATTAAAATATTTTTTATAAATTAACATTTTTTTGTGGCGGCACCTAAAAATTCTACTTACGGCAATGCAGCATGTAAAAAGCTACATAAACCTCCCCCACCTAAACCTACAACCAAAACAGTTTTAAGTTCACTGTTTTGTTTAGGCCCTGAGACAGCCATTTGTACACCCACCGACATGTACAAATGATGTTGACACGCCAAATAACCAAAATCGATTTTTTTGCGGTCAAATTTATTTTGATCTTTTGATTTTACTGCAATTAATACAAAATTCAAGTTTGTAAATATTTGATCGATTATAGAATATTTTTTGGTACTTACTCGTTTTAACAAGAGCTTCTGACTGTATTACAAATTGATTATTTAAAAATACCAAACGTCGTAAAAGTTTGCCATCAGAATCTTTAATTTCTTCTACGCGAAAATCTCCAGACATTTTAGAAAATCCACAAACCAAAGTCTCACGTTTACCCACATCTGAACCAAGTGATAAGAAAGGTATCTACATATAAAAACAATAAAGAAATGTTTTAGTGATACATTTCGAATTGAAAATAGCTAGATAAAAATTATGTAAATACCTGCTCTTTTAAGCCTAACGGAGCCAAACTTTTAACATTGTCCGACAATTCCGATTTGACAGCATCTAATGACTCATATACTTGATCTCGGTGTAATGTTACGACGGCCATACGTTGAAATTTAGCTGAAGCCTGCAGCTTTTTGCGGCCTTCCGTTGTAGCAAACATCCATTCGATTTCCCTGCAAAAAGAAATAACTTGTATATACAAAGTAAAATAATTTTGTGATTATTTAATACCTTCCTTGTGGCACAATAAATGCAGCATATTTGCCATAACCTCTTGTTGGTGGTTGATCTAATATGTGTATGGTATAACGAGGATTTGTTTCGCCTGGCTTACATAATTCCATTGTAACTTCATTGTGACCAGCTATACTACTGCGCGCCAAACCATTGCATACTAAAGCAGCTCGTTGTACAGATGCTACAGCATTTTCCAATTCCTGTGTTGATTTTAGACGTTGAATTTTATCACTGCTGGAACTGTATTCTAAAATCTATAAGGAAATAAAATTACTTGTAAGTAGTTATTTTAGAATATTTGAAATTGTTTATGTCCTAAAAATATGTACAATTATTATTGTTTAATGCCGGCCCACAAACTCTTTGTGTGCTTCTATCGACTTACAAAGTATTTGTTGGTGGTGTAGGATATAAAAATACACAAAAGTTTTGAATAAACCACTAAATACCTACTAACAAAATGATTTTCAACATAAACTTATTTTGTTTTATTTAGTTATATAAGTTACTTACCGGCATGGGCAGCGCTTTAAACTTGGTGGCAACCAAAGCAAAAACTGGCATTGTAATAGCATCTGGATTATCGGAATTTTTCTCCTGATTTGCTTTTTCTGTATCCAAACAGTGAACAATGCGCAGCATAAAAGAGTTTTTGGGAAAATATTCAATAACATATTTCAAAATATGTTCTTGCAGCAAAGAAATACATAAATAACGACCTCCTGTTCTTAAAACTCTGCTAATTTCTTTAAAATACTTTTCCACTGTTTCTTTTACGTCCTGAGTATCGTCAACAAACAATGCATCTAGAGTACCTTTATCCAAAGCCACCGAAAATTGCCCATCCTCGAATGACATTTGTGTAGCATCCATTTGCAAGAATTCCATATCGGCTCGAGTACGGCTATTGATTTCCTGCATTTTTTTAATGGCCACTGCGGAGATATCAATATTGACAATACCTCTACAAAATAAAATTGTATCAATTTTGAATTTTTGTATTCATGTATGTTTATCTTTATTAGATACTAGCTGACCGCCCCGGCTTCGCTCGGTATTTACTATTGATTTGTATTTCATAGAATAAGATGTATTCACAACCTGCCTGCTCTTATTTATTTGCAAATTTGTACAGCATACTTTAGGGGACTTTTTTTTTCAAATGTTGAATTTTTTCAGGAAAAAAATCATAACTGGAGAATGGCTAGACCGATTTTGGATTTCAAAATCAACTAACCATCATCACTCCTCCCTGTACCTTCCCTAAAAATTTTATGGCAATCGGTCGAGCCGTTCTCGAGTTATGGAGTGACAATCAAAATGTACACTTATTTTTATATATATAGATTTACCTAAATCCTGAATCGTACATATCCATACTTAGCTTGGAATTACCACAACCCAGCATTAGGATTTTATCATTGGTTTTAACATACTTGTGTATTTGTTCACACAATTCTAAATATTCGCCATACCTTAAAAATATTAAAAACAACAATTGAATTAAGTTAAGTATGTAGCTTTAAGTCTATTGACACCTACCATTCAAAGGCTTTTTCACCACGCTTTTTAAAGAAAGCATTCCAATAGTCCGTTTGTGCGAATTCTTTATGAGATGTTGGCAACAAATTCATGTTAAATATGTTATTTTTATTTCTAAATTGTGTATTTTTTTACAACAAAAATTCGTTCAATGGAAACAAACACATGCGTCTGAAGCAGTGCTGCCAGTATTTTTTCAGTCATCATCCCCAGATATCGTTTAATGGTTCCCAAAACTCCCCAACATCATGTTTATAGCGCCAATTATAAAGTAGGTTTTAATATCGAAGTATGATTTAGGTATTAATACCACTTATGGGAAATTCATATTGGTAGTTTGACGACAAACTTTCAAATTCATATTTTTTGCGTTGAAATAGCACAGCAGATGTAAAGCTGTCATTTATGGTCGTTACTACACCGAGAGAGCAACCAGATTGCCGGCAAGTTACAGATAGAAACATCATGATAATTTCCTAAATTTAGTTTTGAATATCATTTCCATTTACAAATTTGATTAATTTATATAATAATTACTGGTAAAACAAATGGTTATTCTTTAATAATTATATTATAAATAGATGTACACGATTTTGTTTATATACACTAACTGCTTGTTAAAAACCTGGTCAGCTTATACCATGGTGTAAATATTTCAGGTGAGTGCAAATCGGCAACAAATACAACACAATATAGAAACAACAGGCATTTTGTTTGTGTAAAATAGTGTACTACTGTCAAAAACACTTGAAAAGTATTACTTTTGACATAAGTAATTGCAAACAAAGTCAGTCAGCTGTGCTCCTGCCCTCACCTTATATGATTTCATCATGGCAGATACGTAAAATTTTTGACATTTTATTAACAACTCAAAAAACAAGCAATAGAAAAAATGATAGGAATTTTTATGAAAATTATAAAATTTTTGTATTGCGTTAATTAAAAAATAACTAATAATAAACACAATACAAATTAATTAAAATTACGCTATAGTAAGTAGTTTTGTATTGTATACATATAAATAGTGACTTGAATTCCTAGAAATAACTAAATTGTGCAAGTTCGAAGACGAATGAAAATCTTTACCACGTACTACACAAATAAACTAAAAAATACGCCTTCAACAAAAGAATTGAGCTTACAAATTTGTGTGTTCTTGTGGAAGGGATGCTTATTTACAATATAAATATTTTTAAGTATTATCCGTTAGTGTTTTGTTCAATAAATACATAAATTTATAACTAAGAAAAAAGTGATTTTTGACACCAAAACATGTCTCGTCCGGACTATGAACAAACCATTTTGCATCACAGTTATTTGTTAGTACTATTAAGAGGTGTGGGACCATCAAAACCCAGAACATTACAAAAAGCTTTCGACAAGGTCAGGCGAGTGAACAATGTGAAAATAATTGGTATGTTATGGCAATAAGAGTAAAGTAAAACACTCATGGTTGTTTTATGTATTTATATATTTGTTTTAGATTCTAGTGGCCTTACAAGAGATATATGGATACGTTATATCCACGATCATCCGGTAGAGAATAATGATTGGGGTGATTTTCAAACTCATCGACGTTTGTTGGGCCTTGTTACCATAGGAAAATTTGACAGCCAACAGGAGTTAAATGAATTGTGTCGACAACACGAATCGCTCAAAGTTCGTTATGGCAGCACTTTATACGATTCGAGAGCCATATTTTTTGGTCCACCCCCCTTAGAAAATGACAAAGGAACTGTAGCATCAATTACTAATCATGTAGATGATCCTAATCAATTGCAAACAAATCAGAGCAACGGGCCAAAACGTTTACAAGATGAATTTACCACACCGTCCAACTTTAAGGCTCAAGCATTTTTCTATAGGGAAAATGAAATGTGTGCCGATTTAGAAGGTCATATGACTGATTTTGTTAATGCTTTATTTTGGGTATTGGAATCGAGGCGTTTGGAGCGTTCGAGAGAAAAAGTAGAGAAATGTTCACTTTTAACAGCCCCCTTTGAAAAGCGTGATTTTGTTGGTTTAGACATGGATTCGAGGAATAATCGTAAGCGCGTTGTAGGCAGAGTAACAAAAAATCTTGCAGATCTTTCTTTACAAGCTGGTTTGCTAGAAGACGCCTTAAGTTTATACCACAGTGCCTGTGACACTTTAAGGTCAATTAACGATCTCCTGTGGGAAGGTGCTGCTGAAGAAGGTCTTTGTTCGGCATCGGTGTGTTTACTTTATCCTCAACTGAGAGCGGATGAGACTTTACATCGGAATGCTTCCCTACAAGAGGGCTCACCTCTAAAAGGTACTCCCGAAAAGTGGCGACAAAGTGAAATAACTAAGCGTTATAATGCCAGCGAAAAATCTTTACAAGAACATCCCGAAAGTATGACCACATCACCTTCTCACCAGCAGCAACCGCCACATTCGGCCTCTAACTCATCGGTTTCATCCATACTAACTACATCCACCTTGTCCCAAGCTTCTACCAACTCAACATCGTCTTCGTCTTCCACATCCACAATATCAGCTGCCAATCACCGTCCCGGACATTCGGATTTGCCTGGCAATATCCTAAAGCCTGATGAAATTTTGATTTATTTTAAAAATGCCATAATAAATTATAGCAAATATCGCAATGCCGCTATAGTAGAGATTGAGGCTGCCTTTAAAGCAGCCCGCATATTTATAGAACAAAATCGTCCCTTGGATGTGGCCATGTGTTTGCAAAATATTTTATATATTAATCACTCAATGATCGAAGCAGATCGTATTAAAAGTTTTGAGGTGATGACTTCACTCTACCTGCAAATCGGCTATAGACGCAAAGCGGCATTCTTTCAACGTTTAGCAGCTTTAAAACACGTTCACCAGAACTCCTCGAATCCCGATTGGTCTCAGACGTATCGCCTCATGTTGTCCAGTTTTCCTGGCTACATGCTATCTCTGGATCCTTTGGAAGTGCTTGAAACCAAGTCGGGTTGGCCTTGTTTACAAATTGATCTATTGCAGTCCCTCATCACAGCATCTAAACGCTTAGGTCATTCGACTTTAGCCACTAGACACATGACATTTTTATTGCAAACACAATGGCATAATATGACACCCACGGAGCAAAGTGAAATGGCTGTACAACTGCAGGTTCTGTATTTGTTTTTTTTTAATATATATAGTACTAACTTATAAATATATTTTGTACTTTATGGTATATTTATAATTTTTCAGAATTTAAGTGCCCAGTGTGAAGGCTCCCCTGTTCCATTAGTATTGGAAAATGGTACTATTATACCCCCAGCAAATTTAACAGACCTACCATTCTGTTTGGATATTGTGGTCAAGGATTTACCAGCTCATTTAAAACCTCAGCGTATAAAAATTGCCAAAGCTGACAGTGGCCCATTTTTATTTACTCCACTGCAATTTAATTCTATTGATAGAAGGGATAAAAATAAAGATAAACATAAAATTCGTAAGTTTTCGATTTTAAATATTTCAGAGTTAGGTAATATAAAACATTTCAAACAGCATTTTTTTGGGTACAAAACAATATAAGCGAAGTAACGGTGCGACTGCGAAATCCATTACCTTTGGAATTGACCGTTTGCGATATGCGTTTGCTAACCAATGGTGTAGTGTTTAAATCTCTACCACAAACTATAGTATTACAACCACAAGTGCCAACATTTGTAACCTTACATGGAACCCCCATTGAAGTGGGACAATTAGAGATTCAAGGTTATAGTACTCACACATTGGGTGTAAAGTCCAATTGTCGAATGAAACACATGAAAGAGAGGAAATTTCCTCAGAATTTTTTGGTCGATGTAATACCAGCACTGCCAACGGTTACAGTTAAAACTTCTCTACCACAAACAGCTACCTTTAGTAGTATGACGGGGGCAGAGAGTGTGATAACAACAGCTAGCTTGACACTTTACAATGGCGAATCGTCTACGTGCATTATAACAATAACAAACGATAGTGAAATACCGGTGGAACATTTGGAAGTAAATATAACATCGAATATTGAACAGGACATACAAAAGAAAATATTTCAAATTAATGAAGATTTGCAGGTAATTAAGAACAATATTTTTAAATGTTAAAAATATTTATACATTTTTATTTTCAAAAAAGGCTAAACTACCAATAGCTCCCAGAAGCAGCAAAGATTTTGTGGTGGACATTTTTGCTGAAGCTGATTTTATATGTCCCATAGTTAATACACATACAGTCTCTTTAATACATTCCACAAATATGCATACCTATGATCATTCTCATACCCTGCAATATTCCTCGAATTTATCAACATCCAGTCATACAAGTTTGCCATCACGTGTTGGTTCCCCCAGTCAGCATTCATCAACTCGTCGCAATGATACAGCCTACAGCAGTTTTCGTTCTACAACATCTACTTCAACTGCTCAACATTCGTTGGGCGCTTTGAGTTTAACAACGGCAGATGCAAATGCATCTAGCAATCAGGCTCAACATGTAGAAGCTCAATTTCGTATAAAATATTCAGGTGGTGAAGCAATGCAAGAAGGATATTGCCGCCAATGTTCGGTTTATTTTAAACTTGAACTCATACAAAGTGCTCAAATAACAAGTTGGGATGTTTTGCCGGCTGAAGTGTAAGTTAATGTTTTCACTATTTAAATTTGTATACTTTTTATCATGAGTTAATTTAACAATGAGTGCGTTTATTAATTTAAAGAAGGAGACTTAAATTTTTGTGAGACATTTGTTGATACACACTTTGTTAGTATTTTTCTTTTCGTAATATTTAACGTATAGCCTTCATAATTTCTATTGACTGCAGCAATACTGTTAGGTATTGAGATTACACATTTTTGGAGTGTTCGTCTACGATTTTTTGAGCATAATTTTTAAATAATATTTCCATGGTGTAACTATACATATAATTACACCATGAATATTTCTATGCTCAATAAAAGTCGAAAACATGTTCTAAAATGTAAACTAACCATAGAAAAATAATAAATGTTTGTTTGAAAATCAATTCATGCCTTGCACATTCCGCAACCTAGTCCATTAGCCCAATACCTAGCTTATTAGATATTTTTAACATAATGTTAGATTTGTTATTCCTCTCGATGGAACCATAACCTCCATAGTTTATATAAGTTTTAATTAATTTCATATCACAATATTATAAGACACTGCATTTTTTTGGTTCAAACTACTTCCTCATTTGTATCGTTTGGTGTAACTCTCAGAATTGAAAACTAGTATTAAATTATAAAATATTTACGCGAAATTACTTTTATTCGTTACTGGATTTTACTCAAATCACATCTTGATAGATTGGTTTTGTCAATAAATATTTGTTGACCACAAATACGCTGTCTCAGATTTCCCAATTATTTATTTGTGCATGTAAACATATAGGACAGATCGCTATGGGTTTTCTTAGATGGATTCTCAGCATAATACAAAGAGAATAACTAGAACCTATTTCTCTTTTTGTAACCATATTTACGTTTAAGCGATTTATTATTTTATTGGCTAAAAAATTTAAATCCGAGTTTTTGCTCACAAATTACATAATTCGTGTTTAAAAGACAAGAATATCAGAGGTATTTATAAAGTACGTTTTAGTGGATTAAACGATGTCAGTCCGTCTGGCTGGCTGCCCATGGAAAGGTTATGCGCAGAGCACAGTCTACCCAAAAGCTGTTGAGATTTAATTTGGTTGCGATCGGTCCATTATTTCACTTAGTCCCTATACAAATGTCGTCCCGAAATAGGGTTTATAGGTAATTAATCTTTGTTTCATGCACGAATCCAAAAAAAAATTCTCCACAAATAAGTTCTTTATAAAGTCTAATGATACCTAGAAATTTTGTGGAAATCGGTCCATAATTAGCCATAGCTCCCATATAAGCCCCACTTCCGAAAATCATTTTAAGAAGCATAACTTGAAAATGTTGGTATCCAAATAATATTCACCACAAATATGTTTCATGTATACAAAAATCATTCGGTTCAATTTTATGATGATAGATTCATTATTAGCCATAGCTACCATAAAATGCTCACTTTCGAAAATCACTGTAACTATCATAAATGTCTTAAAAATTTTAGTATATTCAAATAAAATTGAACACAAATGTTTCATATATGTATACAGAAATTATTCGGTCCAATTTTATGATGAACTAGCTAAAACCCGGTGTGCTTCGTTACCCGTATCGTAATGAAATAAGGGTTTCAAATATTAATATTGATAGCTGATATAGCTTTCCCTATATATAATTTGTCATCATATCTATGGGAGGTGCCACGCCCACTATTGATAGTCCGCCCATTCTTGTCCTAAATATTAATATTGATGGTAGAATAACCGTACCATATATCTTATTGTATACCATATATTTGATATTTTTTTTTTAATTATCATCATATGGGAGGTGCCACGCCCCCTGTCGCTACTACTCCCATTTTTTCCGCAAATATTTAAACAAACAATGGAATTGCTCATGCAAAATTTGAGTACTATAGCTATTATAGTTTCCCAAGTATTTGATTTTTAAAATTAACTTTGTATGGGAGGTACCACGCCCACTTAAAATTTAAAAAAAAGTAGCCTATAGCTCCTTCCAGACATACAGAAATATACTGTGAAAATTTCAAGCAAATCAGTTCAGCCGTTTAGCCGTCTATAGGTCCCAAACTAATAATAATAAACATACATACAAACACACAATCACTTTTATATATATAGATCAGTAATAGCTCCCATATAAGACCCTCTTCTGAAAATTACTTTGACATCCTTTACAAGTGTTGATATCGAGGTAAAATTTAATGCAAATAATTTATATATGCACAGAAGTCACGCTACTATGGGCGCTCCCATTTCTGCAGAACTATTTTTACTCGCATACTCAGTTTAGGGTATTATATGGTCGCGCTTGACAGACAACACTTTCTTACTTGTTTTTAAGTTTTAAAAGCATTTACTCCCTTATTTTTCCATCCAAACAAAAGTCCTTTCGTAATATTAATATACTATTTAGTCTATATAATATCTATCCCCGTAAATAGTCAACCACCTTAAGATAAATGAGCCGATAACTAAATAATAAAAGCTTTAAGACAAAACAATACAAAATAATTACTTCGGACTAACAATGCGGAATAAAACTTAATTAAATACTAATGTTGAAATTTGATTTTGGCCAATTGTTGTGATATTTTAAATTGTGTTGATTTTAAGCTAATAAGGCCTAACGTTTTCTTTTGTAATTAAAACAAACTTTGCATTACAATTTTTCCCAACGTTTCGTCGGTATATGTCGACTTCATCAGGGGTAGTTAAAGAAAAACACGTTTATATTTAACATAAAAAAATAAAAACATAAAAATAAATTTAAATTCAAAAACATATTACTTCTATGTACATAGATTTCCTTATGATATATAATTGTTTCTATTAGTACAAATTATATACATTTAATAATAATTCCGTTTTTCCAACGACTTTTTTATTTCTTTACAAAAACCAAATTTCAAAAAATTGTATTTACGTTAAATAATTTTATTTTAAGAGCACGGTATTTATGGCAAATAGTGTTTATTTGGACTGTTTATTTATACTTTTTTTATATACTTTTTTATGAATTATTGAATCTGCCTTATTTCCTTAGGCCTAACAATAAGTATTCAAATCTTTGCCCCTATTGCCGTTCTCAACTCAACTAAGTTTGGTCGTCTGTCAGTCAACCCGACTTTAACTTAACCAAATTATTTTTTGGTATTGTGTAGCACAACGATTTTTAGTTGTAATTGTTATGGCGTTGCCGACATGAAATATCGATTTCATGTTGGCAACACCATGCATTTTATTTGTAAAGTGAAGAAAAAAACGCAAAAAAATCAGGTTTTTATAAAATAACAAGTAAGAGTGCTATATTCGGCTGTGCCGAATCTTAAATACCCTTCACCTAAGTGTAATAAGAAATACAGAAACTACACTAGACTAGAATATCCTAATTCTGTGTTTTCTATTTAGTCTAAGTGCAAATTTTATTAGTATTTGATATATTGTTTGAAAGACAATTTTACGACCAACATAATTTATGTTAAATATTTTGAAATGTTGTCAAATTTTTACCATTTTAATTGATTTAATTACCAATTCTTACTATAATTTACAGAGTCTGTCTGATGTTCATAATAATCTTCCGTGTAATTTAACAGAGTATAAACAAGTAAGAGTGCTATATTCGGCTGTGCCGAATCTTAAATACCCTTCACCTAAGCGTAATAAGAAATACAGAAACTACACTAGACTAGAATATCCTAATTCTGTGTTTTCTATTCAGTCTTAGTGCAAATTTTATTAGTATTTGATATATTGTTTGAAAGACAATTTTACGACCAACATAATTTATGTTAAATATTTTGAAATGTTGTCTAATTTTTACCATTTTAATTGATTTAATTACCAATTCTTACTATAATTTACAGAGTCTGTCTGATGTTCATAATAATCTTCCGTGTAATTTAACAAACAGAGTATAAAAAAAGGGGTACAATTCGGTTTGTGATTTTGCTCAAAAAAAACAAAATTAAATAGGGCTTTTAGAGGAGATACCAGGAAAAAAATTTGTTGGCGGTCACGCCTATTTTCGAGGGGGCGGGCCCGTAAAGTTGAAAATATATAGGCCTATATCTCGGGAACTACTGGGTGCTTGATAATTTGTAATACACTAAATAAAAGGTATTAAAAATACCTTTCCAACGATATATATCATGATTATAAAATGTGGACCGAATATGGGTTAAATCCGAAAAGAATATTTTTTGACCCGAATTTATTTGTTTTTTGGAAATGGTTCTTATATGGCAGCTATGACAAATTATGGGCCGATCTTCTTAAATTTTGCAACAGTTATTTTCATGCATATGAGGATATTTCACGTCGAATTTCAACATAATAACGGTATATATAAGATATATATTAGTATTAACGTGGATTTCGGTAGTGGACCTTATATGAGGCATATAGTCAAATATGGACCGATATTCTCAAAATCCAGCAGTTTGATTTAGGCATGTATGTAAATGATCCGTGTAAAATTTTGGATTGGTACCCTTATTTATAAGCGATTTATGAGTATTAAAGTGATTTTCGGAGGAGGGCTTTATATGGGGCATACGGTTAAAAATAGACCGAAATTCACAACATTTTGTGGGATGATTTTTGTATATATTAAAATGATCTGTGCAAAGTCTTGAGTCGGCACCGATATTTATACAATATATATAGGGAAAAATGTCTTTTTCAGATGTGGTCCTTGTATGGGAACTATGACCAGTTCTGGGCCGACTACCATAAAATTTAGTACAATAATTTATTTGCCTATAAAGAGTATTTATGTCAAATTTTAGCCGTTTAACGTTATTTATATCTGTTTTATACGTATTTAAGTGAATTTTGGAAGTGGACTTTATATGGGGTCTATGGTCAAACATGGACCGAACTAAAAAAAATTTCGTTTTGCGATTTGTTTTTGCATAAAACTTATTTTTGCTGAATTTTGTCTTGATATTCCAATTTTATAAGCATATATTTATCATTAAGCCATATTTCGGGAATATATATATTTGTATGGGGGCTATAAGAAATCATGGACCGATTGTTACTATTTTCCGCACACTTTCCTCTTTTATCATAAAAACAACGTATACAAAATTTCATGGTATTATCTGCAATATATTTCAAAATATTGCAATAAAATGAACGAAAAGTATCAAATTTTAATGGAGGTGGTCTCACATATTGGTTCATAACTCTGGTTGACCTAAACCGATTTTGCTGATTTTAAATAGCAAACTTCTCGAAAGCACTTCTGACAGAATTATTGAAGGTTTGGATCCCGAGTATATCTGGGGACTTCAAAAAACTGATTTCAACAGACAGACAGACGGACATGGCTTAATCGACTTCGCTATCTATAAGGATCCAGAATATATATACTTTATAGGGTCGGAAAATTTTTTTGTGGAAATTACACACGGAATGACAAACTTATATATACCCTTCTCACGATGGTGAAGGGTATAAAAAGAATGGATTTAAGTGTGGATTTATTTTTTGAAGACGAAAATCATGACGCTAATACAAATGTGCTACGTATACGTAGAAAAATACGCGATGATTCCAATCCTCTTGAACTGCGAAGTAAGAAATTTCCAAAATAAGTAACAAATATGTTTGTATAATAAGTATTATTTTTCATAGAGGCAATTTTCTTTTGCTTAATTTGTAAAAGCTGCTTGTTTATTTCATAATTTTTATAACTGTTTTTCTCCAAATCCTTAATACTTTTTTAAAGTTTAGTTTGTGTCTCGCATTGTTTTCTCAGAAGTTCCAGACGCTCTTGTTCTGGTGATTTTTTTATTTTCTTGGCTGGTGTGTTTATTATCTCAGGTTCATTTATAACGATTTGTTTCATGTCGAGATTTTGAGGAGTTTCTAAAGCCTGACTTGTTGACGGACCAACGTTTTCAACGCCGAAAGTGTGTTCAGATGGTGCTACTTGGTCATTTAGTGATAACAGCTGGGACACGCAATCCTCAAGTACATTAAGCGGAATTTCTTGTGAAGGACCACCACCTGCTGCTTGTTGGTTTTGTTTATTATTAGCAAGTTTTTTTTTAATACTTGCTTTGAAATGAATCCAAACCTATATGAAGTAAAAATTCTAATAAAATGTCTGTTTACAATAATTAAGATGTCATATACTTACACGTTGCCATTCGAAAGATGTTCTTGTAGGTAGGCCCAAGCTATTCAATTCTATTGTAAATCCTTCCCACGCTTCCTTACACTAAGTTTTAGTCATCTCAAATTTTTGCTTTCCTTTAGCAATTTCTGGATTTTTTTTTTCCATCAGCTGCACAAGTCGCTCAAATTGGGCTTTGGTTGTTATTTTGGCTGTCCTGCGTATGTGTATTAATCATTTAATTAATTATATTAAGATCAAAAAACACCTATATTTACGATTTTTGCATTTTTTATCTTTTTTGTATTATTTTTATTTATTTTATTTATTTATTTATTTATTTATTTCCAATTCTATACACAAGACTTAAAGTCTCTTATTGCAGTATAGAACATTGTTTTAGCAGAAACCTTAAAAAGAAAAAAAAAATTATAATTCTTAAAGATAAAGTGTTTAAACTAATTAATTATAAATTTATAAAAGAAAACAAAAAAGAAAAAGAAAAGTGTTTAGTTAACAAATTAACATGTAAAAAAATTAATAATGCATTTTTTAAATCTCAATGCGTTACTTATTATTTGTATGTTGTGCGGGAGTAGATTCCAAAGCCGGATTGCATTAAGAAAAAATTGCCAATCAGAAGTTAAACAATGATGTCTAAACAATAAGATTCGCTTTCCTCTATTAGAACTCAATAGGGTTAAGCGGTTATAGAGATGTTGTGGTTGTTGGGTATACACGATTTTGTGCATGAACAGGAGTACTCTTGTTTTGAGTATGGCATCAAACTGAATACCATATAGTTCTGCCGTAAAAGGCGAAACAGAATCAAACCTTTTCACGCCATATACATAGCGCACAATACTTTTGTAAACTGAGTTTAGTTTTCCTGTACTTGCGGTATCACATTTGGTAAATAATTCGCATCCATACAGCAGAACTGGCAATAAATAGGTTTTTGCAAGAAGTACTCTTATTTTGACAGGTGTGCAATACTGCGTTTGCCAGAGAGTTCTAAGCATGGAATACGTACGGCCACATGCATAATTAATATGATTGCTCCATGTCAGGTTCTTATTAAAGATAATTCCAAGATTTTTTGCTGAGTTTACCCTTTCTATACGTGTGTCATTAAGAAAAATATCCGGTATATGATCACTTATAGTAGTCCGTTTTTGGATTAGAAGATATTTAGACTTTTTTGGATTGATACTAAGACCATTAGCAGTAGCCCATTTATAAATATGTTTTAACTCGGTATTTAGAGTTAAGACACACTGTTCAATTTTAGATAAATCACAACTAATGTAAATTTGTATATCGTCAGCATACATTCTGATTTTACTGTGCGTAAGTTGACTCGGCAGGTCATTAGCATAAAGCGAGAATAGTAGAGGCCCAATAATTGACCCCTGCGGTACACCTCTCATAACAGGTAGTAAATTTGATTTATCGTTACCACTTTGAACATACTGATGCCTGTTGGTAAGATATGTAAATACTAGTTGCGTAGCGGCTGTAGAAAACATAAACATGTGCTGTAGTTTATAACATAGGACGTTATGATCGACTGTATCAAAAGCTTTCGAATGGTCTAAAAGTACTAAAATATTGGTTTTTCGTTCATCTATCTCACTTCTTATATCTTCCGCAACATCTACAAGAGCAGTTATGCAACTGTGTTTTTTTAAAGGAAATGTATTAAAAATTTCATTTAAATCTATAACCGACAAAGACTCAACTGCTAATAAGCAGTTGTGTATATTTATCGTTTTTGTCAACCAAACTCATCCAAAATGGTGAACCGCAATACTATTAAACACAACCAAAAAATCAGCCGCACAACCAAAAAAGTCAACTACATTTAAGTTGTGAATGCCAATACCGATTTATGAAAGACGACCAAATTATTAAAAAAGTTGTGAACCGCAATAGGGGCACTTAAATCTTTATTCATACTGTGCTTGATTTTTCTGGTCTCTTTGAAATTGGGTTCTTTTTCCATCTTTCTTTGGCAACTGAGTGAACATTGTATAACATCAGCTGTTTACCTAAACGCCAATATCACATAAATTCGTTCGAGTTTATGGTGGTGCCATAAATTCGTCACATCCAAATAACGAATTTTTACTTATTATCTTGCAGGCCATCACAATTTTATTTGGTTTTGGATATCACAAATTTAACTGCTCAAGAGATGACGCTCAATTATACAAATAATAAAAATATTTCAATGGAGGCTAAAGACAGTTGTCGAGTTCCCATACCGGTAGGTCGGTGTTCTGTTGAACAAGTCTGGGCTGCCAGAGAAGCAGAAATGGCCGAAAATATGGAAAAAGGTTGGTACTGATGTATTCTTGAAATCATTTTAAATGAATTAAAAATTTTTTTTACAGAACTCTGTTTTCGTACGGACATGGGCTCCTTTAATGATTCTGTAAGTCGCTTGTGTTCAAAACATATTGCGGAAAGAGTTAACATTAACTGGTCATTAACCGGCACTGATATACAGGGCATAGCTTCTTTGAAGGGTATTGTACTGACGCCTACTATGATTGATTTGTGCACGGTGTCGCCTTTACAATGGAGTAAGTTATTATTAAAAAAGAAACAAATATATGTTCTAATCATTTTTTAATTCTTCTAGATGTCTCCTTTAAAAGTCAACCTGTGCAACCCCAATCTGAAGTTATATGCACAGCAGGCCAAAGTTCCATACTCAGTATCACGGTCTGCAATCAATCGGTGCAGCCCTTAAAAAACTTAACACTCGCCATAAAATTTTATCAGGACTATTTAAATGGCACAGAAAATTATAATTTAGAAACAAGAGTAGCTATTTCAGGCCCCAACAGGTAATTACTCTAGTTAGCATCATAAAATTTAATAAATAAATATAAATATTTCCTACCCCCAGAGTTCGTATACCAATTTTACGTAAAGATGAAAAAGCCAATCATGAATGCACTGTGTTATTTTTTACACCTGGACGTTTTAAGACTAGCATACAATGCCATGCTAAACCAGAAAGTTTGGGAACGGCGACTACACACAGCACTCATCTCTCTCGGTCGTGTCCCGTGCCACAACCCATTGAGAATAGCCTACATATTACTCTAAACGATATAACAGTTGGTACTCAAAGCTACCATGAGCAGCAAGAACACGTGTGGAAATTTATACCACCCATAGAGGTGACCGTTGTTGAACAACAGTAATAAGGTGGTGTAAATAATAATAATATTATTATGATCTTAACAAAATTTAAAACCTATTATTTTTAAGTATGTATGTAAATAAGTTGTATGTATTTCTATGTTTCAATTATTTTTCTAGTTTAAATTATTTGAAAGCCTTGTCTCTTGTTATAGTTTCAATGCGATTTTTAGGAATTTACTCAACAGAAAGAAAGAGGGTATAATAAGTGATATTTTTTATTTTAATAAAAAGGAAAAGTGTGAAAGCCCAAAGCAATTGTTACTAAAAGCATAAATAAATAAATAAAACTCTATGTATTGTTGTATTAAGCAATTTAATATTTATATGCTTGTATAAATTATTATGCAAATAAAATATAATATACATATAACACTATATAACATTTAGAAGTTTGATTCATTAATTTTATTTTAGGTCTAGCAAAGTTTAAATTTTAAACTTTAAACATGCATTTAAAAATTTCTGTAATATATAGATAGTATAGCATTTAATTCTATTCATTATAAATTATTAGATTCTAGTAGAAATTAATAATAAATACAGTGGTAGACAATTGTTTTTGCGCAACAAGTTATCTTTTATTTTTAAAGAAATTTTAAGGATTATAGAACACCCATTTTTATAATGCGATTTTACAGCATCATAATTAATAATGTATGAAATAATATTGTAATCTATATTACCTTTAAATTAAAAAAAATTTGAACTTTTTGTTAGACAATCTTTTGTACGCACTTTATTTAATATGTACTTAAAAAACTCCATACTACTATTGAATAAAGACTTTTTGTTAAATTTACACATTTTGAAGCGGTTGAAAGACGGGCTGTTTTCATAAACGCAGTATGCAATGCAACACTGCAAACATATGCGTTTAAAATGCAAAGCAATACTTTATGTCAACACTGCGTAGTCAAATAATGCAATTACATTTTAAAACGTTTATGAATGCTTATACCATGGTGAAATTAAATATAAGTATAAATTCACCTTGGCTTATACTGCTTTTCGTATGTTTTTTCGGGTATTTTATAAAATTAATTGTTATATGAATCTCATAAATTAATACTATTAAATTAATACATTGAAAAAAAAACTTAAATGAATCATATTTGTATAAAAATTATGTTAAATTTTAACTTACGTTAATATGTCCGTCATTTAAATTTTTGAAAAATCATAAAGCATCACAAATAAAAACACTGCGCAAATTTGACAACTGTTGCGCATTCAAAAGCGTTGTCATGCATTTATGAATTTACGGCATTCTCCAAAAAAAGACATGACGTTTATGAACTCTATGCAATGCAGTGTTGCATTGCATACTGCGTTTATGAAAACAGCCACGCATTCTTAAGCATCTTTTCTGTGTTGACTAAAATCAAAAACTGTTGCATAACATCACTGTTTACATCTTTAACTTTCCCTTCATGAATTAAGGAATAAACTCAACATCCCAGCAAAAAATAATGCTTGCCTGAAAGCAATTTCGTAAGGGAGATGATAATCCGAAATCAATTACT
This sequence comes from Bellardia pandia, assembly GCA_916048285.2. NCBI lineage: Eukaryota > Metazoa > Arthropoda > Insecta > Diptera > Calliphoridae > Bellardia > Bellardia pandia. Next base: position 41,888,295 of record OU696530.1, read on the forward strand.
GATGCTCATTAAAAGTACATGAAAAAAGCAACTAATACGTACGGCATTCTTGAGATAATGATGATTGTAACAGTTTTTTGTTATCGTATTCATTTTCATTCATAAAGATTCCTCTTTAAAACTCATACATTTGTATAAACCTTTGAATACTTTATTTTGTCAATATTCGATGCCAAAATAATCGTTTTAAATACAGGAAGTTTATTATTTTCAAATCATAATAATAATAAACAATTTAGAACAATTTTATTAAGCAATTTAGACAAAAACGAGTATCGATCCCTATATATACAGACATACATACGTGTGTATATAACAATCTTACCATATATTAATGGCCCTATTGCCGTTCTCAACTCAACTAAGTTTGGTCGTCTGTCAGTCAACCCGACTTTAACTCTACATTAACTCTACTACATTTAAGTTGTGAATGGCAATACCGATTTATGAAAGACGACCAAATTATTAAAAAAGTTGTGAACCGCAATAGGGGCATAAATTCATAATTAAATGTTCAATATCATTTTGATTTGGTAACAAAAATTTATTCATATGTATGTTTAAAATGTGATTGACAAGAAAAGCTTTGTTTTGTACAATAAGTACCTTCATACAAATCTTATGAAAAACAATCCATTTTGCAACAAAATTTGAAATGTTAAATACAATATAATATCAAAAGCTCTCAAGAATAATTTTAAAACATAAAAGTGTGCCTTTTCAGTCACATAAGGGTTAAGTAGCTAATAGTAGAAACGTATTGTTTTTATTATTTTAGAATCATTCAAATTTGTTTTAATTCATATACATATTAATTATGATTATGGCATGGCATTCACACTTATTTCAGCATAACCCGAAAATAATTAATAACATTGGTAAAAATTTTACTCTCAACGTCTACAAAGAATGCATCATATTCACAGTCAACTTCAATCTGTACCATTTTTTCTAAAGTCTTTAAACCGGGATATGTTGTAACACGTGGTTTTATCTTTAATGCTCGGAACAGATCCATAGCTTGTTCTTCATCATTTGGTCCATAGTCAGTGCTATTAATTATTTTCCATGCCGAGTTTTTCAAATGACTGTGAAATCTTACAAAATAATTATGACGATCGGACAACAGTATGCCTGGCGCTATGTCACCCATATTTGATTCGGAAACTTCACGATAAGTCTTGAACTTATGGTAACGTTCGTATTCGGCATCCTCCATTGTAGAATCCATTGAGGCCACTTGCATTTGATGGTCCAAAGGTTGAGTGTTCTTTAATAAAAATTAGAATCTGTATTAATAACATAATAAACAACTTTTAAATTGTTTAAATTTAAATTGCCGACACGTTCGATGAAATCTATTGATCGAGTTTAACACAGCAAGCAATGATAACCATGTCGACAAGCTACTAAGTGTTTTATTCTATGTTATATGTAGCCTTAAAGTAGTTTTACAACAAGTAGAATAATAATAAATCATACACAACATACTATGTAATAATTTAAACAATTTCTCGGTTTTGGTATTTATTTTCATATCTAAAATGATAAAATGAATTTTTTTTTATTGCCTTTAATTATTTATTGAATCTTCATATAATGAAATGACAATAAGTATTCAAATCTTAATACTAAAAAGAAAATAATAAGCCCAGCCAGTGCTAGACAAAAATTTTTATGATACTAAAAACTTTCACATCAACTGATCCAAACTAAGTTAAAGCAAGGGTATACCTCCTTCTCAACCGATTGTGGCCACTAAAGTTAAGGATGTCTCGTGTAAGTGGGTTTGGATGGTGTTCAAGTTTGCTGACGTACTTTGACGCATATTTTGTAAATTCGACTTTTACTAATGGCACGCCTAGATCTTTGTGTATTCGAGAATTTGTAACATACCATGGAGCTGCAGTAATTATACGTAGAATTTTATTTTGACCCCTTTGAATTTTTTCAATGTTCGATGCTGAGGCAGTACCCCATAATTGAATTCCATAACACCAGATTGGCTTTAGTATTGCATTGTACAACAATAGTTTGCAATCCAACTTTAGTGAAGAATTTCTGCCAATTAGCAGTTGCACTGCTTTTAATCTCATTTGTGTAAGTTTCGCTTCAATATGAGACTTCCAAGTTAAACGGCGTCCCAGGTGAATGCCGAGGTATTTGACTTCATTATGTTGAAGTCTTTTTAAACCTCTTGCCACCCTCCATAACGAGTAGTCAGATTGTGGGGTACTATCAAGACCCTCCAAGTAAGATCTAAGTGAGGCCGTTCTTTGGATTTCTAAGAAATGTCTTAGTATATCTCTGCATACCCGTAGCCTAGCTTTCAGTTCAGGAGACCTGTGAATTTGCCACTCTCTTCTCATTCTTCTTTTACTGATAGGAGATGTTCGAGTTCAGAGAAATAAGTTCTGTTTGTCCTATTTCTACATTCAACGTGATAAGTGGAAGCGTGATGCACAGCTCGTCGAAGGTCCTCGGTAAAGTTGCCAATCGACTCATCAATACCGTCGGTAGTTCTCAACACAACATTTTCCGTGCAATGAGAACTTAAATACTTTTTGTATTTTATCCAACTTACTCGGGTCTTAGTCATGTTCATAAATGGAGAGGAAAATGCATTGAAATTATAGGAGAGTGATCTGAGAACAAGTCCTGTGAAGGATCCACTTGCATCCATTCTACAGGGATATTTTTCACTACTCCAAAGTCAATAACATCGGGAATCTTTCGTCGGTCCGTCGGCCAATATGTGAGATGTCCACTTGAGAGTACATCTAAACCCATTTTAGCAATGGTTTTGAAGAGTAAGCGACCCTTTGGGGTTACCAGACGTGAACCCCAAAATGTGTGTTTGGCGTTAAAGTCGCCAGCAACTAAAAATAAAGCTCCAAGGAATTTAAAGAAGTTATGGTATTGGTGTTATTTTATTGAAAATCGAGGCGGAGAATAAATCGATGATTAAACAAATTTGTATTGACAGAATTCAATGCAAATGTTTGTTGCTTGGAGGTAATCCTCACTTATGTTATTCATTAGGTAATGCTTTATTATGTTCTTTATAAGAATTGCCGAATCTCCACAAGCTCTTCCGCGGGGGTCTTTAGTATCGTACAACACGTAGCCATTAATTTTGAAGTAACCTGTCGACGTCAAATGAGTTTCAGCAATCATCATAACATCAATCTGCTTATCCATCAGGAAGTATTCCAGTTCATTTTTATGTTGGCGGAGGCCGTTCGCGTTCCAGAAAAAATTTTAAATAAAGCATTTCTTTAACATGGCTTGCAAGATAGTGGATTGCATTTTCAGCATTTCCTACATCATGGATGTCATGGTGGTCGTAAAAGTGTTCATAGTTTGGACAAGTGTCTGCAATGTTGTCTCTAGATTGTTGATATGCGGCTCGGAATATTGGGGTTTAGGATTCTGCTCCAGACCTGGCATATTAGATTTAACCACGTTTGCGTAAGAAACTTGTCTAGAATTAGGAGCGTTTTCGTGAGTAGTTGGTCGTACAATTTGAGGAAAATTCATACTCGACATGAAATTAGGTCCTTATGCCCTTCAAGTAAGTATAAAGTGGACAACCTCTATAATTTGCGGTATGATTTCCTCCGCAGTTACTACATTTTTTTATTTTTACGTCAGTTTTGGACTTATTACATTGAGCAGTTGCATGTAGTTCCCCACACGCAACACAAACAGACGGTAATTTACAATACGCTTTGGTGTGGCCAAATTCTTGACAATTAAGACACTGGACGGGCCCAATACGCTTATGCGGTTCCTCCACGGTTATTCTACGATGCAGAAGATAAATGAGATTGTAGATTGTTTTTCGTTTTTCTTTAAGACAACATCTCCAGGTTCCAATTCTATTCTGAACATGGGCTGAGGGATCTTTTCACGGTTTCTAATATTCACTACGCTCTTGATTTTGAACCCTTTGTCCATTAAACCGGTCTTTATTTCCGCAGGATCAACACATGGGTCTATACCCTTTAGAACGACTTGGAGTCCTTTTGCGCTTTTGAGCTGGTAGGTGTAGAAATCCCTAGTCTCCCTCTCCAATTGGTTGGACAATTTTCGAAAATCATCTTCCCTATTCACTTGGATCTTTGTCTCGCAGATATTTCCATGTTTAATTGAGGTTACGCTAAACATGTTCTCACCTATTACAGCAACAATTCCTTGTATCAGTTTATTGGAAGTGGGCTCTCTCAGGTAAATTGGTGGGGGCTTAAATGTCTTTTTCGGTATTTCTGGGTCATCCGTCTGAAGTAGAGCAAATCTGTTTTGATCATTTGGCAGATTTGACATTTGAGCAGATGTCGGGCTTCTCCGTCGCTTGAGAACGGTGATGTACTTATCCATACCTACTTGTTTTTTGGGTTTGACTGCACTATTTGATGAAGATGATGGTTTCTCATCGGATGAGATAACTATATTGGGCGAACAGGAACGGCGCCGTATTTCGGCTCTTGTAGTAAGAAGAGACTCCACGGATTTTCTTAAGGATTCTTTCTCAGAGATCCATAGATTTTTCCTACTGTAGTTTAGCTCTTTTTCAGAATTACATCTGAGAGGAACACTCATGCAGTTGTTATGCGATTTTTAAATTACCGAAAAACTACTATAGATACGATATCTGTATATATTTTTTTATATATTATTTTTTTCACCTATTGCGAAAATTCAGCCGCACTAAAAATAACACGTCCGACCAGTTTAAACACCACTTTGTGAAAAAAATGATCAATAAGAAGAAAATATTCAAACAAAATGTTTCAATTAAGGACAGAATGAGAAATTTCACACATTTTTGGAAATCCTTGAAATTAATTTTAGATCACTGGTTAGGAATTAGTTACTTGTCATGCAAAATTTATGAAAAAAAATTATTTAGTTAAAAAAGGTCATCAAATTAAAGATATTAAAAGAATATTTCCAACGATATACATATGTATATCGTGATTATAAAATATGGACCGACTATGGGTAAAGTCCGAGAAATATATTTTTTGATCCGAATTTTTTTAATATCTAAATCAGAAGTGCCCAAAAGTTGCTTATGTAAGAGCAAACACCAATACATTTAAATAAAAACTAATTTTTATTCAGTATTTTTTGTTGTAAAAGCCAATACATAGAAAGAAACAACACACTTTTTTAAATGGTATCATAACCCAGCTAGCATTTTGTGAAAATAATGATCAAAAAATAATCACATTTGATTATTCTAGATGATTAAAACTATCGAATATGCACACATTTTCTAATCAAAAATGATTCTGTCATCGGGAGAAAATGGTACCCTGCATATGACTATTCCTGACTAATCATTTCTGATATCTGCTTTTATGCAGTTTCTATGTATATTTGTTATCATTTTTAAGTTAAATTTGCAATCATTTTATAATCATATTTTGTATTGTATTTGATTCATTTTTTATACACATTTGACTATAATTTGCGATCATTTTATGATAACATTTTCTATTATTTCTGACCAATTTCTTAGGCACATCTTGCTATAAATGAAAAACATTTTACATTTTTTATTATATTTAAATTTATTTTATTTTAAATTAATGTTAAATTAGACATAACAGTGCATTACAACGAAACTTATGGAAAAATCACTTGCCCATTTACCCAATAATGCACAAATATTACATTCGTCTTCTTCACTATCACTGCTGGAAAAGGCGTTTTCATTTCAAACAGTGCCTCAAAACTATAACCAACTTCTGGACAGTCTATAATCTGCTCTTCCACCTTTTTAAACTCACTTTATTTATTTTTATTAATTATTCCAAATGTACATATATTTTATATTTTATTCAAAAAACAAGACTTCTCTTTTCACCACTTCAAACTATAGAATGTCAATTTAATTGCAACTCATTTAAGATGTCCCGTTACAATGGTAAACGAAGTAAAAAAATCTTGCTCAACAAAACAAAAAGAAACACACAACTAAACATGAAATTGGGGCCGTCATTGCTGTTGTTTGCATTTGAAAAAAAAATTGGTGTCTCGATAAAAAAAATAGATCAGTTTTTAATCTTCAAGAATAAACATATTTGTCTGTTCCTTTTGACTAATTATATGAAAACTCAGTTATTAATCAGCGAAAGTAGTCAAATATGATTAAGTAAGATGACTACCGAAAGAAAATTCAATCATAAAAATGCTAGCTGGGAAGTTAAACAAAAACAAAATCTACATTGACGATCGCAGTCACCAATGTTTACCAGTAGAGCATACCCAGCATACCATTTTAGGAGCGCTCCGAAAAAGGAGTCAGAAAAGAGTCCAACAAAAGAGCATTTTCGGAGCGCTCCGAAAAAAGGAGTCAGAAAAGAGTCCAACTAAAGAGCATTTTCGGAGCGAAAGAAAAATTTGCTTGTTACTGTCCTGAGTCGACACGCAGTATGACTCAGAAATTCCACTTAATTATGTGTGTAGTACACACTGTGTACCAAAGCGTTGTTCTTCTGCTATTTGTGCTTTGAACAAAAAAAAACATAGCTGTACCACACAAGAATGATAAAAACAAGATTACACAGAGCCCACGAAAAACCTCATAAAAGACTCTTTTCTGGCATTATCTAAGAGCTCTTTAAGAGCCCAAAAAACCCTCATAAAAGACTCTTTTCTGACATTATCTAAGAGCTCTTTCTGACGGACCATTTTCGAACGTAATGACGCTCTTTTCTGAAGGTTTTCGGAGCAATTATGATTGTTTTTTGGGCTCATAAAGAGCGTTAACGCTCCGAAAAAGGTGTCAGAAAAGACTCTTTTCGGACTCATATGTCTTGCTGGGTACGAAAGTGTTGTTGCTTTGCGCTTGCGTGTATAGAGTGAATGAAGTACGACAAAAAACAAATAAGGCAAAGTTGTTTGTGTATTTCGTATTGCTAGTGCTGAGTGCTGTAATGAGTATATAAAACACACAGCCTATAGCCAAGGTGAATTTAAATACTAGGTGATAGCGTAGCGCCAGCTGATTATTCATGGTGAATTTGAAAATGCCAAAAAGTTATATAAAAAAAAAACTTTTTGACAGTGACGAAAGTTTTTCATATAGAAAAATGCCTGTTGTTCTTGCCTTGTTGTAATTGTTGTAGCAATGCTGTCACCTGGTATAAATTATCCTGATTTAAATTATCTTAAAAAGTCTATATACAGTGCACTCGGGAAAACGTCAACTAATTAAAACCGCGGGTGTTGACGTTTAACAAATTGTTAAGCATTAACCAATGCAAAAGTGAGACGCAAATCTCTCGAAGGCAGCGAAAAAAGGACGGCTTGATTGTCCTTAAGCGATAATGACAAATGAAAAAGAAGGTTGTCAAGAAATAACTATAAAAATAAAATAATTCAACACTTTACGCCGTACACAATACGACAAGTCAAGGCGTCGAAATTTTCTGTTTCAAATACAAAAGCTTGATAATTTGAACTATAATCTCGGAATGTGTGGTTGTTCTCATAGATAATAAGACTATAGGTATACCATAGAATAAACATTTGTTATTGGCTAAATAAATGGATATAGTTATATGGGAGAAATAACTAATACAATCTTGCATGGTCTTACTAGTAATGTGACTCCCGCATACTTTGTTCTACAGCAAAGTGCAAGCGCATCACATTCCCACATAAGACTATCAACACTTGGGTTGCAGAAGCAATAAGTAGACGCTAACGTCAGCATTTATGCATGCGCAAGACAAGTGTTTATATTGAATTATATTTGTTTTGATTAAGATTTGATTTAGAGATTAAGCTAAATTTATAGAATTAAGAAAAATAAAGATTCAGTTGAGATGAAGCATCCAAGAGATCAAGTAGTTTCATTTATAAAACTTAACTATATACATAAAAAAGTTTGTCAATGACTACTTACATCTGCGATGACATTCAACATTGCCATTGCAGCCAATTGTTTTGCATCCTTTTTTTTCTCAGATACTCCATAACGTATTATAGATGCCAAATTGCATATAGCTACGAATTCTGGAGTGTCTGGCGTGCCGCCTTGTTGTACAATTTCAAATACCGGCAGTGGATGTCCATGTTGTACACAATAGTCTCGAAGTGTTACAATCATATCGGTTGCTGGTATTTCCATATGTTCCACCTGCTGTATTTCATCTATATCCGGACATTTTTTACGTAGCTTTTTAATTAAATTATGAGCCGCTAAATGTTTTGCGTCTCTTTTGGATCTTCCAGTACCATCAGCTTCAATATCCATTATTTTGGAACGACATATAAATGCACCGCCCTCTTCAGAATCAATGTAGTCGTAGACTGGCGGTGGGAGTTTATTTTTAGCACAGTATTCCTGTATAGCTGATACAGATGATTTGGGCAGCATTTAATCCGTGATTCTCGTGTTTATAAAAGTTTTAGTCTGTAAGTTAGTCTTTGGTCTGTGACACAAAGTAGGACTTTTTGATGAAAAATAATGTTTTTATATGCGATGATGCACGATACAAATAATTGGGTAATTATTAACAAGGTGAGTGCAGCAGCACAACTGACTGACTTTGTTTACAATTTACTTATGTCAAAAGAATACTTTTTCAAGTATTTTTGAAGGTAGTACATTATTTTATACAAACAAAATGGCTGTTGTTTCTGTATTGCGTTGTATTTGTTGCCGGATTGCTCTCACCTTATTTATTTACACCATGCTTGTGCAGCTGTTATCGTGTGACACTTTATTAAATGCAATTTGTACAAAACAAAGTAATTGGAAAAGAGCTGCCAACTACTTTTATTAAATAAATTATTTTATTTTACAAGGAAGTTGTAATAAAGAAAAATTTTAAAGGTCACTTTATTCCTCAATTTAATTAAAGTTACCTTTTACTATTAAAAACATTAGAGGCAAGTTGTAATAATGGCCCTAAACAAATAAATAAAATTTAATAATTTACGAATTTAGTTTAAATTTTATTATACACTAGCTGTACCCTGCGCGTGTTTCTATGCCAATAATAACATTACACATTACACAGACATTACACAAATATTCAATTCATTTTGAGTAATTTTATTGATCGAAAGAAGTATTCTTAGTCATGCCGGAGTCTTAGTTATATTCCGTCAAATTTTTAGTAAGATCGGTCCAGCAGTCTGGCCTTCCCGGCAGGCGTTGTCCTGCAAGAGATGGGACGTTAAAGTGGGCGTGGAGTATGAATCTTAATGTTTACCTCACCTAGAGTAACATGTGTATTCGATTTGAAGTAAATATGTTAAAACCCGAGTAGAATCAATTACACATTTAAATAAAGTAGGAGTGGTCGAAAGAAATAAGAAGCTTTGGCACATAAAATTTTGATTTTTACCTCGCCTTCAGTAAGATGTGTATACAAATTGTTTGAAGTAAATCTGTAAAAACCCATTATTAATCAATTTAATCAATTTAAAAAAAGTGGGCGTTTGAGTAGGCGTGGTCATACCAACTGAGAAATCTTGCCCGACTCATGCACAATAACTTTGCCGAAGATCATCACATGACCAAATGCAAAGTTTACGATTCGATAAAGGACATACATACAAACATTAATTTTTTTGAGATGGGGCGTGAAAGTGGGTGTTGTGACATTAATCTGGCAGCTTGTCAAATTTATGTATGTCCCCTTTTCCACAGGCAAATTTTTATTTGGCAAATTCTGAGTTTGTTGGCGAGAGGGGTGCGAGGAAGAGAAACAAAACTTTGCCTGTTCAGAATTTGCGGTACACGCAAATTCTGCTTTGCTCTGTTCGTTGAAAACAATTTTGTTGACATTTCCTTTTTAACCTATTCGTTTTACTGTGCAAGTGAAATTTAATTTTTAATTTTTGCAATTTATATAATAAAATATATACACTTCTTCGAAAAATTCTTCAAAATGTAAACACTTTTGCCGTTTCTTTCTTTCTTTTGTATTTTGATTCGCAAATTTGGCAAAGAAAAATTTGCTAGTGGAAAAGCAAGCGAAAATTTCAAAAGAGAAAACAAAAAATTTGCCAAATAAAAATTTGCCTGTGGAAAAGGGGACTTAGTAAATGAACACGGAAATTTTTGAATTAATATATGAAATGTAATCTATTAAAACAAGTCAACAATTGTTATGAACAAAATTAGAAAAAACTATAATTTATATTTGTAAAATTTGAAATAACAATTGTATTGTTACATTGAAAAAATTCAGCACTTTTTTTCTTCTGTAGAACATTTTAGCAATTTTAGGGGATTTATCCCCAAATTGAGGATTTTTTTTCGTGATTTGGCATAAAAATTTCATCTTGAGGATCCGGGGATTTGTTGGGGATGACAACACAATTTTAGGGTATTTTTTGGAGATTTTTTTATAACTGATGATAACAAGAATGATTTTTGAGCTAAAAAAATGTGCGTCAGACAAGTCTAAAAATGTGTGTTATTATTTATAGTGGATGGTTTCTAATACCGTTTAAAATAGCTGCAAATACAAATTTTGTTAAAAAAAAATCATAATGCTTCTTGGGAACGCGAAGATTGGGCAAAAGGTTTGAAATATATTTTTAAAGGGTTTTAACATGTTTTCTTTTAGGGTGGCTAAAATGTATTTCTTGTGCACCAAAATCGTTTCAAGACACTATTAATCCAACAAATTATTATTGGTGTGTAATCACAAAAAAGAGAAACGGTCAAACACAAAAATAATTTCGAATCTCTTTATGCACAAAATACTTTAGAGAATTATTGTAAGAAATATTTTTTTTCAATTACAGTCATCAAAGTATGTTAATGTATTTTTAAATTAATTTAGGTACTATTCCTATCACAACAGAATCCAAAATTATGGATATTAAGATTGCCATTTTCACAGCAAAACATACCCTAATTTCTTCTTAATAAAATAAAAATTTTACAAAACAAAATTTAATTCGAAAAAAATCAGTTTGGGGATTTTTGGGGTTGACTAATCAAAAATTGGGGATAAGCTCTAAAAAAATACTGGCAGCACTGATGCTGAGTCTTATTCATTCATTTATTATTATTATTCATTTATTTTTAAGAGAATTTAAATGACAAGAATATTCATTTCTTCTCATTTTTGATCTTTCAGATTGTTGTATAGATGAATCCAAGGTGAATTTATACTAGGTGACATCATATCGCCAGCTGATTATTTTTTGCTCTATTCATGGTGAAATTGAAAATGTCAAAAAGTTGTTTACAAATAGTCAAAGTTTATATAAAAACGTTACAAAATAATTTTGTATTTGAAAAATTGAATTTTTGTCGCCGTTTTATCTGCGTTAAATAGTTTAAAATTCTATTATATTAAATTATATTAAATAGTGTGTTTGTTTTTGAGTTGTTTTGCTAAAAATGTAAGCTTTTTTGTAAGATAAATATTAAGATTCCTCTTTAAAAGTGAATATTTTTTTGCTGTAGACAAATGCGTTGTTGCATCTTATGCCGTTAAAAAGGAGTAGCTGGAAGTGGTCCCTTCTTTAAGGTTCCTCAAGACCCAAGAAAAAGAGAACAGTGGAGTAAGTTATGCCAAAAGAATCTTACTGCAAGCAGCTTTATTTGCATTGACCACTTCTCCCCGTCCGACATTATATATATATAAGGTACAACTTAACTAAAACTTATGTACCTTCTGCATCATTTTTCAGCAATTATCCTCCACTCTCACATTGTCCAACAAAAATGCATTAACAATACGACAATTTTGTCCCAACACAGAACAGGTCAACAACAACACTATTTTTGGCTTTTGTAGATATTCACCCCTATCGTGAATAAAAATTCCATGTGAAATTTGTTCACTTTTATTTTTTTAACATTGAATTTAAATAGAAAAATGTGAAAAGTGAACAAATTTAACGTGGAATTTTTATTCACGATAGGGGTGATTATTTTTGTGGAAGATATATATATTTAATTTCACCATGGATGAATCAATATAAGATTCGGCACAAGCGAATATACCACCACTTTTGTTTTTTAAATCACTTTATCGTATAAATTAAAAAAGCCATATTTTAGATTTTATTTATCAAATACATAACAATAATTTCAGATAATTGACTTAATAAACATCATAACCATACATGGGTCCCTCCATATACGCTCTATGTTGGTCCGGTGAATTACGTCTAACACGACGTCCAATAGGTTCCAAGTCATTATAGCATTTTGGAAATACTCTTTCAACAGCTTCAATAGCTTCCTTTCTTGTGACATTGCGAACAGCCAAAACAGAAGCCAAAGCTTTTGATTTAACACAGTTCTGTAAAAAAAAATTCAATTTAGATAATTCAATCAAAAAATACATTTTATTCATATGTATGTCTACCTGATGAGTTTCCTTGATGTCGAACAAGGATGCATCACCTTGCATCATAGCACTTAAGAAAGAGCAATGTGCTAAATTAGCTGCTCTAATTTCAGTGCAGGCCAAATGATCTATGTTACGAAAATCCAGATCGTTATTGCAATAGTCAAACATGTGAATCATTTCATGTGTTAAAACACCTTGTACCATGCCTTCTTTTTTGGCCATATTCTGACAGACAACAATTTGATTAAGTACGGGATCGTAGCCTCCAGTTACAGAAGAATCGCATACCTCACATGAAATATGTCTTCTTAAATCAATTGGACAGCCGGAACTTTTTAAAGCGCCCATCATTAATTTAATAAGCGGGCTATTTTTAACACACCAATAAACATTGCGCTCACATTTAATTTTATCCATATTCTCGTGACCTTCGATGCCCATTAAAATCCTTGACCATTTTGGCTTGAATTCTTCGCCACGACGTTCTGGATACAAGTCATAGCCCCATTCCTTTTTTGTTTTTTTTTCACTGGTTGTTTCTTCACTACTACTTTCTGATACCAATTCTGGAGTTAATTTTTTTGGTGGATTCGCAGAACTCAAATCTAATCCTGGTATTTCTTCTTGAGATTTCGCTTCAGCTTTAGTAAAGAATCGCATTTTAAGTCAAAATTATTAATTTTTTATAACGCTAAACCAATGTTGTTTTCATTCGGTGAGTTAAATAATAGCTTTTTTAAGTGCGCCAAGATAGCGTCGACAAGTTAACGTCGATTTTAGGTATTTAAAAACCGGGAAAATAAAAAACCCGGGAAAGTCAAATATCGGGCAAATGAAATACACAAATATTGTGCATTTTCAAGTAAGCTTCTGAAATATAATCTGAAGTGCCCCAGTCAAAAATGATACAGATTTTAAAAGTAGACACCTTAAGGTACAAAATAAGCGAACCGTGCAAAAAATCGTTGGAGCCGTTTCTCCACAAAATGAGTGCGTCCATATTGGTCAAAAAAAAAATCGTTGCTGATTTATTACAGGGAATTCTGATTAGTCCCACTCAAAAACGATACAGATTTTAAAAGTAGACACCTTAAGGGACAAAATAAGCGAACCTTGCAAAAAATCGTTAGAGCCGTTTCTCCACAAAATGAGTGCGACCATATTGGTCAAATGTTGCGTTTTAATGTTGCGGTAATGTTGCGTTTTTGAGTGGGACTAATCAGAGTTCCCTGTAATAAATCAACAACGATTTTTTTGACCAATATGGACGCACTCATTTTGTGGAGAAACGGCTCTAACGATTTTTTGCACGGTTCGCTTATTTTGTCCCTTAAGGTGTCTACTTTTAAAATCTGTATCATTTTTGAGTGGGACTAATCAGAGTTCCCTGTAATAAATCAGCAACGATTTTTTTGACCAATATGGACGCACTCATTTTGTGGAGAAACGGCTTTAACGATTTTTTGCACGGTTCGCTTATTTTGTCCCTTAAGGTGTCTACTTTTAAAATCTGTATCATTTTTTAGTGGGACTAATCATAGTTCCCTGTAATAAATCAGCAACGATTTTTTTTTTTTGACCAATATGGACGCACTCATTTTGTGGAGAAACGGCTCCAACGATTTTTTGCACGGTTCGCTTATTTTGTCCCTTAAGGTGTCTACTTTTAAAATCTGTATCATTTTTGACTGGGGCGCTTCAGATTATATTTCAGAAACTTACTTGAAAATGCACAATATTTGTGTATTTCATTTGCTCGATATTTGACTTTCCCGGGTTTTTTATTTTCCCGGTTTTTAAATTCCTAAAATCATTGATAACTTGTCGACGCTATCTTGGCACACGTCTTTTTTTCGTTTGCATATGTTTAACAGCTGTGATATTGACAGCGTTGTCAACTTTGAAATTTCAAAACGCACCAACATGGAGAAAACAAAACGCATTTTGAAAAAAATCGCACCAAATTTAGATTTTCTTTTTTATTTATTGAAATAATTTCACATAAAAAATATAATATTATAACAGTCTTCAACAGTTGTTCAGTGTTTTGCTTTTTTGTGAATGTAAATCGAAAATAAATAAAAGTTAAAATATTTAAAAATCTGTGTTGAATCGAAATCGTTAAATAAAAATGAATAAACAAATATTACTGGCCGCTTGTGCAGCAGTACAACATGTAATAGATATTGTTGTTGCGACAGAAGAGCTTTTGGATGACAGTCAACTGTTATTGAAAATTTGACGTGAAACAATTGCCACTTTAATTATTTCGCTGTGAAAAATACATTTCATATATATGTTTTTCACAAAATGAAACATCTTTTAATGAAAATTTCATGTGATTTTTTAACATGTATTTTGACAGCATTCCACTTGAAATTTTGAACAGAGTACTAGGCTTAATAGTAAAATACCCATATATGCTATTCGGAATTGACAACACTGGTAACAAGCATTATATTACATTGGATAATCTTGTTTGATTTTTTGACTACAGGTTGACTCAAATATTTTTTTACATCCTTAAGTTATGCTTTCTTTAAAAAAGCACATTGCCTACTTTTAGGATGACAAATTTCAATGACCTTGACAAATTTGGAATAACGGTATTTGTGGTGAATTTGTAAAAACTCACCAAGATTTTTTATACTCACCACGATTTTATACTCACTACGATATTTTCACCACATTTTTAAATTCACTCACTACACGAGCAAAAAAACAACTATGGGTGGTATTATTGATTCCGCACGGAAAGGAAAACTAAGCGGAAAGAAATATCGATCAACATGTAAAATGTAATTATTCATTCCTACGGCATGCCGCAATACTCTCTGTGTAGAGATGATACCGCAAAACGGAAAAATACCGCAGCAACGGAATGAATAATTTGAAATTATGCTTCCGCACAAAAAATTTTTTTCCGCAATCTCGGAACGGAATGAATAATTCGACCCAATATTTTTTAACTAACATACACACAGCGTTGTCAACTTGATGCGTTTCGCACCATTTTTGGTGCTTTTTAACATTTTTGGTGGGAAAAATTCTTTAGTTGGTGCGCGGTGCGCTTTTTGTTAAATTTTGGTGCGCTTTTTAATTTTTGGTGGCACCAAAGCAAATTCAACACAACTTTTTGTTTCAGTGTGAGAAAAAATCTTTCTACAATAAAATACACCTGGTTGAGTGTTTTTTAATTTTTTTTTCGAAAATGTTATGAAATCTTTATTTTTAGTAATTTTTAATAATTCATAACTCATGAAATCTATACAATGAAAAAATATATTTTAAATGCGAATGTATGATAAATAAATAAAATCAAATTCTTCAAAAATCTTTATTTGAAAATCAAATTAACATTTCAAACATGTAAATAAAAAATTCTTGTATAACCTGATGGTTTGGTCTACTGAACTGTAGACGAACAACCAGGGTTAGAGTACCAGTGGAATCTTAACAAATTTTATTGGAAAAAATCAACTAGAAAACAAAAATATATAAAATCAAGTACCAAATATGTACTGAAATTAGCTTTTTTACCAATTAGTACTTTAGTTCCGAATATCATATTGTGAGTAAAATTTTGAGTGGTTAAATGCTTATTTTATCTTTATTAGCTCATTTATTAAAAAAAGGCTTTTTATTAATAATCGTTGATAAAAAGATTTTGATAGAATTTATGATATTAAAAAATTTCAAATTAATTCAATAAATATTTGAAACAAAAACGAAATTCTTAACTTGGTGCGTTTTTTTGTAAATGTTGCGCTTTTTTCTCAATTTTGGTGCGTTTTGAAATTTCAAAGTTGACAACGCTGACTCTCATAATTTCTTTTCCGTCGGTCTTCGTCGTTGTTTGTGTTGCAATGATAATATATTTGTCGATAATAGTGTTTTCCATAAAAAGCAACACTGTATTTTTGAAAGCGCAAAGAATCAAACGCCATTATTAAAAAGAACAAAAGCAGACAATTTTGGATATCTGAAAGATATTATTTTAATATCTGTGGATATTAACTTCATACAGAAAAAAAATTCTAAACTTACTTTAATATTAAAAAAAACTAATTTAATTTGAACAATATGTCTCAGTTCAATTTCTTTAATGAAATTAATAGTGCCCTTACCATGGATGGAGAGATAACTCGTGGCCCTGTTCCTAGGTGGCAAAAGAAATTGGAAGCATCAACCGCTAGTTTAAATGGCAGCATAAATGCAACACGTTCCGTACTTTCAATCTCATATAACACCAGTTTTTCGGGTGTTAATCCACCCACAAAAACACCAGGCAAAAATGCTGACGGCAAAAGTAAAAAGACGCCAACGCCAAATAAAGGTTCTAAGACACCAGGCGGAGGTGACAGATTTATACCCAATCGTGGCACTACAAATTTCGAATTAGGTCATTACTTGGTAAGTATGGAGGGCCTAAATTAGTATACGCAATAGCTTATTAAGCATATTTCAGATAAAACAAGAACAGGACAAATCCGAAAATGAAGAGAATGAAAGCAAATCAAATAATGCCAACAAAATGACACCAGCTAAGGCTGAAAGACAAAAATTAATATCGGACTCTATGCAAGTAGCTGATGGTAAAACTACGCGCATTCTATCATATCAAAATAAGGCGCCATCAGCCCCAGAGTCTCATATTAATCCCTTGAAGGTAGTTTATTCCATTAAAACTCCCATATCGACTAAAAGTGGTTCCCGTTATATACCCTCGACATCGGACCGCATTTTGGATGCACCGGACATTATTAATGATTATTGTAAGTATAATATAATTCATACAAGTGAAATAGACTGAATACTTTATACCTATATGTATTAATATCTAAAGATTTAAATCTGTTGGATTGGAGCGCTGACAACATAGTAACAGTGGCTTTGGGAAATGCAGTTTATCTTTGGAATGCTGTTACCGGTAATATAGAGCAATTAGTTGAATACGAGGAGGGTGATCACGCTTGTGCTTTAGGGTGGATTCAAGAGGGACAAATTTTAGCCATTGGTAATAATACGGGAGCTGTGGAGCTATGGGACTGCTCTAAAATAAAACGCCTACGTGTAATGGATGGCCACTCGGCACGTGTAGGTTCTTTAGCTTGGAATTCATTTTTGGTATCATCTGGAAGTCGTGATGGCATAATTATACATCATGATGTGAGGGCCCGTGAGCATAAAGTAGGCAATATAGCTGGACACACCCAGGAAGTATGCGGTCTAAAGTGGTCTACCGACTTTAAATACCTTGCCAGTGGTGGCAATGATAACTTGGTAAATGTTTGGTCTGCTGTTAGTGGTGGTGTTGGTACTGGTAATGATCCTTTGCATGTTCTAAACCAACATCAAGCAGCTGTGCGAGCTTTAGCTTGGTGTCCCTGGCAGCCTAATGTTTTAGCATCCGGAGGCGGTACTGCTGATAGATGTATTAAGTTTTGGAATATTAATAATGGATCATTAATAAATTCAGTTGATTCCAAGTCCCAGGTATGTGCTTTGTTATGGTCCCACAACTTTAAGGAACTTATTTCAGCACATGGTTTTGCTAATAACCAACTTACAATATGGAAATATCCAACGATGGTAAAACAAGCTGAACTAACCGGTCACACCTCGAGAGTGTTGCAAATGGCATTGTCCCCAGATGGCAGTACAGTTATTAGTGCTGGTGCTGATGAAACTCTACGTTTATGGAATTGTTTTGCACCGGATCCTCATACAGCTAAAAAGTCCACATCAGTTAACAGTAAAGCTAAACAAAGTGTATTTCGTCAGAGCATACGTTAATATCGCGATTGAAGTCTTACTTTAGCAAATTTATTGTATTTTCTTTGAATGTATTTTAAACAAAAAGTTTTCTTGTTTTTTTTATTTTTTTGTGTTCTTTTATAAACTCTCTTGATTTTTTTTATTATATTATATATCAATTATAACATGTAACTGTCTTTTTGATAACTTTATTAATTTTGTATGTCAATTGTATTAGATTTATATGTATGTATTTGTAAATTTTTAAATAAAATTTAATGATCAACGACTAAAAAGTTTTTACTTCTTTAACCAATTAAATACCCTTAAAAGAAGCTGCCTGATCTGTAAGCTGGCCGCAAGTAACATTTTTGTTTTTTAAATCCACATGTGAATTATTCAGCCTTATGCAAACAAATTAAAGTAGACTTCAAATGTACATTAAGAAAATTTTGTATGAAAATTTTGTCTAAATGCACACTTCAAACCTACTTTATTTTTTATGAATACGGCAGTTAAATCTACAAATAAAATGCTAAAAAGTTCTGTTTTGAATTACATATAACAAAACTCCGGGTTTATTCTTTAAAAATGTTTCCGACTACCGAAAATTTTATAATTAAAAAGCTTAGAATCTTAGTTATTAAATTTTCTAATTTAATAATGTGAACAATTACATCAATTACTTTTAATTTTATTATTAGGACTTTATCATGAATGAAATCAAGGTATACTAAATTGATCAAATTAATTAGGGTTGTAGTTAATTACAACATTTGATTTGCATTCAAAAAGTATTGATTTTTCAATCTACCTTAAATATGAACTAATTACAATTTATTAGTTTCGACCTAATCTTAGGTAATTTTACCCTTATTCTTTAATTGAAGCCAAAAAGAGGCTCATCACTGTTAATGATGGAAATGAGAATAATACTCCAATTAAAGAAGTATGATTTTCAAGTAAAAGCTGCTAACTTTTTTTAATGGTTAAATTCCATTTATACTTCTAAATTTATATACGCCTATGTTCTAAAACTAAATCGTTTTCAATTTCACGGCGTTCTAGAAAATGAGGTGAATCTTTTATCTACGATGAACGAAACTAAAAGTGATATTTTACTTTTCAAATCATTTTCACAAAATTAATGAAAATTTCACTTCATTTTACAAATGTAGAACCCAGGTGATAGTTTAATATTTTTAAAGAGTAACCAGTTAAAAGAAGACAATCATATCGGAAAATGCTAGTTCCTTGAAAAAGGTTAAGGTGGTTTTGTATTAGCCAAGTATTAGGATTATTTTCGGGCTGAAAAACTAGATTCGGACTGTCATATATAAGTATAACAATTTAATGTATTTAAATTGTATTAATTTTTAAAGATATTCCTTCCATGCCTGTTCTATAAACTGAATCCAAGTGAAGTTTTCGAAACGAATTTTAGTTTTATTCACTTTAAAGTGTTTTAAACATGGTTGGGACTTTTTTGGTTGAGCTATTAATTAGAATCAGTCGTAATTCATCTTTGGGTGGATGAAGAACTCGTGTGTCATTATCGCTTGAGGGCAATAGGCTGTTATTTTTTCGCTGCTTTCGAGAGATTTGTGTCTCACTCTTGGTTAAAGCTTGGCGTCGTCTAACTGTACCGCGTTACGGTTTCGTTTTTATTTTATAACATAGATAAAAATTATTTTAATACAAGATTTAAACGTCCCAGCTTCCTATATGAAGGTATATTTCAATTTGGGACTTACTCAAATATACGTGGTATAACCTGACAATTTTAATGGATTATTTTTCCGATAATAGACATACATACATGATTTTTACTGGTTTTACACAATATTGTTACGTTTTTACGATTAGGACGGTGGTGGTCCTTTTAATAATCCGGATTTTTTTTAATTGCAATATAAAAACGTCAAGTATGTATGTAGTTTAAAATATATAAGGAGTCTTTATATATTAAAATGTACAAAATAATTTAGATAATTAATCACTCTGTCTTTTAATGGTCTTTTACAATTTACTTTAACACACACTTTACTTTTCAATGTTTACTCAATGATGACACACAATAAACTAACTGCTTGGCCAGGTTGATCTATTTATACACTAATAGTCTGTGAATTCGGAGCTAAGATAATACATATAGAAACTTCAAATATTAATTATCATGTTGTATGTTGATAAACCTGCTGTATGATTATACCAACCGTTACAAAACATCAAATTTAAATTGATATACAATTCCTTAACAATATGTTATCTATTGTTTATAAAGAAACTTAAAGAGTTTTAATTAATAAGGATATTCGCTGTATTGTTCACTCAAGGAAAAAACTAAAATGTTTTTCGTTTGAATTGAAATTAATTACAAAACTTTATTCTTTCTTCTATAAGCAACCTACATAGTTTTTATTGATTAAAGAATTGTTGTTAGGTATTGAGTTTACTGATTTAAATGCGAATTTTAGAGCATAATTTCTAAACAATATTTCTAATTGTTTATAAATCCTGTCAGCGAAGAGTCTCATTCGTTGGAATAACATTCTAAAATATAAGATGAAATATAATAATATAAAATAAAAATAAATTTTTGCCGAAAATCAATTCACCCCTTGCTTATTAGCCCGTTAGGCTGCTAATATCATCATCTGGCTTTCATTAAATTCTGTTACTAAAACCTCTTTAAATAATTCGAGCTATGTACAAATATATGTATATAATGAATTTTGATTGAAATATAACAAATGCAAAACTCTAAATCGTATCAGAACATGACACCGAATTTTAATGATGGATCAATGGATTGAGTTGATGGCCAATGTAGCTAGTGCTCCTTAACTTAAATTTAATCTTAGAATTAATTTCTTGTAGATTAATAATGGGGTTAGTTTATATAATAACAACTTTTACAGTCATTAAGATCATTAATAGTGAATTTGTTTTCATTCATGAAAATATCTTTTTATTACATATTTCGTCTATGATATCTGATTTTATACAAAGTTAGAATATTTTCGTAAAGGCTTTATTTTTTCAATGTTATTAATGGATTCGATGTCAAAATAACTGCAATAATCCTTTTAAATACAGAAAGCTTATTTGTTCTTTTTTTTAAGATAATTATAATATTAAATTTGAAAAGGTGGACTTATAATCTTAATAGATTAAATTAGCTTTAAGTATCCGTCAATCTGCAATTTCTTTTTTCTAGCGTAGCGACGGACATTTTCACAAATTATCTTTAACAATTTCAAGATCTCATTTTTAAATATTATATTTCTTTATCGATTGCTAATTCAACAATTGTTTTAAAAAAGTAAATTATTGAGTCGAAATTACTTGTTTTAGTTACGGCATACAAAATGAGTTTTTCAACAAGAACTTTGTTTTCCATCATATTTCCAGAATATTGGAATAATATTAACGTTTTGACATATTACTTGTTGACATATCAGTAATGTCGAAGTAATTTTGACAAATATTACAATGAATACAATTTCGCTCCAAAATAATATAATAATAGATATGTAAGCTACATTTCGTAAAATACGTGAAATTAAGAAGTGGTTGATAAAATTGCTGCATTTGAAATTCCGAATTTCATTTTCCGAAATTAATATTAATTTGAAATTGAAACATCCAAATTAATATTTAGGAAAAACAAATTTACAAATCCAAATTAATATTGACAAAAAAACCAATTAAAATTTAGCAATTTAAATTAATGTTAACAATTTTTTATTTATTGTTGAAATTCAGAAAACAAAAATTATAATCAAGGAGTTAAACATTTTAAATATTTTTTTCTTATAAAATACATACCTCCTACTACAGGTATGAATTTTAAACCAAATAAAATTTTTTTATATCTCAATATTGTTTTAGATTTTCTCATCATCAAGTCATATTTTATCAATTTCAAATTTAATTTTCTGAAACTTAATTTCGATTTCTGATATTAAATTGTAATTATTAATTTCATTTTGTATTTTCTCAATATTATTATGCTATTCTGAATTTAATTTGTATTTTCTCAAAATTAATTTGGATTTCTTAATATTACCTAATTTGTGTTTTCCCAAAATTGATTTGCTTTTCTCACTTACAATTTGTATTTTCTCTTTGCTAAGCTAAAATTAAACACATATTTTTTACGTTCAGTTAACATATATTCGTCTAAACTTCTTTACAGATATTTTTTATGTGTTAATATATTTTTCTTTATTTGTATCTATGTATATAATATTTTTTACATGAATATTCTATAACATACTACATTCTAGTAGACTATTAGTACATTAATACTTAATTTAAGGTGTTATTTACCAATATATAATAGGCCCATGTAAATATTTGTATTTAAGGTATATCATCTATTTTTTATGTAATTTTTCATTATTGTATACGATTTGTTTATTTAATGAATATGAAATGGTATCTGTTAACCTGTGATTACTAAATGAGGATTATATATACTATATGAATTTATATATAAAGTGAATTTCATTTGATTTTCTTTACGATATTATAAATGTATGAATATGTTTTACTATATACTATTTATACATATCTACATATGTATATGTATGTATATAGTGCAATTTTGTATTGTTTATATATTTTACGAGTGTAGTGTTATGTATACATATATATTTCACTCTCTTAAATTGTATGCAAGTATGTATGTATGTATATATTTGATAATGTATAAAATATTAATAAATTATTGTATTCTCTCTGATGTATGTAAATATGTAATTTTTTTAGGTGTTCTAATTTTATTGCATCTAGGAATCTAAGTTAGTTGATGATTTTTATATTATTGTTGTTTGTTTTTATAAGTAATTTTAAAAAATATTCAACTTTGATCCCTGCTGATTTTAAAAAGAAAATTAGTTTTTATTCTAAAAATCATATTACCATATGAAAGCATTGTTGGAAAATATTAGCAATCTTTAAAAACTAGCACAATTTACATTTTTAATTATGGTCTCTGTACTGTTTAAATTTAAACACATTTCACTTTTTCTAAATTCAATGCAAGTTTAGTAATTTCCAACAGCATTCCTAATATTGGTATCTAAATTTCAATTTGTTTTTTCTCAATTTCAACTTAAAATTGTGTAGAATTTTGAAACAATTCTGTATTGTGTGGTGACTTTGATGCCATAGTAGCGTTGATATATGTATATATGGTTTTTCAATTATTCTTACAATATACATATGTATGTATATGTAAAAGTTTCGAGAATGAAAAGAAATTCTCTACGTATTACAACTAATGACCGTGCCGTTGTGGAATGCCATTCCCACGACAATTGGATCATTTCGGTAACATTGAAAGGAACAACAATAAAATGAGTTGTTAGGTAAAATCAATCGTTCATTATCACGATAGCCGGTTCTACGCACCATAATAACCCGAAAAAGGTGTATATATTTCACGAAACTAACGCTTGTGAATATTTTGGAAAATTGAAATCAGGTAATATTTATTTAAAAAATTATAAATTATAGGTACTGAATTTTAGTTCAAAATTTGGCATTCGTATTTTTTGTTGAAAACACGTTAACCGTTAACTTCTGCGTACATCCGCTGTTAAAAACACGGTATATGGCGCAAATTTTTAGGAATGACAACAAATACATATAAGTTAGCGAAATAGCCCAGTAAAAAATATATGGATTAATGCATAATCGACCAATAAAGGAGTAAATGGATGACTTGTTCATCCATTTGGAGTAATAAGCGAGCTATCCCCAATGAGGGATTTATCAGTTCGTTTTTGGTTTTTTTTTCTTTGACATATGTAACTGTTAAATGTTTTCGTTTTGTTTTGTATTTAGTCAGTTTAGTTTTAAAAAGTGAAAGAAGTTATTAAAAAAAAGCGAAAAGGTACGGGTATAGTAAAAAATTGTTAAAAATTTGTCAAAATTTAGTTTCTAAGCGTCATTTACCCTGCCTTTACACATGCAAGTACTTGCATGCAAGTGCCGTGTACGTATTATATACGAAAACATATTCGAAAAACTCGACTAGCTCTGCAAGTGAACAAAATGTGAGTGTATTAGTAAAAAAGTGTAAATGTATTGACTTTTTCGAACTTGCTTGTGTAAATGCCGGGTAAAGACGACTAATTGAAAAAGAAATTGAAAAATTCTCAAATTATAGTCGGGAGACTTTAAGTGAACAAGAGGCATCAGCACCTAACAAAGTCAATCAGGGGTATCATAGAAACCAATATTGTCAGAATTGGTTTTAAAATCGACAAGAAAAAATGCTTTAGTGTCATAGGGCACTGCTACACGTTCAACAAATATAGACATATTTCTAGTATCACGATATTTATTGAACGTGTAGCAGTGCCCTATTACACCAAAGCGTTTTTTCTTGTCGGTTTTAAAACCAATTCTGATTGGTTTCTATGACACCCCTGAATGAATTATCAAATGAAGATAGCCAAACGGTAAACTTTAGTGTTCATTATGATATAAATTCAAACAATATCAGTGAAACTGTTGATCAGAATCTTGCTTCTTGGGTAATTGAAATTCGCATTTCGAACGAATGCTGTAATTGACTACTTTACATTTTTAAAACATTATTGAAAGCAGTGCATGCAGGAAACCCAGAACAGCTGATTAAAACCGAGCCTGATTCAGAAGTGGTAGGACTGAGTTTTTTTTAATGCAATCAGTTAAGCAACTATTCAAAATTCTTTTTTTTTATTTTAATTTATTTCAGATTTCGTATATTAAATTAAGATTTGACAAAATCAAAATTGAAAAAGCATTACGCAAAATGATCGCCAAAAATATGTTGCTAAAATTAAATTGGGATGGATCTAAAATTATGATAGCCTTAAACAAATACAAATTGTTTAACTGTTTTTATTTAGGTAATAACTGAATTTTTAATATCATGTCGTAAATAATATATTACATGTTATCTTTTCTTTAATTTTCTTGCAGAATCACTTATGGCTAAATTCACAGTCTTTAGTTAGCTAATGGCAAAGGCTTAACTAATGATTCTTTATTCGCAATACTTAGTTTGCCATAAGAATAACAAGTAATAGTTAAACAATAGTTAGTATTTTAGTTTATTAATGGTTAACTAATGACCGAGAATTCGGCCATTAGAGGCACGTATCCAACATATCCGGAATATGAAAAATCTTTCAAGCTGGCATTTCGTAAATGTAAGGTAATTGTTTACCGACAGGCCTACTCGTGAAAAACTACGACCTCGTCGAATCCACCAAAAAAAAAAAACAATGATACAATTTTTCAAAAATTTTTAAAAAATAAGTGAATATTTTCTTATTTCACTATTGGAATCTTGTTTTACTCGACAAATTACAGGCTTATTAGTGCGCAAAGGCAAAAACACGGGTTTTTAACCGTAAAACAAGTTTTCTTAGATAAATTATATATCATTCGAAAGATCCCAGTTTCTTCTTTTCAAATCTAGTAATAAATTGAAAGTCGGATCATTATCAACAAAATTACAGGCTTATAAGTGCGCAAAGGTACAAAACCCGGGTTTTTAACCGTAAAACCGGATTTTGCAGGTGTCCGGCATATTTCACTATTGGAATCTTGTTTTACTCGATAAGCCCTACCACAAAAATAATATCGGGTCCCAGGTTTTTTGACTGTCGCACTGTGTTATATGACAAATCGCTGGCTTACATGTAAAGGCTCTAAGTCCACATTTTACAATATTACAGGAGAGACAAAAAGCAATCAAACTTTTTTTTGAATAAACATTTTTAAAATCTGTAAATGCAATTTGTTTTTGTATTTTTCTTTGTTTTTTATTTGCTTAAAAGCAAAATGAAAAAATAAGTATTTGCCGAGATAAAAGTTTTTTTGGGCTTAGAGCCTTTTCTGTTGCTTAGTTTGTATGTTTTCATGGACTTAGATATTTTTCTTAAAACTTGTCTCTACTTATATTTCTTACTTACTACAATGAAAGTGTACTTTTGTTGCTTTTTTATTGTTGTTATTTAAAAAGCTAATAATATGTAAAAAGTTAAAGTTTGTTCTGATTAATGTAACAAAAGAAACAGAATTTATTCAAAATTATGAATAACATTATTATTGTAATTTCAATTTCGATATTTGTATATAATATGTACTTGTACATAATGAAAACAAAAATTATTCAGTCTTATTTCATTGCTGTTTGGCCCTATGCTCCTTGTAGGAGTTTAAAGGAACAGATATATATATTTCATTGCTGTTATAAAAAAGTAATATTAATTTAAATTTTTAATGGATTTAAAAGTAAGATAAATGTTTTGTAGGCATAGTGGATTTTAGATATTGTAAGTCTTCGAACTTTCTAGTCTTTATTTTTCTTCTTTCTTGATGAAGTTGGTGTAAATCCGACCACTCTAGTGCGACTACATTTTCATTTATTTTTTGGTGGAGATTTTTCCATTCATCAGGAAATCTAATTCACACCAAATGGTGAAATTAATTTCAAAATTTGGTGTGTATTGTATTCCTCGAATGTACGTCCTTGGCCAGGGCGAATATTTTTACAAAATTGTACATTGTTAAATTTTTAAAAAATTTAATGATCCAAATAAGTACCATCATGATGATTAATGTCATTACTGTCAATGGTGTTCATACTCAAAACAACGAGAGTGTAGCCAATGAGAAATAATATTATGTCAATTGGTTGGACCATGGTGCAAGTATACAAGGTGAGTGCAGTAGCCCAGCTGACTGACTTTGTTTACAATTTACTTAGTAATACTTTTTCAAGTATTTTTGACAGTAGTACATTATGTTACACAAACAAAATGCCTGTTGTTTCTGTTTTGTGTTGTATTTGTTGTCGATTTGACTCACCTTGTATAGTTGCACCATGGGTTGGACTCTCAGACAATTCCGCGCGAAACAGTTGATATGTCAACATTGGAAGAAGTGAGATATTACACAAAGATGTGATAAATTGGACTTAGCGCCTTTACTCATCACTACAAAACAACAACAAGTGAGATAACTGTATTTTTTTTTTTTTTTTTGTAATCGATGTATTTTTACTTATTGAACACAACTGCATCAAAATCTCAATTTCTAAAAAATTGGACTTATACAGCCCAATCATGAATAAAAATTCCGCGGGAGTTTTTTCCCTTTTTATTTTTTTAACATTGACTTTGAATAGAAAAAATAGGAAAAGGGAAAAAAACTCCCACGGAATTTTTATTCATGATTGGGCTGATTGCCTTTACATGTTAAGCCAGCGAAATAAGTAATTCATGCAGGCGTGTAACTAAAGATGAAGTGGCTCAATTGAACTGATCATTGCATAGAACCAATGAATCATTTATACTTGGTGGAAGATGTTTTAAAAGGTTTTCTAATAATAAATAAATTTTAATATCAAAAATTTATTTTAATTTGCTGATGATGGATGCCATTAACTACTAAATGTATCCAAAAAATTTAATATTTTGATGCCTTTTTTTCTGTTGCGATCAGCTTAAGTGTTATCCAAGTCGAACATAGTATACTTTCCATCAAACCGATTATTTTACATATAATCTTTGATATGCATATTGCTCTGGCCTATACTTATATTTAAGTCATTGGCTACAACACCTTCGTTTCGACCAGTAACCAATTGAATTATTTCAGGTATTATTCTCATTTGAAGAGAAATTTTGTCAGTTTTTTCATTGTTCAAAAAAGTAATAATATAACATTTACGAAGTTTTAAGATTGAGACTGTGTGTGAAGCATCTCACGTCTTTAAATATTTTCATTGTAGATTGTAGAAATCTTTAAGAGATTTGAAATTTTAATAAAAACTCTGTATTCTATGCTTTTTTAAACGAAGCTAAATTTTATTTATATATGTACATATGTATTATTATTATACTCTGCATTTTGAAAGATTTTGTAGTATGTATGTATATTGAAACAGATCGGTTAAATCCAAACTAACAGCCATGTCACATAATTTATGCCCCTATTGCGGTTCACAACTTTTTTAATAATTTGGTCGTCTTTCATAAATCGGTATTGCCATTCACAACTTAAATGTAGTAGAGTTAATGTAGAGTTAAAGTCGGGTTGACTTACAGACGACCAAACTTAGTTGAGTTGAGAACGGCAATAGGGGCATTAATTCCGTTCGGAAGTGAAATTAATTCCATATTTTGCTTCTATAGAAAAAGTAAAACGAACATTTTTTCGGAATGAAAACTAGAGATGCTTAAAATTACAATTCCACATTGCAAACTAAAAGGGGTTTCATTCCGAAAAATTTTTTCGTTTTGCATTTTCTATTGAAGCAAAAAACGGAACTAATTCCACTTCCGAACGGAATTAAATTCTGTGACATGGCTGTAAAACGTATTAATCATGGTGAAATTAAATACCAGGTGACCGCATTGCTACAACAATTACAACAAGGCAAGAACAACAGGCATTTTTCTATATGAAAAACTTTCGTCACTGTCAAAAAGTTTTTTTTTTTATATAACTTTTTGGCATTTTCAAATTCACCATGAATAATCAGCTGGCGCTACGCTGTCACCTAGTATTTAAATTCACCTTGGTATTAATCATGTTTTCGATTAACAGAACACCAAAAAAACTTTATTTTGTTTCGTTTTAAAGAATAGGGCGCATTCTTCTTGTTTATACACTCAAAGTTAAACTAAAAAAAATAAACTTCAATTTCCGGCTCTGTTCCATAAACTTTATGTTCTTGAAATCGCAATATTTTTACATTTAAACAGGTTTACTTACTAGAAAGTAAAACAAGTAAATCATATGGATTCGATTTACAGAATACATACTAAAATATGTAAATTCGATTAAAAATCTTTGCCAAGTCCATTTATCAGAAAACAACAATGAAAAATATGATACATTTAGCTTGAACTGCTTTTGTCATTGGCCTTACGTGTCGCCTCGTTTAAGAATTCTAACAGGATTGACAATGTTTGATGTGACGTTTGTCGCCTAGTATGTAATACAAGTGTACTTTTGTAGGTCTTTAGTTCATAAACTCGTTAGTTTTTATTTTTTTTAAGTGAAATATTTTGAAATTTATGGTTTTTCATACAATTTTCCATTGTTTAATGTTATATTTCTATTCTATTACAGTAGACGCTTGTAAATTAGAACCACTTTGTTCCTGGGGTAATTTTAATTTTCGAAAAATTCAAATTTTCAAAGGTTTTTGTTTTAATAAAAAGCAACATAAAAGTGCAGCTTCGTTCAGAAAATACACAAAAAAAAAACACTACTGCAGAGATTTTTTAATTTTATTTATATAAAACTAACACAAAAGATACAATAGTATTATTAAAATGCATCACAGATTAAAGAAAAAACGTATTTTATATACAACTTATAAAAATTTCAACTTAACGCTGCCGAAATATGACTACGCTATCAAATTTCACACAATAATGAACAAAAATTCACTGAAAATAAAAATTACATGTTAGTAACATGGGATTCCCCTTTTTTAATATGTGGAAGCCAAATAAAAAACGCTCTCGGAAATTAGAACTGACGGTTCTAATTTTAGAGCATGTAGTGTGCTAAAAACGTTAATTCTAATTTCCGAAGGATTCGAATATCCGAGAGTTCTAATTTACGAGCGTCTACTGTATTCTGTACTGCCTGTTACTGTAAAACGAACCAACAAATTTTTTTTAAAACACAGCTACATATATTTCTGTTTGTCATTTATATACAAAATAATCATTTGTTTAACTTTAACCACAGACTAAAACTTAAACCCTAATTGAATTCGGTATTTAAACAACACCTAAAATATTTTACCACAATTTGTTGAAGCTTATATGCTTTTATAACAGATTTATTTTAAAAAGTTCGCTTATTATTATAAATTATGCAAATTTATATAATTTATTAAAAAAGTACTTATAATTCTAAATTAAAAATTATAAATATTTTAGAATGTTGACTGACTAGAGACTAAGACACATAATAATTCTGCAACACGTTAAACAACATTTCAGTTTTAAATATTTAAACTAGGTTTAGCTTTTCATTGATTAATAAATTTACAAGTTACTTGATATAATCGTGCATCGATTTATTTCCCTCTCACTTGCAATGTTTGCTAATTTAATATGAGAATTTACAGCAGTTACCGAATATAAGAGGTCAAATTACTTTCAAAAGATTATAAGTTATATTTATAATTTGACTTAAAAAACCCTTTATGTGAGAAAATGGTTGAATAAATCACGTCAAATTTTTATTTGTTAGAAAAAAAATAAACTTATATATGTATACATATGTAGGTATAAACGTGAATGAGAATAGATCACAGAGCTAAACCATAAATACCAATCGAAACTCTGTGAAACAAATAAATAAAAATAAGTCATTGCTGCTATTTTATGAGATTTATTTCATTTAGTTTATAACCTTTTTTCCAGCTAGCAGTATCCTGGAAATTAAAAAATCTGGGGCCTAATTTTTAGCTACCACATACGAGTGAATACCTTTATAACTAGCGATTATTCCAATGTAGCCTTGCGAGTTTTTACTAGTAATTTAAGAAGCTTTCGAAGAAATTTATATCGATTATGATTGAGAGAATTAGCCCCGAACTCCGTTAGGTCTTGAAGCGCTAAATCTTCTAGGTACTTTAGAAATCTCTGAAAAAACAAACATGCATAAAATATGTTTTGGAACTACATATATGTATAAATGTAACCCAAAATATGCTAATTTTACAGCTTAGATTTGTGGGCAATTTATTCTCGGTCACTGATTTGCACATACAAAAGTTAGCAGCTTGTTATGTATTTTCGAAGAAATAAATTTCAAATACGAATAAGAGAATTAAACACCTGACTCCGTTAGAATTTGAAGCGAAATTATATACATATATACAGTGAACTCACAAAAACGTGAACATCCAGTAACATGAAAACGTTACGTGAAGTTTTTATCGAACGTTTAAATTTAATTTTGTAATCTTTTTGGGATTCCCCGCAGAAGAATTTCGTAGTTTGTTTGTTGTAAACAACTTTTGTTGCATGATAAGTAGCTTCTTTTGTAGTTGCTCCTTTTCAATATAAATTAAATAAACAAATTTATAATTATCGTAGTTTAAATTCAGCTAACCATTGATGAATTCAATAACATAATTTAGAAATTAGTATCTTAGAAACCCTTTTGCAAACCATAGTAGCTACGAGTATGTAGTATATTAAATAAGGCAGGAACTTACAAAAAGTAGCATCAAAACATGTTTCATAGGTGAAAAATAACGTTAATATTTTATTTTAAATTAAATAAAAGATGAAGAGACTAAAATATGTTAAAGAAAAAATTCAATCTAAAACGTGAACACCCTCGGTAAAAATTAGTTCACGTTTCTGCGAGTTCACTGTATATCAAATTTCCATATATCCGAAGTACTTACGAAATCGCATGAAAGTAGCATGCATTATTTTATGTATGTTCCATAAATATAATTCAAAATAAGAGGTTATCAGCCCAATCATGAATAAAAATTCCGCGGGAGTTTTTTCCCCTTTTCTCATTTTTCCTATTCAAATTCAATGTTAAAAAAAATAAAAAGGGAAAAAAGTCTCGCGGATTTATTATTCATGATTGGGCGGAATGTCTAAAGCTTAGATTTGTGAACGAGTTATTTTCGGTCTCTTGATTTAGTTAGTTAGCCATATACAATATATGTATATATTCATTATAATTACGGGATTATGTAATTTTTTTAACTTGTATGTGAAGTAAAATGTTTACATTTATTATCGATAACATTTATTGAAAAACATAAAATCTAACAAAGTGTAATGCGCAATTTTCTTAAAATAAACAGATAAATTTAAAAATTCAAAATCTGTAGATACGTTTGTTGTTGTTGTTTTAAAGTTGAAACTTTTCTTTAGAAATAAATAAAATGCAAGTTTAAATACATTATTTTTTAGTGGTTTTATGTTTGCATTTAACAACTTATATTTGTTTTTTTTTTTTTGTTATGACATAAGTGAACTTGTGAGAGAGAGATTAAAAATATAATTGAAAAAAAAGGAAAAAAATTAATAATAATTATGAAAATAAGCATACACATATTTTTGGGGTAAATGAGTTTAAACAAAATTGTGGTAGATGAATTTTATTATTCGTATGCATTGTTAATTCATTTGGGTTTATTGTTAATTTAATATATTTATATAAATACGTTTTTCTAAAATCTAATAGGTTTTTTGTTTTGTTTTAATTATATTATATATCTCTTATAATATATTTCAAAGTATGTATTTATTAATATTATGCTGTATGTAGTACATATCATTTAATGATTTTTAAAAATATTTAAAGCATATTTTAAGTTTAAAAAAACAATGGGGTTAGTTATTATAAACATTTCAACCATTTGTGTTCTAATGAAGGAAAAATCCGCTGCATATTTTTCTAATAATGATTATTATGGCCTTTTATAACTGCCGTTTATAAAAACAATACTTAAATATTTAAAAAAATTTTAAATTCTTTCAACAATAGTAGCCCAGCTACTATGAATTATAAGCAAAATTTTGTAATCGAAAAATTATTTTAGTGTTGTGGAAATAATTATTTAAAAAAAAAACAATGAATTATTATTGCATTATTGCACAAAAATCAACAAAAACATTTTAAATATTAGTATAAAAAAAATTCCTTTAGATATAATTTTGACATTTGTAGCTTTATATTAAAAAAAATTATAAAGAACACAAATGGAAAAGTCGTATTAAGATTTAAATAAAAAATATGTATATATGTATGTATATATATATTATTAAATTATATTTTCTTTTAACAAAAACTTTTATAGTATGTATATGTTTTGTAGAAAACAACAATATTAAAGTAATCAACTAATATATTAAAATATATTATACAAGTTATAGTTTGAAAAATTAATTGTCGACCCATTACAATACTTTTACATATCGTGAAATACAAAAAAAAAAAAAAAAAAAAAAAAACATTACCCAACAGCAAAAACGAAATAAATACTTTTTATTAACACTATATACCTATATTTAGTATTTTTAAAGTCAACACATGTTATAAAAATATTTCAAATAATTCAAAAGTAGTTTCGTAGTATAACTCATTAAATTGCAGAAATGAGATACAAGTTTATAGTAATTTGTTCAGAAAATCTTCGACATAAAAATATATGTTTGTTTGTATATACATACATAACTTGAAATTTAAAAGGTGGTGGGGATCGTAATTTCAAGAATTGAAATAATATTTTTTTAATACATAATAATTACCTTTTTTAATCATAAAACAACTTATAGACTTTGTGTAATTTAATAATTTGCTACCAAGTAATTAAATTGTTATTTTGCTGTTGCGGTTGATGTTTTTGTTAGTAAACAACGGGATGTTGTTCAACATTAGCGGGCATATGTTGCAATTGTTGCATTGTGGCACGGGCCAAAGCTTCCTGATCGGTTTGTATCAAAGCGATTGGCACTTGTGGTGGTTGCTGTTGAGTTTGTTGTTGAGATGGCTGTTGTTGTTGTTGCTGCTGCTGCTGTTGGTGGGCGGCAGCAACAACAGTAACATTTGAAACTGTTTGTTGTTGGTGATGCGCTTGCTGTTGATTCTGCTGTTGCTGCTGCTGTTGATGATGATGTTGACGCTGTTGTTCTTGATGCTGTTGTTGTTGTTGTTGCTGTTGTTGTATTTGCTGATGAGCTGCAGCGGCAGCTGCTTGCTGTATAGACAATTGTAATAATTGATTTTGCTGGTGTTGCTGCTGTAAAACTTGTTGATGAGCTGTCACCTGTTGTTGTTGCTGTTGCTGCTGTTGTTGCTGCTGTTGTTGGTGCGTTGTAACCACTTGCTGTTGCTGCTGTTGCTGTAACTGTTGTTGCTGTACTTGAGCTTGCGGCTGTGTCGCTTGTTTTTGTGTAGCATGCGATGTTATAGTTGATGTTACTAAAGGCGTCAAACCCGTTGCTAGTTGCACTGTATTTGCCGTAGCTCCTGCAGTTATTTGTTGTATGGTATGCATGGTTGGAGCTGTAGTTTGTAGAGGATCTAATATGTTTAAGATATTTGTATATTTTAATAAAATAATAAATACAAATAAATAATAAAAGCAGATCCTACAAAAATAAACTATTAAAATGTACGGTCAAATCCGACAATATAATACCCTATACGTATAAGCAAATAAACTTTTCTTTTAAAAAAAAGGCATGTGGCAAATTAATCGAAATAACTTCAGAATTGCGAACTATACGATCTACGAACAAGAACGATCCTATTCTTACTCTAACTTAGTTAGTGCTGTTCAACGCAACGTTTTTTTTTTTTTTAACAGAAAATAACTTTCGGAACTGAAACTGACATCGTTAACACTAATCAAAAAGTTATTCTGATTCGCACGGGAGGTAGGCCAATATAAATCGAACATACTAATTTTCTATAGCTAAATTTTTTATATCGAGTCCCTCATTATCGTTTATTTAAATATAAAACCACGTAAATAGAATTTTTTAAATTTTACTATAGAAGCAGACACATTTCAAAATACAAATGCTGTAGTAGCATTGGGTTTTTTAGCAAAAACTTATGGAAAAAAACATGCAAGTTATGACATTTTACTTTTTAAAATAATAATTTAGTTTTGAAAAATAAAGTTCTCGTTGAAAACCTCTTTAAAAAAGTGCTTTTAACTTTCAATATTTTTTTGCAACAATTTCAATCACTGCATTTTGTATTCAAGTATAACTAAATATAAAAAAAATTTATATAACTTACTTAATTCACTGATAACTGGTTTAATTTCCTGTTTAATTTGAGGCAAAACTCCTGCTGGTATAACTGGATGTGGCACTGGGGGTGGTGGCATTGGAGCATTTGGATGATTCATTTTCATGTGACGCTTCAAATTTCCTCTTTCAACAAACGCTTTACTGCATAAAGTACAAGCATGCGGTTTCTCGCCGGAGTGAGAACGCATGTGGGATACCAAATGTCCTAAATTGAAATAAAATTAGATTATTAAACAATTAATGAATTTGGAAAACATAATAAATTTAACGGTCGACATTTTCTGTAAAATAGTTAAATATTTTTCCTCAGACAGGATGAAATTTTAAGCAAATTTTTAAAAAGACAATCTGTCACTGTCTTACCTTTGCAAATAAATGTTTTGGGACATTTTTCACACGAAAATGGTCTCTCCATTTCTTGGCCCTTAGTATGACTACGTTGATGGAAGAGTAAATTACCCTTAAGCGGAAATGATTTGCCACATGTTTCACATGCAAATGGCCGATCACCGGTATGGCAGCGGGACATGTGATTTATCAAATGTTCTTTGCGCGTAAATGGTTTATTGCAGACATTGCAACAATGGGGATTATCACTAGAATGTTGACGCATATGATTGTTAAGGTGCTCCTTGCGTGTGAATGTTTTCTGACAATATTCACACTTGTGCGGCGAATCACCAGTATGCAAACGTATGTGATTCGTAAGGTGCTCTTTCCGTGTAAAAGTCTTTTTGCAATAGCTGCAACGATGCGGTGATTCGCCAGTATGCTGGCGCACATGATTCGTTAAGTGCTCTTTGCGCGTAAACGTTTTTGTACAGAATGTACACTTGTGTGGCGATTCACCTGTATGCTGACGCACATGATTGACCATGTGATCTTTTCGCGTAAACGCTTTGGTGCAGTAAGTGCACTTAAAAGGTGTTTCACCAGTATGTTGACGTATATGATTGACTAAATGTTCTTTACGCGTAAAGGTTTTCATGCAGTATGTACAACGATGCGGTGATTCCCCGGTATGCTGACGTACATGGTTCAACAAATGTTCCTTACGTGTAAAAGTTTTCGAACAGAAATCACAGCGATGAGGAGTTTCTCCTAAATCATAAATTATTTAAATAATATATATTGCGTTTGGTAATGAATACAAAATAAGTGCTTTAACAAACCTGTATGCCATAATATGTGATTAGTAAAATGTTCTTTACGACTAAAACTTTTGCCACAAATTTCGCAACGAAATGGTGTATCATTTGTATGTGAACGCATATGATTTGCCAAATGTTCTTTACGTGTATATTTTTTACCACATACTTCACATTGATGAGGTGTTTGACCTGAAATTAAAATAAAGTTAGAATTTTGAATTCACAATAAATTTGGCATTATGGCAATTTTGTTTAAGCTTCATATTGGTCTTGAAACCATAGTACAGTGCAAGCTCGGTATTCGCGACTAATTGAAAACCAGGCCAGTCGCCAAAACTGAATTTTCGCGATAACAGAACCCAAAATTTTATTGAAAAATTGTATGTAATTTTTAAAATTAAAGCTGTTTTAATTGATATACATATTTACATTTTAAAGATTGTTAAAGAAATTGGAGATTTTGAGATGCTCTTTTGGCAAATTATTTTTTAAAATAACAGCTGAATCACGTAGTTCATATAGTGCAGTTGTCGGCTTATCATTTTCCAAAGCCCCTTGTATGCATTCTACTTGACCACTATCGTATAAATCCTCCGATTCCGTATCTGATAATTCCATTTGCTCCTCATTACTTTCCACTTGTAATTCTTCTTGAATCTAGTTGTTTATGTCAGCATTCGTAA
The DNA here is from genome assembly GCA_916048285.2 of Bellardia pandia. Taxonomy (NCBI): domain Eukaryota; kingdom Metazoa; phylum Arthropoda; class Insecta; order Diptera; family Calliphoridae; genus Bellardia; species Bellardia pandia. The sequence continues at coordinate 41,925,071 of OU696530.1, forward strand.
AAATATGTTCCCTACGAATTTGAGCTACAAGTGTAAAATATTCAATGTTATCCTTTTCACTCCATTTGCTACCGAATTCGAGCAAGGCGTTCCACGATTTTCGGATGTTGGAAACTGATATTTTATCCTAGGACGTAGCTAGAATCTGAACTTCATTTTTGAGATTGAAGTTTTTTAGTTTGAGCTCAAAATTTGTTCCCTTCTCGCCAAGCAAGTGGGTGAGTAGTTGTTTTTTTATAATTTAATTTGACTTAGTTGATAACGTTTTGATCTAACGGTTGAATAAGCGCAGTGCAATTGGGTGGTAGATTCATTGCTTTAATTAAGCCGTCATCACTTTTTAGTTCCTCAACTGGGTGACACGTCGCGTTATCTAAAAGCAAAACTGCTTTTTTAAGCTTTTTTAAGCCAAAAACTCTCGAACCTAAAAAATTTTAATTATGAAGAACTTACTAATTGCTGAAAATTAACTTACGTGGGGAACAAATTCGTGATGGAACCAGTTCTTGAATATAAATGATGTCATCCAGGCGTTATTACTGGAGTTGTATATTACAGGATTGTTGAAAAAGCATTTAAAGGCGCGTGGGTTTTTCGATTTTCCAACAACCAACAATTTCAGTTTGTCAGTGCCATTCGCATTTGAACCAAGGCAAAAAAGTTATTCACTCTTTACATATTTTTCTTCCGGGAACCGTTTTCTCATTACATGTGACAAGAGTGTGATTTGGAAGCATCCTATAATATAAACCGGATTCGTCGGTATTGTAGATTTGGTTAAGAGTCAACCCATGCTCATCAACGTAATCTTTAAACTCTTGTACAAATGGATCAATAAGATGAGGTTTCGAAGACAATTTCTAAAAATCTAATTTCATGTCGACGCTTAAATTTCTTCAACCATCCTTCACTGGCATTGAAACTTAAATTGGTTTGATAAATTTTGGAATACAAATGACTGGCTTTTGATCGTAAAATCGCTGCTGATATTGGAACATTTTTCTCCCTTTGTTTTACAAACCACTTGTAAAGCATTTTTTCCATTCTTTAAGGTGCAACGTTTGTCAGGGCCACTTTCTGTTGTATGTACGAACTTTTTTAATGAATTTTCTTGCTTTATAATGCGGTAAACCGAAGATTTATGCAACTTGTAATTCATGCAAATTTAATTTATAGAATCTCCGCTTTGAATTTTTTTTAAAATATCTAATTTTTGAGAAATCGTTGGCTTTAAAATATGTTGAACTTTTCCCATATTAAGAAATGTATTTACACAACAAATGACACGAATAAAATCATCCAAAAAGGTTAACAAACCAAAAGTCGGAGATTCACCTTCTTTGGTTATAGACATTGTAATCAAATTTAAAAAAAAAAACAGATAAAAGTTGCGAAAAATAGAACTCGTTTTTCGTAAATTGTCGCGATTATAGAACCAGCAATTTAAAAAAACAAGCCGTCGCGATAATGGGTAGTCGCGAATACCGAGCTTGCACTGTACCTATTATAAATAGAAAATATAAAAATATACACCTGGGTTCTATATTTGTAAAATGAACTGGAAGTGAACTTTTAATTAAGTTTGTGTTCTTATTTTGTTGAAATGATTTAAAAAGTAAAATATCATTTCCAATTTGGTTAATCGTAGAATAAAAGTTTCGCTAGTGTCACTAACGTGGACATCAAATGTTGGAAATAATAACAATCGTACTTTTTAGTTAATTTTAACAAAAGGAAAATACTTTATTTAATTCATTTAAGTCGACTGAATAATAATAAGAACAGAACAAAAATTAATGAATATGACGCTTCTCGAATATTCGTATCGCGCGCGTCTTTTCTACTTCTACGAAATAATAATAAGAAAAAAATGAATACCAATACACAGTTGTATTTCCACGCAGGGTGACACTAGTTTTCTAGAACACCGTACAATTGTCAATGTGAAAAACGATTTCAGTTTCACTTTGTAGTTGAATATAGAACATAGGCGAATGTTCCATAGTCTAATACCAAATTATAAGGAATAGAATTATTTTTTTTATTTGAAATCTCTTTGCAACAAAAAACAGAGTGTAAACATTATTTCCCTTTACTTACCAGTATGCCACATATAGTGATTAACATAGTGTTCTTTGCGCGTAAATGATTTCTTACAAATTTCGCAACGATGTGGAGTCTCTCCCGTGTGTTTGCGCACATGATTTACCATATGCTCTTTGCGTGTAAATGTTTTAGCACAATATTGACACCGGAATGGAGTTTCACCAGTGTGCGAACGAAAATGATTTTCCAAATGTTCTTTGCGGGCAAATGTTTTCTGACATATCGTGCAAGCAAACGGCTTGTCGGTTGAATGGCGCTTCATGTGACGCTCCAAAGAGGCATTGTTGGCAAAGACATTGAAACACACCAAACAAGTAAACATTGGTCCACCGATATGAATCTTGCCATGTCGTGTAAGATCCTGAGAGGTAAAGAAGCCCTGACCACAGACTTGACAATTAAATGGTTTACGTTCGGTGTGATAACGACGATGAACTATTAATTGATAGCGGAAGGCGAACATTTTTCCGCATATATCGCAAACATGTTCCCCGGTAGACACCACCGTCCCATCGGGCGCTAAAGTAACAGTATTTTGGTCTACATTTGCAATACCTCCTTCCATTTTCGGCATTAGCAAGCCACCGGCACTCACACCAGAAGTCGTCGCAGTAGCAGTTACTGCAGTATTGGCGTTAGTAGCAATGGCTGTTGTTATGTTAGCCGCTGCACTGGTTGTAGCAACCACACCACCGGAACCAACAGTACTTGTACTGGTGGATTCTGTTATAGGGATACTATTGGTAACCACAGTAATTCCAGTTGTATTATTGACCTCAGCGGCACTTGTGGTAGTGGCTGAAACAGCTGCAGCAATATTACTATTTGCAGCAGCTGGTAAGGATGCATGGGCTGCTGCCAAAGGATGATTCATAACATCACCGTGAAGTTTACCAAAAACCTCATGATAGGTAAATAGTTGAGATATATCTTCGATATTTACTTTATACATTTCAATGCCGGGATGCAATTTACCGCTCATGACTACACTACCATCATCTTTAATTTCTGTTTTCGGTGCACCTAATGTTATAGTAGTAGCCCCAGAGGTAGCCGGGCTGCCAGATGATGCTCCAGTTGATATGTGCTGCATAATGATCTGTTGATTGGTTGCAGTTATTTTGCCATTGGAGGCGAATGGTTTTTCGTCTTTTATGGTATCGCTTGATTGTAGTACAGCAACATGTTGTTGCTGTTGTTGGCTCATTTGTTGTTGCTGTTGACGATTATCCTCTGCATTATTTAAAGCTTGATAAGAATATAACAAACGTTTAAATATACCCAAATTAATTTTTGTATTTAAAAAACATACCATGAACATGCAACTGTTGCTGTTGTTGCTGTTGCTGCTGCTGCTGATGTTCTGCTACATGTCTTTGCTGCTGCTGTTGTTGTTGCTGTGCCTGGGTTGTTATAATGGTGCCATTTGGCAGTTGTTGTCCTATACCCGCTTGAGATAACATTTGGGTTTGTGGTAATTGCAGCGTTCCCGCACTGCTAGAAACTGACTCAGTTTTTGTAACCACGGTTTGGCTGCCGGCAGTTGTAGATATAGCACGCACTAATGTTGATGAAGGCACTCCTGCTATAGATGTTTGTGTGTGCGTTATACCTGCGTCGTTATATTGAGACGCTTGACCTGACGCTCCTTGAAACAAGTTTGTCACAACCCAATATTTACCCAACTGAAAAAAAAACGAAATATACAATATTTATATATTTATTTAGATTTAAAGAGTTTAGTGAGAATTTATAGGAAATTTAAGATTAAAATTATAGTTTTCTTTGATATCAAACTAAACAAATTCAAATACTTTTCTATATCACAAAAAATCCGTGTGTGGATACCAATTCTTATGTATCATTTTTTTAACATACTTATGCTAAATAATCTTAGATTTAGATCTTACATTTTGTGCATTATTGGCTAAAAGTGTTCCCGTTGCAAGCGTTTGTGTTGTAGGACCAGAACTACTAAGCAACGAAGGCGAGCCTGTCGATTGATGTACGTGATGCTGATGATGCAGCAAATGTGTGTCATGTGCAGACACTAAAGTGGTGCTCATGGGCACAACAACCGAACTAGAAGCCACATCCCCAGTCGATGGTGTTGTTGTTATCGGATTTGTGGAAGTTATAGTTGGTTGATGGGTTATTACATGTTTATGCTCAACAATTGTTGATGGCGTTGTTGCCGTTGTTGAGGACAAAGTTGAAGTTATCGGAGTGGTCGTTATGTGGTTAATACCACCACCCATTCCACTTTGGTTACTATTAGCATTTGACGTAGACATATAGTGTGAAGATGTTTGATTTGTTTGCTGGACAACAGTTAAAATATGATGCGACTGTAACAATTTTAGATTTCATCGATACATACATACATATGTAGGTATGTACATACATATGTATATTAAGATTTTCAACATTAATTTTGATTTTATTAGTTTGGCAGCAATTAAAATAATGTATGCTGAAATGTGTTAAGATTTTATGACAACAATATGTATGCATCTTATGAAATTCTTCTTTTTTTTGTTTTTTTTTTACAAAAAGTAGATTTTCTATTAATGTGTGTATATGCGCGCATATGTAAGTAAGTAATTATTCATTTATTATGCGATATAAATGGATTTAGTACATAAAGTGCATGTTAATTGAAAACTAATGTACATATTTTTACACTATACGAGTATACATATGTATACGCATAAGGTATTACAACAATGGAAACAATGTGTGTGTTTTGTAATCACAAATGTCGTGAATAAACCTGTAGTATGTGGTGTTATTTATATTATGTTCATTATTTAATTCTATGTTTAACTGCTATCACTATTGAATACATTTAAAATTATTGCCAAACCTCTCCTGGTAATAAAAATAATCACCCCTATCGTGAATAAAAAGTCCACGTGAAATTTGTTCACTTTTATTCATTGAACATTGAATTCAAATAGGAAAATGTGAAAAGTGAACAAATTTCACGTGGAATAGGGGTGATTAATAAATAAAACTACAGCTTAAAAAATGCAAACAAATTTAAAAAATTAATACCAATAATTTTTGGCAATTTTTTTTAATTGTACAATTTCTGTATCAATAGTAATAAAACTATTTCAGAATACTATAATTCTATTGTCTAGAATATGTATGTTCTAGAAATTGCAATATCGGTCTATGCTCACATTTTCTCTTCGTGGCCAAATTTTACTATATTTTGAAATTTTCTTTAAAATACCATTATTGGCGGATTCACACTTTAGTGAAATATTTAACTAAGTATGAAATCACAGTCTTTGGCAGACAATTGCCGAGTAAACATCTTCTTTCTCGGGGCGCTTGTGTATTGAATAAAGTTTATTTTGAGTGTTTCTCAGCACTCTTCTTTGTTTTTATAAAAAAGTTAACGGTAGTTTGTTTTTCTTTTTATATTTTTTGGTTGCTTAAATTCGTGAATTTTTGATAAGTTTCTTCTTCTGGAAATATTCTAGACATAAAATCTCTAGCATACAACATTTATCCCAAAGCATGGCGTACATACCATTTGCCATCAATTGGAAGAAACCTTACGTACGAACCTTAAAAAGAAAAGGCATAGCATTGTCCTTTCTGAAGATTTGGAGAAAGCATTTGATCGGGTGATATCAACACACATTATTATTGAACTCAACAAATGAGGTGTACCTAACCATATATTACGGCGGGAAACTGACCATCACTTGAATAACTTGGATTATGAAATTAACCTTTGGGCTAAAAACAAAGGTGCTGTCATTTCAGCTGAAAGGGCTGAACTTCTTCATGTATGTAGAAAAAGAGATTGCAACTATAATACCATCTGTATAAGGAACCTGAATCTTTCTGTTAAACACGAAATGAGAATATTAGGAATTTTGTTTTTCACAAATCTTCTATGGAACTCACATGTCAACTTTTTGGTTACTAAATTAAGCAGAATTAATAATCTAATAAAACTTATTTGCTCTCGTAACAAAGGTCCTCACATTGAAACTGCACTTGGTATTTGCCGATCCTTGACAACAGGTATTCTTTTACATGGAATAACTTTATACGGGTGGACATCTAAAAGGAACATCAAAAACATTAACACATCTATTAACAACTGCTACCGAACTGCGTCTGGATGTTACGTTCGACACCTAAACAGGCATTAAGAAATGAAACATTTTTTCAAGATTTTCAACAGCTACTTGAAATCTGTTCTCTTTCAATGGCTTGTAAGTCTATTACAATGACATCTGATGGATTACACAACACTTTTTGGAGTCGACTTATTTCACCTTCTATGCAATCTGGGTCTTTCATCAATGAAATTATATCCTTGTTGAAAAGAAACGATATATCTTTTCCAGGTAAACCAGATATTCCAGACAAATCTAATGATTTTATTTTGATTGACGGAATATATGACAAAGCGAGCACAACTCGTTCCATTTTTAGGCAGTTAATGATTAAGAAAATCTCAGATTTTTTTCTAGATGTAAAATTATTTACTGATGGTTCATTTTGCAATGGAACAACTTCTTATTCTGTGGTAAAATAACTTTCAGGATCCGGCTATGAAATTATTAGAGAATCAAGTTTACCCGACTTTACGGGAATTTTTACCGCTGAAATGTCGGCCATAAGATCAGCTATCGCATTTTCAATCCAACTGTTCTAAAGAAGACAGCTTAATTAAGGTGCGAAGATCTCTACTTAGACACAACATCAAATTACTTATATAAAACTTGACTTCATTTTATCATAATTCTCAACATTTTAAACAATAAATATCTATTACTTTTAGTTTATCTACTTTAATTTAATACGCATAAAATTTAAATCTTTATCGAGCGCATATGGTCTAGTAACCCGGCGCGTTTTTTATAAGCATTTCGTGACATGCTTGGTATTGAAAATGAGAAAAATCGGTCCAAAAAAACACCCTATACATAAATTGAAAAAAAAAATGTTTTTTTTTTTGGGAAAATTACCTCATATCATTCTAAATAGTTTGACATTAGAAAAAGAGTTTCAAAACACTATCAATCTGACAGTAAAGCTTCGGTCATGAAAGATATTGCGCACATAGATTTTAATGAATACATACATAAATAATTAATTTTTTTGTACTAAATTAGAACAATGTATTCTTTTTGTTGTTAGTACCTAAGCCTTCTTTGTATTCATAATTAATTATGTCTATAAACTTTGTAAATAACTAGCTGACCGCCCCGGCTTCGCTCGGTATTTACTATTGATTTGTATTTCATAGAATAAGATGTATTCACAACCTGCCTGCTCTTATTTATTTGCAAATTTGTACAGCATACTTTAGGGGACTTTTTTTTCAAATGTTGAATTTTTTCAGGAAAAAAATCATAACTGGAGAATGGCTAGACCGATTTTGGATTTTAAAATCAACTAACCATCATCACTCCTCCCTGTACCTTCCCTAAAAATTTTATGGCAATCGGTCGAGCCGTTCTCGAGTTATGGAGTGACAATCAAAATGTACACTTATTTTTATATACATATATATAGATAGATATATATAGATAGATATAGATATAGATAATAATAATAATATGTATCTTAAATACAATAGAGGGTTTTAAAACTAAATATGAACACAGTAACAGTAACCAATGTAATGTTTCATTTACTCCTCACACACGTTATTTGTGATATTACATTTAATTGAGAACATACATATTAAGTTATAATCAATGAAGATGATGATGATACTTATATTACAAACATTTTAAATTATTATTTAAATAAGTTTTAAACATAATATATAGATATACAAATAAACACATAAATAAATGCAATGGTTTTTAAAACTCAGACTTAAGCTAATTCTAATTAATAAATCCATATACTACAGACATAGGATATGTAGGTACTTTAGTGAAACTTTGTAGTTATATTTTTATGTATACCTACATATTTATCTATGCATTTATATAATAGAATTATACTATGTTACGCGAACAGCAAAATCCCACACCCACTACTCAAAATTTTAATCGATTTTATTTTCTTTTTAACAAAGAGGGGTTCATTGTTTTAAATCATTCAATATGTTTCCTATTCCAACACATTCTAACTCATTCTATGCTTAAATTAGAAATGTATATGTTTGTTAAGGGTAATGTTCCCATTTTGTTGAGGATATATATTAATAATTACATAGTAGCAAAACTATTTCAATAAAGAATACATAACAAATTTGCATTACTTTTTCATTCATTTATACATCTTCAATTTTGCAATGTACATATGTACATATTCGACATATATAAAGCATCGCTCACAAGAAATCCGACCATGTTTTTTAAACATAAGTAGTTATCCGTCAAAAAAAATTAATCAGTCGTAATATATTTGAAATACAAATTCAACAGCAGTACGCCCGATTCTTGTAGTATGCGTGAGGATGTTGTGAAAACTGAAACAATAGAATGCATCTTTTGTCATTGTCCTATGCTGCAGAGACATTGGGCTGGGCAGTTGCTTATTTGCTGGACTGGATGACAACTATTTGCAAACTAGGAGATATGTTATTTATTTATTATTCACAACGGGAATCAGGTTGATAAATGACAGGAGTGTGTTAATTACTGGAGTTATTTTTGGTTGATAGTTGCTCTTATTTTTGAAAATGTTCCTTCTAGATTAAGCATACGAGTAAGTCTACTACTTTATATATTTTATAATTTCGCTTTACTCTATTCTCGAAATGAATCACAATGATTCCTAAAAGTTTTCGAGTGTATGTGTGTGTACGTATTTGATAAGAACCTTCTTAACCTAACCTAACTTTTTTATCCAAAACAGTAAATTATATTTATGAATCATTTCGTACATGGTATTTGTACATACATATATTTTTAATTTTAAACAAACTTATTGTCTGAACTAGATTATAACCAACACATGCAACCTTTTTTATTATACCGTTCACCTTCATGAGAAGGGTATATATAAGTTTGTCATTCCGTTTGTAATTTTCACAATATAATTTTCCGACCCTATAAAGTATAATATTCTGGATCCTTACAGATAGCGGAGCTTAATAGGCATGCCCGTCTGTCTGTCTGTTGAAATCAATTTTCTGAAGTCCCCAGATATTTTCGGGATGCAAGTCTTCAATAATTCTGTCAGACATGCTTTCGAGAAGTTTGCTATTTAAAATCAGCAAAATCCGTCCATAAATAACGGAGATATGACCAAAAATTCGAGACAACCTCTTAAAAATTATTTATTTATTTATTCACAGTAATATAAAAAAGCCTGAATAAAGATATCTAAAATTAAAAAAAAAAAAAAAAAAAAAAAAAAAAAAATTATTTCAATTCATACTCAATACTTCTAGTTAATGGCTCCCCAGTCAAAAAAAAAAAAAAAAAAAAAAAAAAAAAAAAAAAAAATTACCATAGTTTCCTTCCAAAAGTAGTAGCAAACATCATGAAACTAAAATTAGCATAAAACGACTTAAATAGTTTATGAGGATTATAACAATCTAAAGAGTAATTATACCGCAAAAGTTTTAGTTTTAATAAAAAAAAACTATCAAAGTGTATTAATATAATATATATATATATGTATGTATATAATATAATTATGCATCTACAACAAAGGTGAAGGGTATATAAGATTCGGCATAGCCGAATATTGCACTCTTACTTGTTTCTTATAAAAAGGTCATAAGTTATAATTCATTAAAATTTTATATTTTTGAATTTGAAAGTATGTACATATGTATATATCACACAATAATGCAACATACGATTTTTAGACTTTAATTAACTCTTATTTAATAACAATTATCATATTTTTATTGTGGTTCATTTATCTAATTCTAATAAATTCTAATTTATTTTAATAAACCTAATTCCTGCATAAAATTCTATGTTCGAATGCTAATATGAATATTAGAATTAAGAAATAAGTAAGTGTAGGACATTAATTTTTACATTTATATATGCATTTTAACACAAAATGAATTAATGACTATATATACAAATGTATAGTATGAAGCATGCAAGAAACGTTTTATTATATTATGTACCTCATTTAATTGGGATTGTTGTTGCTGCTGATGTTGTTGTTGTTGCAAAGGCGAATGACGATTTTGTTGCTGCTGCGGATCATAGCCATTTGATGTTGCAACTCCTGAGACAGTTGTTGTAGTTGTATTTGATAATGTTGCTGCTGTTGCCGCTGTTGTTGACTCACCAGGAGTTGTTGCATTAGCAATTGCATTATCAGTGTTCATTTTTTAAATAACAGCAACCTAGTAAAAGTTGGCAACATTGTTATTGCAATTAACAGGTTTTGCTAAAAATACAAATTAAAATTGTTTTAAAAAATATTTATGTAAAAACATTTAAAGATGTATGTATATTCGAAAATCCATATACATACATATGTATGTATGTTTTAGAATTATAGTACATAGTAAAATATGAAAAAGAAAATTAAAAAAGTAATAAATATATTATTATCGTTTTTTTATATTTTAATTTTGATTTTTTACTATTCTAATTGAATGAGCACAATTGTATGCTTCAATAGATTTTAAGTTTTATATTAATCACAATTTTCGTACGAGTATTATGACGTTTATTTATTTAATAACTTACTATTACTATTTTAGTTTAGTTGATATGACAGTGGTATTTAATAACAAAATACTGTATTCGGAATGCTAAGAAATTGCATTAAATATAATAACATAAACAAACATATATTTGGGCATTTTCATAGAAATGATTTTTCAAACTTTTAAAAATAATTTTTGATGTCTTCTCTTCAGTATTTATTGATATAAAAAATAATTCTCTTCATGCTTCAATGTCGTTTCCTGGAAACTCAATCATCGTTTGTTATAAGTACTCCGCGATAGTTAAGATCAAGGGGCATAAAATTTAAATTAAAATTTAGTAACTTTAAATAAAAACAATATTCTGAATCTAATAAATACACTAAAAATTATATTTTGATTTTCAAAGTTTGTCTTGTTCGCTATCGTGTCAACAACAAACAACTCGGAATAAAAATATGTCGCGTGCTAAATCATATACAAGTTTGTTAAATAAAGATTTTTACATTTTTCTAGATTCATTCGAACTGCATAATTATTTCAAACCGCTAATATATTTTTTTTATTTTCAAGAACTGCAGCAATATTTCGCTTTACGTTTCCTTTGACAATAGTTCAATATTGATTAATTGACCGAATCCTTTGTGATATACATATAATACATTTTTCTATTACGTCGACCTGATTTCTTCGATACAAATTAATTGCCGTTTTTGAATAATGACGTGGAGTTAAATTGTAATAAAACTTTATTGAAGAGTTTTGATGACTAATAAGAAGCAGCAAACGTTTCTGTAGACATTATTTTATATAAATATCCGAAGTCATAATTGAAGATGTGACAGAAGTATAGCTTTTCATATAACAACTGCAAAATGCTTGTCAAACCATTGCTTTTTACCAAATTTATTAATTTTTGTAGATTTATGGGAGGTTCTGTGCAACATAAAATTTTGATTATGATCAGTGAACTTTATTTGCAGTGCTTTTTGAAAGCTTTGTGGCAATTTTTGAACCCGACATTGTAGGATTTATTTTCGATTTTGATTTTCCATTGCTCGACAATATATGTTACTACTGATAACATATTTTACAGAATAACAATAGGTATGTTTAAATAACTTTTGTTTTTGAAAAAGGGTTTTAAAAAAGCTTCTGTGTCTGGTTTTGGTTTAAACAATGCATTATACAAGGTGGCGCAAAAGTAATCTTCCTATCAGAAAATGCTATAAATTTTGCAATTGGCCCATAATGTCAGTTCTGTTTTGACATTTGTGTAGTAAACACATGCCAAATACACGTTAATAAACACTGTTACGCTACACTGCTCCAGAACGCGGAATATTGCTGACTATTTATTTGACCAATAATTGGTCGGTTTTTTCATCAAAAATAATCATGAGTGATGAGGCCCATTTCCATCATAGCGGGTACGCAAATAAGCAAAATTTACGCTTCTGGGGCACTGAAAATCCGCGCGTAGCCCACGATGAGCCATTACACCCGCTCAAAGTCACTGTATGGTGTGCTGTTTTCGCTGGAGGAGTCATCGCACCTTTTTTCTTCGAAGACGTCGCGGGCCAAACGGTTACTGTGAATGGTGAGCGCTACAGAGCAATGATCAACGAGTTCTTTTTGCCGCAACTTGATGAATTGGGATTGGAAAACATGTGATTCCAACAGGACGGTGCAACGGCACAAACTTCGAAGACGTCGCGGGCCAAACGGTTACTGTGAATGGTGAGCGCTACAGAGCAATGATCAACGAGTTCTTTTTGCCGCAACTTGATGAATTGGGATTGGAAAACATGTGATTCCAACAGGACGGTGCAACGGCACAAACTGCACGTGCCACAACCGATATGCTGAAGGATGCATTTTTCGGGCGCCTAATCTCCCGTTTTGGCGATTTGCACTGGTCAGCAACATCGCCTGATTTGACCGCTCCAGACTTATTTTTGTGGGGCTTTTTGAAGTCGCGGGTTTATGTCAACAAGCCTCAGACTCTTGCAGCTCTTAAAGAAAATATCCGTCAAGAATGTGAGGATCTATCGCCGGAAGTTTTGGCCAAAGTGATGGAAAATGCCATAAAAAGGGCTCAAATAACAATCAACTGTGGCGGCGGCCATTTACATGACATCATATTCTCGACTTGACGTAAAAAAAATTAAAAGACCAAATAAAAATAATCCACAAGAAGAATCAAAGTTTTTAATTTTTTTTTAATTACAGAAAACATCGGAAGTTTACTTATGCGCCACCTTGTATAAATTTAGATTTATTTTTTTTTTTATTCTAAGTTAGATTCAAAATCAAGATATTGTTAAAATAATAGTACTTTTGTAAATAAATATACATATTTCTATTGTAAATAATTTTAAAAATTATATTTCGAAATTCCCGAATATATAATTATTTTAGGAAATGTTTAGAATTTGAATTGAGTAATGACATTCAAACATTTTGTGACACTTATCCTATTTTAACATTCCCAGATCAAATATTCATGATTTTAATTTTTTTTGTAATAAATACATTAAAAATAAATTATTTCATTAAATATTGTATTTAATTTAAACAATTTAGATATTTAGCTATAAAAATTATACATGTAATGTAGTTTTAATAAATTAATCACTGTACATAAACATAAACCTAATGAGAATTATTGCAATTGTATATGTTAAAGTGCAGTAAAATGAAACGATATACACTAACTTTATAGATTAAACATCGGTATATAACGATAATAAACATCTCGTTTTCTGTTATTGTCGTTGTTGTTGTTTTAAAACATATTCATTAGTACGTTCAGTTCATTTCGTTCCTTTCTCCTCCTATTCCTCGTGTCAGCACTTCGTACCACTCCAACTACTCTATCGTTCATCATTCTTTCTTTATTTACTTCATATATTTTATTTTATTTATTTCCATTAAAATTCAAACAAAAAGAAAAATTAAAAAAAAAAAAAGAAAACAACACAAAGGTCTCGTTTCACTCTTGCCAATGCCGCCGCCTAAAGCTAAAATAAAAGCATAGAACAAAAAACATCATTCTTCCACATTATATGGACTGGCTGGTTGGTAGGTTGATTGGCTGACTGGCTGGCAGTACATTAGTAAGAGTTAGCTTGTTTGTTTGGTTGTTTGTGTATGGGACAAGTCCCCCCACAAGAAAATTGTAAGACGTTTGTTTAAAAATGCGCTCCAAAATTATACACAAAAACTAACAAAACAGAAAGAAAAAATAACAACCATATGATGCAAGTCAACTTGCAAAAGCGCAGGATAGAGAAAATTTTAATAAAAAACGTTTTATAAAATTGTGAGAAATTTCAAATTTTTGTTTTAATTGCTCTAAGAGAGTGATAAATGTTTGATATATGTACATATGTAGTGTTGTGCATGCATACAAATACAAATATACATCCATCCACACATTTCTATATTCATATAAATTCATATGTATGAATATGTACCTACATATATTTTTGTATATTCTGCTTTGTTGTTTATTCTTTTATATTGTATTTTTTGCTTAATTTTGTTTTATATTTTTGGTTTCGTTTTAATTAGAGTGCACTTCATAATTGCTAAATAAATAGCAAAGTTGAAATATATTATAAATAATATAGCATTGATAATTTTCATATAATGTTTTCGGTGTTCGATATTACTTATGATTAAACTAAATATTTTAATACAATTCTGCCTGCATTGAATTATATTTATTTTTATAAAGTGATATGTTCGAAATTATTTGCATAATGTATGCATGTATGGATATTGACCAAACAAATGACCACATTTTACATCGCCATTAATTTACACAAACTTTTTTATCACATAATATTTATTATTTAATACTCCCCTAAATACAATTTATATAACTATTACATATATTTTTTTTTTGGTTCTCAAAATAACATACCTTGCTCATTTTGGGGAAAACAATTTAAGCACTTTATTTGTTTTTATTTTATTATCATAGAATCGTTCAAATATTTTTTGATAAAAAAAATATTTTTGACCATGGGTTTCAGACTTTGTTTAAGTTTGCCACTTACATATACAGTCAAAGACTAAAGTTTAAATACACCTCAAAAATTGATTGTTTAAAGAAAAGTAAACGTTTCAGGAAAACTTAAAGAATACAGTTTTATTTAGTTTTATTAATAACAAAATACAATAACAAAAAATATATACTTCATTACAAACTTAACGGTAATTCTTAAAAATACGATCAAATTCACTCGACAAGAGTTTAAATACATCTTGGAATGTTAATAATTTTTTTTTAGATAAATTAAAAAAGAAAACATTTCAATACTTTTTTCGATCGCCATGGCTATCAGTAACTGTCTGCAAGCGGCGTGGCATAGAAAGTACCAAGCTTTTTTTTTTTTTTTTTTTTTTTTTTTTTGAGAAAGCGATTTTTTAGGAGCTTCTTTTCTCGTTATTGAAGTTTCTACTAATTTGCGCTTCATTATATCCTAAACGTGCTCCAATCGCTCCCCAAACCATTGCCGCCACCGTCTTTTACCGTAGGAACCAAATGGGTTTGAAGGGCAGTGTTTGGCTTGCGCCAGACCTTTGCACGGCCATCGCTTCCAAATAAATTCAATATGCTCTCTAGGTTGTCCCAAAAAAAAAAAAAATTTGGATTTTCTCAGAAGATCTTTCCTAATTTGGATACTCATTAGGTAAAGTTTTTTTGAGAATTTTATCAGATTTTTCAGAAGTGCTTTAGAGGTCGCGCGATCTGATTTTGTACCAAAAATCTAGCGTTTTTGACTTTTATTGAATTATTATTGAAAATTGCTAAAAAAAATCGGTATTTTTCGGCTTCTGATTAAATATTCTTAAAGAAAATTTTCCGATCTTTAATTTTATGTGCATAAATAATAAGTTTCGTCAGGGATTTTCCACATTTTGATACATTATATAACAGTTTTTCGTAAATTTTCAGCAAATATGAAAAAAATGCTTTATAACTTTTAAAATTTGTATGAAGACTAAAAAAACTAATGATGCAGTTTAAAAGATTATGAAGTTTTAAATAAATTAGCGAAAAAAAAAATGAATTTTCTCTCACCGTTCTCGAGTTATACCATTTTAAAGCTTTGTACACATTGTATGAAATGTATAATACTATAAGGTGTGAACTAGGTTTGCATTGCTTTAAACTTTAAATAATTGGATTTAGAAAATGTAAATAAATTACCAACAAAAAAACAATATAAAAGCTTTTATGCTAGAGCCCTCTCGCAGTAATTAGCAGTCACTATATATATAAAATCTGAAGTTTTATTGCTCCGGTAAGTTGAAATTATAATAAAGTAGTCCAAGAAATATTGGGTAATATTTTTTTAAAATAGATATGCCTTTGTCGAATACAAGGAATGTGTGGTGTGTGGGCAAAATGATTGATGACCTTGATACTGCCAAACCGCCGACAAAAAAGCAAATACTGCAAAGATTTTTTAAATTGCATTTAGTGGAAAAGTGCACTATTTCCAAAAGCGCCAGAATAATAGCAAAGAGGAAATTTAACAGAAGACATGATTGAAAATAATCAAATTCAGTGTTTTATTACAAAAGCCAGCCTAACTTTTTTTGAAGCCTGCAACATTTCTACTGATTTTTTACAAACGGATCCAGAAAAATGGGAAAACAACAAATCATTTCAGGAAGCAAAACACAGAGTTCAACAATTGCAAGTTGTAAATGATGTCGCAGAACGTGGTGTGGCCTTGGCTAATAGTTATATTAATATCACAACTTCTGAAACAGACTTTCAGAGTTTACTGCAGGGGGTAGATCAGCATCGCAAGAACTATAATAAATGATTTATAACAATTCTATTTTTCTTTGTTTTTAATATAATTGTTATGTATGAGTGGTAAGTAACTATTATTTTATTTGTAAAAACATTTTCTAAATCCAATTATTTAAAGTTTAAAGCAATGCAAACCTAATTCACACCTTATAGTATTATACATTTCATACAATGTGTACAAATCTTTAAAAGGGTATAACTCGAGAACGGTGAGAGAAAATTCATTTTTTTTTTCGCTAATTTATTTAAAACTTCATAATCTTTTAAACTGCATCATTAGTTTTTTTAGTCTTTATACAAATTTTAAAAGTTATAACGCATTTTTTTTCATATTTGCTGAAAATTTACGAAAAACTGTTATATAATGTATTAAAATGTGGAAAATCCCTGACGAAACTTATTATTTATGCACTCAAAATTAAAGAACAGAAAATTTTCTTTAAGAATATTGACTCAAAAGCTGAAGAAATATCTATTTTTTACCAATTTTCAACCAAAATTCAAAAAAAGCCCAAAAAGGTCGATTTTTAGCACAAAATCAATTTGCGCGACCTCTAAACCACCTCCGAAAAATCGGAAAAAAATCTCAAAAATTCTTAGCCTTATGAGTATTCAAATTAAGAATGATCCCCAAATTTTTTTTTGGAATGGGACACCCTAATGCTCTCGTCTGTAAAAAGAACTCTTTTCCAAAACTCAGCGTCTTTGTTTCTGTACTTATGTGCAAACTCCAGTCTAAGTTTTCTGTTTTTTCACTTATAAGTGGCTTTTTTCGGGGAACTCGGCTTTTATATCCATGTTCTTTGAACAGTTCTTGGATGAACATGTTTATTATAGTTATAAGCGATATCATTTGCAAGTTTTGGTGAACTTATTCTTTGATTCTTTTTCACTTCTTTTACGATGTGGTTAACATCACGATTGGTAAGTTTTTTTGGACGACCGCAATTTTCCTTATATTTTCTAATTATATTTTGGATACTTGAAAATTATTAAATGTTTAATGCTGGACTCAATTTCTTTACCTTTGCCCATAGTTTTCGACAAAACTTGTAATGCTGATAATAAAAAGACTAGTTCTGGCTTGTAAGAATACAATTTCACCGAAACATAAAATATACAAATGGGTTCTATTTACATTCGTAAAATGAAGTGGAAGTGAAATTTTCATTAATTTTGTGTTCTAAATTTTGTGAAAATGATTTAAAAAGTAAAATATCACTTTTATTTTCGTTCATCGTAGTTTAAAGTTTCACGTCGTTTTCTAGAACGCCGCGAAATTGTCCATGTGAATTGAAAACGATTTAGTTTCACTTCGTAGTGGAATATAGAACATAGGCGATAATTGTACTTTGTTTTTGAGAAATGAAAGAGAGTTCTTTGTTTTGCAAGATGTATTTATTAAACGTTTGGTCTAGTAAATTTTATCGTATTTTTAAAAATTACCGTTATGTTCGTAATGAAGTCTATATTTTTTGTTATTGTATTTTGTTATTTATGAAACTAAATAAAACTATATACTTTAAGTTTTCCTGAAACGTTTACTTTTCTTTAAACAATAAATTTTTGAGGTGTATTTAAACTTTAGTCTTTGACTGTATAATCTATAGAGCCATATTAATATTTCCATTTTTAAATGTTTTAATTTTGAAGACATATCGATTTAAATCATTAAACAATTAAAATATTAGAAAATAATTAAAATTAAACAGGTAGAAATTTTTTAAAAAAGTATCAATTTTCTTATTAAACTATGCTTATAAAATAATTACTTTTTATCTGCTAAATTTAAGTATTATTTTCAATAACCTTAATTTGTTTAAAATCGAATTGATGTATGTACACATTTTATTTAAATGATTCTCTTGTATTATACAGTGGTGGGCATGAGGTTAGCACATTTCATATAGGTATGCTGTTTTTAAAGGATTTTTTTTAATTATTATAATTACACTGGTTTACAAATTTTTAATTTGGAAAAATACCAAGAACGCCACTTGCCTAGATAAGTTAATTGGGACCTCCTGAACACGAAAAACGCTGTAATTTTTTTTTCTAAGTACCGTTTTTTAGATAACGGTACTTTTGTGTTTTTCGGTGTATGGTCCCATTCAAACCCTTGTGGAGCCCAACCGAAGAGCCCGATCGAGATGAATGGCATATCGTTGGAAAGGTAATCGAATGCCTTTTCCGCCGATATGCTGCAAATTTCTATCTGATAAGAAATAGCTGAGTTATGGCACCTCAAAGTTCGAAATTTGCCTATTTTTTACGTTTTTTTCAAAATTTTTCTTTTTTATTTAATTTTTTTTCTACGTTACAGTTAATATCTGGAATGTTTTATTTTTTATCCAAATAGTTTATTTAATTACCAACATTTTAAGCGTAATTTGAAAAAAATCGGATGAAAAATATAGTTTTTATTAAGGATTTTGTGGAACGACAATATTTTCATCTTCATTGCTTACACACTATATTCGGCGTAAATTCAAAAAATTTAAATTAAAATGGCGAGCGACTTGAACTCTTACGTTTTTTTCGGATGGATCTTCGCGAATGAGGAACCAACAATAGTCCGCCATCATTTGTTCGTCCCACCAGCCTTTGTAACGTCTCTCGATTTCTTCCATTTCTTGGTGAAATCTTTCACCTTGTTCATCACTTTCGGAGCCCAAGTTGGTGGGGAAAATATCCAAATGACTGAATAAGAAGTGTAATTTAGGTGTCATATTTGAACCTAAAGGTTAAAAAGACTAAATTTTAAATCATAACGGCCCTTTTGATATACATGTTTTCACTCAACGCTTACCAATGGCATTGAATTTTTGCAGTAATGTATCGATCTTCTCTGCGTAATCAGGACTTCTGTAGTTTCCCAAAAAGTTGTGAACGATGTCCTGGAATGCTTCCCATGCCTCCAAATGAGCTGGACCTTAACACTCATTAAATGCTTGGTCACCGTACAGAGCCCGAATTTGGAATAGAAATAGAAAACAGGGAAACTTCGTATTGCCCCCTTGCAATCCAGATAGTATGGCAACTAATTTAAAATCAGAGCAAACTTTCCATTGATGTTGGTCATAATGTATGAGATCGAGAAGTTCTTTCATTGTTTCATATCTTTCCTTTATGTATTTTCCATATCCGATTGGAATTGATGGTTTCGTATTCCAAATTCGGGCTCTGTACGGTGACCAAGCATTTAATGAGTGTTAAGGTCTAGCTCATTTGGAGGCATGGGAAGCATTCCAGGACATCGTTCACAACTTTTTGGGAAACTACAGAAGTCCTGATTACGCAGAGAAGATCGATACATTACTGCAAAAATTCAATGCCATTGGTAAGCGTTGAGTGAAAACATGTATATCAAAAGGGCCGTTATGATTTAAAATTTAGTCTTTTTAACCTTTAGGTTCAAATATGACACCTAAATTACACTTCTTATTCAGTCATTTGGATATTTTCCCCACCAACTTGGGCTCCGAAAGTGATGAACAAGGTGAAAGATTTCACCAAGAAATGGAAGAAATCGAGAGACGTTACAAAGGCTGGTGGGACGAACAAATGATGGCGGACTATTGTTGGTTCCTCATTCGCGAAGATCCATCCGAAAAAAACGTAAGAGTTCAAGTCGCTCGCCATTTTAATTTAAATTTTTTGAATTTACGCCGAATATAGTGTGTAAGCAATGAAGATGAAAATATTGTCGTTCCACAAAATCCTTAATAAAAACTATATTTTTCATCCGATTTTTTTCAAATTACGCTTAAAATGTTGGTAATTAAATAAACTATTTGGATAAAAAATAAAACATTCCAGATATTGACTGTAACGTAGAAAAAAAATTAAATAAAAAAGAAAAATTTTGAAAAAAACGTAAAAAATAGGCAAATTTCGAACTTTGAGGTGCCATAACTCAGCTATTTCTTATCAGATAGAAATTTGCAGCATATCGGCGGAAAAGGCATTCGATTACCTTTCCAACAATATGCCATTCATCTCGATCGGGCTCTTCGGTTGGGCTCCACAAGGGTTTGAATGGGACCATACACCGAAAAACACAAAAGTACCGTTATCTAAAAAACGGTACTTAGAAAAAAAATTACAGCGTTTTTCGTGTTTAGGAGGTCCCAATTAACTTATCTAGATAAGTGGCGTTCTTGGTATTTTTTGGCTGTAAACCAGTGTTATTAACTGCAATTTTTTACCATTGGTGTACGCTATGGTGTGAGCAGTATGTCCCGTTATTCGTAATTGCATTATTTTTTAATACTTTCATCTATTTGTGGGTTATTGCAATTAATAGGCAATTTGAGCTGGACAATAATTTAGAACGTGAAAGTAATTTTATATATTTTGTTAGTTTTTCACGTTGTACAAAAAAAGTTACATGTTGAATAGTACAGTTTCTATTATGTTTTTACCTTCTCCTGTAAAGTTTCAAATATGCGAGTTAGGGCCTTTCTACATACATACATATTTTCTTTTTTCTTTTATAATATACGTAACGGTACTTTAATTTTGACTACACAAATTTTTGCTGTAATAGTCTTTTTAAATTTTGTATATTTGTTTTTTTACTTCAATTATTGATCCGTTATTTGAAATTTGTGATCTCTATCGGTGCCCCGATAGACTAGGCGATAGTGTGCCGGATTATCAGTAAGAGGGTTGTGGGTCCGATTACCGCCAAAGACTCTGGGTGTTTTCTGCAGACAAGCCAAAAAGATTTCGCAGTTTGTTAAATAAAAAAAAAAGATATTTTCAACATTCAATACAGGGGGGTTACTCTCTATTGCGATGCGAAAGCAAATTCGATGCGTAAGAGTATTAATTTGTACGCTTGATAGTCGAGTTTCAGTTGGTCAAAATTATGACATAATCCTTTGTAGGTTTTAATTAAATAGTTCTCATCCGACATACTAATTTAAGTAAGAATTTAATTGTTTGTTTTTATTTTTTAAATAAAAAAGTTTATTTATATGCGATGAAGAAGAGGACGATATTTATGAAAATTTTAGGATAAACATGATGTGCTTGATGTTGAAGTGTTCATCTGGCAGCAAAAGGTGTTGAGAAACTACGACAACAATAGATATAACCAAATGGTTCGCGTACGCCCAGAAGAGTTTAAGATATTTTTTTCTAAATTCTTACACATGAACAAACCTCTACATCAAGATTGTACATTAAAAAGTCGATAAGCGCATTTTCTTCGGCAACAGACCACTTCCTTGTGGGATTTTTTCTAACCTGCTTTGGCTTTATCTGTAACAACAGTTAATGAAAGTTTTTCTTTTTTTTGTGCACAAAATCTTACCGAAATAGATTCTATTACTTCCATTTTATAAATTTGTATAACCCTGCTTTTTTAGTATTTACTAATTAAATTAATATTAATGGTTTAGAAGTTTGCAAAATTATTTCAAAACAGAGATATAAAAAAAATACAAAACAAAAAACAGCTGACACTGAGCATAAACATAGTACACATGAAAAACAGACAACAAAGTTATATTGTCGTAAAATATTTAAACATGAAAAATATCAACAACATATTTACAACTGTGGTAAAGTTTTAGCACATACGATAATTACAACACAATAGTACACCATGTGAATTACCTAATTATGTTTTGGTTTTGTTTTTTATGAAGTAAAATCAAAAATAAATTTTTAATAATTTGAAATGACCATAAATCACATAGTTAAAAATAAAATAATTATTAAAAAAAAATAGTTTTTTAAATAGTAATCTACAAAATATTGCAAATACATATAATTATATGTCATACTTAGGTAGTAATATTTATAATCAAATAGAATTTATCAAAATGTTTTTTTTTTTTGCCTATTTCCCTTATTGGTTATCTCTCTTTTAGATGAATAGTTTGTTTTATTCACCAGTTGTTTTGCGCTTCTATAATTATATGAAATTTTAAAACCGTGAATGCAAATTATATTATTTTAAATAAGTATAAACTAGGAAATAGAAACAGTTTCTATGTAAGAGTCACTATAAATAATTCAAGATAATTGTTAAAATATAGTTGAAATTTTTACCAGTATTATAATAAATCCTAGAAATCGAAAAATTAATCATTTGTTTATTAATTAACAATAACAATAAATACGTTATTTTAAAAATTAATGTTTGAAAACAAATCCTGTTAAGTTTTACTCACCTAAGTACCTACATGCATACATATATATTAAAGTAACAAAATACCTATGTTTGTATGTACCTATAAATATTCAAAGAATATTAAGCATATTCAGATAACAATATGTTGTAAGAAAAATGTTGAATTGAAATTTCAGAGAAACTCAAATTAGTCGAATGGTTAATTTAAATGTATTAAATTATATGTATGTACATATATCTATAAAAGTCACTATACACTTGAAAAACATTCAAACGACAAGATGCAAATACAAAAATAAAATTATAAAAAAATAAATAAAGCACTGACATTACTCGTAAATATACACCAAGGTGAATTTAAATACTAGGTGATAGCGTAGCGCCAGCTGATTATTCATGGTGAATTTGAAAATGCCAAAAAGTTATATAAAAAAAAAACTTTTTGACAGTGACGAAAGTTTTTCATATAGAAAAATGCCTGTTGTTCTTGCCTTGTTGTAATTGTTGTAGCAATGCGGTCACCTGGTATTTAATTTCACCATGATATACACTTTGTTTGTGTGTTTGTTTTTTACAATTACATATTGCTTTTGCTTCAGAATGACACGATGACGTTCATAAGTGTTTACTTGCTGTTTGCCTGCTTCTTGCTGGCTTGACTGCTGCTTTTGATTTTGCCTTTGCTTTGCTATACTTTTTCGTTTGTTTTTCTCTGTGTGTGTTTTTATTATTTATTTTATGTATAGCTTTCGTATATTGTATATATTCTCCTCTATTTGTCTAATTTTTATTCCAATTGAAATTTTTTGTTCGTTTTTTTTATTTTTTTCTAATTTACACTTTGCTCTCTTAATTTTTTTATACATATGTATATACCTATGACAAATATGTAGACATATTTAATGCACTGATTAAATTGAATATAGAATTTTTCTTGTTTTAAGTTTTTTCCAATATAGTAGGTATGTATGTACATAATTTAAATTTGAATGAAAATAAGTTTTCATTAAATTTTAAATAATTTAAATGGCTTTAAGCAGCTGTTAATAAAAATTATTCAATACTTAAATAATTGTGTATGTTATATGTATGTATACAATTCTTATAGAATAAATAATACGTCATTTGAATTACAATATCTAAAGCTTTTTATATATGTAGTAGCTATATTGTATCTGTACATGCATATGTGTTATTTTATTATATTCATAATTATTAATTTCTACCTAAATACACAAAAATATACCAGTAATTAGTGGATGTTTGCAAAAACGAAGAACGTTTAACAGTCAAAGTAGAAAAAATCAAAATACTTCTTTTTTTATTTTGTATGTGGAATAAAATGAAGAAAACACACGGTACGTAAGCGGAGGTGAGGCGCGATTTAAGGTGCGTAGACTATATTGAACTGCTAAAGTCAATGAGAATTTTTTTACAAGGCACCGAATCTGAACAATGTTGATGACGAGACGTAGCCGAATACACAGAGACGAACAACACGAAGCCTCACACAATGAATTTTATGATGGTATTAGCTTATTATTATTCTTCTTGTTGTTGTTCGCTACATAATAAGTGCTTATTGGAAAAGAGAAGAGGGAAACTACACCAAGCGGCCAACGTTGTCAACTTGGTGCTTTTATAAAAAAATTTCTCGCTAAAAGCTTGAATAAAATAGCCATTTTTTTGGAAATTGTAACAGCTGAAACTAAGAGGCCCTTTACACGATGCAAATAATTACATGCAATATTTTTTAAAATTGCTACATATCCATAAATACAATATACAAAATTTTTAAAAAATATAAAAAATGGAAGATTTTAATACAGAAGAATTGAAAATGTTCTTGCGCATTAATTTCACACTTCAGTCAGAATAAGAATAAATCAAAAAAGTAAAACACAAACAATGGTAAAAGGAAATGTCAAAAAACTGCATGACAAACGAAAGTCTTGCAACTTTTTCTACCCCTCTTGCTTCTCTACCCCGTTCGCCTACAATCATCAATTGCATGCAAAATTGCATCGTGTAAAGGGCCTCTTTGATATTTTCAAAGTAAACTTGCCTTGTTTTTAGCCGATATATATATATTTTCTAAAACTAGATCCGTTTTAGATTAAGACATTATTTCTCCAAAAATGTCGCTCTTGCATATGGGTATTTTCATACAGCCGTACGTGACATTCGTACGCATATGGAGTAATACAAATCTCACAAAAATAGAAGTTAATTGAAAACAATGTTACAGTATGTTGCAGTTAAAAGTTTCTATGTTTGAGAAAATATGGGCAACCTCGAAACTTTGGTGTCGAAAATATCCGATCAAAATAAGGTGATAACGTACGTGACAAAAACGTCTGCGAATCATGGGAGTTTTTCTTTTCTTTAAAAATCCCTAAAATAAGCTAAATAATGTACCTTTACAATCCTTTAATATTCAAAGAGAAATCAATTCTGGTTAGTTTTATATAAAAGTAAAACATAATGTATGTATGTAACAATTTTTCTCGTATATAAATAATGAAATGTATTTGTAGATAATTTTAGACATAACTTTTTTTTGGTGCTCGTTTAGTTGTGATTCGTCTTTTTTAACTCTTCTCGCCACCGTTTCATGGTTTTACGACTATTTAAAATCTAAATACAAAATTTGCATTTAACATTATTTTTGATGCATTTAATTTAAATTATGGTACTTATAATAACGTATGCAACAAACTTTAAAAGGTAATAACTTTTTTTATTTCGGTTGAAAAGGAAATTTTAGTTAATAACTTTAATTGGAAGAATTCTTATTTTAGAATTGTAATCTTCTTTACCTGCGACTGCTCATATACAAATCACATAGTTAAACAATGTTTTTACATAACGTACGTGACATTAGAATACCATCAAAAGCAAATCAAAAAAGAATACCGTTATTCGAACTCTAACTTCTCGTTTTTCTTATTAATATTTGTTATTGCAAATTTATTTTTAAGATGTAACTGTAATGTTTAAAATCTATTAATTTAGTTAATAGCAAAGAGAAAATAATTTATTTTATTTGCAAAAACTGAGCCGAAGGGACATTCAGTTGTTCTCTTCCATTTTTGAGTTTTAAAATTCCAATAACCTGTAAATGCTTCCATTTTATGAAAAATCGAATATTTTCACTTATTAAATCATATTAGAAACATTTTTCAAGTACTCTTATTTTTTTGGTCGTGGTTGACATTTTCATGGAACTACCCATATAAATTAAAATAACAATATTTCATATTTCAATAATGGAATTCACTCTATGTAAACTAAAAAAAAACGAAATCTACATTTGTACATATCTATATATATAAAATTGAATGTATGTATGTATGTATGTATGTATGTATGTAACGTATAGACTCCAAAACGGCTAAGCCGATTTTGATGAAATTTTCACAGCATGTTACTGTGACTCTGGAAGGAATAATAGGGTAGTTTTTTTTACCACGCCCACTTTTACGCCCACTTTTTTAAAATATTGTAATTGGACCGATATTTTGAAATTTTCACAGCATTTAACTGGGACTATGTAATTGCTCCCATATAGTTTTTAACAGATTTACTTCAAATTGTATACACATTATATACTCCAGGCGAGGTAAAAATAAAGATTTCTTAAGCCACGCCTCTTTTCACGCCAAATTTTAGGAAAATTAAAAATCGTAATATAGTCTTAACTACTGGACCGATCGTCATTAAATTTTCACAATAGAATATTCTTACGAAATAATAAATTCTTGACTATGTAAGTGGACAAAGGGGCATGGCCTCGCCTAAAGCATTTCAATAAATACATTAAAATTAAATAAATAAATGTTTGTAAATATATAAATACGTTTTATTTTATTTTATGACGAGGGGGGGGGGGGGTAGCAAAGCACACCGGGTTTAGCTAGTATGCTATAAAAATGCAAAATATGCTCATAAATAATTCCAAAATATATAATTATAATTGAAAATAAATAGATGCCAAAATGTTTCTGATACCAAATAAATATCTAATCATTGGTACTATGCACAACTGAGGAAATTAGATGCATCAACATATTTCCGAATAGAAAAAAAATTCTTATACATATGTATATACATATATGTATGTAGTAAGGAAAAATATAAGAACAATTTAAAAATAAATTTTAACTATAAATTTAATAGAGTCGGACACACGTCAATTGGGCGTACTCTGAAATTTCAGTGTCAATTGGGACTCACTTTTAAACAGTGAGAAAATTTTAACAACAATATCCATACCAGAGATCAGTTATGAGTACTGAAAAAATGAGTATACTTGAATCATGACTTATAATTTATTGTACTTATACGTACTCATACTTGTCTCAATATCATCAAACCAATATTCATCTTTAAAGTTTGAAGTACTCATTATATTCAGACTTAAGGCCCAACTATAATATGCATAAGCAAATTGCAAAAGTTAACGAAAAGGCTGTCAAATGCATAACTAGTTCAGAATTAACTTTTAGGTGGCTACAATGACTTTGAAACTTTTTGTCCACAGTTGCTCATTTATGTTTAAAAAAAATGTTTTTATTTTAACAAAACCCCATTAAATGACTATATTTTATAAATATTATTATATTATTTTATAATTAAAAGAAAACTTCGTACCAGAAACGCATAATTTTTCCTTTTTTTAATTATTCGGCAAAAGTACTAAAATGTACAGCTGTGGCAGCACTACATTGTAAATAATAATAAACGTTTACATACATATGTTTTGTTAATTTTCGTATTGTGTTTGCAAAAATGGAGAAAAAACTTAAAAATTTAAATAATATAAAAATATTAAAGTTAGCGCTTGAAGGCACATTAAAAGAAATAAGTGAACTACACTGTAAAAGAAGAAGACGCTCTTGTTCTGCCAGAGAAATAAACCGCGACAGAAAGACATTTTTGTTAAAATAAAAAAGGCCTCTTTTATTGTAAAGGCACTTATTTTTTTCCGCATTTTGTATTAAATTTAAAATAAATATATTTTCTTCCATTTTGTTCAAAACACAAACAAACAACCACAAACAGCTGATTCCGTACAGAATGTGCGATCAGTTTCGCTTTTTGCTTAAGCAAATGACAGTTGAAAAACTTAACGAAAAGTTTCGTTAAGTACATTATAGTTTGCCACATACAATTTATATGTGTTCGCACGTTTGCTTAAGCTAGCATATGCACATTATAGTTGGGCCTTTATTCTCATGTATGATGTTGTTTATTTTGACTCTCCTTAACTCAATGTACATATACGATAAAAAAAAAATAAGTATGACTCGCATACACTCATGTGTCGTTCATTTTTTACAGCCTGCTTATAAAAATTATATAAAATAATAAATTTTATATTTACCCCAATATGTTTTCCTATAAACTTACTTGTATGTTTTTATATTTCTTTTTTACTTATTTTGTACAAATACCTAACGGATTTAGCTGAAAATTTTTTTCAATGACTTTACTGAGTTGAATACTTTATGAGTATGTGACTATTTTTCTTAAAATGTAAATCTAAATACCGTTGTTTATGAATCAAACATATTGGGAATGGTATGAGCTCGAATTCGGCGTAGTACTCATACTTATATCCAATTGCATTTATAAGTCAACGTTGTTGTGAGTTTGAGTAACTCAGAGTAGTTAAATTGGAATGATGTAAAACTATTTATCAGCGTTGTCAACTTGGTGCGTTTCGCACCATTTTTGGTGATTTTTTTAATTTTTGGTGCGAAAAATTCTTTAGTTGGTGCGCGGTGCGCTTATTTTTAAATTTTGGTGCGCTTTTTAATTTTTGGTGGCACCAAAGAAAATTCAACACAACTTTTTGTTTCAGTGTGAGAAAAAATCTTTCTACAATAAATTACACCTGGTTGAGTGTTTTTTAATTTTTTTCGAAAATGTGATGAATCCTTCAAAAATCTTTGTTTGAAAATCAAATTAACATTTCAAACATGTAAATAAAAATTCTTGTATAACGTGATGGTTTGGTCTACTGAACTGTAGACGAACAACCAGGGTTAGAGTACCAGTGGAATCTTAACAAATTTTATTGGAAAAAATCAACTAGAAAACAGAAATATATAAAAACAAGTACCAAATATGTACTGAAATTGGCTTTTTTACCAATTACTACTTTAGTTCCGAATATCATATTGTGAGCTAAATTTTGAGTGGTTAAATGCTTATTTTATCTTTATTAGCTCATTTATTAAAAAAAGGCTTTTATTATTATTATTAATTTTACTAAAATTCGTTGATAAAAAGTTTTTTATAGAAATTATGATATTAAAAATTTCAAATTAATTCAATAAATATTTGAAATTCTTAACTTGGTGCGTTTTTTTTTTTTTTTTTGTAAATGGTGCGCTTTTTTCTCCATTTTGGTGCGTTTTGAAATTTCAAAGTTGACAACGCTGCCACTTATACTTAAAATGTTATGAGTAGTTGTGAATCGTAAAAAAACGATTCACTGCCGATCTCAGATCCATACCATATTTTTGGTCTTAAGTTCCAAATGTTAAGTTGTCCCATATTTTAGACATATAACTCTCATAGTTAAATTCCATACTAAGATTTAAAAATTACTACGAGCAAGTGATTTAAATATTCTTGAAAATTTGCAACATTGTTAAAGTATATATAGTTTTGTTTCTATTTTTCTTATTGGGAAAGGCGCACAAAACGAATAAGAATTTTTGTTTGTTGTTGTGTAGTACGTTTGTTGCATTTATTTGATTTATTAAATGTACTTTTTGGGTGAATTTTTAAAAAAGGGCACAAACCTTTATTTATTTTGTTTACAAATATAAAAATAAAAGAAAATATGTGCTTGCTACTGAATTTAAACAAGAACCAATTAATAAACAAATTTTTTTGTTTTTATTAAGAGAATTGTATGAACACTTTTTACTTTTATGTAAATTTAGAACTTAAAGACTTACAAAATATGTAGGTATTTATATATTTTTAATACCTATTTCTTAGATATTAATACGTATTCACACTTCAATAAATAGATGGAAAACTAAGTACATATCAACACAAATGCAAATATTAGGAACGCATGTCCAACGAAAAAAAATACCGATTTTTACGCGCATTTTGAACCAACATATGTTTAAATAGTTTCAAATATGTGCGAATTTATATTTATTTATTTCAAAATAATATAAAAAGCCTTAAATTAGGCCATACATTAATAAAAATAATTTTTGTACATAATATATACATACCTGCAATTTTGGTTGCTAAATATATTGTATACTTTTTAATTTTCTATTCCATGTTCATTCTTAAATGCCAATTAGAATGCAGGCAGTACCACTCCTTACTCCACACACAATCAATTGATGTATATATGCGCTTGTTTGTAGATGTAATTTTTCGTCTTATTTTCTTCTTCTATTCTCATTTACTTATACAAAACTAATCGGGCATGAAAAAACGCATACGAAAAAATAATGGCTACCGCAACGTCTCACGTAATAATCACTTTCAGCATTTGATTCGATTTTTTTAATAATTATTGTATATTTTATAACAAATAACATCTACATACTTATATTATTTTCCACTTTAAATATGCCAATTAGAATTTATTTGAGCTTTCGCTTTTTCACCTTTCTTAATAGCAACACTTTTTGTTAATTGTATTCATTTTTACATGAAAACTGTTTTATTTATTATGTATTTATACATGTAATAACACATTTTTAAATATTCATGTTTTGTACTAAACTGTTATTAATTCTTCAATATCTTGCATTAATTTTTATGTAGAATTGAAAAAAAAACAAACAACTTATAAGAAAACTGCGACTTCGTGTTTAAGAATTTTTTTCATAACTATACGCTAATCGGAAAGACCACAAAGTGAAATGTCAAAAAATAAAAATTTTCTGAACGACCTACCCCATACAATAAACCAGTGTTGGAAAATTAATTACTATTGTACTATTTTCAGTACTTTTTGACAACAAAAATACCACAGTACCCTAACATCATATTTAGTACTCTTTGTTTGTTTTGGAGGCCCTTTAGACGATGCAATTTGATGTTTGTTTGCGAACGGGTGAGAGAAGCAAGAGGGGTAGAAAAAGTTGCACGACTTCGTTTGTCATGCAATTTTTTGACATTTCCTTTTACCATCGTTTGTGTTTTACTTATTTTGTTTTATTCTTATTCTGACTTTGAAGTGTGCGTTATAAAAATTAATGCGCAAGAACATTTTCAATTACTTCTTCTGTATTAAAATCTTCCATTGTTTATATTTTTTAAAATTTTTGTATATTGTATTTATATATATGTATGTATGTATATTATTTTATATACATATATATGTATATATATATGTATATTATATTTACATATATTTTAAAATTTTGTTTTCTTTGTTGCGAATGAAAAACTAAAGAGGAATGTGTAATTAAACGTCAAAAAATTGCATGATTTGTTGCACGTAAAATTGCATCGTATAAGTGCACAACATTTTGCGTAGCAATTTTAAAAGAGCATGCAATTAATTGCATCATCTAAAAGGCCTCTTGCTTTGTTCCCTGTTTAGAAATCCAGCGTTGCTATTTTTATAATCATTGACAACATTGGCTTTAAAAGAAGAACATAAGCTATGTTTGCTAAAAAATTTTCAATGTCAGTACATTGCTAGCACATTGGTAGATATGACAACGTTGTAATATCTGACTCTGTGGTTATAAGTGGTGTTCTAAGTAAGCTTGATGGCACGTCAATAAATTCAGGCAAATTAAATATAACTCTTAATTTTTTTAACATAAACCCACTAACTAACACTCCGCTTATATTGTAATCGAAGTTATAATTAGTAGGTGATATTTATTAGATTGCACATATATAACATTCTAAGTACTAAGTACTTAAATCGCTCGCTAGAATGTTATACTGATCATCTGTAACTGATCTCATCGATTATATTCTAGGTACTTAGTTCCATTTACCGCTGGGGTATTTAACGTATTGTTATACTTTGTGCTCTGTATTGTTGGCATTACTCTTCTAAAATCTTAATGGTTTATATTTAAACACTTTGAACTCATATTATTCCAAAGTCAATCAAAGTTTGATTCAAAACTAAACGGAACGCTTGCTTTGTATGCCAAACCGTCTATTCATTAAACACTGTGTATGTAAAATTTTTAAATGACTTAAAAAACAACGTTTCCATCAAATTGCTATACGATTATTTAGTTTGTTAATTTTAAATATAATTTTCAGAAACAAATTTTGCGTAAATGGAAAACATGAACATCTTTCGTTTGTGGCTGTTTAGATATTATGTTTCGTTTGTTTAAAATGAATATAAATATAAACAAATCAGTTTTGACATTATGCCGACATTATCTCACATTATATCGAAGTTAATCGTAAAGTTTTTTCGACTTATTTGAAGTTTCTATTTTATTATTTGTTCATTAATTCTTTCCTAAAATTTGCCTTTTACATGTTTTAATTTACCTACTACAATCTGAAATTAATTCTCAAATTGTAAAATATGGCAACACATACTCAAATATATTATGTTTGTAAACACGCCGCAGCAGTAAGAAAAACAAAGACGTAATAAGTGGAAAATTGTAAAAGTTTCAATTAAAACAATATTAAAAAAAGTTTTAATCAGTAAAAAAACTTACAAAAACATAAATATTTAATAAATAAAAGAGAAAATTTGTGATTTTATGTTTAAATAACAAAAAGATAATTTCATCATATTTGGTTGTGAAAAAAATCACATTTCAAACGACATGTAATTTGTTTGTTGTTGTTTTTTAATACAAGAGAAAGTGTGGACCACGAAATAAAAAAGTGTGCGAAGTAATTTTTCCTAAAAGGGGGGTGTTACAAGGGCAAAAGGGTCGTCGTCGTGATTTCGTAAAGGAATTTGTCATTGCGTGAATCATAGATAAACTACAATCAACATGCTGAAAAGCATGTAAAAACTACTACTAAATTACTCATTAAAATATAAATCTACTTGCATGATCATAGAACAAATGAAAACAATGTTAAGTAAAGTAAAAGGATTAAAAAAGTTAAATGCTAACAATTTGTGCAATAAAGTAATTTTATAAGGAGTTTAACGTAACAGATGCGCTCGCTAAAGTTTCATTGCAATTTTGGCGAACAAGGTGCAAAACAGGCGAAACAAAAGCGGTTTGTCAACTTGTGGCGTCGTCAACTGGTAGCCAAATAACCAAACAACCAGCCACTCAGCCAACCCTGTACACAAAGTACCTACAAAATAAGAAAAAAAGTATATATATAATTGAAAGAACTAAACAGAAAAAAAAAACAAGTAAGAAATAAAAGAACAGTTGCATTGCATCAATTGTGGCTAGAAGGAGCACGTTAGTATAACTTTTTTGTTTGATATCACATCGTCTTAAGCCAAATTGTAGAGAACTAAAGACAATAGAGAAATATTTGTTGATTGTTATTTTGAAAAAGGATTCAGGAACATTGTTCATTCATCATTCATATTATTATTATCATGGCCACAGTTACGCGTAGTGCTAGTAACAGTCCATTGATATCATTGAATTCACCGTTGGATCCCAGCTTGTTTCCATTAAAATCAATCAATGATGTTGTGAATTTTTTTAAACGCTCATTGGAACTGTACCATACACAAAATGTGGAGCCTGATTTGACATTGTTATCAATTGTAGCTGGCTACATTGAATTGTCTCTTACAACCGGAGATGCTGCCCAGGCAGCGGCTGCTTCAGCGGCCGAACATGCATCTTCCTCATCAAATGCAGTAACACCATCATCTTTGGCTGGTATTGTGGGCAGTGGTTTATTGGCGGCAGGTGTGTATTGTTAAATTTTTTGTTTTTTTTGCTTTATGCATTTCATATATGTATGTATGTAGGTACTTTTGTTATCAATGAGATTTTTTTTCGTATGTTCAAAGTGTTTCAATTCAGTTTTGTTCCTCATGAAATATTGCCATGTTTTTATTATAAATCTAAAAGTAGACGTTATACTACAATTGTGAAAACTGTTTACATTCAAATTCTTTTTTTATATTACATATTACTAAAAAATCATTTCAAATTGTACAGCTGCGTGCAACTAATTAAGAGCAGTAGTATTTAATATTTAAATCGTTATGTTAAAGGTAAAATTTATTAAATAAAACCTTAAATTTAACGCTTATTTTTTTTTTGTGGTGTTTTTTATAATTTGTGAAACAAATTAATCGTGCACTAAATAAAGGACAGTGTAAAATTTATTAACATTTTAAAATTCAGGTAATTTTTAAAAGTTAGATTAAACTAATTATGATTACACAGAGTGTTTTTCAGTGAATGAAAAGTCCTTAATACTTGCTTGACATGGGTAAAAGCAAATCCTGTGATGTCAGTACTCGAAAGACTATTGTAAACATGCATCAGGATGAAAACACTTATCGGGAAATCGCAACAGCATTGAATGTTTCAAAAACAATGCATTCGTATTACTCGAAAAAAAAACTCAGAAATCAGCAAATGAGATTCGGATTGCAGTCTTTAGTCAAAATGAAACAAAACCGTCTGTAGATACAGTTAAACGTTGATTGTGAGAACTTAGAAAAATTTCACGAAAGAATCCATTATTGTAACCGAAAGAAGAGACTCGAATTCGCAAAGAAGTACCTTCATTAGATAGACATAGGATGTAGAATTATTTTCGGACGAAACAAAAAAAAAATATGTTCACCGGTTAATGTTGAAAGAACTTGATTCAAAGTACACCCGCGCCACTTTTAATCATGGAGGAATTCTATAATGTTTTGGGATGCTATGTCTTCACGTGGTGTTGGGCCCCTGTACAAAATTGAGGAAAATATGGATAATTTTCAGTTTGCTAGAATTCTAAGCGATACAATAATGTCATATGCAGATGAGAACATGCCA
Organism: Bellardia pandia; assembly: GCA_916048285.2. Taxonomy (NCBI): domain Eukaryota; kingdom Metazoa; phylum Arthropoda; class Insecta; order Diptera; family Calliphoridae; genus Bellardia; species Bellardia pandia. Next base: position 41,959,744 of record OU696530.1, read on the forward strand.
GTAAGATGGATAATTCAACAAGATAACGATAACAAAATAACGAAGCATTCGGCTCAGCACGTCAAGCAATGGTTATTTAACAATTCGTTTACTGTTCTTGATTGGCCTTCATGCAGTCCTGATCTTAACCCGATTGAGAACTTATGGCATGTTGTAAAAAACCCTTGGAAGTCATTCCAAGTAATGTTTATAAAAATTTGATGACCTCAATGCCTCGCAGATGTCAAACTGTTATCGATAACAATGGATTCGCAACTAACTATTGATTAATTTTTTTATTTATTTATTTCAAAGTAATATAAAAAGCCTTAAATAAGACCATACATTAAATATATTACAAAGTTATTTCCTGAATAAAACATACATATAATTTAAATTAAGTAAATATTTGAATATTTGAAAAAAATGTATTTTTGGAAAAATTAACTTTTAGGATGAAATTCGATTTATTCAAATTCCAAAATTATTTCAGAAATTCGACTAATGTAGTCTCATTTAGGACCCTTTGGACTACCCTTTCTAAATAGTGGGATACGTGTGCAACTCGATATTTGTCAAAATTCGTCTAGAGAATTTCATCCTAAAAGTTAATTTTTCCAAAAATACATTTTTTTCAAATTCGATTTATTCAAATTCCAAAATTATTTCAGAAATTCGACTAATGTAGTCTCATTTAGGACCCTTTGGACTACCCTTTCTATATAGTGGGATACGTGTGCAACTCGATATTTGTCCAAATTCTAGAGAATTTCATCCTAAAAGTTAATTTTTCCAAAAATAAATTTTTTTCAATTTCGATTTATTCAAATTCCAAAATTATTTCAGGAATTCGACTACTGTAGTCTCATTTAGGACCCTTTGGACTACCCTCTCTATATAGTGGGATACGTGTGCAACTCGATATTTGTCCAAATTCGTCTAGAGAATTTCATCATAAAAGTTAATTTTTCCAAAAATACATTTTTTTCAAATTCGATTTATTCAAATTCCAAAATTATTTCAGAAATTCGACTAATGTAGTCTCATTTAGGACCCTTTTGACTACCCTTTCTATACAGTGGGATACGTGTGCAACTCGATATTTGTCCAAATTCGTCTAGAGAATTTCATCCTAAAAGTTAATTTTTCCAAAAATACATTTTTTTAAAATTCGATTTATTCAAATTCCAAAATTATTTCAGAAATTCGACTAATGTAGTCTCATTTAGGACCCTTTGGACTACCCTTTCTATATAGTGGGATACGTGTGCAACTTGATATTTGTCCAAATTCGTCTAGAGAATTTCATCATAAAAGTTAATTTTTCCAAAAATACATTTTTTTCAAATTCGATTTATTCAAATTCCAAAATTATTTCAGAAATTCGACTAATGTAGTCTCATTTAGGACCCTTTTGACTACCCTTTCTATACAGTGGGATACGTGTGCAACTCGATATTTGTCCAAATTCGTCTAGAGAATTTCAACCTAAAAGTTAATTTTTCCAAAAATACATTTTTTTCAAATTCGATTTATTCAAATTCCAAAATTATTTCAGAAATTCGACTAATGTAGTCTCATTTAGGACCCTTTGGACTACCCTTTCTATATAGTGGGATACGTGTGCAACTCGATATTTGTCAAAATTCGTCTAGAGAATTTCATCCTAAAAGTTAATTTTTCCAAAAATACATTTTTTTCAAATTCGATTTATTCAAATTCCAAAATTATTTCAGAAATTCGACTAATGTAGTCTCATTTAGGACCCTTTGGACTACCCTTTCTATATAGTGGGATACGTGTGCAACTCGATATTTGTCCAAATTCTTCTAGAGAATTTCATCCTAAAAGTTAATTTTTCCAAAAATAAATTTTTTTCAATTTCGATTTATTCAAATTCCAAAATTATTTCAGGAATTCGACTACTGTAGTCTCATTTAGGACCCTTTGGACTACCCTTTCTATACAGTGGGATACGTGTGCAACTCGATATTTGTCCAAATTCGTCTAGAGAATTTCAACCTAAAAGTTAATTTTTCCAAAAATACATTTTTTTCAAATTCGATTTATTCAAATTCCAAAATTATTTCAGAAATTCGACTAATGTAGTCTCATTTAGGACCCTTTGGACTACCCTTTCTATATAGTGGGATACGTGTGCAACTCGATATTTGTCAAAATTCGTCTAGAGAATTTCATCCTAAAAGTTAATTTTTCCAAAAATACATTTTTTTCAAATTCGATTTATTCAAATTCCAAAATTATTTCAGAAATTCGACTAATGTAGTCTCATTTAGGACCCTTTGGACTACCCTTTCTATATAGTGGGATACGTGTGCAACTCGATATTTGTCCAAATTCTTCTAGAGAATTTCATCCTAAAAGTTAATTTTTCCAAAAATAAATTTTTTTCAATTTCGATTTATTCAAATTCCAAAATTATTTCAGAAATTCGACTAATGTAGTCTCATTTAGGACCCTTTGGACTACCCTCTTTATATAGTGGGATACGTGTGCAACTCGATATTTGTCCAAATTCATCTAGAGAATTTCATCCTAAAAGTTAATTTTTTTTCAAATTCGATTTATTCAAATTCCAAAATTATTTCAGAAATTCGACGAATATAGTCTCATTTAGGACCCTTTAGACTACCCTTACCCTTTGGGATACGTGTGCAACTCGATATTTGTCCAAATTCGTCTAGAGAATTTCATCCTAAAAGCTACATTTTTCAAAATACAAGTAAATTTGACTGTTAAGTGCTTAACAGTGGTCTGTTGACTGTAACATTGTCAATGTTTTGTCTGTGCTACTCAAATTCGAATTTATCTTCACACATATATATATAAATACATACAAAATAGAGGCCCCCAGCCAAATTCATTATTTAATTAAAATAATATTAAAATATATGTCCCAGAGTAGTAAGAAAAAGAAAGTAGTAAGAAAAGGAAGAAATAAGGGAAGAAATATTTAATTAATACTCGAAAAATATATAAAAAGTTTTAAGCGAAAGGCATTGTTAGAATAAGAAAATATACGAAGATCCAAAGGCAAGATATTTCAGATTCTGGCCACTTTTACAATAAAAGAACGCTCCAAAATACAGCACTTGATCCTAGGAATAGTAATCTGAGGATTTCTTGTAGAATGAGAAAATGAAAACTCAGAACAGAGATTATAAGCAGCGTTGCCGTTTTTGGTTATTTCTAACCAAAATTGGTTATTTTTTTTCTCAATGTGTACATGTGTAGATTTTTTCTGTTTTGGTTATTTTTTTTACTGAAAATATTTAGATTTTAAGACAATTAGTAATATATTGCAAGCAAAAGAATTGTGCAAAAATCAACAAAATGCCCATTTTGTTTGGTCTGCCAAAGACAAATTTTAAAACTCAAGCTGTGACATTTTAAGTAAAAGTGATCTCCATATTTATTGTAATATAATTACATGTTTTTTAGTATTTAAGAGAGTAACTTTCTAGTTCCTTATTTTATTGCCAATGAAATTTTTTTTGTTTTTATTATATACTTTTTATTTTTGTTTAAGACATTAAAAATTAATAATTAAACTTGCAAAACTTAATGTAAAGTATTGGATTTTTAAAATTTACAAATTGTAGCATTAGCTTATGTTTCTTTGCATTACTTTTTGCAAAATATGACGTTTAGTTTTTTAAAAAAATTATTTTTTAGTATTAGGAGTTGTGTTGTAAAATACGTTGTTCTATGTTTTTTTTGTTACCTTAAAGTACAAATTATAGTTAAAATTACAAAAAATAAATAAATAGTACATGCATTTAAATTTGGTTATTTTTTTTTTAATTTGGTTATTTTTTTCATAAATGTTGGTTACAAAAAATTTTTTTTCGTGGCAACACTGATTATAAGGTAAGCCAGAACGAATAACCTTATAAAAAAATTAATTTGCGAATATAACATGGACTAAACGAATAAATTTAGCCAAAATACAAGCCACAGTTCTAGATACCACTTCAATCCCATAAAATAAATGGGGCATTAAGAGAGCATAAGCTAATTTATATCTTTTACGACAAGGCAGATATACACTATTAGAATAAATTTGGCGCAAAATACCAAAGGTTTTAGCAAATAAATTATTAGTATGACACTCAAAATTAAGTCGATTATCTAAAAATATCCTTAAGCATTTAAGGTTATCAACAAATGTAATTATCTGACCATTAATAGAGATATTCAACAACGGACAAGAATTACCAATAAGTATAGCTTTAGTTTTTGAGAAATTAACCATTAAAGAATTTAAACGAGACCATTCTAGAAATCGTACCAGGCTATAATTAATATTAGATTCCAAGACATCGGCATTATCCTTATGAGATTTAAACAATAAAAAACGTCATCAGCAAAAATAAAAGATCTACATAAACTGGAGTCTATGTGAAGAGGTAGGTTATTGACATACATAATAAAAAGAAGTGGTCCCAACACAGAACCCTGAGGAACACCAGCAAATAAAGGAAGTGTATCAGAGTAAACTCCAGCAACATCCACAAATTGATGTCTCCCAGACAAATATGAATGGATCAAAATACAGGCTGATTTAGAAAAGTTAAAATGATTAGTCAATTTCATAATTAAGTTGACAAAATTAACAAAATTAAAGGCTTTAGTCAAATCAAGCGATACCAAGGATGATAAGAGTTTATTATTGATATTGTCCCTTATAGAATCAGTTAGAATAACAAGTAATGAGGTAGTGTTATGACCATGTCGGAACACATACTGTGATGGTGAAAGTTGATTATTAACCAAAGATAAGATTTGGTCTTTAAGAAAATGAAATAAATCATTTTTTTTTTGTAAAATTTGTGGTGTATTCTTGATTACGCACTTATATAAAAATATGACTCACAGATTCATAAATAATAATTTATTTCACTCAATATGCAGTTTATTTCTAGAAGTTAAAGTTTAATTGACTAAACCTTTCGTATTATTTGATCCAAATTTACATTTTAGTGTCGTGTCCTTAATTAGTTGTACGTAGCTGTACATTATATACGTAAAACTTCTAAATAAAACACCGAAAATTTAATAAATTAAAAAATTTATTTTCAGCCAACAGCGATATAATTACTGGAAATTCTGTACCATTTCCCGAAGTCACGTTCGAATTGGTGTCGGGTCTATACAAAAAATTTCAAAGTATACTTTCGATTGTAGAAAAACCAAAAATATCATCCACCTGCAATAGTCGGCAGGCTACCAGGGAAGTTATTAAAAAGGTATCAGATGTAATTTGGCATTCCTTGATACGCAGCAGTTATAAAGATCGTGCACACTTACAAAATCTATATAGTTATTTGTCGGGCAACAAGTTGGATTGTTTTGGTGTGGCATTAGCTGTTGTAGCAGGCTGTCAGCTCTTAGGATATAGAGATGTACGTTTAGCTATATCGGAAGATCACGCTTGGGTTGTTTTCGGTAATAAAAAATTAGAAACTATAGAAATAACCTGGCATGGTAAAGGCAGCGAAGATAAACGCGGTCAGGATATAACATCTGGCATAGAATCGGGATCTTGGTTATATTTAGGTGGACTGGCTGTGGTATGTGATAAGCCCATGGAAGTTGCAGCCATAGCATCGGCTATAAATATTTCATTATCTGCCAACAGTGATTGTGTTGAAGTGCAAGAACTACAACAACGATTATTATGGTTGCTTTATGATATGGGTCACTTACGAAAATATCCTATGGCATTAGGTGGGCAATTTACATTACCATTATAATTTAAATATGTGTAAGCAATATGTCTATGTTTTGTTTAGGTACTCTGGGTGAATTGGAGGAAATAAATCCTACATCAAAACGGGTAACCTGCGAACAACTTTACAGAGAGGCTATTGAATCGGCCAAGGCACACTATAAGAACCATCATGTTTATCCGTATACCTATCAGGGTAACTATTACAATCGCTTAAATAAGTATCGTGATGCTTTTGCTGCTTGGGCTAATGCGGCCGATGTTATACGTCTTTACACCTATCAGTGTCGTGACGATGAAGAAATCTACAAAGAACTTCTAGATATAGCAAATGAAATGATACCATATGTTATGAAGACAGAAAGTTCAGGTCATTCAGCTCGCAGCATCTTGCGTGATTCTGAAGTATTTGCAAATCTATTACGATTTTACGATGGTATTTGCCAGTGGGAAGAGGATAGTTTAACGCCCATTCTGCATATTGGCTGGGCTAAACCTCTAGTGAATAATATATGTAAATTTGATTATGATGTACGTTCTCAGGTTGTTATTAAAGTACCCGAAGATGAACCGCAGGCGGTTCGTGGTTCGAATGCACAAACAACAGCGGAACATCAACAGGAAGATACAACAAATGAGGCTAAATCACAAAAATCGAACATGAGTGACACGAGCTCATCACAGCATATCGAGGGAAATAATAATTTAGTTAAGAAAGATGAGGTGGGTTCAAAATGAAAATATTAAGTTAAAAACACTAAATGAAGAGGCTTTATTAGAGAAATTTATACATAATTTTAAAATTCGTAAAACCCATAAAGATAATTACATTAATTTTTCCAAAACATTTCCAGAAATCAAATGATGGCAAAAAATGTGAAATGCCAACAACTTTGGCAGATTTAACGGCAGCATGTGGAGAAAAAATTCTTAATCCTGACTTTCTACTACAAGGTGGCGGTCAACCATTTGCGGAACAACAAAAACTAAACAATCAACATGACGAGACCACTAACGGTACAGATAAGAAATTTAAAATTTCAAAAAATGAGACACCAACAGTCACAGCCATAGGAAATCCAGATACAACAATAAAAACTATACCAACAGACTGTAATTTGAGCAATACGCGAACAGAACAATCATCGTCATCATTAATACCACAAACTCTGACGGCACCGACGCCTATTATAGACGAAGAAGATCCTTTGCACTACATGTTCAAGAGACCAGTTATAACGTTATATAGTCAAAAAATGAAAGGTTTAAAAGATCTGCTACTGGCTGAAAAACTAAACACTCATGCGATATCGTTACAAGTCACCGCACAATCGGTAGCGAGCAAAAAGATACGTGGCGTTGATAAACTAGGTAATCATACTACAAATTCTACATATTCAACAGTTAATATATCAAGTACTACAGATTCCTCAACAGCGGGCGATTCAATTGCAGTTTCTCGGCCGAAACGTACAAGAAGGGAATGAGTTCAGTGTAATAATTGCTGCTGTGACAGCGGGCTGTGCCAGTGGTAAGTTTGTTTTCAGACGACAAAAAAATACAAACTAATCTTTGCTAAGTAGGCTTTTTAGAGAAATTACAAACAAGAAATAATGATAGACATTTTACAAATCTATAGGGGAGTGGGTATGTGTTAATAATAATGGATTATAGTTTGCAGGAAGTAAAGAAAAATCGGGAGAATGAGAGAGAGAAGGTAAGACACATGTTTTTTCTTAACAAAAACTTTGTTAACTATTGTGCAAAGAAGTCTAAACTGGAAGTTGTTAAAAGAATTAAATATTTATTTAAAAATTTAAAACCAGTATACATATTGGTTTAATTCTAATTTTTTTCAATTTATAAAACTTTAGTGTAACGCCCAGCGTGTTATAGGTATAACAAGTTTTTTTAAACATAAGAAAAATTAAAAGGGTAAATATTTTTCTTTGCCAATGCACACTCCCTTTTTAATTATTTATAATTATGTTATAATTTAAGAAAAACAACATTTTATTTATCTTTCCATGATTTTTTATGGTGCTCAAATTATTTTATTTTTTATGTTTCAACACACTACTTTATTTACTTATATTATTATACATATTTTTCAGTTTTTATTTATGTTTACCTGCAAATATATATACATATATGTATTTTTTACATTATTTATTTTTATTTCGTTTAAAACTAACTTTCGTAAAGATTTGAATGTTTTCCAATTTCTGCAATCGCCAAGCTAAAGACGATACGTTTGTAAAATTACTGCAGCAATTTAACATGTAGTTGTGCAATTTCGAGTCAAAATCCACTGAGTTTTACAAGTGATAGTCATATGAAATAAGTGATCAATGTTTTCCGCAATAGGTATTTTGTAAAAGTTAGTTTGTTTTTGGTGTACCAATAAATATTTAGAATCAAATCTCAGGATTAATGTGGATGATAAATATTTTTAACTGCTTGTTATTGCAATGAAAATGATATTTTAATATAATCATTATTTTTTGCTGGGCTGTAATACTGTACTAAAGGCAAAGTAAAGCACACATTAAAATTTAATATAATATAAGGTGACCACGTAATTAACCATAGATTGACCAATAATCTTCTAGGTAGCCAACATCCATGACTCAAGTACTGTCGGTGGCATGAGCATGATGAAGAAGAGACTGTCCAAGGTGGCCCAAAAAATGTTTGGTTAGTTCAGTCGAAATATTTATTCCATCGACTAAGACACCAATATATAGATTTAACTCCTTTGTTAAGGTGGTGAAGAGTGTTACCGTAGACTTCGTTGGTGATAGGATCCCATCTCTAATCCAAGATAATATCGATGGTCTCATGTAGAAAGGCCCTAACTCGCATATTTGAAACTTTACAGGAGAAGGTAAAAACATAATAGAAACTGTAATATTCAACATGTAACTTTTTTTGTACAACTGCTTATAAAAGCGTTATTTTTTACACTATTGCAATAAATTTTTGTGAGGAGGTGTATTTGCGTTAAATGCATTGGAATCGCAAAAAAAAAACAAATTTCGAAAAAATAGCGAGTTAGGGCCTTTCTACATGAGACCAACGATATGAGCGTTTTTAAAATCCAACACCACCATAGTTTGTAATGTCCATAAATATTAGTCCAACACCCACCTTAATGTTTACCGATCGACTCAGAATCACTTCCTGAATCGATTTTACAAAATCCATTTGTCCGTCCATATAAAGGTTGTGTGCAAGGTACAGGTCGCACTTCGAAGATATTGGTCCATTATTTCACCTAGCCCCCATAAAAATGTCCTCCTGAAATAGGAGTTTATAGGTAAAAGTGCATGATTTATGCACATATCCAAACAAATTTCGTCACAAATAAGTTGTATATAAAGCCCCCCAATCACATTTATAAATTTTGTGTAGATCATAGATATAAGGCCCACTGCCGAAAATCACTTTAAAGATCACAATTCTCTTAAAAATGTTGGCATCCAAATAATCTTCAACAGAAATATATATGTTTCATATACATACAAATCACTCGACCCATTTTTATGATGATACCCCCAATACTAGTCATAGCTCCCATATAAAGCCCACTTCAGAAAATCTCTTTAACGACCATAAATTTCTTAAAAATGTGAGTAGCCAAATAAAATTCAACTCAAATAAGTTTCACATATACAGATATCATAACACCTAATTTTATTTATAACAGTCGGTTCATAATCAATGATTTCATATAGATTGTTAAATTCACAATATAATCTTAATGTATCAGCTTGGGCATAATTAGTTCTTACATGTTTGAAATGACGTGTAAATTGTTGAGGAATATTAAAAAGTAACATTATTTACAAGGAATTCAGAGCAGACTTCGTCATTAATTATATAATAATTATATAAATGTTACATTAAGCATAGTTCTTCTACTAAATAAAGTAGGTAAGTTGATATCAGGATTCCAAGGTTAACCACGTAGACAAAAGAGTCTTCATGTTTTTTGGCATTGTTTTTAAAATTTTTTTAAATCTAAAAGAAAAAAAAAACAAAAAAAAAATGTTTTTATTTTAAAAATGCAAATATTTTATTAATAAAATTACTAACTAAATTACTTATCAAAGCAACCAAATTATGCGGTTGCCAATATAATAATTTTTTTAATAGTTTATCACTAATCTGTTTTTGTTTGTCGTGCTTCGAACATCATCAAAATATAAGTAGTCTGGTAGTTTATTTTTTGTTAACCATTCCTCTGTGCTTTTTTATACAAGCTTTGTTGCCAATTCGAGTAGGTTTTTAACAGTGTGCTATCTTATGAATGAAATAAACTAATTTTAAAGGAAATGTTTGGTGTTAACATTTATGGTTATCGATACCAGTGCAATAAAACAGTGATCCCAATTTAAGCAGAAAAATATCTACCTGGATCAGTTGCTTGACTAATCGCTAAATATAAAAATGTTTTATGAAAGTAATTTGGTTTTTAATCGTTTTTGTGTTACAGGCAATTGCATTAAATCTCTTCAAACATACGAATATATGTATTTATGTTCTATTTACTAGTTTATGCGCTGTACTTGTCTTTTATTATACATACTTCCTAATACTTTTGTGATATGTTTTATTTTTATTTTAATTTTATTATACAAACAATTACTAAATAAATTTCATATATGTTCAATTAGTAAATCAATTATTTCCTTATTACATACGACATTTGTTAACGTAACAATTATGCACAAAATATACAAAATTACGCTCAATGTTAAAAACATTTTTAACTTTTTTTAAATTTATATTTTGAAAACTAACATTTACATGTTTTATATCTTAAAGCATTAAAGGCAATTCTCTTGTTCATCCTTTTTTTAAAGTACATATTTGTTAAATAATTGATTGATAATAAACATTTAAAATGAATTTTGTTAAAGACAGTCTGTGATGTATTGAAAATATAACAAATAAAGAAATATTTAAGAAAAAATCAAGCACACTAATTAATATTTAACTAACTTATTATATTTTTTGTAACTATAAAAAAATCAATTTAATTCTATTCTCATTAAAATAACTACAATGATAAGATGATTTATTTGTTGTCCGGGTCTGTGTTTCTATGAGAAGCTTTTTATTCCTAAGGATGGTTTTGCTATCTAGAAATTATAAATGTTAGTAATACGTTTTACAAGTTCTTAATAAAATACATATAAGTATTTATATGTTTACAATATTAACGACTACAATTTTAATTAGGAAACACAGTCCTTTTTTATTTGAATACAATTTCGTAAAACAATTAAAAATAAATGTTGAATGTTTAATTAAAGTAAAAATTATTAAATATATACTTAAATATATATACTATATATATATATATATATACAAACAAAACAAAAATATATACATAATAAAATTATTATTTAGTATTAAGTGGAAAACAAATCATTACCTTTAAATACGTTTGGCGAAACAAAATATATAAATAAAAAAACTACTTTATTTTCTTAAAATTTAAAGTAACAAATATTACAAAATAAAAACTTTTTGGAAAATTGTATTTTTATATTCAAAATTATATTAAAAAAATATTTATGTTAAAAACAAATCAAATAATGTCTTGGGAAAAAAATCTTATTATTTTTTTATGTCAAACACTACTTAATAAATGCACTTAAATTAACAAAAGTAAAAATATATATACAGAAATAACTAAAAAAAAGACAGAAAAACATAGTTCCGCGTGTACTTTATACACTCTTTTATGCAATAATTATTAATTGAAATTTTAAATAGAACCATAATAGTACATATTTAACCAGCTTAGCTCAATATTAATTAATTAAAAGAATACATACATAATAATTTACAATATCGAATTACTAAATCAAAATAAAATACCTAATAAAATAGTTTTTTCCCCTTCAACTCCTACAATAACAACAAATATACAAAATAACATATAAATCTCCATAAATGTTTAAAATGTTAAAAAAGAAATCAAAGAAACCAACAATAAAAGCTGAAAATCTATGTTCAATTTGTCTGAAATGCGTTTATTTATTTCATGTTGTTTTTGGATTAACTTGTATGTAACCCAAATTTGTTTTATTATTATTTTTGTTTTAATTTTCTGCAGGAAATTGTGTATTACTCTATAGCTATTGGACATGCTTTAATGAAACTTAATTTATCGGATAGCTGACTTCAATACGCTTTCAATGAGTACCCATACCATTGAAATCCATAAAGTCAACTAGGAGTTATGACGACTTAAACTTAATAACTGATCGAGAGTTTTGATTTGCATCCCAAAATACTTTAAAAATTTTGGGCGAAAAATTTTTTGGTACCAGGAGAACAGAATTCAGTAGTAGGCTGAAACTGCATAATGAAAATATTTAAACGCTTATAACTTTTAAACGGCTTAATTAATGTTCAAGATATTAATATCCACTGAAAGCGTGGGAATTTTACTTTTTTCTGAATAGAAACAATTTTAATTGCTTACCATAAGCGGGAGATAAAGCGTAAAATAGTAGAACTTTGTGTATTACTCTATAACTATTGGACATGCTCAAATGAAACTTAGTTTATTGGATAGCTGACTTCAATACGCTTTCAATGAGTACCCATACCATTGAAATCCATAAAGTCAACTAGGAGTTATGACGACTTAAACTTAATAACTGATCGAGAAAGTTTTGATTTGCATCCCAAAATACTTTAAAAATTTTGGGCGAAAAATTTTTTGGTACTAGGAGAACAGAATTCAGTAGTAGGTTGTAACTGCATAATGAAAATATTTAAACGCTTATAACTTTTAAACGGCTTAATTAATGTTCAAGATATTAATATCCACTGAAAGCGTGGGAATTTTACTTTTTTCTGAATATGAAACAATTTTAATTGCTTACCATAAGCGGGAGATAAAGCGTAAAATAGTAGAACTTTGTGTATTACTCTATAACTATTGGACATGCTCAAATGAAACTTAGTTTATTGGATAGCTGACTTCAATACGCTTTCAATGAGTACCCATACCATTGAAATCCATAAAGTCAACTAGGAGTTATGACGACTTAAACTTAATAACTGATCGAGAAAGTTTTGATTTGCATCCCAAAATACTTTAAAAATTTTGGGCGAAAATTTTTTGGTACCAGGAGAACAGAATTCAGTAGTAGGTTGAAACTGCATAATGAAAATATTTAAACGCTTATAACTTCTAAACGGCTGAATTAATGTTCAAGATATTGATATCCACTGAAAGCGTGGGAATTTTACTTTTTTCTGAATGTGAAACAATTTTAATTGCTTACCATAAGCGGGAGTTAAGGCGTAAAATAGTAGAACTTTGTGTATTACTCTATAACTATTGGACATGCTTAAATGAAACTTAGTTTATCGGATAGCTGATTTCAATACGCTTTCAATGAGTACCCATACAATTGAAATCCATAAAGTCAACTAGGAGTTATGACGACTTAAACTTAATAAGTGATCGAGAGTTTTGATTTGCATCCCAAAATACTTTAAAAATGTTGGGCGAAAATTTTTTGGTACCAGGAGAACAGAATTCAGTAGTAGGTTGAAACTGCATAATGAAAATATTTAAACGCTTATAACTTCTAAACGGCTTAATTAATGTTCAAGATATTGATATCCACTGAAAGCGTGGGAATTTTACTTTTTTCTGAATGTGAAACAATTTTAATTGCTTACCATAAGCGGGAGATAAAGCGTAAAATAGTAGAACTTTGTGTATTACTCTATAACTATTGGACATGCTCAAATGAAACTTAGTTTATTGGATAGCTGACTTCAATACGCTTTCAATGAGTACCCATACCATTGAAATCCATAAAGTCAACTAGGAGTTATGACGACTTAAACTTAATAACTGATCGAGAAAGTTTTGATTTGCATCCCAAAATACTTTAAAAATTTTGGGCGAAAAATTTTTTGGTACCAGGAGAACAGAATTCAGTAGTAGGTTGTAACTGCATAATGAAAATATTTAAACGCTTATAACTTCTAAACGGCTTAATTAATGTTCAAGATATTGATATCCACTGAAAGCGTGGGAATTTTACTTTTTTCTGAATGTGAAACAATTTTAATTGCTTACCATAAGCGGGAGATAAAGCGTAAAATAGTAGAACTTTGTGTATTACTCTATAACTATTGGACATGCTTAAATGAAACTTAGTTTATCGGATAGCTGACTTCAATACGCTTTCAATGAGTACCCATACCATTGAAATCCATAAAGTCAACTAGGAGTTATGACGACTTAAACTTAATAAGTGATCGAGAGTTTTGATTTGCATCCCAAAATACTTTAAAAATGTTGGGCGAAAATTTTTTGGTACCAGGAGAACAAAATTCAGTAGTAGGTTGAAACTGCATAATGAAAATATTTAAACGCTTATAACTTCTAAACGGCTTAATTAATGTTCAAGATATTGATATCCACTGAAAGCGTGGGAATTTTACTTTTTTCTGAATGTGAAACAATTTTAATTGCTTACCATAAGCGGGAGATAAAGCGTAAAATAGTAGAACTTTGTGTATTACTCTATAACTATTGGACATGCTTAAATGAAACTTAGTTTATCGGATAGCTGACTTCAATACGCTTTCAATGAGTACAAATACCATGGAAATTCATGAAACCAACTCGGAGTTATAACGACTTGAACCTAATAGTTTTTCATTTTGGTAAAATGTCTTTTAATAAGGTAATTTTTATCGGCATTGAAAACCGACAAAATTAAAAAATTATTGTTTAATTTGTTACAAAGGAGATGAAAGTAATAAATTGAATTATAACTTAAAATGTAAACGCATCAGCATGGTGGTGGTTCGGTAATGGGTTGGGGCCTCTCTGGCACATTACACTTTGCTGAAAGGATATTGGACGATATTTTGAAATATAATTTGTTATGATCCGAAGCATAAGGTTTACAATGTAAGGTCGTAGTTGCTATAATAATAATACATCTGGTTAAAATTTTCTCAATTGACATTCATCATTTATTTTGTTTTTGGAAAATATTTTACCACATACACGAAAATTACGAACAGGACTTTTTTTCTTCATTCTTTCTTTCTATAATTCAGCAATCATCCGGTAAAACTATAAAAAGCACATGGATGATGTGATGACAAATTTTAAATGATATTGAAAAATTTATATAATCTCCAGGATTTTTTTATACTCACCATTTTTCACCACTTTTTCAATTCACCACCCACTCACTGCACTATCAAAAAAAAATTGCTAGTGGCTCGATGGGGCTTGTTTTTCCTCTCAACCTTTTTCACCTTTCGTTATTCCGTCCCGTTATTTTTTCTTTCTGTTTTCTTCGGCTTCTGTCGCTTTTCCATTATTGGCCTTTATTTTAGAATCTTGCATTCAGCAGAGGGTTAATCCATAATATTGTGCTGTGTGAATGAAAACCGAAAAAGTTTGAGGAAAAACATTGTACATTTTTCAATAAAAATTGCTTCGTGTAAATTGGGACTAAGTTTATTTATATCATACTTGGCATAATTACACTTTTCTACTTAATTTGGCAGCATCTTATCATTAACAAATTTTGCACAAAAATCTAATTTTACAAGTCAGTGTTTTTTGGAAGAATGTGCTAAAATTATAGCGACCAAATATGTAATGTACTTTCAAAATTATCCTTTCCATTAAAAACCCTAAATTTAATATTTCTAGCGATTTTAGCACGTTTGTATGCGATGTCCGACCATTATTGGCACCACTGCTTACATACAACTCTATAAAGAAGTAAACAAAAGAAATCAAAGACATTGTTTACATGTTTGAAAAATAACGCGCTATAAACTAATAAAAATACTTAAATTTAAATTATATTCTTCTCACCAAAATGTTAACCAAGGACGATGTTGATAGTTGGAATGAATTATTTCCAGATTGTCAAATAAATAAAACAAATTTAAGCAATCCAACTGAAAATTTTCTTACCAATGCTCTGGTTGGCTATTTGCGGAAATTTGGTTTCAACATAGATCCTCCATTTAATTTAAATGCTGAAAATAAAGAAAATAATAGAGAGTCTCGGTTATTTCTCATTAAATTAGCTCGACAGATTGATCATTTCTTAAAAATCACTGATAAAATCTATTCGTTTACCTATTATGATTTAATACGGCCAAGTAAGTTTTTAAAGGGTTTTAAGGCAGTACACGTTAAAATATTTTTATTTTAGCTCCTAAAAAGACGGCACACATGTTGTATATTCTTCTTAATTACTATTATTACTACAATTTGTACAAGGAGAATGTTTTTAAAATAGCTGGTGAAAGCATACACAAATTGGATAAGTTAATGGGTCTTGTAGATGATAAACGTCGCGATAATGAACTAAGAAGAGAGGAAAACAGAAATATGAAATCTACCATAGAAAATTTAATGGAAGAAGTTCCCATGGCTCGTAGGAAACATAAAGAACTTGAGAAAAAGCGTGCACAACAGGAGGAAGAATTTCAAAAGCTGAATAACACCTACCAAGAACTAAAGGAGAAACTAAATCGTTTGGAAGAGAAAAAGAAAATTTTA
This sequence comes from Bellardia pandia, assembly GCA_916048285.2. Lineage (NCBI taxonomy): Eukaryota > Metazoa > Arthropoda > Insecta > Diptera > Calliphoridae > Bellardia > Bellardia pandia. Next base: position 41,976,063 of record OU696530.1, read on the forward strand.
CGCAAACGTGTTGTAGACGATGAAGAATCACAACAATTGTTTAAACAACTGCAGCAGCTAAAATTGGAAATTGCTGAACAAAAGGAAAGAGAATTTTCGAATGTCACGAATTTGAATGAGTGTAAAGATAGCTATGCAAAGTTACAAGATTTAAGTAAAGAAATTGAAAAAGCCCATGAAATCATACCTTTGCGTTTGATACAGCAAGTGAAAGAAACGAATAAGCAGTTGTCAAGAGCTCAAAAAGAGGAGCACGATTTGCAACTCCAACATAAGAACCTGATGCAGGAAATTGAAGAAGAAAATCAAACCAAATGCTCCCTGGAGCAGGAAGAACAGCGTAAAAAACAAGAATACGAAGTCAAGCAAAATGAACACACGAACACACTAAATACTAAACGAAATATGTTAACCCAAAAAAAGAAGCAGATAACACAATTGGTGGAAGAAGAGCACATTTCAGAGTGTCAACTGGAAGAGCAAAAAGATATAGCTCAATACTTGGTGGAAAATATTTCGGAGATTTTGGAATCTTATGAAGATTAATCAAGTTCTAATTCTTATATTTTTATTTGTTATTTTGAATAAACTTACAAAAACTGCTTAAATTACAAAAAAACAAAATAAATTGTGTTTACATTCTTTTACGTTTCCATTGCTTGCTTTTCTAAATGTGCCTTAAGTTGAACATTGAAATCATCTTCGACATTATCATCATCCCAATTGTCTTCCCAAACGTTTACTTCATCCTCATCTTCTTGCACGGCATTAAAGTCTAAAAATGCAAACAAATTTTACACACATGCAAGAAAGAAGTTGGCAAGTATACTACCTTCAGTGGGAAACTCCTCGAATTCATCATCTTCCTCCAATAAACCCAAATCACCTTTAGTGGTCTTTTCCTTGTCAGCCGACATGTTTTATTTATAAATGTGTTTTTGGAAAGAATTATTTAGTTGCAAGCTAAATAGTGTTGCAATTTTAATTTCTGTTGGCTATTTTCGCTTGACAAATGAAATAATTTGTTTTGCCGAGTCATCTGTCAGAATGTTTTACAAGGTGACTCATGTAATGGTGTGAATTGAAACAATATTTTCGATTTGTGGAGTTCGACCGAATATTCGGTAAAATACGTTTTTTGAAGGGTTGTTTTATTGTTTATTAAACTTTAAATTCTGAACGAATAATCTGATACTTAAAGAGCGCACTGATTTCAAAAATGTAAAAAACTTATGTTTCTAAAAAAAATCAGGTTTAATTGTATTCTTAAAAGGTGAGTTTTGCTTTTTCAATTCAGTTTTAATTGCTCTAATAAATGATATTTATCCAAACTGACTACCGAATATATCTTGAGCAAAGGCTTGTCATGCTGAGCGGAGTTCTGTGCGTCTCTAATAACGACACTATTTTTGCAACATCGGACTACATGTGTATGTACAACTGCGTGCAACCAATTAAGGACAGTAATATTAAATATTTAGATCGTTATATGTATATTTATTAAATAAAATGCTAAAATTTAACACTTATTTATTTTTTTTCTTTGTGGTGTTTTTTATAATTTGTGAAATAAATTAATCGTGCACTAAATTAAGGACAGTGTTAAATTTATTCACCCCTATCGTGAATAAAAAATCCACATGAAATTTGTTCTCTTTTATTTTTTTAACACTGAATTTTAATAGGAAAATGTGAAAAGGGAACAAATTTCATGTGGAATTTTTATTCAGGTAATTTTTAAAAGTTATATTAAATAAATTATGATAACACAGAGTGGTTTTCAGTATTTGTTTCTTAACACGTTGGCTGCCAAAGCCTTTTAAGAATTTTGATCGTTCAGTAGCAATGTGATTTAACAATATTGTTCACCTGGACTATTTCGAAGAATTTCACATTTCAAACTTGAATTCGCAAAGAAGTATCTCCATTAGAAGGATGTAAAATGTAAAAACTATATATACTTTTTTTTGTACAATTTGTGGTATGTCCTTAATTATATACACGACTGACATTAATCTTATTTGAAAATATGACTCACAGATTCATAAATAATAATTAATTTGACATAATATGCAGTTATTTTCTAGGAGCCAGAGTTAAATTGACTAAATTATGACAGATTTTAAGAATATCATAAAACCATTCGTAATATTTGCGTAAGCTAACATTTTAGTATCGTGTCCTTAATTAGTTGCACGTAGCTATATTTCCTACTTTGGTGTTACACAGGAATATTAGAGTCATATATTTGAAAGGGATTAGTGGTGAAATAAAACTTGATGACAAGATAATGGCCCATAATCATAGTCATAGAAAAAACATACTTTAAGCAAAAGCATGCTTTTGTTTTAAATTCAGAACAAAATTTATATGTTTTTGTTGTTTAAAAGTCTACTTTTACTTAAAGTATGCTTTTTCTATGACTATGATTATGGGCCAATGTCAACGGTAAGACTAACCGGGGTTTGTGGGCCAAATGGTATTACAATATGTTCAGATAGATAGATAGGACATTGTTGTCTTAGATGCCTCTTATTTTGACACACAACAGTGCAGATTTTGCAAATTTTATGATCATACCTCTGAAACTGTATAATGTTGACGACGAGCAGAGAAAAATGACTCGATAAGCCCAAATATGAAGCACAAAGGAAGCTTTGGGTAACGTGTTTATTATTAACTTTATTGTCATTAAAGAAGACGTACTACTAAAAGCAAATGACGAAATTGAGCGGGAAAACCTGCAGTATGTCGGCTTGAAAACAAAAAAAAATACAAATCCTGGAATTGCTGTTAATCCTCTAGAGGACATGGGTTAATCACCTAAGCGAAGGTGGTCTAAGCAAGCCCTCAAAATCGTTAATGATTTCAGCGTTTCTATTATACGATGATATTTTCATAAAGTTAAATGGATATACATACATATGTACATATGTAAGTTGTTACAACTGGATATTTGCAAACTCATATGACGGAAGCAAAAAAAAATCAAAGGAGCAAAAGAAATAAAAATATGTACTTTAGAATAAGGTCACTTAATACCGAAATTTCACTGTGTGGGTTATATTATTTTGCACTAAATAATTAGAATTAATATATAAATTTTATAAATAATATTTTTAATGTTATGTATTTGAGGAATTATTTTTGAATGCAAATTTTTACATATTTATATGACAAATAAATAAATAACAAAATTCATAATCTCAATGAGTATTAAATTAAAAGAAACAAAGTTTATAATAATAATAGGAAATATATTATTAAATTAAATATAGTATTAAATTAAAAGAAACAAAGTTTATAATAATAATAGGAAATATATTATTAAATTAAATTGTATTAGTGTGTGGGTTGGGCACCAATGGGAAATAACCTACTTCTGAATAAAGGATAGGGAATGACCGCTGATTGTAAATGGTGGACTATCAAGATATAGGTTATTATTATAATGAATATAAAGAAAATGAAACAAGTATTTAATACGTTTTCAGTATGGGTTTATTAACAATTCAAGTTTCTTTTCTTATATTAAATGCTTACGTATGTTATTAAATTTGTAGCAAAATTAAAGGGTGACAATCGATGTTAAGTTTTTGTAGATGTGATGGAAGTTGCACGCACTGCTGGGTAACGTGTTGAGTGATCTCTTGTTTAAAATCAAGTGTTTGTGCGCTCGCAAGAGCAACAGAATATATGTATAAGGGTGTTTCCAAAGTAACGGTCGTTACCGATTTTCGGAGATTTTTTAAATAAAATTGCAACCTAAGCAAATATGCCACGAGGATTGCTTAATTTTGGAGCTACGAAAGTTCAAGCATCGGTAGCAATCGAAAGAATTCATAAAAAATGTAATTTCAATACTTTTTTTGACCATTAAAAAGGTAACGGTCGTTACTTTATAAATGTGCTGTTTTCAAATTTCGGAAACAAACATCATGTATTGTAAAATTTTGCACAGGATGTGTCAAGTAAAAACTCTTATTAAATTCTTTGAAATGTTTTTTTAAGGAATGCGTTTATTTTCAAACCAAAGGAAATTAATAACAAAAATTCTTTTTTTTAAAAAGTAACGGTCGTTACATTATAAAAAGTTAAACGTTTTTTGTGTTTGAATTCATTTATTATGGGTAACAAAAAGCAGCATATTTTTATTAGTATTAAGAAAATTACATTTAATCCTTTGGAAAATGACAGATGCATTTATTTTGTGTAATATTAGTGGAAAAATAAATTAAAAATAATAATTTTAGTTTTGAGCTGTAAAGGGTCATTTTCTGTGGAAACACCCATAACTTACAACGTAATTAATTACTTAACGAAAATTCGTTACTATTGACAAGTAGAAAGGTTATAGCGAGTGTTAGGTTTTAGTGTGGGCAACTTTCATTAAATCTACGAGATTAGGTGTGGTGAGTTTATATAAATCAAATAAAGAATTCAATTAGATTCAAATACATAAATGGCTTAATTCAATAGGTTAATTAATATGTAAGTACAGAAAAAATTAAATTGATCAATAATTAAGAATTTTAGTATATTTACATTTCCGAATTATTTTATAATGTACAAATCTACTTTGTACATAAATATATTATTAAATTAAAAGAAACAAAGTTTATAAATAATAATAGGAAATATATGTATACTAGCTAAACCCGGTGTGCTTCGCTACCCCCCCCTCGTTATAAAATAAAACGTATTTATATATTTACAAACATTTATTTATTTAGCTTTATTGTTTTTTTTACAATGCTTTAGATATACAATATTTTTAGTTTGTCCATCAGGAGCAAACACATATACACGGAATATCAGCCTTGAGCTTTGTTAACAGTAATCTTAAACGCTAATCGAACAGGAAAACAATTTTTAAAATCGAATGGTAAATCTGTTGGTAGCATTGGAATGCGTAGCATAAGTACATCTGTACCTTTATATTTTCCTGTTATAATGGTCGCTTCTATTAAATTATTTCTCAGTTTTTTTTTTACTGCAAGTCGAGAGCCATTGACAGCCGTGGTGATCGATATTACGCAGTAAAATAATTGGCACTCCAATTTTAAGTTGTAGCACATGTGGTGGAAAGCCGGGCACATCGAGTGAATTTAAGAACTCAACAGGATAATTAACGGCCTTCGGGTTGCTTGATTGATTTTATGCATTTTAAAGTGATATCCATCTTCTCCATATGGAAAAATAATAGGACACTGAAGCGCGTCATATAAGCGATGCATTTCAGTAGGTGATGCCATGCCCCTTTGTCCACTTCCAAAATATAGCGATAAATGTGGGTGTGGTAGAAAAGAGTACCCTGTTAATCACACCAGAGTCCCAGTTAAATGCTGTGAAAAATTCAAAAATATCGCTCCAGAGGTTTGGTCTCCAATTACAATATTTTAAAAAAGTAGGCGTAAAAGTGGGCGTGGTCAAAAAAAGTACCCTATTAATCACACCAGACGAATGGTGTGAATGTTTTTAGTTTTTTCATGTGGCATCAGGGCTGCCAGATGAATTTCGGAAAAAATCGTCAAAATCCCGATAAAAAAGAAAAAAATCGTCATTTCGAATTTTAAAAATCGTCAAAAAAATCGGAAACCTTAACAAGTCACTGTTTCTAATAGTATTTTAAAATTTTTATTTAAACGAAAACATAAAAATTCAATTTTATATAGTCTGTTGTACAATACATATCAAAATACATAAATTTTAACTTTTTACATAACAAATCACAAAACATATAATGTTAAACACAACTTGTGTAATATTTTTATAATATCTTAGTCCGTTTTTACTTCTGACTCCTCAAGGCAAGTATTTTTGGATGAGAAGGGAAATAAGAACAAAAGGGGTACAAAGTTGACGGTACTGTCAATTTTCTTATTTCCTTTTGTTTTTTTTTCATGCATGTTGATTTACATTAAAAAGTACGAAAATTGATTTAACGTATGTCAGGACAATTTATTTTATTAAGTTTTAAATATCATTTTGCGTATAGAATTCAATTCATCCATCATATACGAGAACAGGTACTTATTTTCAAAGAATTCCGTATTTTTGTTATTTAAATTTATTTGGCTGAATATGCTTTCGACGTTTTGTTAAAATAGGAGAAGTTTTTGTAGAAGAATTTCCTCGTGGAAATTCAGAAATTGTTTCCTCTTAAAATATTAGTTCGTGGAATTCAGTATTTAAAATTGATTTTTATGTTTACAGATAAATAAGTAATTTCGACTATCCTGTCTCAATATTATTTGGAATTATTTTACTTGAACTTAACAACAATAATTAAGAAAACACTACTATCACTTTTTGTTTTTGAAATATGTCATGTTATTCTTAATATTTATGATATTAAATGAGAACAATAGTTGTTGTCTCAAAAAAAGAGAGAATTTGGTAACAAAAACATTAATAAAACTAACAAATGTTAGAAATTTTTAATAATTCAGAAAATCGTCACTTTCAATGAAAAAATCGTCAAATCGTCATTTTGCTATTTTTGAAACCAAAAATCGTCAAAATGACGATAAATCGTCAAATCTGGCAGCTATGTGTGGCATTGAATTATTTCGTTGCTTAACGTATAACCGCATAACAAAAAGCGAATGTAAAATAGCAAACAGTAATAAGGAATGAGTAAACAAACAGCAATGCACATTTTTGTTATTGTCGAGTAAAAGCAATGCAAAAGCAATGAATTTGGGAATGGTTAGCAAATGTGTGTTCTCTGGTCCATACCAAGCGTTTACGCGTTTCTCGCGTTCTAAACAACTGTCAAAAAAGTATAATCACTGTAGTCGTATATTTTGAGTTTCACGTTTAAAAGCGTAGAAAGCGTTGACGCTTGACGCTGACATTGAAAAATTAAAAGAAATTTATTTTAAAGGTGATGTCGCTAAAAAAATGACGGTTGAAATAACATTTTTTATATGAAATTGACAAACAAATCGATAAAAGACTTCATATTAAAACAAAATTAGCTGGACTTACGGCATCATCTCCGAAAGTACATATAGTATATAGTATTGACGCGTAAAATCTTCACATGTAACTTGAAATACTTGACGCTTAAAACGCTTAGAAAGCTATAAACGCGTTGACGATAAAACACGAGTTGTGGACCTCCAGCTTAAAGTTTAATAAACATGTTGTTTACTTCGCGACATTTTGAAAATAAATTGCTTTAAATATGCGTGTAGCTTTAAATTTTGAGAACTTTGACAAGCAGTGTGTGTAAAAAATTTGAAAGCAAAACTGTGTCACTCTGTCTCTTTTAAAGTATAACTTCATGCTGGAAATGAAAGTTGTAAGTTCCTGGCAAGGTGAATTTATACTAGGTGACATCATAGCGCCAGCTGATTATTCATGGTGAAATTGAAAATGTCAAAAAGTTGTTTACAAATAGTCACAGTTTATTGTTTGTATTTTTGTATTGTTTGTTTTCTTTATTTTATGCCAGATGTTTTTGACAGTAACGAAAGTTTTTACACAAACAAAAATGCCTGTTGTTCTTGCCTTGTTGTAATTGTTGTAGCAATGCTGTCACCTAGTATTTAATTTCACCATGGTTCCTGGGTTCTTTCATAACATTTATGCATCGGCGTAGATAGCCCGGTCTGGGGGAGGCTAAGCCCCCCCCAGAAAAAATTTAGCCACCCCCAGAATTTTTATTCTTTTATTGCATTTTTTTATTTGAACAATTTTCCATAGCTTTTACTGAAAAGTGTTCCAAAAAGATCCCCCCAGGAAAAAGGCCTAGCTACGCCGATGCATTTATGTTCGATTTTTGTTACCTATGTGCGCTTAAGGTTTGCTGGTATTGTTTTATAACATCATTTACAATACTTTTTGAAAGCTATAGCTTTTTTGATATGCCGACAAAGTCGAATTTTAAAGGAATTTGTGCAGGATTTTTTTTCTATTTTGATTTTTGAATGCCCATCACTCGTGCAAATATATGGCGAATTTCATAATAAATATGTTTGCTTGAATTTTGCACCACGTATTGATGTTGGCAAAAATACGGGCACAAATTTGATTAAGTTTTTGTATGTGAGGAAATGTGTAGATATTTCTCTACATAGTTTTTCTGTAATTTTCGGTATGAAAATGTATTTTAATGTAATCAGACATATTTGTATGCCAAGACAAAAGTTCTGACAATGTTGTTCGAACAAGAAAATAACATCGACAAGTGTTGTCTACACCAGATAAATTCATGTGCCGGCAAGAAATTGTTCGCCAAGTGAACAAATTTATGGCATGTCTAGAAGGGAGGAGGGTTCTGTTATACAAGGTGGCGCAAAAGTAAACTTCCGATGTTTTTTGGTCAGCAATATTCCGCGTATGGCGCAGTGTAGCGTAACATTGTTTATTAACGTGTATTTCGCATGTGTTTACTACACAAATGTCAAAACAGAACTGACATTAGGGGCCTCGAAAAATTGATAGCATTTTCTGATAGGAGGATTACTTTTGCGCCACCTTGTACAAATATTTATTAACATGTTAATTATGTTTATCCTCTCTGCTAGAACTGTGAAATGCATGGTTCAATTATCTTGTAGTATTTAAAATTATTATTTTATAACCTAGACACTATATAATTTGAATTAAAAACTAAAATTTATGAACAGACCATTTAATAGTTTTAGGCAAATACGACTGTAAGATAAATTACAAAACAATTTCTGTTAATATCTATAAATACGTACATATGTATGTAGATTTATTATTATCACGTGTTCCATGTACAGTGTATCGCAAAACTATTTTGCATATTCTTTTTTAGCCGAAATTTGTTTTTCATATATTATAAATAACAAGATATTATGTAGAATTTTTATTTAGTTAGTCATTAGTAATTTTTATTTAGTTATTTTTGCATTTTATTAATTTGCATCATAATTTAGTATTTTTTTTAAATTATTTTTTATGTTTTTAGTTTTTAAGTATTTTTTTTTTTTGAATTTTTATGTTTTTTTTATTTATTCCAATATTCCAATTGTTATTAGTAATAATTTTTTTCTTATTGACCTCGATTCTTAAGATCCTTATGTTAAATATGCCGAAGGAAAAATAATTAAACATTTCTGAGAAAAAATACGATTTTATGGGCCACAAGTCCGCGCATTAAGGAGGTGTTGGCAAGTGTTTGGTAGTGTACAAAAGCTAAATTTTAATATCTAAAACTGTGTATTCGTCATTATAATTTTTCTTTGTAAATCTATTTTTAGGAGTTAAGATGGGTTTTGTATTATTATACTTACGGCTTTATTTGACTTCCACTAGACCCTACGTCGACCATCTGAACCAAAAATGTTTCATTTGCTTTCGTCAAAAAATATAACATATTGCCGACACGTAAAATTTTTATTTTCATGGATCAACGAATTATAACTTCATCAATCTGTTATAATTCAAAACGAATTGTTTTTACCTTTCCAAACGACCGTATATATTTCTGGCTTTAAGCCTTAAACACCTGAAATTGAAAATACGTTCTGAATTTCAGTTCCAAATCAAAAAAAAAAAAAAAAAAATATTCCTGGAAAGCTCCAGGACAAAAATAAGGAAGACAGTCTGTAGACGGTCTTAGTGGCTTAACGAAAAAAAAACTGTTTGTTTTTAATACTCAACTGATGACCGTCTATATTGTTCTTTTTAGTTGGTCGTTAATCTCTGGTCGAGATAAATGCAGATTTAAACAGTTTTCTATGGGTATTAGTCTTTCAACCCCTGCTATTCATTATTTTGGACAACCATTCTGTGATAAGTTTTAAATGCCTCCGCTACTATAGATAATTTTATTAAATTGTTGACTGCTTGATAACATCTACTAAACATATAACAAATGTCTTTAAAGCTGTAAAATAATTTTTACAGCAGAAATGTTAAATTATTTTCCCTCTGGTATTTTTAACGCAAAAATCTTCATACCAGTGCGCAGTAAGGACAAAATTATTATTAACAACAATAAAATAAATACATGTCATGTATCCTTTTAATAAACTACATTAAAAAAATTCCAAGAACAATTCTAAATGCAAAATTACCTCCAATTTGTGATGTAGGTAAGGTTTAATAAAAAATACAAAAACTAAACTGATTGTATGACTAGAATATCCTTATTCAGGTTTTTTTTCAACTAATAGGCAATTTTACGAACAACATAATTTATTTCAAATGTTTAGAAATTTTATCTAATTTTGACCATTTAAATTTTATGTAATTACCAATTCTCACCCTGTTTTACGGAGTTTGTCTGATATTCATAACAATATTGAGTGTAAAGCTATGTGTCCAAGATGGTGAGATATTACAACGTTGTCATATCTACCAATGTGCTATCAATGTACATACTGACATTGAAAAATTTTTAGCAAAAGGTAAATTGTCAGTTTACACGACTATAAGAAAACTAACAATTTCATTTGCACACAATTGTCACACAATGAATTTATCTGTCAACTGAAATTGTCAGTTTACACGGTTGTCAGATTGTTGTGTGGCACTCTCAAATTCGGTTTTTCAGCTCTGTGTGTGTGTTTAAAAATTTTATTAATGCACACTTTAATTTAATTCTTTAATTTTCTTCCACTTTTTTCAAAAATTTTATTAATGCACACTTTAATTTAATTCTTTAATTTTCTTTATGTATATACAGAGTTGCATTTAGAAATAACTTCTATGACGATGCAGATGCATAAACTTTGCACATATGACAATGAAAATCGTTTGTCAATTGTCTTAAAACAATGACAATGACAAATTTGTGTGTTTACACGATTGTTAGATGTCTGAAAATATTTTTGTCTTCCAATGTACTGAAAATGCTTTTTCTTACAACGTAGGAAGACAAAAATTTTAAGTTTACACGGTTGTTAAACATTTTCTGTACATTTTTCGGACAACGTTGTAATATCTGACCATCGTGGACACATAGCTTAATTTAACAATTTATAAAATAAAAAAAAAAACATTTTACCATATTCACCACAAGTTAAGAAGCAGGGTATTAAAATTTGGTTCTTTTGGTTGAATTTGATCTCAATAACTTTTATGAATGGACCAATTATGGACTTTAAGCTTCTAAATCCAATATCCAGTAATGTGATTTGGTTGAAATTCATCTCAATAACGTTATATACAAGAATTGTATGGTTAGTTGTTATACTCGGAAGTGGACTTAATTTGGGAGCTATTGCCAAATATGGACCAACAGCTACTAAATTCAGTAGCATTATTGCCATACATACCATTAATAGCTCTACAAAATCTTAAAAATGAGCAGATTGGTAACTTTCTTAGAAATCTTAACCCAGTGAATAAAAGAAACGATGAGTTTAGCTTATGGAAGGCAACAAGATATATAAAAAGACCCACCAAAAGAAATATACCAGTTAAAGATTTAAACGACAATTGGTGTAAATCAAATAAATCTAAAGCTGTAGCGTTTGCTTTACATCTCCAAACTACGTTCCAACCTCATTCACAAAACAACCCTTGTGCTGATGAAATGTTACAATATATATATATATATAGTCCTTGCCCTATGGATTGGCCAATAAAACACATAACTCCTCATGAAGTTAGAGAGGAGATCAAAATTCTCAATTGTAAAAAGTCCCCAGGCTACGACAGCATTGATGCTAAAATAGTGAAAGCCCTGCCGAAGAAAGGTGTTCTCTTTCTCACATTGTTATACAACTCGGTATTGAGATTAAATTACTTCCCCTCACAATGGAAATATGCAGAGATCGTAACGGTAAACAAACCGAACAAACCAGAGAATCTTGTAACATCCTATAGACTGGTTGTATTCTCCAAAATATTCGAAAGAATATTCTTGAAAAGATTACTACCAGTTCTGGAAAAATTTAATATCATACCTGAACACCAATTTGGATTCAGACATAAGCATGGTACCCCCGAGCAATACCATCGTATCATTGCTTATATAAGAGATGTACTGGAAACCAAAAAAATATTGCTCAGGTGTATTTTTAGATGTTCAACAGGCATTTGATAAAGTTTGGCACACCGGGCTATTTTATAAATTAAAATAACTACTTCCAACTCCTTTTTATCTACTGTTAAAATCGTATTTAACTAACAGAAACTTTTATGTAAAAGTTAACGATGCGTCATCTAAAATTTATGACATCAATGCTAGCGTACCACAAGGTAGCGTTTTAGGACCAGTTCTATTTACGATATTCACATAGATATGCCAATCATTTGAAACGTATTAGTTGTAACGTATACAGATGACACTGCGGTATTAGCCTCTGACATATTTATAACTTTAACATACATATAACTTTCTCCTTACGACGAGGAAATTGCAATAATGTATACATGAATGGCATTCAAATTTCACAAAGTGATTGCGTCAAATACTTAGCAATACACATAAGTAGATAGAAGGCTGACATGGAAAACCCATATTAAATATAAAAAACAACAACTAAGTATTAAAACAAAACGACTTTATTGGCTTTTGGGCCACAAATCACAACTACGTTTAGAAAACAAAATATTAATTTATAAATCAATTCTAAAGCCTGTTTGGACGTACGGAATACAACTATGGGGAACAGCCGGCAATTCCAATATTGAAATCTTGCAAAGATATCAGTCCAAAACTCTAAGGTCTATTGTAACAGCTCCATGGTTTGTAACCAATAAATCGATTCACGATGATCTTCATATCCCAACAGTTAAATATGAAATCAGAAGATTCAGCGATAAATATCTTGAAAGATTAAGTAATCATATTAACCTATTAGCTATTTCTCTACTTGATGACTCAGAAGAAGTTAGAAGACTTAAAAATACCACATTCTGGATCTGCCTTTTCGATTCTAAATCATAAATTTCTACTACAATGTACATATGTAATAAATTTGTAAATATTGTTTAAACTGTCTAAATTTTATATTATCCGAAGAATTATATTATGCTGTTGTTCTCAGTGGAGTTCAACACTAAATGTTATATGATTGTTATAAAATTTACTTATTATCCTTAAATGGATAGATTGCAAATAAATGAATTATAAAAAAAATCTGATCTGTATAAATTGTCCAATCAACATTTTATACATATTATATTATCGATATTTATTAGACATTATTGAGGGTTAACTTATTTTTCGGAAGTGGTACGTATATATGAGCAATTACAAAACATGAGCCGATCTTCTTAAATTTCGAAACAAAGAATTTTATGCTCACGTTAAATTTCAATATAATATTTAGACGAGATTTATGAGTGCTGAAGTGATTTTCGGATGAGCGCTTCATGTGTTGAATATGGTCAATTATATATTAGAAATGTGAAAAAAATCAAAAAACCTCTAAAAAGGACATTTTTATTCTTTGATCCAGCTCACCAAATATTGACCCCAGGACAAAAAAATTGATAAACGTAGTCTTAAAATGAATCTAATTTTCATATTAGTCGGGAATATCCGCAACTTTATTTTGGAGCCACCCTAATGTACATATATAGTATATGTACTTTGTTGGGTATATTCATCTCAGGAATATTTCTCAGTGTTACACACGGAATGACAAACTTACATATTCACACCCTCATTCACCACTTATGGCGGTGGAGGGTATAAAAAAGGAAATTGTTACAATTTTTTTTTGGATTTTCCCAATTTACACAACTGCTAACAGTTTTTTTTGCAATTTTATGTTTGAATGAAAAACAAATTTCTCTTGAAAATGAGTAGGCCATATAGTTGTGTGACACACTGTATGTATATAAGTTATTCGTAGTTAATTTATATTTTATTTACGCACACTTTTTTTAATAGCTCAGTTATCTGCCGCCGTTATAAAACATTATTTTTTGCGTTTTCATTAAATCACTTTGAAAAATCTAACAAACCCCTCGTTATGTACTGGTAGTTAATTTAAATGTTTGAGTACAATGAACAAAATTTTACAATTCCGTATACCCCAGATACCTCACCCAATTTACGTTTATCTCTCGCTGATTTTTGATTAGAACTTGTAAATAAAAATTTTATACAAATTTTCATTAGTTGAAAATTTGAATTAGTTTATTTATTTCTATGTTTTTTTGTTGGTGTGTGTGTGTGTTTCTGTACAATGTTTGAAAAACGCGATTCACATTAGAGAAATTCTTCAGTAGTCGTTGATCGTTAGAAGAGTGAATTTGAAATTTAGTAACAACAAAATAATTGAAATTAGTTTTGTTTAGTAAGTGTTTTTAAAAATGTTTAAATTAAATTGATAAAAAAGTGTTTTTTTTTTGTGCAGAAAGAGATTTATATAAATTATTATGATAATGTTTAAAACAGAAAATTAATAAATGAATTTATTTAATTGCACAATTGAATGTGTTTCCAAAAGGCGGAAACTAGTAGTTAGTTAATTAATTAAATAACAAACTAACTGCAGAAACATGAATACGCATATTACAAAATATTAATACTAAATTAAATATTTAAACATTTAATTAAATTAAATAACCTTGACACTTTTACGATTATTTAGCAGTTATTGATAACCAATGTTGTGAAATTATCTTTAGACAAAGTTCAGTTGCAAATTCGGTTATAATGGTTGTCAAATATAATTGAAACTGATTAACTTCTGGTCTTGTTTCCGCCAAAAACAAAGTGTAACTCTTTATGAAACAAACTTTAGTATTATTGAGTCTTAATTGAAAATTATTTAAAATTTGTTAAAATGTAATTTTGTGGGCGTCAAAATAAGTTCAACACCACATATTATTAAAAGAAAAACTTAGAATCGGTAAAGTACAAGTTTTATAATTTATCATTAAAAGGGTGTTGTTTGTGACTTTATGTAGTGAAAAATTTATATAATAATAGACTTACATATAAAAGGTAAATCCCTGCGTGAAATAGGTAAAATCATTGAAAGGCATCGCTGAAGTAAGATCTATAGTAAGAGCTGTAACAGCATACCCAACATTCAGTGCTGTTAAAATAGCTGAAAATATTACGAAAACTTCAGGAAAACCTGTAAGCCCGAGTACCTTTAGAAAAACATTGTACCACGTAAGAAGCCCAAAAAACATATAAACGAGCCTCAAATTCTTTAGAATAATATTATTTTCGCCGATGAAAGTAAACAGCGTTGTCAACTTTAAAATTTCAAAACGCACCAAAATGGAGAAAAAAAACGCGCCATTAAAAAACGCACCAAGTTAAGAATTTATTTTTTTTATTTAAAATAATAATTGAATTAATTTTACATAAAAAGTATAATATTTTTGTATTATAAATATAACAATAAAACAGTCTTCTACAGTTCAGTGTTTTTAGAAAAAAAAAATTAAATAAAACTTAACAAAAATAAAAAATAAGCTAAACAAATTTGTTTGTATTCCTTTGTACCATTTTTTTAATTCCGTAAATTCTATATAAAACTTTTAAAAAAGAGTTAAAAGTAATAATGGTAAAAGTCTTTTTTTTAAATAAACGAATAAAGATAACATAAGCATTTAACCACTCAACATTTAATTCACAACCGAAAGCTTCAGATAATAGTAATACTAATAGTAATATGTGTCAAAAGTATTTTTAAAATGAACGCCTTTTGGAAACCGCAAAGAATATTTAAATATTCTTAAAAAAAAACGTCGTATTATATGTCGCATCAATTGTATATTTTTGTTGAAAAAAAATTAAAAAAAAGTTCTTAATTATAAAAACCGGTTAGCCGATCTGTTTGTAAAACAATAAAAAGTTTTCGGTTACAAGACCGATTCAAATTGATTTGGACATATTTGCGACGTATATTGCGAGTTTTTTATTTGACTATTATGTAGTAGATCTATCGCTTTTTTTACTAACAGACTAATTATTAATTAAGAACTAGTGTTGATTCATATGACTTATTAAGTATTCTTTGATTGTTTTCTTTTAAATGTTTTATTATACGTAAAAACTTAAAAATATTTATATTACGAATAAAAGAATATAATCAAAAACCGCATATAATGGAAAACCCGTATTCGAAACCATTGAAATTTTAACAGATCTTAATGGATATGTTTATTTAGCTGTTATGGCTCTACCGAAAACATTGTATATTGTTGTTTTTCGAAAACACACTGACAATCCAAAATGGCTGATAAATAATTTTTTGTTTTTGTTAAATTTTTTATTAGAAATTTCTAAATTGGGCTCTTGTTTTGTTTGGGAATAGCGGAACTAAGTCTAATTAAATTATATATGTATGTACAAACAAAACTTAAAAGAATTTTCCATTCTAACTCTTCTCTTAGCGCCTCAAAAATGTTTTAATTTTCAAAATGACTCCTAATGAAAATTAGTATATGAAATAGAATGTTTTTAATAACTTTTGCATTATTTGAAAATATTTTGTTTTGCTAAATTATTTTACAATACAACAATAATTAATATACATTGTCGGACAAAATAAAGTGCAGTTTCAAATATTTCCTGTTTTTTTGATTAAAACATGTATTTATTATTTTCCAATAATTATAAATTATAGTTTTAGGTGCCTCATATGAGCAAAATTCGATTTTCGACTGTGATCGAAAATACTTATCGAACGAATTTTCATTTGGTATTACGGTGCACATTCGATGAAAAAAAACGCTATTGTGAAAATCATTTTTTGTGTGTTATTCACAATAGTACATATTCATCAGCTGGTGCTATATTTGTTTACGAATTCTTAAAGAAAAATAAATTAAATTTGAAATGAGCACCACGGAATTGTGGCTTTATGATTCGTCTGATGAATAGAATTAAGCTCCTGTCCTCCCATTTTTTTTGGCCGCCTGCACTTTGGAGCAAATACCTTTTGCCAACAGTGGATCTTCTTCCATGAGAGAAACGAGCTTCTCCAATTGCTATTTTGTACTTACGACCTTATATCTGCAGGATATTAACAAAAAGAATTTACAAGTAGTATTTGACTGACCAAAACCAAAAAACAAATACAACCAACTCTTTTTTTACACGGTTTCTTTTTACACGGATTTGAAGTTACACGGTTGAAAAAAAAAATTTTTTGTAAAAAAATTTTTATTTAGTACGGTTTCAAAATCACTGTCTTGTAATTATGTTTGTTTTTACCGCAATTGGCACCATTGCTGAAATGAACATACATAGTAGTAACTGGGAAATTCCCTTATTCGATAACTCTAATTCTGGATTAACAGCTTTCTTTTGTTTTTTGCTTGCTCTGCCAATTTTTCACCTGTATGAATTATGTATTTTAAGTTTTAATGCTCAATAAAATGCCATGTGAACATACAATTTGTATGCATATATGAAATTTTATAGTTTTCAAAATTTTTTACACGGTTTTTCGAAGTAAATATAGTTCTTTATTTCATCTTACACTGTTTTCAGATGATGACAAGGAACGTATCCCCCATTTTACTATAGGAAACGCCTCTTTTTTTACACGTATTTTTTTGACACGATTTCTGAGGAACGTATCTACCGTGTAAAAAAAAAAGAGTTGGGTGTACTTACATTTTTAATAAATTTTGCACAGTTTTATACAGCGTCGACAGCTAATTTGTGTCCGATAAAAAATTCATGGAACAACGAAATTTTCGACAGTAATGCTAACTCATAATACAAATTTTACACTCGATAGTTGATTTTCGATAGCCAACGAATATCGATTGTCGAATGCAGCTCATAATAGGGACCTGATTTTTAATTCAGTTACTATTTTATCTAATATTGATGTACTTCTTTGCAAAGTCTAACTGCTTTTTTATATTTGCAGCTCGTAAAGGAGCTTTTTCTTAGCGAACGTACTTTTCAGACCGCTTTCGTTAAGTCTTCTTTTGACAGTTCGAGTCAAAATATTTAATTTTAGTTCCTCCTTTATATCTCTGGCTGATGTAAAATAATTTATTTTTGCTAGAATTGCAATATGATCATCGTCTAGCTTCGTGGTCTTATGTTTTCTGTCACAGAAGTTCGTTAGGCTTTTGTTTGACTTTCTTATTTTATACCAAGCAACTATTTTTCTAACTGCAGATTCCGATAACGTATATGTACTTATAACTCAAAGCTTTACCAACAAATCTTTTTCCTTTTCGGTTAAAGTCCTCATTTCGAAAAAGTCTGTGTCTAGCGTTATTTTGTGTGTATTTAAGTAATATTAAATTTAATAAATACGTACGTACTTCACTATAATTTACTGTTTTCTAAAAAATTACCACAAATTTAAACAAAATCAGGAATGTAACTCTTATTTTAAGGTTAACAGAAAACCGCATTTTATTATGTCGCGAACATTCGTCATCAGAAATATACATAAATGAGCGACTTTATAAAATTCCAATGTTTATGTAAGTAATTCAGATACTCCAACAAATAACGGGACTATGCATAAATAGTAAATAATAAATGTATAAGAAAAATATCAAAAAGGAATAAAGGAGCTTTCAAAACCGCACTTTATTTTGTCCGACAGTGTAGGTATGAAAGCAACAAATTTAACAATAAAGCAATTCACTGCTTTCCTAATTAGTTGCTAATTGCACAAAAAAACGTGCTTAAATTTAAACTATGTATTTGAACTATATACGTATGTAATATTTTTACAGCTGTTAAAACTTAAATAACAAAGTATTTATGGGGAATTTGAATTCGTCTGAAGTTGAAAAGCTACATTTCGTAGTATTTTGTAATATGAAAATAAAGTATCTAGGTGTGATACTGATGCTTATGACTTATATTGATTGTTAAAGGGTTTTTTATTGAAATATTTCCCTATCTTCTGTGATATTAATATTAGTTCCCTTATTGAATTACTTAGCTGTTAAATGTTGTAATACTTATAGGTAAAATTTCATGCTATGTACATATTACGTAATAAAACAAGATTCTATAAAACATTTATATAAAAAAAATAAATATTTCGTAATATTTTCGGTCAATATTATCGTCTTTCTGAGAACGCTCTTACGAATTCGGCACATAATCTTGCCACAGTAGTCATTTGAAAACCAAAGATCAATGCTTTCTTAAATTCAGTTTGGTTCAGTTCCGTTGGATGGATTATGAATTTTGTGGGGTTATGTTATACCCCTGACAGACATAGGATTTCTATACCATAATACAAATACTAAAACAGATACTAAATTGCCTTGACAGACATGTAGTACATATACTAGTATTTTTGTTTTTACTTTCCCAATAAACATATTGGCAAGCGTTTTGTAAATTAAGATTGCAGCAAGCTTGCATAAATAAGAGTTTTGCGAATGTCGTTGACAATTTGCTTGCTAATGCAAGTGTTTCATAAATTTAAGCAAAACGTGTCATTCTCGGTGTTAAAAATTGTGTTAATAAGTTGTGTTAATAAATAGTGTTAAATTGTTGTTAAAGTTGTTAAATTAAGTATGTTTGATACTTTTAATTATCATTTGCTATTAAAAAAGGTAATTATCTACTTATTTAATGTCTGTAGCAAAAAGGCAGAAAAGTGTTATGCGCAGAAGCACCGAAATTTTTGAGCATATATGAAACGGTGCGGCTGCAAGTTCTGTACTGGAAAATATAGATACATTTTCCTTGCTTACATTTGAAAGCTTATTTTTATATGTAAATGTTGGCTGGGGTTGAATCAAAAAAAAAAAAATTAAAAGAAATTAAATAAAATATAACTGTCATTAAAAGAACTGACAATCGATTTTGTGAGAGGGTTTCCCCAATGTTTATTGAACACAGCTACAGACAACATACTACATTTATACCACGATTTATTTCGTAGTATTGATACCAGATATAAACCAGCTTGTTTTATGATTTAATTGTAGTACAAGTTAACACACATGTAGTATAGTATACTAATATGGTATGCAAATCCTATGTCTGTCTAGGGTATTAACGATATACTGAGTAAATCGAATTCATTGCAGCCGTAACAGTAATAAGGAATAAGATGCGCCCATTCGGCAAAATCTGATCAAAAATTTTAATAAGGGAATCGACATCAATTTTATTTTGTTTTCAAAACCAAACGAGAATATACTGGTAACCAATGTACGAGGTCTGATCAAAAAATAACCGTTATTTTAAAATTTCGTGAGTTGCGTATGTTCGATTTTCGCAATTGTTTTTCTGTTATGTTGGTACACATGTCTGTTATATATGTTGGTAATATTAGCCATTTTGGATTGTCATTTTGTTTTTGACAGATAAAAAGATTAGTCGTGTTTTAGTGTGCTCTTCGATTTTTTACTATTCGAAAAAATGGATCAAAGAAACTGTATTAAGTTTTGTGTAAAAAATTAAATTAAATGCGCAAGGACATTTAAAATGTTGACTGTGGCGTTTGGCGAGTCTACTATGAGCAGAACACAACCGATGAAAACATTAAAACAGTGAAGAAAATGATTTTGGATAATCGTCGATTTGCTGATGATGTTGGCATATTGTTCGGCTCATGCCAAGCAATTTTTACGGATGTTTTAGGCATGAAACGTGCGGCAGCGAAGATTGTTCCAAAATTGCTAAATTTTGAGCAACAACAACGTCTCATGGACATCGCTCAGGAGCTGTTGAACATCGTCAACGACGATCCAGATTTCCTCAAAAAGGTCATAATTGGTGACGAATCATGAGTGTATGGCTATGACATTGAAACCAAAACCCAATCATCCTAATGGAAACGTCCAGAAGAGCCAAGACCGAAAAAAGCACGTCAAGTTCGGTCAAATGTGAAGGTTTTGCTCACTGTTTACTTCGATTGCAATGGCGTGGTGCAGCATGCATTCTTGGTAACAAGGTCGTACGGTCAATAAGAATAACTACCTTGAAGTTATGCGCCGTTTGCGCAAAGCAATTCGTCAGAAACGCACAGAATTGTGGAAAAACCAATCATGGATTTTGCACCATGATGTGCTTGTGCGTGAGTTTTTGGCCAAAAGCAAAACCGTTATCATACCTCAACCACCGTATTCACCGGACTTGGCCCCCGTTGACTTTTTCCTTTTCCCAAAACTGAAGACACCGATGAAAGGAAAGCGTTTTGCTACGATTGAGGAGATAAAAAAATCGAAACAGAAGCTGTTGGCGATACCAAAAAGTGCATTTCAGAAGTGTTTCGAGGATTGGAAAAAACGCTGACATAAGTGCATTATATCTGAGGGGGATTACTTTGAAGGGAACAAGATAGTTATTGATGAATAAATAAATACTTTTTGAAAATATTTAAAATAACGGTTATTTTTTGATCAGACCTCGTATGTATCTTATGGTCCGTTAATCCTTCATTAATGTTTTTTATTTTATTTTGTAATTTAAACAAATTTTATTAAACATATGTTATACATACTTGAGCATTTAAAGAATTTGTATTTAATTGCCATTAAATTGAACCTATCAAATTGCAGCACACATATTTTTAATTTGCATAAATATTAAAAACGATATTTAATTACTATTGATATAAGCGTAATAATTATGATTGTATATAAATATTGAATTGTTAGAAAATAAAAAGAAATTTATTTAAAACGATTCATGCGCTTCATAATATAATAGTAATATTGTAAATTTATTAGAGTTCGAGCGAACATTCGGCTTCGCTTTTGGAACAGCCAATAATTCGTTATTCGAGTAATATTTGGCAGAATTTCAGTGCTAAAACAAATTATATAATTTTGTTGCACACACATGTTGAGAAAGTTATAATACAAACCAAATCAAATGTCAAAAAACAGTATTTTTTCAAGCTGATATTTTGATTAGTGAAGGTGGACAAGACGTTTTAAGGCTATAATAGATTCAAATGGATCTGTATAGACTCTGTGTTTAATATAGTCCCACAAAATCGAGATACGATTCTTATACTTCTTATACTTATATTATCTGCATTATATTTGAAGAAAATAGTCAAAAATATCTGAAAAATATAGGGGTTGTCTGAAACCTTGGTCTATAACTTGGATCCTGCCGGACCGATGTTGACCATTTTCAATACCATACACTTGGTAAAACAAATAAAGTTTGGGAACAATTTCATTGTTCAAAGTCTTTTTTCGAAGATCTATCATGCCTTCAACAGACGGAAGGACATGGCTAGATCCTCATAGAATCTGATATGGACCCAGAATATATATGTAGATAGTTTTGGTTATACGACCAATATTTCGATGTATTACAAACGGAATGACAAACTTAAACTTAAACTTAAACACATAAACTTTGAAATCTTTATTGGAGTCGATGAAACGATCTATATAATTCAATATATAAAGATTCATTTCATGTAAATGTTGAGCGCGGCTACGCCTCAAATGTTTCATACGCTGGGTCCAATTTTGGCATACTCTCTGCAACATATTGGCCGATATCTCACGAAAAAAATTCTTCAATATTAGCTGCGTTGTCCCTATAGATATGAGCCTTAACGTAGCCCCACAAAAATAGTCTAAAGGCGTTAAATTCACGATGCACTTTCTTAATTGAGCATGAATTTTTATTATAAACCAAACAGAGCATGTTACATAAAAACAGCTGACCTGTCAAAAATAAATTTGTTAAAAAATCACCCTTTACTTTTGAAAATTCAGTCATTTGGTTGGCAACAACTTCGGTTAAGACAACGAAACTGTTGTATCTGTGCGCTAAACACAATGGACAAACACTAAAGTCGGTTCCTTTTAAAAACAACTTTAAACTTAAAACCTACTTTTAATTATCTTGTAACTATAGTCAATATTTAGGGTCGTTTTAAGTTAAACCGACTTTAACTGGGTGCCACCTCATATGTAGAAAATTATTTCATACAAACTGTAAAGAAAAATAAGCAATTGGCAGCTTCAAACAGCTGTCATTGAAAATTGAAAAAAAAACAAAAATCGACAAAATAATAAAATTAAGCGGAAAAATTTAAGAAAAGTGTTTGCGATGGAAAAATGGAGAAGGTAAGATTAATATAATAATTAGGCTATTTTGGCGTTGATTTTATGATAACTCTTTACAGGAACAAAAAAAAAACAAAGAGAGGCGAATTGGGCTACTGCAGAAAGATAATTTTTTTAGTTTTTTATATTTTTGTACACATCCAGTTTTTGTTCTTCGCATAAACAGCTGGTTGATTTTAAAGTGATGTTAAATTATTTAAAAGCAACTTCAGCTGGTTTTAAATTAAAAGTATGTTTTATCGGTTAAAGTATATTTTTACGTGTCTGTAGTAAAAGCAAAATGTACTTTTAACAAAAGTCAACTTTTTAACTAGTAAAGTACACTTTTTGTGACTATGGTTATGGCCCAATAACTTACATATATTAATAGCACTAATTAATTGCTTTGTTCCCAGATTCAAGTACATTCAAACTTAACTGATTAATTGTTCAGTTAATTTTTTAATATACCATATATGTATGTACTTATAATATTTGTTTATGGTTTTAATTAAATTTATAACAATCATTCAAAATGACGAGCAAAAATTAGCGACTACTAGAGATACCAAACGGGACTGGTTTTTCAAATCCCGAGATTTAGGATTTCATAAATTAACTCCAGGATCCCGGGATAGGGAATTGCGAATCGTTATTTTCGGGATTTTTGCTTCATATTAAAACAAATTAATAACAATTTATTTCAAAAAAGTTACTTATGTTAAATATAAATAAAACAAAAAAAAATAAATTGATTGAAAGTTTATAAGCCATTAATAAATACCCTCCGAAACAAATAATTCTTATTCAATATTTTATTCTATATTATTACAGACATTATTAGGTTTTACATATTTGAATTACATTATTTTATTCGTTGTTTAATCAATATTTTTAATTCATTTCTAATACCAAACATTTCTATCTCATTATCAAATTTACTCTTCAATATTGAGATTTTTTAAAAATGTAAAAGTTTTGAGTTCATCCTTCTTTTTTGATTGCTTTTAAGGAAAGATTTCACCAGATCACTTTTTGATATCTCTTTGAGCATAAATAAATGGGCAACATCAACAGAGATTCATATCATTGCGACAAAGAGCTTTGTCTCCTACTTTAACCGGATTTAATATAATATTGTTTAAGTAAAAATAAATTCTTTATCTCTTCGCATAATTTCCATCATAACATTGAATGCATTCTTTTATTTCTATTTAGTATTAAGCTAATGATCTAACATTGCATGATGATCGAAATTTCCATAATATGGTTTTTTGCTAAATTAATACTATAAATATATAGTATTTTTTGAGTATGAATTTGGTATATCACCTTGATTTGTTACACCAATAAAGAAAAAATCATGCAAAGAAGGGTTAAATCAATTAGAGCTTTTTATATAGGAATTTCCAAATTCCAAAAACTGTAGACACATCAAATAGTGCGTTCGAGTTTGGCAATCCAAAATTAATGTTAATTATTTCACCTTTATTACTTCGACAAATGTTTTTAAATTAAAATTTTTGTTGACGATTTTGTAACAAAAAAGTTTTTGGGACTTGTCAAATCCCGAAAATCCCGGGATTTCGGGATTGGTATCCCTAGTGACTACGAGCAATATATCAGTAAAATCTGTTTTGTTTGGCTTTGTTACATTTATTAGGGAACTAAAATGATACGAGAAATTCTGACGTAGTATAAATTAGAGATTATTTTGATAACAAAAATTTTTTTTTTAATTTATATTAGCTAAATTTTGTTTTAGGTGCTCCAATGAATTTGTTTTAGATATAAAATGATTGAGCAGAAAATTTCAAATGTTGTGCAAACAAATTTTAATTGATTTAAATATTAAAAACACATTTTTAAATAAAGGGAAATCTAATCATATTTCTCTTCGGTTAGTTGATCAAATATATCGCACCTGTTCAACAAAAGGGTAGTAACTCAAAATTTCCTATTTTTCAGCAGAGGCAAAAAACTGTTGATATATAAATAGTAACTCTGACGATATGAAAAGTGACATAACGATATTTTTTGACAAAAGAGTAGACAAAATAATGGGAGATATTTGCAGATCATTATGTATCGTTTTTTTAATAAATAAAAAATGAAACTTTCAAAATTTGGTTGAACAGCAAAATTAGCAAAAATTTACATTTTAATATATTTAAACTAAAAAATATTTTATGTAGGCACGTATGGGTTCCGAAAACTTGAACCTAAAACTGGCAATTACACGATCTAATTTTTTGTGTGATAGCATTAATTATCTACAACCGATTCAAGACGATCTGGCATAGATGCGGCCAGTTTTTGGATAATACTTAGTGAAATATTCGACCACTCCTTCAATAGCTTTTTTTTTAATCGTTTTTGTAAGAAATTTTGTGTGTAACGATAACATTAAGGTCTGGCGACTGTGATGGTGGTGTCATCAAATGGGGGCATTTATATATTAGCCACGTTTGCATAATACCCGATTTGTGATTTGGATCGTACATACGCGTCCAAACAATGACACTACCACTACCATGCTTCACTGTTACCTTTTAGGTTTTCTTAGTTGAGTTCTGAATTTGGTTTCGGCCAAACTTACGACATGTCATCTGAACTGAATATGTTAAACTTAGAATCATCGGTGAATTCCAAAATGCAGCCTCCTTGCAAACATGTTCTTTGGCGAAATTTAGGCTGCACAGTCTGTTTTTCGATTTTATAAACGGTTTCTTGTGTGCAACTTGGCCATTAAAATCGTGTTGGCGCAAGACACGTCAAATAGTTTTAACGCATCATTGTTTGCCCAGGTCAGCTTAACTTCAACTTCGGAGGCCAGTTGTGAAGCTGGCAGTGTTGGATTTTGCCTTGTTTTTCTTAAAATGTTTCGCTTATCATGCACATTGAACATATTATTTGGTGACTCAATAATTTTTTGGGCTTTGGAAATGATTTAAAATCATTTCTCGTTGTTCTATCGATCTACGCGGACTCGTTGCACTATTTTAAATTGACACTTGACGTTACAGAATCGGACTCAACATTCAATAGAAAATATTGACAGAAAAGAAAAACAAAAAATTAACAACGCTGCATTGAGCTTTTTGTACAGTAGAAATTGATTGCATAAATTAAGCTGTGACGTGAAAAAACGAGATTTTTTTCTTTTGTAGTTGAAATGTATTAAAATGTAAATTTTTGCAAAAAATGTTTTGTTTTGTTAAGCTACATATGTACAGACGGTTGTTGGATCATACAATGTTGTCAGATCTGGCAATGTGCTAGCAAATGTACTGACATTAAAAAATTGGTAGCAAAAGCTAAATTGTTAGTTCAGACGACTGTAGGAAAACCTTACAATTTCATTAGCACGCAATTAATTTATCTGTCAATAGAAATTGTAAGTTCACACTGTTGTCAGATTGTTGTATTGTCAGGCATTGCAAGAGATGTGTGTTTGTTAAAAACTGTTATATATTGTCATATAACAAAAAAGAGCAATTGAAACAATTTTAGCGGAATATGTCTGTATGTAAAAGAAAGTAAAGAGGATAAAGACAAAATAAAAAAAACGCCGCAAAGTTTGGGTGAAAAAACTGTATAAAACATTTTTGGGAAGGTTTTATTTAATGCAATCAGCATAACATAAACATAACAAAGACAATCATTATTGCAGAGAAAATTTTTAAAAGTTTTTACCTTTTTGTCCCTTCCCGGTACCACCGTTATAGTCTATTAAATTTTACAGGCTTTTACACATTTTTTTAAATTAGACAATTAATATGCCTATATATTAATTAATTAATTGTGTTACTTTCTTTGGAAAGGGGATAGGTAGGAGAAGAATAGGTGGTGAAAGAAGAGTAAAGCTTTTCATATGACAATATTGCAATGTTTACAGTAGTACAGTATTACTGGTGGATCAAAGCTTGATTTATAGTCAGTTTTTAATTATTTTACTTCGGTTCAATGTTATACCACCGAAGGAGGGCGCTATGATAAATATTAGTTATGATAGGATACAAACCTAATAATTATCAGAAACTGATGTTGATTGAGTACCAGCATCTGGAAATCTTACCCATGCCAAGAATACCAACTAATGTTCAAACGCGCTATTCAATTACGCTACAGTACCCTCTAATTAATTTATTACTTCTTGGTCCAAGTCTTGAAAAAATATCTATCTGCGTTCCATATTTCAATAAAAATTGTTTAGCCGTTTGGGATTGGTTGTTTAAGAAACAAATGCACCAATTTTTACCCATTTTATTCCTTCCTGGTCCAAGTCTTGACGATTGCATAGATCTACCTACGTTCAGAATTTCAATAAAATCGGTTTAGTCATTTAGGCGTGATTGCAGAACCAAACAAATTTACAAAGACAATTATAAAAATTATATGAATATATGGATTATTTTAAATTTTTTTTTCAATTTACAGAAACTATGGCCGATGTTCCAAGAATAATAGATTTACCCTCGGTTATAGAACCCCATTTGAAGGGTGCTAAATTGGTATCGTATGCCAGTCGTTACCTAACCAAGGCTGGCGATAATTATGGCAGTCTTATGTTGGCAATTATGGCCAATATACAAAAACCCTCAGGTGAAATTGAAGAACTGCCACTAGTTGCTAAATTGCCTCCCCTAACAAACGATTTATTTTGGCAAATGTTTCAACCGGAACGTACCTGTCTCACAGAAAACGCTGTTTATAAATATTTAGGACCGGCCTTGCGTTCGCTGCAACTGGAAGCTGGAATTGCAGAAAATGAACTATTCGAAGGTTTTCCGGAATATTACGGCAGTCGTATTTCCTTAAAACCAGATGCCCAGAAAGTAGATCGAGATGCAGTGCTGGTGCAGGAAAATCTACAGACGTCCGGCTTTAAGGCGGGTGATCGTCACAAGCCTTTCGATTTGGCCCACACAAAATTGATTATAGGCGAAATGGCTAAATATCATGCATTGCCCATAGCATTGAGATTAAAAAAACCGGAAGTGTTTAATAAGTTTATCAGACCCTATTTTGGAAAATTCAATATGAATACAGGAATGGCGCCCGAGGTTAAGGCTCAAATGGAAGCGGTTAGTTTTAATAACAATTTATCGAATATGATTTTAAACATTAAAACAAATTTCTATGTCTAGGAATTATATCAAGAAGTGGCCAATGCTACCAACAATAATGCCAACTGTGTGGAACGTGTTAAAGAGCTTATGCAGGAGTATGATATCTTTGTGGCCAAACCGGACAAAGCAGATGATCTCTTTACCTCAATAGAGCATTGTGATATGTGGATTAATAATTTAATGATACAGTATGGTAAATCATATAAAGCTTTATTTGTATTTTTTCGTAAAAAATTCTGATTATGAAAATTGGAATTACAGATGAATGCAGCCAGCCTAGTAAAGTGAAATTTGTGGATTTCCAAATAGCTCAATATGAAAGTTGTGTGCACGACATTATTTTCTTGCTATTTTCGAGCGTAGAAATTTCTGTGCTGGAATATCATTTTGATGAGCTGTTGCAGTTCTATTATCAGACATTTATAGAATGTTTAAAATCTGTTCATATTTGCACCAACGAATATTCATTTGTCGGGTGAGTAAGTAAGGGAACAAACAGTACAAGTATTCAATAACACGTCTTGATATTGTTAATTGAAACATGATTAGGTTTTCTTCTGTTTTATTGAAAAAAAAAAAACAAACATATGGAAAACAGAAAACAAACTTGTATAAATTATCATTATTATTTTTGTCAGCCTTGATAAATTGTTTATTTTTATATGATTTTTTCTTTCATCTGTAAAATGATCACAAATATTGTATAATTATTTTTTTTAAAACAGCGCCAATTTAAATTTGTTCAAATCTTATCTGTAATAAATTTTTAATTTTCTTTTTTAGATTCATGAAGGAAATACACAAATGTGCCGGCATTGAAATTTGTCATGCTCTTTTTATGACAAAAATTATATTGGCCGATAATAGTACCATACCCGATGATTATAAGGACATAAATATGGATGTTTTAAGTCGTAATGTGGGTAAAAAGAACATTACTGAGAAAACCGCTGATATTATACGGATCGGTCAGAAATATAGATTCTTCTATAAAGACTAATAGAGTTTAGATTTAAAGTGAATGAGACAGTTGATGTGTTTTACATTGAATTATGATCTAGTTAAGCCAAAAAAAAGACATAAACAATTTTAGCTTTAAGTTAAGAAATTATAAATAAAACAAAAATAAGTATTTTTAATGTTTATACCCTAGACAGACATAGGATTTGCATACCATATTAGTATACTATACTACATACATGTGTGTTAACTTGTACTACAATTAAACCATAAAACAAGCTGGTTTATATCTGATTTCAATACTATGAAAATAAATGAACTGATTGATGTTATTAAAATTTTACAATTTTTACATACAGCCAAGAAGCCTTCATTGGGAACCTGTGACCACGACTACAGATTATCGCAAAACTAGATTATGAAACCCCAAAAAAACCTTAAGAAAAAATATTAATTATACCCTACAGCACAATATTGGGGAGGGTATATTGGATTTATGCTGATGTTTGTAACGCCCATAAATATTGGTCCAACACCCACTTTAAATTATACCGATCGACTGAGAATCACTTCCTGGGTCAATTTAACGATGCCCGTCCGTCCGTCCGTCTGGCTGTTTATGTAAAGCTTGTGCGCAGAGTTTTTTTGAAGATATTTCAATATGTCTTCGTCCCTAGGACGGATAGTATTGAAACTGGTGGAAATCGGTCTATTATTTCACCTGTGACCCATACAAATGTCCTCCCGAAATAGGATTTTAACGATCATAAGTGTTTGAATTATGCAAATATCCAAACAAATTTCACCACAATTGGGTAGTAAATGAAGCCAAATCAAATCTACAAATTTTGTGAAGATCGGTCCATAATGGATCATAGCTTTTATATAAGCCCCACTTCTGAAAATCACTTTAAAGTGCATAACTCTTTTAAATATGTTGGTATCCAAATAATATTGAACACAAATATGTTTCGTATATATAAAAATAATATGTTACAAGTTTATAATGATCGGCCCATAATTAGTCGTAGCTTCCATATAAGGCCCACTTCCGAAAATCACTTTTACGACCATAAATCTCTTAAAAATGTTGGTGTCCAAATAAAATTCAACACAAATAAGTTTCATATATACAGAAATGATGACACCTAATGTTATAATGTTCGGTCCATAATTAGTCAAAACTTCCATATATGACTCTCGCTCCGTAATTCACTTTAACCTACATAATTCTTTTAAAGAGTATTTATATCGAGATAAACATACATAATATTTATATTTACAGAAGTCATGGCACTAAATTGATGGACAATCAGTTCAAAATAGGTCATACCACCCATATAACGCCCATTTCTGAAAAACTGTATTGTACATATACTGGGTGTAGGGCATTATATGGTCAGGCTTCACTGACTATACTTAATTGTTTTTATTAATATTTTTATAATATTATCAGTATAGAGAAGATTACCAACTCCATTGCACATAGGGTTCGCTAGAACAAATATTTGGCCAAAATTATTTTAAAGCCATATTAATACTTTTTTTTAATGAAACAGCATTTACAACCAAGCTAACGCTTATCTTCTTAAGTTTGGATCAATTTCTAAGGTTTAAAAACCGTTAAACCCTTTCATGCATATGTTGTATATATATAACAAATTTGTTTTCGTAAAATTTCGTAAACATACAAAAAAATTTTTTTTTTTCTTATTAGGGCACAATATAGTCCGAAAAAATCCGAAAAGCAATCTTTTTTAAATCTAATTCAGATGTTTCATCAAATGATCAAGAAAAAACAGTTTAATTTTAATAGAAATCCTAGTTTCCTTATATTTTATGAACTTTATATTTTCAATGCATAATAATTTTAAAATAACTTTATATTATAATTCACTTTCCAAAACTAAATTTTCTTTCCCACATTCTTCATCATACTCATCATCAGTACTTTCATCTAGCTCCACTTGCTGATCCTGTAAAGATAATTCAGGGGGATCCTCACACTTTAACATTTCGATAACTTCTGGTAAAAAGGCCGCACGTTTTCTTTGGTGAACTCGTGTGTTTATTCGAAGGGCTGATATTAATGGATCTATTAAATACGTCGAAAAGGTTATCACTACGATTTGTTCTGCGAGCGTGACATAACCTATCGCTTTTATATATTTTATGCCGTGATTCCGCAGCGTCCTCAGCAAAATATCCAACAGGAAGCACTGTGTTCTGCATTATTTGTTTAGAGTGCGCAAGAACTTTATGTACAGTTGGTGTCATGGACAACCAAGGGTATTTGTTTTGGAAATATTCAGCCGTTTTAAAGCAGTAAGTTTCAAACTTATCTAAATCTAAAGGAAACTGACAGGACAAACATATTAGTATAATCCTTAGACGAAACTGACTGACATTCAGTCTCCGAAGCACTTTTTGTTTTTTTCGGACCATCAAAGATTGCTTCAGAAGTAAGCCAATTCGCATATTTCTCATTAAAAACATCTAATCTTCTATGGCACTTTTCCCATTTAATTTTCAAATTTTTACAAAGCAAGCGGACTTTTTCTGAAATATATTTCAAGTACTGATCAGATTTGTCTTGGTCTTCAATTTTTTCCAGTATATGATTAAGAATGACCGTGTACTTTTCTTCTTTGTTTGTGTGTTTTATCCACATTTGAAAAATCTCGAAATTTTTAAGATTGAGGGTTTCTAAAACAAGAATCACAAAAAAAGAATTTCGGAAAATATGCCTTATAAGTACTAAAAAAAATTTAAATTTTTTTTAAATTAACAAAAATTTTTTATAAAAATTTAAAAATATTTTTTTTTTTAAATAAATTTTTAAAATTTTTGCAAAGTTATTCACGTATACCCTGGCTACATTTTTGTAGAATACTAGTAATAAGAAATTTTGATTCCCTGCAAGGTAAACTCAAAAAGTAAAAAAAAGACGATTTTTGAGGCACAAAGTGATTTTCGTGTGCCTAGACAGGCTCAGATTGTATCACTATGTTCACAAAAGTTGTTCGCCTATGCCGTGCCTACATTTTTGTAGAATATTGTTAGTACAAAATTTGGACATAAATAACCGAAATCAGGAAAAAAAACGGATGTGCTTTGACCCTTGATCAAAAGTTGCTTTAAGAGCCACCGTGCACGGCACATAAAAAGATGAATAACTCAAAAATCGCAAATTTCCGCAATTCAAGCTAGGGTGAAATGAAAAATATACATCAATATCTTATGTTTTTTTTTGGTCGTATGCCAGCCGAACTGAGCCGAAATTTTAAAACTCTACGTAAATTTAAAAATCGTCAAAAATTCATAAATTTTATAATACACCAACATATTGATATTTATTTACTTCACCTTAAATATTTTGAATTTTTTATAATCTTTTAAATAAACTATATACCTTCGCTTTATTTTCCATTTTAAACTTTAGAAATTACTTTTTTTTTTTAAAAACTAGAAAATATTTAAAAATGTTAAAAAACACCTGCACTCAACTATTTTTTCAAGTGGACTGACGTTTATCAACTTTAATACTGTAATGTTAAACGGTAAATTGCAATTTACAAAAACAAAATGCATTTGTGGTTGCTCTGTTGTGTTTGCTATTAGATTGCAACAACAAAATTATAATCGTAGCCCATTTAAAATATTTATGCCCCTATTGCGGTTCACAACTTTTTTAATAATTTGGTCGTCTTTCATAAATCGGTATTGCCATTCACAACTTAAATGTAGTAGAGTTAATGTAGAGTTAAAGTCGGGTTGACTGACAGACGACCAAACTTAGTTGAGTTGAGAACGGCAATAGGGGCATTAGTTTTGGCCAAAAATTTGAATTTTGGGACCTTAGTGCATTGGCAGAAATGCAGCCTTATATCACCATAGAACCACCATCATAATTAACTGTAAATTTTGGGTTTATTATACTTAAGGCTTTATTTGGCCTATAGTAGATTTTACGTTGACCATCTGATTCAAAAATATTGCATTTGATGAACCTGGTGTGGGTTTTCGACGTTCCAATTATCGTAAGAATCATATGGTTAATTTGTATAGAAAGGTGACACCTTTTTAGCGTTTCGAAGTCTTATTAATCCTGCTACTACGTTTCGGGTCTTTTGATGACCCATTCGTATTTAACATTGCATAACTTGCCAAAAAAAAAAAAAACGTGTTTGTCCGTCAGACCAACACAGAATCATTCTAACGACGATATATTGCATTGATCACAAGCCTTAAAAATATTTTCGAAATGTACAAATTTTAATTTTCTCAATAAAAAAATGTAGGGTCAAAATATGACCCAAACATAACATGTGTATTTTTTTTCTAACATAGTAGCAGGGTTAATGATATGCGAACTTTATAGAATTTGTTGTCGGAAACTACAGTATTTGAAAAGTATAGAAATAAGAGATTATATAACGGGGGTTTCAATATGAACTATGTTTTCCAACAAACGCATATTGAAATAACATAAAAGTTTCTAAAATTTTACTTGTCGAAATATCAGTAGTAGAAACTTTGACCACTGTGATTGTGTTATTTGTATATTTGTGATATTTTTGGTCAACATAATAGACCCTCTAGGACTTCTATTAATAAATTACTGATCTTAGACAATTGAAAATCAAAAAACAACTGTTGAGAAGCCTTTACATGCTGAACGTGTATGGAACGCTATAATTGGGCCATTTTTGGCTGTTACGGTGAATAGATTACCTATTATCGATGATATGAATATCACTGACAAGTGGTTTACATGACAGTACATAGCAAATTACGGTGCCACATGTCATACAGCCACCGAACTAATGAATTTATTGCAAATCAAATTTTCCGATCGCGTAATTTCACGAAATTCAGATGATCATGCGATTTAACACCACTGAATTATTCTTTGTTGGACTATGCTAAAGGTAGAGCCTATACAGAGTTTTATTACAGCCTTATAACTCTAAATCTGTAATGTGATTAACGAAAATGTGATTAGATATTGAAAAACAAACAAACATATTCACAGCATTACACTGAGAAAAAATTAAATAATTCTAAAAGTATTTCAAGAAATCGGTGCATTTTTACTTATTCTAACGTTTAGTAAGATTTTAGTTTTCATAAAAAGTGGAGTTGGCATGTTTTTTCACTAAGCTAGGGTATTTTATTTAAGAAAACGTTTTCAGCTAAAGGGTGATTTTTTTTTAACAACTTTCCTTGTAGATATTCTGACTACAAGCTATATAGTTCTGATATCTCTGAAGTGATGGCTATCCACCCTATATAGCACAGATCGCGCACACTTTCTAGTTTTGGTAGTTTTTTGAACATTTTCATGTACTACTTTTTTACTATGACAATTCTGCTGTACAAGCAGATACTCTTCATAAAAAATTTAATTTTTATTTATTATCTACAAAGTATATTAATTTCTATATATTATCTGAATAATTGATACTGACGTTTTTTGTTAGTTTTTAATAATAAAATAAAAACTGAGAAGAAAAAATGCAGCTCTGTTAACTTAACAGTCGATAAGTATGTTAATTTATACATTAACATAGGTAATGTTAAAAACGGAGCTAACTGACGGAGCTAACATCACGCACATACATATTAAAGTGTGTCATAATGTTTCACAATTGGATTATATAAAATAAGAAGTAAGTATGTCAATAAAATTAATAAGAATTTTAATAGTAAATATGTTAAAAAAATTAATAAGAATTTTAATAGTAAGTATGTTAAAATTAATAAGAATAAAAATGTTCAATTATGTTGTTGTTGTTCTTGGGGGTTTCGAGGGTGGTTTATGTGATAACATAAATCCCGCAATGGTTGACGCGCTGTAAATTAATATTGAAGAATTTATTCGTGAGATACCGGCCGATATGTTGGAGAGAGTTTGCAAAATTTGACCCAGCCTATAAACCTTTTGAGGCGTTGCCGCGGTCAACATTTACATGAAATCTCTTTAAGCATTGAATATAGATCGTTCTATCGACTCAAATAAAGATTTCATACATTTCTCTAAATTTCATGTGTTTTTTTTTTAATAAATCCGAAAGATCTTAAAATATCTTTATTTAAAAAAAATTAAGATTTTATAAAGACAAATTCATGGTTGTATAGTTACAAGGTGAGTGCAAACCGACAACAAATACAGCAGGCATTTTGTTTGTGTAAAATACTGTACTACTGTCAAAAACACTTGAAAGAGTATTACTTTTCAGATAAGTAAATTGTAAACAAAGTCAGTCAGATGTGTTACTTCACTCACCTTGTATATTTACACCATGGACAAATTATACTAAAATTTAATGCCTTTTAAATTTATATAAAAATGTTTAAAAATGTCAATAAAAATTACATCAACATTTAGTTTTATATTTCTGATTTTATTTTACAGTAACTAGTAGTCATTAATCAATGGCATGCCAAAAATGTACAATAATAAATAATGAAAAAATAAAAACATTACACCAAATACATAAATTTCCAATAAAACTAACAATAATAAACACCAACAAACAACTATTTAAAATTATTTGGCAAAACACAATTTATAAAAAATATTGAATAATTTATATGCATACCGCAACAGTTTGTTAATATTTATGTTTATAACCATAATTTTACATGGTAAATAGGTAACGATGTGATGTAGGTTTTTAAGCCACTCAACATAATTAACAAAAATATTAATTAACATTTCTATTTAACATTTCATTAGAATTTCTGTTATACCCTGGTGTTTTTTTGAATACCTCATGGACAGATCGCAGACCTGAGTTTATCGTCAAGATGACATTTTACGAACAAGGCGTTATACGTTCATTGATCTGGGTCAATAAATATATTGAGGCGCCCATCATAAAATTGAAAATTTTACAAAATGTTTTCCAGCAGAAAGTTGGCACCCTGTATAATGTCACGGTCATAATGCCGTAGGATTTCCATGTTTCAACAAGCTTTTCACAACAACAACTCTATGACCTATCCTATGAAGCAGCATTTCTATGTTATGAATAATGTGCGTGTTGGTCTGCTCAATTATGTGATCCCAAAACTAGTTACACTCTTGTGGGAGGTCTGCACGAGAAGGCAGCAAATAAGAGTATTATGAATTTAATAAACTATAAGCTGACATTCAAAATAGCATAGAAGTCATGTAAAGAAACTTAAGTGATAATGAGTGGCAATAAGCTTGATTGTCAATTTATTTTAAGGCTTGGCCAGCTAATACAGAATCAAATCTAGTTTAAAAATATGTTTTCATTTAAAACTGATTAGTTTTCCTTTTTAAAACTGTACTAAATTGACAAATAATTTTAAAACGTATGCATGTTTTGCGTTGTGAACTTGTTATTTTTAGATATTTTTTTTTGGGCCACTGCTTCTTTACCAAACTAGTTCCTTATTCAAAGACTTTTGCTTGAAATTATCACTTTCGGAACTATTTCAACAATTTATACTTTTGTTGGTGTTTTACCATATATTAAAAAAATAGTTTTAAAAGTCTTATATTTACCAAAGAACTACTTGCTTATTAATTCCTAAATTCATTAAAGAGTCAATTCTTTTTTAACCCTACACCAACATAGTGGGTAGGGTATATTGGATATGTGCTAATGTTTCTAACGCCCAGAAATATTGGTCCAATACCCACCTTAAAGTATACTTTCTTACTTGTTTTATAATATCTTAGTCCGCTTTCACACTCTTCAATTCTAACTCGTCAAGGCAAGTATTTTTGGATGATTTCTTAGTCCGCTTTCACACTTTTCAATTCTGACTCGTGAAGGCAAGTCCTTTTTGATGAGAAGGGAAAAGAGAACAAAAGAGGTACAAACTTGACGGTACTAACTTGTCAGTTTTCTTATTTCCTTTTGTTTTTTCATGCATGTTGATTTGCATTAAAAAGCAAATTGAATTGACGTGCGTAAATGAAATGGCCAGTTCAAAAGAATTGAACAAAAACAAAAAAAGAGTGTGAAACAAGACTTACAATATTTTATAAATAAATATCTGAATTAATTCAGGTTAAATTACAATGTCAAAACAATTCAGTTTATTAAGTTTTAAATAATATTAATTCAGGTTAAATTACAATGTCAAAACAATTCAGTTTATTAAGTTTTAAATAATATTTTGATTATAGAATCCAATTTATCCAACATATACAGGTACATACTTATTTTCAAAGAATTCCGTATTTTTGCTATTTAAATTTATTTGGCTGAATATTCTTTCGACGTTTTGTTAAAATAGGAGAAGTTTTTGTAGATTTTCCCCGTGGAAATTCAGAAATTGTTTCCTCTAAAAATTTTAGTTAATGGAAAAATATTTAAAATTGCTTTTTATGTTTACAGATAAATAAGTAATTTCTACTATTATTTGGAATTATTATACTTAAATAATTGTCAATAATTAAGAAAGCACTACTATTATATACAGCCATGTCACAGAATTTAATTCCGTTCGGAAGTGGAATTAAGTCCCTTTTTTGCTACTATAGAAAAAGCAAAAAATGTTTTCGGAATGAAACCACTTTTAATTTGCGATGTGAAATTGTAATTTTAAGAATTTCAAAGTTTCATTCCGCAAAAAATTGTTCGTTTTATTTTTCTATAGAAGCAACGTACGGAATTAATTCCACTTCCGAAGGGAATTAAATTCTGTGACATGGCAGATAGTTTTGTTTTTGAAATATGCCATGTTCTTCTTAATATTCATAATATTAAATGGTAAAAATAGTTGTTGTCTCAAAAAAAGAGAGACTTTGGTAACAAAATTAATAATAACACAAACAAAAGATAGAAAGTTTTAATAATTCAGAAAATCGTCACTTTCAATGAAAAAATTATCAAATCGTCACTTTGCTATTTTTGAAACAAAAAATCGTCAAAATGA
The DNA here is from genome assembly GCA_916048285.2 of Bellardia pandia. Taxonomy (NCBI): domain Eukaryota; kingdom Metazoa; phylum Arthropoda; class Insecta; order Diptera; family Calliphoridae; genus Bellardia; species Bellardia pandia. Next base: position 42,014,003 of record OU696530.1, read on the forward strand.
CTATAAATCGTCAAATCTGGCAGCTATGATTATATACTCTTCACCTTTGTTGTGGATGCATAATTATATTATATACATACATATAGGTATATAGTATATTATATTAATACACTTTGTTTGATAGTTTTTTTGATGAAATTTTCAGAGGTTGTCTCGGATTTTTGCTCATATCTCCGTTATTTATGGACGGATTTTGCTGATTTTAAATAGCAAACTTCTCGAAAGCATGTCTGACAGAATTATTGAAGATTTGGATCCCGAAGATATCTGGAGACTTCAGAAAATTGATTTCAAAAGACCGACAAGGCTTAATAGACTCCGCTATCTACAAGGATCCAGAATATATATACTTTATAGGGTCGGAAAATTATATTGTGGAAATTACAAACGGAATGACAAACTTATACCCTGCAAATAATATTGGACTACGTGATCCATTTTAGATGAAATGGACTACTTACAACATGGTCCAATGTAATGCAGTCATGGACCATGTCATAGTTAAACAAGAGTTTGTAGTTACGACATGGTTTCGTGTTAACACGATTGCATATTGAGTTGTTGTTGTTTAAAGCTAACCCTCTTGAGTACTCCATGGAGTAGTTTTGGGACTACTCCGATGGGTTATATGGTCCAATCCTAGGACATCGCAATGTTAAATGGACCACATTTTTTTCATATATTTGGAGTAGTTTTGGAGTACTCCTACTCCTCTTTGGACTAGTCTTTACATGCATGTATGGACTAGTCGCGTTATTTGCAGGGTATATACCCTTCGCACGAAGGTGAAGAGTATAAAAACATTTAATAATTGTCTTAACTGTTTATATCCATTTAATATTAGCGCCAAAAAGTATGCACTCAATAAAGAGAACAAATTACAGTAATTACTATTGTTAGAGTTGCCATTTTGGTATATTTACTAAATGTAGTAAATTAATTGTTTTATAAAATATATAAATCGATTAATATGGTGTTCAGACATGTATTTTTAATTGAGTCAATTATTGGTTAATTAAAAAGTGTTCACACATGCTCAATATTGCTCATTTAATTAGCGTTTGACAGCAGCTGACAAAAATACAATACAATTACAATGCACTCGGGAAAACGTCAACGCTCGTTTACGTCAACATCTCAAAACGTCAACCCTTATTTTACATTACCTACTCTAATGAAGCAATTATCTTAATTGAAATTTTGTATGGATAATTGAATTCAATTAGGGGTTAATTAAAAAATTTCAATTAAAATGCATGTGTGAACACCATATAAGGCTCTTTATTTTAACATATAGTACACAAAAATCCATTGCAGAATTAACTTGAATTACGTAGTATTTTAGGTACTATCCAGGACATCCTCAACAAGTTGGTATATGTTATGGCAACATTTTTGAATATAGAAGGTGCCTGACACAATATGAATATATGCTCAATACTCGAAGCGTTAGGTAGTAGCATATGGTTATAGATTTATGTTACGTCCTAGTTAAATATATACTTATTATACATTATATATCTTCCATTTTGCAATTAAATATTTTAAAATCACAAGTCAATGGTTTATTTAACTCTGAATAATTATAAGAAAAATAAAACAGAATCATATAGGTAATTGCAATTGCTGTAAACAGACAACAAACAACAAATATACGCTAAAGATTTTTAATTGTTACTTTTAATTAATTATCAACAGCATACTGTTACATATAATGCATGAGGGAAGAGGAATGGTGTTGGAGCGGCCACTTAAATATTGTATCTGATTGTGCAAACAATAACAACAGCCAGCACACGAACGACACCAGCAAAGCAATTAAACAAACGATTGGAAGTCTCCTCGCAATCTAACAGGCCAGCCTGTTTGCCAAGAATGCTCCGCCAACAAGGGTTATTAAAGTGCAACGACTTGTAATGAAATAATTGTTATCACACACTTATTTCTACGTACTAGAGTTTGGCACATAAAAACAAATAAAATGAAAAGAGGAACATATTTTTATCCAATAGTTAAAGGACAATACTTTGAGGGATGATTTAAAAAAAACACATTGTTTTAGTTTCAATTAAATATAACTAAAAAGTAAATATAACTAAGCCAGTTTGAGTGTTGTTTCATTTATTAGATACTGATTCTTTTTTAAGAGATTTCTACAGATACATATCAGCAGATAGATAACTATTTCTGTTGCTAGGTCTGATACACTTGTATGACTTCCAAACGTTTTGTCTAGGATTTTTTCCATTTTTATTCAATTTAGTTTAGGTTGTTAGTTAAACATTAAATAAGAATTTTCTGTTTTGCATACATAGTTGTGACCACGCCTTCACTTTAATCTAAAATAAATCATGATAGTTGAAAATTAAAGACTTTAAATTCAAATATCCTTTTAAAATATTGGTAAATTAGTTTTGGGCAATTATTCGTTTATGAAGAATTACGATGGCGGTTTGGAAACTTCTTAGCTTAGCACAGAAAGAGAATAGTTAGTTTTTCAAAAACATTTTTATTTTTCAATATAATCTCCTGAAACTTCAATACACTTAGTCCAACGCTTATCTAGCAATTCTATCCCTTGATTAAAATAGTTTTTCTCAAGTCCTTCAAAATAGTGGTTTACAACTGCAATTGCATCTTCATTTGAGGTAAAACTCTTGTCAGCTAGGATTTTTTTAGATTTGGTAACAGGTAAAAGTCACTGGGAGTTAAATCAGGAGAATAAAGTGGGTGGTCATGCAACTCGTACTTTAATTCGTTGATTTTAGCCATTGTTAAAACACTCTTGTGCGCTGTTGTGTTGTCTTGATGAAAAATTATTTTTTTTGTGTTGTAAGCCAAAAGCAATAGTACTCTGAATTTATTGTTTTACCCTTTTGCAGACAGTCAATCAAGCATTCACTGCCTCATCATGAAAACTTCTAAAGAAATCATTATAGGATAGGGGAGATTTAGTCTCCTAGCATGAACTCCGATCAGACAGTGATCCTGTGTCCAGTGAGATGTGTCATTAGCGAAGAATGGCTGGATCAAACACAGCCAGAGAAATTATAGATTTTTCGAAACTATCCATATACTCAACTTTCTTAGAAATGAGAGATATATATAATGGCTGGTTCTCACAAAAGTTTATGGTTATTGGACCTTCGAGTGAACTCGAAGATAGCAACTAACATAACCTTGAGTATGATTAGATATTTGTATTTAAAATACTTTATTTTTTAAATTAACTTTAAACATAATTTAAAGGCGAATAAAAAAACTTTGAAGAATAACGTTGTGCGTTAGATTTTATGTTTGGCTAGTCACAGTATTCTGCATTCTTCCTCATTTCTTTTGGTAAACGTCCTGGTAGTTAAGATATATTTCAACATTTTCTGCCAATGCTTTGTTAAAAAGTTAACTTCCTTGTTGAAGTGTTTCTTTTTTTTTTTTTTGTGTGTCAATAGTAAATGTTGTGTTACAATGCTTTTAATTACAATATATAGAAAATAATTAATATATATAATCATTTTTATTATTCTTTATTTAAAAATACAAAGGCGCGTGTGTTTTTAAAAAGGGGAAATGAACTTTTATATTAAACATTGCACTGATTGTGTGTGTTAAAACAAAATAAAAAACGCACGAATTCATTTAAAAAATTATTGTTCTTTTGTTAAAAGATGACGAATTTCTGTGCTTCTTTATAATTTGAGCGATTCTGTAGGAAAAACAATTGAAATTAAAATCCAATATATGTACAGTGGCCCCTAGCTTATTTTATGGAGTGAAGTTTTTTGTTTTCAAAGCTCCATAAAAGGAAAACAATAGAATACGTTATTTAAGTTTTTACAAGACCGATTTGTGCGGTTTTTGCTTTTAGCGAATTGCGCCGAATTTTTCCACGATTAAGCGGCATAAAAGTAAAAGAAGGTATGAACTCTAGCTACTTTATTAAATTAGATTTATATTTCATGTCATAATGTTTTTATTTTGCAGGAATTCTTAATAGACCGGACATTCGTCGTCTAATGAAGGACCAACAATTTGAACTTGCATTGCATGATATGGAGCTATTGGGCTGGAATTCTGTGAAATCAGTAATAGAAAATGTATTAGGAAATCATCGGTCTGAAAATTGGCGAATTTTAATTGGAGATATGCTGACCGCATTTAAAAACTTAAACGTCAAAATGTCATTGAAAATACATTTTTTGCATTGTCATACAGAAAAATTTAATGAACAATCACCAGCCGAGTCTGATGAACATGGCGAGAGATTTCACCAAGTAACAGCCAGACTCGAACACTGGTATAGTGGCAAACAACTTGATTCGCTATTACGGGATATTTGTTGGAATCTGCAGGAGGAAGAAGAATAAATTTGTAAATAAAAACTTAAACTTTAATTAACAACAAAAATAAATGTTTTAATTTTTGAAGTTTCGTCTGGTTATTATATATTTCATCTTTTGTGAATAAAATCAAAAGTTGTAGACAGATTTTAATTATTTATGTCTTGTTTTGTTTGGAACTTTGCTTGCTATACCTGTAGCAAAAATTAGAAGCACAGCTGCGTTTTCCAATTTTTTATGCCGTTTTAAAAAACAAAATTTTTGAAATTTTGCTAAAAAAAACTATTTTTTTTGGTAAAAAAAAATTATGTTTCATCAACGACCGCGCATATTGGAAAAAAGTTTAACCTTACTTAAAGAAAATTTCATTGCGGAATTTCGGTTTTTTTAGTTTATTCAATAAACTAAACCGTTTTTGAGTTACGCGAATATATGTTGTGCAACCTCCTCCATTTTCGAAATAACGGTATATTTCGAAAAAACGAGCTAACCTAAAAAAACGGTTAGCACCACTGGATTCAGCGTACCCGAATTAGGTTAACCCGCCAGGTGCCCCGTTTGTCACATTTTTCAACTAGCACAGTGTAATTAAACAAGAAGAGTGAACTTGTACTTCTACCAGATAATCTACAATCGGCTGTAGATTTTGTGAATAATCTGCCAAATAACATTTTTCCTTCAAATTATAACAAAACCAATAATAAAAAGAAAAATATTTTAAAAAAAATTAAAAAATTCAGTTCCTTAAGGAACTGTGAACATTTGCTGGAAATTTAAAACAATTTGTAAACTAAATAGTAAATTAGCTGTTAAATGAAGAATTTGTTTATACTTTCTTGACATTTAACAGTGCTACCATATTTTTATCATAATTAAATATCAAACGCAATTTGAGACTGAAAAAATGAAACCATATTCAATTTCGTATTTAAATATTAAGTTAAAAACTGGCTATAACAAACCAAAAACATTTTTTGCAAAATTTTACATTTTAATATATAAAAATGAAAAAAATTATTTTTTTCATGTCACAGCTTATTTTATGCAGTCAATTTCTACTATAGCTCAATACAGCGTTGTTAGCTATTCGTTTTTCTTTTTTTACTTTTATCAATATTTTCTGTGGAACTCTGAGTCGGATTTTGTAACGTCAAGTGACAATTTGAAATAGTTAAAATGAGTCCTCGTACAATGGCAGAACAACGAGAAATGGTTTTAAACCAATTCCAAAATGGCCACTCACAGCGAAAAATAGCAGAAAGCTTCCACAGTCCAAACAATTTCTAAACGTTTCATCCATGAAGTCCATAATAAGGGCAGAAAGGCACCATATAAAATTTTCAATTAGCCAAATAAAATTTTCAACTTTCAATTAAGAAAAATAAGAGAAAATCCAGGCTATTAGCTTCACAACTGGCCCCAGAAGTTGTAGCTGAGCTAGGCAAACAATGTTGCGTTGAAACTTTTTGTCGTGTTCTGCACCAACATGATTTTAATGGCCTCAGTTGCAAGCAGGAAACCAAACCCGAAAAACAGTCTGTGCAGGCTAAGTTTCACCAAAGAATATGTTTGCAAGGAATCTGCATTTTAAAGAAGTCCACAAAGAAAACCTCAAGACACCGCCATAAATGTCGCCAGATCTTAATGTTATCGATAATTTATGGTCAATTTTAGGAATCAGCATATGAAAATACAAAATTTCTAACAAAAACTATTTCAAAAAGCGCTACTGATGGAGTAGTTGGCCGTATCTATGACAAATCGCCTTACATCTGTTGGTGATAATAAAGGCTATCACACTAAATAATAAATCGTGTAATTGCCAGCTTTAATTTCAAGTTTTCCGAAACCTATAGGTCTTTGCGTAAAATAAGCTGTGACGTGAAAAAAGCAGCATTATTTTAGTTTTAATACATTTTTAGTACATTTTTGCAATAAATGTTTTTTGTTTGTTAGACTATAACATTATTTCTTTTAAATGAGACCAATTTCTTTTTTTAAGTTCCTGATAATTTTCTTTTCATGGAGTTTGAAAACAAAAAAATGCGCTGCATGACATGAGCCACTGTATGTATTTCATTAATTTTATGAATGTATGATTCGTTTGTGCCAATAAATATTTTGTTCTAAAAGTCATAATATACTTACATAGAACAACAATTTTTAATGCTTTACTTAGACCTTTGCAATTAGTTGTCTCCATGAAACTTTTGCATCAAGAACCAAAATTATTTTCATTTACTGATTTTTTCATTTACATACAGTACATTTCAAGTATATTTCACTATTTACACTACACTACATTCAACTATTATGAAACTATGCTAAAAGTTCAACAGTTGTATTGCTCGCCCTTGAGCGTTTGCTCTCTCCATCCATGTTTAAGCCCTGATAACAACAACTGCTGAATGAATTGGAAAGACTTTATGCTGCCTTAGAAAAATTTCCTTTTTTTCTTATCATGATTTATGACTTCAAATCAACTCATTGACGCACTGGGGGAAGAATTTGCTAGGTTCCATTTGTAAACAAGTAAACATAACAGAACACTTAAAAATTCATAACTACATACATACATATACATATATACAATAAGACTCAAGATAACCCCATTAAAGATGAGACGAGAATGAGACACAAGTGTCAAAGCAAATAATGTATTTAACAGTAAAATAAATATAAACAAATAATTGATTGACTGACTGACTGCAGCGAAAACCCGATTAAAATATATGTTGTAACATTTTATTTAAACAATATTTTATAATAAATAAAATAGCTAATGTCAACGCTTTGATAATGTACAAGGTTGGCAAACAAATTTAATTAAAAACTAGACACTTTTTTCTAAATGATTCGTACCCTACATAACAGTAAATTATAAAAAGTGTTTGCTTTGTTATAATTTTGAATTTAATGAGTTTTGAACTTAACTTTGAATATTTTACATTTAATATGTGGTTCAATAATTTGTTGATTAAATATTGGTATGTGTTTGTTTCCACCACAAGTCAATCTTAGCTCAAGAACGAGCCGAGTTTTACTCGACCAAAGATTGTCAATTTAACGATATCTGTTTATGTGGCACCGGAATTATCTCCTACACTATATTTTATTATTATGCGATCTCAGTCTAAACTGATCGTTCAATAACTGCAATAGACTCTGGTTCAGGAATTGCCTTGCTTAAACTTGGCATCTTGCGATCTCTCAGCCATTTCCAATATATGCAATAAACTGCAACAATAAATAAAAAATGCAATCCAGAGTTGTCGAGAATTGATATAATTGGATAATTTGGACAGTTAATTAAGTCACTCAATTCTCGGTCGATAAATCTTATAGATTATCTTCATAGTCTAACTTAGCTTGAACATCACCATAACACAGTCATGAAGGCGAGAATAATCATATCTCCTTGATTGTGACATCCAATATGTAGCAGAATTTTACCAAACTCTTCAAATCTTTTGCAGATCACTGTAGCATATAGTATCATTTAAACGAACTCTTTCGTATTATTTTGAATCCCTTAAAGATATTTTATTTAGACTCTTCCAAAGAATGTTTGTTTTTTGGTCGACAATAGTTTGCTGCCAATATTTAACGTAATCTGTATTTCAGTTCTTTTTGAATCCCTGGAAAGGTATTGTAAGGAGTGATTCATTTACAGATTGTTGGTCCATTTGGAAGTTTCAATTTCCGATCACTATCGGTATTTCGTGAAATAATTTTGACATCCATGTCTATAATAGTAGCTTACTTAACTACGAAGACTTTTGACTTCCATAACTCTAAAGAAAAAAATCCTGAGGTGTGACATCATACGATCATGGCGGACAAGACCGGAACGCAAAATTAGCGAAGGTCGATGATGAAAATCTGATTAATATGAAGACATTGTTGTGGTATGAATCTTTACGTGATAAATAGTCAAAAAATACTAAATAAAAATAAGATGACAGTGTGAAACCCAGGCACGTATGGGTTTCGAAAACTAAAAATTAAACTGGCAATTACACGATTAAATATTTGGTTTGGTAATATCTACATTAGATTTAAGGCGATTTGGCATAGATGCGACCAGTTTTTGGTTAATAGTCTGCGAAATATTCGACCACTCCGTCAGTAGCGCTTTTTAAATAATTTTTTTTAAGAAATTTAGTGTTTCCTTTTGCTGATTTCTAAAATTGACAAAAATTTTCGATAACATTAAGATCTTGCAACTTTGACGGCGGTGCCATTAAATATGGGCAGTTATATATAGGTATTAGCCACAATTGCACAATACCCGATTTGTGCTTTGGATCGTTATCCTGATCTTATATCTAGGTTCTCTGCGCTTTCCAACAAGTTATCATTCAGGTTTAACCAAATGTTAAATTTCCAGTACCCGCAGCTGACATACAGGCCCCAAACCATGACACTGCCACCACCATGCTTCACTGTTGCCATTAGGTTTTCGTTCTTGAGTTCTGTATTTGGAATCCGCCATCTGAACCGAATATGTTTAACTTAGATTCATGGGCGAAGATGATCGAATTACAAAATGCAAACATGTTCTATTGCAAAATTTAGCCTACATAGTCTGATTTTCGGGTTTCTAAACAGTTTCTTGCGTGCAACTTGGTCATTCAAATCATGTTTGCGCAAGACAAGATGAACAGTTTCAATGCAACATTGTTTGCCCAGGTCAGCTGTAACTTCAACTTCGGAGGCCAATTGTGAACCTGATAGCCTTGGAATTGCCCTTATTTTTCTACCCTACACCACCATAGTGGAAAGGGTATATTGGATTTGTGCTGATGTTTGTAAAGCTCAGAAATATTGGTCCAACGCCCACTTTAAAGCATATCGATCGACTCAGAATCACTTTCTGAGTCGATTTAACGATGTCCGTCTGTCCATCCGTCCGTCTGGCTGGCTGTCCATGTAAAGCTTGTGCGGAAAGTACAGGTCGCAATTTAAAAAATATTTCGATACAATTTGGTACGTGATATTTTTTTGGTCCAAGGACGGATGGGATTGAAACTGGTGGAAATCGGGTTATTATTTCACCTGGCCCCCGTACAAATGTCCTACCAAAATTGGGGTTTAACGATAATAAATGTTTGAATTACATACAATATTTATATTCACAGAAATCATGACACTAAATTTTGGATGATCGGTTCATAATAGGTTATATCTCCCATTTAGCGCCAGTTTCTGAAAAACTGTTTTATACATATACTGGGTGTAGGATATTATATGGTCGTTGTTATGGACCCGATTTTCACTTATTTCATCTAATAGCTGCAAGAGAAGAATCACCACGTTTCGTCAATATTTTAATTACAGCACCAATCAATTTGTTGAATTGGAAGATGAGATGTCAGAACTGATGGTTTTTTGCCTTTGCTGCTGTAACTTAGTACGACTTTTTCTCGGCTGCTTGTGCAACGACAGCAACAGATGAAACGCTTAATGATTTTTTTAATCCCTATAAGCTTTCTCCTATTTTTCTATTTGAATGGCCATTTTGGAAATGGTTTAAAACCAATTCTCGTTGTACGCGGACTTATTACAAGATTGTTTGTTAGACTATAGCATTTTTTTTAATACACCAATTTCTTTTCTAAGTTTATTTTAGGTTTTCTTTTAAATGATAAATAAATTCTTTGTTTTTAAAAACATTCTGATTGTTCTGATTGAAAAAACTTTTACCATTGCTCTATTTATTAATTGCTATCATATATAGCGTGCATTTTTAATTCGCACAGGTTGGTCTCATTACTTTTTCATTAGTTTTAAAAGTTTAATATACATACATATGTATGTATAAGTAAATTGTTGATTGAATAGCAAGAAATTGTAAAATGACAAAGAGGTGTGTATGTTGTTATTTCTAAATGAATATTTGAATTTTTAAATGTGGTTGCAAAAAATAACAAACAAAAAAGAAAAAACAACATGAAAATATTTTATTACTTTTTTTAAATTCAAGGCTAAATTCTGCATTTAACATTAAAGCATGAATATTTTACTAAATTGTGTAGCAAATTTCAAAGCCATAGAAGGAGCTCTTAAGGAGAGTGTGTGATGAGTTAGGTCGACTTTATGGAAGTACCAAAATAAGCACTAAGGACGCGTTGAAAAAGGGAAAAAAATTTAAAATGTTGAAAATTTTTTAAGGTAAAATTTGCATTTTCAATAACAGGTTTCAAAATAATTAGGGTGTTTTTTTTAGATTGAAAGAACTTTAAGTATGTTTAGTTTGGTTTGGCGCCAGTCTGCCTGAACAGCGCTTTCAAATTATGCAAATTTATTGTGAAAATTATGGTTCTTAGTGTTTTTTTATGTATAGAACTTTGACATAGAATAAAACAAAGATAATTACACCCTACCAAATGTCCTCCCAAAATTAGGGTTTACCCATCATAAATGTTTGAATTATGCAAGTATGCAAACAAATTTCACCACAAATGAGTGGTAAATGAAACCAAATCAGATCGGTCCATAATTTATCATAACTCCCATATAAGGCCCACTCCCGAAAATCACTTTAAAGAGAACAACTTCCTCAAAAAAATTGGTATCCAAATAATATTGAACGCAAATATATTTCATATATGTATATACGAATAATATGGAACAATTTTATGATGATCGGTCCATAAGTATTCAAAGCTCCAATATAAGGCTCACTTCCAAAAATCACTTTAAAGAGCGTAACTCACTTAAAAATGTCGGTATCCAAATAATATTGAACACAAATATGTTTACAAATATGATTACAGCTAATTTTATAATATATTATATTAAATCTTTTGAAAGTATTTATATCGAGATAAAGTTTAACACATAATAATATTTATATTCACAGAAATCATTTTTAGATTATCGGTCCATAATAGCTAATCTGTCCCATATAGCGCCCATTTCTGAAAAATTGTTTTGTACAAGTACTGGGTGTAGGGTATTATATGCTCTGGATTCACCTACTATACTTTCTTACTTGTTTTTTAAATTGATATGAAATTCACTTTATTCGAAAGATAATCATCTATTATTATAATTTAAATATGACTTCTAGCATATGACTGGCTCGGACGTAGTCTAAACTGAAATTTTCGATGACTTTATTCAACATTTGTGGCCGTATATTGGCAATAATGTTGTCATCCAAGAGAACAATCGTTTCAATCAGTTGACAGCTGACAAAATGACCGCCAATTAAAAACGTGTTGCCAACTTAAAACACCAGAGATCTATAAAAAAGCACCCTATACAACAAGCACTAAATTAATATATTAAAGGTCAAAGGTCACAAATTTCATACAACGAACATAACATGTCAATAATCAGCTTATTTACAGTCAGTGACTGTCAGTCACTACCAGCCTTAAGGTACTTTTTCTGGGTTATTACATACTATGTACGAGTATATTACACATTTCATTGTGTAACAAAGCCTTCGTCCAACTCCCTATACCCCTAAATCAGAGTCATCGTATCTATATATATAAAAATAAGTGTACATTTTGATTGTCACTCCATAACACGAGAACGGCTCGACCGATTGCCATAAAATTTTTAGGGAAGGTACAGGGAGGAGTGATGATGGTTAGTTGATTTTGAAATCCAAAATCGGTCTAGCCATTCTCCAGTTATGATTTTTTTCCTGAAAAAATTCAACATTTGAAAAAAAAAGTCCCCTAAAGTATGCTGTACAAATTTGCAAATAAATAAGAGCAGGCAGGTTGTGAATACATCTTATTCTATGAAATACAAATCAATAGTAAATACCGAGCGAAGCCGGGGCGGTCAGCTAGTTATCTATAAATTAGTGTTGCTAGAATTTCTAATTTGTTGAAACAAGTTATTTTTGCCAATACAAAAATCAAATTAACAAAATACCTATAAAAATAACATAAAAACGTATTTCGTTTATTGACTTTAGGCATGCGCCAACATTTTGTATGCTAAACTGCAATTGAAAGCAAACATTCTGTGGATTAAAACTCGTATCTACTGCTACTATTTTGTTACTGGTTTATGAATGATCAAAATCAACTAGTTTGCTAAATACATATAGTATATCTCATGTTTGATTTAATTATACAATATTTAGATTAGATTTATTAAAATATAAATGTAGCATGTTTTTAACAACCTGTTGGCTTATGACAAGAAGAATAAAATAATTTGCTACCACAATTTGCGTAATCTTTATGAAAAGTTGAACCCCAAAATAAAGTACGAGGGCAGTTCAGAAACTTCTTAGCCTAGCACAGAAAGAGAATAGTTGGTTTTTCAAAAACATTTTTATTTTTCAATATAATCGCCTTAAACTTCAATATACTCAGTCCAACGCTTATCTAGCAATTCTATCCCTTGATCAAAAAAGTGGTTTACAACTGTAATTGCATCTTCATTTGAGGTAAAACGCTGCCAACCTAGGAATTTTTTTAGATTTGTGAACAGGTAAAAGTCACTGGAAGCTCAATCAGAAAAATAAGGTGGGTGTTCAAGCAACTCGTACTTTAATTCGTTGATTTTAGCCATTGTTAAAACACTCTTGTGCGCTGGTGTATTGGTGAAAAATTATTTTTTTGTGTTGTAAGCCAGGACGTTTTTCTCGAATTTTTACATTTAATTGATCCAAAATGTTGCAATAGTACTCTGAATTTATTTTAAAACGGGGTCCCTTCGACTCTACTTAAGTGTTCGCACGTAGTGAACTACCACGTAAACTAACCAACTCTGAATTTATTGTTTCACCGTTTTGCAGATATCCAATCAATAAAATACCTTTGAAGTCCCAAAAACTCGTTGCCATAATCTTACCAGCCGATTGAATTATTTCTGCCTTTTTTGGGGCACTTCCTCCAGCTTCAGTTCATTGCTTGGATTGTTTTTATGTCTCTGGAGTATAGTGGTGGATCCATGTCTCATCAACAGTTATAAAATGACACTTAAAATCCATTTTATTTTTCTTAAAATGATCCAACAAGCTTAAGAAATTTTTATGCGTTTTTGGTCGACTGTTAACAAATGCGGCACCCATCTTGCAGAAAGCTTTTTCATCTGTAGGTCTTCATGCAAACTTAAATGGACTCGATCATTTGAGATGCCCATGATATTAGCTATTTCACACCATTTTATTCGTCGATCATTTAATACCATATCATGAACTTTGGCTACAATTTCTGTTGTTGTTGCTGTTTCGGGACGTCCACTACGTGGTTCATCCTCAATGCTTGTACGACCAAATTTAACTTCAGCAACCAAAGGAGCACTTTCACCTTACACATTCACCATATCATTCACCCCTATCGTGAATAAAAATTCCACATGAAATTTGTTCCCTTTTATTTTTTTAACATTAAATTTTAATAGGAAAAATGTGGAAAGCGAACAAATTTCATGTGGAATTTTTATTCACGATATGGCTTATTATGAATTTCTTGTCCCCATAAACCCTTTTTATTTAAATATTTATGACACCCCAAATTTCTAATTTTTCCATTGTAAAGATGCGTCTTTTATTAACACCTGTTTCTATTAGATCGAAAAGATATTTAACATGTGTTCATAGCACAGATGGAAGTTTCTAAAATACTTAACTTTTTCCTAGTTATACCGTGATTTCTGTTCTAGGCTAAGAAGTTTCCGAACCGCCCTCGTATGTACATATATTATAGTAAAAGCATGGTATATATTAAATTCACTAATCTGCCAACAATATTTTATACTTTAAACATTTGTTCTTGTGGGTTTCTCAGTTTTCTACCGTTTGAACTAGTTCATTTATTTTTAAATCAATTCCGGTTTTTGGTGTAGGCTGTCATTAGTGTACAGTCCCAGTTAATTTAGTTTTCGAATATAAGTTCATCTTACTGCTGGTAAAATATCTTAAAGAATCTTTGTTATTTTGGCGTCATTTATATCCCATCTATATTTTACATGATATTTTGTTATTGTTGTTGCAAAAGATAAAGAATATAATAGCACAATTCCTGCAACTCAATGCAGAACCTCAAGATTAAAACTTCCTGAATTGTGATATTTCTTCTGGTTCAACTCGCTCAAAGCTGCTGTATACGAGTTTCTATCCAATGGATCCTTCCAGACATGCCTCGGGAGATAGCCCAGTTGTGTGATGTTGAAAGCCAGGATCATTTCTGTGATGCCATTTCATGTGTATTTGATTCGTCAACATAATGTTACATACATATGTTGTTTAACTCTACGAGGTTGTAAAATCACAAATATATTATATATTTGTAGTATTCCTATTGATATAAAATTCAACATCGATTTATGTCGGGCTTTTGACATCGTATTTAATCTAGTGCCAGCCGAAGCCTCCGCGTATTTTAAAACTGTTTATCGATCGGCAGTATAGAAAGATATAAACGTTTAACCAGCATTCATATTGTAAACTTCTTACAAAAGCCACTCTACGTCGGGGAAAAATACTTAATGGACAAACTGTTATTCAATTTAACTGCTGAGTTCTTAATTTCATATTATATTGCTGTGTTTGAAACATGGCTCTGTAAGGGCTACATTTCTGTCCTTAATCATTTCTTACTACCACGTCAAATTCTAGTCTTGACTTTTAAAACCTTGGTTCGTACCAACATAATGCTAAATATATTTTTTTTTAAGTCATGACTAGAATTTGACTTGGTAGTAAAAAATTATTAAGGACAGAAATGTAGCCCTTACAGAGCCATGAATACCGGTATACAGAATGTTATGATCGGACTAAAAACAGCGACACAGTGAACAAAATACTAAAAGTAGGCGTGGCAAAAAAATAAAAAAATATTTCTGGAATTGTTTTTACATTATCTTTAATCCTAGGGGGTGACTGACACAACTTTTTTCTTCGAACCACTCTACCGTATAATTCTCGAGTTTTATGATCTCTAAAATTTTAATTTGAATTGAGTTTTGTTAGGTTTAACTAAAGAAACTCATGCGGTCAATAAAAAATTCGTGAAACTTATACGACACCAATTAAACCTTAACAACTATTGATTGTGATTTTAGCTGCTTTCTTAAAAATTGGAATGTTTCAATCCCTTCATGAGAATCCATTTGAGATTTTTACTGATGACTGGAAATTAGACTCTTCGGTAACTGGTCCACTATAATACCTCAGTGAATTGTATTGCGAATTCATTATCCAAGGCAGAAAGAATTCTCATTCTCGCATGTGGAGACTGATCGATTGCTTGGAATTTTGCTTACATCATGGTTCTATGATGAACTCTACAATGGCGAGCAAATATAATGGTCGCTTGAGACAACGTGAGTGACGACAAGGAAATTTGTTTCAATTATGATTGTTACAGATGCCATTGGAATGTGGTAGCAGTGATCACTGACTGATTTGTGTACATGCTAGAAGACAACGACTCCTGTGCAAGTTGTCTCCTGGTCAATGTGCGGCCCTGATAAACCAAATAAACTGACCGAATGTATCTGGAACTGACTTCTTTGGTTGAAATAAATAACTAGGAGCTGACCAGCTAAAGGGAAATCTTTCTATTTTACCATTTTTCCAGGTATCTGCGGAACCAATATATAACGTTATTGAATAGCAGTGGAGTATAAACCTGTATTAATAGAATACTTTTGCTTTGATAGCCTTTGAAGTCAAGGGCATTCAAGGTGATTGTGGATCAGGATGTCAAAACTTAAATAGAGGAGATCTACATTAAACTTACTGCTTTAGTATGAATCTAATTGAGAACACAACGGGAACGAAGGACGAATTTTTGGTTGGGGAATATTCGCCGCCAAAAATAAAACACACTTGTGTATATGGAAATACACACAGTAATGGCGTCGGCTAAATTCATCATATGCGGTTAACTCTGAAATAGAGACTATTTCTTTTTTTTATGCCGGCGAACGACGAACAAACAATACGAAGTGACCGTGTTTCGTTTTAGTTTTTAAGGCTTTAGTAAATTTGTTTACTATTGTTATATTTTTTACTTTATATAATTTAAAATAAATATACAAAATAGTTAACTTGTGCCATATACCACATAAAAATGTCGACGAAAGTGAACAACAAACATAATAAAAATGTATTCAGGTTTTCGAGACGAAGTCTTGACATGAATACGAAAAAACTGAAGAAAATGAGGAAACATGTAAATAAATGAAAAATGATAATTACAGCAAATTTCGAACCACCGGTAATACTGGTTAAAGGATTGATGTTTGACTGTTGGCTAGCGGGCACCGCAGTGGTGCAGAGGATGAGAACGCAACGAATTCTGATGAGAGAAAGTGGTGTTTCTCGAAACATATGTAAATTCAACCAACAACCCAGGTTCGAATCCTAAGCCAAGAAAAATTATCAATAAATTTTAATAATAATTTTCATGTAACAATTCCTACCTTCAGTAAAAATAATTTAATAAAAATTAAATTTAATGAACTTGAGCCGAAATAAAAAGAAATATCAAAGATTCAAAATAGTTAACTATAAAAATTGTATTTACCTGTGTTTTTGTTAATTTTTTTTGTATATATATGTACATTGTACAATGTTCTTTTTTAAATATGGTCACACTATCTACCAGCTGTACAAAAACAAAAATATTTACACAGAGAATTGTCACTCTTGTGACAATCCTCTTGTAACAATCCTATCTTTAGGAAACAGCTCCACTGGATTCTATTTAAGCAGTCTATGAACTTTCACATTTTTCATAACAACCATAATTACCACTTGTAGGGCAACCGCCTAAATTAAACTAAAATTCAGAAATCAGATCACATATTTCCAGTTTTTCAAATCTAACCAACCAACTAACTAACAGGTGTGTGTGATTAATAATATTTTGTGAGTTTTTGTACCTACAAATGTGTGTTAAGACAAAATCACACCATGTTCTAAATACACACTACTTTTTTATTATAACATCCATTTATCTTGCCATAAAAAAACTTTTATCTAACAAATAAAATAATCAGAAAGCTGAAATTATTATACAAATTTACACACATTCAAATATATTTAAGAAAACTTCATTCAAAAAAAGTCTACCACCCGCAATTAGCAACGAATTTAACACTTTTGCCAACAAACTGAAACGAACGACAAAAACAAAAAGAAAAATCTAGAGACAAAATTCAATTGTCATCGTACACAACAACAAAGAATTAAAGAGCAATACCAACAACAAAACCAAAACAAAAACGAAAAATCGAACAAAATAAAACAATAACAAAACAAATAAATATTATACAATATCAACAAACCATTAAGAATCTGAATACAATTACAAACACACCAGAAGTGTGTTGAAGCAAGTTGAAGAACAAAAAAATAAATTTTAACCCATAGCGGCTTTTGGGGGATTCGGGCAGGAATCGCATGGCAAGCAAGGCAACCATTCATCCATCCAAAAGTAATAAACGAGACAATCGCAAAGCAAAGCCACGGTGTGATCACTTGTTTAACGCGTGCACGATTTCTCACACAATGACGAATCCTATGATCCTATCGAATACAAGTAAATATTTAACAGGGTTTGGGTATAAATAAGTATTTTTAAGTATGTAATAATTTGAAAAAATTTTTTTCCAAACGCAACATAAAAATTAGGTCAATAGATAGACGATTTCTTTTTGATTACGACAGCACAAACATTGG
Organism: Bellardia pandia; assembly: GCA_916048285.2. NCBI lineage: Eukaryota > Metazoa > Arthropoda > Insecta > Diptera > Calliphoridae > Bellardia > Bellardia pandia. The sequence goes on from OU696530.1 coordinate 42,032,009, forward strand.
GGATCAAGGACTGAACTAACACTGACGTGTGTCCATGTCGACATATTGGCACTGGAGCTATACATACAACATATAGGCTAGAGGAGGTGGCACTATTACCTGACGAAAAGCAAGACATCACTGTGATTTCTGCTCACATATACATAGTTGATAGAAATGCTGATGAAAACTTAGTCAAGGGAGTAACACGAAAAGTAGTTTGACAAAAAGCTGCGGGAGAGATAAAACTGGATTCCATAGCTAAAATTTAAAGAAAGGACGAAAAGGCGAAGAACGGCACAAGAGAGATCCTACGACTTTCTCGCAGCATAGTGACATTTTTCCAGGTTACATCGAAAGAGTATCACTAATTCCGCACGAATCTACGGTCCAACAGTGCCATTCTGGGAATATTCTTTATCGAAGTAAAGCCTATGAATATGCGAGTATAATACAAAACGCTCACATTTACGGAATGATCTGCTAAGACTAGCAAGCCAAAAAGAGCCCGTGGCAGGGATCTTAATAATTCAAACCTAAGAAACAAGTTAGAAGACTTTACATCCTAATCAATTAAGAAGCTCAAAACGAGGTTAATAATCTGAAAACTATTGGATAGCGTTCAGGCAGCTGTCGTAGTTTGGAATGATTCGGATGTGATGGTTATCAGCAACGATCTCTGTTAGTTGTTTGAAGGTAGGCTCATCGATGAGATAAATGCGTTTAGTGATAGATCGAACTACATTTAATTTAAAAAAGCCGACAGGGCCAAGGGAGTAAAAACTGGCAATTTTGAAAACTAGAGTAATAATTTGCAAGTGTGGCGATTATTTTGCCTAAGCGAAACTGGAAGTTTTATGTTCCTTGAAAATAATTAAATGTATTGACATTTTAATTATATCCATTTATTTAAAAAGCGATGGGCAAATGGATAAGAAACGTTTTCAAAGCCCGACACCAAAATTATTTAATATCATAGAACAGCAAACGAAACAATTTACATATTTGATAGGAAGAATCTTTATATCAATAATAAGGGAGGGAGTTACAAAACCCATTACTTAAAACCCCATCAAACGTTTGTACAATGAGGATAACAATATTGAACTCTGATTGCATTTATAAGTGAGTTCTACTACTTTCGTGCCTGCTTTTTTATGTGCATTATTGTTTAATTTATTTCACCCAAAAATTCATAGAATTCTATGAAGAAATTCTTTTAAAAAGTCAGTGTTCCAAGTTTCAAAATTGTATATCACTGTTGACTTTACATTTGAATTGTTAATAATAATTTTAACAGGAAAACGAGTTCCACAATTTTTTGACTTGACCAAACTAAAAGATGGTTTATTTGACCCAAAAATTCATAGAATTCTATGAAGAAATTCTTTTAAAAAGTCAGTGTTCCAAGTTTCAAAATTGTATATCATTGTTGACTTTACATTTGAATTGTTAATAATAATTTTAACACGAAAACGAGTTCCACAACTTTTTGACTTGACCAAACTAAAAGATGGTTTATTTGACTAGATATGTCTGCTTAATATATTGTAGCTCCTAAATAGCAGAGTGTTTTATTATTTCAGTAATCGCAATTGCTTTCTCTGAAACTTCTATGCTAGTATTGCTGTGAGAGTGAAGAGATGAATATTTCCTGAATTAATTTGCATTACTTTCATCTTAATTATATTGATTTTTAGAACTGATTTCGTAAGAGAGAAGAAGTCGGTTGCAATTTATATAGAAGGATATTGAATAGCAGTGGAGTATAAACCTTCATTAATAGAACAATTTTGTTTCGAACACCTTTGAAGTCAAGGGAATTTAAACTAATTGTAAACCAGGATGTCAAAACTTAAATACAGAGGAGATTTATATTAAAACTTAATGCTCTACTATCAATATAATTGAATTATGCTAAGAACACAGCGGGAATGAACGACGAATTTTTCGTGGGGAATATTCGCCGCCAAAAATAAAACATATTTGTGTATATGGAAATACACAGAGTAATGGCGTCAGCTGAATTCATCATATGCGGCGAACTTGAAATAGAGTCAATATACCTTTTTTTTTTTTTTTGCCGGCGAACGACGAACAACCAATACGAGGTGACCGTGTTTCGTTTTAGTTTTTAATGTTTTAGTAAATAATTTTAATGTTTAATTATTGTTTTTTTTTTTACTTTATATAATATAAAATAAATAAATAAAATAAATAATAAAAAATAGTAAACTATAAAAGTTGCTTTTACCTATGTTTTTGTTAATGTTTATTTTTTATATATAAATATTTTTTTAAATATGGTCACAATATCTATCAGCTGTTATACGAAAACAAAAATATTATTTTTGCGTCGTTATTGAGCTTCATACGACGAATTTACACAGTGAATTATCACTGACTAATTCCTCCTGTTAGCCGAAATTAGTCCCAGTTGTGTTTCTAGCATTAATGTGATCAATACTCGGCTTGCTAATACAAAATTAAGCCTGTGCTTTCCTAAATACCAGCGTTAATTTGCCCGCTATTCTGTTATTTAAAGCATGGGCAAATAATTGTTGAAATTTCACAATTTTAGCAGTCTTCAGCATACAATTGCAATGTTTTTTTTTATTTTAAAAATTTTGTTTCTAGAAATAGGATTCTCTCGAGAGAATTCAGCAATTATAAATATTGCTGAATTTGTAATTAAATTAAACTAATTCCTCATATAAAATCGATTTTTTTCAATACAAAATTTCAGGCTTTTCCATACCCTGTTGATAAAATGCGCGCACAGACATAGCAGCACTTTTGCAAATTTATTCTATCAACCACAACAAACATTTCTGAGTGTAATAACCGCTTTATACTTATATTTATTTATTTGTTTTATATACGAGGTCTGATCAAAAAATAACCGTTATTTTAAATTTTTTCAAAAATTATTTATTTATTCATCAATAAATATCTTGTCCTCTTCATTGTAATCCCTCTCAGATATAATATACTTATACCTGCGTTTATTCCAATTCGCGAAACACTTCTGCAACGCGCTTTTTGGTATCGCCAACAGCTTCTGTTTCGATTTTTCTTTTATCTTCTCATTCGCAGCAAAACGCTTTCCTTTCATCGGTGTCTTCAGTTTTGGGTATAGGAAAAAGTCAGCGGAGACCAAGTCCGGTGAATACGGTGGTTTAGGTATGATAACGGTTTTGTTTTTGGCCAAAAACTCACGCACAAGTTTTTGCACAATTCTGTGCGTTTCTGACGAATTGCTTCGCGCAAACAGCACATAACTTCAATGTAGTATTCCTTATTGACGGTACGACCTTGTGGCAAGAATTCATGATGCACCACGCTATTGCAGTCGAAGAAAACCGTCAAAAAACCTTCACAATTGACCGAACTTGACGTGCTTTTTTCGGTCTTGGCTCTTCTAGACGTTTCCATTGGGATGATTGGGCATTGGTTTCAATGTCATAGCCATACATCCATGATTCGTCACCAGTTATGACCTTTTTGAGGAAATCTGGATCATCGTTGACGATGTTCAACAGCATCGCCCATGCGACGTTGTTTTTGCTCAAAATTTACCAATTTTGGAACAATCATCGTTGCCTCACGTTTCATGCCTAAAACATCCGTAAAAATTGCTTGGCATGAGCCGAAAGATATGCCAACATCATCAGCAACCTCTCTGATAATGATTCGACGATTATCCAAAATCACTTTCATCACTGCTTTAATGTTTTCATCGGTTCTTGACGTGCTTGGGTGACCAGGACGAGCATCGTCATTGACATTTTCTCGACCCTCCTTAAACCGGTTATACCACAATGGAACTTGTGTTCTGATCATAGAAGACTCGCCAAACGCCACAGTCAACATTTCAAATGTCTTTGCGCATTTAATTTCAGTTTTTACACAAAACTTAATACAGTTTCTGTGATCAATTTTTTCGAATAGTAAAAAATCTGTCAACAAAAATCTGACAATCCAAAAAGGCTGATATTACCATCATGTGAACAGAAAAAATGCGAAAATCGAACATACGTAACTCACGAAATTTGAAAATAACGGTAATTTTTTGATCATACCTCGTATACTAAATGGATTTGTGGACTTGTTGGTTATAAATTTTAGGCGACACAGTCTGCGATTTCAAGTAAATTACTGAATGCATACGGAGATTATTTTGAGGGCAACAAAAACAACAAAGAATAACACAATGGCACGCGACGTTCAAATAACTTTGGGGAAGTGTTTACTAGTGGAAGAAGAAATCAAAATAAAGAGAAGAAAACAAGTTCGCTTGAAGAAAGAACATAATGTTCTTGTTTGTTGTTGTTTTCATTTGACAGAAATCAGTTAATGTGCCAAAGGTGGGACAATTTAATATCATTAAACTAACAAAAAGTAGATTGATGCTTAAGATTTAAGCTTGATAAATGGAAAATTTTTAAGAAGTTTAGGAAACATAAAATTAGAACACATTGAAGAAGTTGCTTTTTTCAATTGGAAATAAACTGTTTCACAATATTATTAGACAAAGACCTTTGGAAGACTTCTGTGTTTATTAACTTGTAAAAAAAGGTGCTTACACTTTTTAATTATTGTAATTCATTATTTAATTACTTTTCATTTATATGTTTAGTTCTTTGTAAAAATGTGTTTGCAAATATTAGCAAAAGCTACTGGCTGTTTGTAAAGTACCTTTTGTAAATGAGCACATTTTGTTATTACAAATATACAGGGTGATTTTTTATGCAACTTTATTTTTGGCGAGACAGTTTTTTGGCAGCTCAGCTGTTTCCGTGTAACATGTTCAGTTTGTTCTATAATTTAACAATAATTCGACGAACAACGCTTGCAGATTATTGAATTTTATTGTCCAAATTCATGCTTGGAAAGGGTATGCCAAAATTGGAACCAGCGTTTGAGGCATTTAAGGCGTAGCCGCGGTTTTTGATATTAATTGTTTACAATCATGGAATGGGGCGACATCAAAATTCGTGTTGTTGTAAATAGTTGGCCTACTAAAATGCATCATGGAAAAGAATCACTGGCAATTTTGTGTATCGTGATGTGAAGTTCGACACCGTCAAAGATCCGGACGTCCACGCACTGTGAGAACTCCGAAAGCGATTAAAGCCATAAAGAGACGAATAGACCGAAAACCACTGCTAAAACAGAAAATATTGTCGCGGGAAAAGCAAATTTCACAAAAATCCATGTCTCGCATTATCAAAGAAGATTTGGGACTCAGAACGTTCAAGCGATATACTGGTCATCTGCTGCCGGCCGCATTGAATGAAAAACGAAAGCGAAAATCGAAAACGTTACTCAGCGGGTATGTGAAGAATACTCACAGACAAATTCTGTTTACTGACGAGAAAATTTTCGCCGTAGAAAAATCGTTCAATAAACAGAACGATCGTGTGTATGCTCGGTCATCCAAGATAGTGGAGAGTTAGCTACGATGGCGTTACCAAGCACCATTTTTGCTACAAAAATAGTGAAAATATCCGCCTAGGTTCTATATTCCACTACGAGTGAAACTTTTATTCTACGAAAAACAACACTGGAAATGATATTTTACTTTTGAAATCATTTTCACAAACTTTAGAACACAAACTTAATGGACATTTTATTTCCACTTAATTTTACAAATGTAGAATCCAGGTGATTAATTCGTTTTCATTTGGCGACGATTTTTCTGTGTACCAGTATTTATGACTTGACCAGATATAATCGTTCTATCGACTCAAATACAGATTTCATACATTTCTCCAAATTTTATATGTTCTTTCTGATCAAAGCCGAAAGCTCTTAAAAAATTACTCTTTATTTAAAAAACTTTTATAATGTAAGTGGTTTTATTTTTTCTATTCAATTGCTTTAAAAATGAAATTTATTTATTTTATTTGGCGTCACATTTGTAGACTGAAATTGATCGCACAATTTGGCACAATAAAATTGCAAAGGATTAGCGGAATATCGTTCCAAAACTTTATACCGATTTAACCCATTATGTTATTTATAAACAATAACTTTTATTACCAAAATCTCTAGGTCTTCTCGTTTAGTTTCTATAATATTTAAATTGTTTATGAATGCTGTATCAAACATATCAGATCAACAGAGAAAGCTTGGGTAAATTATCATTCCCATAGATCTTTACTCTCAAGTGCCATTAACAGGCAGACGTTCTAAAATTTAATAATGTCAAACAGACTGACTTAGCAACCTGATGAGGAAGCCTCAAAAAATGATATGGTGTAGATTTGTTTACGAATAATTTAATGTTGAATTTCAGATCAGATTCCAATTTTTGATATTTCTTTAGTTAGGCTTGAGTTCAATAAATTATTTTTACGGAAGGAGGAATTGTTACATGAAAATTACTATTAAAATTTATTGATAATTTTTCGGCTGAGTTGGGGATTGAACCTGGGTTGTTGAATTTACATGTTTCGAGAACCACCACATTCTCTCATCAGAATTCTTTGCGTTCTAACCTCTGCACCAATGCGGTGACCGCCCTTTAACCAGTGTTACCGGTGGTTCGAAATTTGCTGTAATTATCAATAAATTTTAATAATAATTTTCATGTAACAATTCCTACCTTCAGTAAAAATAATTTAATGAAAATTTAATTTAATGAACTCAAGCCTAACTAAAGAAATATCAAAAATTAAAAATTAACAGTTCAACTAAAAATAATAATTGTTCTTATCAGATTCCAAAGGGTTAAAATATACCCAGATTAGGTCAGTTCCTCACAATATTGAATTCCTACGAGATATATTCTATTGCGCAGTGATGCATGAGTACAAATTTTACTAAAGTCCATTCAATTCGTGCACATACATCATTAGACGGCACATGCAACTTTTGACCAGCCAAACAAATGATGACGATCGCATAAAAATATATTTGAACAAACATAAAAATGATAAAATAAACAATAATACATACATACGAGTATGTACATATATGAAATGAGTAAGAGATTTTTGTTGAAAACAAAACAAAAAATTTCGTTTGTTTTATTTTTTGGGGGATTTTATATTGATAATAGCACGCCGCCAGCTCATGCAATTTTTTTTTATTGATATTCTGTGTTTCACTGCATAAAAAGTTGTTTATTAGAAGAGTGTGCAAATTGTTGTTGAAACAAAGACTTTAAGACATTAACCCCAGAGGTTAACAACAATAAACCTTAAAAGTCATGTGGTTGTGAACTTAAATTTTGTAATTTGTAAATTACAAATGTAAATAATCGGTCTACTGCAAATAAGTCCCCTTTTACAGTTGAGAAATTGAAAGACAGACAGACGAAGTTTGTAGGCGATGTATTGAAGAGGAAGAGTGTGCGGTAGACCTCTACTGTACTGGACCAAGGCATATTGATTATAATAAATTTGCCTTGGTCCAGTACAGTAGAGGTCTACCGCACACTCTTCCTATCGCCTACAAACTTCGTCTGTCTGTCTTTCAATTTCTCAACTGTAAAAGGGGACTAACTCGAATATCGTTCAACACATTCGTACGATATAGTCTAAAATTGTTAAGATGGTGTTAAAGGTTGCGCATTTAAAGTGGTTTTAGACGGTATGTATTTTGCAGTGTACTTGAAAGATTTTCCACTGCAAAATGCATACATGTCGTGTAAAAGCAAAAAAAAAAAATGCTTCTGCAAATGTCAGCCTGTATTTACAGTGTAAAATTTAAATTTTCAATTAGAGCATGTCATATTTTCATCTAACAAAGCAACTGCAACCAGATGTTTTGCAAGCCAATTGTTTATGGCGCCAACCACATAAGCTCAATTCACAATCTTGTGCAAATAGTATTGCATCATTGCATTTGCAAAAGGATTTAGCATATTTTTGATCTTGCTGTGTATTTTGTTATCGTACAACTGACAAGTACATACTGTGTAAAACCAGCTTTACAAATTCAGCCCAGGCAGTCGCATAAATGAAATCGTGTTGCTTCAGTGTTGCCATTTAAGCATAATTTGTTTGATAAAAAACAATTTTTTTTTTCCAAATTTTTTTTACTCTTTTACTCCAAAAAAATACTTTTGGAGAAATAAAAAATAACTTTTATTAATATTTCAACTAAATTTCTTTCGGTGTGGTAAAGCTATGTATAGATGATCGTCAGATATTACAACGTTGTCAGATTTAGCAATGTACTGACATTAAAAAATTGTTAGCAAAAGGTAAATTGTCAGTTTAGACGACTGCAAGAAAACTAACAATTTCATTGGCACACAATTGTTTCTGTCAAACGAAATTGTTTTTCCAAAATGTTACACTTGTTTGTTTATTTTTGTATATACAGCGTTGCATTTAGAAATAATTTCTATGACAATGCAGATGCATAAACTTTGCAGATGCATAAACTTTGCTCATATGACAATGAAGTGTTTGACAATTGTCTTAAAACAATGACAAAATTGTGTATTTACACGATTGTTAGATGTCTGACAATATTTTTGTCTTCCAATGTACTGAAAATGCTTTTGCTTACAACGTTGGAAGACAAAAATTTTAAGTTCAAACGGTTGTTAGACATTTTCTAAAAATTTTTCGGATAACGTTGTAATATCTGACGATCGTCTATACATAGCTTAACTAAATGAACACGAACATTTTTGAATTAATATATGAAATGTAATCTATTAAAACAAGTCAACAATTGCTATGAACAAAATTAGAAAAAGTATAATTTATATTTGTAACATTTGAAATAAAAACTGTATTGTTACATTGAAAATATTTAGCACTTATTTTTTCTTCTGTAGAATATTTTAGCACTTAGTTTTTCAAGTTTTAGCATATTTTGAAATTCATTTTCTGGCAACACTGTGTTGCTTTAATAATAACAATGTTTGTTCTTTCTGAAACTTCCTTAATTTTTATTATGTTTCCTGTTTCAAAAACAAATTTAGCAACCAAATGTTGTGAATTTAATAATAATTCTCAAAGGTTATTTCGGACAAAATTTGTTTCAATTCTATTCTATTCCAATAATAAACAAGTGCCATATATTTAACAATTTGCCAAAATTAGTTTAATTGTATAAAAATACATACAATTTTTTCTCTCTCATACACAACTATAATTGGAATTACTGTATGTGAGAGGCAAGTTGGAGTCACTCCAAAAATAAAAAGAACAGCTGTATTTATACATTTTCAATAACAACCACATTATGTGTAGTCTACAGTGGCTGAAATATTTATAGGTACAGTTAAAGAAACACTGTGTAATAAAAAATATTTTAAAATTAAATTTATTATTTTAAAAATAAAACATCAAACTAGATCGTGCGATTTACGACTTTATACTATTTTTTGTGGGGCTATGTTAAAGCTCATATCTATAGGGAGGGACAAGCCCGCAACAGTTGACGCACTGGAAGCTAATATTAGAAAAATGTTTCATGAAATACCAGCCGATATGTTGGACAAAATATGTAAAAATTTGACACAGCCTATGAACCATTTGAGGCGTAGCTGCGGTCAACATTTATATGAAATCATCTTTAAACATTGAATTATATAGAATCGTTCTATCGACTCAAATAAAGATTTCATACATTTCTCTAAATTGTATGTGTTTCTTTTAAATCACTCTTTACTAAGAAAAGCAAGTCTAAATATTTTTTGGAAAATTTTTTTAACCATTGGAAATACAAAGAATGTATTATGCATAAGGGGATTATTATTAGGGGAATAAATAACTTGAAAAAAAAAATCTCCCGGTAATGGTTAGGTATTACAAAATGCAACAAGTTTCTGTAGAACAACTAAAAAGTCGTAAAAAGATTTTCAAACCCTTTGTACTATTTGATTTGAGTTTTTTTTAAATATTTTTAAACATTTACCTTAAAAATTCACCGCATATGTATGTAGAGCAATTAATATTTTAGAAAACTCACCTGAAAAAAAAAGAAAAAAAAAATGTTGTTCATTTAGTAAAAAGATTTCTATTTAAAAACTTAAACTATCAAAATTTTATTTAAAAATATTCCTATGATTCTACTTAATTTACTATACTATACCGAAAAAAAATATTACAAATTTGACCACTCTCTTATTTATCTATGCGAAAGGGACTGGCTTGTTTTTAAATTATCCGCATGATATCAGTTTTAAACGAAACCACCAAAAAGAACTTAACAAGATCAAATAACAGCTCAGATGTTATTAATATACATAAACTCGAAGATAGTTGATAACACAATTATCATCCTACTGAATGCAGTGAAGGATCACTCTCTGATTTCAGAACGCAAAAAGTCTGTAATATGTAGAAGAAAGCAATAGAAAATTATCGTTCGAAAAAGCTTCTTAAAAATATTAAGGCATCTAAACTAAAGAGAATCTTGATTTAATTTTGTTACCAATATGAAGCTGATGAAAAAGATCATTCACAATGAACGCTTGTGGACAAAATTGTTAGCAAATTGTTGTATGGTGATTTCATAAACAATTCTTGTTCACCGTACAAAACAAATAATTTTACTTCTTATTGAATATTTGATTCCATACAGACAGACATTGTTAGGTGTTGTGGGTGGCTTTTGTATATTTCAATGGCATTCACTATTTCATTCGTTTCACAATTAACGTTTTTAATTCATTTCTGATAACAAACATTTATATCTCATTCTAAAATTGACTCTTCAATTTTGGGGTTTTTTTAAATTTTGAGTAAATTGTTGAGTTTAAGTGTTGAGTAAATATCGTTTTATACCCTTCACCATTATGAGAAGGGTATATATAAGTTTGTTATTTCGTTTGTAAAATCCACAATATAATTTTCCGACCCTATAAAGTTTATATTTATAGTCTGGATCCTTATAGATAGCGGAGTCGATTAAGCCATGTCCGTCTGTCTGTCTGTTTGGATCCAAATCTTCAATAATTCTGTCAGACATGATTTCGAGAAGTTTGTTATTTAAAATCAGCAAAATCCGTCGATAAATAACGGAGATATGAGCAAAAATCCGGGACAACCTCTAAAAATATCATCAAAAAAACTAAATGTATTAATATTGTTACGAATAATTTCATCAACAGATGGCGCTGATCGCTCAAAGTGTATTTATATTGTTACGAACAAATTCATCAACAGATAACAGCCACAGTCAACATTTCAAATGTGTTTGCGCATTTAATTTCATTTTTTACACAAAACTTAATACAGTTTCTTTGATCCATTTTTTCGAATAGTAAAAAATCGAATAGCACACCAAAACACGACTAACCTTTTTATCTGTGAAAAACAAACTGACAATCCAAAATGGCTGATATTACCATCATATATAACTGACATGTGTACCAACATAAACAAAACATCTCGACAGTTTTTCTTCCCACTGTATATAAAAAAACTAAGTATTACATTATTTCACAACAAAGAACCATTTTGAACAATAAAAAAACTGTTTATTTTAATAAATGAAAGTTGAAAGAAAAATTATAAAAAACAAACTGTTAATATTATTCATTATTTGTTTAAACTATAAATATAGAAAATGAACCTAGTGTATAGATATGTACATAATTGTTAATTTATTATAATTGAGAATTTATTATCTAAAACAAAAATAATAAATAATAAAAATGGTACCATGTTTTATTTTATTTTATTGTAGTCTTATCATACATAAATATAATAATAAGAATAATAACAGAAAATAAAAGACAAAATATTATAAGTATTAGCAATAAAAACTAATTAAAATTCTAAATATGTATGCAGAGTTTTTAAATTGACGTCACTTTTCTAATTCTTCCTATTAAACAAATTAATAAAACAATTGTGAAAAAACCAGTCTAAAAAGTAAAGATCACAAATAATTTTAAACGCAAAATAATGTATCAGTTTGTGTTCGGTTTGTATGTGTTAAATTTATGAAATTATTTCACTGCTCATTAAAATCATATAAACGAAAATTAAAATTGTGATACTTTTTGTTGGCGCCATTATGTCTGACTGAAAAATTCATCAACAATATACACACATGAAGTCTAGGTATTTTAATTTAATAGATTTATGTTTGAAATAGGCAGTTTATTGCAAATTTAACCAAATTTCTGTATTTTTTTTAAAGTTTTAAGCAATAATTTTTATTTATTTAGCAATAAAATTATGTTGGTTTTTCGTGATTAAATTGAAATAAATCATTTTATTTTAAAATTTAATCTCATTTATGTTTGTTATACCCTATACCACAATAGTGGGGACGGTATATTGGAATTGTGCTGATGTTTGTAACGCCCATAAATATTGGTCCAACACCCACCTTAAAGTATACCGATCGACTCAGAATCACTTTCTGAATCGATTTAACGATGTCCGTCCGTCTGGCTGTTCATGTAAAGCTTGTGCGCAGAGTACAGGTCGCAATTTTGAAGATATTTCAATAAAATTTGGTATGTGATATTTTTCGTCCGTAGGACAGATGGGATTGAAACTGGTGGAAATCGGTCCATTATTTCGCGTGGCCCTCATACAAATGTTCTCCCGAAATAGGATTTTAACGATCATAAGTGTTTGAATTATGCAAGTATCCAAAACAAATTTCATCACAAATGAGCAATAAACGAATCCAAATCAAATCTACAAATTTGGTGAAGATCGCTCCATAATTGATCATAGCTGCCATACAAGCCCCACTTCCGAAAATCACTTTAAAGTGCATAATTCTCTTACAAATTATATGGTAGAATTTTATTAATATCGGCCCATAATTAGTCGTAGCTCCCATATAAGGCCCACTTCCAAAAATCACTTTACCAACCAACAAAATGTTGTTATCCAAATAAAATTCAACAAAAATAAGTTTATATATGATACTATAAACATAAATGAGGACACCTAATTTTATTATGATCGGTCCATAATTAGTCAAAACTCCCATATAAGACCCTCTACGTAATACACTTTAATCTCCATAAATCTTTTAAATTGTTGGATAATCGGTCCATAACAGGAAATATCTCCCATATAGCGCCTATTTCTGAAAAATTGTTTTATACTCATACATATACTATGTGTAGGGTATTATATGGGCGGGCTTGACCGACTATAGTTTCTTACTTGTTTTTTTTTTATAAAAATTGTCTTAGTTTAAAAGATTATCAACGTTTTTATATTCGTGTTATTTTTTGTGAAATCATGGTAAGGCTATAATAATATTTAAATGATTAATGTTTGTATAATTTTTATTGATTTAAACAATTTGTTGTCTTAGGCTTAGAAGAGTATTCACACTCTTCAGTGATTATATTTAATATCATTCTATCATTTTTTATATCATTCATTCTTTAATATCATTCGTACCAAATATATGAGCTGTTACCAAAATATTTCAAAATCAAAAACATCTATGTACATATTTGATTACCACACATTTGAAGTACACTAGAGCCCCGGGGAAATGTGACACAAACCGAAACGAGGCAAATTGAATCACTTTTTTCTAGACAAATGTACTGACTTTTTGTTGAAAGGGTCTAATTTAAAAATTTAGCAAGCAAAATCATATTTTTATTAAAAAACGTCTTATGGTACGTTTGATTAGATTTATTTAAGCGGGTCTTTGTTATTATTATAAACAAATAATTGAAATATATGTATATTAAACAAGGAATAAAATAATATTTAAGGCCCAACTATGTATAATATACATATGTATGTTAGCTTAAGCAAATTGTATGTGACAAACTATAATGTACTTGATGAAACTTTTCGTTAAGTTTTTTAACTGTCATTTGCTTAAGCAAAAAACGAAACTTATCGCACATTCTGTACGGTATCAGCTGTTTGTTTAATTTGTATGTAGTACATACATACATATATATATGTACTCGTATGTATGTATTTATATGTACATACATATAATAAAAATTAGTTCTTTATGGTCTATTAAGAAAACTACATATATACGTATGTAAGAGATTTCTAATTTGTGTTGAACTTTTCCCACAATACGACAATTAACAAAACATAAATTATTTTTTTTATTTACATTCTAGTGCCGCCACAGTTGCACATTTTAGTAATTTTGTTCATAAATTCAAAAAAGGAAAAAGTATGTCGTTTCGGGTTCGAAGTTTTCTTTTAATTATAAAATACATGTAATAGTATCGTATATTTTGTCATAATATTTATAAATTATAGTCATTTAATAGCTTTTTGTTAAAATAAAAACATTTATTTAAACATACATGTGCAACTGTGGACATAAAATTTCAAAGTCACGTAAGTACATTGTAGCCACCTGAAAGTCAGCTTTGAATTGCTTAAGCATTTGACAGCCTTTTCGTTAACTTTTGCAATTTGCTTAAAGGCCCATCTATAATATGCATAAGCAAGCTTAAGCAAATTGCAAAAGTTAACGAAAAGCATAAAAGTATAGTCGGTCAAACCCGACCCTACACCCAGTATAAGTATAAACAATTTTCAGAAATGGGCGCTATATGGGAGATATAACCTATTGTGGACCAACATTAAGTGTCATGATTTCTGTGAATATAAATATTATATGTGTTACACTTTATATCGATATAAATATTTTAAAAGATTTATGGAGGTTAAAGTGAATTACGAAGAGGGGGCTATATGGGAGTTTCGACTAATTATGGACAAACATTAATCATTTAAATATTATAGCCTTACCATGATTTCACAAAAAATAACACGAATATAAAAACGTTGATAATCTTTTAAACTAAGACAATTTTTATAAAAAAAAAACAAGTAGGAATTTCGAAGCTTTGCTTAAGCATTATAAAATTTAATTTACTGGAATTTACATTGAGTCCACGTGCCATAATCGAGTGGCTTAGTAATGTAAGTGACGATCGAGTTATTTACGGGACCATCAAGACATTTTCTGATACTCTCAACACCATCCGCATACGCAATCATTCTTTACTGCGTGGAATCAAGCTCTATATAATAGTATATATATATATAATATAGCTCTATATATAATAGAGCTTGATTCCACGCAGTATGCGGATGGTGTTGAGAGTGTCAGAAAATGTCTTGATGGTTCCGTAAATAACTGGATCGTTAATAAATTTATAAATTTATATATATAAATTTATAAATATTGCAAATAATTAATAAATACTTTAACATTAATAAATGCCCTGAATTTATTATTGAGAACTCTAAAAGTTTATCTCGAATATAATAAACTACATTACAACTTAAGAAATTTAGATTTCCTTGTAAATTATATGCTTGTTATATTTGGTTTATGCGCGCGCCCTGATAATGCATATAAAGATTTTCGTTTTCCAACTATTGGTTACTATTTTGCGATTAAAAATTTAATAAACATTTTTATTAAAGTTTTATATTTATGTATCTCTTTCTTTCAGAACTGCCTTTTTTGCAGCATGTAACATTAAGCTATACACTTTAACACGCAATAAATAAGACCCCAAAAATATAACTTTTTCTTTCTATGAGAACTGCGCTAGGAATCCAATTTTGGCTTTTTGAAACGTTATACTTTGTGGTGGGAATGTCAAACCAAACTAAACATAAATCAATTGACAGCTGACAAAATGGCCGCCAGTTTAAAAAGTGTTGCCAACTTAAAGTTTTATACATCAAAAAAACACTCTCTATTTATATATTTTGTTTGTTGTTGTTGTTGGTGTGGTGGTAGCATTTGACGCGTGCTAAAAATTCTTAACATACTTTTTGGTTCTGAGCCAAATTTGTGCATATGGACTTTATACGACGCTAGAGTTTTTTTTAAAAGACTTTTTTGTTGAAGTATTGTTTGTTTTTGTTTATAATAAAAAATAGAAGAAAAAAATACCGATGATGCAATAAATGATTTAAACAAGTTGATAGAATGTGTTTGGTTTGTTTTTTTTGGCTTTCACATGGCTAAATTGTTTTTTATACACAGCTGATGGGAAGTAAATAAATAAATACGAAAAGTACATATTTGAAATATTTACACGTTATTTTATAATGTTTGAAACGTAGACTTACGAGTTTTGTAAATGTATTTTACACTTATGGCCTATTTCACGATGTCGAAAGATAACGTTCGCTTATATAAGACTTAAGACACAAACTTTTTATCGTATCTATTTTTTACTCAATCAAGTTTGTTTATTCCACAATCAAGTTTGTGTCTTAAGTCTTATCTAAGCGAACGTTATCTTTCGACATCGTGAAACAGGGGGTTAATGTTAAGCAACATTTGTAATGTTGCCGCCAATTACTGAGCTTAGCAAAATGTTGAAAACAATGACAAATCACGCTGCGAATTTTCTCCTGCGACTCGAGTTTATAGATCAAATACGTAGTGGAGAGTGCGGGGTAGCTGGAGTCACAGGTTTTGTGAAACTAAACGACAAATTTGACATTTCTACTTTTCTCTTGTATTATTTTTATTTCATTTACCAGCAGTGTTGCCACGATAAAATTTCATTTTATGGGATTACAGACAATTTTTGGCAACACTACGAATAAATAACTGTACATTAAAAAGAAAAGAAATTGTGGTCAAAAAATTTAATAGAAATATCAGAAATATGAATACCTCTATAATGTACCTGTAATGTAACTAGGTCCTATATTGCAACACATCTGAGAATGAGCGAAATAGAAGAAATGTTTCATCATGTGAACAGACGATGAATTGAGAAGGGACACCAAAAGAGAACTTCAGCAGAATCCCGGCGACAAATCGCAGCATGTGAACCCAATCTAACTAGTTTTTGACCCATGTGCCGTTAAATAGTAAGAAATAATGTTCGAAATACAAATAATACAAAAAGTTTATAGTTTATACATTTATTTAATATATTTTCTAAACAATATAGTTTTTCAAGTTTCTAAACATTTGGTAACATTTATGTTGCTGTTTTCCCACATAAAATTCTTAAAATTTTTCATAAGCTTCTATTTTGTTATCATTTGGATAACATTTAAATAATAATCGAGTTCCTTATATAACCCTCAGATAAAAAATTGGGAATAATAAACAGAAAATCACCTTGATAGTCATAATAACGGTCAATCAAACATTTTTATGAAATTAAAACTTACTAATAAAATAATACAAAGAACCACAATATTTTATCAAAGGAAAACTTTCTTGTCATGCTTCTGCTGCTAATGCAGCTGGGCACTGAACTTGAATGTTAACACTAAGTTTTTTTTTAAACAAATAGCCGATTTTATTCATTTATTTATTTCGATACATACATAAATATAGTGCCAATTTACACGAAGCAATTCTTATTGAAAGGGGTGATACAATTTTTTCCTTGAAATTTCTTTGGTGTTCACACAGCACAATTCTTGTTTTTTAAATCGCTCATATTTTTTTGAGAATATATACACATTTGTATACATAAAGGTTGTCCCAACTAGAACGCAATTTTTAAATTTTAAATAAAACAGATATTTAAAAAAAAAACGTAAAACTTTATTATATCGTAAAGTAGACAGAATGAGGTTATGTATGGAACAAGATATCGTGCAGATGGCCGCCGCGGCTTTGCTGGCACACACGCGATCTTTTAATGAAATTTTCAATGACCTTTTTGCATAAATGCTGCGGTATTTCGACCATCGACTTCAAAAAACCCCAAAGAAAAAAATCTAAAGGTGTTAAATCTCACGATCTAGGCGGCCAATTCTGGTCTCCAAAATGCCAAATAACACGACCGCGAAATGACTGATGCATTTTCTCTGGCTGTATGACATGTTGCACCGTCTTGTTGAAACCACATGCCCTCCACATTAATTTCTTCAATTCTAGGCAAGAAAAAACTGGTTATCATTTCACGATACCGAACACCATTGCGTTCTAGTTGGGACACCCTTTATATGTAATACAAATAAGAGAGTAGTAGTACAATCAAGTGTGTACTCGTCTTATCTTCCCCTCAACTCCGATATCTAAAACGTAATCAGAGTAGCTTAAAGAATTGCTTCGTGTAAAATGCAACATAATATTCATAATAAATGCGTCAATGCTTATGAGAACAAAAGAAATAGAAAATGTAAAGCAATCAGTACAAAAATCAAAAAAATACTTCAACAAATTATTAAAAATTTTAAAACATTTTATTCAACAGTAACATCAGCCAGTCGCTATGAGATAAAATAACTTAACATGTCATATATGTATTTTAAAATTTAATTATGGAATAAAAAATTTATAAAATCTAATCACACGGATCTGTAATCATAAACCTATTAATGACCTACATATTTTCAAGTAGACTTTTAATCACTAAAGATTATGTCCACTCAAATCATACACATTTTGTTGATAAATGAATTCTTGTATTAGACTTAGAAACATAGAAATGTTTACATTTTTTTAAGTTCTGAAACGAAATGTGCTTGGCGAAATTAATTTGTGCTAGAATTTATAGCATTTTCTGATAGGAGGATTACTTTTGCGCCACCTTGTATTTTGTGCTAAATTAACATTAATAAATTAAACAAGTAAGAGTTTATATTCTGCTGTGCCGAAACTTATATACCCAGAACCTACATAGTATACTTATGTATATTAGGGGTCAATTTGTTCGGGTGAAAAAAACATGACAGGTGTATACCAAAATCTAAATCTACACAAACTTCTAAGAAAATTACCCACAGAAAGTATGGTTCTAAAATGAAAACCTAGCTCCCGCCAAGAGGTTTGACTATGAAATACGAGTACATATAAAAAAACTAGCAGCTACTGGTACAAAACACAAATATGGTTGCTCTTTTTGGACCTATTTATATCATTTTTTCTTAAACCTTATTTGATTACAAATAATTTATTATGTTCCCATTACGAATTACTATGCCTTGAACAGAGAATTATAGTTTTAATCTCCGCTCTTCTCTTTGAAAAAGTATAATTTAGTAATCTGCTATGAAAGTCAGCGTTGTAAACTTTGAAATTTCAAAACGCACCAAAATGGAGAAAAAAGCGCACCATTTACAAAAAAACGCACCAAGTTAAGAATTGCGTTTCTTTTTCAAATATTTATTAAATTTTAATTTGAAATTTTTTAATATCATAAATTCTATAAAAAACTTTTTATCAACATAATCGTAGTAAAAGTAATAATAATAACCTTTTTTTTAATAAATGAGCTAATAAAGATAAAATACGCATTTAACCACAGAAAATTTAACTCACAATATGACATTCGGAACTAAAGTACTAATTCAGTACATATTTGGTACTTTTTTTTTATATATTTTTGTTTTCTAGTTAAAGTACATCTATTTAATTTTTTCCCAATAAAATTTGTTAGGATTCCACTGGTACTCTAACCCTTGTTGTTCGTCTACAGTTTAGTAGACCAAACCATCAGGTTATACAAGAATTTTTATTTACATGTTTAAAATGTTAATTTGATTTTCAAACAAAGATTTTTGAAGAATTTGATTTCATTTATCATACATTCGTATTTAAGATACATTTTTTCATCGTTTAGATTTCATGAGTTATGAATTATTAAAAAACTGCAATTAAAAATTAGTAAAAATAAAGATTTCATCACATATTCGAAAAAATTAAAAAACGCACCGAAATACACAAAAAAAATGTTGCAGTGTTGAATGAAATGGTACTCAAACAGGTGTATTTTATTGTAGAAAGATTTTTTCTCACACTGAAACAAAAAGTTGTGTTGAATTTGCTTTGGTGCCACCAAAAATTAAAAAGCGCACCAAAATTTAACAAAAAATGCAAAAAATCGTGATGGTCATAACACCATCAGTGACTTTAGAAAGTCGAACTTAAACAGTCCGAATGGATTGTAAAAAAGACTTGGGCTCAGTTGTCTGAATTACGAAGTAAAACATAAATTAAGAAATGGTGTTCTTACTGCTTGTGGCACTTTACCATTACACTTTCAAACAAAGAAAAATTTAAAGAATTCCACTACTTTTGGAATGGCAGGGTTTTTTTGCATAAGGATGATGTCACTGGTTACTATATTTTGACGCGTAAAAGTTGGTATATTTTATGAATTCAATATAATTTGTTTAATATAATATTATGTATATTAATATAATTAAGCTTTGCTTTTAATAACATGTGGTGTTCATTTCATTTTGCCACTCACAATATCCCTATATGAGATTTGGCAATTGTAATCTCAAGTGGATGCTTTGACCGAAGGGATTGTTTGAATACTTGAAACGATCGCATGTAAGGTTCGACACTTTATTCTCAGATATTACAACGTGAGCTAGGAAGGACCCAGGTGTTTTTTATTAAGGTAAGTTTAGACGATATGTTGAATCAGCATATATATGCTGACAGGCATATGATTAAAATTAGCAGCAAATTCCTATGTCATATGTTAGACGTTTACACGATATGTTGAAAGTAGCAAATTTTTTGATGTCAGTATATGCCAGCAAATGAAATGTCAACATAAGAGTTAGCATACGATTTTTGTGTTTATACGATATGTTAAATTTTATGTGGTGCTACATATGCTGAGTCGTATAAACATTTGTTTGTGAAATTAGTCAGTTTGACAACATTTTTCAATTATTATTCAACTTCTGTATTTTATGTGAAATTTTTGAAATAAAATTAAATAATAAAAATATCAGTAAAAAAAACATAAATGATCACGTGGGAGGAAATTGGTCTAGCTATTGCGTTTTTAAGCAAATTTTTATATGCAAATCTGTCTTAATAAACGTTTGTTAAATTTAATAATGGTTTTTGAATAAGGGGGTTATTGTTTATTTCTAGAGACCTGGGGCCAAATTATCGCATTCGATATCGAGTAAAATTGATCGTAATTTTCTTATTTGAGATTATGGCATACGATATCGAGCAAGAAATTTAGTATATTTTATCATAATTTCAATATCGAAATCATACGTTCGCTCATTCGATCACGAATGCGGTAATTTCGCCCCTGTGTCGATTAATTTGAACTATGCCGCCGGCCATTATATTGCGTTTTGTGTTCTTGTGTGTGTATGTGTGTACGTACATATCAGAGATCAGTTATAAGTACTGAAAAAGTGAGTATACTTGAATCATGACTTATAATTTGTCGTACTTATACGTATTCATACTTGTATCAATATCATCAAACCAATATTCATATTTAAAGTTTGAAGTACTCATTATATTCAGATTTAATCTCATGTATGATGTTGTTTATTTTGACTCTCCTTAACTCAATGTACGTAGACGATAAAAAAATAAGTATGACACGCATACACTCATGTGTCGTTCATTTTTTACAGCCTGCTTATAAAAATTATATAAAATTTATATTTTCCTCAATATGTTTTCCTATAAACTTACTTGTATGTTTTTATATTTCTTTTTTAATTATTTTGTATAAATACCTAACGGAATATGCTGAAATTTTTTTTCAATGACTCAACTGAGTTGAATACTTTATGAGTATGTGAGTATTTTTCTTAAAATGTAAATCTTAATACCGTTGTTTATGAATCAAACATATTGGGAATGGTATGAGCTCGAAGTCGGCGTAGTACTCATACGTATATCCACCCGCATTTATAAGTCAACGTTGTTGTGAGTTTGAGTAACTCAGAATAGTTAAATTTCAATGATGTAAAACCACTTATACTTAAAATGTTATGAGTAGTTGTGAATCGTAAAAAAACGATTCATTGCCGATCTCTGGTACATATGCAACAAGAATTGTATTTACATAAAAAAAAACTATCGGTGGCTGGGCCGTAATACACTATCCTACACAATCGTACGATTCATTCAGTGGAAAATCTGACCGATTTCAATCACACTAAAAAAAAATCGCAACAAAGTATGTCATAGGTGCCACACTATTACACAAAAAAGATGCAAAAACATATGTTTTTGCTAATGTCAACAAACGCAGTTTTCCGCCATTTAAATTAATATTTGTGTTCAATTATTTTGTTGTTATATGTGAATATAATAAATTGTATAAACTATACAAACAATTAAAAAATGTTAAACGTATGTCCTTTAGATCTTAATTTGTGATTTAAATCAATGAAGCCGACATTGTTGTTTTCTTATCAGCTTTATTAGAAAATACAACTCTGATCGCATATGAATTTGCCATATGCTGAAAAGCTTGCATACGCTTTTCAACAAATAACATATCTGTCAACATACGCAGGAAATTTGTTAAACACTAATAATATGCGATATGCTAAAATTACCAACATGCGTTTGTTTGCATTGTTAACAAAGTGTTAGCAAATGTTGTTAAACATACGTATGCTGAAAAAATTTTACGTTTACACGATATGTAAGTACTTGTCACAAATTTTTCAGCATAAATATGCTGATTCAACATATCGTCTATACTTAGCTTTATAGAGTTTAATGCCTGTTTTAAATAGTGTAAATATTAAAAATCATTTAAATTGAACTTATTTACTCTAGAATAAAGTAATAAATAAAAATTCAATGATTGTATAGGTACAAACTACTATATTGAAAAATATGTTGCTAAGAGAGAGAGAGGGAGTATAAAAATCATATATGTACATACAGTGGGAAGCAAAACTGTCCGGATGTTTTGCATTAAGGAAGGGGCTTTTGGATGCGCTCATGCGGCCTATGCCAATAGTATTCTTTTCCATCAGACTGGTATCGGTTGACTTTCGTTTCGTCGCTCTAAATAACCCGATTCCAATCATCTACTGTCCAATTTTTGTGGGTTTTACAGAAATGAAGGCGTTTTTTCACAATTATATCGGAAACTGACATTAGGGGACTCACAAAATTTATAGCATTTTCTGATAGGAGGATTACTTTTGCGCCACCTTGTATATGATAATATACCTATATTTGTATTATTTTTATTACCTTAGGTCATTAATGCAAAACATCCGGACAGTTTTGCTTCCCACTGTACATATGTATGTATTAACGTTCGTAACAAAAAACATGTCAAATCATAAATTTGGCGCCCAAATAGTATTTGACTTTAATCTTAATTACTATTTAATAAACAGTTGATTAGAAATTTTGAAAATTTTTTATGCAAAATTTATAATTTCTGATAATTGCACAATTAAGTCGCGTGGTTTAGTAATAAAATGACACAAAAACAATGCTCAAAATAAAATTAAACTTTGTTTTGTGTGTGAAATTACCATTAGAAATCAAACATCATAAAGTTCACACCACAAACCAATTAAGTGTGATTATGCCGGTTAATTTAACAGCCAGCCATCAATCTTGCAAATAACACTCACTCAGTTTACCATGAGAATTTTGTGCTAAATTTTGTTTGTGATAAACATTTTATGGCTTAAATGTACAGATTTTTTTGTTGTTTATATTAATAAGTTGACGATATTTCCTGCTGGTTGCCAGTGATTTCAACAGGTTATTCCAATTTTTTGCATTTTAAATACACTTAAAATTGTGTGTGTTTAGTTTTCGATAAAAAAATTTAAAAAGAAAACGAACTTTGGCATCTGCTGTTCACGTTTTTGTCGAATGTTCTGCTTTATAATTTAACTAGTTTTAACATTTACTAAGCGCCGTATAGCAGAATACTGTGGTTTTTGTTTTCATTTAATGATAAACATTTAATAAATGTTTGCTTTTTATAATTTGATTAGATTTTATTTTGCAAAAACCACTTGTGTAGAGTCTGGTCTGGTTTTACACGCTTTTTATGTTTTTGCTTTCGCCAATTGATAGGTTCAATTTTTAGGCATTGTTATCTTAATTTGTTGCCAAAATGTCACACTTTTAAATATTTTAGGTGTGATTGATAATTTTTTTTATTATGAAATAATTTGGGGTAAT
Source organism: Bellardia pandia (assembly GCA_916048285.2). Classification (NCBI taxonomy): domain Eukaryota; kingdom Metazoa; phylum Arthropoda; class Insecta; order Diptera; family Calliphoridae; genus Bellardia; species Bellardia pandia. Next base: position 42,055,814 of record OU696530.1, read on the forward strand.
TCCCTATACTCGTACGTGCATTGTAAACTACTTTCTTCGTTTTGTTTCTAAACAATTGTCAATCAAAAAAGAAAAATGTTATCAACATTTATTGTGGCATTTTCATTAGAAACCATTATAAAATGTTTATTTAATTGATCAAACTTTTATTTGTGTTTAATGATTTTAATCAAAAGGAAATGCGTAATTTCTTTAAGGTTGAAAAAAGTCTTCAAAATATAATATGTGGAGAAGGGTAATGAAACAAGGTTACAAGATGACTTAGAGTAGAATAAAGATGTCCAGACATATATGTGACAACTTTTCTCTGCAAAAAGTTGACCAGAGTCTCACAACTTTTCTCTAGAAAAAGTTTATCAATTTCTGACAAATTTTTTCTAGAAAAAGTTGTTCAGTTTCTGACAACTTTTTCTTAGAAAAAGTTGCTCATTTTCTGACAACTTTTCCTTAAAAAAAGTTGTTCAGCTTCTGATAAATTTCCTCCTAGAAAAAGTTGCTCAGTTTCCGACAAATTTTCTCTAAAAAAAATTGCTCATTATTTTACAACAGTTTCTGACAAATTTTTTCTAGAAAAAGTTACACAGTTTCCGACAACTTTTCTCTACAAAAAGTTGCTCAGTTTCTGACAACTTTTCCTTAGAAAAAGTTGTTCAGTTTCTGACAACTTTTCTCTACAAAAAAGTTGCTCAGTTTCTGACAACTTTTCCTTAGAAAAAGTTGTTCAGTTTCTGACAACTTTTCTCTAGAAAAACTTATACAGTTTCTGACAAATTTCCTCTAGAAAAAGTTGCTCAGTTTTCGACAAATTTTCTCTAGAAAAAGTTGCTAAGTTTCTGACAGCTTTTATTTAATTACACTGGTTTACAGCCAAAAAATACCAAGAACGCCACTTGTCTAGATAAGTTAATTGGGACCTCCTGAACACGAAAAACGCTGTAATTTTTTTTTCTAAGTACCGTTTTTTAGATAACGGTACTTTTGTGTTTTTCGGTGTATGGTCCCATTCAAACCCTTGTGGAGCCCAACCGAAGAGCCCGATGAAAATATTGTCGTTCCACAAAATCCTTAATAAAAACTATGTTTTTCATCCGATTTTTTTCAAATTACGCTTAAAATGTTGGTAATTAAATAAACTATTTGGATAAAAAATAAAACATTCCAGATATTAACTGTGACGTAGAAAAAAAATTAAATAAAAAAGAAAAATTTTGAAAAAAACGTAAAAAATAGGCAAATTTCGAACTTTGAGGTGCCATAACTCAGCTATTTCTATTTCAGATAGAAATTTGCAGCATATCGGCGGAAAAGGCATTCGATTACCTTTCCAACGATATGCCATTCATCTCGATCGGGCTCTTCGGTTGGGCTCCACAAGGGTTTGAATGGGACCATACACCGAAAAACACAAAAGTACCGTTATCTAAAAAACGGTACTTAGAAAAAAAAATTACAGCGTTTTTCGTGTTCAGGAGGTCCCAATTAACTTATCTAGGTAAGTGGCGTTCTTGGTATTTTTCCAAATTAAAAATTTGTAAACCAGTGTTATTCACCTATTTCGTTACACACAAATAAAAGCAAATTTTCTACAACACTAGCAGTCACGTGACCATGGTCTTTAACCTCAAAATGTTATTATCACAATTTGAAGGGCATTTAAAAACACCTAAAAACTATCGACTTATTATACTTTTAAAACTATAAAACGTGTTCCATTTAATAATGTTTTTGTTGTAGATTATTGGCGCCCAATTTTAATTTATGTACTTTTTATTAATATGTACCAGTATTTCTATATTATAATTTCATTAAAAACGTCTTATCATATTTTTATAGTTGTGTGAATTTAGTTAAGACAATCAAGTTTTAAATTTTATTTAAATTAAAATGTAATTAAATTAAAATTGAAATATATTCAAACATACGAGTAGACAGTAAAATGTAAACTATTTTAGAGTTCAACATTTGTTGCTAAGTTTTTTGTTTGTTCAATAGTGACCTTGCTGTTATCATTTTTAAAAAAGAGATTATACCTATTGTTCTTTTTAATTTGAGGGGAAAATTTTCTAAAGAGTTCTGTGGTTAATAGCCAGCCCTTTAATAGGCTTTTTTATATTTTTGATAATATTTACTAGTATATAAATTCTTCAGAATATAATGAGCTTAAGTATTTTTTTCTATTTATGTTTAATCCGCGGCATATGACCTTGTGATAATTTTTACTGCGTAAAATCTTTAACTTTCTCTTTTTGTTGATGTTGGCATCATTAAACTATGTACGTTTTATATACCAATGGAGGGAAAAAACAATTGTGTGCTTGGCAACATGTTGCTGGCGTTATGTTTAATGATTGTTTTCCAGCTGTACTTGTAAGTATAAATTTAACTTTCCATATTTTATCAATATATTTTACATGGGATGCTTATGCTTAGTATATTTAAAAACGTTGTTGCGAAAATGCAAAGTAATTTACGTAGTTAAAGAATTGTTTAGAGGGAAATTTATTGAATTTTTACTGAATTTTATTTGGTACATATGTACATACATATTTTAACGTGTTTAAAATTAGCAAGAATTCTAAATGCTTTATATTTATTTGCAGATTAAAATATAAGGACTTTTTTCAACTCTTACTGCAATATATAATCTTGATAAGAATATCTTACGAAAATATTTCAGATTAAATATTTTTAAACCAGGTCATTTTGTGGGTTCAGAGCGTGTAGAAACAGCTAAGTTTACTTGAATAGTATTGCATTTAAAGTCAGCTAAATTGAAATATTTTTAAAAGGCGGGCACATAGTTTAAAGAGGACCTTATAATTGAGAAGAAACCTGAAATGTTTTAAACAAAAGAGCTAGAGTTGAATTCAAAGCCAGAAAAGTGAAGAACAGTTTGTAAACTCAACCAAATATTTCTAGCAGGGAAGCGAGGAATACTATAAATTTTATTTAATTCGAGTTAAAAAGCGAAAATCAGACCTTTAGCGACCTTAGCGAAAGTTTAAGATTTGAACGTTAAGAAAACGCAGTTTATGAAACACTCTCTATGTTGTAAATAAAAGTTCATCGTGAGGTCTTGCTTAATAGTTTTATATAGCGGATAAACTCAGACATTTTCCAGAATAGTATATTGGGTTCAAGAATTTGTACATATCTGTCATTGATTCTAACTTAGTTATTGAACATTATACTTTTTTTTTTTGCTTTGAAAATGTTGATTTTGTTCCAATAAAGCCTTATATGCGGGACGTTCTTTAATTTGGAAAAAGTGATTTAAGCCCATTTTTAAGCCCATTAAATATTAAAAAAAACTAACCTTAAAACAAATAAGATGTAAAATAAGATAAAATAAATGTCACAATTAAAAAAATTTTATACTTTATATTGATGTTCACTGTATGTATACGAGGCATTATTTTTAAAATCAATCAATTTATGAGAATTACTAAAATAAACTTTATTTCACTATTTGTTTTTGTCGTTTTAAAGATAAGACATCAAAAATTAATTTCTAGTTTCACTATAAATTTATTAAAGACACTAACAACTAACAAGTAGGAAGACATTAATAACAGCACTTTTCACTCATCTAATCAATGTAGTTGGGTTTGTTGTTTCTGTAATCATACTGTCACATTATAAAAATGTAAATAAACAGCAACAACATCAAACAAATAAATATGGAAAAGCAATAACAGTAACAATACAAGAGGAGAGAGAGACTAGTGCTAAATATATGTATGCATGTAATTGATTAAATATATGTACATATATATGTAGGTATATATGTACATACATACTTATGTACATATGTAAGTGAGAGTGCGTTCTATATAATAATAATTTGTATTTTATAACAAAAATAATGTCAAAATATTGATTATTTCATTTTACTACATTGTACTTTGCAAGGAGAACCACAAAAAATAATCAAAATGATATGATACGCAAATAAAACAACAAAAAACATTTGTTTTTACAATTGCTTAAGGGCAGCTAGAAAAGTCTTTCAACATATTGCTATCGTTTAAATTAGATTACTTCTACAAACTTATTCATTATTTCTTGCAGTTTGGGAAATTATTTGGTAGGCACAATCTAGTGCTTGTAATGAATAAATTGAACTGATATGGTTTATTTTTCTTCGAATTGTGCTTTCCTTTCAATAATGTAATAGGTACCTATTTGTTTTTTTAAATTTCTTACAATTCGATTAATGGCAATTACTACCAATCTACCTGGAATTTGTTAGCCAACAAACCTTATTTGAGATATATATTGGCATTCCTAGAAACAGCAAATTAAAACCACACTAGATTTCACTCTCAAAGAAACACATTTTCAGACTGTCCTCATACGCCTATAATTTTATGAGACAATTGATGAGAATGAAAATGAATGTAACAAAAATTTGTTGTTTTTCTCAAGGATCGAATCGTGTGCCAAGGGAGGCGCGTCAGAGGGTAGAGTTTCCCATAGACTAGAGATTGGTTTATTTGGAGTTCCAAATAAACATATGGCAGTGATTTAATGTACAATAAATTTTCATTTTGATAACAAAACGAAAACTAAGCTAAAGCCAAAAGATATGTTACAACGCCACATGAAAACCTAAGGCAATCATCATCATCACCATTATTATCATGATTGTCATTATTATTGAAGGGAGACCTTAAAAGTTGGACACAACAAAGGGCTAGACAGACTTCTTCAAAGTTGAAACAAAATTTGGTTTTTATTTACTCTGATTTCGCTGCAAATATTCAAAACATGTTTGATTTTAAAGCATTTCATTTAATTTTCTTTTTTATTAGTTTTTCATACACAAAAAACAAACTACTTTTCTAATGCTCTTTTGAAGACTATAGCCGTCTAATGACGTAGTAATGAACGAATGTATGTAGGTTAAAATTAGGAAAATGTTTAGAAATATGAATATAAAAGGTCTGTTTTTTTCGAAGGGGATTAATTTGGGGCGGTAAATTGGCCCCATAATTGTTTAAGTATTTGAGTTAATGAACAATTGATGTAAATATGTACATAAAATAAAGTTCATTTTATAAATCATAGAAATAACAAGTAAGAGTTTATATTCGGCTGTGCCGAATCTTATATACCCACCACCAAATCACCTATTATGGAAATTTATAAGAATTTATGAGCATTTAAGTGATTTTCGGAACTGTACTACGGTCAAATATGAACCGACATTATGAAATGAAATACGACGATTTGAATGTATATTTAGATTATGCTTGTCGAATTTCAACTTGATAGTCATTTTGACAAAAGATTTGTGTTCATTTAAGTGGAGTGTGGCTATGGTCAAAATTATGGACCGATGCAAATACAATATTGTTTTGAGATTTCACTTTGCATGAAACTTATCATTGCAGAATTTTGTTTATACACGACTTTTCTATAGACATTTATGTACCATAATTTGTATGGGGGCTATGAGAAATCGTGGAGCGATTCCTACCATTATATAATAAAAATAAAGTGTGCAAAATTTCATGATATTATCTGCATTATATTTGAAGAAAAGAGCAAAAAATATATGAAAACTATCGAGGTAGTCTGAAACTTTGATCTATAACTCAGATCCTACAGGAACGATTTTGTCTATTTGCAATACTAAACATTTCGGTGAATCTAAGAATGTTTGGTAAAAATTTAATTGTTCTATGACTCCAATCACGAACATTGGTAAACAAAGCAAAACAATTTCTTACAAAACAAAGAGCGTCTTTAAAAGTTTGTAAATATTTATGTTTTTGTGTATATAAACCCTAATTTTATTACAAAAATCAATAAAAATCACATCGTACTTAATACAAAATAACATTTAAAGTGAATTCTCTACAAATAACCTATAAAAAATAGACAAGTGATTTCAAATCGTCAGTGATTTAGCTGACCGGTTTTAAATCACGTGATTTCAATATTTTTTGTGCGCAGAACACCGTGATTTGAAATCACTTTGACAAAAAGTGATTTTCAGAACACCCCTGAATATTACTTTACAAAAAACTGCGTTATCTTCTCATTGTACTAAATTAAATCACTATCCAAAATTTGATAGTGAAAATAACTACAAACGTCGTTATATGTTAGAGATGTTACAGATAATTAATGTACCTACAACTAAAACGATCAACTACAAAGCAGATACTGAAAATGTAGCACAGATTTACAGACATTTGATACATAAAAAATAGCACAACTTACAAATATTGTATAATTAGTAATATTTTCTACTTGTTATAAATTGTTTTAATATTTTGCTATGTTAAAGTTTTCATATCCTTTTTTCCTATGACAAATAATTTTTGAAATTTATAATATTATAAAAAATTTATATCCTGAAGAAGCTACTCAAAGAGTAGCGAAATATTGAAATAAAAATTAATATATTTTATAGAAAAGACCTAAAGCTTTAATAATTACCAAAATCTTAATAAAAAAAAGGTCAAATCGACAGCTCAATTTTAAAACATGCTAAGTCGAAAAAGTAAGTTTTGCAGGAAAAGCTCCTAAAGTTTACAGGCGATATCTAAAAAACCATATGAGGTAGAACTTTGTTGTTTATAACTATTGATTGGACTAGCCAATAGCAACCTAAATTTGACAGAATTTAAGTTGAAAAAATCTAAATTCAAAAACGCAAAAAAAAAAATAAAAACATGTTAAGTCGACATAGCATGGTTTGGAATTGAACTGTCAAAATAAACAATAATAAAAAATACATATAAATATTTGTTTGAAAACAAAAATTTTCTGTCCTCACAGCTATTATTTTTAAATTTACTAATAAATCATTATAAAACTAATTTTGTATTTTATAAACAAAATTTTATAAAACATTAATAATTTCAAAACGTAATAACATCACATTGAAAATTAGATAGAGAAAAATAATATGTCATTTCGACTTTAATTTCTATGTTAATTTAAAAGCAATAGAATATATTCGTTCGACCTTAAAAAAGCTTCTTAAAAATATTAAGGCATCTCGGGCGCTTGCTATACACGCGTGTATAGGAACAAAATACTGTGTGCGCGACGTTGACACACGTATACTAAAACCTATTTGGCTGTGTGATCGCGCTGCACATTTTTTTGAGTACACTCAAAGCAAAATGTTTAATGAAGTATGATTTGTCATCGAATTGTAAGTCAAAAAATATGTAATTATGTACATTGTACATACATATATTATTTTATTATTTAATATTATTTGTATATATTTTCTTTCGTTTTTAATTATTAATCTAATGATAAACTAATTAACAACGAAAGAAAATATATGTACAATTAAATAAATTATAATTTAATTTAACAAATTTGCAAAAAAAAAATCAAATCAAATAAAAATACTAAAATCCAAAAAATGTCTTTAATTTTAATTTTGAGTGTACCATCCCAGCAAGCCATATGAGTCCGAAAAGAGTCTTTTCTGACTCCTTTTTCGGAGCGCTCCTAGAATGGTATGCTGGGATTATTTGCGGTCGTTTGTTTTTTGCTGCTTCCAACACTAGCAGATATGAGTTAGTATGTGTGTGCCCGAGACTGATCTAAACTTTAGATTCTAAAGTAAAGAGAATCTTGATTTAATTTTGTTACCAATAAATGACGTTGACGAAAACATCGTTCGCAATCAACGCATGTGGGCAAAATTGTATGCTGATATTGCATTTTTTATCCTCCGAAACAAATAATTATACATATTTCTTGTTTTTATATTTTATCATCATAATATCATAAGGTGTTGTGGGGAGCTTTTACATGTTTCAGTTACATACATTATTTTATTCGTTTCGCAATTAACGTTTTTAATTAATTTCTAATAACAAATATTTCTGTTGTTTTATGAAATTCACTTTACAATTTCGGTTTTTTTTTTTTCAAAAAGTTTAGAAGTCTTGAGTAAATCATCCTTGATTTCTGGCTTCACCACCTACCTAATGGCTTAATATGCAAACACTTTTTGATATCTCTTTGAGCTTAAATAAATGTGCTCTGCCGATGGATTTATGTCACTGCGACAAACGAGTTCACTGTTACTTTAACCGGATTTATAATGACAACTATTTGTTTAAGTAATTGTTGTAAAACAAATTTCAGGATTGATATCCCTAGTATCAAGAGTCCTTTTTTCCTTGACATTTAGTGAAGATGTTTTGTATTTGTGTAATGCAAAAAACCAGATAAAAACAATTATATTTTAATGGATGTTTTACATAATGGCGATTCTTTTCTAGACAACTTTTAACATCAATTTTCAAATCACACTATTTGATACCTTTTTTGATGCCAATTTAAAGTAAAATATTTATATATTATAATAACATAATTTTTTTTAGATGTTAGCTTAAATATAAATTTGTTGTGCACTTCGAAGCATTAAGATTCATAGATTTGGCGCGAACAGAAAATTCATACGTGGTGTTACATACTTGTTCAAAACAGCTGTTATTGCCAGATTCTGATCATATTTTTATATTGTATATTGAACTGCAAACATTTACCAATCAGCGATATAAAAAAAAGTAAGTAATCTTTTTTAGTTCATCAGAAATTTTATTGATTTTAAAAATCCAATGTTAACATGATGCACCCGTCATGCAAAACGTATAAAAGTCTACTTTTTTCATAGAAATGAAAAGCCAATGTTTTTAAACTTTGTGAAAGTAAGAAAAATTCAAAGACAAATAGAAATCTATTAAAGTGAAGTGTAGATTCTGGTTAGTGTTGAAATCAACGTTAATTCAAAATGGTTGCACCCGTCATTTTAATATTTAAATGACGGGTGCAACAGTTTTTGTTGATTTTTAATTAATGACAAATGAGTTTTTTATTGTGTATTTTATTTGTTGATTAATAAATAACTATATTTTGAATAATTATGTGAAAATGAAGAAAAAATATGGATTTTTGTTTAGTTATTTTAGACGCGTTGCAACCGTCATAATTGCATGTTGCACTCGTCATGGCTTAAAGAGCAAGTTAATTATTATTGGATTATATTTCTCTACGATGTTTGATTTGATAATCATCGTCTGATATCTCATCTTTCACAATAAAAAAGAATATGTAATACAATTAAAGTTTAAAAATTAACAGAGTTTTGTGTTTTTGTGGTATGATCTTATGAAATTTGGCCAATTTGGTTGCACCCGTCATGCACTTTAAAGCTCTCTCGTGGCTATTTGGTCGTTTCATATAAATTCTTGTAAATAGATAACAATAGTATATAGAAAAATATAGAAATAACTTAATTGAAAATGTGTTTCTTTCTATTAGTAAAAGACGTTTAAAGCATCTAAATGTTGCAGCCGTCAGAATATAATCGTCCATAAGTACTAATTTGCGGGATTTCTTAATCCCGGGATTTGTTTTAAAAAGTTCGGGATATGATTGATATCCCTAGTATCATGTGTGCTTTTCTTCTCCTTTTCATCCATTTTTAATCGGCTATTAGCTGTAATTGTTGTTAGTTGTGATTCATATTTTCCTAAGTCATACCATTCTAGGAGCGCTCCGAAAAAGGAGTCAGAAAAGAGTCCAACAAAAGAGCATTTTCGGAGCGCTCCGAAAAAAGGACTCAGAAAAGAGTCCAACAAAAGAGCATTTTTGGAGCGAAAGAAAAATTTGCTTGTTACTGTCCTAAGTCGGCACGCAGTATGACTCAGAAATTCCACGTTGTTGTCCTGTTATTTGTGCTTTGAACAAAAAAACATAGCTGTACCACACAAGAATGATAAAAACAAGATTACACAGAGCCCACAAAAAAACTCATAAAATACTCTTTTCTGACATTATCTAAGAGCTCTTTCAGAGCCCAAAAAACTCTCATAAAAGACTCTTTTCTGACATTATCTAAGAGCTCTTTCTGACGGACCATTTTCGAATGTAATGACCCTCTTTTCTGAAGGTTTTTGGAGCAATTATGATTGTTTTTTGGGCTCATAAAGATCGTTAACGCTCCGAAAAAGGTGTCAGAAAAGACTCTTTTCGGACTCATATGGCTTGCTGGGTAGTAAAAATTTTTCTTAAGAGACATTTACTACGTAAATATGAACACATACATATATATGTATGTACGTATGCCACTTAAATAAAATAGAGACAGATTTTCAATGTCATTTACAGAAACAACAAAAATCTTTAAAATAAGCAACTAACCAAACACCTTATTAGCAAACGAGAATAACAACAATGTACAATGTAGGTATACAAAAAAATAAACAAAACAAAACAAGAATAAGAAAACTGAAAGAACTGTAAGAACAAGAAAATTGTGCGTTTAAAAAAATAAAACAATTCAATTGTAAACAAAACAAGAAATCAAATGTTTTTAAATAAAATTTAATAAAACGTTGATCAAATAAAAGAGGAGGGGGAGATTTGAAAAGAAAACAAATAAAATGTAAATTAAAATTTTAATAGGTACCTACTCAGGGTTGATAAAGTTGGTACAATTGTACTTTTTTGGTACAATTCAAAACTAAAAAGTAAGATGGTACCCATGTGGCTCATTTGGTACTATTTCCAAATGGCTTAAACCCAAACATATTTTTAATTGATATTAAATGGCAACGCTTATTTACTGAATGAATATTGTGAATAGATTTTTGCACTTGTTAATTGGGAATAGCAGGTGGTTTTTAGTATTCAGCTAATGTTTTCTTGTTGTTGTTAAATTACATAAATAAAATAAAGAGAGCAATTGTAAAGTTTATACAGTTTATATCATCTTGGTAAAATACATGGCATGCGTTTAATTTTTTTAAACGACTAGAAAAAACTTTAATACGGTTTTTTGCAGTATGAAAGCGTCGTCTTAGTTTTTTGCAAGTGGTACTAAAATAAAACTCTTGTTGTTACAACTTTCATATAGCAACTGGTTTGTTATCAAAAAATGTACAGATTTAATAATATTTACTAATATTTTATATGACCATAATTATCTACATATGTATAATTAATGAACATGTATTTATTTATTTTTTGTTATCTTTACTTTACATGTAGTAATGAATTTAAAGTACCTTTTGTTTTTGTTGTATTAAATTTTTGTTTATTAAAATAAAATTAAAAAAAATTTTAAAAAAATTATTTAGTACCTTCTATTGGGATCGAAAAAGTACGATTTTAAAAGTTCGTTGGTACGATATTGGTTTTCTCATTTATCATCCCTTTACCTACTACATACTACTGATAGCTAGAAAGAGAGTAGTACAGGCAAGTGTCAGATGATAAACAAATTTATGCTGTATTACGAATATTACATACTTATTTAAAACTTATGTAGGTGTGTATGTATGTATGTACATACGTAAATACTTATACATACATACTAATGTATGTATTTATTTTGTGGTTTCTTTTTTATTTTGTTTAGAAATGTATTGGCAAACAATAAAATTAATAAATTTTCCACAAACATACATACATACATTTTGAGTCAAGTAAAACACAAAATAATTTGTTACTCATTTTTGTTTTGAGTTTTAAAATGTTTTCAAAATTTGTAAAAACATTACGTAATTTTCCATTTACAAAAACTAATGGAAAATTTTTAAAATGCATACATATGTATGTACCTATGTATGTATGAACATACATATGTACATAAAATATGTTTGCATTTTCATTATAGGAAAAATATTGACTGCTTGGTATCACACTTTCTGTTAACAGCTGTTGTTGAAAATTATTTTGTTTGAGCATAAAAAGAGGTTGAACTCTAAACAATTTTTATGTTACACTTATTAATAGTTAATTACAGTGAATGCCACCTGTGTCCCTTATTAGGGAAATACAGCAAGTTACAGGTTATTTTTTTAGTTTGGTTTTTTAGTCTTTTGGGTTAACTTACATGTTATGAGAAATTTTTATTTTAGAGGCAAGTGTTATTTCTTTTTATAAAAAACTATTATTTTTACAAATGCTATAAGGTTTATTCAAGAGACACATATAGCACTTTTCTTTCAAAATTTAGGATTTTCTAACAATATTCCTAAATTAGTTTAATTGCTGCAAACAGGATGCATCACTTCGCTTGTCTAATTGCAGCAAGAGTGGATAATTTACCAATGAATTTTAAACGAATCTGGTAAACATATAATCACTGTCAAATTTGATTTTGACACTTTTTTGCCGACAAACAGGGCACCTACTGTGTAAAGTTAAATCGAGTACGCTGTTAACCGTTTTTTATGTTTTCGAGATATATTGTTATTTAAAATATGGAAATCAAAAATTGTTTAGTTTATGGAATTAAATAAAAAAAACCGAAATTCGGCAACAAAATTTTCTTTAAGTAGGACTAAATTTTTTTTTAATCTGAGCAGTCGTTTTTGGAACTGCAAAATCACAAAAATATATACCTATTTATGTTCGGTATGTGCCATTAATATTTTACCAGAAATCCGCCCAGAAAACAAATTATTTCCAAAACGACTTTAGTCCGGCGTAAAGATAAGTTTCATGTGCGGTCTCTTAGGCTTCGAGTTATTGAAATGGATAATTTTTTCGCCGAAAGTAACGATTCAGTGCAGCATTTCAGACATGCAAAATCGTTTTTCAAGGTCTTTCGACTTCAATTCATATGGCATCAAATACCCCTTCTTTTTTATGACTACTGCTGCTAAAGTAGCTCCCAAAGATTTTGGAAGCTCTCGTTGCATTCAATTCTTGCTCTTCAAATTTGTTTGTCTGGCCTGGGTGATCTCCGTTTTCGATGTGCTTTAGCGGAACTTTTTTCAAATTAAAGAAGTAAAGCAAAACCTCCCGCATATGATGCTTTGATATGCCTGATATGTACACAAGATACGTCACCTTTTAAGTTATTCGCACTTTTGAAGAATACACCCAATATCTAAAACAGTTAATTTTGGGTTAGTTATGTGACATCTCCAAATAAAATGAAAACCAATCCCTACAACTCTGGAACTATTTGTTTAGTTCCTTTCCTTAGCTTAACTTTTGTTTAACACTCAAATTTTTCTTCTAAATACTTTATTCCTTCTCCAATGTTTATGATTTTAAATTACAAACTGATCATATAAATCTATTTAAAAACATCGTTTATTAACAAACCCTTTATTGTAATCCATAACAAATTTATGTACATATATGACTACAAAGCATTATTATGCCTGTAATTTAACCTTGATTTTATTTTTCTTATACAATTTAAGTATGGAACGCACAGCTCATTAATGTAGAACAAGGGTCACTCGAATTAAATCAATAACTTGAAGTGTATTAAAAAAAGAAAGGAAGGAATATGAAAATAATTTGCTTTCTTTTCTAGACTTTTAGGTTAATTTAAGTAGTTTTTATGTTAGAATTATTTTGTAGATTTTAAAGTAAACTTTATGGTTAATTTAAATGACACTCCTCACTTAAATGCTTAATTAATAATTTAAAATGAAATTGTAAATATTATGTATTAATGAAATAAACACACCTTAACGTTTTCCTAAATTATAATTCAAAAAGGTTTAACCAATTAATGTTCCAACAAAGATATAGAGAGAAAAATCTACCAGCAGTTATGAGGAAATGAGCCGAACTAGTAATTTTACTTACACATATTATTAAAATTACAACTAGTTGCAGAATTAACTATGGCGCATATTCAGAAATCGTAACTAAAGTCGAAACTTGTTAAACAGAAACTAAAAAATAGCTCAGAAATAGTTAAAGATCTTATTCACAAATCATAATTAACTTAGCAACTGGTTTCAGCTGTTAAAAGAAATGCAACACTGCATTTAGTAGATTTTTGATGACGAAAAACACATCTCTAGTTTATTTTCTTTTTTTTGTGATTTTTTTTGGTTAAAATGACCACAATTAGCAAAGAAAATAAGGTAAGTTTATATGTATTTATTGCTTTGTGTATTTTAGAGACTCAAATTGGTCGCCAGATGAAAAAACTACATTTAAAGAATTGGTGGCCAAATATGTTGACATCATCGACGACAAACAACAAAATCAATCAGCTGTTATTTAAATGTATTTGTTAGTTGACATATAGTTACAGCTTTACCCATAATTAAGTTGTAACTTTTCGTGCTGAAAGTAATTAACTAAGAATAACTTAAGTTGGTACTTAAAAAAAGTTTAAACTTAGTTATCATTTCTGAATATGCGCCTATGTGTTTGCTTCGAAGACGGAAGTCAAAGAAATAACTCCTAATTACAAAAGGACGATGACAATTGACACTCCAATAGAATACTTCTGGTTCGGAAAATAACTGCTGTCTAAGTGCAGTATTATAAAAAGATTAAAAAGACTACGACCTAGATTACTTGGAGACACTTAAGAGACAATGTACTTCACGCTGGATTACGTGAGATGTATGTATTAACCAATTGAATAGCATTGTGATACAAATATTATTTTTTGCTTGAGTTTATTTCAAGTTTCTGTTCTATGTGTATTTCTCTATATATTTCGAATCGGTTGATCATAAGGAGTGCGTCTCCTTAAAAATAGAAACATGTTTTTGAAGAATTTAGGTTGGTGTATTATAAAACTAGTAAATTGTAAAAAGTGTTAGTTGGGGCATATAACCTTTATTTTGAAACAGTTGTACATTATAAATTTATTTAAAGTATTGACCATTATTATGTGACTTTGCAAATTTTCTGGTAATACATGGATTTAGCTCTAAAGGAATTTTTTATACTTTGAAGGCAAAAACCAATCAGAAGCCAATTTCGGACCCTGTTCTGAAGTAATACTAGGAACACAACTGGGACGAACGTCAAATTTTGCCCAACACGAATGAAACACAATAGCAACGAAAAAATACTGCTGTTATTTTTTTTTAATATAAACTTGGTTGGCGGAGAACAAATCCCTCAAACCGCCAGGTTATCCCACGATCGATTCAAGTAAGTCCCAAGTCGACTTATATCTTTATATAGGAAGCTGGAACGTTTAATCTTGTATTAAAAAAAACTTTGAAAAATCGTAACGCGGTACAGTTAGACGACGCCAAGCATTAACCAATGCAAGAGTGAGACGCAAATTTCTCGAAGGCAGCGAAAAAAAGACGGCCTGATTGCAATTAAGCGATAATGACAATGACGCGCGAGTTCTTTCTCCACCCAGAGCTGAATTACGACTAACAGCTGTTTTTTAGTATATTTTTGTTTTCGTATAACAGCTGATAGATAGTGTGACCCTATTTAAAACATTAAATACTAAAACGAAATATGGTCAGCCCATATTGTTTGTTCGTCGTTCGCCGGTGTAAGAAATAGAAATAAATACATATATTTCAGTTTGCCGTGTATGACGGATTCAGGCGACGCCATTATGTGTGTATTTTCATATACATAAATGTGTGTTATTTTTGGCGACGAAATTTTTAGTCGCGAATAAATTTGTCGTTCATCCCAGTTGTGTTCCTAGCATAAAGCGTATTCCAGAGAGTACTTTCTGCATGGATCCAAACAAATAGTAGACTTACGGTCTGAACTTTTAGGCGGTTGAGGCGAAACTTATCAACTTCTTTTCTTCTTTCTAAATAGTTTTTAACAGGTATTGTAACATGTGACTTTCGTTCAATGCTTGCTTCAAACGAATCACTTGCATTTGTTACAGGTTCTTGTGATAGTCTGGCCAAATTTCAGCAGCTAAAATAGTTAGAATCCTTTTGGTCCCACCAAATGCACAGCTCTACTTTAGCGCCATGGATATTTTGCTTTGGTTTTGGAGTTAAAAAATTATTTCCTTTTATAGGGGTTTGCAGCATTTATTTTTTGACTGCGCCCAGCCCGTGATAAAATAAACTCTTCTTAACCACACATTCATCATTCGGTGAGCATCCGGTGTGCTTCAGCGACACTTTTTTCAAATTAAAAAAAACAAAACTTCCCGCATATCAGCATTTCTGGCACAAAATTCAACGTTTATAAAGCCAAAAACATAAATTTGTTGTTTACACTATAATAGTCAATAACTGAGAATGTGAGAATATATGCCAGATATGTACTAGGGATGGCAATATAGAAAATCGCGGGATTATTTATATTTAACATAAGTAATTTTTTTGAAATAAATTGTTATTATGTATTTATAAACCAATTTGTTTTAATATGAAACAAAAATCCCGAAAATCCAATAAATTCTGGGATACCGAAAAATCCCGGGGTTTTAGAAAAACCAGTCCCGTTTGGCATCCCTAATATGTACCCTTCAAAATGCCATATTAGCTACGACATTTGTTATGAATCCTGCATTTTTAAGTTTTACACCCAATAAATATACTATTTGAGACACATGGTCCACCTATAACATAGCAATAGCATACACGCAGAGAAAATATATAGTTGTACATGTTTACCACAACAATGACAACATGTTTACAGATTTTTTAACAATGTTATGTTCAGCATAATTATTTATATAATTGCGGTAACCATAATATGATTAAGTTACAATTCATATGATTACTATAATCATATATATTATTGTAGTAACCATGTATATATTTGTGACAATTATATTTATGATGAATCCATTTTCCACTTTGATTATGACACAGAACAACATAATATGATATCATAAAACTGATCACCGCAAATATTATATAATTACTATAACCATACATATAATTACTATATTCATGTATATTGTAACATAGCCACATTATGGTTGCAACAATCATTTAAATAATTACAGTAACGATAATATTTTAAAAAAAAATTTTAAAAATGTTGAAATAGTTGTAGTAAAAATGCAAAACTATATTTTTTCTCTTAGTGTATAGAGACATGGTGCAGTTTGGAACTCAACTCTAAATGTTAGCAAAGGTCAAATGTAGAAAAACCATTTAGTGTTTTTTAACATAATAACTTCTTAAGAGAATTTATTTATTTTCAGAAACTTTAATATTCATGATATTGTCATTAAAAATCTTGTACTTTGTAAAGGACATTTAAATCGCAATTACTAATTTCTGAAAACATGATTTTTTTATGACGAGTTTCCACTTGTAAGCGGGTTTTGTGTGCAAATGTTAACTTAAAGACATGCCTTTTCTCATTACCCATTTATATACAGTATTTAATAATTTCCCATCAACTTCCTCATTGTTTTGTTTGAGTGAGTGACATTGAAAAGCTTTGTTTACACTAGAATGTGTAAAGAAACAACAGCGAATGTGCAAACCGTGTGTATCAATGTCTGGTAATGCATTTAAACAAAACAAACAAGTTAGCTATAAACGGCAAAGACGAATTTTATATTCCCTACGCCAAATATAATCTCATGAAAAATTAAGTGTGTAACATGTTAAAAGGGCCTTTGCTGTAACGTTTATATTCGACAGCAAAATATGAAAATATATCTACCTATAGATAGTGGAGGATTTTGTCTTTGAAAAGGGATATTTTTACAGCTGTTTAAAATAAATTCATAAAAACAATAATTATAAAAATAAACTATTTAGAGAGAATAAATGTTTTAAACATACTAATTGGATATTTGAATTATTCTTACAAGGATCTATGTATTTATACAGCTAAAGTTTTAAGATTTTACAAACAAAATAACAAACTTTTATATATTTACTTTTACAATTAGAAATGAAAAGTTTTTGAATATATAAATATTTTTTATTTGCAGCTTATTTTAAATTTTACCACTCATTCATTCTAGTATTGTAATTTTGTAAAAAAAAATTATTTCAGTGACAATTTTACTACGATCTCAAAAATAAATTATTTTTATACCCACCACCAAAAAGAAGGGGGTGGGGGGTATATTACGTTTGTCATTCCGTTTGTAACGCATCGAAATAAGGGTCGTAAAGCCAAAAGGTCTATATATTCTGGGTCCTTATAAGATTCTAAGACGATCTAGCCAAAAATGTTTGGTAAGAATTTCATTGTTCTATCTCTTTTGAAAATTGAAAATGGGCAAATCCTATCCACTAGGATCCGAGTTATAGATAAAAGGTACAGACTACCTCGATATTTTTCAGATATCTTTTGCTATTTTCTTCAAATATAATGCAGATAATACCAAGAAATTCTGCACACTTTATTTTTATCATAGAACCACAAGTTCTGTTGAAAATGGTAAGAATCGGTCCACGATTTCTCATAGCCTTATACAAATGTCTTCGTGGAATATGGCTTAATGGTACATAAAAGTCTATAGAAAAGCCTTATAGATACAAAATTCTGCAATAATAAGTTTCATGCAAAGTAAAATCTCAAAACGATATTTTGTTCGGAAATTTAACACAAGTAATCCGTAGACACATTTAAATTGTCTTACTAAGTTTTATAATGATCGGACCATATTTGACCATAGCCCTCATATAAAGTTCACTTCCGGAAATCACTTAAATACGCATAAATCTCTTATAAGCATCAACAGCAAGTTTAAATTCGACACAAATAGTCCATACATATATAGAAATATTCACACCCAATTTAATCATGATCGGTCTATATTTGACCCTAGTCGTCATATAAAGTTCAATTTGAACAATCATTTAAGTGCGCATAAATCTCTTATACAAATCATTATTACATTGAAATTCAACAAAAATAATTCGCATGTACATATAAATCGTCGTACAGAGTTTCATGATGATCGACGCATAATAGGTCATAGTTCCCATATGAGGACTACTCCCGAAAACTCATTAACCTACATAAACATCCATTTCGAACCGAAATTTTACACATTGAGTCCATAATTGAGCATAGCTCCCGTACAAGCTTCACTTCCGAGAAGAACCACGGAGTATAAAGAGTTGACAATTTTGAAGTCAATCTCTGTTGCCTAGAGCTTTTTTGTATTTAATTTATAATTTGTTAAAGGTAATCTCTTTATGTTACACGCTACAAAAATATAAACAAAGTGTAAATTATTGATTATAATCTATATATATAAAATTCAATGTATGTATGTATGTATGTATGTAACGTATGGACTCCAAAACGGCTGAACCGATTTTGATGAAATTTTCACAGCATGTTACTGTGACTCTGGAAGGAATAATAGGGTACTTTTTTTTACCACGCCCACTTTTACGCCCACTTTTTTAAATTATTGTAATTGGAGACCAAATCTCTAAACCGATATTTTTGAAACTTTCACAGCATTTAACTGGGACTCTGGTATGTTTAATAGGGTACTTTTTTTGACCACGCCCATTTTTACGCCCACTTTTTAAAAATTATATAATTGCTCCCATATAGTTTTTAACAGATTTACTTCAATTTGTATACACATTATATACTCCAGGCGAGGTAAAAATAAAGATTTCTTAAGCCACGCCTCTTTCACGCCCCTTTTCACGCCAAATTTTTGAAAGTTTTATACTTTTTGTTCTCTATACATATTTGTTCATTCCAACGTATTTTTTTTATTTGGTAGTATATTGCTCTTAATACTGTTAACGTCGCCATATAACTATGAACCACGCCTACTTCATCGCCCCCTTTTTTTAATTCAGATACTTACTTATACCACTAACAATGTTTGCTATACAAAATACTTTTTTGTAATATGTATTTACCTAAAGTTTTATATACTTTTTAACTACATACATTTTTTTTATTACCAAATCCCCATTTTTCGCCCCATTTCACCTTAAATTATATTGCTTTTAATCTATATATATATCTATATATATAAAATTCAATGTATGTATGTATGTATGTAACGTATGGACTCCAAAACGGCTGAACCGATTTTGATGAAATTTTCACAGCATGTTACTGTGACTCTGAAAGGAATAATAGGCTATATGAAGTTTTGATTGTACAAACGGGGGTGGCACCGTCCATATAACCCACAAATTTAAATCGCCATATTTTGGGCAGTTAGGCCCCTTTTTAGGAAAATTAAAAATCGTAATATAGTCTTAACTACTGGACCGATCGTCATTAAATTTTCACAATAGGATATTCTTACGAAATAATAAATTCTTGACTATGTAAGTGGACAAAGGGGCATGGTCTCGCCTAAAGCATTGCAATAAATACATTAAAATTAAATAAATAAATGTTTGTAAATATATAAATACGTTTTATTTTATTTTATGACGAGGGGGGGGGGTAGCAAAGCACACCGGGTTTAGCTAGTTTTGCATAAAATTCTTATAAATGTCGTTATTGAGATGAAATTCAACTAAAACAAATCTAAAATAAATAGAAATTACGGTACAATATTTTATGAAGTTGGCCTCATAATAGGTGATTTGGTGGTGGGTATATAAGATTTCGCACAGCCGAATATAAACTCTTACTTGTTAGCAATTAATGAACGTTTCTTTTGTTTCTGTTTTAACAAATTTTCGGTGTAATTTAAAATGCTAAAAATTTCAATTCAACTGATCTTTAGCATTCTAGGCATTTCTTTTGTTTCTCATTTACTTTCGATTTGTTTCTTATGAATTTGCTTTTCTTTCTACATATTTATGTATTAAATACTGCAATTATTTATTTATAAAATTCGTTGATTTCTTGAGAATTGCATGAAATGCATTTTTATGATTACTGCTGATGTTAAATTTAAATCAAATTAAATTCATGATAAAAATAAAAAAAAAATATTGAAGAGCAAAATAATTATAAAATAATTGTGTAGAAGATTTACAACATCTTGACAAAATGTATTAAGATTAGGCAAGATGTATTATAAGTAGGTTAAATTAAACGTACATTTCTTGTCTATACACAACCTTAATGTAGATATCTTATGTTAGAGGTTTAGTCAAGAGTTAACACATTTTCATTAATACGACCTGTTACACACTCTTCAGATTTTGTTCAATTCTTTTTTGTACTTGATATTTCATTCACACACGTCAATTCAATTTTCGTACTTTTTAATGCAAATCAACATGCATGAATGAAAAAAAAAATCAAAAGGATATAAGAAATTTTACTGCTACCGTCAAGTTTGTACCCCTTTTTTTCTCTTTTCCCTCCTCATACAAAAATACTTGCCTGGACGAGTCGGAATTGAAGAGAGTGAAAGCGGACAAAGTCAACTAAAATAGAGTTTTTAGCGTTATACTTCGTTGGAATACCTATAGCATCTGAGATAGAGGCAAATATATTTGAAAATTCAAGGCCTTACCCATTCTAAAGTATAATAATAAATAATTTGTAAACTCACTACTATAGGCTTTTGCATGTCCGAATTCTGCTTAAAAACTCTGCAAAAGAAAATAATTTGTGCATCTCATCATTACTTGCGATGAAAAATGGATTACGATACCCGAAGCGTAAGATATCGTATGTGAAGCCCGGCCAACCAGTCGAAACGTTAGCAAAACTAAATACACATGGCGCAAAGGTAATGTTGCATTTGCTTTGACTATTTGTAATGAGCTGCTAAAATCTGGCCAGACCATCACAAAGAACTTGTACCGCATACAACTTATTCGTTTGAAACGCACGAAAGCGCAATATTCCATCATAACAATAATGTTTCAGCGTTTTGCACTCCTCCCATACGAGTCAAATGAGTGTTGAACTCTGTATGTACAGTTCTTAGTTTTGGTCTATTTAGGTTCGTAATCTTTTTTGTGTTTTTCTGGTATAATTTTCACAAAGCATGTTTATCATTCTGCCGTCCATAAAGTTCTACCAGCTTCCGCCAGTTGTTCATTTATTGTCATTCTTTAAGTTCGGTTTGAAATTTTCTAGGCATAAGATATGTGATGTATAATGTAGTCCAGTATTGTTCGAAGACTTTCGTAATTGGAATAAGAATTTTCTCATCTAGTGTTTCTTAGGGTTTTAATAAATTAATCCTAATTTCCTTAGAAACGAACTGGAAATTAAGAAATCTGATATTTCTAAACGTCTGCTCTGATTTACAAGTATTCAGGTGCAATATTTGAAAATTGCCCCACAAACCCGCCAGGATCGGCCGTGTAGTGCCTCAAAAAAGAAGTCTTCATCTTTTGATACCCTTCGGATACCCGTTTCTGAAGGGAAGCTATGTTCTGTTGCCCAGAGAGAGAGAGTGCATTCCTCATCGATTGAAACAAATAGGCAAAACATCCCAAACACTTCTTTCCAAATGGTTTTAAACATGTGTTGCAACATGTGGCCAAGTGTTATTATGATGAAACGCTTTTTTTCATGTATGTTAATTCATCGAGTTCAAATATCTAGAATATACAGGAAAACACAATAAATAATAGAAAGGGAATCATAAGGCACCACTTCGGTTTCTTTATACACCGGTTTTTAATTGAACCAGTGACATCCTTTTAATCCTACATAAAATGGTGGCGAATGAGACGTTGAAGAAAGTGCTATTGCGAATAACATTGCTTGATAATGAAATGAGGCAAAGAATACAATTATTAAAATATATAAAGGGTGTTTGTTTTAGATGTATAGAACTTTGGAATGGAATAAAACAAAGATGATTTTATTTTCAATTGATATGAAATTTACCTTATTCGAAAATAAAGTAAAGTAAAAAGTTCAAAATAAATTTGCACAATTTGACAATTCAGGCGTCAGTCTATCATAACTTGACAGTTGACAAAATGGCCACTAGTTAAAAAAGTGTTGCCAACTTAAAGTTCTGTACATCTAAAAAACACCGTTTATAAGTGATATTATTAAAGACGACTTTAGACGATATTACTTTTTGTACGACTGGATGAGGAAAAACATTGTTATGTTAATTTATTTAAACATTTTCTAAATACGTGATCGAATTATTACAACAAGTTAAAATCTTTTATTCGAATTAATCGTTTTTTTTTTATTCAAATAAAATAAAAAACGAATAATTTGGATAAATATATAAAGACCAACGATTGAAGCTAAAAAAGGACTGTGTGAAGATTCATGATTGAAGTCTGCATAGCTCTTTCTGAGCAATTATGATTGTTTTTTTGGGCTCATGAAGATCGTTAACGCTCCAAAAAAGGTGTCAGAAAAGACTCTTTTTGGACTCATATGGCTTGCTGGGCTCTTAGATAATGTCAGAAAAAGAGTCTTTAATGAGGGGGTTTTGGGCTCTTAAAGAGCTCTTAGATAATGTCAGAAAAGAGTCTTTTATGAGGTTTTTCTTGGGCCTGTGTAATCTTGTTTTTATCATTCTCGTGTGGTACAGCTATGTTTTTTTTTTGTTCAAAGCACAAATAACAGGACAACAACGCTTTGGTACACACATAATTAGGTGGAATTTCTGATTCATACTGCGTGCCGACTGAGGACAGTAACAAGCAAATTTTTCTTTCGGTCAGAAAATGCTCTTTAGTTGGACTCTTTTCTGACTCCTTTTTCGGAGCGCTCCGCAAATGCTCTTTTGTTGGACTCTTTTCTGACTCCTTTTTCGGAGCGCTCCTAGAATGGTATGCTAGGTGGGATGTATGTAAGAGAGAATACATGGCAGTCACAAAAATCGCTTACAAAATTTATGTACGTCATGTGTTCTGAAACCCGCATATTCTAAGTATACACCCAATATAAGCAATCATTATAAAATTAGTTGATTTAGGAATTTGAAAATAAATCATCTGGCAGCACTGCTTGCAGACAAAGATTTTAATGAGAACATTGATCTCATTAGTGACTATCTTCCGCAGCGATGCCAACTTAGCCCTTTTCGAGCTAGATTTAGCCCGATTTTACTCACTCAAAACGCGAAAAAAGAAAATTGGCCCTAAACTAAAAAACGTGTAAATCTAGCACGTTTTACAATTATCTTTTAGCCCTTGAGCCCGTTATTACTTTTTGTTTTATATGGCTATATTTTAGTTTTTTCGTACTTTTTCTTCCTTTGATCTAATAATATCGAAATAATGCTATTGGTAATAACCCATTCCTTAAACTGTTCAGTTTTGCCAAACACATATTGACATATCCGTACTCAAACGCTGAAGTTGAGAGGAGTTTTAGTGTCATGAATTTATTCAAAAATAAATAGTAAAAATAATAAGTAAGAAAGTAGTCGGTCAAGCCCGATCATATAATACCCTACAACCATTATATGTACAGTTTTTCAGAAATCTGCGCTATATGGGACCTATTATGGACCGATCATCCAAAAATTTAGTGTCATGATTTCTGTGAATATAAATATTGTGTATGTTAAACTTTATCTCCATATAAATACTTTTAATAATTTTACGGGGAGGTCTTATATGGGAGTTTCGACTAATTACGGACCGACCGTTATAAAATTAGGTGTCATCATTTCTGTATATTATTTGTGTCGAATTTTATTTGATTACCAACATTCTTAAGAAATTTATGATCGTTAAAGTGATTTTTGGAAGTGGGCCTTATATGGGGGCTACGATTACTTATGGACCGATCTCAATAAAAATGTAGCGTATTGTTTGTATACATATGAGATATGTTTGTGTTAAAATGGGTTTTCCCGTTTTTTAAAACTCTAAATACATATTTCAATTTTTATTAATTTTTTTTAAACCTTAATTTTTCCCTATCTGACAATATCTGTTAACTCAATTCGTTAATGTAATGGGTATTAAAATAAAGTAAATTTTATAAACTAAAAAACGGGAAAAACCATTTCGGTTAAATGGCATGATGTTTATAAACAAGAAATTTCAACTATTTATTTAAGTAAATTCTATTAAAAAATAAAAAAAAAATATTGTCTGAAATTTTCAAAATTTTTGAATTTAAAAAATTTTTTTTTTTAATTTTTGATAACCCATTGAATGCGCCTCTCAAAGACCTTTCATATGATACAAAATTTACATATAGTTCTTTTGAAAGAAATGTAAAAAAAAATCAAAAAAACCTCTAAAAAGGAAATGTTTATCCTTTGATCCAGCTCACCAAATATTGATCCCAGGACAAACAAATTGAGAAACGTAGACTTAAAATGAATCAAATTTTCATATTAGTCGGGAACATCCGCAATTTTATTTTGGGGCCACCCTAATGTACATATATGAATGTTATTTGTGTTGAATTGTATTTCGATACCAACATTTGTAGGAGATATATGGTCGTTTAAAAGATTTTTTGAATTGGACCTGGGAGCTATGGCTAATTATGAATCTTTAATCGTAAAATTGTACTGAAATATGAAATATATTTGTGTTAGATATTATTTGGATACCAACAATATTAAGAGAGTTATGCCCGTTTTCGGAAGTGGACCTTACTTATATGGGAGCTATGAATAACTCTTGACCGATTTGCACACAATTTTGTAGCTGTGATTAGGTTTTATATGCAATTTATTTGTGGCAAAATCTGTTTGGATTTGATTTTTAAATCACACATTTATGACCTATAAAACCCTATTAACGGAGGACATTTGTATGGGGCTAGGTGAAATAATGGACTGATTAGCCTGCATTTTGTTCTTTATATTTTAAAAAATTAAATAAATGGTTTCAAATTACAGACAACTAAGTTCTGAGTCAGTAAAACTAATAGAACATTTGTCTAAAAAACTTGTATGAAAATCCCTTCAAAAATATTTAAAAACTAAAGCTAGATTTACACGATTGAAAATTTCTTCAAAATTGCTCTTCAAAATGCTTCAAACTCATGTAAACACCAAATATTCTTAAATATTTATTTATTTAATAGTTATTAATAGTTATTAATAACAGCAAATATCCTTAAAAATTTATTTATTTAATAGTTATTAATAGTTATTAAATAAATAAATTTTGAAGTTGTATTATTAATACAAAAAGTGAATTTTTTAAACATGTTTAACTGATGTTAAAAATTATTTCAAGAAAGTATTTTAACAAATTTTCCACATTTTTTTTTTGTCATTTTCAAACAAATTTAAACATTTTTTTAGACGCTAAATTTTTGAGATCTTGTCACACTGCACACAACTAATCATTTGAGAGATTGAGTGGGCAATACAAGGCCCTACTAGAGGTTATGGCATGAACTAACAGGCAGTATTTAGCAATAAAAACACTTTTAGATTTTAAGATATTTTTTTTAAGTTTTAGAATATTTTCATTATATATTTATTTTTGTTTTCAAATGTTTTTTTTTCATGAAACTAACAACTATAATATGTATTTTATTTAGTAATTTAGTGAATATGTTTTGTAGGATATTTTTGTTATTGTTTTTAGTTTCTTTTTTCTTTTGTGTATCGTTTAAAATATTTTGTTCATTTTGCAAAAATTTTTAAAAAAATATTTTTTTAAATTTTCAACAATTTTTTTTCATGTAATTTTTGAAGCGCATTTATTGTGGGTGATGGGGGGGGGGAACTATCCAAAACTGAAATGTGTACAAATTGAGTTGTTGTAGTGTGTTAATAACAAATGTTGTTTGTTGTGGGGGTAGTAGTAGTTTGCTTTTTTGTTTACAAAACAAAAATTCAAAGTAAAATTATGTTGAAATAAAATTGTGCAGCCATTTTGGTTTTCAATATTTCTTTTGTAGCATATATTTTTTATAATAAAAATACATGGTTTTTGTTTTTTAGCATAATTATTAATAATAAAATTTATGGCAATATTTAACTTAAATGCTATAAAAAATTATAAAAAAATACATAATTTACTGGAAAAAAAAATTAAAAAACATAATAAGTTAAAATAAAAAAAATTAGTAACAATTTTTAATTTAATTATATTTAGGTTTGTATAGATGTATGTATATAGGTATAAAAACAGGATGTTTTTTTTTCTAGCAATTATTTAATTAAAGGAATTTCTTTTTGTTTGTGGTTGCATTTGTTTTTCTTTTCAATATATACAAGTGAAAATAATATATAAAATAGTTTAGATGTCCCTACTTCTTAATCGTGTTATAATCATCATTTTTTATTATACATAATAGGTTTTTTATGTTGTTGGGGGGTGTGTGTTTTCTAATTAACGGAACTTATGCTTGGATGTCTTTCAAATGAGTTCTAATATAATAATAATAATAATAGTAGTTAATGTTGTTGTAATTGTTGATGTTGTTATTATTTATATAGGTAAAAAAAACTCTCAGCCCTCTGCTCATGTCTGAAGAGGGTGAGAGGTTTACATGTAGTTCATGTAGTTATTGTTAATGATTTGAATGTGGATAGTGATAAGCTCTGAACTCCGTCAACTTATTCATTTAATAAACAGGTTCTAATGAGAGCATCGCAGACAGCATAAGGATCACAATTGGAGCTGGGACGACGATCTTCAAAGTAGCCCTTGCCGGCAATTGCAACACCGCGAGGAACACGTACACTAACACCACGATTGGCTACACCCCAGGAGAATTTGTCAATGCTGGAGGTTTCCAGGCGTCCGACCAAACGACGTTCGTTGTCCTTGCCCTCTTTGGGATCATAGGCCTTGATGTGACGCTGGTGTTGTTTGCTGAGTTTGTTGATGGCTTCTTCGATGGCCTTCATGCCGCCATCGACACGCATGGCCTTGGTGGAGAAATTGGTGTGGGCGCCAGCGCCGTTCCATTGTCCTTCCATGGGTTTGGGATCGAAGGTGACCACCACGCCGAATTCTTCGGCAATGCGATGCAAAATATAACGAGACACCCACAAATCATCGCTAGCCTTAAGCCCTAGACTGGGACCCACCTGGTATTCCCATTGGGCGGGCATAACTTCAGCATTGGTGCCGGCGAAATCGATGCCAGCATACAGGCAGGCAATGGCATGGGCCTCTACCAAATCGCGGGCATACACACGGTCAGCACCCACGGCGCAATAGTAGGGACCTTGGGGGGCGGGGAAACCATTGGCGGGCCAGCCGTAGGGACGGCCGTCAACATCCAATAAAGTGTATTCTTGCTCAATTCCGAACCAGGGCTCATGATCGGCTACCTTTTCGATGGCCTCCTGCAAAGCAGCACGTTTGTTGGATGGAGTGGCATTGCCATCAGCCAAATAAGTGTCGCACATGACAATAACATCGTTCTTGCCGGGCTTGAAGGGATCTTTGTAAATGGCACGGGGCACCAAAGTGGTATCGGAATTTTCGCCCACAGCCTGGTAGGTGGAGGAACCATCATACTGCCAATTGGGCAAATCTTCTACTCCAGTAGGGATTTTGTCCAAAACACGATCCTTCAAACGGATATTTTCACCGGTACCATCGATCCACAAGTAAGTGGCCTGGACACGATCGCTGGGGAGTTCCAAATTGCGATAACGCTCCAAAATGGATTTGTCCAAGGCAGTATTAGGGGAGTTTTTCAAGAAACCGCCCATAACAGCTGGGGTAGTGCCGAAGGCGCGCAATTGTTTGGTGGCAGAGGCAAGCTCTTTGCCCAAGAAAAGACCAGCACAACGTAAAGCCATTTTTCTTCTGTTTTAATTTGATTTAGTTTAAAATATAGAATTTCTTAGTTATTGTAAAGGTCAAGGATAAGTCGACGGCAAAAGTGTAACAGGATGCTGTAGATTTGTACTAAAGGGTTGTGGTTGATGATTTACGAAAAGGTCTCGTTCTTTATTTGTTTTGTGAGGTGTTTTAAAGTTTTCTTTTAAATAATTAATACATTTCACTTTTTCGATTTGGGTTTTAATTTATTTTCAAAACGCGTGTTTTTATATTTTTTAATATTTAAACACTAGCAACGGTTCTTGTTTTTTTTTTTCTATTTCAGAATGAATAGATTTTTTTTTGTATTTTACAACAAAAAAACTGTATACAGAGTTTAGAATTTATTTATTGTTTTTAATATTTTATAAAAAATATGTTTTTTGTCTTTGTTTAATTTACGCGACGGAGTACGAGAACTGGACGCCCATCCTCTACGAAGTTAGGATAGCTTGTGAATGTTTTTAGCTGCGAAACATAGACTTTTTCTCACTTTTTTCGAAGCTCTTGGAAATTTTGTTTATCGCAAAATGTACACAGAAAAATACAGAATGTGAATACAGCGAATTAACTAACAGCAGAGCAGAGACCGGCGCAGCACTTTTACTACTTCAACTGCAGTCAGTCAGACAGCCATGTATACATACACTCGGCCTCAGTAAGTGCCAGAGACTACAACAGTCAATGAGTTAAACGAACACCAACAATTCTGTGAGGTTATTTTAATGTGTATGAGTGTAAAAGTGATATGATAACCAGTATTACCAGATCTCAAAATGTTTAGCGGCTAAATCAGTTTAAGAAAATGCTAAAATTTGTTTGAAAATGCAAAAAAAAATGTACTAAATTTTTAAAATACTTTCTTGAAATAATTTTTAACAATTTGAGGTAAACATGTTTAAAAAATTAACTTTTTGTATTAATAATACCTACATCTTTGAACTCAAGAACAAAACTAGTTAAGGTTCTCTTCAGGAGTTTTTAAATATTTTTTGGAAATTTTAAATTTTTTTTAGACAAATGTTTTATAAGTTTTACTGAATCAAGCCTTAATCTTGTGTAATTTGAAAACATTTATTTAATTTTTCTAATCCACATCTAATATAAAGGAGAGAATCCAGGGTAATCAGTGCATTATTTCACCTATCCCAAATAGGTTTTTATCGGTCATAAATCTGTGATTTTAAAAACAAATCCAAACAAATTTTACCACTAATATGTTGTATATGAAACCTAATCACACACATAAAATTTTGTGCAGATCGGTCTAGAATAAGTCATAGATCTCATATAAGGTCCACTTTCGAAAACTACTTTATCGGGCATAACTCTCTTAAAATCGTTGGTATCCAAATAATATCTAACACCAATATGTTTCATATATACACAAATCATTCAGTACAATTTTATGATGATTGATCCAAAATTAGCCATAGGTCCTATATAAGGTAAAATTTTAAAAATCTCTTAAACAAACATAAATCTCCTACAAATTTTGGTATCGAAATATAATTCAATACAAATAACATTAATAGTTGTATGAATATAGAAATCATGACACCTAATTTTATAATGATTGGTCCATAATTAGTCAAATAAATTATATAAGACCCAGTTCTGAAAATCACATATATTTTTTTAAAGTGCTTACATACAAGGTGGCGCAAAAGTAATCCTCCTATCAGAAAATACTATACATTTTGCGAGGCCCCTAATGTACATAATAGATTCCATTTCTAAAAAATTGTTATTGCAAATACATATACTGGGTGTAAAGTATTATATAGTCGGACTTGACCCCGTATACTTTCTTAATGGACGTTTTTATACAAAGCATTCTTGTGTTCACAAATTTGCATCCAAAACTCTACAGTTGAGTTTTGATTTGCCATATGAAATTAATTTTTGCCATTTGCAAGATTTGTTATTTCATCTGTTGAGAAATTTGTCATTAACATACATATGTAAAATAAATATAATAATAACAATAAATAACAAATTATAATTTTCTTTATTTTATTTTCAAGCTTTTTTCAACAGAAAAAATATTAGTATTTTTAAACTTTTAAAACGCTAAAAATTGCTAAAAAAAAATTAAAAAACACTAAAGAAAATTCCAAATGTTAAATATAAAATTCTACAGCTAAATCAATAATATAATTTAGCCCCAAAAATGCTTAAATGGTCACCAGCGCTGCCAGAAGTAAGATTTTACCCTATTTTTTAACAATTTTAACCGAAAAAAGATTTTAAGATTTTTCCCCAAAAAAAAGATTTTTTTGGTCTAGACGAAGGTTAGGTTCAATTAAAAATTAAAATTTTTTCTTCAAAAATAAGACTTTTTTTTTGGTAAAATTCAAGATTTTTTGCTGAAAATTTCTGGCAGCCCTGATGGTCACACTGATGATAACACATACACAAACACTCATTCACTCACTTAAATAAACCAACAAAAAAAAGCACGCACTTGCTCAGTTAATGAAGCAACAAGAGAGAGTGCAAGAGCGAAAGGGAGAATCTGTGATAAGTGAGTATTAATGCAAGTTTGTTTTGAATATTTTAACTAAAATGCAAGCATTAATGATAATTACATTTTAATTGCGTTTGTGTTGGGTGTTGTTGTTGTTTTGAGAATTTTACAGCTAACGACAAAAAATAGTTTAAGGTGCTAATTCTATGCATTATATCGAATCTAAGAGATTTTTGAGATTCTTTTAGTTTTTTAATAAAATTGTATATTAAGAGAATTTAGCCGAAAATGGAAAGAAAAATATTATATTCAGCGGGATGTTCGTAAATGAATTCAGTGAATCTATGACGATTTACGAGCGAAATTCAATTCATTGTAACAATTGTCAAAGCCTATATTACTACTTCTAATCATATCTGTATAGTATACAACAATTAAAAAAAAATTGGTTTAACATATTGCCATGTTCATTTTAACATGTTCACCAGGTTAAGGAAAGTGTATAAAAAAGGGTAAGATTACAAGTAGAGGTTGAATTTTATTTCAATAACGTTATTTACATGAGTGTTATATGTGTCATAGTGGAATAGGACCAATTATGGACTGATAGCTTCAAAATCAAGTAACATAACGAGTTCTATGTTTTTGAGGCTTACAATTTTGTGGGTTTACTTGGTTTTCGGAAGTGATCCTTATTATGACCACTAATGGACCTATCTTCATTATATTCGGTACAGAGAATTTTATACATATGAGGATATACATACATATCTCTTCGAATTTCAACAAAATACCGCTATACCGATATTCACAAAATCCAACAGTTTGATTATGGCATATACAGTGACTGAAGCCTACATGGAACCGCAAGGAAAAAATCACAAATTATTAAAAAATTAATATGACAAAAATCTACATGCAAATAAAAGAAACAAATGAAGCAATGATAAAGTGGCTGTAAAGTACCGCTATTTAAAATTGTTTGTATACTTTTCATAGTACGTATTATATGCAATATAATATGAACTGATTCATTTGATAGCAAAGCGCGAACAGGTAGACCAAAGAAGCTTTCCAGGAGAGATGTTAGTTCAATTCTAAAGGTAGTGAACAAAAATCCATGAATTGCCCATGTCTCCAGTAAGAGTGTCCACCCAAGAACTATCAAAAGGGCTCTGAATGACAATGTTTTTTTTTTTTTTTTTTTTTGCAGAAAAGCCTTTAATACCAGAAAAAAACGCCGTCCTCGACTTGAATTTGCACTTGTGCATATTGACAAAGGGATGGATTTCTGGTCCAAGGTTTTATTTACAGACGAATCAAAGTTCAATATATTCGGGAGTGATGGTCGTGCAAAAATATGAAGGAAAAGAAATGCGACTATGCAGATCGAAAACTTATTGCCAACTATTAAGCGTGGCGGTGGGAGCGTTATGGTTTGGGGAGCTATGGCGGCATCTGGTGTTGGCAAGTTGGTTTTTGTTGAAGACAATATAGACCAATATCAATAAAAGTATATTGGAACAAAATCTGAAGCCATCTGTGGAATGCTTTAGTCTTGGGGATGGTTGGATTCTCCAACAAGATAATGACCCCAAGCATACTGCACTAATTGTAAAGGAATGGCTTCTATATTACGCGCCCAGCCAACTCAAGAGTCCTCCACAAAGTCCGGATTTAAATCCTATACCACATGTTTGAGAACTTTTGGAGCGAAAAAATTCGTGAAAGCTGAATTACAGATGCCACATTATTAAAAAAAACATTAACGAAGGCATGGAGCAAATTGACTATTGAAGAGATGAACAATATGGTTTCATCCATGCCACGACGCACACTGTGGCCGTGTAGTGCATTTAATGGCCTTAAATCAAGGAGGTTTCGGAGCTTCATGAAATTTTGCACACATTTATGTTAAATTTTTTAAGAATTTTAGTTTTTTTTTTTTTTTAATACGCCCACTTTTACGCCCACCTCCCATACAACTTAAATAGAAAATGTGGCATAACTTCCATGATTTTAAATATATCAACTCAATTTTCATAAAACGTTAATACTATAATTGTAGAATGAGCTCCTGAAAATATGAACTTAATCCGCCCACTTTTACGCCCACCTCCCATACAAATGATATTTCAAAAATGCCATATCTTCTGTAAATTTGTAACTAGAATGTTTATTTTCGCAAAAATGCATATAACATCTATCAAATGCTGTTTTGAAAATATGAAGAAAATCCGCCCACTATAACACCCACCCCCATACAACTCCAATACAAAAATTTTGTCAGTTTCACTCTATTTCATTTACTAACAACTTTTTTACATCTTCGTGATAATCTAATTTTTTAAGCTTAAATTTCGTTCTAAATGAATTGATATATGGGTCGGTGGATATCAACAAATGATGCATTACGTCTTCGTTAGTAGAACAGCGCCCATTCTTGCGCGAGTGATATAGCCTATAACGTCTATAATCTTTGTTCCTCGCTTCCTGTGCTTCTTCTGATAACATTCCTTTGAAAAATAAACCATATGTTAATTTAAAATGTATGAAACAAATTGTATATTTAACCTACCTATAGGTAGAATGGCCTCAGATACAATTTTGCTACCATGTATCAAAACTTTATGCACGAGTAGCAAAGAAAGAAAGAATGCGCATTTGTTTTTGCACGCGTAAAATAACGCATATTTTTTACTGTAATTTTTTGGTTTTTCATTGTTTTTTCGGCGGCGGGCAAATTGGGGCAGGTTTTTTTTTTTTAGTCTGTTAGCTGAGACTCTCAGCTTTAATTTGGTATATGACTCCATGTGTCGCACTGCTTCGCACACAACTAAAAGTCTAAAAGAAAATCATAAATGTTTATTTTTTTGGCTCAAAATATATTGTCAAAGGAAATTTTTTTTTTAAATTTTTTAAATTTTTTTTTTTAATTTACATAATGCTTAATGTCTATTTTAAGTGAAAAAATACTTATAAGGTACATTCGGTGTAGACTTTATAAGTAACAAGCTTTTGAATATAACATAGAAAACTATCACATTTGAGACTTGTTCACATACTTCAACTTTGCGCTGCTCGGGACAGAAAACCAATGGAGGTATTTGCATGAAATTTTCCACACATGACCTTCAGATAGTTTTTAACCATCTGTGCAAAAATCATCAAAATCGGACAGAAGGTCCAAATTGATTTATTGCCGCAGTGGCCACAGTGTGCGACGCCTGCAGGCTGTAATAGATAATGGTGGTGGACCAACTAAATACTAAAACTAATCTCTTGTTAAGACTGACCATATTTTTGTTGTTTTGTTTTTTGTTAAACGACAAATTAATTTTTAACTTTTTATTTTTTGTATGAATAAAAATGATTTTCGAAAAAACTGTATCATTAATATTTTGAATAACTAAGTGCTTTTTTCCAGAATACCATTACATGGGATTGCATGTAGACTTTAGTATTTCACTGTATATGTAAAGGGTGTCCCAACTAGAACACAATGGTGTCAATGGTGTTCAGTATCGTGAAATGATAACCAGTTTTTTCCTGCCTAGAATTGAAGAAATTAATGTGTAGGGCATGTGGTTTCAACAAGACGGCGCCACATGTCATACAGCCAGAGAAACAATTCAATTGCTGCATCAGTCATTTCCCGGTCGTGTTATTTCGCATTTTGGGTACCAGAATTGGCCGCCTAGATCGTGCGATTTAACACCTTTAGATTTTTTTCTTTGCGGTTTTTTGAAGTCGATGGTTTACGCGAATAAGCCGACGTCGACTCAAGCCTTAAAAGAGGAAATTGGACGCTGCATTAATGAAATACCACAGCATTTATGCTAAAAGGTCATTGAAAATTTCATTAAAAGACCGTGTGTGTGGCAGCAAAGCCGCCACATACATAACCTCATTCTGTCTACTTTACGATATAATAAAGTTTCACGATTTTTTTTTTAAATATCTGTGTTTTATTAAAATATATAAATGATATGTGCAAAATTTTAGATCGGTAACGTTATTTATAACAGATTTATACGTCTTTCAGAGATTTTGGAAGTGGATTTTGTATGGGTGCCAAACATGGACCGAACCAAACATAATATAGTTTTGCGATTTATTTTTATGTGAAACCAATTTTTGCTGAATTCTGTATATTGATATTTTTATTTTAAAGGCATATATGTATGTACAATTTAGCCATATTTAGGGAAGAAATTTGTATGGGGGCTATGAGAAATCATGAACGGAATCTTACTATTTCCATAATAGTTAGTCCCTTTATCGTAAAAACTTGTGCCAAATTGCTTGGCTTTATCTAAAAAAAATTTTAAAAAATTAGCAAAAAATGTGTAAAAATTAAAATTTTTTGGAGGTTGTCTCAGATTTTGATTTATAACTATAGTTCTACTGAACCGATTTTGCTGATTTCCAATATCAAACTGGTTAAGAAATTGTAAATGTTCTTTTGTAAACTTTGTTAATTTTGATTATGGATTTTGGACGTGACAGTGATTTACACTGACGGATGGACGGACATATGTAGCTCAATCGACTTAGAATATCATTAGGATCGAGAATATTTATATCTTGTTCTGCCTGAGATAACTACTTCTCAATGTTACACACGAAATGACAAACTTATATATACCCATTCACCAGTTGTGATGTTGGAGAGTATAAAAATGTTTAATAATAATTATTACCTAAATAAATTTAAAAATTTGCATTTTGTTAAAATGTTGAAGTTGTCGGAATACGGATATAAATAATATATGTAAATTAGAGCGCTTCAAGATTGTATGGACGAAAAAAATTTCCTAAAATTGTTTTATAGATTATAGAAACACGTTCTGAAAAAATTAGGATTATATGATACCGTTATCTGGCGCCTCATCGGTTCTGAAGTTTATGGGAAATATGCATTTTTGTCAGTTTTTGCAAAAATTGTTTCATTAACGTTTCCATATCAACCTAATATTTTTTAGAACGTGTTTTTACAATCCATAAAAAAATTCTGTAGGTGGGTAGGGTGAAAATTCGCAATTTTATTATTTTGGGTCACTCTAATGTACACATAAATTTTTGCAATATTTCAATTTAAAAAATTATACAGTTTTGCTTGTTTTTATGTCGTTAGGTGTACATACATACACAAAATATGTAAAAGTTGCTTACAGCCATCCCTAAATACCGACGGAAAGCGGAACGTTTTTTTTTTACGCTAAGCATTAACGCTGATACCCCATCCCTAAACAAAAGCGTCAACGTTATGTCAAAACGATAAAAACAGGGTTATCAAACAAATAAATAAAACGACCCTGTTTATTGTAACAGCTGGACATTGTTGTTTTATTTCTCTTTTTTTTTTGTTTTCTTTTGAAATTAACTTCACTGTTGCCGCCGCGTTGTTTCGGTATGCTCCATACAAAATGTATGAGTATGAGAAATTTTGACGTGTAAAAAACGCTTACCATCGGTATTTAGGGATGACTGTTAGAGTAAAATATGAGTATATGAAGTATATTATGTATGCACATTGGTGGCCATATAATTAGATTATAATTTTGACATGTAAAAACGCTTACCGTCGGTATTTAGGGATGACTGTTAGAGTGAAATATGAGTATATGAAGTATATTATGTATGTACATTGGTGGCCATATAATTAGAAAAGACTTTTCAGCATACATATATATTTGTTCATATATTTTAAAAATTTAGTTCAACATATTAAAACTAATAAGTAGAAATAGTAAAGTAACAAATTATTATTAAGTTCAAAATAAAAGGAAAATTAACTTAAACACTTAAAAAATCGCAATATCAAATTGGTCACATAATTAGAAACTAAAAAAAATATGTATATGCAAAAAACCTTAGTGAGGTTTAACACTTCACTAACCGTAAAGTGTGCTTTGGGTCATTGTCATGCTGGAAAATGTATTGGACGGACATATTCTCAAAACAATACATAACATAACATTTTCCAAAATGTTTTTATATTAAGGCTGATCCATTATTCCCTGAACTCGTGCATAATATTCCCTGACCATAATAGACCCGTCACCGTGTTTCACTGTTTTAACAGTGTACCTGGAGTCTAAGACTTTATTTGAAGGACGTCTAACATACGATTTTCCATCAGATTGAAACAAGTTAAACTCTGTCTTCTGCTAAAGATAGTATTTGTTTTTTTGTACAAATGCATTGCACCAACACTGTAACACTGCAGTTTTTGCCCATTCTCGAAACTAAACAGTATCAAAATTATTACAAATTAATCTTTTGTTTAACAAACTATACTCATTTATATGGCCACCACTGTCTGTATTAGTAATGTAAAAAACATGTAGGTATTTGTTTGTTATCAGTAGCACTTACAAGCAAACATAATTTACATATGTACATAACCATTTGTTATTATGTATTTGGTATTTTTCCCTTTTTAGCAGATATCGTTGACCAATTTGTTATTTAATTAATTCGTATGTATTCCTTAAAAATTCTTATACGAATCCAAGTGTTTATCATGATATGCATTGTTGTCGTTTATTGTTTATAACTAGTGTACAGAAATGTTGTTACTTTGTATTTTAGTGTTTGTTATTTTGTTTGTTTGATCTCTTGTTTGCTTGTCTCTTTTACACTCATTAATGCAGGGCGCATGTTTATCATATGTTTATGTTAACTAACAGGTTTCTGCTAGTTAGGAAGTGCAGTGAAATGTTTAAACTTTTTTTTTTGTTGATTAACAGTAGTGATGTTAGACAAATTGCTGGGTTAAAGTAGACATGTTAAATAACAGCAAAAGGATAGTGGGGTTTTTAGTTGGCATATTTTAATTGTAAAATTAATTTTATAATACATAGATTTACAAAATATTTAAAGATTTTTAATAAAATTTATGGAAATAAAAACTCATCATTTATTTTATGTTTAGTATAGCATCTATTGTTGATGAAAATGAAGAAAGAACTGGAAAGAAACATAAATATACATATGTATGTACAATGTACATAGTACATATACTTAATGTTATGCAAAATAATATTACATATTCTCAATTTTAAGATATTCAATAAATGAATTTTGAAGAATTTTTGCTGTTTACACGAGTTTGAAGCATTTTGAAGAGCAATTTTGAAGAAAATTTTAATCGTGTAAATCTAGCTTTATATTTGTTAATAACATAACAACATGATGTTAAGTCCAACAGTACCATTATAAACATTAACTGAAGCAACAGTATCACATCGAATACACTTTAAAAGTTTATGCAACTCAATAACAAAAACATGAGAGATAGCAATAACAACAGAGACATGCAAAAGAGAGTTGAGTGACTCTCAACAGAACTTTGACCTTTACATAACTATTTATTCTATCATTATTACATACGAGTATACATAGTTGTAGTAAAGCTTAACGAGGAACAACAAAAAAATACCCAAACGAAACTACTAGACGTAAAATAGGCCGTCTGGTTTGAAAACAACTACAACAACAAAATAGCCAGAAAAAAAACAAAAACATTTTAAGCAACCACATCAAAATAAAAACTTGAACTACTTTTGAAAGTAAAAACAAGTAAAAAGTATAGTCGGTCAAACCCGACCATATAATACCCTACACCCAGTATATGTATAAAACAGTTTTTCAGAAATGGGCAATATATGGGAGATATAACCTATTGTCGACCGATCATCAAAAATTTAGTGTCATGATGTCTGTGAATATAAATATTGTGTATGTTAAACTTTATCTCGATATAAATACTTTTAAACGATTTTTGGAAGTAAAAGTGAATTACGCAGAGGGTTTTATATGGGAGTTTCGACTAATTATGGACCGACCATTATAAAATTAGGTGTCATCATTTCGATTTCGGAAGTGGACCTTATATGGAAGCTTTGATAATGTATGGACCGATCTGCACAAAATTTCATTTACCACTCATTTGTGATGAAATTTGTTTGGATACTTGCATAATTCAAATATTTTTGATCTTTAAACCCTAATTTCGGGAGGACATTTGTATGGGGGCTAGGTGAAATAATGAACCGATTTCCACCAGTTTCAATTCCATCCGTCCTTGGGCCGAAAAAATTTTACGTACCAAATTTTATCGAAATATGTACATATCGTGAAAATTGCGACCTGTACTCTGCGCACGAGCTTTACATGGACAGTCAGCCAGCCAGACGGACGGACGGACATCGTTAAATCGACTCAGGAAGTGATTCTGAGTCGATCGGTATACTTTAAGGTGGGTGATGGACCAATATTTCTGGGCGTTACACATCAAATATACCTGGGGTAGGGTTTAAGCAGCTGATAGACCACAATTGTTTGTTGTTGCGTTTGTGTGCAATGGCATGAATAAACCTGTTTTTCATGTGTTGTTATTTATTTTAAGGCTGTTGTGTTGATTTAAAAATAAATACAATTGCATTTTTGTTTTTTTTCTTTTGTTGTTGTTATTGTAGCAGTTGTTTAAATCCATGAAATCATTGCAGGTTTTTCTGTTTTGGCTGGGTAATTGTTTTTTTTTTTTTTTTTTTTTTATAAATAAACCACAAATACCAGTTTTTATTTATTTTTTTTATTCATAGTTAGTGCACAAATGTAAGGGGCAACGCAATAAAAGAATACGAGGGCGAACGAACAAGAACTTTGTTTTTCAAATCAAAATAAAATTAAGAATTTATAAGAAATTCATTGAAATTTTTATTGTATTGCATAGACCAAGCTTTTAGAATTATAAATGAAAAATAATATCGGACAGATGTCCACCGCAACCACGCATACATATATCGATTCTTTCAACAAAACTTTCAATCACATTTTGTTAAAATGACACCGTTCTGTTGAAACCACCTGTCAGTGATAAGCTGATTCCTAGGATGTTTAAAATAAACAGTTGATATCTCTTTGCATTCTAAAAGTCAAACCAGTGTCAAATGGCTAAAAAATCTACAATCATCTAGACATTGGTTCAAATTACTGTCATACATAATTGAAACGTAATTGTGCGGTTTATTTCCAATAGTTTGATTGAAACCCCCTTAGATTTTAAATACCTTTGGAGTTCGCCATTGTAAAATGTGAGTGGTGATACCTATGTACATATGTACATAAATACGTGTAGATTTGATAAGAATGCCATAAAAGTAAAACTCAAGTTACAAAAATAAACTAAAAAACAATAAAACAACAATGACTGCTACAACAACAATGACTGCTACGAAAATGCATTTGCAACGGAAACTTCATTGCATAAAGCTTAAGAAACAATATTGTATTGTAAAAACACAAAATAAAAAACACTTTCTTATACATTTGTTATTTATTTTATAATTTATGCGTAAATGCAATATGGTTTCCTCATCAAAATTGAAATAGTTTCTTTGTAGTATTTCCACACACAGCTTTCCACAGGGATTAATGCCTTTCATAGAGTGATACAAATTGAAAACACCATAAAAATATACCTAAAGCGTGATCCATTTCGAGGTTCCCTACTTTAAAAAAAAAAAAAAAAAAAAAAAAACAGAAAATTCAAATTTAATGGAGAATGTTTATTATCATTTGAAAGAACATTCTTTGGCATTTATTTTTTGAAGATTATGTCTATCAAATGTTGGCCGTTGCTACGTCGCAGATGGTCTATCCGTTGAGTCCAATTTTCGATGACTCGTTCGAGCATATCGACTGGCAACTGGCGAATGATACACGTGATTTTTTCCTCCAAGGCCTTAATCGAAGCGGGTTTGTCCGCATAAACTTTAGACTTTACATATCCCCACAGGAAAAAGTCTAACGGTGTGATATCACATGATCTTGGTGTCCAATCGCCCGTCCCAAAACGTGAAATTATGTGCTCACCGAAGTGTTCTCTAAATAATGTCGATTGGGAAGGTCGAGCGGCTTCCGTTGTTGCACAAGCTGTATTTTTTTACGCATTCAATTCAAGATCTCGACATGAAATACGTCGTTCCATATGTCAGTCCGATTTACTGCGTACACTCTCAGCTACGGCCGCTATATTTTCTTAAACGTTGTTCAGGCGTAAATCTTTCCATTACGAAATGCCAAACAATACTAAACAAAAATAACATGACAGCATGACACGACTCACACGTGATTTGTTAAAAATCACCCTATAGTTGTTTATAGGTCGAAGCGTTAGTTCCCTAATGTGTCTGTTTATGTTTGGGCAAAACGTTAGAGAGCCTGTTTTGCTAGTGGAATGCAAATACAACATAAGAACATATTGGAAACAGTTTGGAATCAAATCCAATATTTCTAATCGTGATATTCCCAAAAAAGAAGTTGTAAAATATTTTGGTATTTATTTAGACAAATTCTTATATTTTAATTATCATATTAAAGAAATGCTTACAAAACAAGAAACAGCTTTTTAATATATAGACCACTATTTAATTTCAAATTTATTAGAACTAGAGTCAAAATAATAATGTACCAATCTCTGATAAGACCAGTGATGACATATGGTTGCCCCATTTAGTTCAATATATCACCATCACACATGGAAAACATCAGAATTTTTGAGAGAAAATGTTTACGAGATCTCCGGAAAGCAATTATGTACAATACATTTCAAACCAAAAATTGTACAATAAGGCCATGTAATAAGAATAGAAAATTTTATTATAAACCTAATAAGAAATAATATCTTAAGATGTACTCAATGTATAGAAAATAATTTAATTATGGGTCCTTACTACATAAGTGAAAATATACAGTGCAAGCTCGGTATTCGCGACTACCCATTATCGCGACGGCTTGATTTTTTAAATTGCAGGTTCTATAATCGCGACAATTTACGAAAAACGGGTTCTATTTTCGCGACTTTTATCTCTTTTTTTTAAATTTAATTACAATGTCTATAACCATAAAAGGTGAATCCCCGTCTTTTGGTTTATTAACCTTTTTGGATGATTTTGATCGTGAATTTTGTCAGTTTATTCGTGTCTCTTGTTGTGTAAATACATTTCTTAATATGGGAAAAGTTTAACATATTTTGAAGCCAACGATTTCTCAATTTTTCAATAAACTTTTGGGTTCTGTTATAGCGAAAATTCAGTTTTG
Source organism: Bellardia pandia (assembly GCA_916048285.2). NCBI lineage: Eukaryota > Metazoa > Arthropoda > Insecta > Diptera > Calliphoridae > Bellardia > Bellardia pandia. The sequence goes on from OU696530.1 coordinate 42,097,709, forward strand.
GCGACTGGCCTGATTTTTAATTAGTCGCGAATACCGAGCTTGCACTGTATAATGAATACCGTACAAAGAGGATTTGTTCCTCCGGAAGCTTTTATATTACTAGATAAGAAAAAAATTGTTCAGAATGAAAATGGCATTCCAGTTTTGTACCATAATTTTAGAAGAGCCAATATTAAAGCAGTGAACTGCAACGTACTTCACTCAAATATCAAATATGATACAAGCATATCATCAAAAAATTTAAGTTTGCTAAAAAAATCTGAAATTGTGCATTACATTGATCCACAACATAGGCCTTGCTTGGCTATACATTCATTTGCGAATTTAGTTACCAACATCTTTCGATCTCCTTTTCCAAACAGTTCCGATACATATCCCTTGATTGTTTAGCTCAATAATGATCCAGTATATAGAAATAGGCTCATATGAATGAAGAAACAAAATCGTTTTGACATCTCTCAATTCCTAAAATAATTATTGTTGCAATTCAGATGCATTCCGGAAAATTCATTTATAGATCCATTAGAAGTTAAGGAAGCTGTTATCTCTTAACCTCACCACATAGTAGTATTTGTAATCTAATAGACCTGTTAGTTAATCTTAATTAGGCAAAAAGTCATATCGAGCCAATTTAAAATGAATCAAATTTAATCAACAGAAAACCAAAACTTTCTTCAGGAAGAGTTATCCAAATTTAAAATCAACTGATCAATCAACTCTAGATTCATGAAACTATGCATAACAATTTAGCACACGTTTATATAGTAATAATTCACAGATACCTATTTACAACACAAACTCCCCTTTGAGTTGCATGCGATGCACTAAACACATTTCAAGATATACATATGTATGTATGTATGTGGGTATGTAAATATGTATACACATTTTTTATACTTCTGTTTTTATGTTTGTTATAACTTTTTTATCTTTTATTTTTTCCGTTTCGTGTCAAACAAGAAAGTTGAATAAATGGACTTTGCTTTATTGCTCTGGTCACGCATAACAACATGCAAATATGTTGACGCACTAAATGCGCTACTGCTCAAAATAAACGCAACTGGTCTCTCAGAAGACTTTTGTTTTTATTTATCCTTCTTATATTTTGTTTTATTATTTACTTGTACTTGTATTTGCCACAAATGTTTGTATATACGTCGAATGACACGTTTATTATGTACATATGTAGTTAATTATAATCTTTCAGTTCCCATTTTTTACTGCAATTCACTTTTTCCAATATGGGTCATTGAAAGGAAAGCACGTGGATTAAATTGATGAAGCAAGAATCAGAAAAAAAATATATCAAACAAATCTTATCCACAATTTATGTTTTTTGGAAGAAATACATGCGTATGGTTAAAATCTAGAGATAATTGAGAGTAGTTGAGAAGATGACGTTAGTGGCATTAAAATACAGTTGGTTGCATATGAAAGTTGACAGTGTAAGGATATATTGCGCTAAAAAAATAAATAGCGAAGAAAGATAAATAGTTCCTGTACAAGATAACTGAATTTAAATAAATAAACATATTACCAGATGAGTAATGGATACGTTTAATAGTAATTTGTTGTCAGGGATAAGCTGCTTTGGTTATTAAGGAACAATCGTGAGAACAACTTAACAGTTTCAATTTTAATGGTCTAGGAACAGCCTCAATTGTGGCTCTTTTAGTGATGTAGGAACAACCTCAATTATGGCTATGCAGATGTATCTTTTAGGAATCTAGGAATATTTTCAATCGGGGATGTAAAATTGATATAGGAACAGCATCAATCGTGGCTACTTGAATATCTAGGAACAGTCAAGGAATATCTTCAATCATGTGGTTTTACTTAGTCAAGGAACTCTTTTAATTGTGGATATATAACTAATCAATCATGTATATAATTTACTAGTCAAGAAACAGCTTCCATTAAAGATCTTTTAATAGTCAAGGAATAGCTTCAATCGTGGGTATTTCACTAGTAAAGAAACAGCTTCAGTGGGTTGTCTTTTACAAGTCAAGGAACAGCTTTAGTCGTGGGTCTTTTAGTAGTCAAGGGACAGCTTCAGTCGTGGGTTTTATACTAGTCAAGAACCAGCTTCAGTCGGCTGTCTTCTACTAGTCAAGGAATTGCTTCAGTTGAGGATCTTCTACTTGTCAAGGAACAGATTCAGTCGTGTGTCTTCTACTAGTCAAGGAACATCTTCGATTATGGATATTCTAATGGTCAAGGACCAGCTTCAGTCGTGGGTCTTTTACTAGTCAAGGGACAGCGTTAGTTGTGGGTCTTATACTGGTCAAGGAACATCGTTAGTCTTGAGTCTTATACTAGTCAAGGAACATCTTCGATTATGGATATTCTAATGGTCAAGGATCAGCTTCAGTCGTGGGTCTTTTACTAGTCAAGGGACAGCGTTAGTTGTGGGTCTTATACTAGTCAAGAAACAGCTTCAGTCGGTTGTCTTCCGCTAGTCAAGGAACAGCTTCAGTTGTAGATACTCTACTAGTCAAGAAACAGCTTCAGTCGGTTGTCTTCTACTAGTCAAGGAACAGCTTTAGTCGTGAGTCTTATACTAGTCAAGAAACAGCTTCAGTCGGTTGTCTTCTACTAATCAAGGAACAGCTTTAGTCGTGGGTCTTTTACTAGTCAAGGGACAGCGTTAGTTGTGGGTCTTATACTGGTCAAGGAAAAGTTTCAATTGTGGAACACTCCTAAGTGCGAGTTCTGGACAATCTCATTAATTGGTCTTTGAGTGTACATGTACTTTAGCAATTAAACTAAATGTATATTAACAATTTCACCTCTTATTCTCTATGAACCTACTCTAATAAAAATGTCAAATCAAACGTTAAATAAATACTTGTTAATCATTTAAAGGCCTTTAACTACTTATAATCTTTATGTCTGCCACAAATAATCTCGCACACGATAAGCAATTTGTAATTGCTACCACTATTCTTAATAGTTTAATTTTTATCAAGTCAGATTAATAATTAGAATATCTTACATAGTTCGTTGGCAACTAATCAGAAATTATGTATTATTTTTTTAAACATATGTCCGTATATTGTATGTATATAGTATATAATAAACTGACATGTTTGTATGTTTGTTTGTATGAGTGACATGCTTACAAGAATGTCACTCACAATGTGATGGAAACGTTCAAGAAAAGTGCTTTCAATACGTGTTGATAGTAAGGGCAATGATGGTGGCGTGATTAAATTCACTTTAAAAGATAAATCAATTTAAAGTTAGGTATTGTATTTGATTAGGTTTGATTGAAAAACTGCAAATCATTATACTAGCAAAATATTTTTGTTTAACATTTAACACCAATTTTGGGCTCAATTCTCAAACAATCACAATCAAAATCATATCATTCAAATTCAATTTGAGCTTGTTGTGTGTTTTTTTTTTTTTTTTTGATTATATTGTGTTTTGTGTGAAATGGGAAACCAAGTCATCAAAATTAAATTATACAATTATTTTTAATCGAAAATGATAAATTTCAAGTGAACTAGAAAATACTATCAAAAATTAAAACGAACTACATACTCGTATATATATATCGTTTATGAATATTTTATTATTTCCTTAACTTTAAAGAAAAAAATTCACACGCAATGTTAAAGATATTTTTTAGAATTGGAGGCAATAAAGACTTCAAGAAGTACCCTAGATAGTTAATTATGTTTATATTAAAATTATGTTCCTGGAGTACACGAATCTTTAAAGATTCTCTATCTAGATATACCTACGATTGAAAATGTTCCTTGACTAGTAAAAGACTCATGGTTTGAAATTTTAGAACTTGTAAAAGATCCAAGATTGAAGCTGTCTTAGACTGCAAAAAGACTCATGGTAAGGATTGTTTAATGAAAAACAAATGACCCACAATTCAAGCTAGTTGTTAAGACTTGTGGTTCGGATTGTTCCTTAACTTGTACTATATCCACGATTGAAGCTGTTCTTAGACTGTTATAAGACTAACAGTTAGTATTGTTCCTTAACCAGTATAATTAATATAAATAATTAATGATAAAAGCTCATGCATGGCATTGTTCCTTGACTGCTACAATATCCAAGATTGAAGATTTTCTGAGATTACTTGGACTCACGGTTAGGATTGTTCGCTGACTAGTAAAAGATGCAGCTAAAAATTAGGATTAGGTTTGATCACAGACTTCAAAAATATCCACACTTAAAGCTATTCTCAAGCAGCTGAATGACACACGGTTAGGATTGTTCTTTGACTAACAAATAACTATGCTAGGTTAGCAAAAAAAAAAAAAGCAAGACTCAAGCTTCTTAAACTGTTAAAACCGACTAGTAAACGGTCCAAGTTTCGATTTGTTCCCAAGCTACTAATACTAACGATTGCTATTGTTCATCGACGAACAAAATATTTACCATTGAAGCTGATCTAATACAGCTAAAAGACTCACAGTTAAGCTTGTTCCTTCACTAGTAAAATACCAATTATCTAAGCTGTTCTTTGACTAGTAAAAGACCCACGTTCCGAGTTTACTAACAATAGTATGTTTAAAATTACCTTTATTATGTAAAAACTTTAAATCATACTGTAGGGTATAAAATGAGTGCATTTCAATTTATTTATTACTTAATTGATAAAGTGAAAGTATCATTAATGACAAATTGACCAAAGGTACAATGAGTAGTCATTTATTAAGTGACAAACAATGACATTTAAATCTTTTTTATAAAAACTAATTGGAAAATTTTGCAAACAAGAGAACCATAGTGCAAGCAAGATTACTGCATAAATTGTTTGAATTGAATAGAAAGTTTTGGTGTTTTCAGTGTTATGCATAAGATATTGTTAGAGAATAAATAATTTAAGTTACTTTCAATAGAAAGTTCTGCAAACAATTAAATGAAAAATAAATTTTAAGATTGGTTTTTGGAAATTATAATGAACGAAGTCTTAAGTTCCAAGAAGCTGAAAGTTATTTTACTACTTGTAAAGATTCTTTTCTCTAAATTCAAAGAACATCTTAAACTGCGGCTTTTTTTCTAGTCAAGGAACAGTTGTAGTGACGATCAACATATACCATCGTGATTTTTTTACTATTTACGGAACGGCTTCGATCGCGAGTCCTTTACTAGTCAAGAGCCAGCAAGTCAAAAAATAATCGTTGGTATTCCAGTAGTCGAGGAACAGGTGTTTTAATAACCCAGAAACGGCTTCAGTCGTGAATATTTAACTAGTCAAGAACCAGCTTCAATCATTGGTCTTTCACTAGTCAAGTAACGGGTCTTTTATTAGTTCAGGAACGGCTTCAATCGTGGGTCTTGAACTAGTAAAGAACCAGTTTTAATAAACCAGTTTAATAACACAGGTACGGCTTTAATAGCTGTTTTTTTAATAGTACGCTTTCAATCGCGAGTCTTTTACTAGTCAATAACAAGCTTCAATCGGTCGAGGAACATATTAATTCGTTGGTCTTTCAATAAAATGGTTTCAGTCGCGCGTCTTACTAGTCTATAATCAGCTTCAATCACTGGTCTTCCGCTAGTCAACCAACATCTTTAATCGTGGGTCTTTTAATAAAACGGCTTTAATCGAGGGTATTTTACTAGTCAAGAATCACCTTCAATCGTTGGTTTTCGTACAGTCAAGGAACCTCCGTTGGTTATTTAATAATTCGCGATCATCCTCAATTGTGGGTATTTTAGGAGTCAAGAACCATCTTCAATCGCTGTTCTTTCACTAGTCAAGGAACAAGTTTCAAACGTGTTTTAATACAGTCAAGGAACCTCCGTTGTTTATTTAAAAATTCGCGATCGTCTTCAATTGTGGGTATTTTAGGAGTCAAGAACCATCTTCAATCGCTGTTCTTTCACTAGTCAAGGAACGAGCTTCAAACGTGTTTTAATAATCCAGGAATGGTTTCAATCATGGATCTTTTTACTAGTAAAGGAATGGCTTCAATCGTGCGTATTTTTTTTTGCCATCATTGGTTTTCCACTAGTCAAGAAACGGGTCATCTAATAATCCAGGAACGCATTTAATCGTGGGGTCTTTATTAGTCAAGAACCAGCTTCAATCGTTGGGCTTCCACTAGAACAGATATCATTAATCGTGGGTCATTAAGTAGTAAAGAAACGGTTTCAATAGTGGGTTTTTTAATAGTCAAGAACAAGTTTCAATCATTGTTCATCAACTAGTCAAGGAATGACTTCAATTGTGGGTATTTTACTAATCCAGGAAAGGCTTCAGTCGTGGGCGTTTTACTAATCCAGGAACGGCTTCAATCATGGGTATTTTATTAGTCAAGAAAGCGTTTCTATCATGGGTATTTTATTAGTGAAAAAACATTTTCAATCGTGGGTATTTTTCTTATTCAGGCTGCAATCGTGGATCTTTTACTAGCAATGGAACGACTTTAATCGTAGCTGTTGTACTAATTCATGGTTGGATGCAATCGTTACTCTTTTACTGATTATAGCATAATTATTATGAAATGAACGAGCATTTCGTTTCAAATTATAAAATACTAACTGAACCCGGTGTGCTGCGCTACCCCCCTTTGAGGCGAAGCCGTTAATAAGAGTTGTAAAAAAGTAAGTGCAGAAGTGTGCATGGTTGAAAAATATTATCATGTAATAAGTATTCCTGAGTAGTCAAAGCTGGACGTTGTGCAAGTTTAAGATCGGTTAACAGCTGAATTCTCTAATATATCGCAAACAAATGGGCGTGCTCCTCCCACTTTTCTTTTGGTACGTATTTCTATTCATGCCACTACCATATATAGCAAATACTGCTGCTGTTGGTCAAAAAATGCCCAAAATATAACGGTTTTAAATTTTAGGTTATATGGGCGAGGCAACACCCCTTTAACTGTGACGATTTATTTTTTTTGATTATATGGACGGTGCCACGCTCATTTGTCCACTCACAACTTTATGTAGTCAAGAATTTATTATTTCGTAAGAATATCCTATTGTGGAAATTTAATGACGATCGGTCCAGTATTAAGACTATATTACGATTTTTAATTTTCCTAAAGGGGGCGTGGTCACACCCAATTTTCTCCTGGTATGTATTGCTAATTATGCCAATACCATATGTACCAAATATCATCGACGTATGTCAAAAAATGCCCAAAATATGGCGTTTTAAATTTTTGGATTATATGGCCGGTGCCACTCCCGTTTGTCCAATCAAAACTTCATATAGCCTATTATTCCTTCCAGAGTCACAGTATCATGCTGTAAAAATTTCAGTATTAAGCACAAACATAGAGACAGACATTCATTTTTATATATTCGTATATATACATATATAGTAAAATATAATAATTTACTCGTTTTCTAGGATATTATTTGATAAAAAAAACATTTTTAGAGATTACATCCAAGCGAGGTATTAGTGCAAGAATTCTAAAAACAACCTGTGGTATTGGCGTATCTAAAAAGTTCATTTAAAGGCCTAAATTATTCAAGGCTTTATTTAATTATACAGATTAAATGTTAACTAAATAATTATATGTTCTAATTGTGTTTTTGCTCAAAAATAATTTATTACCAAGTCGTAGGCATATTTGATTACACCCTTAAAGTGCTAAAAACAAGGTTAAAATTCTGGCCGATAAATGTGAACTTGTTTGTCTCCAATGACAAAAGTTGCTGTTTGAAAAACAAAAAAAAAAAACAATCTATGATTATTAAACGCCAATGTTTGTTTTGCCAGCCTAATCAGAGACATACACACATCATTTGTGTATATTTTTACATTTGAAGGAGGCCAGGTTTTCATGCCGTTTCTATGAATATTTTATACAAAATCCGAAATCATTTTTATAGGCAAGTCAAAAAAAGCACTTAAACCTCAGAATAAACTTAATATCAACTAATTAAACTGGTTCTATATTTCGGATATTATATAAGATTTCCCGATGGCATTCAAATAATTAACTTATTTTAGAGACCATTCTAAATATTCTTGTATCAGTTATTACAACTGGCCACCTCACCTTAACTCTCAATTTTATGTTATAATAATGTCTCTAACAGTGTTAAGCAAACATGTTTTAAATATTTATTGCAGCAACAACAAAATCATTAATTCTAATAAAACAGAAAAAAAAAATACGAAACGTTGTCATAAATTAAACAAATTTGAAGGCTGCAAAAGTTCATAAACATTTTCAAGGGATCAATGTGTGAGATAAAACAATATCATTCTATATTTGGCATATAGTTTTCGAGCACAAGAACATGTATTTTTATTATCGTTCATTAAGAGAAATTAACTGATACTTATGTTTCATTGACTTCAAATCAATGCGAAGGATAAATTCCGTTTGGCGGTTCTTTTAGTGTAACTACAAATATATGTTCCACAATACACTAGCATACACAGAGTTGGACACTCTGTGACACAATGAAACCCTATCTAGGCTTTGCAATTCCAAACGAAATGGAATTAGTGGACGCTCTTCCCCTTGATACAACGAGCCTCTCTGTAAACACCGGCGGTCTCGGACAGGTGTATGTATACCGAACATTGAGTTTGGTTAAGAAATGCCAAGCGTCCTTAAATAGAATGGCGATAAATTCAACAGCAAACTCTATGACTTGGCGAAAAAGGTGCCGCATGGCGGAGGCATAAACTTCCTACGCGGTATTCTGTTATATACAAGTAAGCTCAGATAAGATGGGGGACTAAACCCAAATTTGCATGACCACAATATTGATATTGCCCAGGATAAATCGGTAGCATACAACAGCTAATTGCAGGACACTGCAAATTTAGCAATAATGCAAAAATACTTGGATTACCCTACAACTACTTTTGCAGCAGAACAAACTATCTATCACACTCTCCTACGTCAAAGAGAAAGATAGTCCCACTTTCTCTGGTGACTTTAGATCATAATCTTCTCCATTTATAGAAATTATATATAATAATTCTCTCTCTTCTATATCTCAACTCTCCTTTCTATCTTCATTACTACCGTTCATTTTATTTACCTATTCATCTCTGCCTCCTACTCCAATTCTTTTTCTTTTCAGCCAACAAAGGGAACAATTTACTAGTCAAGATCCAGTTTCATTCGCTGGTCTTCCACTAGTCAAGGAACGGATTTAATCGTGGGTATTTTATTAATTTTATGATCAATTGTGGTTATTAATCCAGGCTTCAATCGTCTTTCCTGGTTTCTTTTTAGTAAAATTTTGGCTTTCTTAAGATGCATGCTTAAGGATTGCTTGTGTCATCTTATAACATTAACTTTTTGGAAACTTTAGTTTTTGTGCAATCTTAAAGCCTCTGTTAATGGATGAAAATATCAAAAATTTTAAAAAATAATATTTTGCTAACGTAGGCAGTTGTTGTTTGGAAAAATAATATTTTTTTTAATAAACCTGTTAATAAAATCAAAAAATTCACAAATTATATACGAGGTTTTCCAAAAAGTATTTATTAATTCAGCAATAATCTTGTCCCCTTGAAAGTAATCTCCCTCAGATATAATACACTTATGCCAGCGTTTTTACCAATCCTCGAAACACTTCTGAAACGCGCTTTTTGGTATCGCCAACAGCTCCTGTTTCGATTTTTCAGTTTTGGGAAGAGAAAAAAGTCAGCGGGGGTCAAGTGCGGTCAATACGGTGGTTGAGTTATGATAACGGCTGGTGCGTTATCATGGTGCTAAATCCATGATTGGGTTTTCCACAATTCTGTGCGTTTCTGACGAATTGCTTCGCGCAAACGGCGCACATCTTCAAGGCAGTATTCCTTATTGACCATACTGCCTTGTAGCAAGAATTCATGATGCACCACGCCATTGCAGTCGATTAAAACAGTGAGCAAAACCTTCATGCCTAAAACATCCGTAAAAATTGCTTGGCATGAGCCGAAAGACATGCCAACATCATAAGCAACCCTTCTGATAGTGATTCGACGATTATCCAAAATCATTTTCTTCACTGCTTCAATGTTTTTATCGGTTGTTAACGTACTCGGGCGGCCAGGACATCTTCTCGGCCTTTCTTAAACCGGTTATACCATAATTGAACTTGTGTTCTGTTCATAGTAGACTCGCCAAACGCCACAGTCAACATTTCAAATGTCCTTGAGCATTTAATTTAATTTTTTACACAAAACTTAATACAGTTTCTCAATTTTTGATAATTTTTTGTTCGGCTCAAGTTCATTAAATTTAATTTTCATTAAATTATTATTTTTACTGAAGGTAGGAATTGTCTTTACAACATGAAATCTTATTAAAATTTTATTGATAATTTTTCTTGGCTGAGCTGGGGATCGAACCTGGGTTGAATTTACATGTTTCAAGAATCACCACATTCTTTCAGTTTCTTTGATCCATTTTTTCGAATAGTAAAAAATCGAAGAGCACACCAAAACACGACTAATCATTGTATCTGTCAAAAACAAACTGACAATCCAAAATGGCTGATATTACCAACATATATAACAGACATGTGTACCAACATAACAGAAAAAATTGCGAAAATCGAACATACGTAACTCACGAAATTTGAAAATAACGGTTATTTTTTTTATCAGACCTCGTATATATATACATATGGGGAAGCATATTATTTGTGAATTTTTAATAAACATTGAAAATATTATTTTTATTATCCAGAGCTGGAAGTTGTAATCAGTCGTTTTTATTAAACTTAAAAAAAAACGTATTAAAAGATATTTGTGATTTGTATAAAGTAATAAATAAATAAAAGAAATATTGGAAAAAACCAAATGTCTTAAAAAAATACAAACTTTTAAAACTTCTGAGTATAGTGCATTTATTTAGACAGGAATCTCTCCACTATCAAAGAATTGTGTGAAAAGGAACAGTCTTTTAATAGATTTCAAAAGTGATTTTTTCGAAAAATCGTTATAATATAAAAAAAAAATGGTAAAACTTCTGAGTATAAGGCATTTTTCTGCCTATAGACAATACCAGGAATCGATGTCAATTCTTTTTCGATCCACTTTCAAAGAATTGTGAGAAAAGGACCAAAGTTTTTTTTAACAGATTTAAAGGTTTTTTTTCGAAAAATCGTTAAAAAAAATATTTTTAGTGTAATATTTTTAATTATGTAAATTTTCTGGACACTTTTTATAGATACAACTTTATTGTCAATCGTTCACGCTATTGAGTTGAATCGAAAGCAAAAACTAACTACTTATACAGATTTCTTAAAGCCAAAGATATCTATTTAAGATGTTTAAAATTTATGGACATTTTATGCAAACAAATTATAAAATCATTTAGTGGCCGATTTGAAGTACATATTCAAGACATTAATATAAAATGTGTTATTGAAAGTTATCTTCTATGAAACGATCTAAACGTTTAGCTTCTGTTCTACATTATAAGATTAAAAAAACCACCGAAATAAAATATAGTTTTGAAAAATGTTGTTGTTTCCACAACTTTACCCTGCTTATCTTCCCACACTCGTATATTTATTTATCGCACTTAATCTCTGCTTGATAATTGTGTTACTAGGTTGTTGGTGAAAATTCTGAACTACCTTGATTATTGTGGTTGCCTTAGTTCGTTCCTATTCGACTTTTTTATTACATGATAAATTTATAATACTATATTGAGCATACTTCCATACTTTACATTTATACATATATACATATTTATTTATTTATATGAAACAATTGTCTCTAAGTCATACTACATGTGTTTTTTAGTTGAAGAGCCATAATAATATTCACAGCGATAAAGCAGATTTACATTCAATTTTCTATTAAGTGCTGGAAAATAACCAACAAAGTTATTTATGTACAACAAATTATTTGTTTTTTTTTTCTATTATTTATTTATTTTCAAACATAACGTTCCATATTTATTTAGAAGCAGCAACAAGATTGCAGACCTCATTACAAATAATATAATGCACTTTACAAACAATTTGTTATTTTGTATTTTAGGTCTTATCTTATCAGCTCTAAATAAAAACTTTCAATTAGAAATAAACAATTTACACAAAACTACAAAACAATATTGTTTGTAATAATTTTATGTGCACTGCAAAATTTATATTAATGCTTGGCGAGCGGTGAATGTAATTGAAAATTTCTAGACTTTAGAAGAACTTTCTTAGGTAACCAGAAAATCTTAACATATTCTTAAAAAGTAAGAAAGTATAGTCGGTCAAGCCCGACCATATAATACCCTACACCCAGTATATGTATAAAACAGTTTTTCAGAAATGAGCGCTATATGGGAGATATGACCTATATGGACCGATCATTCAAACATTTAGTGTTATGATTTCTATGAATATAAATATTGTGTATGTTAAACTTTATCTCGATATAAATACTGTTAAAAGATTTATGGAGGTTAAAGTTGATTACGGGGAGGGTCTTATATGGGAGTTTCGACTAATTACGGACCGACCATTACAAAATTAGGTGTCATCATTTCTGTATATTATTTGTGTCGAATTTTATTTTATTACCAACATTCTTAAGAAATTTATGATCGTTAAAGTGATTTTCGGAAGTGGGTCTTATATGAGAGCTACGACTAATTATGGACCGATCACAATAAAATTATACCGTATTATTTTTATACATATGAGATATATTTGTATTAAATATTATTTGGATACCAAAATTTTTCAGTGAGTTATGCTCTTTAAAGTGATTTTCGGAATTGGGCCTTATATGGGAGCTACGACTAATTATGGACCGATCTTCACGAAATTTGTAGATATGATTTAGCATCATTTATTACTTATTTTTTGTGAAATTTGTTTGCATACTTGCATAATTTGCATACTTGCATAATTCAAAGATTTATGACCGGTAAACCCCAATTTCGGGAGGACATTTGTATAGAGACCAGGTGAAATAATGGACCGATTTTCACCAGTTTCAATCCCATCCATCCTTGGGCGGAAAAAATATCACGTACCAAATTTGATCGAAATATCTTCAAAATTGTGACCTGTACTCTGCGCACAAGCTTTACATGGACAGCAAGCCAGACGGACGGACGGACGGACATCGTTAAATCGACTCAGAAAGTGATTCTGAGTCGATCGGTATACTTTAAGGTGGGTGTTGGACCAATATTTCTGGGCGTTACAAACATATGCACAAATCCAATATACCCTCCCCACTATGGTGGTGTAGGGTATAATGATTGCCTCGAAAAGTTTAAAACAAATAGAAAATTTGATAAGAGGAAACTCATCGTACGAACTGCCCAGTTCGGCTCTACCTAGGAACAAAATCAATTCAGTCAAATCGATACTGGAAATATTTCGGATTTGGAACATTGCTAATTGAGCAATTGCTGTCAAAGAATAATTAGTCTTTGAAAGAACAGAACATGGCCCCACAAAAAATTGTATAAAGGCGTTAAATCGCACGATCTAAGCAGCCAATTCAACAGCCCCAAACGTGAAATAAACTGTTCACCGAACTCGCCTCTTAGGTGCATATTACGAGCAAAATTCGATTTTCGACTGTGGTCGAAAATGCTTACCGAATGAATTTTCATTTGGTATTATGGTGCACATTCAATGAAAAAACGCTATTGTGAAAATCACTCTTTTTGGGTCATTCACAATAGTACATTTCTATTAGCTGGGGCTATATTTGTTTACAAATTCTTAAAGAAAAATAAATTAAATTTGAAATTACTACCACGGAATTATGGTTTGATGATTCGTCTGATGAAGATGAATCCTTACTAGAACTGGCCAGAAGCAGAAAAAGGCTGAAGGATGCTTCCAACATTATGGAAATGGATTCCTCCACTTGAGTATATTATTTAATGAGGTTTTGAGAAGGATAATATAAATTTAATTTACAGATTTATTAAAAATTTTCGACTCTGTAAAGAGGCGTTTGTGGACTTGCTGTCCATTACTGATGAACTGCTACAATAATGCTCAAAGGGCAGAACAATCCCAAGTATATTAAAATTGGCAATAGTTTTCCTGATCTTCCTCCATGAGAGAAACGAGCTTCTCCAATTGCTATTTTGTACTTGGGACCTTAGACCTGCAGGATATTAACAAAAGTAATTTACAAGTAGTATGGTTTACCAAAACCAAAAAAAAAAGCAAAACAAATACATTTTTAATAAATTTTGCACAGTTTTAAACACCGTCGACAGCAAATTTGTGTTCGATAAAAAATTCGTTGAACAACGAAATTTTCGACAGTTACACCAACTCATAACACAAATTTTACATTAGAAAGTCGATTTTCGATAGCCAGCGAATAGCGATTGTCGAATGCAGCTCATAATAGGGGCCTTAATTATATCATTGTTACGCATGCTGCGTGGCCTGTGGTACCGTCTTGTTGACACCACATGTCAGCCAACTCAAGCTCTTCCATTTTGAGCAAAAAATAGAAAAAAAAGCCACCGGCCCCTAATCCACACCAAACTGTGCATTCAATCTTCACTCCAAATTCAACCATTCAATCAGACATAAGCTCCGTCGTTGAACACAATTATCCGATCAAAAGTAGATCTTCATCCAACTTCATTCCATTCGCAGAAAGTTAGCCGTTGTGGTAGGTAGTGTGGTTGCAATTCCTGCTTCCGCAAAATTTTCTACACAAAGTAGTAACAGAGGCCCAATTGATATGAACATCACCAAAGAGATAATTCGCGGCCATCAACAACACTGACGGTTACAGCTGTCATATTTTTATCTGTCCGCACTCTACGTATGTATGCCTGATGGTGGTTAATGTCTAATTGTTGCGAAATTTTGTCACAAGATTCAGTTTGGTTCGCCTCAGATGGTCGCCAAAAACTGAGTAGAAAATGAAAAAAATTTCACGATAACCGAACATGAATTTCTTGAGTGAAAATTAAATAATCTGCAAGCGTTGTTTGTTTGTAGACCAAACATAAAATAGTTTAGCTGCCAAAAAGAAAGTTGCTAAAAAATCACCCTTTAGTCATAAAGCTAAAAGATAAACTAGCTAAATTAGTGAATATTTAGTTAGAAATCAGTAATTTTACAGTGTTGGTTAAGATCATTTTAAATACAATCATAATTTACATTGAAAGGTTGATCAATTCGGTTGCTGTCTTTGCTAAAACAATTATTTTCGAAATATGATAATAGTGGTCTTCAGAGTTTACACTATTATCGACACTACTCACTATTACCAACTCTTTTATGCAACAGGGTGCCTCAATTATAAATTAAGCTATTATTTCTCATATAAAAAAAAAAACTTATTTAAAATTAAAAAAAAACAACGGAAATAATATCAGAAAATTTCTGTTTAGCCAATTGATCAGAGACCTGCAACGAGTACTAAATTTTCGGGTATACTTAATCATGCACATTGATTTTTATGATTTAATCGTTTTTGTTCAAATGCACAAAACGCTCGTTTACGCAACCGTTCGTTTCAAACATTCAGTTTTATTCACTGGTTGTTTTTTGCGAACATGAATATTCTGACTGTGTCGTTAAATGTATGAAGCTCGTTTTACATCAAAGCCAACGTGTTGTTAGCCGAACATGTGTTTTATTCATTTGTTGTTTTGTGCGAACATGAATGTTCGACTGTGTCGTTAAATGTATGAAGCAGCTCATTTACATTTTTTATGATTTAATCGTTTACATTTTTTCTTTAATTTTTTTTGCTGTGCAAAGATATATTTGACAAACTGTACATATTACAAATTTTATCATTGCTTTGTCAAATAAGTTTTCTTTTCGACGAAATAATGTTAAATAGGTAGTAAATGCACATTTTTTATGTTTTCATATTTTTCTGCCAGCCGCTTTTTACTTATAAGTGGCTCGTGTGTTTTTAGTTCAATTCCAATCAGATCATGCACAACAAAGCCGACATGCAAAAAACAAACTGTGTATAAACAAGAATTTTTGTTTTCAAACATTGCAGTTCGAACCAAGTGTTGGAAATGATTTATACTCGTTGCTGAATTTTCTGTGTGTGCATAAAAAGTGAATAAGCATAAAATTGAATCATACTTTTTTGTATTGTTCTTAAAATTCAACGTTAGTGAATAAGTCGGCTCGTTCATACTTGTTGCAGGTCTCTGCAATTGATAGCCACATTATGTGAGTATGAAGCAGTGATGGAAAAATGAAAAATTGAAATGGTACTGACCGTCAACAAAAAGAGTACTTTTTTCAACATTTTGGTACTTTTTAGGAAACATATATTTTTATTGAAAAATAAAATTAAAAATCCATTTAAAAATAGTTAAAAAAAAGTAATTCAGTTAAATAAAAAAAAAAAAAAAATAATATAACTATTAACTAAAAATTAATTTATTTTTATGTAAAAATATATGTCTCAAAAATTTTTATTTGTTGTGGGTTAAGATAATAAACATATGAGCATGCCTGAATTTTGTTAGTGTTAATGCCATATCATTAATAGATATTTTACCAATATGTTTGAAGTTTTCAAACTCATATGATACACAAAAAATCTCAAACAAGCAATGAGAATTACAAAAATGTACGAAACATAAGAAATTTAGTAAAAATACATTGGAATTGGTTGCTTGAACAACATTAACAACTTTTGTAAAAAACGCACACTAACAACTAATGAATAACGAATTTGTGCATTCCTTACACCTATGTATAAACGATCGTCAGATATTACAACGTTGTCCAAAAAATTTTCAGAAAATGTCTAACAACCGTGTGAACTTAAAATTTTTGTCTTCCAACGTTTTATGAAAAAGCATTTTCAGTACATTGGAAGACAAAAATATTGTCAGACATCTAACAATCGTGTAAACACACAATTTTGTCATTGTCATTGTTTTAAGACAATTGTCAAACACTTTTCATTGTCATATGTGCAAAGTTTATGCATCTGCCAATGGCAGCATTGTCATAAAAATTATTTCTAAATGCAACTCTGTATATACATAAATAAACAACAAGTGTGTATTAATAACATTTTGGAAAAACAATTTCGGTTGCCAGATAAATTCATTGTGTGACAATTGTGTGCCAATGAAATTGTTAGTTTTCTTACAGTCGTCTAAACTGACAATTTACCTTTTGCTTACAATTTTTCAATGCCATTACATTGCTGGCACATTGCTGACAACGTTGTAATACCTGACGATCGTCTATACATAGCTTATGTTCTTGTTTTGAAGCCAATGTTGTCAATGATTATAAAAATAGTAACGCTAGATTTCTAAACAGGGAACAATGCAAAACAAACAAAGAGTACTTAATATGATGTGGGGGTACCGTGGTATTTTTGTTGTGAAAAAGTACTGAAAATAGTACAATAGTATTGAAGTTTCCATCACTGGCATGAAGTAGAAGTATTTTTATTTTAATACTTTTATAAGAATTATAAATAGTTAAAGCCGTATCGGTTAAAGAAACTAAGGGACTAGGAGCTTAATTTAAATCATAAAGTTAACCTTATATTGGAGCTATGAACCATAATTGTACCAATCATCATGTAATTTAGCAATAAACTTTTGTGATTAGAAATAGCATAGAAATAGAATAGAAAACGCGCTTCTTAGCAGCGATGCCAACTTAGCCTTTTTCGGGCTAGATTTAGCCTGATTTTAGTCACTCAAAACGCGAAAAAAGAAAATTGGCCCTAAACTAAAAAAACGCGTAAATCTAGCACGTTTTACAATTATCTTTTACCCCGTTATTACTTTTTGCTAGATATGGCTACATTTTAGTTTTTTTCGTACTTTTGCTTCCTTTAATCTAATAATATCAAAATAATGCTATTGATAATAACCCATTCCTTAAACTGTCCAGTTTTGCCAAACACATATTGACATATCCGTACTCAAATGCAGAAGTTGAGAGCAGTTTTAGTGTCATGAATTTATTGAAAAATAAAATTAGAAAAAAATGTCATTAAATACGTGTAACAGTTTAATACACATTAAATGTAGCCTAAAAAGAGATAATGTATGTTGTTCAAAATTTAATTCGAATGAAACATAGAAAAAATCGAAATATTTTATTGATAGTGCTTATGGACTGAAAATGATGATGAACAAGAAATCGAAATTTTGTTCAGTAACGACTTTTTATTAAATAATTTTTAAGCTTGAGGTCACTTTTTGTTTTTTATAAACCACTTAAAATTCAACTCACAACTGAAGTACTAATGGGTAAAAAGGGCTAATTTCAGTACATATTTGGTACTTTTTTTTTAACAATTTTTGTTTTCTATTTGAAGTACTTCTATTTGAATTTTTTCAATAAAATTTGTTAGAGCTCCACTGGGACTCTAACCCTGGTTGATTGTCTAGTCTACAGTTCAAACCATCAGGCTACACAAGAATTTTTATTGCCATGTTTAAAATATTAATTTAATTTTCAAACAAAGATTTTCACCCTATTCATCTTTGGCAAGGTTATTGCGAATGTGGCGAATTTAATAGTATGTATTCACATATCATACATTCGTATTTAAAATACTTTTCATCGTATAGATTTCATAATAATGAATTATTGAAAAACTGTAATTAAAAATTAGTAAAAATAATATTTTCGAAAAAATTAAAAAACGCACCGAAATTAAAACAAGTAAGAGTGCTATATTCGGCTGTGCCGAATCTTAAATACCATCCACCTAAACGTAATAACAAATACAAAAACTACACTGGTTTTAGGACTAAAATATCTTATTCTGTGTTTTCTAAATATTTAGACTTAGTGCAAATTTTATTAGCGGCTAACGACCATCATAATTTATTTTAAATGTTTCAAAATTTTATCTAATTTTGACCATTTATAATTGATGTAATTACCAATTCTTAAGATAATTTACAGAGCTTGTTTGATTTTCATAATACTATTGAGTGTAATTTAACAATTTATAAAATTAGAAGAACAATTTTCCATATTTACAACAAATTAAGAAACAGGACATTACAAAGGATAAGATGTAAGGTGAGGCTTTTTTGTTTGAATTTGATCTCAATAATATTATTTACAAAATATTTATGGGTGGCATAGTAGAAGTGGACAAGTTATGGACTGAGAGCTTCTAAATCCAGTATCCACTAATGTGGTTTCTACATATTTGAGGCTTATTTTTGGTTGAATTTCATCTAAATAACGTTATTTACAAGAGTCGTATGGTTGTTTAGCATGCTAAGAAGTGGACTTAATTCGGGAGCTATTGCCAATTATTGACTGACATATAAAAGTTGGTTCGATATCAATATTTATTAGACATTTTTGTTTTTCGGAAATGGTTCTTATATGGCAGCTATGACAAATTATGGGCCGATCTTCTTAAATTTTGGAACAGTGATTTTTATGAATATCGTTATTATGTCGAATTTCAACATAATAACGTAATAATAGTATATTACTATTAACGTGGATTGCGGAAGCGGACCTTATATGGGGGATATAGTCAAATATTGACCTATATTCTCAAAATCTAGCAGTTTGATGTAAATGGTCCGTGTTAGATTTTGGATCGGTACCGTTATTTATAAGAGATTTATGAGTATTAAAATGATTTTCGGAAGAGGCCTTTATATGGGGGATACAGTTAAAAATGGACCTAAATTCACAAAATTTTGTGGGATGATTTTTGTATATATATAATTGATCTATGCAAAGTTTTGAATCGGTACCATAAAGATATGATACATATAAAGATAAATGGCTTTTTTGGATGTGGTCCTTATATGGGGTCTATGGCCAATTATGGGCCGACCACCATAAAATTTAGTACAACAATTTATTTGCATTATTTATATCTGTTTTATACGTATTTAAGTGAATTTTGGAAGTGGACTTTATATGGGATCTATGGTCAAACATAGATCGAACTAAAAAAAATTTCGTTTTACGATTTCTTTTTGCATGAAACTTATTCCTGCTGAATTTTGTATTGATATTCAAATTAATTAATTAATATATAATAGAGCAATATTTCGGAAGATTTTTGTTTGGGGCTATGAGAAATCATGGACCTATTCTTACTATTTTCCTAACACTTTCTTTTTTAATCATAAAAACAACGTGTACAAAATATCTGCAATATATTTAAAAAAAATTAAAAGAAAAATGTTTAAAAATATCAATTTTTTATGGAGGTTGTCTTACATTTTGATCCACAACTCTGGTTCTGCTATATCAATTTTGCTGATACCAAACTGCTTAGGAGAACTATAAACGATTTTTTGTAAACTTTATTGATTTCAATTGTGTCCTTTGGAAGTGAGTGTTTTACACAGACAGACAGACAGACGGACATGGCTTAATCGATTTAGAATTTCGTAAGGACCAAGAATTGGGTCTCAAATGAGTATTTCTCAGTGTTACACACCACTTATGGTGGTGGAGGTTAAAAAAGCGCACCGCGCACCAACTAGGGAAATTTTCGCACAAAAAATGTAGAAAAGAAAAAAAAGTTTCAAAAAGCACCAAAAATGATGCGAAACACACCAAGTTGACGATTCATTGGAATAAAGAAAACAAAATCAACGATTTGCTTCAACATATTTGTAATACATTTTTCCCAACAACTAAATATTGACTCATTTATTTTGAATTTTTAAACATCCGCCGGTAACTTTTCAAATTCCTTTTGTGATTTACACAAATTACTTATTTATTGCTTTAGCCATTTGTTTATTTAAAACCTTCAAAAAATATATAATAATGCATTGAACTCTTTGTTTAAACAAAAATTCATAAAAAACATTAAAAATTTCTTTTGAATATTTTTTTGTTTTTACAATCAAAGTCTTACAATTAATAATTCTTTAGAAAATAATAACTCTTTACTAAACCATATGGTTATGTTTTATATGCATATCCAATCAATCACCCCATAATCGGAATTATTTTTTCTCCCGAAATGTTTTCCCTTTTCCCCAAATCGCAAACGTAACTAGTATTTCCCATGAAATGTTTTTACTTTTGTTTAACAATTCACTGGGAAATGATGTTTGTGAAAAATTTTCCATTCAAACTTAATTTCCCTTGTCATGAAAATATTTCTCCCTCGAAATATTTTTCTTATTGCCTTCATTTTGTTCACTTTATTTTTGCTTGGAAGTTGAATTCATCATGTTGGTATTTATTTGTTTTAATTAGTTACATACACAAAAGTTTTGATAAATTACTTAACATCCAGTACATGTACAGCGGTGGCCATATAATTAGAATCGTATATTTGTTCATACATTTTAAAAATTTAGATCATCATATTAAAACTAATAAATAGAAATAGTAAAATAGCAAATTATTATTAATATTTTTCAAAGCAATACGGTTCCATTACATTTTCGAAAATGGTTTTATATTGATCCATTATTCCCTGAACTCGTGCAATTGGATCCATAATAGCCACCGTAATTCAATGCTTTAAGGTTTTATTTGGTGGACGTCTAACATACGATTTACCATCAGATTGGAACAAGCTAAACTTAGATTCGTCGCTCCAGAGAACTCTATTCCAGTAACGTGGATCTTTTCTGAGCATTTCTCTTACAAACCGCAACCGCTTCATATTTTTTTCGAGACATACGTGTTTTTTTGTGCAATGCACCCACGAAGTCCTGACTCATTTAAACGGCTTCTTATTGTCCGTGTGGATATTTCTGCGCTTATTTTCTGTACAATTTCTGGCTTTATTTCGCGCGAAGATTAAAATAGATTTTTTACGGCTCAACAAATAACTCTATCTTCTGCTAAAGTGTTTTTTGTGTCCTAGGTTTCCTAGCTGGGGTTGCAAACTCCTTTGCACTTTTGTACAAGCGAATTGCACCAAATACCATTCTTTTTGAGCAAGAAAACTTTTGTGCAATAGCCGACATTGAAAGTTTTTCATTTTGGTAACACTGCACAATTAACCGTCTCATTTCTGGAGAACATCACTTGTTTTTGCCCATTTTCGAAACTAGTATAATATAATAATATACATACATTGTTGTAGAGAAGATGCTTATGGTGGTACGACTATATATATTAATAAAAACATACAATTTAGTGTTGAAGTATGCAAGAGTAGTAATTTTGTTGAGCTTATAGTTTTGACTTTGCACAGTGTTAAAGTTGAAAGGAAACCTTTGAAGATAGTGTCATTTTATCGATCGCAAAAGTGTAGCGTAAATGACTTTATTAATATTTTTGACAGTATTTTAAGCAAACATGCTCGGAGTCCAATAATTATTGTTGGAGATTCTAACATTGATCTCACTTAAAATTCTCATTTTATTGATGTGTTGACCGTTTTTCAAAATTATGATTGTGACAGTGCTCATATTTTAATAACAAGACCTGTCAGTAGAATGTGTATTGATCATGTTTTTAGCAATTTTTCTGAAGAAATTTATGTTGATTCAGTTGAATGTAATTTATCTGATCACAATATAAATTGCTGTAAATTTAAGAAAGAGGTAATGAAAAATGACTATGTTGAGATTGAAAAGACACACTGTGACTATAAAAAGACCAGAGAATACTTGCTTAATAATTTACCTGACAACTATGAATCATTTAATTATTCAGAATTAACAACCGTCTTGGTGCATTGTATTAAAGGTGTTATAAATAATTCAGCTGTAGTAACTAAATGTAAAAAACCGTTATGTTTTGAGCTAACTCCATGGATTAACAAGAATCTTCAAGACATAAATCGAAAAACAAACAGAACGTTTATGATATTTTAAAGAGAATCAGCAAAGTTATAAAAATTTCTACAAAAAAGTATAGAGATGATTATTACGCTGGAAATTTATTGAAGGCAGGCAATAATCCTAAGAAATCGTGGAAATTTATAAATACATAGTACTCTTGGTTGAACAAAGAGTAACATCATTAACCTTAAGAATTCTCAAGGACAACTAATAATATGTGACCAAGATAAAGTGAATGGCCTTAATAATTATTTTTTACGAGTGTAGAAATTCTTAAAAGGGAAATTGAAATTTATCCTGGTGATGTGTTCAATTCTTTACGGACTCTTTCACAGTCACCTCATCGTTTTACACTTTGTAATGTTAATGATAATGATATGTTTGAAATAATCCAAAATTTTTAAGATAATAAAAGTCCAGGTTTTGATGGTATTTCGCCAAAATTTGTAGAAGAATGTAGATATATTATAATCCCAATATTAAAAGATATTTTTAATAAAATCGTTAACAATTCAGTGTACCCTGACATCTTAAAAGTGCACAAAATAGTTCCAATTCCGAAAGAAGATAATGCAACAAATATAGACCTATTGCTGTTCTTACTACAATTGATAAAATTTTTGAGAAGATTATTTATGACAAACTTCTATTTTATATGGAGGAAAATACTTTTTTATGCAATTATCAATTTGGATTTCAAAGGGGTTGTAGTACTGAAGATGCTGTATTGAATGTAGTGCGGTTCATTTGTAGTGGGCTTGATGGAGGTTTTAGTGGAGTTGCTGGAATATTTTTTGATTTTACTAAAGCTTTTGATTTAATAGATCATGAAATAATGTTATAGAAATTAATGAAATATGGTATTCAGGGACGAGAACTTTTATTGTTTAAAAATTATTTCGTTAATATAAACAACACGGCCAGTTTTCTTGGTTCTGTTGATTATGGTGTATCGCAGGGTAGTGGATTGGGCCCTCTTTTGTTTTCTATATATTTAAATGATTTAAAAAATTTAAATTTAGACGGGCAACTTTTTATGTGTGCAGATGATGTGTGCTTGTTTTACCCCTACAAGTACGATTTATCACTTAAAACAAGAATTGAAAGAGATGCTGCTTTGATATTTAAATTTGCGCGACTAAATCGATTAGTTCTTAATCCTGATAAAACCAAATTAATACGCTTTAGATCACATGCTTTAAGTATAAATAGTGATTTCAACGTGATGGAAAAGCTGTTTACGAAACCCATTCCGTTAAGTATTTGAGAATCACATTGCAAAGTAACTTGTCATGGGATTTACTTAAAACCGATTTGAAAAGGAAAATAGCTCCAGCAATTGGAATTTTATATAAATTAAAAAATAAACTGGATGTTAAATCAAGGATGATGATATTTCAATCTTTGATTCAATCGCATTAGAATTACTTAGCAATTATATATGTTTACAATAAAAATAACATTTCACTGAAATCGCTTCAATGCATGCAAAACAAAGCATTAAAAATTGTTTACAAACTACCAATACTGAATTCAACTGTCACATTGTACAAATATATAAGCAAAACAATTTTACCAATTTAGGGATTGCATGAGTATTGGTTACCAAAGCATGATATTTTCTCAACAACAATTCAGTTTTAACACACGAAACACAACAAATTTAAGAATTCCTCGATGTAGACTAGAAACTACCAAGCAACGCATTGATTACGTGGGTGCTGTAAAATTCATTAATTTACATGCAGATTTGAAGTCAATTAATCGAATTTCACTATTCAAATCGTCTTGTAAACAACATTTGTTGAACAACCTTGAAACGCTTTTGTAATTTTTTATTTTTTGTAAAACAGTTTTTATACATATTTTTTATAATTTAATAATCTTAATCTTAAGTTAATAGCCTGTTCGCCGATCTCGAACGTTAACGTTCGCTTAGATAAGACTTAAGACATAAACTTGATTGTGGAATAAACAAACTTGATTGAGTAAAAAAATAGATACGATAAAAAGTTTGTGTCTTAAGTCTTATCTAAGCGAACGTTAACGTTCGAGATCGGCGAACAGGCTATAAATCTTTTACTTGTACTTTTGACAATGAATTAATTTACCAACTTGCCTCAATAATGCCTTACGGCGCTGAGGCCGAAATTGAAATGTATTTAAAATATTTTGTACAAATAAAATTTTTTCTGTAGAAAAGTTTTTTCTATAGAAAACAAAACAAAAAAAACGTATAAAAATTATTACAAGTTAATCTATTGTTTAACAACCTATACTCACTATGGCACTAATATTGAGAAAAGTTTAAAAGTGCTCATTTCTAATTACGTGGCCAGCAAAAAAAAAAAAAAACAATTGTGAAAATAATATTTTTTTTTTTTTAATTTAACTTTAAACTCAACGTGTTGTGCATCAACAACAATGTTGATTGTTTACTCATTGGATAATAGTGAAAACATATTATATCAAATCACCTGTAATGTTGTATAAATTTAAGACAAATATTAATTTAAAATATTTTTTTTTATCAAATTAGTCACAAGGTATTGGGTAGCTCAGGGTTCGTTAATGCCTATTTTCTGGCTCCTGTAATAAAATTATTGCTCCAATTCTAAACATTTTTTACGCAATTTATTTTAAACTTGTTTTTCTTATTTACATTCACTGTGCGTTGATAGTTTTCTTTATTTTAAACAGATATGCAAATTTCACAGAAGATTTACGATAGCATTTTTTACTTCCAGGGGAATAAAAATTTTATGGGAACAAAAATTTCACAGGAGATTTACGATAGCATTTTTCACTTCCAGGGGAATAAAAATTTCATGGGAACAAAAATTCCACTTGTTATTCTCGATAGGGGTAAATGAATGTTTTATTAAATAACACAGTAAAACACAAAAAAAAAAAATTACGGGGTTCCGACGATTGACGAGAAAATTGGGACTGCCAAAAAAATATTAGCAGCCGACTTGAAAAGCCTGCATTTGCTCGAGCCTGGAGTGAAAGTAACTAGACAAGAGCATTTTATCTCTTATAAAAGATTTGTGTTGGAAATTGTTCGATAATGGTGTCGAATTGCCAAGAGCAAGTGATTTGAAAACAAATGAACTTATATATTTAATAAGCATTTCTTTTTGTTTATACGTTTTTTGTATAAACATCTAAAAGTGATCTAAAGTGAAATTTAATATACATACAATAATTTGTTTATAAACATTTTGGTTTTGGTGTGTTCCGACATATATAGTAAAATTTTATGGCCAACATTTTTGTAGAACATTTCATCCACGCCCTTCCCCTTTTTCGGGGTGTTTTTTACAATTTCTTAGAATACAGCCAAAAATGCCGTTATAAGGGGGGAGTTAGAGGGTTGATATGTTCTAAAAAAATATTTGCCATACCATTATCTACAAAAATGCTGAATATACCCTACACCTCAGACGTAAAGAAAACATAGTTATATATACCGATATGCTGCAAGAACAGGCCAGAGCTGGGAATTTTTAACCGCTTCTTAAATGAAATTCTTATGTGATCTATCAAAACGCCGACACACGTACATTTTTTTTTTGGTCTCCTTAGCAACAATCAATCGTCGGTACCCCGTAATTTTTTTTGTATTGTACTGTGTAATTTAAAGTACCAAGAGAAATGAAATATAACAAGTTAGAGTGCTTCATCCTCCACCTAAATATAATGAGAAATACAAAAACTACACTATACTATAGGACTAGAATATCCTTATTCAGTGTTTTTTAATACTAATAGTTTACCATTTTATACATATGAGTATGTATATTGTTCGAAGCACAATTTTACGAATTTAACGAATTTAATTTTATTTAAAAGAAATATGTGGGTGGCATAGTAGAAACGGACCAATTATAGATTTAAAGCTTCTAAATCCAGTATCTAGTAATGTGATTTGGTTGAAATTCGTCTCAATAATTGTATGGTTAGCTCGGAAGTGGACTCAATAGCTCCCAACTATTGCTAAATATGGACCAACAGCTACAAAATTCAGTAGCATTATTGCCATATAACCGATGATTTCTGGATTACAATTTCTGATCTGTATAAAATGTTGATTGGACATAGATATTTATTAGACATTATTGAAGGTTAACTTGTTTTTCGGAAGTGATACGTATATATGAGCAATTACAAAACATGAAAGAGAATTTTATGCATATGAGGATCTCACGTTAAATTTCAATATAATAATAGTAAATTTAAGATACATATTAGTATTAACGTGAATTTCGGTAGTGGACCTTATATGGGGGATATGGACTGATATTTTCAAAATCCAACAGTTTGATTTTGCAATATATGTAAATGCTCCGTGTAAAATTTTGGATCGGTATCGTTATTTATACGAGATTTATGAGTGTTGAAGTGATTTTCGGAAGAGCGCTTCATATGTTGAATATGGTCAATTATGGACCAAACTACACAAATTTCTGTAATATGATTTTATGTATGTATGTATATGTAAATGATCTGTGTAAAGTTTTGAGTCGATACCGATATTTATAAAGGTAAATGACTTTTTCGGATGTGGTCCTTATATGGGAGCAATGACGAACTATGAACCGACCATCATAAAATTTAGTACAACAATTTATATATCTATAAGAATTATTTGTGTCGAATTTTAACCTGGTAACTACATTTGTACCAGATTTCTAAGTATTTAAGTAAATTTTAGATTTCTTTTTACATGACACTCATTTTTGCCGAATTTTGTATTGATATTCCAATTTTATAGGCATTTATTTATCATTAAGCAATATTTCGGCAAGATTTTTGTATGGGTGCTATGAGAAATCATTGGATCATTTACTATTTTCTTCATACTTTGTTTTTTTATCATAACAATAACATGTGTAAAATTTCAGGGCAATATCTGCAATATATTTAAAATAATTGCAAGAAAAATGTTTAAAAATATCAAATTTTTATGGAGGTTGTTTCACATTTTGATCCATAACTCTGGTTCTACTATACCGATTTTGCTGATTTTCAATACCAAACTGCTTAGGGTTTTTGTAAACTCTGTTGATTTTGCTTGTGTCCTTTGGACGTGAGAGTTTTTTACACAGACAGACAGACGGACATGGCTCAATCGACTTAGAATTCCATAAGGATCAAAAATATATATACTTTGTTAAGTCTCAGATGAATATTTCTCAGTGTTACACACGGAATTACAAACTTACATATATATGCCCTCATTCACCACTTATGGTGGTGGAGGGTATAAAAGACGTAATAATGTTTTCCAAAGCATTTAAAGAGACTTTAGGAAACCAACCAAAAAAAAATCGTTTAAATAATTTACAACAATTTAATGTTAAAGAAAGCAATGGATACTTAAATTTTATTGATTGTTTTAATATTTTTAAGCATATGTGAATATTGGAAATTTGGGTGGTAATTTTTCTTTTGAAATTTGCAAATTAAATGAGCTACTTTGGGTAAGTTAAGTTTAGAAGAACAAAATGTTTTCTATATAGAGAGCCGCTTGTGAACATAATGGAAATAAATACTAATGCTTTTTCCTGATGCAAAACAATTTGTACGAGATTCTTCAGAAGGAGTTCTTTACTAGAGAAAGAAACGTCTGGTTGCTAAAGCTGACCCTAAGTTAACACTTTTAGGCTGAGTAAGATTCGAATCGTTCTGATTTCATTGGAGACTACTGCTGCCTAGGGAAAGACAGGGCAGCAGTAGTCTCCACTGGTTGGCAATGTTACGGTGTAATTCTGCTCTGTTCATCTCTTATTAAAAGTTGCAACAATGCTCTATTAAGTGTGTAGATTACGGCAACAAAAAAGCCTCCCATTACCTCCCATTTTTTTATATTTATGTATATTCATTTTCCAGGAACAACAAATCATTTCCGTATTTCTGCATAAACACAAACAAAACTTAAACAAATACCATAAATACCAGAATTAAAACAGATAAAAAATGATGGTCCAATAAAGTACTTTAAATCCCAAAAACTAAATACAAACACACAAAACAAAATGCTGCAACAAAATCCACCTCCACAATGCAAATATATATGATGGCATTTCACATAAAATTCAAAAGAAATAAAAATTTAGTTTTATATTATTTTATTTCATAATTACTTATTTGTACCTGGTTAGATAGAAAAATAAATAGACGCAAAATTATTAATTGTTCTTTTTTTCTGTTAAATAAAATTCCATATAAACATGGAATTAAATGTGCAAATCATAAGAAAATAACAACAAATGAAATGAAACGTTGTTTTTATCATTAAACAAATTCAAACAGACAGACAAACGAAAAAAAAATTAAAAAGTACTTGAAAGAAATTTATACAAAAGTTGTGTATTTTTATGAAATTTAAATTTGTTTCTGCGAATGTTTTTTTTTTCGTTAAAATTTCCCACCAAATACAAAAAAAAAACAATTGTCATAAATACGAGTACTTGGCAAATATTTACTGAAAAAACGTAACCACTAAATAATGTATATTTGAACTCGTTTATTTATTTAAACAAACTTGGTTTATTTTGGACAAGACACAACAAATATTTAGTTTTATTTTATTTGATGCTGTTTGATCTTGCAAAACTCTTGTAAGAGTAAATAACGTCAAAAAAATTTACGCTTAAACAAGTGGTTACGTTTTTTTGTGTAAATATTAGCCGTGTGTGACCATACCTTAAGAAGACAGACAGACAGACAGACAGACGGATGGTTGATTGGTTGTGCTGCTAACATTGTCGCTTTAATACTTTATACAAGAAAACCGTAATAAATTTACAAGGGCTACTTAAGGAATTGTACTTTTTTTAAGATTTCTTAAAAAAAAACAGCTACGAAAATTTACAAAAATATTTATAAATGACTTAACTAGCTTTTCAATGTTTGAGTACAAGTCGTTTTAAACGTAGAAAAGGTAAATAAATGTCTCATGTGAAGAACATTTGTGGAATTTTAATGACAGCTGTTATCATTATTTGCAATTACACACATACTCGTACATACATATGTATAACTCTCAATAACTACAAAATTGTAAGAGAAATATAATATTAAATACATCATGAAAAAGATTTTCTCAAATGTTCACTAAACAGGTCAAAGGTCACACTGGTATTAATTTTATGAAATGAAATATTCAGGTCTATTCGAGAAGTCACTTTCACCACAAATACGCGTTTCATTCACTTTTTGTTATTCTAAAATACGTTAGCGATGTGAGTACCAGAAAACAAAAGATGTGCAAAAAGAAAGCATACATACATATGTTTTTGTTCACTTTGTATGCATTCTTGTTCACCACACATCTACATAATTTTCGTTCGACGCTTTGATTTAGCGCGTAAAAATAAACCTCTTTATTCAAAAACGATTATTAAATTTAACACACGTTTATTAAGCAAATTTTTATATGCAAATCTGTCATAATAAACGTTTTTTAAATTTAATAATCGTTTTTGAATAAGGGGGAAAATACCTACATAACTGGAAAATAAATAACAAACGTATGCTTCCAATGTAAGTAAATATATGTACATGTATAAAAAACATACAATGAAAGTTAATTCTGTCCAGGTCTAAAAAACAAACATCACCGCAACAGTTCAGAGCCATGGTCATCAATAGCCATGGTTACGCCTGGTATCGACGATTTTCGAAAGAAGTACATTCGGGCTTCTTCTTTTGTCTGCTCATCCATTTTGATACTTATTCATTTATGGGATAATTTCTCTTCGATTGCAACTAAAACAGACAGAAGTTTTGAAAAAGTTGACTGGGAAATATTAAGATGCGAAGAAACGAAGGGCTGCTGCCAGCTTGTCAACAGGCCTTAAGAATCCAAGCCGTGATTGCTGTTT
Source organism: Bellardia pandia (assembly GCA_916048285.2). Lineage (NCBI taxonomy): Eukaryota > Metazoa > Arthropoda > Insecta > Diptera > Calliphoridae > Bellardia > Bellardia pandia. The sequence goes on from OU696530.1 coordinate 42,128,235, forward strand.
GATTTTGTCTTCCAATTCAGATAAATATATATTTAAATGCATCTTTGTTGATTCTAAAATTATTCCTAAAACTTCTTTTGTTATTAGAAGTCATTTTAAATTTGTAATATACATACATAACTGGCATCATTAATTTTAAATATATCCGGCGTGTTATTTCTTAAATTTTTAATTACTCCTATAAGATTTTGAGGTTGAGATTAATTAAAAATGCAATCGAATACATCTCAATTTTTATTTTTAAATTATATTTTTGTTTTTAAATTTTTCTGTGTATTAATTAGACATCTGTTTTCAATGTTTATGTTTCTCATAAGAGATTACAAAAAATCGATTACTGCAAACGATAATTCTTCACTCGTATTTTAGAATATGTCGAAAACGAAATTTCGAAAGTGAACGTTCGAAGACGAAAAAGTGAAGCGCGTATTCCCGAATAGACCTGTTTGATGCATTCTTAAAAGCTGAACTTCTTCTATACACAGTTTTTCAAACGATTAACAATCGGATTTATAAAATTAGGGCCCAAATTTTGTAAAACGCAACGCCACAATTTAAATTACATTTTGTTGTTAATACGAGCAGAACCAAGTTCAATTGTGGTATAACCGGTTTAAGGAAGGACGAGAAGATGTCAATAACGATGCCCGTCCTTGTTGCATATCGTTCGGCTCATGCCAAGCAATTTCTACGGATGTTTTAAGCATGAAACGTGCGGCAGCGAAGATTGTTCCAAAATTGCTAAATTTTGAGCAAAAACAACGTCGCATGGACATCGCTCAGGAGCTGCTGAACATCGTCAACGACTATCCAGATTTCCTCAAAAAGGTCATAATTGGTGACGAATCATGGGTGTATGGCTATGACATTGAAACCAAAGCCCAATCATCCCAATGGAAACGTCCTGAAGAGCCAAAACAGAACAAAGCACGTCAAGTTCGGTCAAATGTGAAGGTATGGCTCACTGTTTTCTTCGATTGCAATGGCGTGGTGCATCATGAATTCTTGCCACAAGGTCGTACGGTCTATAAGGAATACTACCTTGAAGATATGCGCCGTTTGCGCAAAGCAATTCGTCAGAAACGCACAGAATTGTGGAAAAACCAATCATGGATTTTGCACCATGATAACGCACCAGCTCACACATCGATGCTTGTGCGTGAGTTTTTGGCCAAAAACAAAACCGTTATTACGTCTCAACCACCGTATTCACCGGACTTGGCCCTCGCTGACTTTTTCCCCTTCGCAAAACTGAAGACACCGATGAAAGGAAAACGTTTTGCTACGATTGAGGAGATAAAAGAAAAATTAAAACAGGAGCTGTTGGCGATACTAAAAAGCGCGTTTCCGATGTGTTACGGGGATTGGAAAAAACGCTGGCATAAGTGTATTATATCTGAAGGAGATTACTTTGAAGGGTACAGGATAGTTATTGATGAATAAATAAATACTTTTTGAAAAAATTGAAAACAACGGTTATTTTTGATGATACCTCCTATAACCATCACTGTATGTAGATATGTACATATATGTATTCAAATACAATTGCATTTGTACATTTTTAAGGAAACGCAAAAAGTCTAAAGTCCAATCAGCCACCTACACTCATAATTTAACAGACAAAAAAAAATGCAATTTAATCCAATTTTGCAATTTCAATTATAACATTATAAATGCGTTCTAAATAAAAGTCTATCCTCAAAGTGATTTGTTGTTTAACCTTTGATTAAATGATAAACAATTGCGCGCTTGACAAATCAAGACAAAACATGAGAAATCTGTTTAAAGTACACAACGTACCACAACCAAGATACTGTATGTGAGTTGGTGGATTTCTGTCAATATTATTTTTCCATCAAAGGTTATTGGTTTTTCGCTATGAATATTTCTTCAATTTTCTTAACAGTTCACACCCGTTCGGTGGTTGGTTGGTTCATTGGATAAATGATTGAATAAATGGTCATTGTGGCAAATATTTTTGCCCGGAAGTCTTAAAGTAAACATTGTGGGAATGTTCATGTTATTACAAATGTGACAATATAACAGTCAACGATGTCGCCAACATTTAGAGGTTGCTGCTTAGTTAAAGTGCATAAAGTGTTAAGAACACAGGACAAGAATAAGAAAGAATATTCTTTCCCTTACAAGGAATATACAGACAAGAAGATGCAAAACGATTGTGGTTTTTTGACCTTTAACAAATCATGTTTTTGCATTCGTTAGGCGAGTTAACAATAACTTCTATTCAATTATTGGTCATTAACTGACAGTTCATTTTCTACAATTTTCTTATACTTGTTTATGATTTATTTATTTTTTGTTTTTTTTTTATTGAAAAAGTTGTTTACACTATTTTTTCTAACAACTTAATGTATTCAACGAAATAATTTTCCTAGTATATCTGAAGCATACTGCTTTAATGACATTTACAGGTTTTTGGAAAAATATGTGGGATATATGTTATTATGTTAAGTTCAAGAAGGAAGGATATTTAAGGTTCAATTTTTTTACAAGTAAATTTACACGTAATTGTTTCAAATTGCAAACACTAGTATTCCGAATAAGAATAATATTACTTAAAAACATGCAATCATCCATGCAGCCAGTCCTTCAAAGGCTACTGTCGAAAACCAAATGTCTGTGTTGGAAGCAACCGGATTAAAGATCCAGTTCCTGTTACACCATAACTTCAGACGCCAACAGAAATTCAGAGACTATTTTGCCAGCAATCCCTGCTGATGTTGAGACACTTTGGTAAATGGTGAAGGAAGGATTGAAGATCCAGTCCCTCTTACACTATAAATTCAGACTTTGAAAAATGGTGAAGGAAGGATTGAAAATCCAGTCCCTCTTACACTATAAATTCAGCCTTTGGCAAATGATGAAGGAAGGATTGAAAATCTAACCCTTGTTACACCATAATTTCAGACGCCAACAGAAGTTCAAAGACTATTTTGTCAGCAATCCCTGCTGATATTGAAATACTTTGGCAAATGGTGAAGAAGGATTGAATTTCCAGTTCCTGTTCCACCATAACTTCAGAAGCCAACAGAAATTCAGAGACTATTTTGCTAGCAATCCCTGCTGATGTTGAGACACTTTGGCAAATGGTGAAGGAAGAATTGAAGATCCAGTCCCTCTTACACTATAAATTCAGACTTTGGCAAATGATGAAGGAAGGATTGAAAATCGAACCCTTGTTACACCATAATTTCAGACGCCAACAGAAGTTCAAAAACTATTTTGCCAGCAATCCCTGCTGATGTTGAGATACTTTGGCAAATGGTGAAGGAAGGATTGAAGTTCCAGTTCCTGTTACACCATAACTTCAGACGCGAACAGAAATTTAAAACCTATCTTGCAATCAATCAATGCTGATGTTTAGACACTTTGGCAAATGGTGAAGGAAGGATTGAAGATACAGTCCCTCTTACACTATAAATTCAGACTTTGGCAAATGATGAAGGAAGGATTGAAAATCGAACCCTTGTTACACCATAATTTCAGACGCCAACAGAAGTTCAAAGACTATTTTGCCAGCAATCCCTGCTGATGTTGAGACACTTTGGTAAATGGTGAAGGATGGATTGAAGATCCTTGCAAAGATCATACTTGTATAAACTTGCCAGGAACATTAATTTAGATAGCTCTAATCTCTACTATCCATAGCTTCGTCAATAAGCATGACCCAAGACTATTACTAGAAATGCATCAATGGCAACATAACAGGTGGCCCAAATAAGAGCAGCTGATGTGAAACACAAACAATTTTTTTATTTTTTCTTTTTGCATATATAACTGAACTCTTGGTAATTTAAAATGAATACGTACAGTTCACAACAACGCATTAAAATTATCGGTTATTATTATTCTTTGGCAAATGGTGAAGGATGGATTGAAGATCCTTGCAAAGATCATACTTGTATAAACTTGCCAGGAACATTAACTTAGATAGCTCTAACCTCTACTATCTATAGCTTCGTCAATAAGCATGACCCAAGACTATTACTAGAAATGCATCAATGGCAACATAATAGGTGGCCCAAATAAGAGCAGCTGATGTGAAACACAAATAATTTTTTTATTTTTTCTAATTTAAAATGAATACGTACAGTTCACAACAACGCATTAAAATTATCGGTTATTATTATTCTTCTCAACGAACAATTGTTCTGAAGCAGCGAAATTATCGCTGTTTTTTTTAACGTAAGATCAGCACCCACATCTTCCATGATTACAAGTTTAGTTCGCCGTTTTGAGAGACCTCAACCATACATCAGTTAGAGGATGAATCCCGGGGCTTCTAATTGACCCCGTAGTTCTCGATAAAATCTTAGTCAGTTGAGATTTAAATGGGGTGAAACAATCAAACTCTTTTCAGTTTCGAGCTCCCGCAAGCTCATGCCAACAGTCTCGACATCTCTGCCAAGTACTGTAATAGCGTCAAGGTGATAAAATTACACGAAGACAAATCGTCCACTTGGGATGAGAATAAAGGACAATCCATTTTGAACTCTATCACAAAAACTCTTGAAGCTAATTGCAGACATAATCTAATAGAAAAGTATCAGTCCTGTTTTAGACCTGGTAAGTCCAATGATCATAATATAAAGCAAAAGATTCCGGATAACAATGAAATGCTTTCGATACACCCGTATAAAGAAAAGTTTCCCATCGCTATATCTAATGATGGTATTCCCAAAAAGATCGTCTGTGTACACAATGACAAACTACTAAAATCGAAAAGTAAGTGCGAAACTTTAAAATCAATCATAGACATGTTAAAGTTCAAACCCGTGTTTAATAAGTGTTTTTACGACACTGTGTAAAACTTGTAAAGCGGTTATAAATATAAATGTAAGTCCCCGTTTACACAGTCGAACATTTGGAAGAAAAACATTTAGCTTGGTAGAAAATTACGGGTGGGGAAGAGAGAATCAATTTTGTGTTCGGTACTCGGTAAACATGCTTTGTTGACATTTTCTTTGCTGGAATTTACTACAAATTATTACACAGCACGAATAAGAGAAATGTCAAAAAAGCAAATAATAATGAAATGTGTCTGACAACATTGTTCGACAGTGTGACCGCGAATGAAAAACCAGAAGAGAATTCCAGATGTTTTTCTTCCAAATGTTCTACACAGTCGAACGGGGACTATGCGGCGAATTGATAACAATGATCTAGCTCATAATATAAACAAGGAAGAACCCACTGTTGGACAACTATTTCGAGTTACAAGAAGTTTCAAAAATCGGTCCTAACGAAAAATGAAACGTATTTTATTTAAATTGAATCAAAATAATAGCTCAGGAAATATTTTCAGTAGGCTAGACAGACAGCACATATACAGCAAGTATATAAAATACTATTTTATCTAATAAGTATTAAAACGTTGTTTATTTACAGTCACGGTAAATCCCGGCATCAGGGACTTTCCAAAAATAATATGTTTGCAAACATTTTCATCTGATAATGACACATATTATTTTAATTATTTATAATTACTCTTGTTAAATTAGAATTTAAAAATAGAAAACATAGTAAACATTATATTTTATAGTAGTTGTTAAATCTGTTTAATAGCAAATGAATTAAAGGTCAACTATTTTATTTAAGATTTTATAATACACAAATTATCATTGAATAATTTGTAACAAAAATATACTTATGTATATGCATAAATAAATGTCTGTAGATACTCCCAATAGCAATATAATAGTAGTCATAGGAATTTAGCATACTCGTACAATATTATTATGACTGAAATCAACAAACAAAATCCCAAAAAAAAAAAAAAAAAAAAAATCGAATAACTGTATGAAAATGATTCAACAGGTACATATAATATAAATTTTATAATAATTGGTTCAAATGAATGTTTGTTTATATAATTTTATTTATTGTTTTCTATTTGTACACGAATTTGTTAAATCTGTGTGCATTTGTTTGTGTATGTACGAGTATCTATAACATTTTTAGGATTATGAATTTTCATGAATGAGTTTGTTTTTGTTTGTGTATTTCGTTCATAAGAATTGGGGCTGTTGGTGTATTGGCATGCAGTAACAATATGTCAATGGAAATATCTCTTTATTATAACATACTAGTCGCCTGTGCTTGTTTTCTAAACAACAGTATTTGCAAATTGTATACATATAATAGCTGTAAAACAAAACACAGTGGGCCAAAGGAGATCATATTAAGCAATATTAAAAAATATTGAAAATTACTGCATTCTTGATCGAATGAGCTATCGTATCGAAAAATGATTTCGATAGCGAAATTATGATAAAATGTACTAAATTTCTAGCTCGATATCGAATGCCATAATCTCAAATAAGAAAATTACGATAAATTTTACTTGATATCGAATGCGGTAATTTGGCCCCAGTATACGCGGTATAAGTATAAGACGTATTTTTTAGTAAAATATATAATATTTTTTATTGGACATATTCTTTAGTATAAAGACGTTAAAACGGTTGTCATTAGTATAAAGACGTTACCCCCCGTTGCCACATGCAAGTAATTACTTGCAAGTAGAGTATACATATTTTATACGAAAAACACCGAAAAACAACAATATTTTGTTGAGTGACTACATTAGCAAGCGCAAGTTAATTTTTTAAATGTCGTCAACAAAGAAACTTCAAACAAAATTTTTTCATAAAAACCGGTTAATTTTCAAACGCATATGGATTCAGTATTGCCGTATTTGCAAAAGAAAAAATACGGAAAAAAATTTGTAATTTAAATTTTTTTTTAATAAATGCATGAAATTTATATTTAAAAATACTATTAAGATGTGTTGTGTAATAATTTTGTTCTTTTTTCTTTATAATTTTTTGTAAAAAAAATTGTTAGAAACATCAATTTTATTTTAACACTGATAGCACTGTTTATTTATTTGTCATTCTACTTACGGCAAGTGCCAAAAATTTACTTACAAGCATATTATCTTGCAAGTTGAGCTGTAAGTGCGAAAAATATGATTGTGTTAGTAAAAAACTGTAAGTGTATTGAGTTTTTCGAACTTGTATGTGGCAACGGGGGGTCAGTTTTTAGTAAAGTGTGATTTCACTTGTGTAATTGACTTTTTTCAATAGCCTTTTTTGACAGATCACGTGTGAGTCGTGTCATGCTGTCATGTTATTGTTGTTTAGTATTGTTTGGCATTTCATAATGGAAAGACTTACGCCTGAACAACGTTTACAAATCGTTCAACTTTATTACGAAAATTCACTCTCTGTGAGGAATGTGTTTTGTGCACTTCGCTCAATTTATGGTCAATATAATCGGCCTAGCGTACTATGAGCGTGCTATTCGCAACACCACTTTGAGACCCAGCATAAATTCAGTCTAAAGTTTATGCTGTCAAACCCGCTTTGATTTTCCTTTAAAAAAGTAGGGAACCTCGAAATGGTTCAAGCTTTATAAAGGCGATAGTCTTTAGCATAAAGAGTCTTTAGTATAAATACGGTTAGTGTTTAGTATAGTCTTTAGTATAAATATGTTAGTCTTTAGTATAAAGACAGTCTTCTGTTAGTGTTTAGTAAAAAGACGGTTGTGTTTAGTATAAAGTTAGTCTTTAGTATAAAGACGTTAGTCTTTAGTATAAAGACATTAGTATAAAAAGTTTTTAGTATAAAGTTAGTATATAGTATAAAGTTAGTCTTTAGTATTAAGACGATAGGGTTTAGTACAAACACGTTAGTCTTTAGTATAAGAACGATATTCTTTAGTATAACAACTGTAATATTTGGTATAAAAACTGTAATATTTGGTATGAAGACTGTAATATTTTATACAAGAGTCTTTGGAATATACCCATTTTTCCAATCTGCCCCACTGTGCAATACTACCACACATGGTTTTTGAAGAAGAAGAATAACAACAGAAAATAGAAAATACACATTCATAATAGATACTTGTAAAAAGTCTTTGTGTAATTGACTGTTTCTAAATGTCTGTGTATGAATTCATATGGCTGAGGAATGCAAAATGTCTTATAAGTTGATTCACAGAATTCGCCACTCACAATTATTCACCTGTGAGTACTCACATACAAACACATTATATTAAACATTCATACACATGAATGAAAACAGCAGTTTTGGACAAATGTGCATGTTTTGTATTTGGCCGAGAGAAAGGGAAATTTGTCTTCATTACCGATATGGAGGAAATTGAGAGAATGTGGATTTGTGGCTAATGCGCAGATGTCATTAGACTTTTCTCTTTTGTTTAGTTTTACAGTAAATATGGGGTATTATTAGTTTATTAAAGAGTTTGTTATGTTGTGGAGATATTAAGTTAGATTTTCAATATTTTGTCTTGGTATTTTTTCTTAAACAAGTGGAACTTGCAAATACTCTACAGTTATTTGAAGATTTCTTCATATTGAAAAACGTATTACTTGAGCAGCTAAAAACAGGCAGTTTAGTTCAATTATAATTAACACGAAGCAATTTTTATTGAAAATATTGATACAATTTTTTCCTTGAAATTGTCAAATCTGTCAACTATGATTGCTAGTACTATCAAATGTGCACTAGTCTTATCTTCCCCTCATACTAAAAGGCAATCAGCTTAGCTTAAAGAATTGCTTCGTGTAAATTGGGACTTAGCTTAAAGCGCTGCTTAAAAATACATTTGTAAGATCGTGACAGTCTTCGAATTATACATACCAATTTCGTTCCAAAGAATTTTTGGTTGTATTTTAAAAACGAGCAACGAGTAGTTTTAATACATTTTTTTAAATTTTTAAAAATTTCTCATTTTCAAAATGTTTTAAAATTATTTTCTTGAATATTGAATCATATTAAAAATGTTTATGAAGAAAAATACAACTCTAAACTCTTTATTTACTCATTGAATATTTATAAATTTGACAAATTTAAAACAAAATATGACAAATTTAAAACAAAATATGACAAATTTAAAACAAAATTTGAGTATAGTCAAGTGTTTTATAACAAAACAGACACACAGTCTTTGTGTGGATTGTGAATAAAATAAATGGAATGTAAATCGTGTTAAATCTCTTGAGAAAATAATCTAAAAAATTTCCCTCGCTTTACAGCCCACCTTCAGAACAAAAAAAAAAACTGAAAAACACACAGCCAACTGATGGAGGATAAAATATATATTATCTTGACTATATTAACAATAATCAGAGGAAAGTACTAAACAGTTTTATATGAGATATCGTCGGAATAAGATTTGTTTAAACGGAAACAACAATAATAATTTAAATAAAATATAATATTTAAAAGAAAACAAACATTTTGCTTTGAAAAGAATAAAGAAAGATTTAATAGTTTAAAAAAAGATTAACGGTTAAAAGAAGTTTGAATTTGAAAATTAAAAATTAATCCGCTTTTCGTTTGCAAAATAAGCTTATTCAGTTTTTATTCCAAACTGCAATTAAATTAATATTTAAGGAATAAAAACGAACGCACGGATATTTTGTATAAAGAAATATATATATTTGCAAATGTGTTTGTTGTTTATAATTTTATGGCATTTTCTATAATTTAACAAAAATTTACACTAAAAGAAAATGATTAACCATTAAAATTTTCAAATATAAAATTTACAACAAAGAAAAAACGCCGATTAAATTAAATTAAAACCTTTTAACTAAGAAAATAAAAACATTACTTCACAAAAAAAACAAGTTTAATTTATAACAATTTATCAACATTAACTACAAAATAAACATACTATTTATTGAGCTGAAAATTAAATATTTAACAAACATTTGTAATTGATTGTGTTACTACCAGGAAGTATAGTTTATTGTAATACAAAAAAAAACTATTTTAAGTGTCCATATTATTTGGTACTAAAGTGAAGTGGTTGCTGCTTACAAAAAAAAACCCCAAAACAAACAAGTAAAAAAACAAAAATATTTCAACATATTATTAGACAAATTGGCTGCTAAATTTCAATACAAGTCTGTTGTAACAACTCTTAGTTGTTTCATTTCAAAATTGGAATATCAGTTAAAAGGTGAGTTGGTAAACTATTACGGGTATTTAATAAAATATTACAAAGAGAATAACACAAACACTTGATTTCATTTTAGTATGTTTTTTGGCAAAAGTACTATTTTTGCAATTTTTTAAATAGAATTATGAATAATTATTTGTGAGGTATTTTTACAATTTTACTATTTCCTTTTATGTATGTATATTTGAAAAAAGTACTATTTTCTTGTGTATTTTCAAGACGTTTGTTAAATTTAAACTTTTTATGGAGAATATAAGCAATATATATATATATAATTTGTAAATGTTTCAACTTCTGTGATCAAGTGTTTAAAAGTTATAGTATTAAATATTTATCCAATAAAAATATTTGCCAATATTTAGAGAAATTTAAGGATTTGGGCTTCATTTTTTTAAAAAAGTACTTTTTAAAAAGTGTTTGTTTTTGAGAATAGAATTAATCTTATGAAAAATCTTGTTTTAGAAATTTTGTAGTTTTATTTGGCCAAAAATGTTCTACATAGTTCAACCACTTGTTTAAAAATATCACCACCATTAGATGGTTTTAATAAAAAAGTACTTTACCATTTTTAGTTTAGTACCAAAATAGGTACTTTTTGTAGAAAAATTAATATCTTAAGTTTTTTGTCTCTAAAAAAAACTATCAAACAGAGTATATTAATATATTATATACCTATATGTAGTATATAATATAATTATGCATCCACAACAAAGGTGAAGGGTATATAAGATTCGGCATAGCCGAATATATGTAGCACTCTTACTTGTTGAGAATAGAATTAATCTTTTGAGAAGATAAGTAATTTTACACTATTTTTTATAAAAGCCTTTAGTAATATTTTGGTTAACAAGTACTCAGTTAAGTAATTTTTTAAAATTAAATATAGGCCATTTTTTTAAATGATTTTTATACTATATTTTTCTTTTGTCTAAAAGTACTTACGTACTATTTTTATGAGAAAGTATTTTTTCAAATTGTATTCATTTAGAGAATATAATGCCCTTATTCATAAAAAGTAGACTTCAAATGTACTTTAAGAAAATTTTGTATGAACATTTTGTCTAAAAGCACACTTCAAACCTACTTTATTTGTTATGAATACGGCAGTAAGTATTTAATACACTTTTCTATGAATGATTTCTTTTTGTACATTTTTTTAGCAACAAAGTACTTTGGTACTATTTTAATGAAGAGTAATTTACTACCATTTCTAAAAATTCGTTAGTATTCTTAAATTTTGTGCTGCTTATTATGTACAATATTTTTGCATAAAATACTTAAGTACTTTTCTGTGCGAATGTACTTTTAAGTTGCTTTTTAAATATTATTAATTTTACTTACTTTTTAATGAATTAATTCTTTTTTTGAATAAATTTTGCAAGAAAGTACTTAAGTACATAACTACCACTCACAAAATTTCCTTGATTTTCTCAAAAATTTTTATAATTTTTTCTAAATAACATAATTTTTAACAATATGTTTGTTTGCCTAAAAGTACTTAAATACTTTTTTTTTTTTTTGAAAAAGTACTTTTTTTAAATTGTATTAATTTTGAGAATATTGTTAATTTTACTTACTTTTTAATGAATTAATTCTCTCTTTTTAACAAATTTTACAAAAAAATTACTTAAGTGTTTAATGTACTTTGGTACTATTTATGTAAAAAAAGTACCACTTTCAAAAATGCCTTTGTTTTTAATTTTGTATGATTTTCTCTAAATAACATAATTTTAACGAATATGTTTGCCTTAAAGTACTTACATAAGTACTATTTTTTTCAAAAAGTACTTTTTAAATTGTATTAATTTTGAAATTATTATTACTTGTTAAGTAATCATTTAATTTTTGACAATTTTTTTTTGCAAAAAAATACTTTGGTACCAATTGGAAATAATTTAAAAAGTTATTTTCTTTAAAAAAATCAAATAAAAGAAAATACTAAGTCCCAATTTCGACGAAGCAATTTTTTAAGCTAAGCTGATTTACCTTTTAGACATCGGGGTGAAGGGAAGATAAGACAAGTAAACACTTGATTGTACTAGCAAATTGTGTTACTCTCAAATAAAAATACAAGCGATTTAAGCAATAAGAATTGTGCTGTGTGAACACCGAAGAAATTTCAAGGAACAAATTGTATCAATCTTTTCAATAAAAATTATTTCGGACTAAAATATTATGCAAATATGCGAAAAGAAAGTAAGGCTTTAACAAAATCATTTAAGAAAATACCTTATCTTAATTCTAATAAAAACATGTCTTCAAAATACTAAATAAACATATTTCAATCAGCAAATTGGGGGATGGCACAAAGAGTACATGCTTTTAAAATAAAGATCCTACTTTGTATCACTAAGGATCCAGATTGTAATTTGTTTTCTGATTTACTTGATGTTTTTGTTGTCTACAAATAAAAATAGTCAATTTCATACGGCTTTCATTTGGCTTTATTACCCGAACACTGGCTTAGTATAAGCAATATGTTTTACTGATAAAACAAATTTTGAGCCATAGTTTAAAAGTAACTATATTGAATTTATATATTTATATATGTGTATGTATGTTTGTACTTTAACAAAGTTGAGTTTCTCATTAAATTAATAACATCAATTATTATTTTACCTTTGATGCAATAATTTTTCTTTGAACACATTTTATTTTAAACTACAATTTCTATATACTAATTTGATTTTAACAAGCTCTCCTTTCATGTTACTCATGTTACTTAATCAATTTTCTACAGAGAGCATTTTACTTGTTTTGCTACCTACAATTTATTTGAAATAAAATTAGCTGCTATTATTAAATATGAAATCGCATAAGAAATATACATATAACAAGCAAATGAGAAATATACACTCTGCAAATTATATTTTATAAAAATAAAAATAACATTGATATTTTAAAGACTTTCATATAATGTTCTTGAAATGGAGTAGGCAGTTGGGGGCCGACAAGCAGACTTACAAAGGCAGACAGATTTCAAATTAAGTGAATTATTGGCTCAATATTTGTTGAATTTCTAATTGCTGCTGTAAGTCCTGTGAAGGCACATCATATTTTGTTAAGACTAGAGTACTTATACATACATATGTATATAGAATTATTAACAAATAACAACAATGCTGAGTTTAGAGAGATTAGTTAGAAATTATTGAAATGTTTGCCTATAAAGTTGAATGAACTTTAGCAACAAGGTGATTTTAAATTAAAATTTAACAAGTTTTTAAGCTGGGAATATCGTTTTCAAAGGTTAACATAATAGCAAAGGTCATGTAGCAATTTTAAGCAATACAACTATTAGCCATCCTGTTAAACAATCTGTTTCATATGGCACAAGGACATTGGTTTTTGTTTAAGTAGATTAAACATTGCAATTATTGAGAATTCTTCATAAACATTAATTTTATTGGTTTTGTAATAATATATAAACGGAAGAAATATACTAATATATATATATAATAGACAGCTTACGTAAAATGTTTTAAATACAATGAAAGGTATTGGGCTTTAAAACACTTTTGTTGGAATTACAAAAAAGTACTTTTAGTGAAATGTCTTAAAAAATAGAAATTTTCTTTAAAGTTCATAACTACATAAAAAAATTTACTTAATTGCTTTAAAATTTTATATTTTTTACTAAGAAATATGTAAATCAATTTACAATAATCAAGAGGATGATATTTTTTAAAAAAGTACTAATTAGCAAAAAAGACCATTGTATCAATATTGCTGTATTTGGCCAAAAATCTTGTAGTTGAATAACTTGTTCAAAAATATTAACAAAATTAAAATGTTTTATAAAAAAAATACTTTTTTCAAAAAGTACCATTTTTATTTTAGTACCAAAATTGGTACTTTTTGTAGAAAAATTAATCTCTTAAGTTCTTAGAATCTGTCTCTAAAATTATGTTGTTTTTGTTTTCAAAAATGTGCCGTTTTATAAAAAAGTACTATAGTACTTTTTGTAGAAAAATTAATCTTTTTAGTTCTTAAAACCTGTCTCTAAAACTATATTGTTGATATTTTAGAAAATGTGCCATTTTACAAAAAAAAAAAAAAAAAAAACATTGATCTATTGTACCAAAATAGGTACTTTTTGTGTACCTATTTCTTTATAATGTTTAATTCTTCAAGTTTTAATAAAATAAACAAAAGGATGCTGTTTTTATTTTTAAAAAGTACTTTTGATCAAACATCTTGTAGTTCAATAACTTTTACAAAAACATTTCCAAAATTATAGTTTTTTAAAGTACTTTTTGCAGAAAGTATCATTTTGATGTTAGTACCAAAATAGGTATTTTTGTAAAACAATTTATAAATAAAACTGTAATTCTTCAAGTTCCAGAAAATAGTTTTTAAATGTTGATAATTTTTTAACAAAGAGATATTTCTTAGAAAACAAAAAAAAACAATTTGCTGCAAAACGACAATTTTCTTGTTATATTTTTAAACAAACTAATTAAATGTAAATTCTGCGAATTATTGCTGTCTATTTTCTAAATTTTTTTTAAGTTTTTAGGAATTTAATTTTTGAACAATTTTAAACTTTTTGATATAAAAGGTACTTTTGTGAAATTTTATTATTATTGTTATTAATAAATTTAATAAATAACTTTTTTGTAAAGTTCTGAGCGAATTATTTGTTTACATTTATACAGCAAAAGTATTTTGACAAAAAACACTTTTTTGTAAAAAGTACTATTTTGAAAGATCTTTGTTTATAGATTAATCAATTTTTGCAGCAAAAAAAATTATGTAAACTATTACAAAATTAATTATATAACAATTAGTTGCACAAATAGGGCCATTTTCAAAAAAGTACTTTCTACAAGAAATTATTTTTATTTTCCATTTTATTGATTTTTGCGCCCCTTTCTTAGGTAAATTTTGTATTTTTCTTAAATTAACTAAAATGCTTAGTCTGTTTATGTTATTTCTATTTATTACTCGGTGCCTTAAAGGGTTAAAATATCCTTGAAACTTTTTTGTATAACTTAAGGCAATAAACCTAGAATTTGTTTACAGATATATTGAAATAAACTTTAATTTATTTTCTTAATCATTATTGTTATTATTATAAAATTGTCTTCACTGCACGTTTTAATAGAGAAACAATTTATTTGTACACATGTATGTATGTATTTTATAATTTATTTTATATAAAACACCTGTTAGGGATTTCCGTTGAAATCATATGTTTTTCTCACAACTTCCGCTTTTTTTTTAATAAAATTTCCATTGATTGAAACTGTTAAGAAAATAAGGAAAAGAAGTCTTAACAACTAAAAAAGAAAACAATTTCAACTAACGATGATCCCAGGTTAAAATATGAAAAAAGTTTTACAACACTTTTATCAAGCATGATAAATTTTTGCCAGTAGCGTAAATACTATTAGCCAAGATTTATAGTTGACAGTTTATCTTAGGCAAACATATTTATTAAGAAATAACAAGAGAGGGAATGGGAAAATAACAGGATAAGGAGCAAAAAACAAG
The DNA here is from genome assembly GCA_916048285.2 of Bellardia pandia. Classification (NCBI taxonomy): domain Eukaryota; kingdom Metazoa; phylum Arthropoda; class Insecta; order Diptera; family Calliphoridae; genus Bellardia; species Bellardia pandia. The sequence continues at coordinate 42,143,748 of OU696530.1, forward strand.
TGAAATTGGTTAGCAAAGCCTAACTATCGAACACATGGCAACTACAAGGTATTTAACAAGCAAGAATAGCATAGCAGCCCCATTCGGGAAAATTGTATAATTAAAAAATCTAAAATTTATTATAGAGAAAACCTGATTTCTTGTCATAAAATTGCTGCATCAATGAGGCTGTTAAATTATTAGAAAAAAACGTGATTTTGTTATTTCTTTAACTTGTTTCAAAGTTGTGTTCATAAATATGTAACGGTTTTTAAATCATGTCTCCCGTCAATTGTGTGGGTTTTGCAGAAATAAATATTCATGAATGAAGACATGATTGAATACATCCTTGTTGCTCCGAGTAAACTCCCAGACTCTGCGTAAAAGTTATCCTTGTTGACTTTCACGTGCTCGAAGTTAGTGCAGTTTTTTTTTCTATATACCAGTTTTATGTTTTATTTTCTATTTGTATAGTCTCCTGCTGAGTGTTTTCTTTTTTCTTGCCTGGGCATCCTGTAGATATACATACATACATTTTTGATTTAATTAGTTGAGATACAAACGCACGTGCTGTTAATAATGCAGTGAATATATCTCGTATATACAGATACATTTTAATAACAAAATAAGCAAAACTTATGACAGTTAATTAATGGAAATTTATGACAATAAATTTATTAAATTTATTAAAAAAGTAGAAAAATTTAAAATTTTTCATTTATTTTATATGATAAACATTTTGAGTTTATTGGAATATTTCCTTTTTTGTTTGGTTTTAATTAATACAATTTAATACTTTAATAAATCATTTAGGTAAGATAGTTGCCAAGGTGGTATAATTACATTTTCACAGGAATTGCTGGCCAGGTAATATTATTAATCACAGTTTAATAAATTAAGGAATTATGTACGATTTAGTAGTGAGATCTTTATCGAAATTAATTAGGAAACATAATTTCTGTTTAATATTTTATTATTTATGTACTAAATAAACTTATGGTCCTTCGCACCGAAAACTTCAATTATACTAAAACTTCAGATGTTTTCTTATGACTCCGGTTTTTACTCTTCTACTGAGTATTACAGTTTAAGTTCCTTTAAGAACTTAATTAAACTCACATGATCCTTTTAAATATCAGATAGTAATCTTTAAATATCAGAATAAAATTTACAAAAACAAATAAATTTGCTCAGTTGTGCTTTAATCGATCTAAATGTTATATTTGGTATAAGGAATTTTTAGAATTTTTGAAGTTTAAATGATTATTTGAAATTTTTTTTTAATAATTTTGCAAAAAAAAAGTTTTTTGGAAAAGACAAATCCACAGATTAACGATTCTTTTGAAGTGTACTTTAAGTTGAATCACTTGTTTTAAGTAAATGCTATTTGCTTAACCTTTTGTGCAGAAAAGTACTTTATTTGTTAAAAGTACTATTGCTGTAGTTTAACAATACCGTAAAAAATTAACGTTTCTTTTAAATGCAGAACAATTCTTAAAGTAGTTTTTTAAGTTTTAAATGTTCAACCGAAAAACAGTTATTTAGAGTTTAAAATAGTAGTTTGTTTAAAGAAAACGCATTTTTAAAGGAAAAGTACTTTTGATAAGGTAGTTAGTTATTTTATGTTTTTAACTATTGGAATAGTATTTAAAAAAATACTTTTGAGATAAAAGTACTTTTTTTTTAAAAGGAAAAGAACACTTGAAAAAATAAAACTTATTGTAATAAAAAGTAGTGCTTTAAAGTATTTATAATTCTTAAAATATAGTTTTTATTAAAGAAAAGTACTTTTAAGAAGAAAAAAAAGAAAGGTACTTTTGAGAAAAATAATAGTTATTTTAACACGAAAAGTAGTTTGGAAAAAATAGAACTTATTTTAAAGAAAAGTAGTTCTTTAAAGTATTTACAATTCTTAAAATATAGTTTTTTTAAGTACTTTTTAGAAGAAAAGATAAGTACTTTTTTAAAGAAATAGTTCTTATGAAAAAATAAAACTTATTGTAAAGAAAAATAGTTCTTAAAATAAAGTTTTTATTAAAAACTTTTTAGAACAAAAGAAAAGTACTTTCTGAAAAAAATATTTTTTTAAAGATATAGTACTTTTGAAAAAATAAAATTTATTGTAAAGAAAAGTATTTCTTTAAAGGATTTACAATTCTTAAAATATAGTTTTTATTAAAAAAAAAGTACTTTTTAGAAGAAAAGAAAAGTACTTTCTGAAAAAAATATCTTTTAAAGAAATAGTACTTTTGCAAAAATAAAACCTATTGTAATGAAAACTAGTACTCTAAAGTATTTATTATTCCTAAAACAAAGATTTTATTAAAGAAAAGTACTTTTAAGAAGAAAAGAAAAATTCTTTTGAAAAAAATACTTTTTCAAAGGAAAAATACTTTTAAAAAATAGAATAGAAAGAACTATTTTTGAAAAAAAACTACTTTTAGAAAAAACAGTATATATTATAAATAAACTTTTTCCTACAGTCTACTTTCGAAAGTAGTAGAGTTTAAAGAATTTTACAGGGTCTGACTACTGTACACATCCCGGTTAATCGAGAGTAGAGCGCATTAACACTTTAGCAACCTTAAGTAATCTAATATGTTAACAGTTAACATTTCTTTACTGCACTTTAGAAAGTTTTCATTGTAATCACAAGAAGTAAACTAATATGGAATCATTTGCCACTTTAGTATCTCTAAGTAATCTATAGAGTAATCTGTTGAAACTTTTGACTTTAGCTGGAAGTTATCTTACTGCAAATAAAACTTAAATGTTTCTAATTTTCAATTTCTTTTTTTTAGATATTTCTCATTACATGAAAATCTATTGAACTGGATTTCAAAAAGTTAAAATAAAAATGTAGGTATAAAGGTTTGTATACAAACCAATTTTACAGCATGCTATGGTTAATTTACTAAAAAAAAATTTATAAAATGTTTATATATTTTTATATATTTTGTTTAAACTAGTCCGTTTTTTAAACTAAATTTAGCTTTTATATGCTTTTTTTTGCTATTTTTAATTAACCCCACATGCGCTCATAGTCACTCACTCATGGCCGAAATATTTTCCCGAAGCATAAATTATTTTTGATTTTATAGAATTAAAATTTATGGGAAATATGTAGGGAAATTATGTCTTGTTTAAAGGTTATAGAAATTTTTCAGATTTTTTTTATAAAAATAAAAATAGCAGTGTATAATGCTCAATTTTATTTTTTTTTTCAAAATTTTGTTTGCTTTTGTTTTTTTTTCAAAAAGAAAAGCAAACACAGTTATTTTTGGTAAGGTTTTAATATAGAAATGAAAATCCAAAGAAAACAAATATTAAATAAGAAACCCATCTAAAGAAATTGTCACGAAAAATAAATATTTAAGTGTGGACATAAAATGAACGCAGAGAAATGAATAGTTTATAAAAAGAAAATTTTCCAAAACTATATTGAGATATTTTGAAACTGACGCACGTTGTAAAATGAAAATAAACGGAGAAAAATGTGACAAAATGTCTTGGGTCAAAAAGAGTACGAGGGTGGAGAGATGGGCAGGATCATGAATATTCATGAGCATGAATAATGTTTAGACATATTTTATTGTAGATTTAGTTTTATAAAACGGAAAAAACTTAAGGTTCATTGAGCAAAATAAAACTAATTTTCTTCTAAAATTTCTAAACATGTTAACGAAATTTAGCTCAGTTTTGCACCAGTTATTATTTAAGCAATTGAAAACATATTTAAAAAAATGGTCCTTTATCATCATTATGGCTTTAGAATTGTTAAAAACTACAATGACTTAAAATAGAGTTTGTAGATTTTAATTAAGTATTCAAATCAAAACAGTGTCTAATGGAGAACACATTCCTTGAATTAAAGGTCTTAAAGTGAGACTTTCTCTGAAAAGGGATAAAAACGATTAAACGAAGCCAAAAAATAAATAGAAAACTCATTTCCAAATGTTAAACAATATACTGAGTTTCGGAACAGTTACAATTATTCTTTCGGTATAAAGCAATATTTTATGATTGAGGTTTTAATTAGTATTGCGTTAAGATTTACCCGAGTAGTCTCAAGCACATGGTCCTTCGAATCGAATATATTTGCTGCGATAAATTCAATATTAAAAAATGCTCAATACCAAATGAACTGATTTAAGTCTTCCTACAATCGAATTTATCTCAAGAATGTTTAAATATTAAAGAATGCTCAATAACGAAGAAAATGTATACGTTCGCGAAATAAATCTAATTTCAGTTTATTACCAAAGAATAATAATACTGGTAACTAACTAAAATTTAAGTTTAGTAATATTTGCCAACATTAAACACACTTCAACTTTATTAAAATACGTTTTCTTCTATAGCTTTTCTCAAAACTTAACAGCCAGCCCTCGCTTATTGCTCTTTAGCTAAACAATTTTAACGTTATAAAAAAATCAACAACAAAGCAAATTTCTTGTATTGAAAAAAACTTTCCACATTTATGCGAAATATGGGCGCCACAATGACCGCCGATTAATTTTATTCTTTAGTTTTTCAAAAGGCACACAAAAATAGCTTTGGAATTTCAGAATGGATTTGTACAAGTATAAAACAACAAGCACTTGGAACTAAACACAAATGTCTTAATGTCTTAAAAAAAAGAATTCAATATCAGCTGTTCAACATGTGCAGTTACTATATGGCTATTTTAAAAACGTTTAAGGAATGTGAACAAAGATTACAAAATGTGAAAAGAAAAAGATCTTGAAATTACAAACAAATATTTTAAAATTAATTGGCGACAAGATTCCTAAAACTTTAAGAAAGAAATACATATGTTTGCTACTAAATTAAAACAAAATTACAACATTTTTCAAAATTAAAAAAAAAATAATGAATACATTTCGAAAATAAATATGTTTTATAATTAATTTTTGTTTTTGTAAGAATTTAACAAGTATTTGCAATACTTACATGTGTTATTTGTTTGGTTTCTGCTAGTAGTTCCATTTTAAACAGGTCAATATGTTAAGTAGTAAGATCTTAAGTTGGATAATTTACACACCAACCAAAAGAAACAACAAAAAAAACTGATCCAGTGTAGTTGGCCAAAATTTTGTTTGTGCTTGCAAGCGCTTGAAGAAAATTGTCTGTTTCTTGTTTTTTTTTTTTTTTTTGAAAATTTCTGTGTATGTTCTTTTTAGTTCAATATGTTTTTTTTTGTTCTAAAAGGGATCTATTTTCCATTTCTAGAACACATCACTTTCCACATGTCATGTATTTAGGTTGAAGCTTATGAAATAATTGTGTCAAATATTTAAATTCCAAAAATTGAAATGAGCAGCAAATTATGTCTACAAAATATAATGATTGCACTGGAATGAAAAAAGAAAATAGGAAACAATTTTAATTGTATGAATAGTTTTCTTTAACTTATAAAGTGTTATACTACATTTACAACTACGCAAAATCTAGTACTTAAGGAATTTTGAGCGAAATCTTGTTCATTTCTACTAGATTTCCCCTACAAAACAAAATCTAGTTCGTCACGAGATTTTGGCAAAATCTCACAAAATCTTACAATACAACTCTGAATTTCATACTAAAGTACTAAAAAATACAGCACTGAACAAGAAAAATTTGAGTTCCACAAAAATAAATTTAAAAAAAAAAAATAAATAAATTTGCGACAAACTACACCATATACTAAATAAATAAATAAACATTTCTTTATTTTGTCTGTTTTTGTCATTGACGTCAACTTCGAACACAGCAATTGAAATGTTTGCCGGCTCATTCGAAAATTTTCTATGAACATTTCTTCTGGCATAATAGGCACATCTTCCTCATAAAACGAGCCGTGGCGAGTCTATAATATAAACGTATTTAGTTAAATTACGCCAACTTATTTCCCATACTTACGTGTGTCCAGTGATGCCAACTTTTGAGACTCAAAACGCGTAAACATTTTTGAAAAAAGGGCTAAAAGGGCTAAATTAAAAAAAAAATCTGTTTAAAACCACATCCAGTCAAAATTTTGGATAAATTGCAAAAGGGTCTAAATTATAAAATGTTTATTTTAAAAATCAAAACAACAAACACATTTTTATAAAATAATTTATTAGAAAAAAATTGCTACCATGAGATACATATTTTATATTACATTTTAATAAATAAGATACATACGTAGATTAAATACATACCGTCTAATTCATAAAGCTTACAACAGGTTTATAAGATGTTTATAAAACAAATTTTGTATGAAAACTTGCTTTATAAACCTGTTGTAAGTTTTTATGAATAAGGGGATAGTATTTAATAGTACATATACATTTAAAGTTGGTCGTTACTGAACAAAATTTCATTTTCAGTCTATAAGACACTATCAATAAAATATTTAGATTTTTATATGTTTCATTCGAATTAATTTAATATGTATTGAACTGTTACACGTATTTAATGACATTTTGTTTCTAATTTTATTTTTGAATAAATTCATGACACTAAAACGGGCTAAAAGATAATTGTAAAACGTGCTAGATTTACGCGTTTTTTATTTTAGGGTAAATTTTCTTTTTTCGCGTTCTGAGTGACTAAAATCGGGCTAAATCTAGCCCGAAAAGGGCTAAGTTGGCATCGCTGCGTGTGTCCATTCCAACCTCCTATATAATAATAGCGTGTAGTTATTTGTTACTAAAAGTTTACAATATAATTTATTTTCTTTTTCAATCAGCTGTTTTTATTATGAAAATGAAATCCAACAATATGTCAAAAAGTAGTAGTGTAAACGCCAAAAATTTTCTTTAAGATTTTAATTAAAACCTACTAGATTTTGCGTAGGTGTAAATGTAGTATTATAAGATGGATTTATGGTATTGCTTATAAATAATAAAGAAAATTTCTATAATATAGTTTGTTTTGCATTTAAAATTGGGTTTAAAAAAAATGGGTGTTACTCCAATGTTTAGTGTCAGAAGTCAATTGTTTACTTCACATATCCTAGGTAGGCTAGCTTAGAGTCAATACATATTTACTTTCGTGTCCCTAAGTAATATAAATTATAGTCTGTTTAAACCTTTTCTACGTTTTACTTTTGTAGTAGTTATTTTACAGTAATTGACTACTTTACACATCCCAGGTAATCGAAAGTACAGCATATGAACACTTTGGCTTCCTTAAGTAATCTAAAATGTATAAAGTTTAAGTTATTCTCCTATATTCTATTTTATACGAGCAAAAGTTAATCATTTACTTTACATATCCCGGGTAATGTAGCGTAGAGACAATACATATTTACTTACATGTCCTTAAGTAATCTTGGATGAAGACTGTTTTAACTTTTCCTATATTTTACTTTTGAAAGTAATTCTTCTACAGCAATTGACTACTTAACACATCCCAGTTAATCGATAATAGAACCCATTAACACTTTAGCTAGTAAGTTTTTATTGTAATCACAAGAAGTAAACTTTTGAAAGTAGTTATTTTACAGCAATTCACTACTTTACACATCCCAGATAATCGATAGTAGAGTCCATTAACACTTCAGCTTTCTTAAATAATCCTAAGTATAGTCAGCTATTTTTTATATATTTATCTTATGCAAGTTTTTATTGTAATCACAAAAAATAAACTATTATAGAGAAAATTGCCACTTTAGTGTCTCTAAGTAATCTAGAGTGTAGTCAGTCTAAACCTTTTACTTTTCACTTTAGTTGGTAGTTATGTTACTGCAAATAAAATTAATTATTTACTCTGTACACGCTAGGTAATACACCTTAGAGATATTTAGCCCTTTAGTGTCGCTAGGTAATTTAAGGTGTAGTTAGTTCAATACTTTTTTCTTTGTAGTTTAATCTATTGAAGAATAAATTGTCACTTTATTGTCGCTAAGTAATCTGGATTGTAATCAGTTTAAATATAACTTATTTTTCAGAGAAGGCTACCACACCTTTTAATGAACTCGAGCCGAAATAAAAGTAATATAAATCTTTTTTCAGATGTTTTACTCACTAAAATTATTCTATTCTATAATTATATTATCTCTTAATGTTCCTTTGTTATCCGGAGTGTATTTTAACATTTAACTTTTAATATTACTGGGTCCATGATTGTTCAGTTTAAAAATTTATTTTTATTCATCTTTAGAGGAGTTGTATTAAGTTATATTAGAGAAGTTATTTAGAGTCGATTCTTTATATTGTCTCAGTTTAGCTTCAGTCGTGGTTGTTTTTGTTGTCGCAGTTTAGCTTCAGTCATGGTTCTTTAGTCTTTAGTTCAGTTAAACTTTAGTAGTGCTACTTTCGTTTAGTTAAGCTTCAGTCGTAATTCTTTAATTTAGTTAAGCTTCAGACGTGGTTCTTAGTTTAGTTTAGCTTCAGTCGTGGTTCTTTAGTCTTTTTTTCAGTTAATCTTCAGTCGTGGTTGTTTTTGTTGTCTCAGTTTAGCTTCTGCCGTGTTTCTTTAGTGTTTAGTTCTGTTTAGCTTCAATCGTGGTTCTTTAGTTAAGTTTAGCTTCAGTCATGGTTCTTTAGGTTTTAGTTCAGTTAAGCTGCGGTAGTGGTTTTTTAGTTCAGTGAAGCTTCAGTCGTAATTCTTTAACTTAGTTAAGCTTCGGTCGTAATTCTTTAATTTAGTTAAGCTTCAGTAGTGGTTCTTTAGTTTTGTTAAGCTTCAGTTTAACTTCACTCGTCTCAGTTTACCTTCCTCTTAGTAAAGCAGTCACTTTGGCAGTTAGTGAGTTAACTGACCCATTGCAACTTTGAATCAGTTTTCTGTAGGTCTAATTGACCTTTTCCTAGAATATTTAAATACAAAAAGTTCTAGTCACATGATGCAATGATGATGCTATGTATTGTTCAAAGTAGAGACCGTCTTACATATCGGTTTATAATATATTTTCTAATGGAATGACTTAGTTGATTTTTAATACCAAACATTTTAAAAAAGTTTTAATAATTCTGGTTTAGTGTTTTAAAGCAGAGAGTATGTATGTCTATATTTGAAATTTCATAAAAATTATAAGTATACATGCATATAAACTTTTTCAAGAACATAGCTTTATATTTTGCTATATAAAAGTTACATAACAGTTACGGCAAACAAAAGTCATATTAGAGCAATTCACAATCTTGTGCAAATGGTATTGCATATTGCATTTGCAAAAAGGTTTAGCAAATTTTTACCTTACTGTGTATTTTATTAGTGTAGAGCAAAAATATGCTTAAACCTTTTTGGCAAAAACAATGACGCAATACCATTTGAACAAGATTGTGAATTGCGCTAATACGATTTTATAATAACATTCAATCATACGTCATAAAGCAACAAGTAAGCAGTAAATGCATTACTCGTGCTAAAATATAATTGTTAATTTGTTAGAAAATTTTCCAAGTTTATGAAAAATTATATAATTTCAATAACAAAAAAAAAAAGTTAAAAGTTTATTTTACACAAATACCATTAACCAGGGAATCCAGCAAAAAGTTTATAGTTGAGAAAAATCTTTATATTACGAAATACTTTTTAAACAACTCAGCATGTTATTAAGTAATAAAAGTAATGGGTTTGAAAAATTTGTAGGTACATAAAGTCAATAAGTCTTAATAATTTCAGTGTTTAGAAATGTTGAAAAATATGTTAATATGGTATAATTAATGAAATATAAACAAAAGAGACGACGTAAATAACTGTTTATTTATTTGTATAGTTTCAAAAGAAAACATATTTATCAAGGTCAACAATTAATTTCAGTTAAACAAATTTTGCCAAGTTTTTCTATTTTATTTATTTTTGGCTGTTTCAGACAAAATAATACATGTATATTGTTTGATGACATAAAACATTTTTGTTCAACAGGCAGACGCAATACGTTTAAATTATTATGTTATGTTGGAAAAAAAAAGCAAAAAAAAAACAAGTAAAAAAGTATAGTCGGTCATTTACTGACCATATAATACCCTACACCCAGTATATGTATAAAACAATTTTTCAGAAATGGGCGTTATATGGGAGATATATCCTATTGTGGACCGATCATCCAAAAATTTAGTGTCAGAAAGTGATTCTGAGTCGATCGGTATACTTTAAGGTGGGTGTTGGACCAATATTTCTCGGCGTTACAAACATCAGCACAAATCCAATATACCCTCCCCACTATGGTGGTGTAGGGTATAAAAACGTTGTCTACTTGGTCTAATGATAAAGTGACTCAAGAAAAAGTACAAAAGAAATTGCTGTTTTAATTTTTGAAATGAGGAAAGCTATGCAATAAAAAATTGTTCTAAACAGATGAGTTTTTTCTTAGTTATTATAAATTAAGTGTGAGTGAAATAAACAACTAAGAAAACTTTTCTTAAAACCAAATTAGTGGTCATGGAAAGAGACTGAATGCTTTTTAGGGTTATGAAAAGTTAATACAAACAACCTTTAGAGCTTAAATATCAAACTATAAAGTAAGAGGTATTTAGCAGCCATATAAAACCAAAATAAAAAAGTAGAATAATATAGAATGGATAATTTGCTATAAAATTTAGAAATCCTCCTGACAAATAATAAAAATATACAATTTGTCATTAAAAGACAGCATTGGTCATTGAAAGGGGTAGCAAATTTCCAGCAGCAACTTCGTTTGTCTAGTATTACTTAAGTCAAGAGCATTTCCCCGGCTTTTTACAAAAAAAAAAAAAAAAAAAAAAAATAGATTATATATAACTGAGTATGAGACAAACACTACTAAACTGCACCTAAGTAATGCAAGCGGTAAGCAGTAGTCTGTATAAAATGTAATAAACAGTAAAACTAAGCCAATACTTAATAGAATGAAAAATTTGTTAAAACATTTTTTGATTTTCTAGAAAAAAACATAGAGAATGTTCCATTTAAGGAAAGCATTGGTCATTGCATGGGCTTGTGAATTCGATTGCCAAGTAGTGGTTTCAAAAACTAATATAATAAGAATTAATTACTTGAGTCGAGAGCATTTCCCTGGATTTTTACAAAAAGTAGATTATATATAAAATATTATGAGACAAACACTACTAAACTGCCCCTAAGTAATGCAAGCAGTAGTATGTATAAAGTGTAATAAACAGTAAAACTAAATCATTACTTAACGGAATGCTAAATTTGTCGTATAGAATACAAAATTAATTAAAACATTTTTTGATTCTCCAGAAAAAAACATAAAAACATAGAAAATGTTCCATTTAAGGAAAGCATTGGTCATTGATTGGGCTTGTGAATTCGATTGCCAAGTAATGGTTTCAAAAACTTATATACACTTAGGTATTTTTTTATGCGGTAGATGAGTTCCAAAGAAAACCTCATAAAGAAAATCCGCACAAAAAAGACTGATTTTCACACAAAATGGATGATTCATTTCGAAAAGTTGAAAAACTGCATAACTTCAAATTTAGGTGTAAAAATTAGACCAAAATCGCATAAAAAAGTCACAAGATAAAAAAAATAACCAAAACCAATTCATTTATTTATTATAAAAATTACATAAAAAGGGTGAAACAGTCAATTTTATTACATTTATCTGCTTAAACCGGTTTATAAAAGTTAAAAAATAAATCAGTACGAACTAAAAACCAAAAAAAAAATCATTTATAGAATTTAAAATTTGATACTTAAATGTAAGATTATCGGAATCACTACTTGATAATGCATACAATATTTATTTAGAATATTTTGATCTGTTTTTTAAAAATAATTTGTCATTAATTTTTGAGTTGTATTTTTTTAACTGATTGTGTTGTTCGCGATATCCTGACATAAGGTTACAAATTTCTCTATTGAGTTTTAAGGCTTTTACAGTATCTGATTCGTTCAGAAGGATTTGATTTTGTAACTCATTAGCTGTCTGAAGAATTTTTGCAAATGATTGAACATTCAGTGGTTCTTTAAAATTTTGAAAATTACTATGCAGTAGTGATGCTAACGTTAAAAACGTTTAAAACGACAAAATAATTATGAAAACTCAATGAAAACAATAATACATACAAAAAAAGTCGATTTTTAAACCGCATAACTTCAAATCCGCATAAAAATAAACCGCATAAAAACAGACCTAAGTGTAATAAGCTTTTATTACTTGCGTCGATTTTGATTATCCGGCTAATTTCAATATTACAACAAAAAAATTTCTTCATTTGCAGATAAATTTTTTCCAAATAATCCACTTGTTGGATTTTATGTTTCAATGCTGTTGCGTATAATTGTTCTGTAATTATTACAAATGTTTAGCTATTTAACAAATCAAATTGCCACAGAATATATAAAAGAAATACAAACATTTATATTAAAATTACATTGTTATAGTTGTACAAAAATAACATTTTCATTACAAAATAACAAAACAAACAGAAATGACCTTACATTTTGTTAATTTTTGTTTGAAAATTTAAACAAAACTATTAAACAATTAAAAAAAAATTACAAATAGAAAAATCATAAAAATTCTACTTACAAGCTTTTTAACACTTTCAATTACAAAAAGATTTTTGAAGTTTTTAACTTAATTCTGTTTTTAAAAACATAAAAATTGTTTAATTCAATAAAAAGACAGCTGTTTTTATTAAATTTTAGTTTAACTTAAATTACTTGGCTCATTTCAGTATAAACAAATTGTTGTTGTTATTATTATGGTTGTTGTTGTTGTTGTTTTGAAGTATTATTTATGTTTTAGTTTAGAAGCAGAACAATAATAAAAACCAACGCGTGTACGATTTTCATTTAAACAATTCGAAATGAAACCAAAAATTTGCTAAACTTATTCAGCAGTTATTTTAAAAGTTGTGATGAAACCAGAATCCAGCCAATATTTGTTTTAAAATAAATAGCAAGCAAATAGATTTGAAAAATTACAAAAAAAAATTTTAAAAAAATAAACAATTTTGTAGAAATATTTCAGCTATTTTTTACGATTAAATAAAGAAAAATTAAAACATTAAGATAAACAATTAATGAATGACTAAAAATTAGAAAAAATATTTCAAAAATTTTTCAAGGAAAAACGAAATTTTTAAAAAGAATAGATTTAAAACTCAAGTGATTTAAATATTATTTAAAAAGAATTCTTAAAAAAGTGTTAATTTTTTTTTAATATTTTTATAAAATTTACACAATTTTGAACTTGAACCTATCATTTATTTAATTTTTTAACACTATTTCTTTAACCAAATCATTAAATTAATTGAAAACATATTTTAGGTTTTAAAAAATAACTTTTTTATAGTTTCTTTTCGTTTTAAAAAAATTTTGTGCAATATAGAGCAAATAATATTTCATGCTAATTGATTTTTTATGGCTCTATTGAACTTATATTTTAATCAGTTTTCTTTTGTATAAAACATCAAATAAACTCGTAAAAAATTCATTAAAAAACAAACAATTCTTAAAGCTGTCAATGAAATCACAAGATCATTTTCAAGGCAACTTTAAGCAGACAACACAAAATTCTCACAAAACAAAATTCTAAAATCGTAATTTTTACGATTACACTGTCCAACAAATTAAGAGTTTTTGAATGGAACAGAATAGCGACCCCATAATTCTGAAAGGGTATGTTGAGTAGATCATTTTTGTAGAACAAACTTATGGTCCAGCACGTCTGAGTTTTTTTTTACAGTGGGTCAAAGTTTTCATTTTTTGGTCGAAGGGAGCATTATACTATATGAATAAAATGTTGTAAGTTAATGTCTGAGAGAATTCTTATGGTCAGAGCTGTATTGTGGAATTGTATGAGGATTATTTTTGTGGAAGATCTTAACCCTCTAACTGGTCTCTTTATGGGCCAATTTGACCCTTTTTTCGATAAAATCAAAACATATCCTTTAAAAAAGGACATTTAAGGATTAAAATATTCTACGAAAATGTTTGGCGGAAAATTTCAGTGGGGGTCGCCAAAGACACCATTGTTGTAAATAAAGCTCTTTACGATTAATTGGCAAAATTACACGCCAACACATACAAAGCAGGTGAAAACATCGTCAAGTTCGGCCGGGCCAAACACTGAGTTCTCGCGTCTAGTCAGATAGATAGTTCAAAACACAGCTTAAAAGCAGTTTTACTGCACAATGGAAATCAGCATCCATCAATACCGGTTGCGTATTCCACAAAAAAGGAGGAAGCATACGCAAATATTTCAAATCTCTTAAATAAAATTGAATACTATAAATATAAATGGGAAGTATGCGCAGACTTCAAAATGATTGCAATATTGACTGGAATGCAAACAGGATACACAAAATATATGTGCTTTCTTTGTAAATGGGATTCACGTGCTACCAGTAGCCATTATCATGTTAAATATTTCGAAGAACGTAAAGAAAATATTATTGGTGACTTAAATGTAATCCATGAATCCCTTGTCCCAAAAGATAAGGTCATACTTCCACCGCTGCATATTAAGTTGGGCGTGGTGAAAAATTTTATTAAAAGCTTAAATACACAAGGAAATGCTTTCAAACGCATTCAAACAATTTTCCCCAGATTATCTGCAGCAAAATTAAAAGAAGGTAAAATACGGTTTTAAGAAATAATTTATTTCATTTAATGTAAATTACCTTTTCTAGGAATGCTCGTTGGACCCGATATAAGAAAATTATTAAATTATTATTGAAGAATTTTATGGTCATCTGTCGGATATGCAAAAGACAGCATTTGACTTTATGCAGCTAGTTATATCAGAATTCCTTGGAAACTCAAAAGCACAAAACTATGCAGAAAATATTGAAAGCATGCTAATCGGTTTTAACAATATTGGCGTTAAGATGTCACTAAAGCTGCATTTTCTGCACTCTCATCTCAATTTTTTTTAAAGAAAACCTTGGAGCGGTTTCAGATGAACACGGTGAAAGGTTTCATCAGGATATAAAGGTATTGGAAGAAAGATTCAAAGGGAAATCCCAAAGTGTAATGCTTGCTGAATACGTATGGGGCTTGTACAGAAACCTTGACCCATCGGAACATTCACGTCAAGCTAAATACAGGAAAGCATATTAAGTTTAATCTTTAATCCATTGTCATACTAGTGCTATTTCCCATTTCCCTTTTACTCGAAAATTTGAAAAAAATAAATATGTACATACTTATGTACATAAACCACTATTAAAACAAAATTATAATTTTTTTATAGAAGTTGGCGTGTAATTTTGCCAATTAATCGTAAAGAGCTTTATTTACAACAATGGTGTCTTTGGCGACCCCCACTGAAATTTTCCGCCAAACATTTTCGTAGAATATTTTAATCCTTAAATGTCCTTTTTTAAAGGATATTTTTTGATTTTATCGAAAAAAGGGTCAAATTGGCCCATAAAGAGACCAGTTAGAAGGTTAAGATCTTCCACAAAAATAATCCTCATACAATTCCACAATACAACTCTGACCATAAGAATTCTCTCAGACATTAACTTACAACATTTTATTCATATAGTATAATGCTCCCTTCGACCAAAAAATGAAAACTTTGACCCACTGTAAAAAAAAACTCAGACGTGCTGGACCATAAGTTTGTTCTACAAAAATGATCTACTCAACATACCCTTTCAGAATTATAGGGTCGCTATTCTGTTCCAAAAATGGTGTTGGACAGTGTTATTAAACAAAATGAGAAATTTTAAAAAGTTTTGAAAAAACAATTAATTGAAGCAAAGGTTGCTTAAATCTAAAAATTTTTACTGAAAAACTCTTGAAACATACATACACAAAATAATGAGAAATTTTAAATTATTTT
Organism: Bellardia pandia; assembly: GCA_916048285.2. Taxonomy (NCBI): domain Eukaryota; kingdom Metazoa; phylum Arthropoda; class Insecta; order Diptera; family Calliphoridae; genus Bellardia; species Bellardia pandia. The sequence goes on from OU696530.1 coordinate 42,159,445, forward strand.
TTTTACGATTAAAATATTATTCGAATATATTTAACGATTAATCGTAGCAAAAATGTTTTAAATATCAAAATTTACACAGAAAAACTGTTCAATTGTAAATTATTATGATTATAAAACAAAATGGCAAATTTGAAATGGATTTTAAAACGATTAGATATATTTAAAATTTTTAACGATTAATCGTAGCAAAAATTGCTTAAATGTAGAAATTTACGTAAATATTGACGTTTATAAAACAACAAGAGCCATTTGATATAAATATTCTTAAACGATTAAAAAAATTAAATGATTAGTCGAATATTTTTAATGATTACTCAAAAAAAAAATTAACAAAACTAAACATTCGAATAATTTTAATAATTAGCCGAATAAATGCTTCGGGTAACCGTATTAAATTATTGAGTTAAAATATATATTTATACACAATTAAAATAATTTTATATAAATTAGACTATTATTCGAATAGTAACCGAAAAACTTACTCAATTAATCGAATAAAATAATGGAATATATTCATACAAAATTCAAAAAATTCAACACAATTCAAACGATTATTCGCATAATTTTAAACAAAATTAGTTTTTCAATTCTTTCAAGACAACATAAACAAACACCTGCCGGATATCCATCAAACAATTTATTTTACTGCTGCCTGACGCCCCCATTTAAAACTATTAATACTAAGTATTAACTCTGAAAATTAAACTTCAGAAATTTTAATTATGTTAATGTTTTATGTTTAAATTGTTAGCCCATTTGTCATATTAACTGTATAAGTTTATAAAAAGCACATAATATGGTTTTTATTGAAATTGATTTAAATCAAGAACAAAAATATTTTTAAAATATAACATTTAAAAATAGACGGCTTTATAGAGGCGTATGAGTAATGAATATTTGTATTCATAAACTGAAAAGTACTTATACGCACTACATTATGATACATATGTATATACATATTTACCACAGAGTCTGCCTCTGGCTTAAAAGTACATATGTAAATATATACATATGTTTCAATAATATGACAATGATGATGTTGATGTTTCCTTCTAGCCAAAGGTGAGTCAGTCAGTGGTTTTGCTGCTATTATGTCACATCCATCACAATTAATGCTTGATGGCAAGTCCGACCCCCACAAACATTAAAATACTCATCTGTATGATAATTTTGTAGCCTTATAAAGAGATGATGGCAAAAGAAATGCAAAATATATGCAAAAGTACAATGATCGGAAATTCCTAGGAAAGTTGATAACAATGTGTAGGCAGGTAATTCCCTCAATAAATAATTTGTATAATATGTACAAGTATGTATGTATATTTGTAAAGATTTGTAAATATGTATTATACAAAAGAATAATTGATAAATAAAAATTATTCATGATGGATTTTCCAGCAACATGATGGAAGAAAATATGTTGTTTGTAAACAAAAATATTTATTGCTATTTTTTAATATAATACTTTTGCCATGTTTCTTTTTTCATTAATTTTATTTACTTACAATAACAACGAAAACAAAAGCCTCAATTAAAGGTGTTGTTTGCTGGCTAAAGGTCTAGTGCATGTGGCAGCAACAAGAAAAAAAAATTCAATGGAATTTGAGAAATAAATCATATTTAAATAAAAGCTATAGTATAAAATATTTATAATTTCACTTGAAACTTTTTTTGGTTTATAGTATTAAACGATTATTCGAATATTTTTAACGATTACTCAAAAAAAAAATTCCCAAAACTAAACATTTAAGCCTTCATTAGTATTTAGAATTATTCTGTTGCAGTTATTGAAAATAAATAGATCTTTAAAGCGATTATTCGAATATTTTATACGAGTAATCGTAGCAAAAATTTATTAAATGTAAAAATTTACTAAAAAATTGTTTACGTTTATAAAACAAAATGAGCAATTTAAAATAATTTTTATTAAACGACAAAAAAATTAATCGATTATTCGAATATTTTTAACGATTAATCGATAAAAAAATTTATAAAAATTAAAAATTTAAGTTTTAATTAGTATTTAGGACTATGTATTTTTTTAAGTTACATAATCGAATAACCACTGAAAAAATCGAATAATCGGTAAATATTTTCGAAAAAAAAAACAATGCAGGTGTTTCAGTAAAATGTATTTAGTTTATTTTAATATATGTAAATTTTATTGAAACATTTACTTATATTCGAATAACCGATTAAAAAAAAAATCATTCGAATAATCGATTCATTTTTCGAATAACCAGTTTTTATTTGTTTAAAATATTAAATATTATCGAAAACTATATATGAAACGAAAAATCCGAAAACAGTTTAATAAAATTTAACATTATTCGAATAGTTTTAATAAGTAATCGAATAAGTTCTTCGGGTAACCGTATTAAATTATTGAGTTAAAATATATATTTATACACAATTAAAACAATTTTATTTAAATTAGACTATTATTTGAATAATTTCACATAGTAACCGAATAAATTACTCAATTAATTGAATAAAATAATTGAATATATTCATACAAAATTCAAAAAATTCAACACAATTCACACGATTATTCGCATAATTTTAAACAAAATTAGTTTTTCAATTCTTTCAAGCCAACATAAACAAACACCTGCCGGATATCCATCAAACAATTTATTTTACTGATGTCTGACGCCCACATTTAAAACTATTAATACTAAGTATTAACTCTGAAAATTAAACTTCAGGAATTTAAATTATGTTAATGTTTTATGTTTAAATTGTTTGCCCATTTTTCATATTAACAAAAGTATTTTTAGAATATAACATTTAAAAATAGACGGCTTTATAGAGGCGTATGAGTAATGAATATTTGTATTCATAAACTGAAAAGTACTTATACGCACTACATTATGATACATATATACATATTTACCACAGAGTCTGCCTCTGGCTTAAAAGTACATATGTAAATATTTACATATGTTTCAATAATATGACAATGATGATGTTGATGTTTCCTTCTAGCCAAAGGTGAGTCAGTCAGTGGTTTTGCTGCTATTATGTCACATCCATCACAATTAATGTTTGATGGTAAGTCCGACCCCCACAAACATTTAAATACTCATCTGTATGATAATTTTGTAATCTTATAAAGATGGGAAAAGAAAAGCAAAATATATGCAAAAGTACAATGATCGGAAATTCCTAGGAAAGTTGATAACAATGTGTAGGCAGGTAATTCCCTCAATAAATAATTTGCATAATGTGTACATGTATGTATGTATATTTGCAAAGATTTGTAAATATGTATTATAGAATAATTGATAAATAAACATTATTCATGATGGATTTTCCAGCAACATGATGGAAGAAAATTTGTTGTTTGTAAACAAAAATATTTATTGTTATTCTTTAATATAATACTTTTGCCATGTTTCTTTTTTCATTAATTTTATTTACTTACAATAATAAGGAAAACAAAAACCTCAATTAAAGGTGTTGCTTGGCTGGCTAAAGGTTATGTGCACGTGGCAGCAACAAGAAAAAAATTCAATGGAATTTGTGAAATAAATCATATTTAAATAAAAGCTATAGTATAAAATATTTATAATTTCACTTGAAACTAAATACATATAAATTTTTTGGTTTATAGTTTTAAACGATTATTCGAATTATTTTATTGAGTAATCTAAAATATTGTATAGTTTGACGAATGTAATTATTGATTTATAAAAATAAAAATTTTAAAAAATATTCAAATAATTTATTTACTAAATGATTATTCAAATAAGTTTTTTGTATAAAATTAAATAAATTTAACAGTTACTAGAGGAAATAATTTATTAAATTAAATAATTTTTTAACAAAGTTTGAAAAATTTTATGAAATTCCAAAATTATTCGAATAATTTTAACAGTAAGCGATTATTCGAATAATTTTTTTTAAAGAATCGATTAAATTTTTACCCCTTAGGGTACAAAATTCACATGTATAACTAAATATTGTCTAAATCTAGTTAAGAAAAACTTTTCAAAATTTTATTCAAAGTAAATGATTATTCGAATATTATGAATAAGTATGGTTACGTAATAACTTCATCAATTAACCGATTAATGTAATAATTGGAAATAGTAACATATTAATTTCATCAAGTAAATGTATAAAATATATAAATGGAAATATATACATACTTTTAAAAATGCAATACAATTTAAATAATTAATTCAATAATTTACATTACTATACGAATAATTTAATCGATTAACCGTAAAAAATGTATCAATTTGAATAAAAAAGATCACTAAAAACTCCAGAAGAATTTTCTTTTTAATAAACTCAAAATATTTTATAAAATTTTAACGATTACTCGTTTAATTTCAATAAGTAACCAAATAAAATCGTCAAGTAACCGTATGAAAAATTTGAGTGAAAGTATATATTTGTACGCAATTAAAAAATTCAATACAATTTAAATGGTTATTCGAATAATTTAAGGGATTATTCGAATAATTTAAGGGATTATTCGAATAATTTAATCGAGTAACCGAAATTTTTTTAAACAAATTGTATAAAAATTATGTTTAAATTTTTAACAGTTATTTTTTATAAACAAATTTTAAAAATGTTATTAAATTTGAACTATTACTCGTTTGATTTTAATAAGTAACCGAATAGATTCACTGGGTAACCGTATAAAATAATTGAATAAAAGTATATATTTGTACGCAATTAAAAAAATTTAATACAATTTCAATGGTTATTCGAATACTTTGAAGGATTAGTCTAATAATTTAATAGAGTAACCGAAAAATCTTTTTAAACAACTTGTATAAGAATTACATATGTCTAAATTTTTTAAAGTTATTTTTATTAAAATATTTTAAAAATTTTATTAAATTTGAACGATTACTCGTTTAATTTCAATATATAACCGAATAAATTTATTAGGTAACCGTATAAAATAATTGAGTAAAAGTACATATATATTTATACAATATTAAAAGAATTCAATATAATTTAAACAATTATTCGAATAATTTTAATGATTATGCGAATTATTCGAATAATTTTAAAGATTATTCGAAAATGTGCAAGGGTAGTCTAATTTTTATTACCAATACGCTTGAAAGTTGTCTCTAACTTTTTTAAAGGTATTTATTATTAATAAATTTTAATATTCTATAATTTCTTTTATTCAAGCAATTAGGTCACTTAATATTTATATAAAAATGTTCTTTATATTTATATATCCAATATTTCGTTAGGTCGAATAAAAGAACTAAATAAATAAATTTTATTTTTTTTTTAAATTTTAAGAGTTACTCGTGTAATTTCAATAAATAACCGAATAAATTCATTAAGTAACCGTATAAAATAATTGAATAAAAGAAAACTTAAAGAGTTTTCAAATAATTGAAATGATTATTCGAATAATTTAATCGATTAACTGAATATATTTTTTAAATTCGATTAAAAATGATTCTTAAATTATTTTTAGACATTTTTTATAAGTAAATTAGTTTTGTTTTTAATTTCAAATTATTATTCGAATAAATTCAATAAATAAACAAAACACCGAATAAGTTATAAGTTATATTATTTAGTATAAGTATATATTTATAAAAGTCAATATAATTTCAAAGTTTATGCGAATAATTTAAACGACAATTTTATCGGCTACACAAGAAAATTTTCGGTCGAAGAAAACATAAAAAATACGAAATAAAATTTGTTTCTCAATTATTTTAACAAAAAGTTACAAAAAATTTTTTAATAAATGTCTCGTAAATGTGGGTGGATTTTTGTCTATAATTTTAAAGATCTTTTAAAATAGTTTTGTAATGAAAAATTAAAAACATTCTTTTCAATTTATGTTTTTAAAACTCAGAACTATTTTCTACCTCCAAATTTACATACTGCATACATATGTATATACATGTATATTGTGGGTGTTTCAAAATTATGTAAATAGTACGCTAATCATTCATTTCTACAGTTTTAATATGATTTTTATTTAAATTAATATTTCTTGGCAATAAACAAATATTTATGTGAATATTCCAGTTTCGCCATTAAACTTTCTCTTAGCGGTATTTAAGAAAAATATATTTTTATTTGAAAATCAATTTTTTAGAACATTTAGTAACAATTAAACGATTATTCGAACTTTTGTTTTAGAGATTATTCGCTAAATGTGGGAGATGCGTTGCAGCCTAATTCAATTCGTATGTTATGCATTTAGAATTACTATGTATTTAACAAAAAATGTTTTTTAATTAACTTAATTTATTTTCAATTTCATTATTTTACAAATTATACTATTTAGTATAAAAAAAGTTATAAAATTATAACTTTGGTATATTACTCATTTAGAACCTGGTAATTGTTTTAAAAATATCTTATGAAAAAATGTAGAGATTTTAGAACATTTTGTAACAATTAAACGATTATTCGAACTTTTGTCTTAGAGATTATTCGCTAAATGTGGGATGCGTTGCAGCCTTAGTAAAGTCGTATGTTATTAGTTTAGAATTACTAAAAATGTTTTTTAATTAACTCAATTTATTTTCAATTTCATTATTTTACAAATTATACTATTTAGTATAAAAAAAGTTATAAAATTATAACTTTTGTTTGTAATTGTTTTAAAAATATCTAATGATTAACTTATGTTTGTGTTTCAACTGGCAAAATTCTTAATAAAGGGTTTACAATTTGAAATAGCATTTTTGTTGTTATTTATTATATTAAGTATAATTCTAACAAATATAAATATTTAGATAAAAAAAATTCCAGGCATACCAAAGTAGCTACGTAAATAAACAAAAAATTCTTAATACGACAATATATGCATATACATACATGGATACACGTAAATAAATTTAACGTTCTAATATAAATTTAAAATAATAAAATAAAAGAAAACATTTAAAAATTAAAATTTCAACAAAGAATTCTTTACAAAAAGAAAATAAACGTGCAAAATGTTGTTGTATATATGGTTTTCTCATTCTCCAAATGAAATATTTGAAAATATTTGTTATCTTTAGACTAAATTTAAGATAAAAATAACAAAAGAATAGAAAACAAAATTGTTAAGAAAGATTTGAAAACAATTCGTTTATATTTTAACGAAAAGAGAGGCGAATATTTCGTATATAGATGGATAGATGAGTGACAAATGTAAGACAACAAAAGTGTGGACAATTTAAAAAACTGAATTGTTAATACTTAAGCAAAGACAAGTAGAAGTAGTTAATTAATAGTACTATTGTTTTCTAATTTCTAGTATCTTAAATATTTGCTCTTGAACTACTCTACTAATTTTTCTCTACTGCTTTTCTTGCTGTCTTTTCTTTTTTTTGTTTAATAAGATAAAATCTTTGTAGTTGTTTTAAAAACAAGTCATAACATAAGAAAGATTTGAAAACAATTTGTTTATATTTTAACGAAAAGAGAGGCGAATATTTCGTATATAGATGGATAGATGAGTGACAAATGTAAGACAACAAAAGTGTGGACAATTTAAAAAACTGAATTGTTAATACTTAAGCAAAGACAAGTAGAAGAGTTAATTAATAGTACTATTGTTTTCTAATTTCTAGTATCTAAAATATTTGCTCTTGAACTACTCTACTAATTTTTCTCTACTGCTTTTCTTGCTGTCTTTTCTTTTTTTTTTGTTTAATAAGATAAAATCTTTGTAGTTGTTTTAAAAACAAGTCATAAAAATTATAAATTGTTTACGTATTTAAAACAATAACAACTTCAAGCAAAAGGTTATTATCACACTTGTATCAAGATTATATGTTATTTAACTTATGTATGCTGATAACTTACTTAAGATTTTGTTATTACTTTAAGTTTACAACAGCATAATTATAAACCTTCAGAAAAAACTTATATGAACATTAAACTTAAATTCTTATTTATTGGATTATTTGCAGTTAAAATCAAAATGAAGGCTGAAGAAAAAACTGCCATACCCAGAGTACGTATCGCAGTGATTGGCAGTGCAGATGTCGGCAAATCCGGTAAGTTGTTATAAACATTAAATTGTCATATTTTTTTATTTTAATATTATTATTAATATATGTATGTATATGTACTTAAAAAATCTGTGATTGACAGGTTACATCAAAAACAAATGCAATACAATTTGTTCATAATATTATAAATATTATAAAATGTAAAAAAACAAACCAAGACAAGGGAATTAATAAAGCGAATAATAATTTGAATTATATTTAAAATATAAAAACTTTAATAAAACATTAACGATTACTTGAATATATTTAAACAACTACAAGAAAACGTTTGTTTTTAATGGGTTACTCAATCAAATTTAAACAAATAATCGCTTAATTTGCACTAATATTGCATAAAAGAATTTTTTGCAAATTAATACTCGTATTAAATAACTTCAGTTTTTTGCTCCAGTTTCCAAAAACAAAAAAATGAATAATTTTTTTTATTTTATTCGAATAATTTTAAACGAATTATTCGATTAATTTAACGATTAGTCGGAAAAATTTTGAATTTTTTACTTATCTTAAAGAATATATATAAAAATTTAACAAAAATTTTATAATTTTTTTATTTTATTCGAAAAATTTTAAATTATTCGATTAATTTAACGATTATTGGGAAAAAAATTAGAATTTTCTACTTATCTTAAAGAATATATGTATATAAAAATCTAATGAAAAGTTTATAATTTCTTTATTTTATTCGAATAATTTTTAACAATTATTCGATTAATTTAACGATTCGATTATTCGGAAAATAATTAGTATTTTTTGCTTATCTTTAAGAATATATAAAAATCTAATATAAAGTTTACATATTTTAATTGGTTACTTTAAACTGGATTTCGATTATTCGCCTAATATTAAACGATTATTCGTTTAAATTAACAATTACTTCAAAAAACCATTTATTTTTGCGACTTATTATCTATGTTAATATTTAATGACAACTGTATTTGTTTTTAATTTTGTAGTCTTCCTCAAAATAGCAACGATAATTCGAATATTTTTTAACGATTATTCGTTAAATTCAACAATTGTTTTTATGAAATTTAAAGTTTGGTTTATTTTTTGCAATAGCTAATGCATAATGTTGATATTTTTGTTTAATTTTCAAAAATTTAAACGATTATTCGAATATTTTTTAACGATTATTCGTTAAATTCAACTATTGTTTATATTAAAATTAAAGTTGGAATATTATTTTTCAATAGCTAACGCACAAAATGTTGATTTTTCTATTTAATTTTAAAAAATTTCAACGATTGTTCGAATATTTTTTAACGGTTATTCGTTTTGAATAACGTTTATTTGAATCAAATTTTTTACGAAATTTGCTATTATTTAATGAAAACTTTATTAGTTTTTAATTTTTAGTCTTTTTTTAAATTTCAACGAATATTCGTTTAATTTAACAATTATTTATATGAAATTTTCTGATAAACTCTTATAAATTAAATATTTCGAAACGAGTATTCTTTTAGTTAATAAAAATTTTAATTTTAAACAAATTTCTTTAAATATACAAACAAGTAATAAATGAATTTAACATTTTTATGGGTTATTTACAAAAAATATTGCAAATATTTTATAAATATTCCAACAAATTTAGACTTTGCTTTTAGCAATTGTTTGTCTAGAATATTATTCTACGGGTATTATAAAAAAGGAAGAATTTATTGTACTTATTGATTTGTTACAGTTTTTATATTTGTTTATAATTACCTTGATAAACTCTGTGTGATAAATACTCGACCAGTCGAGTATTAAAATTAATTTTCAATAACATTATTTAGAAACAAAAACACCTAAAACATTGTGCCATCAATCAGAAGATAATAATTTGTATAAACAAATTCATTGTACATTTAATAATAGATATTAAATCAAACAAAATTGTGCTATTTTTAAGTAAAACAAACAAACAAAGAATTTAATATTTTGACATGTTCTTGACATTGTTTGACTGGGCAGGTTGTTCGATTTTTTACAGTGTACATGAGGCCCACTAATGGCGTCAATTGCGGTTAGTGCAGCTAAATGCGCAATTATTTGTTTAAAAGAACATTTTTGGAAGAATGAAGGAATCAATTTAAGGTTAAATTTCATTTTGTTTGTTTTCATTTGTTTGATGTGACAAACTTATGTGTGAGTTTAGATTTAATTTTTACGATATTCCTTTTAATACGGTTTGCTTTAAGTGTATGACTTTTTTTGTTTCATTAATTAGCTCATTATTTATTGTGGTCTTTTTATTTATTAATTTTTTCTTTCAAAGAGCCATTTTGTTTATTTATATTTATTTATTCGTTTGTTTATATTTATTTTATTTATCCGTACGTCACACTTGTATTTGTCACCTTTTTATAATAAATAATATTATTTTTTTATTTAAAATAAATTGCTATTCAATTTTGTTTTATTATTTTTTGAGTATATTTGTTATTTTTTCTAGTAAAAACATAGTGAATGATTTGTTTAGATATTTCCGTTTAATGAAGTTAATTTCTTAAGAATTCCTTGAAAAATTTTAATTAAAAAAAATACATAAAATTAAATGAATTATAAATTTTCAAAAGTAATTAAAAGAAATAACAGAAATTTAGTCATTCAAAATATTTTACTTGTGCCACAAAATATCTTACAAATAGTGCGCATTTCTTAAACGAAAAAACACCTGTTGCCCTTAAGACTTTTTCACAGCAGCAGCAGCTAAATAATAAAGACCTGATATATTCATGTTCATAATCAAATACATTTTCCAGCAATTCCAACTAACAACCAACTAACATTATATTTGTTTATAAGCAAACAATTGCGGCATTATTTGTTTATTTTTGTTAGATTATTAAAACCTCTATAGAAAAATATATAAACAAAGTGCGTTCAAAACAGTTTCAAAATGCAAATGTTCAACAGCTACAATTATTTTTTGTAGGGGTGATTTGGAAAATCCCCACATGTGCTTCGTCAGTTAGCTAAGGAAAATACATATGCACATACTATGTATGTATGTATGTATATTTCTAGCTGAAAATTTGCAATTGCAAACAAGAATAGCTAACAAACAAACATGTTGCAAGTCCTGTTGAGAATGAAAAATGATGACATAAATAAACACTTTGGAAATAGAATTTTTTCTTCAACAATTGAAAATGTGTTATAATCAAACAAACAACTCTGTAATCAAGGCAATTTCAACTGAAAAAAAGAAACTCTGCTGTTGCAACATAACAAGAACAAACAAAAAAAAAACTTTCTCAACCATTTTCCTCAGTTATTCTGGTCATGGTTATGAGCTTGATTAAGTAATGGGAAAATTTTGTGAAACAACAAAAGAAAAGAAAAACACACAACAGTGTTTAAGGAATTTGTTACAATGACAAGCAACAAGAAGTTTTAAATGTCAATCAAATAATCCCAAAGTGTTCTTTTGTGTTAAAACACAACAAACAACGTACGAGTATTACCGCAAACGAAGGCGGTGACCAACAATAAGGGAATTATGAAATGTGTGTAATATTTTGTAATAATAAACGATTTAATAATTAATGATTATTCTAAATTATTGGCAACAACTTAAGTTTAAATTGCAAAAAAGTATTAAAGAACTTTAATCTTTAGAGACTACATATAAAATTAAACAAAAATTCTAATAAAATATTTGATAAATACAATGATTAATGGCATTTTAAGGCCCAAGAATGATAAAATAAAGATTACGCCAACACGCGTAAAATTTTAAAATGTTCTGCGCATGTTGGAACTGTGACGTCACACGTTCTGTGTTTCTATTGGCTAATTTTTTCTCACTCAGTTTTGGAAATACATTTTAATGCATTTCTAATCTAATTTTTAAAATTTAAAATATTTTGTGTGCTAAAAGTTTTTCAATACAGAAATATTACAAAAAAATTGACTTCTAAAACTCATTCGTTTTCGATTTCCATCACATGCCTGTATGATAGTGTGGTCTAAAAATTTAACTAAATGACAGATTTTTTTTTGACAAGTCTGTCCGACTTGCAAACGTTTTTAAAAATGTTCATAAAATGATAGTTTCTATGGATCAGAGTTGTATTTTCTTATACAGCTGATAAGAAAACAACAATGTTGGCTTCATTTATCTTGGGCAAATCTGCATAATATAAGAAAATTAAATGAAAATTATAAAGATCTCAAACGGTTACTTACTAAATTAACCGAATATTCGCTTTTTTAACGATTATTTCACAATACCAATGCCAAGTGTTGCATTAAACAGTTATTTATTAAACAAATGTTCAGAAATGTAAAAAAAATGTTTTACTTGACAAAAAAATTAATCGATTATTCGAATAATTTTTAAAGATTAGCCGAATAATTAACCGATTTTTCGAAATTCAATTAATATCTTGGGAAAATCTGCATAATATAAGAAAATTAAATGAAAATTATAAAGATCTCAAACCGTTACTTAACAAATTAACCGAATAATACTCAAAGATTATTTGAATTTTCAAAGATTATTCGATTATTTGAAATTCAAATAATACTTTGGGCTAATCTAGCAGAATATAAAAAAAAATCAAATGAAAATTAGAAAGACCTTTAAGGGTTAATCGAAAAATTAACCGATTAATCGTTCAGGTTTAACGTTTATTGTAGAATACAATTGTTTGTCACCAAAAGATTTAAAAACATTAATTTTAAAAGATTATACGTGTACCTACAAAAGTTTAAAGGAATATTTAAGCGATAATTAATAAAACACGACTCTTGGATAATTTATTCGATTAATGAAAAGATTATTTGAAAAATTATTCAGAACTTTGTTTGATTTTGATAATTATTAACAATTTTTTGAAAATTTTTAAACAACATTTTCAAAAGAAAGAGTTTTGTTTCAAAACAAAATCTTAAATATTAGTTTAATACTTGAGCAAAACAAATTGAATTGAAACAACATTAAAATAATGTGGATACTTAGATACTTTAAGTTTGTGCTAAGTTATTTAGTTTGCACTGTCTTAGATTTAGCAACTCAATTCAATTGCGTGTTCTTTAAACAATTTCCCCCAAAATTTGCCATAAAACGAAAAACTTTTCCAAGCACACTTTAACAACATTTACTCCAAATGTATTATAGATTATGTCAGTCACTTCCGGTAAATAATTAAAACATTGCTTATATTAAATTGCTATTATATTAAGTTGTGCGCATATAACTATACAAAATACAAATGGGTTTTATAAGGCAATAGTATACTATATAACAGAATCATATAAGTAAAAAAAAACAAAGAAAGTAACAAGTACTCGTACAAGAATTATATATAGGGATTAGTTGTTGCAAAATCTATTATATTAGACAAGAATATTAGACAAGACATTATTTATAAAGGCATAATAAAGTAAAACAGCATAATATTATGTATAATTTAAACGAATTATGGCAGAATAAAAAAAAATTTAATAAATTCAGCCTTCTAGTAAAATAGGAAGGTTGAATTATGTTCAATATAAAAATTTATTGCAAAATAGAAACAACACAATCAATCTAAAGTATTTACAATAATTTCATTTTATTTTATTCAATTCAATTTATTTAATTTTATTATCTATTTTGTGAATTGATTTGTTTGTTTTATTAGCAGCGTGTTTTTTTTTTGATTGTTTTGTTTTAGTTTTATTTTGTTAAAAAATTTTCCAGAGTTCAGTGGCATTTTTGAATGTTAATTTCAAATCAATTGTTAAGAGTTATTTGTTTAAATTTAGGCTGAGAGGTCATTGTGTCGAGTGTGGAATTTTTCTGAAGTTTGTTGAAACAAATTTCTGTTTTGTAAAAGTTAAGTTCAAAAGCCTTTATGTTTCAAATAGAAAGTTAAGTTGAAGAGACACTGTCTATGTACTCACTTACAATTTTATTAATTTATTGTAATTAGTTTTTATTTGATGTTATTTAAAATTCATGAGACAGGTCTTTTCTATTGAAATAAATATACATGGGCTAGACATTAACAATTTAAACAGTAATCGTTATAATGACCATGACAATGACCATTATAATTGAGTGCTAAACATTTTAACAAACCAAAAAACTATTTTTTTTTTGAGTTGAAAACAAACAATATTTTTCTATAAAAAATAATTAACTCATTATTACTCCGTTTCTATGATTATTGTATAATACAAATGTTTTTGGTAATAAAAGATTTAAAAGCTTTCATATTTTTTTAAAATTTTTCCAAAACGTTTAAAGGAATAATTGAACGATTATTCGGCACATAATATTATGGAATGTGCAGCTAATATTATGGAATATATAAATATATATATGTATATATAGGTTAGCTTAGGTTCCATGGGCAGCCATTCTCAGAGACAGCTCTCTCGGCTCCATTACGTTGGTCCCATTGTGTTAGCCCTTTGGTAAACAACCCGTCGATCACTCAGCACTGGTTGTTTCCCTTGGCGAAAGTGTAGATGCATTTTGGATTGATATATGGTCCCCAATTGTTTTATAAAATAATTTTTGTGTCAAGAATATACATATTTTCATATTTTGCAAATGTGTACCAAAATCTGAACGATTATTCGAACATTTAATCGATCAACTAAACGACTGTTCGTTTAATTAACCGTCAATTTGGATAATACAGAAAGTTTTAGCTAAATTTTAATGGTATATTTAAAAATCGCATAAACAGTTCAAATAATTTAATCGGTCACTCCAAAAATATAACGATTAATCGCACATTTTTTTTTTGCAATTTATGCATAAAATCAGTTTTATGTCAAGAATATATGAAAGAACTTTCATATTTAGCAATCTTTTTTACAAAATTTTTAACGATTATTCGAAAAATGATTCGACTAATTAACCGATTATTCGAATAATTAACCGATTATTCGATTAATTAACCGATTATTTGATTAATTAACCGATTATTCGGGTAATATTTAAAATTTTAGCAAAAGTTTAAAATTTATAATTTAAAAATTTTAATCGTACTCAAAAAAATCAAGGATTAATCGCACATTTTCTAGCAATTAGTTTATAACATAATTTTTATGTCAACAAAATATTTTTACGAAATTGTATTTCAATTTTAATTTAACGGCCGGTATCAACATACGGCATGCTTAACAATATACAACTTGTTTAACAACATTTGCATTTTTAGAAGTTTCTATTTATAAACATTGTTGATAACACCCTGTTATAAACATAGCTGAGCGATATAGCAACATCTAGCTTAAACGGCTTGGGCAGAACATTCTAGACATGAACATTCTAGTACCTTAGCTCCGAACCATCTAGAAATTATGATTGGTGTATAAATAGACTAACAGGGCCAATCAAGTGACTTTTATATCTTCCACGGTACTGTGCGTTGTTTCTCCTATAACCATTTTGATTATATTTTTCGGCCGCTGCCTTATGGGCTGTTGTTAGTCTTTGATAATTTACATTAATAACCTTGAACGTAAGTGTTCATACGTCACAGCCAACGGCATCACAAAGGTGTCAAGTGATGTCTGTGGCCCATGTGAATTTAAGTGACATATGAAACCCTTTTTTGTTATGAATTAATGCACTATGAACAATACTAAACAAAAATAACGTGACAGCATGACGCGACTCACACGTGATCTGTCAAAAAAAGGCTATTGAAAAAAGTATTTCTACTTGAATCACCCTATAGAAATTCAATTTTATGTTAAGAAAATATTAAATTACTTTAAATTTTTTAAACAACATTCTAACGATTATTCGAAAAACTATTCGATTAATTAACGATGATTCGATCAACTATTTTATTATTCAAATAAAACTTATTATTTTCTATTAATTTTATTGAAATAATAAAAATTGTTTAAACAATTTAAAAAATGTCTGGGTTTACTTACGAAATAACGATTATTTCTAAGTTAATTTATATTTCCGTTAAAAGATAGAAATATTTCAAAGATTATTTGCATATTTTATAGATTATAGGTTTAGTTTTATTCAAATTATATTGTTTGTTTTAATTTCTTTATTGAATAACTAACATTTCTTTATTGTTTGCAAGGTCTTTATTGTTCTATGTAAACCCTCATTAATAAATTACAATTTCTTAACACCTCAATGCAATAAATTTCTCGATATTTAAATAGTTTCAAAACAAAATACGAGGTCTGATCAAAAAATAACCGTTATTTTTAATTTTTTCAAAAAGTATTTAGCTCCAAAATTTAGCAATTTTGAAACAATCTTCGCTGCCGCACATTTCATGCCTAAAACTTCCGTAAAAATTGCTTGGCGTGATAGTGATTCGACGATTATCCAAAATCATTTTCTTCGCTGCTTCAACATTTTCATCGGTTGTTGACGTGCTCGGGCGACCAGGTCGAGCATCGTCATTAACATCTTCTCGGCCTTTCTTAAACCGGTTATACCTGAATGGAACTTGTGTTCTGCTCATAGTGCGCATTCAACTTCATTTTTTACACAAAACTTAATACAGTTTCTTTGATCCATTTTTTTCGAATAGTAAAAAATCGAAGAGTACACCAAAACACGACTAACCTTTCTATCTGTCAAAAAACAAACTGACAAACCAAAATGGCTGATATTACCAACATGTGTTCCAACATAACAGAAAAAAATGCGAAAATCGAACATACGTAACTAACGAAATTTTAAAATAACGGTTATTTTTTGATCAGACCTCGTATTTGTTTGTTGTGTACTCGTATTTTTTGTTGCAGCGAAAGAAAGAAAGTCTTTGAAAATAAACAATAAAACGTTTGCAAAAAGTGCAGCGGATAAAAATA
This sequence comes from Bellardia pandia, assembly GCA_916048285.2. Lineage (NCBI taxonomy): Eukaryota > Metazoa > Arthropoda > Insecta > Diptera > Calliphoridae > Bellardia > Bellardia pandia. The sequence continues at coordinate 42,176,238 of OU696530.1, forward strand.
AATAAACAAAATAGTAAATGAAAGGAAAATTTATGCTTTCCCAAAATTCAAACTAATGCAAATAAACAAATGTGCAGCTTGCTGTTTGAATGACACTAAAACAATTCTCTTAGACACTCAAGGAAAAAGTAGATGTAGATCTAGATAGAAATTGCAAAACTCTCGAACAAACAAACAAACAAACAAAATACACAGCAGGTGTAACATAGTACACTTGAGAGAACATATTTAAAATACAACGAAATACCTCAACATTTGTTCATTTTATAATAGGTAATAGGAAAAGTTGAAGAGTGACCTACAATAAAAGAAAAATAAAGATTTGAAAGTAGACTACAATAGAATTATTATCCTATTCGAGAAACAGCAAAACTGATTTAAGCAGAAATTGAACCTACAACCCTTTACAACTCTTACCAGTCTTGTAAAGATCTTTCAACAGCACATCGTTTATTATATTTACGATCTATTGCTGTGTTACAAACCTATTCACTAATTATACACTTCTACAGTAGGGTACTTGCCTAATATACCTCTAAATAATTAATGTTCAAAATTGAGAAAGGGCACGCGTCTAAATTTTGAAAAATTTAGCGTCTGTGTTCAAAATACTAAAAATTTAAATCAAAAGAATGTTGTTTACATCATTAATATGGTTTAATATGACTATGCATTTTTTGTAATTTCTTAAAGAAACAATATTTTTTAGTAAAAAAAACTGGGTCGTTGTTTTTTTTTTTACAAAAAAAAAAAATCATGTAACCCACAAAAAAACTACACTCTACATCTTCATTAAAATGTTTTTATTGAAAAAAAAAACTTAGATGTTTCTTTTAATTTTCATGTTTTCGTAAAGTGCGTGATGCTAAGAGTTCTACGTTTTGCATTCAATACAAAATCTTAACAATATTGAATGTGTTTTAGCTGCTGTTGGTGTGCTATTCAGGTCAACACTTAATTTTGTTTTTGTGATTTTTTTTATTAAATAATAAATTTATTGTTTTGGTTGAAAATGTTGGCCAGATGAAATTGTTTGTTAAAAAAAAATGTTTAATACTTATTACAATTTTAAATGTTTAGTTCAAAGATTTTTGATTTAATTGAGGTATGTAGTTTAATTTGAACTGATTATTTTGAAAAGTGGTTGAAAGAGTCAAAACATGTGTGTTTGAAAATTAAAAAAAAAACAAATTGTTTGCACTTAGTTTTTAAAATCATTTTAATGTATTAATTTTTATCAAAAGTCCAAACGATTATTCGACAACTTATTCGTTCGTTCGTTTAATTTCAAGATTATTCTTATTATTAATATTTTTTACCAAAATGAAATACGTAAATCAAATAAACAATTTAAAAACTTTAATCGTTTACATAAAAAATTAATCGATTAAACGCAAATTTTTTTAATTATTACATACAATATTATATTATACTTTTATATTTTTAATTTCTTTTGCAAAAGTCTAAACGATTATTCGAACATTTATTCGATTAATTAACCGGTTATTCGATTAATTAAACAACTATTTGGATAATACCTAAAGTTTAAGCTAAATTGTATGATATATATAAAAATCACAAAAAAATTTTGAATATTTTAATAGGTTACTAAAAAAATTAAACGATTAATCGCCCATTTTCGTGCAATTATTTTCTAAAATCATTTTTATGTCAAGGAAATATGAAACAATTTTCATATTCTTTACAAAATTTGCAACGATTATTCTATTAATTGACCGAATATTAAGATAATACTCAAAGCTTTAGCTAAATGTTATGAAATATATAAAAATCGCCTAAATAATAAATAATCGGTTACTCAAAAAATTAAACGATTTTCTTGCAATTATTTTTTTAAATAATATTTATATCAATGAAATATGAAACAACTTTTATATTCTTCAATTGTTTACAAAATTTTCAACGATTATTCGAAAATTTATTCGATTAATTAACCGATTATTCGTGTAATATCTAAATTTTTTGCTAAATTTTTAAATTTTTTTTTAAATCATTTTTATGTCAAGGTAATACGAAACACCATACATATTTTTCAGTTCTTTGCAAAATTTTCAACGATTAATCGAAAAATTATTCGATTAATTAACCGGTTATTCGATTAATTAACCAATGATGTCACCGGCCCATAAACCACAACAAACAACGTATTTTGCGGTATGCATGGCTGCTATTTACACCAACTACGACAATTTTTATCCATTTATCATCCATTCAGAAATAAGCTTCGTGAGCTTCGAACTTTCTGATAAAAAAAAGTGCACGAATTTTGATAATAATATTCAATAATCTGCAAGCGTTGTTCGTTTGCAAGTCGATTCATGGCAAAATTGTAGACCATACTGAACACGTTTAACAGTAACATTTTACACGAAAACAGCTGAGCTGCAAAAAACAGTCTTGCCAAAAAGGAAAGTTGCTAAATAATCACCCTTTATATCTTTCAGAACAACAACAAAAAGAAAGATTACTTGTACATTTTCATATACAAATTCTTGTTAATTGTAATTTTCCTGCCATGTGTTATTCGTTATAAATTATTTATTGAAATTTTAATTGAATTTTCATATACAAATTCTTGTTCAGGAATTTTCCTGCCGTGTGTTATTCGTTATAAATTATTTATTTAAATTTTAATTGTTTAATATTGCAAAACAATTATTTTGTCACATGCCAAGTAAACCTGACATAATTCTCAATAACTTGTAAAATCGCTAAAAACATTTGCATAAACACTCATTTAATTATTTAATTTTGTAAACATGTTTCTTTTTTAACAAAAAAAAAAAAATATATTGTAATATTTGTTTGCATGTTTTCATTTCAGCACTTACAGTACGTTATCTGACAGGTCGTTTTATAGGAGAATATCGCTCAAATACAGATTTGTTGTACAGAAAAACAATAACATTGGAGACAGGACTGACGGAAGTGGAAATTGTTGATGTTTATGCCGGAAGTATAGATGATGGTGATGAGCAAGAAAATGAATTTCCCATGGAACAAGTAAGTTTATACAGTAATTAAAGAATTAATACCTTGTTAATTAAAACAATCATTTGTGAGAATTGTTTTAATTGTTTTAAATATAATGTTTAATTGTTACCAATTATAATTTATGTTTATTTTTCTGCCACAAATGTAAAGTATGAATTCTTTTAAAGGTTTTTGATATTGAATTCGTTTTCGTTTTCTTTTCTTTTTTTTTTTTGAATTCTTTTACATGTTTATTATTTTATTAAAAAAATAATTTTTATTTTCTTTTTTTGCTTTAAACAAGAATTTTTTCCGTTTAGTTCACTGAACCTTGATTTGAGTGTTCATTTTTCTTACTTTTAGATTTCAACATTTTCCACATTTCTTTAAAATTTATTTTGTAGATTTCTTTGCAATTACTTATTTACATATTTATGTAGTTTTTGTATGTGTTTTCTTGACAATTCCAATACTTGTAATCACCCTTCAATTTCTTCATTTGTTTTAAAACATATTTTGTATTGAAAGCTTTCTATTTTTATTGGCAATTTTTACATTTAATTGTCGGTAGTTGTCTTGAGTTCCAATATAGAAATGTTTATTATTGAAAATATTCAATTTATGCCCATATTTAAAGTGAAATTCTATATTTTCAATTGAAATGTTATGTAGAAACAGTGTCTCTCAGCTTATTTTATGCAGTGCATTTTGTCGATTTTAAAGCTCCATAAAAAGAAAACTAAGAGGAACTTCAAAAAGAAACTGCTGTCATTTAAAAGAAAAAATGTTATACAGGGGTGTCATAGAAACCAATATTGTCAGAATTGGTTTTAAAACCGACAAGAAAAAATGCTTTGGTGTCATAGGGTACTGATACACATTCAATAAATATAAAGATATTTTTAGTATCACGATATTTATTGAACGTGTAGCAGTGCGCTATGACACCAAAGTATTTTTTCTTTACGGTTTTAAAACCAATTCTGACAATATTGGTTTCTATGACACCCCTAACAGTCTCAAGGTACGGTCACACTTGGCAAATATTTGCCGAGTAACCACTAAATAAAATATATTTGAACTTGTGTATTTATTTAAAAAAAAAAACTTCGTTTATTAAGGACAAGACACAACAAATATTTACATAGTTTTATTTTATTTGATGCTGTTTAATCTTGCAAAACTCTTGTAAGAGTAAACAACGTCCAACAAATTTGTGCTAAAACAAGTGGTTACGCTTTTTTGGGTAAATATTTGCCAAGTGTGACCGTACCTTAACAAACAAAAAACATTAATTGCGAAAATGTACATTTTAATAAAGCGTTATCCATTTTGAGGTTCCCTACTTTTTTAAAGAAAAAAAAAACAGAAAATTCAAATTTAATGGGGAATGTTTATTATCATTTGAAAGAACATTCTTTGGCCGTTGCTACGCCGCAGATGCTCTATCCGTTGAGTAAATTTTCGATGACTCGTTCAAGTATTTCGACTAGTAACTGGCGAATGACACGCGTGATAATCGAAGCGTGTTTGTCCGCATAAACCTTAGACTTTACGTATCCCCACAGGAAAAAATCTAACGGTGTGATATCACACGATCTTGGTGACCAATCGACCGGCCCAAAACGTGAAATTATGTGCTCACCGAAGTGTTCTCTCAATAAATCCATTGATTGATGTGATGTGTGGGAAGTGGCGCCGTCTTACTGAAATCAAATGTCGCCAAGACCAAAATTTTCAGTAAACCAATTTTGTTTGGAACAAATGAGTGAATCCACCATTAGAAGTAGAAAATAAGAAAAACGAAAAACCAACAACGTTATATTGAGCTATAAGTACAGTAGAAATTGACTGCATATAATAAGATGTTGTGAAAAATGTAAATTTTTTTTGTTTTTTTTTTTAGTTTTAATATATTTAAATGTATATTTTTGCAAAAAAAAATTTTTTTGGTTGGACTGTAACATTTTTTTTAATAGCACCAATTTCTTCCTTAAACTCCTGTTAGGTTTCTTTTTATGGAGCTTTGAGACAAAAACATGCCCAGCATAAAATAAGCTGTCAGCCACTGTAGATAAAGAAGTAGTAAAGCAGTTGCATGCAAAAATATCTAGCAAAATTAAAAACTAAAGGAGACTTTCTGTTATATACAACGTTTATTTTTGATATATGTATTTTAATTTTTTAGTTAGTGTAAATCCAATTTTCTCTGCTTTACCACAGAATGTAACACATTTTATTAGGTTTATAGTTTCTATAAACATGTGGAGATAATGCTTTTAAAAATCAAAGAAATCGTTAAGAAAATAACAAAAGTATCATTAAATACAAAACAACAACTTCCATTAGTTTCCTTTATGTTTTTTGATTATTCCTTCCAATCTTTTGAAAAACTATGACACAAATTTCTTTTCTTTTTTAATGCAATTGCTCAGTTTTTTTGTTTCTTGTAAAATAACACACATTTCAAAATATTTTTACACAAAAACAACAAACATTTGTATTTATTTGTTTTAATTTCCCCCTCAAAACCATCTGAACAACAAAACTAAATTTTCTTAGACAAATATGTTGCATTTAAAAAGATCATGTGTATCTTTTTATTCTCTCTACATTTCTAAAAAAAAAATCTAATAAAATAAAATTTTCTTTACAGGTTTTATGGTCAGATGCCTACATGATTGTCTATAATATAACACAACGTAGCAGTTTTGAATATGCGGCCGAATGTTTGGCCAAATTTAAATCACTACAGAATGCACCCACAGCATATCTGGTGGGGAATAAGGCCGATTTGGATCATAGAAGAAAGGTAAGTTTTATTTTACGAGCAACAAGTTATTCTATTTAAAATTGTGAAGTGATTTTTCTTGCTTTCTTTCTTTTGGTTTTAAAAATAGTTTTCTAGTTAAAGGAATTTTCTGTGTGTGTGTTTTTTTTTTTTAAATTAGGGAAAATGAATTAACACTTTAACACCTTTATTGTCGGCTGGGGTTTTTTGGTTTTGCCTCAAAAGTCATTAATCTCAAGTGTTTAAAAGATTTTGGAGAGAACATTGTTTTTAGAATGTATGAGTCCAGAGTGTGCTTTTATTAGTTCAGTGATAATTGTTTTAGATTAATGAGGTTTATTTGGCTATTATACATAATTGCAATTTAGATTTATGGCCGGCTAAAGAATTTTTGTTGAGCTAATGAAATTTCATTATAGGTATGGGAATGCATTTGTCTGCAATTTGGGTCAAAAAGTTTAAGGTATTATAAAAAAAAACGGAAGCAATTAAGTAAAACAAATTAAATAATTGAAATAATTAAACCAACAAATTTAGTTATGTTAAAGGAAATTTAATTTCTCTGTTGTAAAGCTGTGACGCATGTGATTTAGTTTCTTTTTTTGATAATTTTTCTAGCATTCTTGACGTTTACAGTTTAACAACCCATCAAGATTGGCCCCCGGGGGCATATAGGCGACTCTACAATTTATGGTTTTCTAAAAACCATCAACATTGTTGAGAAGTTTTGAAATGTTTAAATGCAGTTAAAATTTCAATAAATGTTTACAGTTGAATAACTGATCAAGTTAGACCCCTGGGGGCTATGAGAACTGACCACAGATTTAGTTATACTTAACAGACTAAAATGTATTTTCTTTAGTTGTCTAAACTTCATCATCTATTTGAGTCACTATTGTTCAATAAATTACGTGTTGCTTACAGTTAAATAACCGATCAAGTTCGTCCCCTGAGGGCCTTTTTTTTTATTGTTTTAGATACTTTTAGAAGACTAAAATGTATTTTTTGCTCCGCTAGAGGTATCCTCAAAAATTTTCATTTGCCAACCTTCATTATTCATGTAATTTAATCACTGTTGCTGAGAAGTTTTAAAAAATACAAATAATTTTTTAATTAATTAGGCTTTACTTACAGTTAAATAACCTATAAAGTTCAGCCCCTGGGGGCTATGGATGCCGACCACTGAGTTATAAACACTTAACAGACTAAAATGTATATTCTTCTACGCTGCAGGTTTCCTCAAAATTATTGAGTTTTTCCACCTTCATTCAGCATCTATTTAAATAACTATTGTTAAGAAATTTTTAATTCTTCAAATTCAAATACATTTTCTAGTAATTACTCTTTTCTGTTACTAAAGAACTCTTTCCTTATCATGTTATATAAAATTTAATTTCTTGCATTTTGTTGTTTTTAATAACACTGTCAGTTTATCGGGTTTACTAAGTTGTTCTACTTAATTGCAACACTAGCTATTAACATGTGCTTTGTTTAGTTTTAATTATTGTTTGTATTTAAGAGATAAATTTTCTTTTCTTATTTAATGGCTACAAAAATTTTGTTTAACAGATTTAATAGCATAACATATTTGAAAAAAATTCCTTAATAAAAAGGCATATCAAAATATTCATTAACAAAAGACGCAAACATTATTTAAATATCAAGCACATGCAAATAAAATAAAACGCAAAAATTAAGAAACTTAAAATATGTAAGAATTTCACTAATGAAATGTAATAATAAATGCAGCCAAACAAAAAACAAATTTACAACTCAACATTAGCTGACAAATCTGCTGCATGTTCCACTACTTTTCGAAAAGACCGTTGCAAATTCATCTTTTCCGTTGTCAATTGGTATTTGTTTGCCCTTTCATATTGTTTTCTTAGATTACAGGGCACTTTATTGATCCCTGCTATCTATTAGAGCAACAATTGACACTTTACTACATCCAAGTAAAGCGGAAAGTGGTTAGTTTACAAAACTGATTGCAGGCCAGTTGTCTACAATAAGGCTTAAAAATCCACCTGCTAAGATAGCCAAATATAAGAATGAAGGCTTATAATGTTAGTGTAGTTACCAGTATTAACCACTTTTCGCTAGTCAAGTGGCCAGCTCCTAAAATATACCTTAACTTGCTTAAACCCAAAACACATAACAACAACTTCAAGTTAAACAGTAATGTATAAATACATTAAAATATATTTTTGTTTTCTTTTTGATACTGTCTTACATTTTCATTGATAACTTTTTTTCTACAAAATTTTTTTGGCTGATTTTCAAAAGGAAACTTTTTAGGACAATGATAAATGTTTAAAATGAATCTTAATACTCACGGTTTGGTATTTAGCACATGAGCCTGATTTACACACACAGACAGAAGTACAAAGGCAACTACTTCCCAGCGGGAAAAATTGCAAACACATTCTAAAAGCTTCGATACTCATTTCGTTATGCCTTCTCTTAGAAGGCGTTCTAGAAGACCTTTAATATACAAATTAAAAATTACATTTCAAAAGAATGGCAACAAATCATGATATATATCGTCACTACAACAACAAACATTATTTTGCTCACTTTGTTTTACGAGTAATAAAAATTAATAAAGAGAGCGTCTATAAATTTAGTCTTTTATTACAGTTTCTGGTGTAAAGTACGGGTGAAGCTGTTATTTATATACATGTGATGTTTAACTTAATTTAAAACCCTTCATTTGTTGAAAACCCATTTTTACACTTCACAATATAATTATTAACTTAGCAGATTCCTTAGTAGACCTTCAAGGCAAGGCTTGACTAACAATGGCACGCCATGTAAAATTGAAACGATTTGGCAATGCGGCTGAAAGTACTTGTGACTGCCAAAAAAAAAAAGGCCTTCTAGAGGGCCTTTTTACAGCATCTTTTTCCCGCTGGGTTAGGTCAAGCATCAATACTCTGCACGAATCTTAATAATATCGGTTGTGTATTGTGCAAGTGAGTCTGAATTAGTGACATTACGGTTCATAACATTTTTTCTATTTAAAATATTTGGCTGATTTTCAATAGCAAACTAATTGGGACAGTGATAAATGTATTGCATAAATCTTAATGGGTTTTCTATTTTACTGATGAGCCTGAGATACCAACAGCAAACAGCTTGGTACAATTCTAAATGCTCAGCACGACTTTTTTAATAACAGCCATGTGAGTGTAAAATTTTAAAATTGTTCTAGGTTTAGTTTAGTAAATTTTAGTCGATAACTGTTCTACTTAAACGATTCTGCTGATTTTCAATAGCAAACTACTTAGGATAGTAACAAATGTTCAGCACAAATCCCAATAATATATGTATGTTAAATATAGCAAAAGTGACACTGATTTACACACACAGAAATAGGGAAAATTTAATTTGTTTCAAAGTTTGCGTTAATATAATATATATTTATATGGTGGGGTTTTAGTAAACTCATTAATACAGTTTCAAATTCAAAATTTCAGAACTTTTTTAAAGCAAAATATGAAATTTTTTAAGTCTTTTTAAATTTTTGTTGACAACTTGTTTTACACTGGAAATATTTTGCTGATTTTCAATAGCAAACTACTTAGAAAAGCAACAAATATTTAGCATTAATTCTGATAATATCAATTAAGTATTGCGAACGTGACACAGATTTACACACACAGAAAGAGGTACAGATTAAATTCGTTTAAAAATTGTACGTATAATAAAGTTTTAGTAAACTCATTAATACAGTTTAAAGTTCAAAATATTTTTTAGTATAAATTTAAATTTTTTTAGATTGTCTGACATTTTGGTTCATAACTTTTTTTCTACTCAAAAGATTTTGCTGATTTTCAATAAGGAAGTTTTTAGGTCAATGATAAATATTCTGCATGAATCTTATAATTATGGGTTTTGTACTTAGCTTGAGAGCCTGATTTACACACACTGACAGAGACACAAAACAGTTTAAATTTGAAATTTCTTAATCATTACTAATATATGTTTAATTTGTGGGGTTTGTGTAAACCGTATTAATGTTGATAATTGTTTTAGTAAAATTGAAAAGTATTTTAAAGTTTGTCTGACATTTTGGTTTATAAGTTTTTTTCCTTTCAAACTATACCGCTTATTTTCAATAGGTAAGTTTATAGGACAATGATAAGTATTCTGTATGAATATAAGTATTAACGGTTTGGTATTTTGCATTTGAGCCTGATTTACACACACATTTAGCAGTTTAAAATTATATTTTCATAATATATGTGTACTTTGTAGTATTTTATTATTATTGAACACTTGTAGTGTTCAGTTTTTCTTAATTCTTGTACAATATATGTGAAACATATTTCTAATAAAAAACCTGACATTTTTTGTATATCTTAATATACATACTTATATATTGTATATTATCAATAGTGTGGGATTTATATTGTATTTAGACGTTTATTTATGATATATTTCACATAAATATTTGTTTATATTTAAAGATTATTAGCTTGACAATTTTGTTAGAGAAAATGTTTTACTTTCTTTAAATTTTTTTTTTAATAAATTTAGGTCATTGAGATTTTAAAAAGAAATTCTTTAAAATTTCAAGTTAAAAGATATTGACACACTTTCTTCTGAGGTATTTAGTTTTTAGTGCAAATACTTGCAATAATATTTGTTTAGAAATAAATAGTTTACCTCGTTTATTGAATTAAGTGATGTGTTTATTGAAACATTTCATTATTTAACTAAACAAATGACCGCCATATTGGCAGGCATTTATCATTTGTTTTGTTTTTAGTTTAGTTAAGTTTATTAAATTTTAAATTGTAGATATTAGCAGTTTTAAAAATTCAAAAATGTTGAAATTCTTTTATTTATGTATTTCCAGTTTAAAATGATTTTAATATAATAATTATTTCAATTCATTTGTCTTGCTTTCATAATTTATTAGCTAAATTAATGTAAAAAAGCCACAAATTAAATCTTCAATGTCTTAAGCATCATGAATATAAAATATGTATTTAAAAAATATTTTTTACACTCTTTTAAAAGCCAAAAGTCATTTTCAATAGCTCTATTAATTGAAATTTTTGTTGTGACTGAAAGCCAAAAAAAAAAAAACTACCACGCGCCTCAAGTCTCAAGGAGGAAATAAGTGTTTCGTGTTTATCTGTTTAAATATTTTAAAAAGAACGCATCAAAAAAAAACTACTTTGCAGTTGTTTATTAAAAAAAGAAGAATACGAAAAAATTTAACAAAAATATTTTATAAAATAATCAGGGTAAATGGCGTTGTGTTTTCTTCTTCTCTTAATAATTGGAGCGCAGCATTGAGTTCAACGACATTTTTCAATAATTTTTGAAATATGTATTTCAAAAATATTTTTGATAATTTATTAAGAAATATCTTTTTTTTTTTTTTAAGAAAAACCCCCTTAAAAGAAATCATTCAAAATTTATAACACCTGAGCTTAGCTGTCTTTTTATGTAATCAAAAAATATAATTCATCTCAAGGTTAGTTTTAATTAATTAGTATTTAGTATAATAATTCAAATATTTTGTTTATTGATATATTTTTATATTTTTAAAGCAATCATTAATTGAAGGTTAATGTCTAATAGTATTTGTTTGTATTGCAAAAGCTTTTTACAGCAATTTACCACTTTATGTCTATCTAATATTTCAAAAATTAATCCCCATATTTTCGAAAAACTTTTGGTTTGTTTACTTTGGGGAATTTTTTGTAATTATTTTTATTACTTTTTTTTTAATTTCAAGCACATTCTCATTTGTTGTGTTGTGTTATTAGGCAAGACTAGTGTATTTTTTTTTTCTTTTCTAAAAAGTCATTAAAATGACTAATATTTAAATAAATAAACAAAAGAAATACCACAAAATTAAGCATATCAAACAGAAAAACCTGTAAGAAATTGAGTACAAAGAAAATTTCGAGGTTAAAAACAATAATTAAAAAGATTAGCAAATGTTTTCATATAAAAAAAGAGGACACAATATAAAATAAACAAATTTCGTTATAAAACTAATATATTATGAGATGCTAACAGATTAATGGTAATGACTTGGCGCCAAAATTTAAAGATAAAAGAATGTAAGGCAATTTAATTTCGAAAATTGATTTCGCTAAGTTTTGTTTTAAATTACAGCATCTAGAAACAGCTATTCTAGTCATTGTTTGGAATGTAATTTTAGACCGTTTTAATGCTGATATTAAGAAACTACAGTGATCACACGCTGATTTATCATCTGTTATCCAAATTTACGGTTCTCTAGCCTCATTTCTTCAGGATATGAGAAATAAACAATTTGAAGAATTTGAAGAAAAAACCAAAGCGCTATCCAGAGTTCAGGATTATTATCATTATGATACACGTCACAGAAAAACCAGAAAACTTCAGTCAGATGAATCACGGGTCAATGAAAGAGGACAATTTTCTGGACAAGAACATTTTTGTACAAATATTTACTATTCAATTTTTGATACTCTAAGTTTACAGTTATCCCAACGTAAAAACGCATATGAAAAGCTTATTGTAAACTTTAGCTTTTTTGATAATTTAAATAAAATAGATACAACTGAGGTTAAAAGTCAGGCAAATAAACTCGCCAAAAAGTATCCTGGTGATCTAGCAGATGAATGCATTCATTTACATTGTCAACTCGAAGATTCATTGACAAATACTGAAGATGTGCGTTCTGCAAAAATTTTTTGTTTGAAAATTATAAACAAAATTGTATGCAGTATAAAAAATTAAATATCTATTTAGAATAATCATGATTACTCTGCATGAAACTAATTAATATTGGTAAAATAGTGAAAATTGTCAAATATTTTTCAAGATGGTCTTACATTTTGTTTCAGAACTCTTTTTCTACTTAAATTATGCTGGTGATATTCAATAGCTGACTTCTTAGGACAATGATAAATATTAAGCTTAAATCTGAATATTAGCCTGATTTACACAGACAAAGGCACACAACTGATTTTTTTATTATAATAACATTAAAGTCAGTAATATAAAAGTAAACATATGTTTATCTAGTGGGATTTCAGTGAACTGTGTTCAAATTAAACATTTTGTTAATAAAAAAAATAAAATTTTTAAAAAAAAATTTTTTCTTTACATTTCAACCCAGCATACCATTCTAGGAGCGCTCCGAAAAAGAAGTCAGAAAAGAGTCCAACAAAACAGCATTTTCGGAGCATTTTCGCAGTATGACTCAGAAATGCCACGTAATTATGTGTGTACCAAAGCGTTGTTGTCCTGTTATTTGTGCTTTGAACAAAAAAACATAGCTGTACCACACAAGAATCATAATCGAGATTACACAGAGCCCAAAAAAACCTCATAAAAGACTCTTTTCTGACATTATCTAAGAGCTATTTTAGAGCCCAAAAAACCCCTCATAAGACTCTTTTCTCACATTATCTAAGAGCCTCATAAACGACTCTTTTCTGACAGTAGCTAAGAGCTCTTTCTGACGGACCATTTTCGAATGTAATGATCCTCTTTTCTGAAGGTTTTCGGAGCAATTTTGATTGTTTTTTGGGCTCATAAAGAGCGTTAACGGTCCGAAAAAGGTGTCAGAAAAGACTCTTTTCGGACTCATATGGTTTGCTGGGAATAACAAACTACTTAGGATATTAACAAATATTTAGCTTTAATCCTAATAATAGCTGTTAAGTATAGCAAACGTTACTCCCCAGCAAGCCATATGAGTCCGAAAAGAGTCTTTTCTGACACCTTTTCCGGAGCGTTCATGCTCTTTATGAGCCCAAAAAACAATCATAATTGCTCCGAAAACCTTCAGAAAAGAGGGTCATTACATTCGAAAATGGTCCGTCAGAAAGAGCTCTTAGATAATGTCAGAAAAGAGTCTTTTATGAGGGGTTTTTTGGGCTCTTAAAGAGCTCTTAGATAATGTCAGAAAAGAGTCTTTTATGAGGGTTCTTTTGGGCTCTGAAAGACCTCTTAGATAATGTCAGAAAAGAGTCTTTTATGAAGTTTTTCTTGGGCTCTGTGTAATCTTGTGTTTATCATTCTTGTGTGGTGCAGCTGTTTTTTTTTTTTTTTGTTAAAAGCAGAAATAACAGGACAACAATGCTTTGGTACACACATAATTAAGTGGAATTTCTGAGTCATACTGCGTGCCGACTCAGGACAGTAACAAGCAAATTTTTCGTTCGCTCCGAAAATGCTCCTTTAGTTGGACTCTTTTTTGACTCCTTTTTTCGGAGCGCTCCGAAAATGCTCTTTTGTTGGACTCTTTTCTGATTCCTTTTTCGGAGCGCACCTAGAATGGTATGCTGGGTCTGATTTACACACACACAGAAAAATGGAACAAGCAAATTCGATTAAAAATTGTACCAATTACAGATAATTACTAGGTGGAGTGTTAGTCTAGTCATGAATACAGTTAAAAGTTCAAAATTTCAAAATTGTCTATAATTTTGGTTCATAACTTTTTTCCACTTAAAATATTTTACTGTTTTTTAATAGCAAACTTTCTAGGATAATTATAAATATTCTGCATAAATCTTAATATTATGGGTTTTATAGTTTGCCTGTGACACTGATTTACACACACAGATGGAGCTACAAAACAAACAATAATAAATACTCAGAATGAATCTTCTTATTTTACTCTTGAGCCTGAAATAGTGAAAATTATAAATAGTTTTTAAGATTGTTTTATCTCTTTGGTAGATAACTTGTATTAATATTTTTCTCTATTTTTACTTTATTTAAAAAAAAACAACAACAATTTCACTAACGTATCTCTTTTTCTTATCTCTTTAAAGGTCGAGGAAAGAGAAGGTGCTGCTCTAGCGGCTGCCCATTCGATTGGCTTCTGTGAAGTTTCGGTAGCCGAGTACACACCCACCCTATACAAAGCCTTCGAAAAGCTGATAATCGATTCCAAAGCACGGCCACAAAAGCAAAATCGCAAATTTTCGGTTAGCAAAATGTTGGGCACTCTAATAGGCAATAACAGCTATAATCAGAAAACCATGGCCATTAATCAAGGCACCGTGGTGCCCTGTCACAAAGGAGAACTACACAAATCAAGAGTTTTAAAAAGGCGTCAGGGTTTCACAGCCACCACAAGTCTGTGACCAGCAGCAGCCAATAATGGCTGGTAAATTTAAAACAAAACAAAAAACAACGCTTAAGCCAAAGAGTAATAAGGACAAAAGTTATAGGAGATTTTTTATATATTATAACCAAGAAAACAAATAGAAAGCCATAATTGATTTTGTAATTATGGCTCAAAAAAATTAAAATTACTTATTTAACTAGCAGTAAGTTATAAAGAAAATTTAAGAAATTTTACAAAATTAAAAATATTTTGTAGATTTTTATAAATTTAAACAAAAAAAAAACAACATTACGGAATTGAGAAGTTTAGAATAACGTTTTTGCAATTAAAATGAAAAATTAAGAAAGGATTTTAACTAATAAGTACTTGGTACTCGCTTAAATATTCATATTAAAAAAGAAACAAGCAAAAATGTTAATAACTAATTAATTAAAACTTACTCTACTCATATTTAAGATATTTTGTTTAAGTTAAACTTAAAGAGAAATTGAAAAAAATTTAACAAAAGTTAATGTTTTTGTTTTCTAAGTTTTTATTAGAAAATTGGAGAATATTTTTTTTTTCTTAAAAAAAAAAACAAAAAAAAAACAAAAGCTTAAAAATAATTAATTTGTATTTAAATGGAATTTTGAATGAAGAAAACATAAACCCAAAATAACTTCAAATAAATTTTAAAAGAAAAGTATTTTTGTAAAAATGTTAAAACTTAAACAAAATAAGAAAACACATTCCTGCTATAAATGTAATAGATGTTTAAAAAAAATACCCCATCCAACCCCTAGAAAACTTGAAAACTTTAAAACTGCTTCACTAAAAACCCCCTTCCATACATATTTTCTTTTTAACTGTACACAACCTTTAACAGTTCGAAATTTCATTTGAAAACAAATTGAAAGTTTTTGCTTTATCAATAACTGAAATTTTGTATTTTTTGTGCAAAAATAAAATTCAAAAATTTTATAAAAAAAAACAACAAAAAATACAAAATGTAAAAGAACTGTGATATAAAAGGTTTTAATATAAAACAAAAAAAAAATTAAAAAAAAACCAAAAAAAAAAATTGTAAAATAATATAAGGCCCCAGCTAAAGAAATTCAGTAGGATTTAAGGACAGGATTTTTTTGAAAACAACCTTAAAACTACTTTATTATAATTGCTCTCCCCAAAAAAAAAAAGAAATGTAAAGCAACTAATATTATTAAAAAAAAACGACTAACAAATCCCCTTAATATTTGTTTAGATTTATAAGAGAAATTGTAATAATTATTTCATTATAATTATTATTTAAATTTTTTGTTTAATTTCCTTTAATTCATTTATATTTTTATGTTTCCTTGAATTTATAATTTAAATTGTAAAAATATAAATGCTTAAATCTGCACGAATTTGATTTTCAATTTAAGTATTTACTACACCGGTCGCCCACCCCCAGCCACCACAAAAAATACTTAAATTTTGATAATTCATCTACTTTTAAAACGAAAACTTATTAACAGTATTTTAGTTTTCCACAAACAAAAAAAACAAAAAGGAAAACTTAAATTTTACTGTTTAAAAGAATATTTAATAACTTAGAAGAAATTTTCTTACTTTTTAAATGAAAAACAAATTCTTATTAGCATTTATATTTGAAATTTTAGTTTTGTTAAACTTTTCTTTCACAAATTTCTTTCTTTTAAATTTAAATCATATTTTTTTTTAATATATTTCCACTGTATTAAACTCTTAACTCTAGACAGGAAAACCACAAATAAGAAAACAAACTAAATATTAAAATAAACCAAAAAATATTGAATAAATTTCTAATGGAAATTTTATTTGAATAAATGTAAAAAATGTTGTTTTATTTAAGGAGTAAAAGGCAGTTTGCTCAGCACTTTCTCAAAATATGGAAAAAAAAAATGGCAAATTAGCATGTTGTAGCGCAACACTAAGTTTTTTGTTTAGATTGCAATTGATGCATAAAGAACGATAATAACTTGACGATGACTGTTTCCAACAGAGGTTTGACTTTTTAAAACTTGAAAACAAGTTTAAAATAATTTTCTTTAAGTTAAACTTAATACTTGCCTTGTGTATAATTGATATTTGGCCTTAGTATTTATAATATTTGAAAAACGCAATACACGAAAATAAGAGGCTCTTACTTCTATGCAGTGGTGATATTCGAAACAATTAACAACCGGTTTGCTTACAAAAATTATATTTTTGCCAAATTTTGATAAAAATAGCGAATATTTTAAAGTCGCATCCCAGTAACAGACCACAAGCCTCTTGAAGGAAATGATATAAACTTTCGTTTAATAAAAAAAGTTACGTTTTTAACAAAAAATGGTTTTCATTTTGCAAAATAAAAGTAAAAAAAAATTGTTTTATTTTTTTCTCAAAAGATTGAAGAAAACGCTATCGAAAACATCATCATCAAAGAATCCAATGTATGACCAAAATAAAATCATTTGTTTGTACGTTTGGACAATGAACAACTGAACAATATTGTGTTTGTTGCCGAGACTATATCACCTTGATAAATACACATTATATAAAACCGTTAAAACAAAAAAACATAATCACCCCAACAAATTTCATATGGAATTTTTACGAGAAGGGTGAATATGCAACAACCGGTTCACAAATTTTTTAAATTTTAACAACCGGTTCGAGCGAACCGGTCCGAACCGGCTGAATATCAGCACTGCTTCCATGTATGGGGTTACCAATATTTGGCTAATTCATATTCTTATTTATAAAGAAATTCAGCTAATACAGATATATCTAACATGTTATAAAACATCATCTGGTTCTTGATCGTCATCGCTATTGCAACTAGGGGTTACATTACCGGTAAACGGTCAACCGGTTTTCCGGTTTTACCGGTCGTATTGATTACCGAATTTACCGGTAAATTTAAAAGAAAAATACCGGCAATTGTTGATAAATATTTCATTCCAATTGAAATTTAAATATAAAATGTTATATTTTAAGAAATATGTTTTTTTTATTATTAGGTTAAAACTACATAAACCTCCATTGATACAAACTATTGTGACGCTTCGTTCTATATTGAACATGAGAAATGAATGTAACTCGACAAATGATTCAAACGAGTCTTCTGATGATGTAGAAGAAATCCCTGAATCAACCCAGTTAACAATGAAAGACAGGCTACAATTGGCCATTAAAAATCAAAATAAAATAAAATTGAATAAAATTTCCAACGTAACCAATACCACGATTTTAACAAAAGTAATAAAAAAAGAAATCGCACTCCTTGAAAAAGAACAAAAGCGTGGAAAGTATCTGACGATAGCGTTCAACCATCTCTTGACAGTAAAGCCGACGAGTGTGGAATCAGAAAGAGCTTTTTCTGCAGCAGGATTAATTTGCACAAAAATTAGAACCAGCCTTAATGACAATTGTGAGCATATTTTAATACACACGCAGATCTATTCAAAAATTAAAATTTTCTCTTAATGATATAATATATTTTAACATTCTTATTTTGTTTTATTAATAATTACATTTATTTTAAATAACTTTGTTAAACAATGCATTAAACGTTTTATTACTTTAATATATAACAATATATATTTCTCTTTACACAATTTTAAGCATTTATTTTACTCGTTACTGATAAACTTAAAATTAAACAGAATTACCGGTAAATTACCGATAAACCGGTTTTTAAATAAAAAATTTACCGTTTACCGGTAAAAGCAAATTTCGGTAATTTTATATGCCCTAATTGCAACCATACGACATCATTGAGACTTCAGCCTCTTTCTTTACAGGTGTCGATAAACGCTGAAATCTACCTGATCTATTTAGAATCGCATCTACAAAAAAATAAAAAAATCGGCAAAATATTTAATAATCATGCATGTACAGTGGCTCACAGCTTATTTTGTGCAGTTCATTTGTTGTTTTCAAAGCTCCATAAAAAAAAACTAACATGAACTTAAAAAAGAAATTAGTGACATTTAAAAGAAAAAATGTTACAGTCTAACAAACAAAAAACATTTATTGCAAAAATATACATTTTAATCTATTAAAACTAAAAAACAATAAATGCTCGTTTTTCACGTCACAGTTTATTTTTTGCACGTGTGGTTTTTGAAAACTTGAAATAAAAACCAGCAATTACAAGATTAAATATTTGGTGTGATACCCTGTATTATCTACAACAGATTTAATACGATTTGGCATAGATGCGACCAGTTTTTGTAGTGTTTTTTTTTTATATTTACATATACTTTTTTTACCGAGGTGAACTTTTTGATTTTGTGCTTATAGATTCAGAAGTCTATTATAACTAACTAATCTATCTCGATATAACGAACGATACACTTTCACAATTAATTTCTCTCATATATAGGTGCATAAGTGCGCTTGTCGCACCGATCCAAAATTTTACACCTATCATTTATATACATCCATGCCAAAATCAAACTGCTTGATTTTAAGAATATCGGTCCATATTTGACAATATCCACAAATGTCCACTTCCGAAATTAACTTGTATTTTAAATTTACCGTTAATACGTTGAAATTCGACGTGAGATATCCACATATACATAAAATTCACTGTTCCAATTTAAATTTAAAAAGATATAAAGACCATTTCCGAAAAACAATTTCATCCACAAAAATGTCTAATAAATATCGATATAGAACCAAATTTTATACAGATCAGAAATTTTAATCCAGAAATCATACTAATATCGTTTACACGGCAATTATTCAACTGAATTTTGTAGCTGTCAGTCAATAATTGGAAATAGCTCCCACATTTAGTCCACTTCCGAATATAACAACTAACCTTACAAATCTTATAAACAACGTTATTGAGATGAAATTCAAACAAAATAAATCTAAAATACATAGAAATCACATAAGTGCTTACTGGATTTAGAAGCTATCAGTCCATAATTAGTTCACTTCTATTTTGACACTTATAAATCTCTTGTAAATAAAGTTATTGAGATTAAATTCAAACAACAAAGCCTAACCTTATATCTTATCCTTTTTATACCCTTCACCTTCTGTCTGGATGTAAAAACCAATTTTCTAAAGTCCCCAGATATCTTCGGGATCCAAATCTTCAATGATTCTGTCAGACATGATTTCGAGAAGTTTGTTATTTAAAATCAGCAAAATCCGTCCATAAATAACGGAGATATGAGCAAAAATCCGGGACAACCTCTGAAAATTTCATCAAAAAAACTAAGTGTATTAATATTGTTACGAATAATTTCATCAACAGATAACGTTGATCACACAAAGAGTATTAATATTGTTACGAACCAATTCATCAACAGATGGCGTGTTTATCGACATAATTATGCATAATATAATTATACATCCACAACAAAGGTGAAGGGTATATAAGATTCGGCATAGCCGAATATAGCACCCTTACTTGTTTTTAATTAATTATAACCTTGAATTACTGGTCTAATTACACTATAATTTATTAATAACCTTGAATTACTGGTCTAATTACACGACGTAAATTTGTCAACTCTACCCTTGGCATTGTCTGCGTGTCTCTTGTTTCCGTGATAGTTTATGACACGCGTTCATTAACTTAAACGGAAGCAAAGCAATCACACAAACAAATTAAATATGCAGATGTCAAATCAGTAATTTTTGATGGCAATGATTTTTTATTTTTTAATATATTTTTGTTTGTAAATAAATTCATGACACAGCCAATAAGTTAGTATTTAAGGAAAAGTTTCAATAAAACAATTGCCATTCTCACTTGAACAGCTAACAAGATAGTTGGCAAAATATTTCTTCTTTCTGCGAAACAACCAAGTTCTAAAGCTGAAGGTCCATACCAAGCGTTTACGCGTTTCACGCGTTCTAAGCAACTGTCAAAAAAGTAGAATCAATGTAGTCGTATGTTTTAAGTTACACACTTAAAAGCGTAGGAAGCGTTGACGCTTGAAACGCGAAAAGTTCGTTTACTTTCTAGTATTAAAAGCATCGCAAACGTCGAACAACTGACATGGACAAATGAAAAACAAATTTATTTTAAAGGTTATGTCACTGAAGAAAATGACAAACACTAAAAAAACTTCATATAAAAACAAAATTAGCTGGGCTTACGGCATCACCTCCGAAAGTACATAAATATATATAAAACACAAATGATTGACGCGAAAAATCTTCATATGTAACTTAAAATACTTGACGCTTAAAACGCTTAGAAAGCTATAAACGCGTTAACGCTCAAACGCAAGTTGTGGACCTGCAGCTTAAATGCTTGCTTTATTGTTGCTTTAGTCCACTAGTGATTGGACTTAGTGATTACTTAAAGGGTTTAACAAAATAGTTCGACACTGAATTAAACAGATACATATGTATATTGTCAAGCGTACTCATTAAATCGAGATTTAGTTTTTTAATATACGGCAATTAAAAGTTGTGACATACAGACAGTTGTGATCATAAATCATAAAGTTTTCTATAGGTGCTATAAATAATTCTAAATATGATTTATTTGATGTGAAAAAAATTTACAGAAACCTTTTATTACAAAACGATCTTTGTTTCTTTCCATTTCCAAGTAGAAAAGATTTAATTTTCTCTGTTACGCATTATCGCTAATTAGAATTGTAATTTTAGCCTTCGATAACTTTCTTCCTTTAGCACTAGTTTTGTAGTGTGAACTAATCCTTTATCTGGTAGCAGTATGATAATTTCGATGTTATAAATTTTCGACTGATTCTTCTTTCAGAAAGAAGTCTTACTTTTTTGCAATAAATCCACAATTTGTAGTTCTATGGGTTTGATTTTTAAAGCAATTCAATTATCTGAAATATTGTTGGTTTTTCCTTTTGTCGAGAAATCAATACGAAAGCTCAATTTCCATTAATCGACGATTTTTTGAGACCTTCGAATATATCATAATCATAATTGTCAATGTTAAAAATTTGTTCGTTCATTATACCGAATATAAAATTGTTTAAGCATTCCTTATATAAGATAATGTTAAAAAATTCTAAGGTTTTGTTGTTTTTTAATAAATATTAAGAAGTAAGAAAGTCAGGCCCGACTATAAAATACCCTACACCCAGCATACACCAGTACCTCACTTTGCGTCGGGGTTACGTTCCAAAAAAACACGACACTAAGTGAATTAAGATTTTCTATAGCAAACAACGTAAAGTTCAAAGATAGGTTCCAGGGTTACGAAAATATCAAGTCGTCTGCTTTCTTTCACAAAAAATTGGTCCAAAGTTTGCTGAACATCTTTTTTCAACGTAAAATAAATTACCTTGTAGCAATTGTCTGTATTACTTACACTAACTTAACACTAGTATTATCGTTGGATAATGCTTTATTTTTTATGTCATCAAATAAGCTTTTTGCGTTTGTCTGAATTACCATTTTACTTAATGGTATTTTCTGCGCAACTTGATTTTCAATTCAAATAGAAAGCAAGGACTCCATTTTAATTATCTCAAAGCACTCCTTGCACGGGACATCGTTTTAGCATCTGAAGATGTTGCAGATTTTGCAAAAATTAAAAAAAAATAAAGATTGAAATCCAAAACAACGCAACCTCGAAAATCTAAAGACGCACAGTGAAAATCAGTATTAATTAAGCAGCGACGCAACTTCGAAAAAAAGCAAAACGGAACGACGCAAATCGAGGTATTGGTGTAATGTGCAAAAACAGAAGTAGACGCTATGATCTATTATGGACCGATCATCTAAAAATTTAGTGGCGTGACTTCTGTGCATATAAATATTGTGTGTGTTAAATTTAACTCGATATAAAAACTTTTAAAAGATTAACACATGTTAAAGGGATCTTATATGAGAGTTTTGACTAGTTATGGACCGGTCATCATAAAATTGAACCGAATGATTTTTGTATATATGAAATATATTTGTGTTGAATATTATTTGCATATCAACATATTTAAGAGAGTTATGCTTTTTAAAATGATTTCCGGAAGTGGGCCTTATTTGGGAGCTATGGTCAATTACCGACCGATCTGCACAAAATTTATAGAGGTTATAGGTTATGAGACAACTTATTTGAGGCGAAATTTGTTTTGATTCATGCATAAATCAAACATTTATGACCGATAAACCACCTTTTCGGGAGGATATTTGTATGGGGGCTCGGTGAAATAATGAACCTATTTCAACCAAATACGTTGGACGAAACAACTAGCCCTTAAAATAAATGGCGATTAAGTTGCATACCTACACATTACCGCTAAAGTAGATGGTATATTTTCAATTTCGGTTGGATTATAAACTTTGAAACTTTCGTGAGTAGAAGGGCGAGCATAGAAGTGTTTGGCGTAGTAGCAAATAATCGAATGGGACCTTTAAGAACTGAAGTGTAGAAGGGATCACACGACAGTGTATACATTTCCAATTCCTCAACCTATTGAGTATCCGCTTGTTATACAATGTGGCCCTTGTGCTCATCCTGGCAACAGTAATGACCATAAAGAAGCCGAAGAAGAAGTATTGGAAGAGTTTTCTTTTCTGTTTTATAGTCGTACTACCATGATAGTCTTTTGAGGAGAGGAATGGAATGGTAGATGGACTAAAAGAGCATTGAAAATGTATGATGAGGCAAACAAACTTCTCAACAGGCCGTACCAATATCCACAGCTGGTCTTCTTGGTGAAGAATCTCTAGTCGATAGAATAATCGAAATCCCACAAAAATGCAAAATTGACTCAAATGAAATTGAAATTGATCCAAATTAATTGGCTCATTGGCAGAAACTTTAAGTTTAGATTGCAAACTCTTGCTTTACAACTCAATCATAAATCCTATATGGTGTTATGGTGCTATGGGAGGCGGCCTCAGCTTCAAATGTAGACAGAAATCAAATACGCCAAAACAAATTGCTACGAATGATCATAATTGCCCCCTGGTATAAAAAAAATCGAATATCTATAAAGACATTAACGTGCCTGAGATCCAAAAAAAAATTCAGAAAAACACTTAAAAAAGCTTGAAGTACACCCAAACCCATTAGCCCGCAACGTATTAAATAATCTATTATAAATACACATACTATCAAATAGAGCTGTGTCGTTCATGAACGAACGGGTTAAATTAACAGATCACATCATTGAACGGAATGAGCCGGTAATTTAACTGAACGGTTTTCGTTCAATAGTGTACGGATCAATTTCGTTTAGCTGCTGTTTATCAAAAGACAAGAAGAAAATCACATTCAATAAGGGTTGTATTCATTTGTTCAAAGTGAACGATTGAACGAATTAAATGAACGAATCAGTCTTCGATAAATGAACGAAAATGACCGGTCACTGAAATGAACGACCGGGCACAACTCTACTATCAAACATCGTCTTTCAACTTTTATTTTTAAAATGTTCATTTCTAGTTATTCATTCATTTTTAGTAGTATAGCGTATTGCACGTTAAAAATCTCCAGCCAGTACGACGCATTACAATTTTAGTTTTCACAACAATTTTGCTACATTTTAAAAACAAACTATCCAAAATCTTTCAGTGCAGACACCATCAATTGATTTGTTTTTGTTACAATTTTAGAAATTTGTATTATTATTATTGAAATATTTATTTTGCTTTAGCCAAAATAAACAATTTGAATTTATTATTACATTTAGCATCTATTATCATTGTCCCTTATTTTTGTTTATTCTGGACTTTGTTTTCATCATGCTTACGATATATTTGCATTTGTTTTTAAATTAAAAATTATTTATAAATAGTTTTGTAAATAAATACACGGGTTTAGTGCAGCATTATTTTTAAATGCTACATATTATTGATTTTGTAAACAATAATAAATTTAAATTAAATGATGTTTATGTAATAAAATGAAAATAGATATTTAAAAAGTAAATTCTTCAAGATCTTTATTATTATTAGTAACGTGACTGACTTGCTGACAAGTAGGGATTTTTGGAAATTCTGATTTTTTGAATTTCATAAAAATTTTAGAAGTAACAAAGTGTAATTTACGAAATTTATGCAAATATTATGAATAATTGTAATGTAGGGTACCTTATTAAGCAAATTCATTGTCAAAACTTAAAGTTTTTGCACACAAAAAAAAACTTGGACTTTTTTCTTTTAGGTTGCTTCTTCAATAGTAAAGAATTTTGTGGTTTTTGACAAAGCTATGAAGAAAACTCAAATAACGGCCGGCCTTTTCCGAAAAACCTGAAAAAAATCTCAAAAATATTAAAACCCTATTAGCTTTCAACTTTTGCTTGAGCACCCATGAAAACAAAAAAAAAAATTTTGGGACTACCTAATATACACATCACGGTTGATAAAGTTGGTACAATTGTACTTTTTGTGGTACAATTGAAAACTAAAAAGTACGATGGTACCCCTGTGGCTTATTTGGTACTATTTCCAAATTTTTCAAACCCAAACATATTTTTAATTGATATAAAATGGCAACGCTTATTTACTGAATGAATATTGTGAATAGATTTTTGCACTTGTTCATTGGGAATAAATAGCAGGTGGTTTTTAGTATTGAGCTAATGTTTTCTTGTTGTTGTTAAACTTCATATATAAAATATAGAGAGCAATTGTAAAGTTTATACAGCTCGATTAAAAAAGGGAACGAAATGCTTTGTTGTAGAGTAGTAATCATCTTGGTAAAATACATGGCACGAGATAATTTTTTTAAACGACTAAAAAAAACTTCAATACGGTTTTTTGCAGTATGAAAGCGTCGTCTTAGTTTTTTGCAAGTGGTACTAAAATAAAACTCTTATTGTTACAACTTTAATATAGCAACTGGTTTGTTATCAAAACAATTATAGATTTGATCTCATTTATTTGAATGTCCCTTACTAATATTTTATATGACCATAATTATCTACATACATATGTATGTATAATTAATGAACATGTATTTATTTATTTTTTGTTTTCTTTACTTTACATGTACCAATGAATTTAAAGTACATTTTGTTTTTGTTGTAATAAATGTTTGTTTATCAAAATAAAATTTAAAAAAAATAATAAAAAAAATTTTATTGGTTTTCTCATTTATCATCCCTGGGTGTAGGTATATTTTAATTTTAATTGTAACAGGGGTAAAAATGAAAAATAAATTGAAGCTAGAAAATACTAAACAAATTTTTTAAAAAATCCTAAAAAAAATGCCAAATGCTAATCGAAAATTTGCAGCTAAATCAAAAAATGCCAAAATGGTCACACTGGTCGTGACACCTTTGTATCAGCGTTGTCAACTTGGTGCGTTTCGCACCATTTTTGGTGCTTTTTTAAATTTTTGGTGCGAAAAATTCTTTAGTTGGTGCGCTTTTTTTAATATTTTGGTGCGCTTTTGAGTTTTTGGTGGCACCAAAGCAAATTCAACACAACTTTTTGCTGTTTTTTAATTTTTTCGAAAATGTGATGAAATCTTTATTTTTACTAATTTTTAATAATTCATAACTCATGAAATCTATACGATGAATAATATTTTATATACGAATGTATGATAAATGAAATCAAATTCTTCAAAAATCTTTGTTTGAAAATCAAATTAACATTTCAAACATATGAATAAAAATTCTTGTATAACCTGATGGTTTGGTCTACTGAACTGTAGACGAACAACCAGGGTTAGAGTACCAGTGGAATCTTAACAAAGTTTATTGGAAAAAATCAACTAGAAAACAAAAATATATAAAAAAAAGTATCAAATATGTACTGAAATTAGCTTTTTTTTACCAATTAGTACTTTAGTTCCGAATATCATATTGTGAGCAGGGCTGCCAGATGAATTTCGGAAAAAATCGTCAAAATCCCGATAAAAAAGAAAAAAATCGTCATTTCGAATTTTAAAAAACGTCAAAAAAAAATCGGAAAAATAAAAAGTCACTATTTCTAATAGTATTTTGAAATCTTTATTAAAACGAAAACATAAAAATTCAATTTTATATAGTCTCTTGTACAATACATATCAAAATACGTAAATTTTAACTTTTTACATAACAAATCACAAAAAATTTTATGTTAAACACAACTTGTGTAATATTTAATATCTTAGTCCGTTTTCACTTCTATAATTCTCACTCGTCAAGGCAAGTATTTTTAGAAGAGAAGGGAAATAAGAACAAAAGGGGTACAAACTTGACGGTACTGTCAATTTTCTTATTTCCTTTTGTTTTTTTTCATGCATGTTGATTTACATTAAAAAGTACGAAAATTGAATTGACATGTTTGATGAAATGGCAAGTTCAAAAGAGAATTGAACAAAAACTGGTCTGCTAAAACTGAATATTGTGAAACAGTATTTTATAAATAAATTGTTGAATTCAGCATATTTTATTAATCCAGGTTAAATTACAATGTCAAAACAATTTATTTTATTAAGTTTTAAATAACATTTTGAGTATAGAATTCAACATATTTGCAAAGAATTCCGTATTTTTGTTATTTAAATTTATTCGGCTGAATATGCTTTCGACGTTTTGTTAAAATAGGAGAAGTTTTTGTAGAAGAATTTCCCCGTGGAAATTCAGAAATTGTTTCCTCTTAAAATTTTAGTTCATGGAATTCAGTATTTAAAATTGATTTTTATGTTTACACATAAATAAGTAATTTCGACTATCCTGTCTCAATATTATTTGCAATTATTTTACTTGAACTTAACAACAATAATTAAGAAAACACTACTATCACTTAGTTTTGTTTTTGAAATAGTTGTTGTCTCAAAAAAAGAGAGAATTTGGTAACAAAAAAATTTTAATAATTCAGGAAATCGTCATTTTCAATGAAAAAATCGTCAAATCGTCATTTTGCTATTTTTGAAACCAAAAATCGTCAAATCTGGCAGCTATGATTGTGAGTTAAATTTTGAGTGGTTTAATTTCTTATTTTATCTTTATTACTTTTATCGTTGATAAATTTATAGAATTTATGATATTAAAAAATTTCAAATTAATTCAATAAATATTTGAAACAAAAACGAAATTCTTAACCTGGTGCGCTTTTTTCTCCATTTTGGTGCGTTTTGAAATTTCAAAGTTGACAACGCTGCTCTGTATACTTTGCGACAAATTCCCTTAAATGCTTAAATATAAAAAATGAAATTTATTATTCATGGCCCTCCTTTCGGAAGGCCTATGGAAAAATTTTTTTTTAGACTCATTGGAGTGCTCCTCTCCACGGAAATCTTTAGTAAAAGGCGAAAGATTTATTCGACAACTGAAGAGAAGCCAGAGTAACATAAACAATCAAAAACTAAACATAATATACAAAATGAAATATAAACTAAATGAGAATTAGTAAGTAAAGAAGTATGCAAACAAAACATATAAAAACACACGAAATTAAAAAACAACAACCACCAACTAACAGCCATACCTAAATACCGACGGAAAACGGAACGTATTTTTATGCTGAGCATTAGCGCTGATAAACAAACAAAAGCGGTAAAGTTACAGTGGGTGGCCAAATTATTAGTTAGACATGCAAAATTGTTTAGTTTGAAGTCGTATAACATTTTAAAATAGTGAACATTTATCCTTTTATTTGTTCTTTTAGGTAAATTAAGTGTTTCTAATTCAATTAAAAATAAATTCTTTTGTTTTAAAAATATATATTTGAGGAAAAGAAATATTACAAAATTTTTTGAAAAAAAATCTTAATATTTCGTAGAACCTTCTTTGGCATCAATTACACTTGCACATTTTTTGGCATGCTCTGAATGCATTTTTGAACATTTTCTTTTAGTTCTTAATCGTGATGCCAGACTTTAATCAATTTAATCAAAATTGCATATTTCACACTTCAGAGCAGAATGACAGATAATGATCTACAACTGCACTCTAATGTCACCAATCATTGTTGACAGTGCACAAAATATTTAACAGTATTACCAAAATTAAAATACGAAAACATCTGGTACAAGAAATAAATTTATATACGTATTAAAAGCGGTTGAAACTTATTTAATAAGTGTAACTAATAGTTTGGTCACCCACTGTATGTCAAAACAATAAAAACAGGGTTACCAAACAAATAAATAAAACGACCCCGTTTATTGTAACTGCTGGGAATTGTTGTTTTATTTCTCTTTTTTTTTTTTGTTTTGTTTTCTTTTGCAGCTAATTTCTGAAACGCCTTGTCAAAATTGAATTTTCCAATAGCAAAGCGTTGCCGCCGCGTTGTTTCGGTATGCTCCATACATTTAAAAAACGCTTACCGTCGGTATTTGGGGATGGCTGTTAGAGTGAAATATGAGAAGTACATTATGTACGTACATTGGTGGCCATATAATTAGAAACGACTTTTCAGCATATATATTTGTTCATATATTTTAAAAATTTAGTTCAACATATTAAAACTAATAAGTAGAAATAGTAAAGTAACAAATTATTATTAAGTTTAAAATAAAAGGAAAATTAACTTAAACACCAAAAATCGCAATATCAAATTGGTCACATAATTAGAAACTAAAACAAATATGTATATGCAAAAAACCTTAGTGAGGTTTAACACTTCACTAACCGTAAACTGTGCTTTGGGTCATTGTCATGCTGGAAATGTATTGGACGGGCATATTCTCAAAACATACGGTTCCATAACATTTTCAAAATGTTTTTATATTAAGGATGATTCGTTATTCCCTGAACTCGTGCATAATATTCCCTGACCATAATAGACCCGTCACCGTGTTTCACTGTTTTAACAGTGTTCCTGGGGTCTAAGACTTTATTTGGAGGGCATTTAACATATGATTTTCCATCAGATTGAAACAAGTTAAACTTAGATTCGTCGCTCCAGAGAACTCTATTCTGAGGATTTATCTTGCAATCCGCAACCGCTTCATGAAATTTTTTTTGAGACATGATTTTTTTTTTTTTTACTGATTTAAGCGTCTTCTTATTGTCTGTACGAATATTTCTGCGCTTATTTGCTGTCCAATTTCAGCCTTTATTTCGGGCGAAGATAAAAATGGATTTTTTTTACTGGCTCTACATATAACTCTGTCTTTTGCTAAAGTGTTTTTTGTATCCTAGTTTTTCTAGCTGGGGTGCAAACTCCTTTGTACTTTTGTACAAGTAAATTTTGAGCAAGAAAACTTTGTGCAATAACCGACATTGAAAATTTTTCATTTTGGTAACACTGTACAATTAACCGTCTCATTTCTCTAGTACATGACTTGTTTTTGCCCATTTTCGAAACTAAAACGTATCAAAATTATTAATTATTATTAATATTATTTATTAATTTAATCTATTGTTTTACAAATTATACTCACTTTGTAACTTATATTTAGAAAAGTTTAAAAGTTGAAGCAAAAAAATGCGCGTTTCTAATTGCGTGGCCAGCAAAAAAACAATTG
Organism: Bellardia pandia; assembly: GCA_916048285.2. Classification (NCBI taxonomy): domain Eukaryota; kingdom Metazoa; phylum Arthropoda; class Insecta; order Diptera; family Calliphoridae; genus Bellardia; species Bellardia pandia. The sequence goes on from OU696530.1 coordinate 42,206,469, forward strand.
TGAAAATAATATTTTTATATTTTTTTTTAATTTAACTTAGAACCCAACATGTTGTGCATCAACAACAATATTGATTGTTTACTTATTGAATAATTTACAGTGTAGCTCTTTAAAGAAGCTACACAGCGATCTTATTATATTAAAGCCTCGTTTCTAATTATATGGCCACTACTGTACCTACATACAGAGTTGGAAAAAATAATAAGAACGTTTAAAAAAAAACAAGTAAGAAAATATAGTCGGTCAAGCCCGACTATATAATACCCTACACCCAGTATATAAATAAAACACTTTTTCAAAAATGGGCGCTATATGGGAGATATTACTATCCAAAAATTTAGTGCCATGACTTCCGTGAATATAAATATTATGTATGTAATACTTTATCTCGATATAAATACTTTTAAAAGATTTATGGAAGTTAGAGTGAATTACGAAGAGGGTCTTATATGGGAGTTTTGACTAATTATGGCCGGCCATTATAACATAAACATCATAAAATTTTACCATATTATTTGTATATGTATGAAACTTATTTTTATTCAATATTATTTGGATACCGACATTTTTAAAAGAGCTAAGTGATTTTCGGAAGTGGGCCTTATATGGGAGCTATGACTAACTATGGGCCGATCTTCACAAAATTTGTAGATGTGATTTAGCTTCATTTATTACTCATCTGTAGTGAAATTTGTTTGGATACTTTTATAATTCACACATTTATGATCGTTAAACCCATATTTCGGGAGGACATTTGTATGGGGGCCAGGTGAAATAATGAACCGATTTTCACCAGTTTCAATCCCATCTATTGTGGTGTAGGGTATAAAAACTTTAAAACGTATGACCATTAAAGAGATTCATAGAAACCTTATACGTATAGATTCAACAATTTATCATTAGTAGTTTGACAGTAAGAATTAACAAAGTTATTTGTATCTAGGTTTTTCTTATTCAATGAAATTGTAAAAGAGTTCTTATTATTTTTTCAATACTGTATATTTGAAATTTCCCTTAAGAAAAAACCAATACATTCTCAAAAAAAAAACATGAACATCATATCATGATTTATCAGTTGATATTGTATGAACAATAATGCACGAGTCAACATTCAACATTTGAAAATGTGACCACGCATCGATGCACCAAAATTGCATAATTAACATAAGAATTTATGAAATTCCTTGTGGGGAGCAATAACAAATGCCAAACAATAGGTTGAAACGATAAATAATTAGTACCAAAATCTTCCTACGCTTTTGTTGTTTTTTTTAATGTCATGTTTAAATGGCATTTCCCTCCTTCATAATCACCTACAATACAATAGCTGTAAGATTATTGTGCCAACTGTTTAATTATTTGCCAATAAACAATGGTGCATCAGCCATAACTATTATCTATTCAATTTCATTGGAATTTTATGGTGAAGCATGGGAACGATGTGTTTCATAATAATGCTAAACAATTGAAATTAAGTTTGTTAAAAACTAGTATTTGTCTTATATTTTTCGAAATGTATGGCTTGTATTTGTCTTTCTTTCAAACGTTCGATAATTGTCACGTTTATCACGAAGTGATTGAAACAAAAATGTTTAAACACAAAATCTATACCAGATTATAAGACTTAATTATGAGATTTTTGAAAGGAGTAAATAAATCAGAATTTAATAAATTGCGTACTTTTTAATAATAACGTCTTAATAGCTAGCAATTTTTATAGGAATTTTTGTGAACGTTTCTAGAAACTTTCGCAATTTCTCTAGTACTTTCTTAGTGTCAAAGAAGTCCCGATTTACACGAAAAAAATAATTGATGCAATTTCTTGTGCGGTGGGGAAGCACATATTATGATGTTTACATTTGTATTAGTTAAGCAGCAGAAACCCTGCAAATAATATTGGACTACGTGATCCATTTTAGATGAAATGGACTACTCACAACATGGTCCAATGTAATGCAGTCATGGACCATGTCATAGTTAAACAAGAGTTTGTAGTTAAACGACATGGTTTCGTGTTAACACGATTGCATATTGAGTTGTTGTTGTTGTTTAAAACTAACCCTCGTGAGTACTCCATGGAGTATTTTTGGGACTACTCCGATGGGTTATGTGGTCCAGTCCTAGGACATCGCAATGTTAAATGGACCACCTTTTTTTCATATATTTGGAGTAGTTTTGGAGTACTCCTACTCCTCTTTGGACTAGTCTTTACATGCATGTATGGACTAGTCGCGTTATTTGCAGGGAAGAGCTTTGTGTATTAACCCTGCAAATAATATTGGACTACGTGATCCATTTTAGATGATATGTACTACTCACAACATGGTCCAATGTAATGCAGTCATGGACCATGTCATAGTTAAACAAGAGTTTGTAGTTAAACGACATGGTTTCGTGTTAACACGATTGCATATTGAGTTGTTGTTGTTGTTGTTTAAAACTAACCCTCGTGAGTACTCCATGGAGTAGTTTTGGGACTACTCCGATGGGTTATATGGTCCAATCCTAGGACATCGCAATGTTAAATGGACCACCTTTTTTTCATATATTTGGAGTAGTTTTGGAGTACTCCTACTCCTCTTTGGACTAGTCTTTATATGCATGTATGGACTAGTCGCGTTATTTGCAGGGAAGCAGTGTCGGGCACACACATATTCACTCATATGTGATAGTGTTGGAAGCAGCAAAAAACAAACGACCGACAATAATTGTACACTCCAATAATTTTTCAGTTACCAAAATTAAGGACTTTTTTTGGATTTTAGTATTTTTATTTGATTTGAATTTTTTTTTTTCAATAACACTTTTTATGATAACTTTTTATAATAAGTTATTTTTGCGAGTCGTGAAATTTCCTTTAAAATGACATTCAATCGTTTTTGCATATTTTGCTAAAAATACCCGTTTTTGCATATTTTTGCGCATATTTTAGCAAATTTTACAATAAATGCATGTTTTTTCTGCATAGTTTTGCTATTTTGGTTAGCTTCCATTTTAAAAGAGAAAAACGCCCCTAAGACATCTTCTGGTAAAAGTTGATACATAATTTGTTATAAAATATTCGTCTAAACCACCCATTTAATATTTACACAACATTTTTAGTGATTTGCTCCGAAATTCGCTGAAAATTTATAACTTTACACAACATAACACTTCTTAAATGGAAAGTGAGTTGGTTTTAAGATTCTTTTCTCCAAATTTATCAAAGTTAACATTTGATAATACTTTTAGAGTACAATGCCGAAAATCAAAGCAACTTTATCTTCAGACCTTAATAAATACGTGTCTGAAGATCCGAGTTTATTTCAAACCGATGAAGTCGTCCTTTTCTGCCAAATTTGCAATAAGGCAGTGGGCTGTGAAAGGAAATTTCAAGTCGACCAGCATTTGAAAAGCACGAAACATAAAGAATTACATAATCGACGGTCCGAAGAAACACAGCCGTTGATTACTACTTCTGTAGCAGCGGGGCTTAGCAAATTCTCCATAGATTTATGCGAAGCTTTCATATCAGCAGATATTCCATTGTATAAGCTCAACAACCCAAAGCTAAAAGATTTTTTGAAAACATACTAAGGAGCTCATTCCACATGAAACGTCAGTGCGCAAAACTTATATCGACGAAATGTATGTTCGCTCATTAAACAAAATCAAAAATGGTTTAACATGGTCTGTTATGGATTTCCATAGATGAAACCGCCGATATCCAGGGGAGGTATGTTGCAAATGATATTATGGGAATTTTACATGAAAATGAAGATATGAGCGCTAAAAGAAATGAACAAAACTAATCATGCGACAATCGTTTTCCATCACATACCTGAATAGCTCGTGCCTTCAACGAGGTAAGGATTTTGACAAAAATGAAGTTCTTCTTTTTTTTTAACCGACGCAGCGCCCTTTATGGTAAAAGCGGCAAAAGGGTTACAAATTTTTTATCCGAAGTTATTGCATGTTACTTGTATCGCTCATGCTGTCCACCGAGTAGAGGAAGATATTCGAAGTAATTTTATTGAACTGAATTTTCTTAAAATCTTTTTAAAAGCGCCTTCGCGTGAAAAATTTCCTGGTATTCCGCTTCATTCCAGAGCCAATTATAACAAAATGGGGGACGTGGCTTAATGCTGTCAAATATTATGCCTAGAACATCGAAAAATTTAGCGAAGTAGTAAATTCGATATCGATTAAAATCGTAAAAGAACTGTTAGACTTGCCTTCTCTCCAATCTCAACTAATTTCTGTACATACCAATTATGGGTTTTTATGCGAAGTATTAAAAAAAATTAGAAGGACGAAATTCTTTGAAAAATGCAGTCGATTGAATAAATAATTCTGCGAAGAAAATAAATGATGTAAAAGGGTCAATTGGCAAAAAAAAAAAAAATATTGAAAAATTAAACAATGTTCTTTTAAAGAATAAAGGTTTCCTTGAAATAAGGAAACTTGCAGTAATTTTGGAATTTGATGAAAATTCTTCCGAAACCAATTATACAATAAAAGAAGTATGTGCTTTTAAATATGCTCCTGTAACATCTGTTGATGTTGAGCGCTCCTTTTCTATGTACAAGAATTTTTTAAGACCTAATCGGGAAAGCTTTGTTTGAGAACCTTAAAAAGAACTTTTTTGTTTACGCCAATAACGCAGTAAACTTAACTATACTTAATTGCTATAATTTTATTTAGTTTTAATTTAACTTATTTTTTTTTTTTTTTTTTTTTAATTTGTGGTTTTGTTTTCTATAGTATGTACATGTATGTATGTGGGTCAATTAAAAAAAAAACGAACACAACGAGTTTTGTTTTGCTTATTTTTAAAGTTTTTTCAATTCGCCTGTAAGAGTGGCCAATTTATGTAGAAATTGATGAAGAATCTGGTGGTACTTTCAGGCTCTACAAAAATTAATATTTTTGGATTTTTTTTAGGTTTTCTATGATTTCTATATTGAGCGTCACACACCAAATATGTATAAAAAATCGCTAAAAATGCAAAAATATTTGAAATTCAAGCTTACTACGATGTTCTTTTGTTTCTCAAGATTGACTTTTGCGAAAATCACCTTTTCGATTATAAACAAAAAATCACGATTCAACTTGATTTTAATTTTTTTTAAGTGACTAGTTATTTTAAAATTTTAAGACGAAAATATGTAAACTTTTGTTTAAAAAATCACTTGAGCTTAGAGGTTACTTGCAAAGTAATAGGCTTGTAACAATGTATTTAAAAAAACTGCAGTTATAAGCATTTTAAGGAAAAAAAAAACTAAGTGTGACGCTCAAGATAATTTGTGACGATCAAGAGATTTTGTTGCACGTAAACAAGAAATAATGCCAAATCTAAAATTTAACGAAAAAAAGTTTATTCTTTTACAAAAAGTAAAAAAAAAAACAAAAATTCTTCAAAAAATAAAAATTTTCATACGAAACTAAACATGATGTATTTAACAAAAATGGAAAAAATGAAGTAATTCTTGAAGAAACTTATATACATACATATTTAAATATTTGACACAAAACAATAACTTAACTTAATTTAATTTATAAATTTTAATTCCAATTCTTATTCTGAATCTGTATAAACTTCATGAAATGACAAGCGGCTTTGTTTTTTTTTTAATTCTCATTAATTTTTACCACTTTCCAATCAAGTTTGTGGCAAAAACAGAATCAGTCAGTAACAATAAAAATTAAACTCAAATATACCACGATTACACCTTTCTTTCTTCTTTATTTTATATTCGTCATTACGCGCTTTATCGAGCTTTATTTTCTCTCGATATCTCTGTGCTCTTTCAGCCGCCGTTAATTTTGTTGTTTTACTTTTGAAAATTAAAAAATAAAATCAAAATTAAGCATTTTAAGCTATGAAGCAATATATTTCAAAAGTGATGCTCATGAAATGTTTGCCTATTTTGGTGCTTTTTCGTTTTTTCACAAATTATAAAAAATGAGTTAAGACCATGTAAACAATGATTGTAAACTTAAATTTTTTACATTTAATATATTCACTTTTAAAAAAATTTGCGTGACCCTCATGAAATTTTATCGCGCCCATGGTGTTCACAAAAACTACGCAAATGCACACTTTTTTTGATAGATTTTTTTTCGCTTTTTCACTTTTGTAATAAAAAAACAAACATACAAATTTGTAATTCACGCTGATCACTCTCACATTTTTTTTGTTTTTGTTTTTTTACCTAAAATAGTAGTGTAAAGTGCGGGGACACAAAAATTGCGTTTTTTCTTTTAAATTGACCCATGTACAAGGTGGCGCAAAAGTAATCCTCCTATCAAAAAATGCTATAAATTTTGCGAGGCCCCTAATGTCAGTTCTGTTTTGACATTTGTGTAGTAAACACATGTGAAATACACGTTAATAAACAATGTTACGCTACACTGCTCCAGAACGCGGAATATTGCTGACTATTTATTTGACCAATAATCGGTCGGTGACAGCCAAAAAACATCGAAAGTTTACTTTTGCGCCACCTTGTATGTATTAAATGAATTGTTTTCAGCCTTTTTTGTTAAATTACTTGCAATATTTTTTTTAATAAAGTACAGTATAAACTCGGTAACCGCAACCCTCGATACACGCAACTACTCAAAAATATTGACCTCAATAACTGCAACTTTACATCTAAATATGTTTTGCTTCAGTTCTGTTTTTGTCGTTTTGGCCTTGGATAACGCCCCGTGTCATCCTAAAGACAATGAGATGGAAAGTGATGATGGAATGATAACCGTTATGTGTCTTCCACCCAACTGTACCGCGATTCTCCAACCAATGGACCAAAACGTTATTAACTTAACAAAAGTCTATTACAAAAAAGTCTTTTGGCGCATTTAATAGGGAATAAAACCACTCATCTGGAAGAAAAAATAAAGGAATTCAACTTAAGACATGCTATCTGTCTTCTTGCAAGTTCATGGGAAAAATTTTCAGCAAGCTCCATTCGCAAGTGCTGGAATATGTTAATGAAACCAAATGTTGAGTGGAGTGAAGAGGACGATATTCCTCTCAGCATTCTAAAAAGAGAAATTGAAAATGAACGCGCAATCCTTGCATCAATGCTCCAAGAACTTGCACCAAATGATTCGTTCACAAATGAAGAGCTAAATGGATGGATGGACGAAAGTGTTGCTTATCAAGAAGTGGATAAAGAAGCCGTAGAAATTGAAAATTCTGATGATAGCGAAGCGGATGATATTCCACCTCCTAAAATAAAAGGATCAGTTGCTATGCAATCTTTTAACACATGCATTCAGTGGGCTGAAGAAAACGATATTCCAATAAAAGTAATTATATTTCTGAAGGAGCTTCGTGAAAGGGCTATAATAAAAACCCTTAATAAGAAGAAAGTGCAGACAACAATACCCAATATGTTTAAAAAATACAATTTTTAATAAAAAAATAAGCTTTCTATATCATAAAACTATTTTCATTTCTCATATTTCTTGTTATATATTTTTCCCCGCTGGGTGCAACAACCTCAATAAGTGCAACTACCTAGATTTCTATTAGTTGCGATTACCGAGTTCGTACTGTATTGAAAAAATATTTTTAATTGCATATTTTCTGTGTTTTTAGTGCATATTTTCTTCAAAGCATACACATGTTGTTGCGTATCCCAGTGAGAGCGTTCCGCATCGATCGAAACAAATAGCAATCGGACGGGGCAAGGCGGATGAAGCAAAACATCCCAACCACTATTTTCTAAATAGTTATTAACAGGTATTGCAATATGTGACCGAACGATGTCATGTTGGAATTATGGAATATTACCCTTTCATGACTAGCCGCAAATAGTGGGCGTTTTTCGATTAATGCCCGCGACAAACAAATTAATTGTATTTGGTGCATCAATAGTTTATATAGTTTCCTATATGCAGGCTTTCAAGGTCATTAATTTAATGTAAATAAAAGATTATTTATTTCATTTTCTATTAAATCCGACGTTTCGTTGGTATTCTTTCCAACTTCTTCAGGGATTTGAGTTTTTTATTAAAATAATAATCTTTTTTGTCAGTTTACATCAATTTATGATTTATACACAGTATTTTTTGTATATGTGGACAACACAACACAAAACTTAAATTATTTAAAAAATGAATGTAAATTAAAATATACATATATCACAGAAAATTTGTCGTTTTTTCTTGGTCACAGTTGTTATTGGTGCAGTTTTCCCTTCAGTTCTAGGTCTTCCAACTTTTTTGGCTGACATGGGCGATCTTCGTAGTACATGTCATTGATATTTACATACGTTTACAATGTGTGTGATACACTTTCTTATTATTTAAAATTATTGGTTATGGGTTTCATTGCAGCGTCTACTATTGGTAGTTTACATTATAATCTACCATAATGGAGCGAGAATAAATGAGAGATATATATAATTCAAAATTATATATACATTTATCGCTAAAGAAAAAAAGTCCACCTTAAACCCTTCATTTCAAACTGACCACTGTAAAACATTTTTCACCCACACATTATTTTTTAAGACAGAGAGAGAGAGAGAGAGTGAGTGAAAAAAAATAAATCCAAACAGCAAACAAAAATCTAATATTAATGATAAAAATAAAAGTGCATTAATACTTAAATGTAATAGAGCACAAAGCCATACATTGTATAGGTAGTAAAAAATAAATAGAGTAAAACAATAAATGAATGAATGAATGAGTAAGTAAATGGTAATTAATAGTAAAAATAATTTGCATAAAAACGTGATTATTTAAGAAAAAATATACGTTTTTCAGCAATAAACAAGTAAATAACGGCACTTACTTAAATACTTCTGTTAATTTATAAGGAAGTGACGTATTGAAAGTATTTTCCACTTAATTGGTTTACTTACTCTGTGATTAAAAACAAATTCACTCAATCAAGTAGGAGGTGGTTACAAATTGTAACTTACAATAAATAAATAGAAATTTGAATATTAAAAAAAAAACATGTTATTTTATACGTTAATTTACTGTGAGCGTCAAAATAAAGTCAACACCACATACTATTTAAAGAAAAACTTAGTTATATTATTATAAATACTTATTATATTATAATATTATATTGCAATTTTATATAGCAGAACTAAAAAAGTGCTTGCTCAAACATTGTCCAAAAACTTTAGATAATCCTCCGCAGTCTACAGACCTCAATCCAATTGAGCAAAGAAATATTTCCAGCAAGAATAACCTAAAGGCAATAATACAAAATGAATGATTGAATGATTGGATACTCATTCCAATATGGCTTCCTTTTAGAAGGCCTTCTAAAAGGCGTTTCATACTCATTCAAAATCGCATTTCAAAAGAATGTCAACAAATCATGATTTCAATAGCAATTATTCCTGTACAAACTTTATTTTGCTCATTTTGTTATACGAGTAATAAAAATGAATAAAGAGAGCGTCTTTGAATTTAGTCTTTAGGCCGGGTCCAAACAAGCTTGAAAAGTTATAATTCTTATGCTTTTTTGGTCGACTCTTAATAAATGCGTCACCCACCTTGGAGAAAGCTTTTTCATCTGTAGTTCTTCATGCAAAATTAAATGGACTCGATCATTTGAGATGCCCATGATATTAGCTATTTCTCGCACTTTTATTCGTCGATCATTTAATACCATATCATTCACTTTGGCTACAATTTCGGTTGTTGTTGCAATGCTTGTACGACCACGTTTAAATTTAGCAACCCAATTTTTTACTGTTGCATATTAAGGAGCACTTTCAGCTAACACATTCATCATATCATTAACAAATTTCGTGTCCCGATAAACCTTTAAATATTTAATGACACCATGAATTTCTAATTTTTCCATTGTAAAAATATCGCGGAGGCGTCTTTTTTGCACACCTGTTTCTATATGAAGGAAGTTTCCAAAACACTTAACTTTTTTCTGTTTATACCGCATTTTCTGTTCTAGGTTAAGAAGTTTCCGAATCGGCCTCGTAAAGTACGGGTGAAGCTGTACTTTATATACATGTAATTTTTAACTTAATTTAAATTAATTTAAACCCCTTCTTTTATTTAAAACCCTTTTTACGTTTCCGTAATGAAATTATTAATTTAGCAGACCTTCAATTCAGCCTTGTATCAGACATTACTTGGTAGAACTTCCAATTGCCCTTCTCAAGTAGGCCTTCTAGCAGGCTTGTAACCAGTAGCGAGTAGACAAGGCCTTGACAATGACACGCCATGTAAAATTGAAACGATTTGGCAATGCGGCTGGAAGTCCTTGCGATTACCAAAGAAGGCCTTCTAAAAGGCCTTTTTACAGCATCTTTTTTTCCGCTGGTAGCTATGAGGTAGAACGAAATTTACATACGTTTACAATGTATGTGTATTCTTCTTATTATTCTTCTTATTATATTATTATTTGTAGTAATACAAATTTGACAATATCAGCAATGTATGTTCTTTTTGTCATTTCTCCTTATTGGTATATTCTGTTTTTCGCAAACATCGGAGATGGAATGCCAACTTTTTACACTGTGCCTTGTGTGTTTTTGTTAATTTTTAGAGTTTTCTATTTTTTCTTAACGAAAAATGGTTGAACTTTTGATATTTATTATTAGAGAAAAATTTATTTGGCTTGAGTTCATTTACTTAATAATTCGAATTAACCTGTTTACTTTATTTTGTCGCGAAAAATCTTCTATTTTTACGTTAAAATTAAATTATTTTTCATGTTCCTTATTTTTCTAGTTTTTGTTAATGAGTTATATTTTGCTTATATTACTTATGAATTATGCAATATAATTTGTTTTAAATTACACATGTAGTACATATAATAAAATATTTTTTTTAATACAATTAAGTGTTTACTTTATATTGACGCTCACAGTATAGACTAATATGTATAACACCTTTTTACCTACATGACGTATGATCAATTGTTACAAACACATTTTGCACAAAACAGTAATACTCGTAATAATCATACGTACTGAGGTGCGAAATTGCGCAATGTCTGCGAATTGGATAAGAAAGAAAACATATAACATTAACAAAAAAAAAAATAATATTTATTTTTTAAACTCTTATGTTTTTGTTATTTAGAAGATAAAGCTTACATTTCAATAACAACTCACTCTTTCAGTTGCATTTCTTTTACAAATGTTTTCTTTAACAAACAAACAAAATAAAACGTTAAAAAACAGAAAAATAAATTAATGCGATTTCTAAAAAATACTTTGCATGGTTGAGTGGTCAAATCTTTAGGCTGCTTCGATATTTTACGTCATCAAAGGTAATGTATTAAAGAAGATTTTAAATGATGTTGCGAACAATAATTTCTATTGAATGTTGTGACTTATTAATATTAAACGTGGATTATACTTTTGTCTAAATAGACCTCAGACAACTCACCATAGATACATATTTGTCTAGTCTATAATATTAAAGTGTTTTTCTGTTTTTTTTAGAAATGTACATTAATTAAAAGAAGATAACCTTAAGCTTTACACAAAGTCTTTGGTGTTTAACAACTCGAACAAGTCAAGTTAGAAACATGTTTGGAAATAATTCGGTATCTTGGGAGCTATTAGTGATATGGTAACATGGTTGGAGCAGAGGTATTTTCGAGTTGATTTACAATTTTTTGGTATCGTAGGCAGAAAGAGGACCAGTGGGTGACCCCTTAAAGTTCGTCATTTTGGTAACTGAAATTTATTAACAAAACCTACGCTTGCATATGTATGTTATATCTTTCAGTTCAAGAGATATATAGGTTTATTATTTAAATTTTTTTAAATATTTGCTCAATATTTTTGAGGCTTTTAAATATGGCGGGCCTACGGAGGGTCGCAAAAATTTTGTAAAATAGCAGCTATATTTATGACAAAATAAATTTATTCTAAATAAAATTAAAAGAACTTGCAAGCAGTTTTGTCTTAGTTTAAGTTACAAGCAAACTTGGCCAATCAAAAAAAAAATTTGATTTTTAAGTGAAAAATTCTAAAAACACAATGCACTGATCTTTTAAAAAGTTCCTTATTTGTATAGCCCTATATGTAAGTAAAATACACAGAAAGTTCTTTACTATCACACGGTAAATAACGTCACTTTATAAAAAAATTAAAATTTTGGAACACATTTTCCATGTTTTTGGTATTTCGTTATTTGAAAATAAAAAATAGCAAAAATAATTATGCCGTTTATTAGAGGACATTTGGTTATATATTATCTTTAAATTTTAATATGAAATCTTTAACTAGTAAAATTTTACATTAATTAAAATTTTATATTAATATTGAAGAAAAATTAGCATGTTGAAATTTTTACTTTTCAAGGTAAATGACATCCAAAAAAATTTATAAAATTAATTCATTTCACTAAATTATCAATTTTCAAGTCCTACTTTTCAGAAGCTCCACAAACCTTGCCGTCTTTGACAAATTTTAACGTTTTTACATAATATATTGCTTGCAAAATGTACATATCTATACACAATAGGGCAGAGTCGAAATTTTTTGGAAATATATCTGTAAACTGCTGCTCCGATAGTGATACAATTTTACGTAAGAGTAGCAAAGGAGTATTTGTTTTTTTGGTTTTTATGATGGGCCCCACTAAATACTGGAATACTATACTGAAATTAATTTTATTAACCAAAATTTGAAGACACCATTTATTAAACTGGAGTGGCTTACAGCTTATTTTATGCAGTGTACATTTTTTTGTTTTCAAATAAAAAGAAAACTAACAGGAACAGGAAAAAATCTTACAGTCCAAAAAATAAGAAAACATTTATTGCAAAAATGCTCGTTTTTTCGTCACTGCTAATATTCTCCAGGAACGTATGAGTTTCAAAAACTTGAAACTAAAACTGGCAATTACACGATTTAATATTTGGTGGATAGTCTTAATTATCTACAATAAATTTAAGGCGATTTGGCATAGATGCGACCAGTTTTTGGGTAATAATTGGCGAATTATTCGACCACTCCGTCATCAGCGCTTTTTTTAAATAGTTGTTGGTACTAATTTTGTGTTTCCTTATGCTGATTTCTAAAACTAAAGATACATTTTAAGGTCAGACTGTAGTGGCGGTGTCATCAATTGTGGGCAGTTATATATAGATATTAGTCACTTTTGTAAAATACCCGGTTTGTGCTTCGGTTAGTTGTGTTAAATTCTCAGTACCAGCAGCTGACATACGAGCCCAAACCATAACACTGCCACCATCATGCTTCACTGCCATCTGAACCGAAAATTTAGTCTGCACAGTCTGTTTTCTGGGTTTATAAACGGTTTCTTGCGGCTGTTAAAATCATGTTTGCGCAAGACAAGATGAACAGTTTCAAAGCATCATTGTTTGCCAATGTAACCAACAACCAACAACGCTGCATTAAGCTATCGGTATAGTAGAAAACGACTGCATAAAATAAGATGTGACGTGAAAAAATGAGGATTTTTTTTAGTTTTAATATAGGGTGTTTTTTTAGATGTATATAACTTTAAGTTGGCAACACTTTTTTAACTGACGGCCATTTTGTCAGCTGTCAAGTGATTTATGTTTGAAGTCTAGTTAGTCTACGAACACAGAACCATGATTTTCAAAATAAGTTTGCCCAATTTCGAAACATTGTTCAGGCATCAGTCTAAAATGCCAAACCAAACTAAAGAGAAGTCACCTGACAGCTGTCAAAAATGGTCACCAGTTAAAAAAGTGTTGTCAACTTAAATATAAATAATTATTATTTGTTAGACTATGACATTTTTTTGTTTTCATGACTCTAATTTCTTTTTTAAGTTCCTGATAGTTTTCTTTTCGTGAAGCTTTGAAAAAATGCACTACATAAAATGAGCTGTGAGCCACTGTATGTAACAGGTTTTTTAAATTTCCTTTATTAGTTTTATTTGTATGCAATAAAAAATGCACAAACTACTAATTATACACATTTGTGCTCCCCACTGTATATATGTATGTAACTTTTGTTATCCTTTATATTGAATTTTCAAACAAACAAAGAAGTCATTCAAATTAGACGTCACAAACAGTGTTTATCAGCAAGTTTGCATGAACAAACTTGTTACAAAACGGTGCCTGCCATCTATTAAGACTTTTTATTAATAATAAATTCTCAAGTTTGTATAGTTTAATGAATTTTTTTTAACACAATATTTAATATTGTTTGTAATAAACATTTCCTTGAAATCCCCTTTCATGCAAATTTAAAAATAGAACTAAAACTAATTAATTTTCTATTTTGTTTAGCAGTAATGACAAACAACTAAAACAGCTTGTACGTGCAATAAATTAATATGTTGCTAGACAAAATGTCATTGTTTCACATTAACTGTCATTATCCACAATTTTTATTTCATGCTAATGAAAATTTCACAAGAATTTTTAGACTAAAATTTAAATGCGTTTAAGTCTGAGGCAATATCCAATTGAAATTTGTTATAATTCAAACAATTTCACAAGAAATACATACATACATATGTATGTACAAGTATGTAAAGCGTGATTAATTTCGAGGTTTTAAAGAAAAAAACACAGAAAATTCAAATTTAATGGGGAATGTTTATTATCATTTGAAAGAACAATCTTTGGCATTTATTTTTTGAAGATTATGTCTATCAAATTTTGGCCGTTGCTACGTCGCAGATGGTCTATCCGTTGAGTCCAATTATCAATGACTCGTTCAAGCATTTCGACTGGTAACTGGCGAATGACACGCGTGATGTTTTCCTCCAAGGCCTGAATCAAAACGGGTTTGTCCGCATAAACTTTACACTTTACATATCTCAACAGGAAAAAGTCTAACGGTGTAATATCACACGATCTTGGTGGCCAATCAACTGGCCCAAAACGTGAAATTATGTGCTCACCGAAGTGTTCTCTCAATAAATCCATTGATTGATGCGATGATGTGCGCGAAGTTGTGCTGTCTTGCTGAAACCAAATGTCATGGCACGATAACGGTCGCCATTGACTGCTACGTTCGCACCGGCATCATTTTTAAAGAAATACGGCCCACAAACCACACCAAACCGTTGTTTTTTCTGGATGAAGTGTTTACATACCCATTGAGCCAGGAATGGGCCTCACCGCTAAACAAAATTTGCCTCGAAAACATCTGATCTTCTTGGTACTTTGCAAGAGCCCATAGCTTGGGAAGGTCGAGCGGCTTCAGTTGTTGTACAAGCTGTATCTTGTACGCTTTCAATTTCAGATCTCGACGTAAAATGTGCCAAATCGTTCCATACGTCAGTCCAAGTTGCTGCGAATGGCTCCGCTCAGCTACGCTATATTTTCTTCACAACGTGCTGGACGTGATCTATTCGATTGAATATTATCCAATAATGAATGATACGAAGAGTACGCTCAGTCGGCCGATTATGTTGGCCATAAGTTGAGCAAAGTGCACGAAATACATTCCTCAAAGAACGTGAATTTTCGTATTAAAGTTGAACGCTTTGTAAACGTTGTTCCGGCGTAAGTCTATCCATTATGAAATGCCAAACAATACTAAACAAAAATAGCATGACAGCATGACGCGACTCACACGTGATCTGTCAAAAAAAGGTTATTGAAAAAAGTATCTCTACTTGAATCACCCAGTATAGTAAATAAATTTTATGGCAGGTCTTCTGCAAAAGCTTTTATTTAACAAACTCAAATATTTTGCGCTTCGTAAACAAAGTTCAATGCAATTGTTTATGTTTAACTAGCTTGTTGAACCAGGCGTTTCCCGGTGATTGCTTGCTTATCTTTTATTCCTGACCACGGACCATTTTAAATTTTGAATTTTCCTCTATTTGACATTAGTTGGTACTCCTAAAAAGTGTTGTTATCAAACACTCGCGTGATCAAAAATTTAAAAATTTACCAAACGGTAATTTAAATATGCAAATCGTAGATTGTTAATCAGATTCTTTGATTCTATCTTTTGAAATTTTTGAAATTTTAATAGTTTAATTGGTTCAATATTAACTTCTTACGTCTTTTGATTATAATGTATAAGATCCTAATTGTCAATGAAAGTTTTGTACTAATAAAGAAATCGATATTCAAGATTAAATTAAAAGATGTCTACCTTACATAAATATGACTAACATAAGAAAAAATTTATATTTTTAGGGCTTACCAAATGTAAGAGATCATAATTTGAGTACAATTTGTCAATAAAAGGTTTTTTTAAATTGTTTGAAACGAAATTTTTTAACAATAGCTGTTCATGTCTGAAGGATGGTATTGGTGTTTCCGTCTCTGTCCTGTTGGGAGATGATGTTACCATCAGCAATATAACGACAAAACATAGAGCGCTGCTATTATATATACTTTAGCTTAAGTTAGTTTTTCGTTAAATTTTATTTGACCATTATGTTAAATGTTCGTGCCATTTTGTTAAATAATCGTTGCTTAGACTTTGAAGAAATAAGTATCTACTTTTGATTTATATCGAGCCCTTCAGATAATTGTGAAATAAAACATCATTTGTATCACTACAATATTGGAAAAAATCTAAAGGAAAGTGTTTTTCTTTTTATTTACAATAAAAAGCTAAAATTGGCCATAATTAATAACTACCACTTTTTTATTAACACACGCCAAGTTGTTTGGAAACTTGGCTAGCAAATTTACAGGTCCCACAAAACCATTTCAACACACACTTGGTGAAGTAACAATAGCATCTATGAAAACTGCACTTAAATATTTGTTTCAGATTGGTTTCGTATTCAGTTCATAAATATGTCATGTCGAATGACATTTATATATTGGGGTTAATGTACGGGATTCTCTAATGTAAGCAGAATAAATACTTATTTATATAATACAATTTTTTTCATGTAAAATACTATTAAACTTTGATCCCTTAAATAAATCTATACTTTAAAGCTGAAGCACTTAATAATCCTTAAAGGTTGACTATCGAAAAAGTACTTTCCTTATAAATATTTTTCTGATTGCATAGAGCAGCAACACAAATTTTACAAACAAATAATGAATATGAAAAATATATTAAACATTTTACGTTAGTTCATTATTAATGAATTAATGAAGGTCGTTAAATCCAATCGGTTGAGCCGTTTGGTCTTACCGGATTCCCCTTTTTGTCCCGACCTAGTCCAAGTTTTAAAAAAATATATAGCATGTTGACGTTGTCAGGCATAGATATATTTACGTTTAAAATGTCAATAAAATCGGTTCAGCCGTTTAAGCGTGATTGCGGAACAAACAAACAAACTTACAAAGACATTTATAATATATACTCGTATATGGATTAACAATGCTGTGGCAAATTTTGTTTTGCTAAATTTCAAATTTGGAAGTACATATTTTGAAAACACAAATAAAGTTAAGTAAATAATAATAAGTATTTAATATAAAATAATATGACGTATTTTGTGGAATGTCAATTTATTTTGGCCCAATAAAAAAAAAACATGGTCGATTAACATGTGTCTCTTAATTTTATTTTTTCAAAAACAAACAAAACAAATAATAAAAAATTAAAATATATTTTCTTTGTATTTTAATCGGTTGCAATAAAAAAAAGAGGCAGGCATGTGTAGGTTACACGCAGAATTGTAATACAAACACGTTTCACATTTATGAATGAAATGCCAACGAATAATAAAACAACTAATTTTATAAAATCTGACGTAGTTTTAATACTCCAGGATAAACAACATCAACATCATCATCTTTATCAGAACTTTAGCCATAATTAAGAACATGAACAGCAGCCTCATTAAAAACATACCTCATCTTGTAAATAAATTAACCATTGAAACATTTCTAGTTTTCTCTACAGCCACACTATCAATGGCAAACGGAAATGTCCAGAAACCTACACCCACTTATTCTTTCAATAATGAAAACAGGTTGTACAGGTTAAATTATTTATCCTTTAACCCAGAGTTGTACCAATTATTTTTTGAAGACATTGGAATATTTATACATTATCGTTTTAACGTATACACCAACCGTTACCAAGAGTTGTAGGAAACTTGGTTTGCCGGCTCTTTAGGTTAGAGCAGAAATTTGAAAAATTGATTATTTAAAGTCATAGAATGAGCTGCACAGTTCATTCGTCTCGTTTTATTTTCTGCGTGTTTTTGTTTACTTATTTGTTAGCATTCATGGGCGGTATATTAAGTTTGTCATTCCGTTTGTAACACAACGAAATGCTGGTCGTAGAACCAAAAAATCTATATATATATTCTGGGTCCTTATAATGTTCTAAGACAATTTAGCCATGTCCGTCCGTCTGTCCATCTTTTGAAGACACAATAGAGCTGCGAAAAAAAGACCAAGAACAATGAAAGTTTTCCCGATCATTCTTTGTTTCAATGAAATGTTTGATATTGAAAATGGGCAATAACGGCCCAGTAGGATCTCAGTTCTAGACCTCGATATTTTTCTTTACAATTTCTTATAGTTCCCGTACAAATATCTTCCCGGAATATGGCTCTACGGTACATAAATGTCTATTGAAAAACAGTATTCATTCAAAATTCAGCAAAATTTATGCCAATCAGACCCATACAAAAAGTGCTTTGATGATCGAAATGGAGTCCTTGCTTTCGCAAAGTGAGGTATTGGAGTACTGGTATTTGATGGTGGGTATATAAGATTCGGCATGACCGAATATAACTTTTACTTGTTGATTTATTTGTTAGCATTCATCAAAATAATTATTTGTAATAAAGAGACCACAGTTGATGGCATGATTTTATTTTTTGGCCTACATTTTCAAAGCGTGGCATGTTAGAAAAGTTTTAAATTAAAGTATTTGAAATCTTTAGGCACATTTGATCTAGGTTGGCTATCAATTTGAAACGGTAAAAAGGTAACGCTAATTGCTTTATTTTAACGGCAATGATATACATATTAATGATTTGTCTTAAAAGTTACATACAATTTACTTAAATTCAAAATAATTTAACATAAAGCTTTCATTGTTCCCACAAAATCCGGTCACATTACGTAAGCTTTATTTAAATAGCTGGTGGCAACACTACATTAATCTGTCCAAACCAATTTGATCAATTCGCATGTATTTGTACAATTGCTGAGCATGGGAAAAATCAAAAGACCTACAGAAAGAAAATAGTGCTTAATCCGACATTGTCGTATTCAAAGATTGCCACAAAATTAAAGTTTCAAAAAGTACTGAAAGGTATGTTCTAACACATTACAAACAAACCTTAAGCATAGATTGTAAACAAAAAGAAAGCAAACATGTTCATGAACTCAACCTATACAATATGATAGGTGATAAGTTAAAAATGTAAGTGATAATTTGCAGTTTTTTAAATTTTTATATTCTCTTTGCAATTTCTGTTCCCTGCACTTTCTCTTGTGCAAAGTGCAAAACTGTTATAGCTAGCGAAGCTTTAAAAATGTGAAGACATGTTTTCTTGTTCAACGATAGTAAAAGACGCGGTTATAAGAAGAAATTATAGAGAGCGAATTAATTTTTCAGGACAAAACTTTAATTTTAAAGAGTGCTTTCACTTAAATCAAATCCAAGTTGATTTCATTTTAAATATAATTAGAAAAATATAATATTGAAATATATACATATATATACATCCAGAAAAATTATTGCACAATGCATAGCGCAGTCAAGTTTTGTCGGCTGAAAATCAACTTCAACTTGCATTGGTTCGGAAATGCTTGCCAGTACCATGAAACTGCAGCTATGTTGTGTTGCAAAATCAATAGTTTACAGGCTGATCCATAGAGTTGTAGACGTTATAATAGACGTTTTATTTCAAAACATAATGTGGTGGCCCAACGACGTCAGTGGTATTGCTGAAAAGTTTTTTATGATGGGTGGATTCCTCCCTTGTATTTGCGTGGATGGTACAATCATTAAAATTTAAGCGCCTGCATTACACGAGGAAGGATATAAGGACCGGCATCGAAACCACTAAATGAATGTGATAATGATATGCGGGCCAGACTATACATTTTACAGTGTAAATGCAAGCGCGTTACAGAATTCGACTGTAAGTCAAAGATTTAGCAAAGCTTGTTGTCCATTTCCGGATGTTGTTGTTTAGGGTGATAGTAGTTCCGGACTGAAAAACTAGTTGATCCATTATGCCAAAATACCGATAGCCATGCTGAAGAGGCGCATAATTTTTTTAGTTATATTTTTATGCAGTAACAAGAGCACAAAGTACTAACATGTACTCAATTGTATTCCGCACTGTATATACTGTGAGTGTCAAAATTAAGTCAACATCTCATATTATTAAAAGAAAAGCTTAATTATATTATAATAAATAATTATTATATTAGAAAATTATATATCATTTTTATATGGTTTTATATAATAAGTAGAATTGAATTCACAAAAAATAAACAAAAACAAACGCGTTACGCTTCAAAGTCAAAATAAAGTGAACAGTGGCATCATCCTTAAAAAAGACCTGTCATTCCAAAAAAAGTGGCAATTCTTTTCATTTTTCTTTCTACGAAAATATAATGGTAAAGAGCCGTTCAAAATAATTGCAAGTTCAATAGTTTATCATTAAAACAGATTAAGTTGTGACGTTAAGTATTGACAAATTGACAATAGGAAAACAAACAATAGGAAAACAAACATTAATTGAGATTCTTACATAGAAAAGATAAATCCCTGCGTGAAATAGTTAAAATCACAGTACAAATTAAAAAATTATAGACAATCAGGCATGTGATGGAAATCGAATTTGAAAACGAATCAGTTTTGGAAATACATTTTAATGCATTTATAATCTAATTTTTAAAATTTTTGTTTTAAGATTATCTTTAGTAGCCCAATGTCTTTATAAAAGTTTTTAAATACAGAAATATTACGAAAAAAATTTACTTTTACAACTCATTCGTTTTCGTTTTCGATTTCCATCACATGCCTGAATACAGTAGAAATTTTACCCCGTGCGTCTTAAAAAAAAAACTCAAGTAAGAGTTAAAGTAAGAAAATTAAGAGCAAACTCAACATCTAGTGCTGTAAAAATAACTGAAAATGTTACTCCTGGAAAAACTGTAAGAGCGAGTAATATTAGAAGATATATTCATAAAAATTTCCTGTATGGTAGAGTGCCACCTAAGAAGCCCTTTATATCAAAGAACAACCAAACCAAACGTTTGAATTTCGCAAAAAAATATATATAAACGACCCTAAATGAATATAACAATATTTAATAATAATATAATATTCTTTTCACCGTTGAAAGTAAGTTTAAGATATTTGGAGTCAAAAGCCCACCAAAAATATGGCGAATCAAGAACGAAGCCTTTAATAATAAATATTCTACCAAGACGGTAAAACATGGCGGTGGCTCAATAATGGTATGGGCGGCATCAGGGGTCGGTAATTTTACACTGATAGAATTTACAATTAGACCAGTTCTCTAACAACAGGACAATGATCCTAACCATACATTCATAATTGTGAAAAATTGCTTGCTCAAATAATCTCCAGACCTCAATCTAATTATGCACCTGCGGAAATATCTGGACAAAAAAATTAGGCAAAGAAATATTTCTTGCAAGGATAACCTAATGGCAGTAATACAGGATGAATGGAACAAAATTTCGCGTGATTTCACTAAAAAAAAACCCTTTGATTCTATGTCTGGAAGATTGTCAGCTGTGAAAAAGGCAAAAGGACTACAAACATTTTATTTTGTGGCGAAAAATCTGGTACTTTTCCATTAAAATTTAATTTTAAGAAAATCCTTAGTTTTCTAGTTTTTGTTTATAACCTACATATGTATTTTACTTAAGTTCCTTATTATGCAACATATTTTGCTTTAAATTTGTACTTGTAGTACATATAATAAAACATTTTTTGTTATACAATATTAGGTGTTTGCTTTATATTGACGCTCACAGTATGCATTATAGTGGAAGGCCAATGTAAGCGGTATGCGACCGCGGGCGGCCATCGGCTGTTCTTTATGCATAAGATCATAATTTTAGATGCTTTAGCTAATCTGCCTTCATTAAACCAGGCTATGTCGAATTTTCAAGCAATTTTCAGTATTATTTTTCTGTTGTTGTTTTCCATCGCTTAGAACTCGTACAAAAATATTCCAACTGATTACTTTATTGAAAACTATATTTATTAATAAGTGCACAAACAATTCAAATTCAACAGAATTTAAATCATATAAATTGTTCAAAAAATTACATACTACCAGGAAATATGTTAGAAAATTCAATAATGCTTTAAACTATTTCTTTAGATAATCTAACTGAATTGAGTTTTCAGCTACACTCAACTTTTATTGAAATATTTTCATGTTCCCTTTAAAAATTTGTATTGATTATTTAAAAGAATTTTCTTTGTAATCTCAACAATTTTACAAACATCCTTCGTAGAATTTCAAACTTATGATTATTTTCTGAATATTTTTGTGTGCGTCTGGATGTATAACAAAACACAGACACGTGTCTTTTTCAGTTATATTTTATACAGAATTTAATATGTACGAGTGCAATTTAAAAAGTTATTACAAAGCCATATAAATGACTGGTTGTAGTTTTTCAATAAGTTGTTTTTAAAAGCCAAGAGCCAACATAATGCTGTCAAATGCCACCTGAGAAGAGAACGTTTGAGAACATTCGAGAACGTCTAACGTCATTTAGTTTGTGGTGGCAAAATCTTCACTGTTGTTTCTGCTATAAATTATGCAAAATTCGACTATGTTTGCACAAGAGCAAGGGAGAACACTCTTTGAAGGGAGAACACTTTGATCGGAATCCATGGTCATTGAATGAATCCTCTTGCAAATATTGTGAAAGCTAAATCTAAAGAACTTTTCAGCCTGGCTCTCGTTCGCAATTAAATACACACAAGTCATAGATACACAAGTAAAAAATTTGCATTATGTCCTTGATTTGACGTTCACAATACGGATGAGAGTATGAATTTGTATTAATTACAAATGTCAGTTCGTACATGTAGCCGTTCTCATGAACGTGAATCTGTGAGTAAGTGAATGATTGAATCACTATAACGGTTACAACATCCTGCCTGATTTCAAGTATGTTATAGTTTTGTGTTTTTGTATATTTTAATTTCAATTTCGATACATGTTAAATATTATTGATATGAATTTATGTCAACAAGCTTCTTAAGTATTATGTAAAATTGGACACGACTTTATATTAAATACAACAATTGTTGGGGAAATAAAGAAAAGCTTGTATAGAGAGGGCACTTTTTATTGCATACAAATGTAGCTAATAAAGACAATTTTAAAATGTTTTTTGTCATTTATTTTTGGTTCAATACTAAATGGTTTATTCTAACAAGAATGAATAATAATGCACAGTGGTTTAGAAACGTTTTATTTTGGAAATAATTCGGTATCTCGAGAGCTATTACAGATATCGTAACGAAATTTAATACGGTTAGCGTTTAGGTGTTTTCAAAATTATGTACAGCTTTTTTGTCGTTGTAGGCAGTAGAAAGGATCCAGTCTCACAAAAATCGCCAAAAACCCATCCGAATGAGCTGAATTTAAAATTTTTGATCTACAAAAACTACGCTTGCGTGTGTAGGGGAAAGGGGGGCACGTTTATACCCGGGCACCTTTGAACTATGTTGATAAAATCTCAGTTTAAGCCTAAACCGAGTTTTTTACATGGCAACCTTGTTTTCTAGCAATGTTAACAACATTTGCTAGTTTTTTCAGTCGTCGACCGAATGTATGTAGTTGAGTGAACAAGTTTTCGCATTTATTTTTTTTTGTAGGAGTGTAAGAAGTATTCAGTGATCGTTTTCTTTCGTGAAAGAAATTTATTGCAGTCCAAAATTCTTATTAAGTTCCTTAATATTTATGTAAAAAAAATATTTATTATAAATTTCCGTGAAATGGCATGCCAGTTCAGGTTTTAACAAAGAAAAATGGGGCACCTTTGAACATGTTAATTTATCAACCGAAGTACCAAACATTGTTGATTCTCTCTTATTTTCTGAAGATGACGAATCCAATGCTAATCATGATGCTTTAAAGGAAAATGTAATGTCACCTGAAATCGCAAGGCCTTTTCCGCCTTAATATTATAAAACTTATTTTTGATCTGAATTTTTTTTATTTTTTAATTATTAATGTTTATGTTTTTTCTAATAAATAAATCGAATTTATTATATATATAAAATATATAACTGTTTATGTTATTTTTGGACATAAGCGCTACAAGAAAAAATTGCCGTTCAAAACTGCCCCGTATGGGGGCACATTTCAACACAATGACTTCATCCATTAAAAAAATAAAAAAAAAATATAAATCGAACTAAAAATAAGTTACTTGTAGACTTAACCCTATACCGCATACAACGCCAAATATGGCTTTTTACTTTTACTGTGATTTCTCTTTACGGTAACGGTACTTTTGCAAATGTTTGTCTTATCTATCATTCTTTATTTGTTGTTTTCTTCTGAAATTCAAAGTGTAGTTATTTAAAAACAATATATATATTTATTTCCATATATATTAGTTAACTTATGTAAAAAGTCAATAATTCAAAAATATAAATTTGTATGTGGCTTGAAAGCAAAAAGTGTTCTAAGGTGCCCCCCTCTCCCCTATGTTATCTATTTTAGGTCAAGAAATATGTGAAGATAAATTCGAATTTAACTAGCACAGACAAAAAACACATTTTCTAACATTGACAATGTTATAGTCAACAGACTAGTGTTAAGCACTTAACAGTCATATTTACTTGAATTTTGAAAAATTTAGCTTTTAGGATGAAATTATTTCACTACATTATCCATCTTTAAGTCCCAAGCTTTTCAACAATTCCAAATACTTTTATATTTACTCTTCAGAAGCTCCACAAACCTTGCCCTCTTTCACAAAAAAAAAAATTTATTATTTACTTTTTATTAACAGTAGCGTTATTTGTTAGAGTATCTCAATTATTGAAATAAACATTGCAATTTTATAAAGTCGCTCACTTATAATTATGATGTAAATATATTGAAGTGCACAGGAAATGACCGCGACATAATAAAATGCGATTTTCTGTTAACTTTAAAATAAAAGTTATATCCTGATTTTTTTTTTTAATAAAATAAGAAAGTCAAACAAGCCTTAAGAACTTCTCAGTGGTTTGGCAAACCGAAATTTTTTACCATTTAGTGATTCCATACAGGTTCTTTATTTTACATTATTCAGTTTTAGCTTCCTTGTAAATTTCTAGTCCTAAATTTTTAGGATAATCTAACAATATTGATGAGGAATTGTATTATAGTTGATGTTATAGTTTGAGGTATTGTAATAAATTTTCTACAAGATAATTACGACAATATGAAGAAATATATTGCATGAAATCCATTGCCAAATATAATCATAATTTCTAAAATCCACAAAGTATATTTTGGGAAAAATTATTTAGAATTTGTTTCCTTATAAATACTACTCGTACAAGAGTTTAATAAACTTTTTGAAATGTGTTGCAATTAAAAATCTTCATAAATTTCCAAAAATGCAATAAGTTATTTGCAAATATATTTTATTATTATTTGCCTTAATTCTCGTGTTTTCTATAATTTTGTTCAATTCAAAAATAAAAAGAAACATAATTCACCTAACAAATGTTTGGCACACGTTCCAATAAAATATAGAACAAGAAATTTTAAATAAAATAAGAAAATAAAAGACCACTTATGGAAGCTAATAAACGATGACACAAGTTGATAAAAATTATTTGAAGAATAGCAAAAATAAATCAACAAAAACGAAATTTAAAATGAAACAGCATTTTCTTTTTGTTGTAAACATTGGAGATTTGCAAAAAGAAAAAAAAACAGAATAAATGACGAGCCAAATACATTAAAATTAATTTGAAAATTATTTTGGAATTCCTAAACAAAAATAGTTGGAATAAGTTACCATAAATAGTAAAAGAACTGTAAACAATTGTAAATAGAAAGAAGTACGAGTATGCAGATCTGAAAAGTTTTAGGGCACGTGGACTTGTACACGGATATCTATGAAAGTGATTAATTTTGGAGGGGGTGTTTAAGGTAAATGTGTTTTATTTAAAGGTCAACTTTTTATTATTGCAAGCTACATTGCGCCCTTTTTGCTATCATTTACCGTGAATTTACTTAAATTTAATTTTTCAGCAATTTTACGGCATGAATAATGATTTTGTAACAAATTAATCACATTGTTTCAGTTGGTGTTTTTCTCATTTTTAAAGATCTTTTAATTTTTATATATATTGGATTTGTGCTGATGTTTGTAAGCCTAGAAATATTGGTGCAACTGATCGACTCAGAATCCCTTCCTGAGTCGATTAAACGATGTCCGTCCGTCCGTCCGTCAGTAACCCCCCAGGTCGCAATTTTGAAGATATTTCGATAAAATGATGGATGAGATTGAAACTGGTAGAAATCGGTGCATTATTTCATCTGGCCCCCATACAAATGTCCTCCTGAATTGGGGTTTACCGATCATAAATGTTTGAATTATGCAAGTATGCAAACAAATTTCACCACAAATGAGTGGTAAATGAAGTCAAATCAGATCTACAAATTTTGTGCAGATCGGTCTATAATTTATCATAGCTCCCATATAAGGCCCGCTTTCGAAAATCCCTTTAAAGAATGTAACTCACTTAAAAATATCGGTATCCAAATAATATTGAACAAAAATATGTTTCATATAAATAAAAATAATATGGTACAAGCTTATATAAGGCCCACTTCCGAAAATCACTTTAAAGACCATAACTCTCTCAAAAATGTTGGTATCCAAATAATATTGAACGCAAATATATTTCATATGTATACAAATAATACGGTACAATATTATTATGATCGGTCCATAATTAGTCGTAGCTCCCAAAATTTTATAAAAATGTTGGTATCTAAATAAAATTCAACACAAATAAGTTTCATATACATCAAGGCATCATCCTTGTGCAAAATAAAACTACTGTCATAGTAGTGGAAATTCCATGGTGTAACTATACAAGTGCAAATCAGCAACAAATACAACATAATACAGAAACAACAGGCATTTTGTTTGCGTAAAATAATGTACTACTGTCAAAAACACTTGAAAAAGTATTAGTTTTGACATACATAAGTAAATTGTAAACAAAGTCAGTCAGATGAGCTACTGCATTCACTTGTATAGTTCTTTGTTTGAAAGTGTAACGGAAATGTGTCTTTCAAAATAATTGCAAATTTCATAATTTATTATTAAAAGAGATTAAGTTAGTAGTGAAAAATTTCCAATGGGAAAACAAACAGCAATTGGGACTTGGCAAATCATAATAGACTTACATAGAAAAGGGAAATACCTGCGTGAAATAGGTAAAATGGATAAAAAGGCATCACTGTACAATAAAAAAAAAACCCCCCACTAGAAGTATCACAATTCCTTGGCCTGGACCTCACTGCAGAACCCTTTAATTGCAACTTATATAGTCTAGCTATTACAATAACAACAAAAAAAACTGACGTTAGTGCTATAGTAAGAGAAGTAAGAGCAAATCCCACATCTAGTGCTATAAAAATAGCTGAAAGTATTATGAAAACTTCTGGAAAACCGAGTACGATTAGAAAATGAATGCTTAGAATAGCAGTATCATAGGTAAATGTTGATGTGTGAGTTCGATTGTTTGATGGCAGATCAGTTGTATATGTATATCAAGTATTAGAAGGGTCCCAGGATACTTTCTTAAGCTACTCCTGCTTCAATAGGTTGTGCGGAGCTTAAAAGATCTGCTTTAAGCTTAAATGTGCGACCAGTTAAGTAGCTTTCCAATATTTTATGTGTTTTTGCGGGTAGGTTTATTTTCAATTTTTCATTTTATCAAACGCTTGAGAAATGCCGATAAAAAGAGCGGAACACTATTTGTATTCTTCAAATGTTTTCCTTGCGATATTTACAAGTCTATCAGGTATGTGATGGAAATCGATTTCGTTCCAAAAGCGAACTAAAAAAGAAAACAGGTGTCATGGCAACACATACATATTATCTTTCGTTTTGTTTTTAATTCGTTTCCTTTTTAAAAACGAATTCCATTTCATGTTCCATTCAAAATGTAAGCTAAAAAGAATGTGATGAATAACGAAAATTCAATGTTTAAACAGTTTTAAAACCGAGAAGATAATTGTGCACGTTTTAAAGAAAAAAAAAGGAAATTTAAGTTCAAACTTAAGCTTAAATATTTGGAAAATATATCCAAATTTGAGAATTACGTTTTTTTGTTACATATTCCTCGCTGATCACTCTCACATTTTTCTTTTTTTTACCTAAAATAGTAGTGTAAAGAGCGGGGACACAAAAATTGCGTTTTTTTTTTAATTGGTCCACATACATATGTACATAAAATTTTCAGGGGAGAGCATACAAATACTTCTCAGGAGAAGTTCATGGTAACTTTTATGGAAAAACAGCCACAACTGGCAAAACAAAACTTTTAAAGGTGATAGAGTTGAAGTAGAAAGGCTTTGGCAAATGTTCGTTCAGGAGTTAAATAAGCTTGGCCCACCTTTGAAAAAGTTGGATAATCCAAATAAAACCGACCTTGTTTATACGAAAACATTCTTTGAACCTAGTTACCTGCATATTCAATGGGTCTGAAGCATCCCCCAATCTTTTTCGTTGTGATTCGAATTATTTATTAATAAAAAAAATCTTGATAAATTTTTTTTATAAAAAACAACTTTAATTTATTAACAAAAGTTGTTATTTTCACTTGAAACAATTTGAAAAGAAACAAAAATAGAAAATAAAACCGTTCGAATTTGATCACATCTTACAATAAAACGTTCGTTTTTATATTTTTAGATTTTATTTGAAAACCGATCGATTTCCATCACATACCTGTATGAGTTTATTCGATAGCATTGTCTTTTCGTATAACTTGTTCATGAGTATCTTCTCAAATAGCTTTGATATATTCGACAATAGGCTGATGGGTCTATCTGATTCTACTTTTGTGTGATCTTTGCCCGGTTTAGAAATCATGGTAACCAGTGACAACCTTCATTTCATAGCGTTAAAAATAATAAGTTTTATTTTTTGTTATCCGGTATAGCTCCATGTCGTTACTAATTTTGTCAATAACAGGTGTTTTCTTAGATTCGAAATCAACAATTGCCTGGGAATATCTGGACCAAAAATTAGGCAAATAAATATTTCTTGCAAGTATAAGCTAAAGGCTCTACTACAGGATGAATGGAACAAAATTTCCCATGATTTTAGTAAAAAAACCCGTTGATTCTATGACTAGAAGATTGTCAGCTGTGATAAAAGCAAACGGAATACAAACAAAATATTAAATACAATATTTTACATAATTTTTAAATATGTACCTGTTTACTTTATTTTGAAGCGAAAAATCTGGTAATTTTCCCTTAAATTTAATTAGTATTTTAGTTTATGTTAATGAATTATATTTAGCTTAAGTTGCATATGAATTATGCAATACGAGTATATTTTGTTTTACATTTGTGCTTGCAGTATATACCATAAAACATGTATTTAAACAATATTAATTATTTACTTTATATTGACGCTCACAGTATATGAATTTTGCTAATCAAACTATTAAACTATAATCCTCGTGCAAATTTATAAAACACATTTTTATTTAAAAATTACAAATTATATTACATAAAATAAAAGTTCTAAGTATTCAAATATATAATAAAAATAAAAAAATTTTAAAACCTACAAAAAATGCAAAATTTCATCAAATCATTTATTTTTCAAATTAATACAAACTATCAATTATAATATATAAATTATTAATTAATATTGCAGATTTGTGTTTGAGAGCTGTAAATTCTATTCTCTGATTTCTCTCAAAAAAAGTCTATAATTTCAAAACATTTTTAATGTAATTCAGAACATCTTGATTGAGTAGTATACCCAAATGATCGACGCCAGATAAAGCTAATGTTGAAATATTCGCTGTTTGATAACCAGCCCAGTGATGGCAGGCTCGTAGAGAACGTCTATTTACGGTGCCATCACCAATGCCCATAATTATTTTGGGTACATCATCGGAAACGTCATCTTTTTTGTAGCGTAATCTTAAGAATCAAGTAGAAAATGTTGTTTATAAAGAAATAAGTTAATTATTCAGGGGTTTCATAGAAACCAATATTGTCAGAATTGGTTTTAAAACCGACAAGATACTAGAAATATCTCGATATTTATTGAACGTGTAGCAGTGCCCTATGACACCAAAGCATTTTTTCTTGTAGGTTTTAAAACCAATTCTGACAATATTGGTTTCTATGACACAAAACTTAGTTTTGTTTATTTTGAATGTGATAGTTCTTCAAGCTGTTGTTAAAATATATATAAAGAGTGCTGGAATAAATCATGCGAAATAATGCAAAGAAGAAAAACTTAATAATAAATAACTTTTTTTATTTTTACTGTCAAACTTCTAATGATCTAATGGTGAATCTTATCAGGTGAAGCTTATCAGTATAGCTTTCTATGAACCGCTTTAAAGGTCATAAGTTAATTGCCTGAATTTTATAAAAAGTGTTAATTGGCTGGGAGAAATTGTAAGAATTATTATATTATTATATTATAAAAAAAGTTTTTCTAAACAATGTGTAGCATGTTCAGGGAAATAAAATTTATTAACAAATTTGACATCATTAAATTTTATTTCAACTGGCAAATAACAGAAACAATAGTAATAACTTTTTTTCAATGTTGGCTTGTGTTTTAAACTTATTGTCTTCTCTCGATTTATGTCGAGCTTTCTCAGAAATCGCACTATACGAGTTGTTACAGATGGCATCTCAGCAGACGAGTTCAATGTTGAAACAGGTGTACCCCAGGACTCCCTACTATTCCCTACTTTATTTCTTATCTTTCTAAATTCTTTTGCAACTTTACACCTGTTGGAGATTGAGACAATGTGACAAAACATGGGTGATACACTTAATCAAAATCTTGTGACAATCTCCAAAAGAGGTTGTGAGAATATAGTCGCTTTTAATGCACTTCAGACTCAATTTTCTATGGTATGGTAAATATTAAGGAATCACGGAAATACTTCACTTCATCTGATCTCCTTATTATTTACACTCGGTATTTCGAAGTGGGCTGTGTTTCACTGTGTGATTGATACTTTAATGGAATGTGTTCTGCTGAAATTAGGGAACTTGTTCCCAAAGAATAAGAACGCTGTACACGATCTTCAGTAAGGGCACATTTATTGGACAGATGGAAAACTGTACGTTGAAGATTACGCAAAAGTATTGCAAAATCAAATGCCGCTCCTTTGGAAATGTATGCAGGACAATTATCCCACACTTGCAAACTAGTCTTAACAAAACTTAAATTTTTGCTTAAAAGTTTAAGCAAAACAATTTCCATGTTGTGAAGTGGCCGTCACAACGACCGGCCGTCAAAAACCCTATTAACTGTTGTTTCATAATCAATTACACATAATCGCTTATTCGATTGTTTTGAAATTTTAGGAACACGAACCCTAACATGAAGAGTTTATAAATAGGAAGACGAATTTTATTCTATAAATATGAATGTTATTGGTTTAAATCACGAAAATAATTACTGAGAACTTATGCGGACCAAGTTTTAATGAAAACAAACCGAATAATCACACATTAGCTCATTCACACGATGAATGAAAGAGCTTAAATTTACTCTAGCTATATTTAAAGAACTATCACCATCATTTCAAAATAAACAAAATATGTAATAGAAAATTCAGCACTTACCTTTCCACTGTATTCAAACCATCACCATACAGACAATGCAGCTCAACACCTGGAGGACTAAAGTTCAAAGTATATTGTAAATTATCTTTACGCATCTCCCACGCTGTAGGATAACCAATATCATTGAAAAACTCTTGCAATTGTGACATGGTATAAACACGTGATGGCGTCTCTACCAAAACCTCAGAGCTTCTCCAAAATAGAGGCGACGGTAAAAGCCAGGCTGAGGAGGGATTTGTAATTTGTTCAGCTTTTAAAATTTTGCCACTCAGGAAAAACGAATCGAGATCATCACCCATGGCAAAGACTTTTAAAGCTTTTATACTACCCGCCCAAGCTCCAGCCAAACTTATTTGTCTTTCAACATATTTCTCTTTCCATTGGGCATCTTGATGTTGCAGAAACACCAACGTCATGGGACTGCCCATGCTGTGTGTTATAAAGGTGACGGGTGTTTGATGATTAGCTTCATAAGTGTCTTCGACTAGTTTCTTTAAATCAATAAAGAATTGTTTATGTTCATCTGTGTATGTGTTATAGAAAATATTAGTTTAATAAGAAAGAATATTTGATTTATGACTTACTTGGTGCTTTACGAAAATCGTAAGGAGCGCCGTGAAGATTTACTTTTCTCTCGTAGCCCATGTCTACCAACATATTAGCGATATCTTTGAAATAAGCACCAGCCTTATTGTGTGTAGGATCTATCCATTCTACTACCTCGGGATCACCCCAGCCGGGTATGCGTATCTCAACGCCTGGTGTATTATGGGTAGTACGTGTTACGTTGTCATAATACAATTTAACATTTTCTACCCAGCAGTAGACAGCCGGTATCACTATAAGTTCCAAATTCAACCATAGATTAAACCAATCAGATTTACTGGCACACCATATGGGCGATGAAGATTTGTTTAGTTTTGCATCTACTTGACTCCCACCATCGCCGGGAACTTAAGGAAAATATTTCAATTATAGTTTCATTTGCGATTATTATTTATTTGTTTAAAGTTTTGCGAGTTTCAATTGTTAAAGATGCTGGTTAGTTGTATGGTTATGAGTATGATTTTAAACATGCTATATGATTTTTTTTTTTTTTGCAATTTACATTTGTAATGTACGCTTTTTTATGGTAAAACACTAATAGCAAACACAAACATTTAAAGATTACTGTGCACTTTTTTTAAATTAAATTAAAAATCAACAAATTTTCAATAATAGAAAATATAACTTTTTATATACATACATACTACATACATATAATTAAACACAAATAATAAGAAATTTAACTGAAAAATTTTTTGCAAAAAAAATTAACTTAAAAGTTATTATCATGTTCAATAAAATAGTCTAAAGACTGTGAAATAATAAAAGTTTAAGAAAGAATTATTAAAATTTTATGCTCAGCCGAGTAAGAATAAGGGATCCATTTATTTTCTAAGAGTTTTTAACTATTATTTATAATTTCAAATACACTAAATATGAAAGGTAACCATTTTTTAAAGCAATTTTACATTTTGTTAAGCAAATTCGAACTTGAATTTTTTCTCTGAAGCTTTATTATTAAATATTGTATATATATGAGGAAAGATATTATACCCTTTGTTTAATTTTGAAAAATAAAAATTATAACATCATCAGACTAACCTTCGATATTTTGTTAGTCTGTCCGTATAAGACATTAAAAAAAAAAACTACGGCCATATACAGTGTTGGACTTATAATTAGTCGTATTTTCAGCATATATATTTGTTCATATATTTTAAAAATTTAGTTCAACATATTAAAACTAATAACTACAAATAGTAAAGTAACAAATTATTAATAAGTTTAAAATAAAAAAAAATAAAGAAAACAAGTAAGAAAGTATAGTCGGTGAAGCCATATAATACCCTACACCCAGTATATGTATAAAACAGTTTTCAGAAATGGGCGTTATATAGGAGATTTAACCTATTGTGGACCGATCATCTAAAAATTTTGTGTCATGATGTCTGTGAATATTATGTATGTTAAACTTTATCTTGATATAAATACTTTTAAAAAAGCTTAATTTGAATTACGGAGAGGGTCTTATATGGGAGTTTCGAATAATTATGGACCGACCATTATAAAATTAGGTGTCATTATTTCTATATATAAGAAACTTATTTGTGTCAAATTTTATTTGAATACTAACATTTTTAAGAAAGTGAATTTCGAAAGTGGGTCTTATATGGGAGCTACGACTAATTATGGACCGATCATAATAAAAATGTATCGTATTGTTTGTATACGTATAAAATATATTTGCGTTCAATATTTTTGAGTGAGTTATGCTCTTTTAAGTTATTTTCGGAAGTAGGCCTTATATGGGTGCTACGACTAATTATAGACCGATCTGCACAAAATTTGTATACTTGCTTAATTCAAACATTTATTATGGGTACATTCCAATTTCGGGAGGACATTTGTATGGGGACCAGGTGAAATAATGGACCGATTTTCACCAGTTTCAGTCCCATTTGTCCTTGGGCCAAAAAAATATTACTTACCAAATTTTACCAAAATATCTTCAAAATTGCGATCTGTACTCTGCGCACAAGCTTTACATGGACAGCCAGACTGAGGGACATCGTTAAATCGACTCAGAAAGTGATTCTGAGTCGGTCGGTATACTTTAAGGTGGGTGTTGGACCAATATTTCTGGGCGTTACAAACACCAGCACAAATCCAATATACCCTTCCCCACTATGGTGGTGTAGGGTATAACTAACTTAACACCAAAAACGCAATATCAAATTGGTCACATAATTAGAAACTAAATAAATATATGCATAAAACCTTAGTGAGGTTTAACAAAACGGACTTATGTTTTAATATTTTGTTGGATAACCATTGTTTTTGTTTTTGACAACACTGGCATGTTTGCAGAGATATGTTTTTCCAGCTATGTTGCACCAACTGAAACAATTTATCATTAGAATTTTTAGTAAACAAAATAAAAGAAAAAAGTAAGTATGCAACATTTAATAACAGTTTTCGAATTATTGCGTTTCTTTCTTGTGTTTGGCGTTGCAAAGAAATTTTGTCCCCACAATTTGCATTGAGCGTCATTTTTTATAAATCAAGTAATATTACTAGTTTTCAATTTCAAGTTTAAATAAAGTAAATAACGTAAGGAAAGTACAAACTTTAATTATTTCAAAAGTGAAAAAGCGAAAAAAAAATCTATCAAAAAAGTGTGCATTTGCGTAGTTTTTGTGAACACCATGGTAAGGACGCGATAAAATTTTATGAGCTAATTTTTTTAAAAGTGAATTTATTAAATTTAAAAAAGTGAAGTTCACAATCATTGTTTACATGGTTTCAACTCATTTTTTTATAATTTGTGAATTTGAGAAATAAATTGCCTACGAAAAAAAAACCAAAATAGGCAAACATTGCATGAGCATCACTTTTGATATATATTGCTTCATAGATTAAAATGCTTAATTTTGATTTTATTTTTTAATTTTTGAAACAACAAAATTAACGACGGCTGAAAGAGCTCGGAGATATCGAGAGAAAATAAAGCTCGATAAAGCGCGTAATGACGAATATAAAAAAAGATGAAAGAAAGGGTATAATCGTGGTATATTTGAGTTTAATTTTTATTGTTACTGACGGATTCTGTTTTTGCCACAAACTTAATTCGAAATTGGTAAAAATGAATGAGAATGAAAAAAAAAACAAAGCCGCTTGTCATTTCATGAAGTTTATACAGATTCAAAATAAGAATTCGAAAGAAAATTTATAAATTAAGTTATCATTTTGTGTCAAATATTTACATATGTGTATAAGTTTCTTCAAAAATTACTTCCTTTTTTCCATTTTTGTTAAAGACATCAAAGAATATGAACATGTTTTGTTTTTTATGAAAATTTTTGGTTTTTTGAAGAATTGTTGTTTTTTTATTTACTTTTTGTAAAAGAATACCCTTTTTTAAACTTTAGATTTGGCATTATTTCTTCTTTACGTTCAACAAAATCTCTTGATCGTCACAAAATATCTTGAGCATCACACTTAGTTTTTTTTTTTTTAAACCGCTTATAATTGCATTTTTTTTAAATACATTGTTACAAGCCTATTACTTTGCAAGTAACCTCTAAGTTCAAGTCTTTTTTTAACAAAAATTTACATATTTTCATATTAAAATAGAAATCATAGAAAACCTAAAAAAAAATCCAAAATATTGATTTTTTGAGAGCCTAAAAGTACCACCGGATTCTTTATCAATTTCTACAACAATTGTCCACTCTTACAGGCGAATTGAAAAAACTTTAAAAATAAGCAAAACAAAACTCGTTGTGTACGTTTTTTTTTTTAAATTGACCCATATACAAATTTAAAAGTTGTTTTGCGTTTAAGTTTGTGAATCAGGACCTTAATGGCTATATATACAATTAAAGTCCTTAATAAATATCCCACTCTTAGTGCAAATCAATTTGAATTCGTTGTTTTAAAATAAGTTTTAAAATGAATATATTTGTTTAGCAAATCTTAAATCAATTTGAAAATTTAATTGTTGAATTTTAAATTTTAATGAATAAATAAATTTTAATAAATAAATAAATAAATAAATAAATATTGACATTACTGTAGCATTATTGATAGGCATAGAAAAGGTGATTTGGCGGTAAGTTAAGTATGTATTACAGAAAATACAGATGTTGTTTTAAATAAATAAATAAAATAACCATAAGAGTATTTTAGCGGCAACTTTATTTTCAATTATATTTATAACAAACACATAAATGTCCATGTAGGAAACAAATATAGAT
Organism: Bellardia pandia; assembly: GCA_916048285.2. NCBI lineage: Eukaryota > Metazoa > Arthropoda > Insecta > Diptera > Calliphoridae > Bellardia > Bellardia pandia. Next base: position 42,242,975 of record OU696530.1, read on the forward strand.
TTAAATAATCTCTTTCAACAGATAAGTAAATACATTTATTTACAAGCTTTAAAATTTTATGAAAAACAGTAGAATTATTATATTTATGAACTATTGAAATAGTATTTGCATGTGTATTGTTCCTTTCTTATTATCAAATTAAATAATTTACTTAGTTCTTGACATTTATTTGCTGCATAAGATGGGGCTTTTACTGAGTTTACTTGATGGTCATAAAAACATAATGAAAATTAAAATAAAATATAATATTTATTTGCATATTTCCTTATAATTTGAAAGTCTTAAGTCTTTTATTTGGTATTGGGAGCAATATTTGAATGAATTTTAATGCATTTTGATAAAGTATTATAAAATATTAAAGCATATAATTTAATTTTTGTGATAACGTAAAATTGCTTTTACAATTTACACAATAAACAAAACAGTCACTATATACAACTATTCTCAATGTATGTGCATAGATATGTAAATAAGTTTGTATGATAAATTTTTGATAAATTTATGCTATTAATAAAAAACCTAATAAATTTAAGAAAAAAATTGGAAAAGATGGCAGAACATAGCTAAGACGCCCGAAAGGTGCCGAATATAACCCTTGCTTCACAACCAAAACTTTTAAACACGGTGGTGGCAGTATAATGGTGTGGGGTTGTTTTTCGTGGTACGGTGTAGGACCGTTATATTAGACAAAGGAAACTATGGATAAGAATCTATATGTCCATATCCTAGACGAAGTGATGCTGCATTATGCGGAATGAGAAATGCCCCTTAATACCACTTAACCAACAAGATAATGCGAAAAAGTGGCTTTTGGACAAAATTTGAACGCAATAGCTTGCCCCAAGCAATCGCCGGACATTAATCCGATAGAAAATTTTTGGAAAATAGTAAAGAAAAAGATTGGGCCAATAAAATCCAAAAACAATGAAGAATTTTGAAAGAATATTCAGCGGGCATGGTATAGCATTTCCGCCTAAACTTTTTAGCATCCGGTGGACTCAATTCCAAAAAGATGTATGACCGTAATCAAGAACAACAGATACTGCACCAAATATTAATTTAAGTAATTTTAATTTTTCTTTTTTGTAGTTTTTTAATAAATTTTGTAATTCAACATATTTTTATGTCCGCCCTAAATCCTAAAACTAGTTTTTTATATTCTTTTAGTTTAAAAAATTTAAACAAAATGTATTTTTTTCATCATATCGTTGGTCTCATGTAGAAAGGCCCTAACTCGCTATTTCGAAATTAGTTTTTTTTTGCTATTCCAATGCATTTAACGCAAATACACCTCCTCACAAAAATTTATTGCAATAGTGTAAAAAATAACACTTTTATAAGCAGTTGTACAAAAAAGTTACATGTTGAATATTACAGTTTCTATTATGTTTTTACCTTCTCCTGTAAAGTTTCAAATATGCGAGTTAGGGCCTTTCTACATGAGACCATCGATATACAAAATTATTTCAACTGACCCTATTTGTGGCCGTAACTGTATATATCGTTTAATAAAGAAATGTAGTTTACAAGATATAGCTAAATACCTATATTAGAAACTTTGGAGCCCCGCCCACTCGAAAATAGGCGTGGCCGACAAAATTTTTTTATTTTAATCATAATTTAAAACTATATTAGTGATAAAATTTGGGAAGTGATTTTAAAAATGTCACTAAAACCGACTTAAGCTATTAATAAAATATGTATTTAAATATGAATCATTACTCTAAATGATAACAAAGTACACAAAAGACATAAAATTAAGTAGCCATAATCAGGGACAGGCCCTTTGCAACACAACTATAGATAAACTAAAAATACTATAATATGTAAAAAGGCAACCATCATAAAAAGAACAATGCATAATAAGCCACAGATAAATTTATAAATATTTAATGAAAAACGATAATTCAAAGAAAATTTATACACTTTAACCAAAGATAACGCAATTAATTTAAAATATGCAAAAAATAAAAAATGATGTTAATACTATGTACATACATATAGGTGCAATGAAATTTAATAATATTTAATGGAAAATGCTGATTCAATGATAATTGATACACTTTAACATTTACTAGCCAGTTTAATTAAGCATAACAAAGAAAAGATTAAAACAATACTATATAGGAAACTTACCAAATATCACCGGAGACAGCCGTTTTTCATCCTTTGGCTTAACAGCAGGAGTCTTTTTACGTGAAAATGGCCAAAAGCCTTGGCTAGCATGAAATATGGTTAAAACAATAAAAAGTGTCAATAGAATTTGTCGCATTTTATTTGTCGCACACACAAAGTTACGAGATCATTAATTTTCTTCTATAATAAAAATGCTCAAAATTAAAGCTTTTCCTCAAAATATATTCTGAAATTGCCGCCGTTTTTAGGAGTCTATTTTTTTCTAGCACTAAAAAAATTTTTCACTTTTTTGCTTGGCTGCCAAACAAAGAATTTATGATATTGTTGCTTATTTTATAAACTAATTTTTGGTAGAATTGTGTAGTTGTTGTTGCACTTTAATTGTTCTCTTGCGTTGCTTGAATACGATTAAAAACAATTTTATTATTAATAATACGACTTTAATGGTTGCTTTTGTTTTTTTATTAGCAAGTTAAGAAAATACAATAATATCGAACCAACTAAAACGAAAAAGAAAAAGCAACTGAAGTTTAGCAGCTGACCAGAATTCGTCGATGCAAAATTTTCAACGGCGTCGGCTGAGAAAAAAATGTAACTGCAAATAAATACCAGGGAAGGAAAATTTAATTTTTTGAAAATTTTTATGCAAATAAAAGTATAAAATAGTAAATAATTATATGCTTAATTTTGAATCAAAAATTTACGAAAAAGTATTTTTTTTTAAATATTGTTAACAAAAGTTATTTTTTACATGTTGATTATATGCAAAAAATAACCTGTGACATCAAGTGCAGAGAGAGGAAATTTTGTTTACATTATTTGCACAATCTTTTTTATTTGATTCATGTATTTATTTAATATTATATTGTTATATCATATAATATTGTTATACTTAAGATTATCTATCAAAAATACTGTTATACATACTTTCGATTTTTGTAACCTTTTTGCGGTATTTTCGTCTTTCAATTTAAACATACATACTTTCATAAACATAAATTACAAAAATCTTAATTCACACAAATCAATTTTTTAAATGCTTTTTTATTTTTAAATATATTTGGGGTTTATCTGTATATAAATGTTAATAATAAATTTTAACATATTTAATTTAATTTAAATTTTAGCACTCATTATTTGAACTTAATTTTTATAATAGTTTTAAACAATTTAATTAAATCAAATATCGCCAGTTTTAGCTTTTTTAGACTTTTAATTACAGCGTTTTTTGTTTCAGTACATGTTGATATCATTGATTTTGGCCTTGGCGCTTTTTTATTTGTATACATTTTTCTACTACATAAGATTTTTTATTTGTTGTGTTAAGATTATTTTTTTGTTTATAATTTTTTTTTTTAATTCCCTTAATTATGTTAATAAAATTATATTGTTAATATCCGTCAGTATTTTTTGAATACTCCAGTTATGTATTCACCCAAAGCAGTATTGTCTTGTCCATCGGACTTTGATTTTCCTTATACGCCCTATTCTATACAACAACAATTGATGCAGGAATTGTATCAAGTATTGGAAAAGAAACAAATTGGTGTTTTCGAGAGTCCTACAGGAACAGGTAAATCATTGACACTCACTTGTGCTGCTCTCAAGTGGTTGGAGGATCATGAACAGTTGGTAAGAAAAGAACTACAACAGCATTTAGAGGATGTACAAAAAGAAGTATTAAAGTTGGAAAAAGAATCTCAGGATGTTTCGGATTGGATAACAATGCATTATAAAACATCACAGCAACGCCAGGAGTTATTGGAATTAAAGGATTTAAAGAAACTTCTGGATGAGTACGAGGAAAAGTTAAATGAAATTAAGAGTAAACAGAAATTATTGAAACAAACTCGTTCAAAGGGAATAAAAGTAAATAGGGTTGAAGAAGAAACTAATGCAACAGTTGAGCAAGATGATGTGAATATTTTACTAGATGACTCTAATACAGCTGATCTTGAAGAGAGTTTTGATTTGGGCAAAAATCGAGAAAGGTACCGCGATGTACAAATTTTTTTCTGCAGTCGTACTCACACTCAATTGGCCCAGGTGGTACGAGAAATAAAACGTACGAAATATGGCGAGCGTATACGATGCGTTACATTAGCTTCTCGCCAGCAATTGTGTATACACAAACAATTGCGTAAACTAAATAATACCGCCCTAATTAATGAAAAGTGTTTGGACATGGCCAAAAAGTCTAAGACAAATGTGAAAGCTACATCCTGCGATACGGATGGTTGTGTGCAGAAAAAAGCTAGAATCACACAAGAAAAGTCTGACTTAAATGCTTTAACGAAATGTGGATTTAAAAATCAATCTTTAGTTCAAGATTTAAGTGAACTTTCATTGGTGGATATACTGGATATAGAAGATCTGGTAACTGAGGGTGAACAGCTACAAGCTTGTCCATATTATGCCGCCAGAAATGCCACACACTTGGCTCAAATGGTAATGTTGCCCTATCAACTTTTACTACATAAACGCACACGTGCACAAAGTGGTATTGATCTTAAAGGATCCATTGTGATCATAGATGAAGCACACAATCTATTGGACACCATATCACAAATGCACAGCTGTGAATTGAGTTTACAACAACTGCAAACCGCTCATCAGCAAATATTGGCCTATAAAATGAAATATGCTGCTCGTTTCAATTCCGCCAACTTACTGTCCATAAATCAATTGCTGTTTGTTATTAAAAGATTGATAAAACTTTTAAAATCTCCTGCTATTGGCAAAGATGACACACACTCCTCCTTTCGCATGCTTTGTACCTACGAATTAATGTCCGAAGGTGATTTTTTTAATATCGATCTATATCAACTCTTGCAATTTTGTGAAAATTCCCGTTTTGCCCAAAAACTTCAGGGCTTTGCTAAACGTTTGGCTGCTCAACCAAATCCTAATGAAAATCAGCCACCAGCTAGTGGGAAATCGGCAGCTATAGGGCTATTGCAGTGTTTGCAAAAGCATCACATGGAAAAGCATCAGAAATTTTCTAAAAACAAACTGGAGGAATTGGATACAAATTTGGGTACTCAGCCGGTTGCTAGGGATAAAATTGTTTACCCAATAACATCACCTATAAGACCACTGATTTCATTTTTGGAGTCTTTGTGCGAAAAGTCTGAAGATGGCAGAATTTTAATAAATATTAGAGATGAATCTGTTAAGAATTATGAATCTCAAACCAGTTTTAAATATATCTTGCTTAATCCGGGAGCACATTTTCAGGATATTGTTAAGGAAGCAAGAGCGGTAAGTAGAAACTATTCTTTAAAATTAATAAATAAACGTTAGGTATTTTTAGAAATTAAATCGTTTAATAAACAAACATTTCTTTTAGATCATAGTAGCTGGCGGTACTATGCAGCCCACGGCAGAATTAACCGAACAACTTTTTCACTCTTGCCCCGAACGTGTACAGTTACGTTTTTACGATCATGTAGTGCCAGACGATGCTGTTCTACCATTTGTAGTAACAAAAGGACCCAGAGGCAAAAACTTATGTTTTAACTATGCCCAGCGATCATCTAACGAAATGGTAAATATATTTGATATCTCTTTGTTAAGCATATATACAATATATCATCACTTATTACAGCTCTCGGATTTATGCACTGTTCTGGAAAACTTATGCAACGTAGTGCCAGCCGGTTTGGTATGTTTTGTACCATCCTACGACTATTTGGATACAGTTTATGTACAATTACAAAAAACTGGAGTTTTACAAAGAATCTCTAATAAAAAAAGAGTCTTTAGGGAGCCACGTAATATGACGAACAATGATACAGGTGCGGCAAGTAGCGGAGAATCTTGCCAAACAGTGGAACAATTGTTAAACGATTATTCCAAAGCTATAAAACACAATCAAGGTGGTGCACTGCTGCTAAGTGTAGTAGGTGCAAAACTAAGTGAAGGTCTTAATTTTGCCGATGACTTAGGCCGCGGTGTTATAGTTGTTGGCATGCCATATCCTAATAGTAATGCACCAGAACTGCAAGAACGCATGTCCTATTTGGATTCTACTCTGGGTTCGGGTTCCGGTTCGGAATACTATGAGAACATATGCATGAAGGCTGTCAATCAGTGTATTGGCCGTTCGGTTCGTCATATTCGTGATTATGCCTGTGTGTATTTGCTAGATGAACGTTATGCTCGCGAGAATATACAACGGAAATTGCCTCAGTGGATTTCGAGACATTTGAAAGTTGCCACCACTTATGGCCAAGTACAGGGTGGTACTGCTAAGTTTTTTAAACAAAAGAAGATGTAATGTATTTTTTGAATGGTATATTTTTTCTATTTTTTATGTACTTTTTATACTCTTATTATGTGGAATGTATTTATGTTGTGATTTTTTATACTTTTGTATATACATATATTTTTATTAATTTAGTTCTAGGAATAAAATTGTTTATGTTTATAATGAAAATATTAAACAAAAATTTACTGTATAACAACTCTTAATCGAATCAAGTCAACGGTTAAGGCGCGTAATATATTGGTGTTGTGTTGATAGGCGGATACCCCCTGCCCTTTAAATCGTAAATATACGAGTAACACAACTCATCTTTAGACTTATAGAGCCATCTGTTCTATAAATAAATGATTTCAATCACGTTCATAGCATTCTTTTTAAAATTATATGATTTACAGCACAAATGCGCTTATTTTAAACAATGTCGGATATATTGCAATAATGAGAACCTACTGGCAAATAAACAAAAAGTATATCATATAATTATAACATTACATTTCGATTCAAAATCTAGCTGAATAAAATTATAGAAAGATTGTGTCTTCAGAATAAAAATGCAAATGTATTAACTCAAGTACGTCCACTGTCGACCTATATCAGCTGGAGACCTTCAGATTAATAATACTCCACCCATTTCCAATTTATGTTATAAATGGTACTCACCATTAATAATGTGTTTTTCTGACTGCCCTTAAGTTTAAAGGTATTTTATGAATATTCATTTATTTTTCATAAAAGAACCGCCTGAAGTTTAAAAATGTTGGCTCATATTTCAAAATTGCTACTTTAAATCTTACGTAGACTCTGAAATTGTATGTATGTTTTATGGCCATTACTTTTGTTCTGTTTTAGTCCTTTAAAATCGTAGCTCATATAAAAAGGATTTTAAACAGTTTAATACTATATAGCAAGTCAAACTAAAACACCACGGAAACCCTCCTATTGACTACGCTTTCTGCGTCTGACGTGGTAGTCTAACAAACACCAACAAACATAAAAAAGTCATTTGCAAATTAATGCTATGTCAAAAAACTGCATTTAACACGAATTGTCCTTTTTAATTAGAAAAATTATTATATGTATTAATAAAAACGTCCACTCAAAACAAAAATAGTTTTAAAAAATTTTCGAACAATATTTGGAAAATATGACATGAAAATCGGGGTTGGTGTACACCACGTCAATGGAATTGTGAAAACAAAACCACGTCAGTCAAAGATTGTTAAGGCAATTACATATACTATATTTATATTGTGTATTTATGTAGCCTTTTTTTAAATTGTATTCCAAGATAATGCAAATTTAGTTATACAGTCGAACGTCTATAATTTGAACTTTTATTACTTGAATTTTCTATAAGTTGAAGCAAATCTCGTGGCAACAGCATCTTGGAAAGAAATTTTATCAGGTTTTGCTTCTTTAACTTGAACTTCCTTAACATAAATTCTTCCATAATTTAAAGAAAAACAGTAGTAAACTAGCTGAACCTGGTGTGCTTCGCTATCCCCCCCTTTCGTTATAAAATAAAACGTATTTATGTATATACATATTTACAAAAATTTATTTACATATTTAAATTTAATTTAATTATTGCAATGCTTTAGAATATACAATATTTTTGGTTTGGTCCATCAGGAGCATACACACATAAATCGGTGAGCTTTCCTACACGGGAGCATGCAACATAAAGCTGTACATGCGAGAGACATGGATTTGCTAAATTTAAGCCGCAAACTTGCAGAGATTGACCTTGAGGTTTGTTAACAGTCATCGCAAAAGCTAACCGAACAGGAAACTACAATCGTTTAAAAACGAATGGTAAATCTGTTGGTATCATTGGAATGCATGGCAAAAGTACATCTGTCGCTTTATATTTTTCTGTTGTAATGGTCGCTTCTATAAGATACTGAAGCGCGTCATATAAGCCATGCATTTCAGTGGTCTAGGCCACGCTCCTTTGTGCACTTACAACTTTATATAGTCAAGAATTTATTATTTCGTAAGAATATGCTATTGTGAAAATTTAATGACGATCGGTCCAGCAGTAAAGGGGCGTGGTTCCACCCATTTTTCTCCTGGTATGTATTGCTAATTATGCCAATACCATATGTACCAAATATCATCAACGTAGGTCAAAAAATTCCCAAAATAAAGCGATTTAAATTTTTGGGTTATATGGGCGGTGCCACTCCCTCCAGAGCCACAGTAACATGCTGTGGAAATTTCAAGAAGATCGGTCGAAGGGTTTGGCCTCCAATTAAGCACAAACATACAGACAGACAGACATTTATTTTTATATACCTATGTATGTATGTATATACATAGATACATATGGCAGTATGTACTATTGTTTTTAATTTTCGGTCCCTTAATAAAATTAAAATGTTTAAGTACGTAAAATTTCTTTTACGTTAGTTATAAAGAACAAAATAACGATATTGTAATAAAGTAGAATATCACCGAAACGAAATTTACCAGTTGAAGAAAAGTTTAAATTAATAAAAAAAATAGACAGCGGATCAAAGAAAAAAGTCGTGACAGAAAAATATGGCATTTCTATGATTTTCAGAAACAGGGAAAAAATAAAAAATTTGTTGGATCAAGATACAAAGCTGTTTTTAAGTAGTTTACAAAAACAAGGATATCTGGAGGAAAATTAAAGAAAAAAGATGACATACCTTAAGTATTATTAACGACAACGAATATGTTTTAAATATGTTTTTTTATGAGGTCTGACTATATTTGAATGATGTGGGCATCGATAATGAATTGATTACTTCTGAATTTCCAACTAATGAAGATACTATCGATGAATATGCCGTCGAATCAGAACCGCACTCTGGAGAAATAGTAGATAGCGATGGGGTTGAAGTTGAGAAAACTCTAACCGTCCAGAGAAATTATAACGAATTTAATTAAGAATATAAAACATATAAACACAAATGAAAACGCAAAAGATGACCACTACAAAGCATTGCACAAATTAGAATCACTTTTCGCTCAAAGCAAATGTGAACAACTTTAGGCAAAAATTATTCAGAATTTTAGTAAATAAATAATTAAAGTAGCTCTACACAATTAAAAACAGGAGTATGTAATTTGGTGATAAATAAAAATGAATTGATATTAAAAGTATGTACATACATATGTACATATGTAGTTGTTATGTATTTAATTAATGGAACATTATTACATTTTATTCCCAAAGTTCCAGTTTCTATAAGTTTAATTTTTTTTCTGGATAATGGTGATTTAATTTATAGAAGTTCGACTGTAATTAGACTTTACTGTAACCGAAAAGTAAGTACTAATATACAGTTTTTTAAACATAATTTTTGGATTCAAGGACACAAAAACGCTACTAAATACTTCTTTCCAACTAGTTTTCAATTCGAAACTTAGTGAATTAATTAATTAAATAACTAATTATTATGCAATTTTTAAAATAACGAGCAAAAATTCCAACATCACATTTATATTTGCCACAATTTTCACCAAGTCTAATCTTATTGTTTATCCATGAAAAAGAACTTATTGTACAATATTGAATTCTCAATTAATAACTAAATAAAACAATTTTCATAAATTTTACAATTTAAAAAAAATACAAAAATCTATTACATTGAAATTTAAGTATCCAGAGAGAAATGATAACACAGAAATAAATATATTTTCATAATTATATTACATATACATATAGGTATATAATAATACAAAATATAATATACATATATTTGTGTTTTTGCTTACAGAAATCTACTTTTTGTTTTTTTCCTTTACAAAAATGTTTAAATATTTATTGTTTACATTTATGTGAACTAATGATTTTCTTGACGCCGTTATTTCTTTTCGCATGACTTTGAATTCTAATTGAAAATATCATTGTTTGCCGGCAAAAATTTGCACAGTAAAGAAGAAGACAGAAACAATTTTATTTGCAAATTCTTCGCATAATTTTTGTGTTTACTTTGTGATTAAGAAAGAAATTCTCCAAAGTTTGCTGAAGCTGTGAGTTATGGAAGATGAATATTTTAATGTGCCTTTAGAGGATGTGAAGCGAGAATTACGGCGCGGCATTATCGAGTGTCAAAAACGCGGCTTATTGCACAGTGCAAAATGGTTGGCAGAGATGAACCACGGTCTGAGCGATGTTGACATCGATACGAATAGTGAGAAATGTGATTTTACTGAGGTTGCTTTGCAGGGTATTGCAGCGGCGGAGTATGATAAATACTATTTGGCCAAATGCTATTTTGATGTGAGGGAATATGATCGGGCCGCCTATTTAGTGCGCAGTGCTGAGTCGGCAATACCCAGGTTTTTACATTTATACGCCACGTATATGGGCTTGGAAAAGCGAAGACTGGACTCGACCACCGACCAGTCCAATCTAAATGATTCGGGTCATGTTAAAGATTTGGCCGACCTATTGGCCACTTTAAAGTCTGAATATTCAAAGGGTCGTTTAGATGGTTATGGCATGTATTTGTATGGTGTAGTTTTAAAGGCTGTAGATCTTAATCAGGCAGCTCAGGAAGTTTTAACACAATCTATACGTGTGTCTCCCATGCTGTGGAGTTCATATGTTGAATTGGCTCCTTTAATTAAGGAAAAAGAGAAACTGCAGTCCATACATTTGGGTGGCCATTGGATGCGGCATATATTCGTGGCCCATACCTACATAGAAATGTATTTGAATGATGAGGGTTTGAAGGCGTATGAATTTCTGCAGGCAGCTGGTTTTCGTAAATGTGTCTATGTTACATCACAAATGGCACTGGCTTATCACAATAAAAGGGGTAAGTTCATGTTTGCTTGTTCTTTAAGGGATTTATTTTAATTTAATTTAAATGTTTTTTTATTAGATGTCGATAAGGCTATAGAAATTTTCCAAGCTTTACAAGAGGCTGATCCATATCGTTTGGATAATATGGATACTTATTCTAATTTACTTTTCGTCAAGGAGTTAAAGACAGAAATGGCTCAGTTGGCCCACAAGGTGGAGGGAATTAATAAGTATCGTCCGGAAACATGTTGTGTTATAGGTTAGTGCTGTGAAGTATTTAAGGAATTATTAATCATTTGCTTTTTGCTTTAAGGTAATTACTATAGTATACGCTGCGACCATTTTATGGCCATTACGTACTTCCAAAGAGCTTTAAAATTAAATCCCAAGTATTTGGCAGCTTGGACTTTGATGGGTCATGAATTTATGGAGGTAAAAAATACAAATGCCGCCATACAAAGCTATCGCAAAGCTGTGGGTAAGTAAGACAATAATACTTTCTCATGAGCAAGCTTAACACAGCGAAATAAACATAGAAAGTTCGAAAAATGTTTTAAACTGATCCAACAATTACTAACTATAGGTGTATTTTAGATATGTAATTAAAACCTTCTAAAAATGTTTCGAAAAATTTCATTAATTTTTTTTTTTTTTTTTGCTTTAGAGGTCAATCGCCGCGATTACCGCGCCTGGTATGGTCTAGGTCAGGCCTATGAAATCCTAAAAATGAATCACTATAGTTTGTACTACTTTAAAATTGCCCACAAACTGCGTCCCTATGACAGTCGCATGCTGGTGGCTCTGGGTGAGACCTATGAAAAAATGGATAGATTTGAAAATGCCATACAATCCTACGGTAAGGCATGTGATGTGGGTGATATTGAAGGTATAGCCATGTATAAAATGGCCAATTTACATGAGAAACTGGGAGATCTCGATTTGGCAGTAAAATGCTACATAATGTATTGCAATGATGACAGAGCAGCGGCTGATAAACAAAGTTTATATCATGGCTATATGACATTGGCAAATTATTATGAGAGTAAAGAGGAATATGATAGAGCTTCGCATTATGCCTATAAGTGTCTGGAATCAGATGACGTAAGTAAACATTTTACAAAACATATTTTTAAATAAATAGAAATCCAATTTAAAATTCTTAGCGCAAATCTGAAGCCAAATCTCTGCTCAAAACAATAGAAAATAAACGTAAAATTATAATATCACTGGGTGGTGGACCAGCTGCTGCAACCATTTCAGCTAATAATGTAGCAAATGCCGATACCTCTTCCGAAGGTGACATGGACATGGAATTAAGTGACTTTAAATTCAATGAATACATGATGACCAGTCGTCCTAGCACGAGTAGTGCAGCGGCTGTCAATGACATGTCGGTAAGTTTTAAAACGTCTGGTAATATGACCAATGAAGTGGGTACCAGCACAAATCAAAGTACACTGGATGTACAGCAACATAAAATGTTAGCGATTGTGGTTGATGATATGTCTTTAAGTGAAAGTGATATGACAGCAAATACCTCAATGGCTACCAACAATACACCCTCGAATATATACTCTCGTCGCACATTGGCCACAACTTCGAATACCGCCCAGAATATTGTGGAAACAGAAGAAGATGATGATACTCATTCTATGGAAATGTCTTCTATATCTATAGATTAAAGATAAAGAAATTTACCGAAAATAAACCTACAAACTTATAAATGAATTTAGTAAACGACGTATGAAAAGTAAACTATACCCGTTGTGTAAGATTGTTTTTAATCTTCTAGTTTATTATTAAAAATACAAATAACCTTAAGGTATGCTTAACCATTTTTTTCGTTATTTCTTTTTTTCTTATTTATTTATTTATATATTTATTATTGTTTGTTGCATTTTTTGTTTGTTGTGAAATCAATTTGTTTTTTTTTTTTAATTAAAATAGTTTTTTTAAACTATTTTCATTTCAGTATAGTATTCTTCTTCTAATTTTTTTTATGTCTATAAAAATCGACAATTTTAATAATTTAATTTTTTTCAAATGAAGTTCCTTTTTTGCATTTTTCTTCACTATTTTCGATGATTCCGATGTGTTCACTGTTGTTTAAGAAAACTTAAAAGAAATTGAAAAAAAATGTTAAAAACTCATTTATTTTTCAACAATTTTGAAATAATAAATACAGATTTGCTACTTGATTGGTTACAAGTTGCTGTGCTGTTGGGTAAATATTGATTTGACAAAAGATGCTCCCAACAGCCACGAAAATTATCGGCATAATCATATGCCACGCAACAAGTCTTCTGCAGTCACAAGAAAAGCGATTACAACATATGTACCAGAACAAACACAGTCACCGCTCACACATTCTACATTGTAGAGGAATCGCTCTTTCTCTCGATCTCGAGATTAGAGAGAAATACCATGATGCCCTAGGCATTGAGGCTAGATCGGAGGAAACTTAGAAATTTATAAAATCTACTCTACGGCAGCAGAATTACAAGGGGAAGCAGAAATGGCTACATGTTTGTGCCATGTGCACTTTTTACTGCATTAAAATAGAACTAATAAAGAAAATTTAAAATTTTTTTTGTCATTTATTTACAAATTAACACAAAATTGATAACAAAACTTTTCGGGAATAAATCATTAGAAAACCATGTGTCTTTTGAAGTATTTGCACAAAAATATCAACGTTTACCATTAGATTTGTAGAGTGGCTCACAGCTTATTTTATGCACTGCATTTTTTGTTTTCAAAGCACTATAAAAAAAAACTAACAGGAAATTAAAAGGAAATTTGTGTCATTTTAAAGAAAAAATAAAGTCTGAGAAGCTTCTCGAATAGCTTCGATATATTTGACAATAGGCTGATGGGTCTATATTAAACAGTTTTCATTTTATAACGTTTTTTACTTTTCCTGTAAAATTATGATAATGAGGGTTACGTCTTTGGGCATTTTAGGTGACGATATGCTTCTACTTTTGTGTGATCTATTCCCGGCTTAGGTATCATGATAACCAGTGAAATCTCCATTCTGTTGGATAATATTTAAAGCGTAATGTAGCGTTAAAAATAAGAAGTTACTGATTTTGTCAACACCAGATGTTCTGTTGGAACTTAAATCAACAATAGCTTTTTCGATCTCTCGAATCTGAAAACGATGGGATACAGCTGCTCCAAAATGGGGTACAACAGGTGGCAAGTCTATTGTTTAATTTGATGTATTTGGGGTGAATACCTTTTCCAAATGATTAACAAATATATAGCCCAACCACCACTTAAATTTCGCAAGGGGGACTTAAGATTTTTAGTAGCTCGCTATAATTATTAATCCGATTGCGAACTTGAAACATATCTCAAGTGGAAATCATTTCCGAGAGAAATCACCATAAAGATGGTTACTATGAATTATATACATGTGGATTATTTCTGTCGAATTTCATCTTGATAAAGATGTTTATAAGAGATTTATGTACATTCAAAAAATGTTCGCAAGTGGACTTTATATGGGGGCTAAAAATTCATAAAATTCGGTACGGTGATTTATATATATGTACATACACAAATGTGAATTATATATGTCGAATTTTAACTTGATAATGATCTTTATAAGAGACTAGCTAAACCCGGTGTGCTTCGCTACCCCCTCGCAAAACGCGCAAAGATATACACATTAAATTTCTTATGTGCACCCTCCATACAGACCCCAATCACCCCTGAAAATTTCATTGAAATCGGGCAAACCGTCTAGGAGGAGTATGCGAACAGGAAGTTTTGCCACTTAATTTTATATATATAGATTTATCAGCATTTAAGTTATTTTCGAAAGTGGGCTTTTATGGGTGCTATGGTCAAATATGGACCGATTCAAACAAAATACAGTTTTGTTAATTACATATATTTACCTGAAACTAAAATTTGCTGAATTTTGTATGGATATAGCTTTTCTAAAGGTATTTATGTACCATAGAGCTATATTCCCGGATAACATTTATATGGGAGCTATGAGAAATCATGGACCAATTCTTACCATTTGAAACAAGACTTGTCCTATAACACAACGTGTGCACAATTTTATGATATATGAATTATATTTGATGAAAATCAGAAAAAATATCTGAAAAATATCGAGGTCTAGAACTCGGATACTACTAGATCGATTTTTCTCATTTTCAAACTTGCGGGAGAACATAGAAACTTTGGGAAATTTTCATTGTTTTAAGTTTTTTAAGCTTTATGGTGTCTTCAACAGTCGGTAAAAATAATTAATTCACCCCTATCGTGAATAAAATTACCACGTGAAATTTGTTCACTTTTCACATTTTCCTATTTAAATTCAATGTTAAAAAAATAAAAGTGAACAAATTTTACGTGGAATTTTTATTCACGATAGGGGTGATTATGTTGACTTTTGATAATTGAAAATCTAG
This sequence comes from Bellardia pandia, assembly GCA_916048285.2. Classification (NCBI taxonomy): domain Eukaryota; kingdom Metazoa; phylum Arthropoda; class Insecta; order Diptera; family Calliphoridae; genus Bellardia; species Bellardia pandia. Next base: position 42,258,594 of record OU696530.1, read on the forward strand.
GGGGTGAATACATACATATGTATATCGATGAAATCACTATGTTTCGGTAACAATCTTAAATACAGATCGTAGTGGCTTGAAGATATTCTTTACAAAGATCACACATTAAGTAGTATTTAATTCGAGTTTTTATTAAAATTTCGTTGCCTGCGCTTGCTCTGTCTCGGGGGTCCTTAGGATCATACATGAGATACCTATTTATCCGAAAGGAACTTCTAGACGTCAAATGTGTTTCAGAAATCAAAAACATATCTATTAGGAAATATGATGATTTTTAGAAATATGATAATTTGTGATCACTTATGTATACCTAAAATCCTACCAAAAATTTATGTTTTATTGGAATTATCAAATTAGAGCTATATTCTTTAGTAGTGGTCTAAATTAAAAAACTATTTTTATGAGAAAAAGAAAATAGGATGCAACAATCTTAAGGTCTTTTTATTTATTTCTTATTTATTCCAATATTTCGCTACAACAATGTGTAGCATCTTCAGGGATATAAAATTTTATTTTTTTTTATAAATTTTGTGGCATCTTCAGGAAAATAAAATTTATAAAAACTAAAATGATCTAGGTACACATTGTTGTAGCGAAATATTTGAATAAATAAGAAAATATAATTTTTAATAAAGATAAAAAGGTCGAACAATTATGTAAATGATCTAAATAAAAATTAATATTGTTAAAACATTTTTGGTGTTTCCCATTTTATACAATGTCTATTAAATCAACTTCAAAAAAAAAAAATAGGCTCAAACCGATATTGTTGTTGTTGAAACTATATTTCTTACAATATTACATATATTTCCTCTTACCAAGTTGTATGATATTCTCACTTGTTTTGAATTTACTTTCCACACAATTACTTTACAATTTCATTACAAAACTTAGAATATTTATTTTACAAACTTAAAAAATTAACAAAATTTTATTGCTTTATTCCATACTTAAAACTAATGTTTCTTTACAATTAAATCATTGAGCCTTTTTAATGCGTATCACTAAGCTTATAAAGAATAAAATTTTCAATACCAATATCCACAAAAGTAGAGCACCAACATCACAACCATAAAAATCTCCCGACATGCCCATATCTTTCAAGAACTTTTGTGGGTTTCTGTAATAGCATAAATTCTGGGCACAAATTAAATAAGGACGTTCATAGGCATATAAAGCACGCATGAAACCTTCCAAAGAATAACGGAAGAAAGAAATATCACATAAAAATCTCAGAAATGAGGCCACTTCATAAATGCGTATAAAAAAGCCAGAAAAGATCATAATGGGTATGGTAACGCCCGGCACCAAAAATACGCCCAACTGAAATATGGAAAAAAAGAGATTTAAATAAATTTATGTATGTATGTATTTGTTTTGTACTAGAAAAAACTCACCTGCATATCAAACATCGAACCAAATACCAGGCCTATAAAATGTCCTATAATGGCCGTTAGCAGACACATGCCCCAACACATGACAAAACGTCCCACATCATGAGGTTGTCCGGTCATATAGTAGGCAATAGACATTAGCAATGTAGGACATATAAATTGCAGGGGCAGATCTGATACTATTTTGGCCATATAATAGGCTTTTATGGAATACCAGCCATTTAAATATTCCCGAATGAAGACTGCACATTCTTGTGGACACAGAAATATGGAGGGCATGGCATTGCCAAAGAATACGAACATGACCACAAAGAATATACAGGAGGAGTTGGTTAAGGCTTTAGCCGCATCATTGCCAATATTCCAGAAGACAATGCCCAGGAGTATGGCCACCACTATGTGCATAATAATACGTAATTGTACAGCAATCTAGAAAGGCAATGGAAGTTATTATAAATCTATCTATCTATCTGCTTTAAGTGTTATTTCATTTCGGATTTCAAAAAATTGAGTTTTAGAGATCTTTTATGAAATTTCTTAAGAGATCTTTTATGAAGATCTCTTCTGAAATTTCTCCATTACTTTCGTGCAATTTATCTCTCTTTAAATCTTGAGTCTTATTTAAATCTCACCATATTCCTACTCATCGAAGTCATCGATCTCTTCATCAGCACCACAAATTGACGCCAAACTGACACCTTTTCTTTGGGCCTCAATGCACAATTGTCCAAATGGCAATGTGAACTAGATTTTGTTCCGGTCTCTACTGTTATAGCTTTCATATTCATCGATATGTGAGAACTTGAGTTTGTTAAAAGACCCGCTAAAATAATTTAAGTAAAAGTTCATTAAATAAATACAATTTTAAAAATCTAACTTACTAGTTTCCGTGCCATTATTGCTAATATATTTGAAGGCATGTCTAAGTTCATTATTTTCAATAAGTCTAATTAAATTGGGATTATCCAAATCACTGCTGACCTCTAAAACTGTAATAAAATGAAATAATTATGGAAACAATATTTTAAATAACATTAACTCTCTTTAAAACTCACCAAAATCGGCTGGATTATAGTACTGGGGACACTCAAAACTGGCCTTTTGAAAACTATGTATCACTTGTTCTTGGGAACCGGAATATAAAACACGACCACCTGATATCACCAAAATATCATCGAATAGTTGCATTAAACGTGAACTGGGCTGGTGTACAACACACACTATAAGACGGCCATCACGGGCCAGTCGCCTTAAATAAGTTAAAACTTGATAACTGGCCACACTATCCAGACCACTGGTCGGCTCATCGAAAAACATAATGGGAGGATTTGTCACCAACTCCACACCGATAGATAAACGTTTGCGTTCACCGCCCGATAAATTTTTGACTAAAGTATGCCGACTACGTTCCATATTTAGCATTTGTAATATATCATTTATCTGTTTAAAATAATAAAAAGGAAAATTAAAAAAGTTCAATTGATGTTACTTAGTTTTAGAAGGGTTGGGTTTAAAGTACACTTTCACACAGAGACCAAAGAGTTCATTCACTGTTAATTGCTTTAAGAAGTAATGAGAAAGGTAAATGAAAATATAGATAATAGTAAAGCTTAAGAATCTAGAAATATTATTGTAGAGTTAACAATGCCAGGAAATTCCATAGAACAAATCAATTGAAGAAAAGCTTAAAGAACAGTCCTTAAAAAAACCAACATATTAACTAATTAACCGTATAGCCACCTGAATCTCATTATGAAACCGAAATTGTCCTCTGTCCTAAAGACCTAGACATTTCAGATTCATTATAGAATTAATGACCTAACCATCTTAAGCTATGGCGTTGAAGTTCTGGGCATCGAAGCTATTTAATATTTTTAAAATCGCCCGATTTTCAAAATACATATTGTTAATATTGATCCAATGGGTTTCAAACACAAATTTCAAACGTGATATTTATACCCCAGACCATCATAGTGGGGAGGATATATTGGATTTGTGCTGATGTTTATAACGCCCAACACCCACCTTAAAGTATACCGACCGACTTAGAATCACTTCCTGAGTTGATTTAACGGCTGGCTGGCTGTCCATGAAAAGCTTGTTGGCAGAGTATATTTCAATAAAATTTGGTACATGATATTTTTTCGGCCCAAGAACCGGTGGGACCGAAACTGGTGGAAGTCGGTCCATTATTACACCTGGCCCCCATACAAATGTCCTCTCGAAATAGGGGTTTAACGATCATAAATGTTTGAATTATGCAAGTTCCAAACCAATTTCACCAAAAATGAATAGTAAATGAAGCCAAATCATATCTTCAAATTTTGTGCAGGTTGGTTCATCACACAAGGCCCACTACCGAAAATCACTTTAAAGAGTATAACTCTCTAAAAAATGTTGATATCCAAATAATATTGAAGCATGTTTCAGATATGTACAAATCATTTGGTACAATTTTATGATTATTGGTGCATAATTTGTCGTAGTTCCCCTATAAGGTCCACTTCCGAAAATCTTTCCAACGACCATTAATCTCTTAAAAATGTTGGTATCCAAATAAAATTCAACACAAATGAGTTTCATATATACAGAAATGATGACAATGACGATGAATAATGCTGCATTCAGAAGATCATCCTAATCCCAAATTCATGGATGAAGACACCTCCGCCAACTTGCTTCCCTTTTTAAGAGACATCCGTATAGACGAATAGTCTTGTTGTATCAAGAGGCAGACCCTCTGTTAATTTCGCTTCATTAAGAATGTAGCAACTAAAGTTTCTTGAAAAGGAGCGTCTGTGAGGGCAGACCTTAAGCGAACGTAAAAAATGGTTTTAACTATTGTTTCCATGGTGTAACTATACAAGGTGAGTGCAATAAGTAAAATAATCTACTACTATCAAAAACACTTGAAAAAGTATTACTTTTGACATATGTACATAAGTAAATTGTAAACAAAGTCAGTCAGCTGTGCTACTGCACTCACCTTGTATAGTTACACCATGATTGTTTCTATTATTTTCTGAAAATATCGTTCTTATTATTTTTTGCGAGCAAATTCAAATTTTCAACTAACTTATGACCCTTAAAGAGATTCATAGAAAGCTTATCTGTAATAGTTTTGCCATAAGTTTGACCGTAAGAATTAACTGTCCGGGAAGAAGTCGTTCTTATTATTTTTTCCAACACTGCAGGTATTAACATAACATAAGTAATGGTGAGGCTTGCCTTTGATCTTAGATTACTTGAACCCTTTTAACAGTCTCAGTATTATATTAAAAAAATTTTAAACTAAACTAAATACTTGCAATTTGTTCTTTTTCCTGCTGCTTGGTTTGTGTTGACAATTTTAAATCAGTTGATATTTTTAATGTTTCTTCTACTGTCAACAGATCTAACATGGCAAAATCCTGTGGTATATATGAGGACATTTTACGAAACTCTAAAAGATTTCTTTCTTCGCCATTTATAAGAAAATTGCCGCTAACCCCCGAAGCTCTGAAATAAATAAGAAAAAGAAATAAAATAAGAAAAATTTTGTGTTGAACGAACGCCCAAGAAACTTACTTGAAACCAGACAGAACATTTAACATAGAAGTTTTACCAGCTCCTGAAGGTCCTAGAATAGCTGTTAAACGTCCGGATTTGAATTCTCCACAAGCATCGTGCAGTATTATAGCTGCAAGTAAATTAATTAATTGGGTAAGTCATTAAATATTCAAATATTAAAATATTCAAAATCACCATAATTTCATAAATTTCACTTCTCCTCAAAACACCCTTTATTAATATTCAATAATTTTCTAATAATAATAATATCATATTTGTTGTTCTAAAGTTGTATTTGCATATAATCTTATCATTTCATTTGATCAAATATTAACTAAATAGAAACGAAAAAAAAAATTTTAAATATTTTTATAAAAACAATTTAATTATGTGTTTAAAAAAAACCACCTACAGCAGATTACAATAATCTTTAATATGTGCCATAAATTAATTTTCATTAAAGTTTAAGTTTAGTACATCCACAAATTATTGGTTATTGTTATATTGAATTTTGTTTATATGCCTGTTTCAATTTAGTAGTTGGTCAATTAATCAAACCCTAAAATATGAAATTGTTTTAAAAATAATTGTAAATATTTGTTTATAGAAATAACTAGCTAAATCCGGTGGCTGGTTCTAAGTAATTGTTTAGCATTACGCACAAGACAACAAGTAGCAAAAGTCCAGTTTTATTAACAATGCCAATGCAAATTTTAATTACAGTTGCTTTATATTTAAAGAAAACAAATTAATTTTGTGAGATCAAAGTAAAATGAATAATACATACAACTGCAATATCTTCAGTTTAGGAACTCTGCTGTCTTTATAGTCTGAAGTTCGATTTTATACTATTGTATATATTTCTATGAGAACGATATTTTACAATTCATTTGTTCAATTCACAGCTGTTGTTGTAGTCTGAATTTACAATAGTTGTACCATGGGTAACTATACACACAGCTGACTGACTTTGTTTACAATTTACTTATGCCAAAAGTAATACTTTTTCAAGTGTTTTTGACAGTAGTACATTATTTTACACAAATCTTGTTTCTGTATTATGTTGTAAAGCGTGATCCATTTCGAGGTTCCTTACTTTTTTAAAGAAAAAAAAAAGCCACAGAAAATTCATATTTAATGGGGAATGTTTATTATCATTTGAAAGAACATTCTTTGGCATTTAGTTTTCGAAGATTAAGTCTATCAAATATTGGCCGTTCATTTCGGGAGGACATTTGTATGGGAGCTAACTGAAATAATGGACCGATTGCAACCAATTTCAACCCCAATTTTATCGAAATATCTTCAAAATTAGGACCTGTACTTTGCGCACAAATTTACATGGACAGCCAGACGGACGAACGGATATACATCGGTAAATCGATTTAGGAAGTGATTATCAGTCAATCGCTATACTTTAAGTTGGGTGTTGGACTAATATTTATAGGCGTTAAAAACACTAGCACAAATTTAGCACTATGGTGGTGTAGGGTATAAAAACAAGCCAGACATTGAGAAAATCAAGGCTATATATGAATATTATTTAACTTGATTTGCTATTTAACTCAGAAACATTTTACAAATTTAAAGCTGATAACAGTTAGCCATATTATGTACTTAGTTATCATCAAGCCGATTGTTCATTAATGACTTTGCCAAAGTAATATTAACTCAAATATTTTAATCTATTGTTTGATTATCTATAGGTAGATTAAATATGAGTATTATTTGAAGAGAAAAGGAGTTTTTATTGCCCCCTTAAGTAATTAACACTTAAAAATGCTAATTGTAATATAACAAAACAATATCATCAATTTAAAATTTCGACCACTCACAGAATATTGAAATACTGAGTTAATTGTTGACCTGTTTAAAATATTTAACCTAAAATAGATTGCACAAAATCTAATAGTAATATAAAAATGAACAGATGACAGTATATTTCACAACTTGAAATTTCAAAACATATGACACTGGACTTTAGCGGAAACCCTCGACATTTTCAGGCAGCACGGATGCAGCTGTTATGTGGTAGAATATGAATGCGATTGATATCTTTCTTCGTTTACAACTGGAACCTGATGACATGATAACACGGATTTGGGAAACTGCTCCATCATACCCAGGTTCCAAAGAGTATTGAAACTCTATGTCTCACTCAGCTATGTTTTGATAGATTGGAGAATGGTAAAGCTTGTATTTGTTTCCAAAAAATCATAAAAGAAAACTACTGACTTCCACAAAAGCCAGTGATTTAGAGTTTTTAGTAACAACCAAATAGACGGAACGAATCAACGGAAACTGCTCTGCATTAAAAGAGTTAGCGGATCGTAGTATAAATAAGCCTCCTAGAGCGGATAGTATACAAGGACTGGTCGTGAAAAAGTGTTTTTCGACAGTAGCTCGTCCATTAGCTAAACTTCTCAATACCTTATATCATGCCGTTGAATTTTCCATGCGTTGGAAGGCTGCTAATGTAACACCGATTCCTAAAAAGGGAGAGGATACCAATCACTCAAAAGCAATTTGCTTTGCATTTTCTAAAGTTTTGGAAAGTATGGTAAGTTACCACTTTCTGTAATATCTGGAGTTTAACAATTTACTTTGCGATCGCCAGTACAGTTTTCATAGGATACACTTTTTCCTATGGGAAAAATTGTGCCTTTCTATACACTGTTTTGGCGAATATAAAGTGGTGGCTCTAGATATGTCCAAAGCGTTCGACAGAGTCTGATAACTTCTCTCGCCTTATATCTACTTTCCTTATAAATCACACTATACGAGATGTTAGAAATGGGATCTCTTCAGACAAGTTCAAGGTTGAATCAGAGGTACCGCAAGCTCTGTTCTTTTTTTCACTTTATTTCTTATCTCTCTAAATGACCTTCTACATAAAACTTCCAAACCTATATATTCTTTTGCAGATGATAGAAACATTTCCCATGTTTACTTAGCAATAGTAGACTAAAGGTACGTTCACACCTTCACACCTTCGTTTATTTAGAACAAGACACAACAAATATTTAGTTTTATTTTATTTCATTTGATGCTGTTTGATCTTGCAAAGCTCTTGTAAGAGTAAACAACGTCAAACAAAAGTGTGCTAAAATAAGTGGTTACGCTTTTTTGAGTAAAAATTTGCCAAGTGTGAATGTACCTTGAGCATTTAATTAGAATCCAGAGCCTGCCTAACAGTTTTTAGTTTAATTTCACTAACTTTTTTTATGCTACTAGAAAGAAAAATCACTCAAAAGAATTCACTCTTTCAAACTTCAGCTGCAGACGATGCCGGTTATAGGTCAGTTATTTTAATATATCACAATTATGATCGTTAATTCTTGGAAAAAATACTATTATTACTAATAATTATTACTATGTATACCGATTGTATATGCATTGTTACTTACTTTGTTTATAAACATATTTAATATTGCTGAAATGTAATCTCAAATTGTTGGAACTTGTAAAATAGCCGGATGAAGAGGAGGGCTGCTGGTTAGTTGATGTTGCAGAATTTTCATGTAAAATATCACCATTAGTGTGTACTGTTGTTGTTGGTGTTGCAGTTGCAGTTTTCATTGGCATTTGTAATTGATCTTCGTTATCAGACATATTGCTGGGTATTTGTTTTTATTTGGATTATATAAAAAAGATTTATTTGTTTTATTTCTTAATGTAGAGCAATTAATTATTGAAACATTTTTAAAATGTGCTTAAAGCACTGCCGTTAATTTGCGACGTTAATTTGTTTTTCAAGTAATTTGTTTCACAATTTCTTTAAAATAATTTCATTTCATTTATTATTTTTTGATAATTTTCTTTGCGATTTACTGCGTAACGTATGCCTGTTTGCACTCATTAATTTAAAACGTCCGAATTACTCATTTATTTTTGTAATTTAAACTCATTTTTATTGATATTTTATACGCTCATTTGTAGGTTTTTATTTATTATTTTTTCTTCTATTTAATAATCTTTGTACAAGATTTAGATAAAGCTCAAGTACATTTTTTATTGGTTTAATGTCAATTTAACTATATTTGTTATTTGTTTATTAATTTGATTGATAAATTAATAATTCGTTTACATGCTTAAATTAGTTGCAATAATAATCTTATCTGTTTTTCAGTTTTAAGCCCAGTGTGCCACTTGTGTGTCTTGTCTCATTGACTGTTAAAACTAAACTAAATTGCATTTTGACTCAGTTGTAAGTGAAGAGTTTGTTTGTAAAACTTTTAAGATTGTTTAAGTTGAGTGAGTTTTTCTATATCATCATGTCAGACACAGTATTGATCAACTAATTAGTACTTGTATAGCAAGTAAAAACAAATATTTATTTTTCAAAAAGTCGCATTGTTTTTAAAATACGCTTTCTTTGTAAAGTTTATTTTACATTTATATGTACATATTTGCCAAGAACTTAAGATATTTAAAACTTACAACGCCTAAATAGTTTCTTCAGTCTTCAAAAGACACCTCAGCTCTAACCATTTTGTTACGTTATCTGTAATAGCTCTTGAGATACCAAATTATTTCCATAATAGAATAGTATTATAAAGCTAATGTTCTTAGATTATATGATGGATTTGTAACGACTTATATCAGTGTATAAAGTATTGATTTTTTTTTCGAAAATTCCCAACAGGATTTCATGATGCTTGAAATCCAGACGATGTGAAATTCAATAATCGATAAACGAGTATTTTTATATTCTTTAAACTGCTTTTAGGAATTTTTAGTGGTATTTAAAGCGGGTTCTATTTTGGACAGTTTGTCTGCTTGCTTATTCCAAACGTTTAATTTTGTATAATAAAAAAAACAACAAAAAAATTGAAAGATAGTTCAAAAACGCTCCGTCAAATGGATATTCGGGTATTAAATGAAAACTTACCCCCTGGCCGATAACGTTCGCTTAGATAAGACTTAAGACACAAACTTGATTGTGGAATAAACAAACTTGATTGAGTAAAAAATAGATACGATAAAAAGTTTGTGTCTTAGGTCTTATCTAAGCGAATGTTATCGTTCGACATCGGTGGCCAGGGGCTTAATGATTTCGGAAGTAGGAAGAAAGCTTTGATCAATTATTGGCCGATCCGGAAACAGTCTTTAAGTGTGATGTCTTATTATAAGGAACTTATTTGTGATGAAACTTACATATGTGTATAGTCATATAGATCACATATTTATGAACAATAAAGTCCTATAAAAACACACTTAGCATATGCGTCATAGTATTGAAACTCAGTTTAAAATCATGTTTAATTAACCATTGTGGATAAGTTGTAACTAATGCTAATTAACTGATCAATTCTGTACTAAAAATCAAACTGAAAGCACGAAAATGTCGTTAACAATAAAAAAAATCATTTATGATTAAACTAAGTTTTAAAATGATCTTTACTGTGTGTTTACCAGTTTTTCTTAATAAAATCTTTTTTTAAATCATTTTGAAAAAACTTGTTTATAACTTTTTTTTTTTGAAGATTTGACGCTGGCCTCTTGACTCATTGAGTTGCAGCTGTTTGCCCGTTTCGTGTTCCACTTAATGGTGTAGTAAAAGTTATTTTATTTTGGATTGCTACATTAATTTGTTAGTTGAGGAAAGTATACACACACACACACACACACTCAAAATTTAATTGAATTAATCAAACTTGTAAAGCTAAATTTTGAGTGTATAATTCATTCAACTAAATATTTAAAGTCAAACTTATGATATCGTGTGTTTTTTGGTTTTGAATTAATATGAATATGGGGGTGGGAGGAAGTGCAATGCTTCAGAATTTGTTAAGAGAAAAAGAAAGCGAGAGTTTTTTGTATGTAATAAGTAAGAGATCAGCATAAGGCCCACAGGCTAGACTTGGTATTAGGCCCTAATCGTTGAAATCTAATTTATATATGTTCTTTTGAGTGACTACAATAGGATGTCACAAATCGTCAAAGTGATAGAAAATCTTTTAATAAAAAAATTATTGTTCAAAAAGTTTACTTTAAAGATCAAAGATTTTAAATAAAAATTTATTTGGTTTTTATTGTAATACCAGTAACTTTTCAATTGCTATAATATGTAACTGCAATTGCGTATTTTTCAAATAAATTACTTGCGGTTGTTATTGTTGCTTTACAAATTATCTTTGGTAATTACAAATCTAATCAAACTTGTAAAGCTAGATTTTCACGATTTAAATTTTGTTCAAAATGTTCGATTTTCGCATTTTTTTCTGTTATTTTGGTACACATGTCTGTTATATATGTATGTTGGTAATATCAGCCATTTTGGATTGTCAGTTTGTTTTTGACAGATAAAAAGGTTAGTCGTGTTTTGATGTGCTCTTCAATTTTTTACTATTCCAAAACATAGATCAAAGAAACTGTATTAAGTTTTGTGTAAAAAATGAAATTAAATGCGCAAGGACATTTGAAATGTTGACTGTGGCGTTTGGCGAGTCTACTATGAGCAGAACACAAGTTCCATTGTGGTATAACCGGTTTAAGGAGGGCCGAGAAGATGTCAATGACGATGCTCGTCCTTGTCACCCGAGCACGTCAACAACCGATGAAAACATTGAAGCAGTGAAAAAAATTATTTTGGATAATCGTCGAATCAATATCAGAGAGGTTGCTAATGATGTTGGCATATCTTTCGGCTCATGCCAAGCAATTTTTACTGATGTTTTAGACATGAAAAACGCGAAGATTGTTCCAAAATTGCTAAATTTTGCGCAAAAACAACGTCTCATGGACATCGCTCAGAAGCTGTTGAACATCGTCAATGACGATCTAGATTTCTTCAAAAAGATCATAACTGGTGACGAACCATGGTTGTATGGCTATGACAATGAAACCAAAGCCCAATCATCCCAATGGAAACATCCAGAAGAGCCAAGACCGAAAAAATCACGTCAAGTTCGGTCAAATGTGAAGGTTTTGCTGACTGTTTTCTTCGACTGCAATAACGAGGTGCATCATGAATTCTTGCCACAAGGTCGTACGGTCAATAAGGAATACTACCTTGAAGTTATGCGCCGTTTGCGCGAAACAATTCGTCAGAAACGCACAGAATTGTGGAAAAACCAATCAAGATAACGCACCAGCTCGCACATCGATAATTGTGCGTGAATTTTTAGTCAAAAACAAAACCGTTATCATGCCTCAACCACCTTATTCATAGGACTTGCCACCCGCTTTTTCTACTTCCCAAAACTGAAGACACCGATGAAAGGAAAGCGTTTTGCAACGATTGAGGAGATAAAAGAAAAATCGAAACAGGAGCTGTTGGCGATACCAAAAAGTGCGTTTCAGAAGTGTTTCGAGGATTGGAAAAAACGCTGGCATAAGTTATTATATTATATCATATTATATCTGAGGGGGATTACTTTGAAGGGGACAAGATAGTTATTGATGAATAAATAAATACTTTTTGAAAAAATTTAAAATAAATGATGAAACAGAACTGGGACTGAACGTTTTTTTCCATACATTTTGACATAAAATTATGCCAGAGAATGCAGTCGTGAAAATAGAATCTATTTTATTTTCACAGCGTTTTTTCTTATGCTCTCACTTTAAGAGACAAATGCTCTCAACAATATTTCCATACTTTCATTAAATTTTATACATTTTGTAAACAAAACCATATGTTTTTGCAGCCTTGGCGCAAGAAAAATAAAAACAAAAGAAAATCAAAAGAAACGTTTAAAAGTGAGATTTTTGTAATTTAAAAGATCTGTTTTCTCTGAGAATCGTTTTTGCTTGAAGTTGCGGTCGTATTCTGTTTCACCAATAACGGTTGTTTTCTGATCAGACCTCGTATGTGTTAATATTTTAAGATCATAAAAATTAGCAATTTAAAATTAATTCTGTAAATAAAGAGATTAACGATAAAATATTACATTACTGTTTAAAATTATCAGTATTTAACATGCTAAATTAATTTGGTTAATTAAATAAAAACATTTATAAAATGCAATTAAAATTTGTTTAATTACTAAAACAATTTAAAATATTTAAAACACAATTAGAGCAATCAAAATAATTACATTAAATATGTTATAAACTAACTATAGAACTAAGACTCTAGACGTAAATAAAGTAATTATTACATTTACAAATATTTGCAATAAATAAATACCCTGATTGCAATTATTTTCGGGATGGTGTCACCAGTCTAATATATGACCACAAAATGCGTGCTTAAATTTCTAATATTTAAATAAAAATAAATCTTGACTTTTATCTCATTTATGTATTTATTTATTGATTGCACGTTTTAGACATAATAATGATTGTTATTTAAATTCGTTGAAATAATTTTTCTTATAAATTTACGCAATTTGTAATTTTTAGTTTACGTATTACCAACGTATTACAAAAAATACAAGTATATTTTACAATAAACAAAAGCTGCTTGAGGATTTAAGTTGCCACTTTCAGTAAATACTCTTTAAATAACATAAAACCACTCAAATTGAGAGCATTATTAAGCAATGTTGAGTTATATTTATAATTGAAAGCTTATTTTTTTTCTGTTATTCATATGTTGAATTTCTCTAAGCTTAGTTTAATTTATAAAGCTTTATGTTTAAAAATTTAATAGTTTTAAATACAAGTTATGTTGTACTGCTATTAAAAATATCGTTAAAATTCAAACAGTTACATTTGGAAAATGCTTTGTTTGTAATAATGAAATAAATATTCTCTATATACCAGTAAAATTATAAGAACAAATAAATTGCTAAGCAAAATGAAAGCAAAAGGAAATTTATAAATAAAGTGTAAACGACACAAAAAGTACGCAAGATTTGAAAGAGAGATCCTTTGAATTGTTGGCAAATTCTCTGGAAAACATTAAAGAAAAGCGGCATAGTAATCAGGATTATTTTTATGCTGGTGATCAATTACATACTGTAAGACAAGATTTAAAGAACCAAGGTTCAGGGTGTAAGTATACGAGACACATGTCCGCATTGTCGTGGAAAAGGTTGATCACAAGAAGTCCAGTAAAATTAAAAAATTAAAAATAGAAGTTGTAAATAGACAAAGGGCAATTAACAAATAAAGGGTGTCTCAAAGTGTTTGCATGATTTAATTAATCTTAGTTTTTTCTTCAGATTGTTATCTTTATGCCCACCACCAAAAAAATGGGGGTATATTAAGTTTGTCATTCCGTTTGTAACACATCGAAATAATGTTCGTAGAACCAAAAAGTATGTATATTCAGGATCTTTATAAAATTCTAACACGTTCTAGCCATGTCCGTCTATCGCGTTGAAGGCACGATAGAGCTTCGAAAAAAATCTTACAATAATTAAATTTTTTCCAAACATTCTTTGTTTAGTATTTTTTAGTAGATCCAGTAGGATCCGAGTTATAGACTAAAGTTTCAAACAACCTCAGCATTCTTCTGATATCGTTTGCATTATCTTTAAATATAAAGCAGATATCATGAAATTTTGTACACTTTATTTTTTATTATAGAAGGACAAGTCTTGTTGAAAATGGTAAGAATCGGTCCATGATTTCTTATAGCCCCTATACAAATGTTTTCACGGTATTTGGCTCTGTGGTACATAAATGCCTATTGAAAAGCAGTATCCATACAAAATTCAGTAAAAATAAGTTTCATGATAAGGAAAATCATAAAATTATTTTTTGTTTGCATTATTTCATAAATTGGCCAAAGCTCTACTTCCTAAATTAACTTAACTGGTCCTAAATCTCTTATAAAAATCGCCATCAAGTTTAAATTCGACACAAATAATACCTAATATTCATGCATAATTCAGTCTATACCTGAAAATGCTTAAAGGTATCACAATGAGCATAGATGACTACGAATGTAGGCATCAATTAGTGTCACGTTTTTTATGAAGTTGTTAGTAACGCGTCACCGATGAAAGTAAGTTTGAGATATATACCTGCAAAATTGTAAAAGAGTGGTTGCTCAATCATTGTTCAAAATAGTTTAATCATCGTCCGCAGTTCCCAGAGCTCTATCCAATTAAGCACCTGTGGGAATATCTGGACAAACAAATTAGAAATATTTCTTATAACAAAATTTCGCCTGATTTCACTTAAAAACTCGTTGATTTTATGTCTAAAATATTGTCAGCTGTACTAAAGGCAAAAGGACCTGAAAATCTGGTAGGTTTCCGTTAAAATTGAATTATTTTTGTAAGTTCCTTATTTTTCTAGATTTTGTTACTGAGTTATATTTTGCTTAAGTTACTTATGAATTATGCAATTGTTCAATTCACAACTGATATTGTATAATGTATGTTGTCAAGCCTTAAAAATGCAAAAGGAAAGTACTAATAAATAATATTTACAAACAAAAGAAAAAAAGTTTAAGCAAATTAAGATGACCATCGCTGAAATGGTACGATTGCATCCATTAAATTGCCGACATATCGTTGTAGTGTGTTTGACTTGTCGAAGTTACCATACCTTCTGTATGTAACTTAATATCAACACATTCTTGTTGATATTGTCCACACTGCATAAATGTGGGACAGCGTGTGTTATGCTGTCTCAGCATATTTCCACACATTCTATATTTTAAGTAAATGATATCTAAGTTCGTTTTAAGTATAGATATAAGTTTGAATACAGTTCATAAAGAGACATTGAAAGGAACAATCGCACAAGTGGCTGTCCTCAAATAATAAACAAACAAAATTTAATCACCCCTTACGTGATTAAAAATTACACATGAAATTTGTTCCCTTTTCACATTTTTTCCTATTAAAATTCAATGTTAAAAATATAAAAGGGAACAAATTTCATGTGGAATTTTTATTCACGATAGGGGTGAATAATTTTATATTACATCGTGTACATAATTAAAGACGACGAAGTTTTAATACAAGATGCTTTAAGACGCAACTTCCTACGAAGCTGCAGATGAAAATGGTCATCAGGCGATGAAGCATAAGCTAATTGTGGTTTAATATACAGATATGAATATTTTGGTAAAACTAAAATTTTCATACAACTTTTGAAAAATATATGTAAAAATGTCTTAGGTGTTGTGCAAAACATTTATATAGAAATTACCTACAACATTTGTAAAACTATTGTAAATTCAGATGACTTACAACTTCTACAACACTACAACATCAGTTGTGAATTGAATAAATATATTCTGTTTTACATTTGTATTTGTAGTATATATAATAAAACATTTTTCAAAAACAATATTAGGTGTTTACTTTATATTGACGTTCACAGTATATGTCCTTTGTATCATAAATTTTTCCAGTTAATTAGATATGATGATAATTGAAAACAATTATTCATGATTTGGAGTTATTCTTCTGAGGTCTGGCTAAACAAAACTAAAGCTATGTATACACGATCGTCAGATATTACAACGTTGTCAGATCTAGCAATGTGCTAGCAATGTACTGACATTGAAAAATTGTTAGCAAAAGGTAAATTGTCAGTTTAGACGACTGTAAGAAAACTAACAATTTCATTGGCACACAATTGTCACACAATGCATTTATCTGTCACACGGTTGTCAGATTGTTGTGTGGCATTGTCAAATTTGTTTTGCAGCGTTGTGTGTGTGTTTAAAAATTTTAAATAAATGTCATGGAACAAAAAAGAACAATTGCACTCTTTGAAACAGGATTCATTAAAAGAAATGTCGCTATCAATTTTTTATTTACTTTAATTAAATTCTTTAATTTTCTTTCACTTTTTTAAAAAATTTTATTAATGCACACTTGTTTGTTTATTTATGTACATATATGTATATAGAGTTGCATTTAGAAATAATTTCTATGACAATGCTGCCATTGGCAGATGCATAAACTTTGCACATATGACAATGAAAAGTGTTTGACAATTGTCTTAAAAGAATGAGAATGACAAAATTGCGTGTTTACACGATTGTTAGATGTCTGACAATATTTTTGTCTTCCAATGTACTGAAAATGCTTTTTCTTACAACGTTGGAAGACAAAAATTTCAAGTTCACACGGTTGTTAGACATTTTCTGAACATTTTTCGGACAACGTTGTAATATCTGACGATTGTGTATACATAGCTTAATACATTGAACTGGAATTATATAAGAAATCATATTTCAAACTCCTGCGTAATAAAAAGCAAATCATTTTTTATTTTAATACTTTATTTGAAAAAAAAAAATCGTATAATTATGCTTAACAAACTAGCACAATTAATTTATCACTCTCTTTATAGTTGTTTTTTTTTTGTTATGTTTTACACTAATTATTACAAAAATTCTCTTATAAAAAATAACTTAAATTATTTATATAAAACTCCATTTTCTTTACAAAAATACAAAACTATATTACAAATAGAAATACAAAACAAAAATTATAATAATAATAAAGTAAATCAAAATAAACACTTTGGCACAATTACTAAAAATATACACAGTAAGAAATAAATCAACTATTGCAAGTATAGTTTTAATTCCTTGGAATGTTTACATAAAAATAGAAAATCACTTGAATTAAAATTAAAAACAGCTACATGAATTTAAAAATGTTATTTAAGAAAAGTATTGCAATGGTTGTTGAAAATTGTGTAAAAATTACCCAAGTTTTTCTTTTTTAAATTTTTGTCTTATTTAAATTTAATAAATAGTTTTAGTAAAAATGTGCTACCTATTATCCTTAATTTAAACTTCAGTTTAATGTTTTATACAGTCTGAATGTCAAGTTTTATTTTCAATACAGATTTAGTAAATTTTATTGTTAGGAATTTGAATGTTCGGTGGTGCAGGTCAAGCATAGGCGCCGATTTTTAGGGTAAATGTTGTTTACAATTACGCTTTGATGTTAAATTTATACGCCAAAGTTTAGAGTAATTTAAAGTAATTTACATTAATGCTTTGATGTTAAATTATTAGCCAAAGTTTAGTGTAATTTAAAGTAATTTACAATTACGCTTTGATGTTAAATTTTTACGCCAAAGTTTAGAGTAATTTAAAGTAATTTACAATTACGCTTTGATGTTAAATTTTTACGCCAAAGTTTAGAGTAATTTAAAGTAATTTAATGTTATATTATTAGCCAAAGTTTAAAGTAATTTACAATTACGCTTTAATGTTAAATTTGATATGCAGACAAATTGTGTGAGGAAAATTTATCTAAATTTTGTTTATTTGTTACAAGCCTGACAGTACGGCTAATTGCATTATTAATTTATTTATATGCCTTAAATTTAGAAATTGAAATATATTAAGAAACTGAAATAAATATTAACTGCCGTATTCATAAAAAATAAAGTAGATTTGAAGTGTGCTTTTAGACAAAATTATCATACAAAATTTTCTTAAAGTACATACATTTGTAGACTTTATTTTTTTCTAAATAAGACTGTAATTGTTTATTAGTTTTTTGTCAATTATCTTTAGGAAACACTTTAATACAAAGATTAAACTAAACTTAAGCTTAAACCAAAGGATCTTTTTATAAAAATTTTATAAAATGTTTTCGTTAACAAATAACGAGTTAGTTAACATAAACTTGCTTTAAACCAAGTTTAGTTTACTATAACTTAGCTTTAATTCAAGTTAAGTTATTTGTGTTTGTTTAAATTAATATTCGCTTAATTTGTTTAATTGTCTATTGTACTCGTATTGCAAACATTGTTTGGGTTTTTAACTAAAAAATATGTATATAATTCTCATAATTGCTTTAGTAATTTCACTAACTTTCTCTCTCTCTTTCTCTGTCTCTGTCTATTCTATCTAAATAATCTCAATCTAAAGGACATTATATAAAATGATATGATACGTAAAGCTAAAAATACGCAAACTAAAAATATAATGGCCGTTTCATAATTAGCATTTAACATATCGACATCTTTAAGAAATACTTTCGGTCTCGAATAATGACAATACATGGCATTGCACTCTAGACGCGGCCGATCAAAGCCGAATATGGACAAGACCGAAGCATCTAAACTATATTTTAGAAATGATGTTTTGAATATCCATTGTAATGGTTCTGCTGTATGTTTTTCTTGCAAAAAGAAACCGGAAAACGCCAAAAATGGGCAGATGAAAAATGGTCCCAAAATGGCAGCCAGCTAGAAAAGTAAAGAATTTTTTTTTTTAATTATTGAATTTTTATAGAAAGTTTATATTACCTTTATATTCAATGAAGCTCCCACCGCCAAACCTATACTCTGTCCCACTAGGGCGGTTAAAAATATTATCATACAAAATAATGCCACACGAAATAATTCTCTGGGTTGATCGGTTAATATATAGGTAATGACTATATAAACGGTGGTGCATACAAATTGTATGGGTATGTCGGCCAATGTTATGGCCACATAATAGGCTCGTAACGAGTACCAACGATTGAAATGTTCTCGTGAGACAATTGGAAATTCTAGGGGAACTGAAAGAAAAGAAATCAAATTAAATGTTTTTTAAACAAACATAAGTAATGCAAATAATTGGAATAGTAAAAAAAAATTGTTGCAATTAAACTATTCAAATCACTGTTTACATAAAATCCGGCCACACCATAATTGTAATATGTATCAATTGTACAATTTGGAACATATATTCTCTGATTTTATGTGGCTTTCAATTTATTTCATTGAAGTTTCGGTTAATTGTAAACTTGTCATAATCTTCAAAGGCCTAAAAGAGAGCCTTTATGATGTAATTACTTAACTGTCTAGATTATCAAAGAAAATTATTAAAAAATGCTTCCAGTTGCTCATCATCATCTGGCATTAAACACGTTACCTTAATAGTTGTTAAAATTATAACATATAATTTTGTCTGTGGTGAATGTGTTTCGTGCACTTCGCTCAACTTATGGTCGACATAATCGGCCTACTGACCGTACTATTCACAACACCATCACCCATTTTGAGAGCCAGCATTCATTATTGGATAATATTCGACCGAATAGACCACGTCCAGCACGTTGTGAAGAAAATATAGTGACCGTAACTTAAGAGTCCATTCAGCGATGTTCGCGGCAACTCGGACTGACGTATGAAACGACTTGGCGCATTTTACGTCGAGATCTTAAATTGAAAGCGTACAAAATACAGCTTGTGCAACAACTGAAGCCGCTTGACCTTCCCCAGCGACATCGCTTTGCTCTATGGGCTCTGGAAAAGTTCCAAGAAGATCCGACGTTTTCGAGGCAAATTTTGTTTAGCGATGAGGCCCATTTCTGGCTCAATGGGTATAAAAACAAACAAAATTGCCGCATTTGGGACGAAGAGCAATCTGAAGAGATTCAAGAACTGCCACTTCATCCAGAAAAAAACGGTTTGGTGTGGTTTGTGGGCCGGTGGAATCATCCGTCCATATTTCTTCGATTCAGGCCTTGGAGGAAAACATCACGCATGTTATTCGCCAGTTACCAATCGAAATGCTCGAACGAGTCATCGAAAATTGGACTCAACGGATAGACCATCTGCGACGTAGCAACGGCCAACATTTGATAGACATAATATATTAAAAATAAATGCCTAAATGCCAAAGAATCTTCCTTTAAAATTTAAAGTTTAAATGATAATAAACATTCAACATTCCTCAAAAAGGATCACGCTTTTGACATTTCTTTCTCCCATCTTTCTGTGGAAATATATTTATTATATTAAAAAATAAAGCTAAAATATTGGTTCCGCAGTATGCCTTAACATACTGTTCTTTAAATCTCGCAGTGTATGCTTTAAAAATACCAAAATATAGAGTATGTATTTTCAATAACAAATGTTGGTTTTAGTAAATTCCATATGTTTAGTATATAATATTATATATATGTATTTAGTATATTCACATATATACATACAACAAAAATTCTGCTAAAATATCAAATACTTACATTTCACCAAAATCGATGAAAACGCCGAATACATTATAAACATAATCGAATAAAAACAATAACGAAAATTATTTAATGCATTCTCCGCTTGATTGCCAATCCCGTAATACAGACAACCGATCAATAGAGCCGTTACTAAATGTATTATAAAACGCATGGTTGTCAGAGACTTATCGCGCCACAATATTAAAAATGTTCTCAACAGTAAAATTCCCAGCTGGCGATAGAACGGTGTGGCATAGATATTTTCACTTTTACACAATTTCGGCGCATCCAACTTTTGACAGCAGCCATTATCGTCGGCCGTGCTGTTATCGTTGGACTCATTTAGAATTCCTTTACTATTGCCGATGCGTGAGGATATTTCTTTGATGGGTGTTAAAGGTTTGCTATGATTGGAGTGATTTGAGTTTGAGGGGCAATGACCATTTGGAGCCGGACTAGACTGGTTGCTGTTGATGGCAGGTGTGAAAATGGGAGCCATTACAGGGGTCATAAGACCAGCTGCCATCATTTTGTCTGTAAGTTGAGGGTTACAAATTTTAATTTTAAAGACATATTACTTTCACAGTTTATTTTTGAACTTACCAACTTTTTGCATGGCTTCCAGTTGTTTTTTCCGGGCCGCCTTTGTTTGTCTATAGTTGTTATTGCGACCATTTTCTATTTTTGCTATTAGTTTCTCATTTTGCGGCCCATAGTCATCAGTGGCTATTTCCATTACTTGAATTGTATGTTATAATTAAAAGCTGTTTACTTTATGTGTTTATAAATTGAACTCACAATAATCGGCTGGATTATATGACTCTGGACATTGCAGTCCGACATCTGCTAGAAACGGCACCAGATTTTGTGTCCCTCCCGAATATATACAGCTGCCGCCTGCTATGGCATACAAATGATCAAACATTTCAAATGTTAAAGCACTCGGCTGGTGGATGGTGCAAATGACGGTGCGTCCCTCTAAGGCCAGTTTTTTAAGTAATGATATTAATTGATTGGAGGTGGAACTATCCAGGCCACTAAAGAAATTAAACGGTTTTAATAAATATCCAAAAATTTTATTTTACACTTAAAGGATAAATATTTTAATATGGTTTTAACTATTTCTCTTTATAAAACTTACCTCGTTGGTTCATCCAATATTAAGACAGGTGGATTATTAACTAATTCTAAAGCAATGGATAATCTCTTCAGTTGTCCTCCCGATAACTGGGATGTTCTGGTATGACGATTCTCATACATGCCAATAGCTTCTAAAATCTTTTTAACCTGTTAAACACAAATATATAAATGATGTTAAAATTGTTTAATCCATATACACAAATTACTCACCCTTTCCCTTTTGGCACATTTACTCATATGGGTACCGATTTTCAAATTGGCCGAAAAATGCATGGCCTCTTTGACCGTCAGATACGGATGCAAACTAGTATCCTGTGTTATAAATGCCACATTTGGCTTGAACGCTTTAATATCACGCACATAATCATTGACTGTCACATCACCGCTATAACCGTAGGCTCTGAAAAGGAAGGGAAAGAAAACAGAAAAAATATGTTTTCGATTAGGAATTTTTGCAGATTCTCTAAATATGAAGGTTACTTTACGTATAGCCTGAGAGTATATTGAGGCAAGTACTTTTTCCCGCACCCGATGGTCCCACTATGGCACTCAATTCGCCAGCTTTGAATTGACCCGTTAAGCCTTGGAGTATATTTTTGGTGTCTGTAATGAATATGGAAGATAGAGAGAGAGTTAGAAAAAGAGTTCAGTTTTCTAATGTGTATGTGAGAGAGTTTTTCGTTTTTGTTATTTTGATTAATGAATTTGTTATTACTAGAGAATTATAATGAGATTATGATGCATATGGCACAGACTGTACTTAATATTTGGTGGACAAGTTTAAATTTTTTTTTTTTATAAATTATAAAAATTATAAACGTGTCTTTCCATAATAATGTACATTAAAGACCTATTTGGTTTTAATTGTTTTCGCATGAATATTTTAATTATTTATTATTTATATTTAAAACCAGCATAAAAAAGTAACTAAAATGAATTTCCTTTTATAAAAAATAGTATTTTGTATTGATGAATCGAATTAACTTTTGCACAACATTGCAATACACCTGCGCTGCATAATATTTCCAAATCACTAATATTTTATTAAATTTATCACTGCAACATAAAATATTGGCAGCTGTAGCTGTTTAAGGTTAATTTTTAAATATGTTTCATTATCCATAATCTGTCAGTTGTTGAATTTTGTTAAAACTTTGTCGAAAAGAATCCGTGGTGGTTTCTTAAGGTACGGTCGCATTTGGCAAATATTTGTCGAAAACGACGTAACCACTAAATAACATACATATATTTGAACTCGTTTATTTCTTAAAAAAAAAAAACGTTTCTTATTTAGGCCAAAGCATAACAAATATTTAGTTTTAATTTATTTGATGCTGTTTGATCTTGCAAAACTCTTGTAAGAGTAAACAACGTCAAACAAATTTGTACTTAAACAAGTGGTTATGTTTTTCTGAGTAAATATTTGCCAAATGTGACCGTACTTTTAGCAATACTGTTTTGCACTAAGTTGGATATTTACCTATTCTTCTTACGGAACTAACGATCTGTGCTTAAAATTTGCTTTATTTTTTGCTTTTCGTTTTATAACATAATTTACAGTATTTTTTTTTTTTTGAAGATTTAGCTGTCTTGCTAACAGTAAACTCGATATTATGGAATTTTCAGAGAATTTGTGCACGATTTTTTATTTATTTTGATTTTCCTAGGCTCAGCACTCTTACCAGTGTTTTTACTCTTAAAATGTTTTTATGAAAAGTAGCCATTAATGAGTACAAAATCGCTGTTTTGGCAACACTAAACTTTCTATTTGACATGAGGAAATTTTTGTGCAAACAGCAATTTTTGTTGTTGCTTTCGCAGTCGTAGAAACAGGAATCCAATTTTAATGATTTTTGAGTTCGCTTGGTTTTTCAATCGATATCAAGAATTGTTTTGTCAGTCGTAATTTAGCTCTGGGCGTGACATTGCCATTATTGGTTAATCAGTCCGTCCTTTTTGCGATTTGCGGCACACTCTTGCATTTGCTAATGCTTGGCGTCGTCTAACTGTACCGCGTTATGGTTTTTCGAAGTTGTGCATTAGTCAAATGCGTTCGTTTTGGTTTTATAACCTATAAATTATATTAATACAAGATTTAAGCGTTTCAGCTTCCTATATTTTTTTTTCATAATCAACAAACACAAACTGCGAAACTTTTGGCTTATCTGCAGAAAACACCCAGAGTCTTTGGCGGGAATCGAAACCGCAACCCTTTGACTGATAGTCCGGCACTCTATCGCCTAGTCTATCGGGGCACTTGAAGGTATAGGTCGACTTGGGACTTACTTAAATCGACGTGGGATAACCTGGCAATTTTATTTTGCCAAAATAGTTTCTAATCGCTAATTAAAAAAAAAAAAAATAATTGTTTTGTGAAGGCAAATGCTTTTTTTTTTGAAAGTCCCTTTATATTTGACCACCTCCTGTTAGTAATCGTTGTATGACTAGCTTGAAGTACGTCTATGAACTTTGGCTATTTATTTCATATTGTTATTGCATTCTTATTTTACTGTTTATGCATATGTTTGTAAACATATTATTGTTATTATTATTAATATTTTATTTGTATATTATTAAAATAATACATTTTATAGAATAATTGTAGTATTTAGTTGAACTGTTACTATTTAATTTTTGATATTTTTCTTAGTTAGGCTTAAGTTCATTTTAAATTTAATTTTCATTAAATCATTTTTACTGAAGAAGGGTTGTTTAACAACTTGAAAAAAATTTTTATTTTTGATAATTTTTCTGACTAGGATTCGAACCTGGGTTGTTTGGTGTTTCTCGAAACATATGTCAATTCAACCAAACAACCCAGGTTCGAATCCTAGTCAGAAAAATTATCAAAAATAAAAATTTTTTTCAAGTTGTTAAACAACCCTTCTTCAGTAAAAATGATTTAATGAAAATTAAATTTAAAATGAACTTAAGCCTAACTAAGAAAAATATCAAAAATAATACATTTTTTTATGAAGATTGCTGGCTTATCAACAAAATTACATTAGTATTATTATTATTATTTATGCCGCAATATGATGTGTTTGTAATATTTTATTAATTGCTATTTTGTTGTTTCTAATACATATAAATGAATAAATAAATGGATTTAGGTTAGAGAAGATCAGAAGGGGGTATATTGAACTTTAAGTACATTTGCACTTGTTCTTTTGTTTATTTGTTGCATAAATTGAAATTAGTTTTATTTTTGTTTTAAATAAATTATTTATCACTTTGTTAAGTACTCGTATAAATGTATTAGAAACTAGGGTCCCTTTAGTGATTTGCTAATGGGCAATAAATAGGTAGAGAAGATGTATTGAAACTTTGCCATTTTATTTATTTTTAAAATTTTTGTTTTAAGATTCTCTTTAGTAGCCCAATATCTTTATATTTTATCTGTTTTTCAATACAGAAATATTACGAAAAAATTGCCTTCTAAAACTCATTCGTTTTCGATTTCCATCACATGCGTGATTGTCTCAATCGAGACTTTTAAATACTTATTTGTTTACCTTTATTTTTTCTTTTTAACAATGATAACTTTATTTTAATTTAAAGCTTTTTATGCATATTGCTTTTTTTTAATTTCCATTAATAAATTTCTTTAAGTGTATTTTAATCATTAAAGCTTATTATCAGGGAAATAGCAATATTTCAGTTTATGCCATGTGATTGACCATAAAATTGAATTAAATTATTAACACCTTTTTGGGACAGCTTAATTTATAAATTATTTTAAATCTATAAAGATGTTGTTTATCAATTAAGTTTTATAATATTATTTAAATTTATATTTTATATGTAGCTTGTTTTAATTATGAGGTATCAATAATGTCTTTGTGTTGGAATGATGAAAAGTAAATGAACTGCAAAAACAATTGAAACTATTTTCTTAGACAGCAACTGTCAAATTAATAATTGTTAATTAACAATGAACTATTATTGAAAACGATATTGATATTGAGTTTGAACACTTGTTAATCATTTCCATTTTTATATTGATTAACATTAAACTGTTTAGAAATTCCATAACAATTGACTGCTTAATTAAACATACATCAATAAAAATTGTAACACATAACACTAAAGGTGTTTGCAAAAGTGTTTAAATATTTCAAAATTTATTATTTACTTAACAGTCCTTTTGCCTTTAGCACAGCTGACAATTTTGTAGAGATATGTAGAAACAACGAATTCTTTAGTTAGTTATCCTTGCAAGAAATATTTCTGTGCCTATTTTTTTTGTCCTAATATTCCCAGAGGTGCTCAATTGGATTGAGGTCTGGTGACTGCGGTTTATGATATAAAGTTTTTGAGCAATGATTAAGCAAGGATCATTGTCCTGTGAGAAATTCCAGTTCTGTGCTAGTTCTAAATTCTCTGCACTAGGGGCTGCATTGTTTTTTAAAATGTAGATTATCTTCCTTTTTTATTGTGGATTCAATAAATGGAAGATTACCGAAACCTGATGCCGCCATACAATCGTCTGAACATTCTGAACCGTCGCCATGTTTTACCGTCATGGTAACATATTTATTACAAAAGGTTTCGTTTTTGGTTCGCAATATTTTTGGGCTTTTTTTAACTCCAAATATCTCAAACTTGCTTTCAACCTCAAAAAGAATTTTATCCAAATAAATTTTTGTTGCGTTTATATATTTTTTTTGGCAATATTCAGACGTTTGGTTTGATTGTTCTTTGATATAAAGATCTTCTTACGTGACACTCTACTATGTAGAGCATTTTAATGCAAAGATCTTCTAATCGTACTCAAGGTTTTTCAGAAGTTTTCGTTACTTTTTCAGCTATTTTTACAGCACTGATGTTGAGATTACTCTTACTTTTCTTACTATAGCTCTTACTTCAGTTTTTGAAAGACGCTTTGGTCGTTTTGTAACAGGTAAATTTTCTACAGTATTGTATTTTGTATACTTATCTATAATTCTAACCTACATTACCATAGTAGGAAGGGTATATTGAATTTGTGGTCATGTTTGTAACGCCAATAACCGATCGAATCGTAATCACATGAGTCAATTTATAGATCTCTGTCTATGTAGAGTTTGTGCAAAAAGTACAGGTCACAATTTTGAAGATATTTCAATAAAATTTAGAACATAATTTTTTGGCCCAATAACGGTAGGGATTGAAATCGGCCCATTATTTCACCTAGCCCCCATAGAAAAGTCCTCTCGAAATTGGGCTTTACCGATCATAAATGTTGGAATTATGCAAATATGCAAACAAATTTCACCACAAATGAGTGGTAATTAAAGCCAAATCAGATCTACAAATTTTGTGCAGATCGGTCCATAATTTATCATAGCTCCCATATAAGGCCCACGTCCGAAAATCACTTTAAAGATCATAACTCTCTCAAAAATGTTGGTATCCAAATAATATTGAACACAAATAAGTTTCATATACATATACAGAAATGATGACACCTAATTTTATAATGGTCGGTCCATAATTATTCGAAACTCTCACATAAGATTCTCTCCGTAATTCACAAATAATGACACTAAATTTTTGGATGATCGGTCCATAATAGATTATATGTATCTCCCATATAGCGCCCATTTCTGAAAAACTGTGTTACACATATACTGGGTGTAGGGTATTATATGGTCGGGTTTGAACGACTATACTTTTTTACTTGTTCATTTTGCCATGAGAGCTCAATTTCAGTTTCAACTGCCCAAAAACATTTCTTTATATAATTTCTTAATATGCAGAAAAAATCAACAATTTTCGCTTTCAATTAAATCGGACATTGATCTTTTACACATGATTATCTATCTATACAGCTCGTGTAGAAACCACAGCAAATATTTAATAAAATCCAAAATATAACGATTTTAAAACCTATTTCTTCATATAGTACTACTCATAGCTATAAGTATAAAAGGAAATCCAAATCTTATCGCTTTGATAAAAACAATTTACTATTATTGATTTTTGTTGTTGTGTTGTCTAAATATTTTAACCTTTTTAAGGTTCTCAAGTGTTTAGTACATCATAATAACAGGTGTTTTCGGCAAATTCTTTTTATTACAATTATAAAATTTGACATTAAATTGAAACATTGTTGTACATAAGTATTTAAATAGAACTACTATTAAATAAATTTAATTACTTTATTTGTTACTATCTTAGTAATCCATTTTTTGGGTTTAAATGTTTTTATTGTTCATTAATACATTTATGATACAATTTATTTGGAAAACGTATTGTTCCAGAAATAATGGGATTTGAAACTAGTTATTACTTAATGATTAAATTTAATCGGTTGTTAAGTTTATTGTTGTCATATGATGGTTTTAAAGATAATTCCAAAAATCGAAAATTAAGGTAAAAATTATTTTTTTATTAACTTTTACCTCTTTGAAAAAACTACATTTCGCCTAGTTAACGCTTGTGAAACCCAATGTATATATAAAACGAACGTCACCACTGAATTACAAACTTATATGATCAAACTTGATATGATCAAGCAGGAGGGAAAACTACATCGACACCACACCAAACCGATGCAAAAGAATTGGCTTAAGACGTAATTTATGAACACAGACTACAATATGTTACGGCTCCTTGAAAATATGTTTCATCGTGTAGTTTATATCCATTTCCGATAGATGTGTACAAAAACATTATAAGTCTTAGATAAACAGAACTGGGTAAAATAGATAATTCACATCTCACCATCCTTATTTCGACAATTTCGAGTTACGAATAGTGACATCTAAAAATAGGTTTCATCTTATCAGAGTTTTCATTTCCGATATATCAACAGAGAACTCAGTGGTACAAGCCTTAACAAAAATCTCTCTTCCTTATAATGACAATTATTCAGCCTCCTAGCATCAGCTCCAAACCAGATGTGACTCTTAATCTTTCAAATTCCTCAGCTTTTTAAACACGATAAATGTTTATTAAAGCAGTACTCCATTCAATTGGTCTAACTCTCAGCATTTGGGATCAAACTAACCAATAAATATTCAGATTCTTCTGGTATCTTGCCAACCAACATTTTTCTCTTTTATCTGATCATAACTTTTAGAGATGATCAACTAAATTCAACGTTATCTATGCAACCATTTAAGTCCGCCAGACTGGTGGTGTAAATATCCTCTCCATATATTCAACATCACGCGACATATTTATAAGTCGACTTCACCTTTAAAGAGAAATCCAGAAACTATAATTGTAAACTCGATTGTCTTTCCCATATTTCTGATAAAACCTTAGACAGATTATCAATTGAGGAGTTCCCTTAAGTATGACCAAAATTTTTCATTTAGGTTGTCCTAGTGTCTGGCAATTAATATAGTCCCGCAAACTATTTACCTCGTCATATTATTCAGAGATTATTGATATTCACCAGATTCGATTACATGCTGACACTTTAATAGATTTTAAGGCCGATGTTTACTTTGAGGTAATATCTAATAAAACCTAAGCCAGTTTTCAGTCCATAAATATCTCAAAAGGATTCGCTAAACAGATTGAATTCTTCAGGTTCTGTTTCTGTGGAAAAATCTAGTCGATGTATTCGGGTAGTTCTCCGGGATAATGAAAAACGGTTACTAACCAAAACTTCCCCAGTTTCATTATTCTGAAGTATTAACGACTAAAAAAATTAAGATCAACACAAATAGCAAATATCGACAGGAAAATTATTTATAATGGCGAAGAGAATTGTAAGTTTCTCTCAAAGCAATTAGATGTAGTAACTTTATAAGGGCTTTTTACCAGACAAGTGCTCCTTATATTAGTCGACAAGATGGTCGAGTATTTTATTCAGTACTCCTGTGTAAAGTGTGATTGAACCACTCTCTTTGATATTCTCCCAGGATTTTCATGACACTCCTACTCCTGAAGACGGCTATGACCAATTGCATGGGCGTCTTAGGCACTTTGCGATATTAGACAAAAACTCATTACAATCACCAATTAGGACTTTACGTAAGCCTATACATATTTTCTAATTGCTTTACTTGTACAAGTTTAATTTAGTCTTTCTATTGTGAATAATCTTTATAAAACCTTTATTAGACAGTTCAAGGATTTAATTGTAGGATTCAGATGTTTCTTTAAATAAAATTATTTTCTTCTTGCAATCTGCAGTCAGGCATATATTTCGCATTAATTATGTCTTACTCTGATATAAATTCGTCATTTCTAGAAGTAGCATACGTCTTCAACAAACGTCTTCCGTTTGGACTTTTCAAAGTTTTACACACGGCTTGCTTTTTGATTCCATTCAATAGAATTTTTAGCAATTTCTGATGTTCTTTACGGAGAGTATATACATACGATCCAATTCCTCTTACATTTTCGAAATTAATGATTTCAACGCCTTGTGCTCTTATGATTGATTTTCTTTCTTTATTCGTTTATTTAAGACTGCCACAGTTTCCGTAATAATTAAACTAAGACTGCCGAATTAGTCAACATCATCCAGAAGTTAATTATTTATCCGGGAAGGTCTTATGTTTACTGAATTAATTCTAAAAGCCATGTTGATATTAATTTTCAAAAAGAAAATCAAAAAGCTTTCAAAATCGTATTTAGAAAGATTTTGCTTCCGAATCGAAATACACAATAACCCCCAGCTTTCGTTGATACGTTTACGACTCTATGATTTATTAATTATGGAGCGAGGTAAAATGTGTCAATTCTAAATGAAGAACAAACCACTGATGGTTGGTACAACCTTTTAATATCTGCAATTGATTAAGTTGGTTTCTCGTGTAAGGTACAGCAGTATTCTCCTTTTCAATGAAAAATTAGAAAAGCTGATGATGGAAACGATTTGGCATGTCCTACAACAAGTGTGACATAAATTTGGAGGTTCCATTACTGGAGGAACAAACCAAGATTTTAATCAATTATTTAATTAATTAATGTAATCCAAAGATTACATAGGGCCGGCAATTCTTTTTTGGATAAGGAGTGGTACGATTTTGATTTTTCAAGAGACAAGAATGTTCACTGCCCTTAATTTTGAAACTATCTACAAAAAATTTAATATTTTCATTTTGAATATTGCGCAGTGTCTGTTAATCAAATACATTATTAGGCACATGACTCTTCTCGACAGTCATAGTAATAATACCTTCCAGATCAACTCATACCGAAGCTAAAGTTTGCAAGAGATTGGGGGAATGTAACAGATTTCGACTGTGTTTGATAGCAATACTACGAGTATTGGAAATTCAAGTTGCAATAATCGAAATTATCAGAAACCGAATGTTACACGAACACGATTTGTTACGTCCTACAATAAAAGTGACTCAATTTTGGAGGTAATTTTGCTGTCGACTATTTCAAAATAGGGCCCGGAAATTTAATCTTGGCTAATATAGGGGGAATATTGTACTCAATATTTTCTGCGCAGCTTTGCCAAAGCTCACTATTTACGCAGTATCAATTAAGCCATTAGGTACATCACTCTTTTAGATAATGAAAGCAATAAATTCTGTACCTTCTAGGTTAAGAATTGGTCAACTTTGGTTATCTCAAACCATAGTTTAATTCTGTTAAGTTTCAGTTAAGCTGCCTGCATTGTACATTCGCATCGGAATACTCTCTATTTAGAATCATGGCTGGATAGATTTGTATTGAGTTTTAGCTGTTTCTTGGGGTTATGAGGTTTTATTTAAAAAGTTGTGCCAAACTTAATTTTTATGTTTGTTTTTTGCAGACAAGCCTCGTATTTTTATTAATTCAATTTTCCTCTTTCTCAATTTGAAAAATTGCCGTTATTAATTAAGAATTTCATAACGGATATTTCTATTAATTGTGTGTTTCCTTAAAATAATAATAATAAGCATAAAATGTTCAAAATCAGACAATTTTATTCCACATTTTTATACACGAAACCACGAATTAACTAAAGATTAAAACAAAGCGTATTTATTATCAAATGTGCTGTATGATAATGATAAAGGCAAATACGAGTATATAACATTTAGTTTTTAGTGATATCTACACTTTTCTTTTCATAATTAATGGACAAATGGATATTAATGGCATTACACTAGATGTAATTAGAATAAGGTGGTTAGTTATTAACCTGATATTGAAAATTTTGCTCATAAATAAATAAAAATGTGTTGATCCAAAGATTACATCGTTTAAATAAAGCTGTATGTAGTTGAAGCAGGTTTTATAGCTTAACTAAACTTATTCAACTATGTTTATTTTAGTTTAACTGTGTTTTCAAAAAAATAGGCCTTACTCATCTATTATTTTTTTTAGATTTAATTCATGTGTTAATTAAATAAGTTTAAATTGTGAAATCAGTTATTGATGAATTAGATGTAGTTTAAACAGACTTTTTAATCCATTTTTTTACTTTAACAAAACTTATTCAACGAAATCCTCATAAACTAAGTTTAACTGTGGTTTAGAAAAGCTAGTATTACTCATTTATTATTGCTTTACTCAAATTTCCTGTAGTGTTTATATAATAATTTAACGTGATGGACATTAATATTTTGTATTTCACTCTACGACACGTATTGAAATTAATAAGTACTATTCATTATTTTTTATTGTTTTTTTTTATTCTTAATTTTTGTTTGTATACACTAAATTATTGTTACATGTTTAGTTGTATTTTAATTTATTTATTTTGTTTTTGCCGCAAATTTATGTGTTACTCTTTATAATATCATTGCAATATCCATTAAGGAAATTAGTAATGCTATGTTTTTTTTTTTGTATTTTATTATTTGTTGTTATTATATATTCTTTAGTTCAAAGTACAAACAAAAACAAAATTATATTATGTTCAAGAATACGAATTATTTTATTTGTTTTATACATATGTATGTATGTATTTTAATCTAAACCCAGAATCATGTATGGGCAGTAGTAGAGTGGTTTGACAAATTACACGAGTACTTGGTTTTGATTTTTTCTCAAGAATCTTAAGTTTACTTAAATAATACACTAGAAATTCAGGAAATAAATGTTTGAATATCATTTGAAATTGCACAAAAGAAATTCTTTAATATTAATTGAAAGTCTTCAAAATAGTTTGTGCATTTAAATTGTAGTACGAGGGTTATATTCTTCTAAATAAAGATGAAATGATTCTTCCATCGACAGTTATAAACTTCTGTAAAAGAAACTAGTCAGTGAAATCGGTCAGTTATCCTGGATATTGAAAAACGGTTACTAACCAAAACTTCCCTAGTTTAATTATCTTAAAGAATAGCAAATATCGACAGAAAAATTATTCATCATGATGAAGAGAACTGCAAGCATTTAAAATGGAGGGACTTTATGAGGATTTTTCAGTTGATAAGATGGTCGAGAATCCATTTGGTTTTCCTGTCTAAATTAACAAGATTTTCCATATGACCGACTCTTTTTAATGAATAAATGAGCAATTAATCATATATACTTTAGACTAAAGTAAATACTTCCTTATTCATGCGTTACATATACCTATTGGTTGATCACTCTCTTTGATATTCTCCCAGGATTTCCCTATGACACTCCTACCTGAAGTTGACTATGCCCATATGCTTAAGCCCTTATGACACTACATTTTTTGTTCATTGAATTGCTATAGAATTGATAGAAAGAAACAGAAAATGTTAGAAAAAGCAAACTATAAAAAATGTAAACAAAAAAGCCTTTTAGTTTTTTTCTTTTGTTATGGTTTTGTATATTTTATTAAACTTTTGCAACTTTTTGTGTATGAGAAACATAAAAACAAAACAAACAAAAAACGGTTGATCGCCAAATTTGCTCATAAACCGCTGATTCAGCAACACTTCTAATATTTCAAGCTTGAAATGTCAATTTTAATTTTTTATCGATAACTTTAGTAAAATGTTTGACAGTTTGCCATTTATCTTAATACTGCTGAACTCTTTGCACTTGGTAATATTTTCTATTACATTATATTTGTACTGTTCACCAAAACTTGAACAATGCATTAAAAATGTAGTGTCATAAGGCCTTTAGACGTCTTAAGGTTCAGTCACATTTGGCAAATATTTACTCAAAAAAGCGTAACCACTTGTTTTAGCACAAATTTGTTTGACGTTGTTTACTCTTACAAGAGTTTTGCAAAATCAAACAGCATCAAGGATAGAATACAGAGTTGGTAATGTACTCTTCATTGTACTCATAATCGAAAAAGCATGTATGAATTTCTCTAGAAATTGGTTTATTTGGCGAAACCCAAGTAGTTCGATATCTACGTATTTTGTAGTCTTGAAGATCATAGCAGGAGATTTGGATTCCTAAGAATAATAACCACTCTTGACTCTCCCGCTCTTCCCAAATGCGTTGCCTGGGAATTTTAACAGCAGGATTTTCAGGATTTTGAGAACAAGGGTATACAGGATAATTTAGAATGTGGTAGAATATTAACTTGCAAATGAATAGTTCAGTGAAGATCTTTTATGTTAATCAAAGTAGATGGGTAATCGGCAACGATTCTTTGTTTCCCAAGGATCATGTTTCTGTGATAGTAACCGTGAAAAATAACACCTGAAGCGATGTGGCCATAAACTATTGAATCTAAGATGCAGAATTCGAGAAATTGTCTGATCTTTTGGACATTTATTTAGGGTGATCTTTGGATTTTACTAGAAGATCGTGATGTTGATAATATGGATTTCAAATAAAAAAAGATTTCATGTACGAGTATATGTCTACTACCGAGAAAGATCGCAATACACAAGCTGTTGTAAATGAGATCATATCAAACGAGTTAAAGATTAATTCCAGGGTCTGTTATCCTACTCTATTCCTTATTTTTCTTAATGACCTTCTACATAAAACTTCCAACGCTATCTATACTTTTTCACATGACAACATTTCCCATCCATAGGCCGGGTCTATGAATGATTGCGGCAATAAGGCAAAAACCTTTCTAAATGAAATCGTGCGAATAGATTCGACTTCGCAATACTGCCAAAATTGTCAGAGATTGAAGCAATAAAGCAAACCATGATTCAAACTAATTCTTTTAATCAAGATCTGGTAAACATCTCTGAATGTGGTCGCTTGTATGAGTATAATGTCGATTTGAACCATTGCAAGTCAGTCGCCGATTGGGGCAATTAGACAAAACATAAATTATTGGCATAAAAAGAATCTCGTGACAATCCCAGCTTGGGGTTGTGCGGAAAGAGAGATTTCAATAGTGTAACCATTGTGGAATCAGAAGATTTTGATATTATGGGCATGATAATACAGAACTAAACATATCTTTCAAGTAAAACAGAAGCAAAAAATTGGCTCCATAAATGGTCCAAAATATCTGCAGTTAATCTGTTTCGTATTGCAAAATGATGCCTTTCAAATATTTTAATACATAAATTCCCAAACAAGGAATATTTACCAATAATTTCAGAACATGAGCAAAAGTCATCCTCCGATTAATTTCTTGGGTTTCATGAATCATAGAACTCAATGAGTTTTGAAGAAATGACTAGATAGATTGATGAAATTATGAAACAATATAATAAAGATGATATGCTAAATAAATCAGACATTCATTTCAAATATATCTCGTACTTACCTCTTCGAAAGAATCCCATACGCGCCGTATAGCGTATATTTTCAAAACCAATATTTAATTTTTTACTCGTTCTAGTTTGTTCGTGGGGAAATATTGAATTTGTTGTGGTCGTCGTTGATGTCGACGGTGTCGTTGAGAAGGTAGAAGTATTTGTTGTTCTAGCTGTTTTAAATGTATCACTTGACAAACTGTCATTTTCCGTTTCCACCGAAGGCGAGGAAATTTTTAAATGTAGATTTTTTGGTTTCCTAGAAAATAATCTTTTGGTGGTTGTTGTTGATTTAGGTGTGGCCGTCGAGCGTGTTTGTGGCACAGAAATCGAGTTGTTGTCATTGTTGTACACGGTTAAAATATTTAGGGTTATGACATCAGTGTCACCATCACTGACATCTTTAGCTGAGCTATTATTGTGGGTGTTGAGAGACTCCGTGGTGGGTATTGGAATATATTTAGATTCGGCCATTTTTTTGCTTTTTTCTATTTTTTAATAATAAATATCTTTTTTTTTTGTATTTGAATTGAACATTTACAAATAAATGTTAAATATTTTAAACATTTTCTTTTTAACAAACACTTTCTTTAATTAATTAAACAATTATTTTAGTTATTAAGGATTTTAGTTACTGTTTTAGGCTGCGTGAAAGTCTGTGCGCTTGTTTAAATTAATTTCATTTCAGTCTGCAACATGATTCATTTATTCACTCACTTTATTTTTCAGTCTTTTAGTTTGATTCCTTTGTTTTGTTTAGCGGCTGTCGTCGTATCTGTAAAGATTTGTTTCGTTTTAATTATTGTTTGTTTTCGTAATTTTATTTAATAATTTGTTTATTTGCTTTTGTGTTATTGTTGTAGCAGCACTAATCGTTAACACTGCATAGTTGTTGCTTGTAAGTGTCAGTTGTTTAGTTAAGTTTTGTTTTTGTTATTCTTATTGGTGATGACACCCTACAGTTAAATAACGGGTTTTCAGGTTACAGTTGCAACTTAATTTTTTTTAAATGAAATGTTAGTTTTTTCCAAAAGAGTATTTAAAAGAGATTTGAGTTAACACATATCATTTGATATAGACTTTCTAATTTTGTTTCATTTTTACGAGTTGTTCTTGTATTAATTCAGTGCACTAATGCAGAATCTCAAGCGAATTGAATTCATTGTAACAATTGTCAAAACTTTTTCTCCTGTTCTATTAACAAGTAAAATTTCAAAATGTTTATGTTACTGCAAAAAGATCTTGTTTGGAAACAAAGTTCTTGTTCAAAACACGCTTAACAAAAATAAGTTTTTTATAGGGTACTTTTAAAATTTCACTACTATTCCTTGGAAACTCATACTTTATTGCAATTTTCCTACATGGTTACGAGAGAATGCAATTCGTGTGTACACAAAATTAAACTCGTAGTAACTGAAACACAAAACACTGAAATCAGGGATGAAAAAGTTGATACCTACGTACTTTTCTTGATATTTTTTCAAACAAAATGTTGTGTTTATACTACAGTAAAGTACGGATAAATGCACATCGGTTTTCGCCCGACTTTTTGTGCACTTATCCATTCTTTGCATTTATGCTAACCTCGGATAAGTGCACAAATATTGCAATTATGCAAATATTACATAAGTGCACAAATATTGCAATTATACAATTATTGAGTAAATGTAAATTTTTTGCATTTACATACATACAGAGAAAGAAATCAAACTACATATGTATGTACATATGTATATGCTTAGAGTATATATACATATGAGCATAAGTTCCTTAAAAATATAAGATAAAATAGACTGTTGATGATTTTTATAAATAAAGTTTAATTTTATTTGTAATTCATGTATATTTTTCAACAAAAAAACTTAAAAACCTAAATCATAAATCATAACGTACATACTACAAAACTTAAAAAATCAGTTCAGTTTAAAAAAAGTCTTTAAAAAATCACATGTGTGCAAATTTAATTTGTTTTTGTTTTTAATCAACAACAAAAATAAAATTTTTTTATTATTAACAAGAACAATTATTAAAAAAAAGTTGGTATTGAAGATTATATAGATGACGAGCAAACTGAAGAATCTGAATCAGATTGTCTTGGATCATATGAGGTGAAAAAATCGGAAACCTTTTTTTGGATCAAATTTGTGGTTCCTATCTTAAAAAGCTTTTCTTCTAAATTTTCGAAATCGAAATTTTCGTTTTTGGATTGGATGTAATTTTTAAGAGTGTGAAAAGCTTTCACAGCCTCTGTGTGGCTAGGAGTCTCCACATTATTAGATTCATCACTTTGCTCGTCAACAGGTTCCAGATTTTGATCTTCAGAATTGTCTCTCCATCCAATTTCTTTTAAAATATCAGTTTCAATGAGATCACCATAACATTCTATGTTATTATCACATTCTAAAAGCGAATTAAACTCCGCTTCTGGAATCGGTGGTAAATCAATTATTTCTTCTATATTGATAGGTTCTTCCAAGCTATTTATGAAACCAGCTTTTCTAAAGCAATTTTGAATTACTGTAGGTGTCACCAGCCACCATGCTCTCTTTACTATTTTAAGGGCTTCTAAAACAGTCACACTTTTTGAAAAATTATCAATTGAAATCCCTGCCTCCAAAGCCAACAACTGTTTCCGTACTAGGGCTGTGCGGTAATGAACCTTAAAATTTTTAATTATACCCTGATCTAAAGGTTGGATTAAGGAGGTTGTATTTGGTGGCAAGTAATGTATAGTTATGTGTTGAAAAATAACATTATCGGGAATTTTATGACAACTAGCGTTGTCAACAAAAAGTAGAATGTTCTGTTTCAGGCTTTTATCGAAATCGGTCAAAATTTCATTCCATATGGAGCTACTCATCCAGGCATTTCTTTGACCGTAATATGGGATCGGAATAACTTTTCCCCTAAAGTTGTGTGGTTTTTTTGATTTTCCTATAGCATACACACGCTTATCAGACCCATTCCAATTACACAAAAATAGCAAAGTTAATCGCAGTTTTGATATTTTCCCTCCAGACACTCCCTCGCCTTTCAAAGCAAATGTACCTGTAGGCATTGCTTTATAAAATAGTCCTGTTTCATCTGCATTATACACCTGGCAAGGAAGCAGGTCTTTGACTAAATCCGGTAGCGTTGAATTTGTCCACTCTGCACTAGTTGTGTAATCTGCATTTGCCTTTTCACCACTAATTTTTCGAAAAGAAATGTTTTCATTGGTTTTCCAACGTTGCAGCCAACCAGCGTTTGCCTCGAAACCTTCTACCTCCATTGAAACTGCAAACTTTTTGGCTCTTTCGCAAATAATGGGCCCACTGATGATTGCATTTTTGGATTTCATATCTTTAAACCACATTGAAACTGCCTTATTCACCATATTATACTGTCCTGGCTTGAAGCGTTTCCGATTGGTGTTTCCATGATGGTCGCGAATTTTCAGCGAGGCTCTTCCGACTACAGCCGGCGTTAAAGGAGTCAATCAATTTCAGCTTTTCTTTAAC
This sequence comes from Bellardia pandia, assembly GCA_916048285.2. Lineage (NCBI taxonomy): Eukaryota > Metazoa > Arthropoda > Insecta > Diptera > Calliphoridae > Bellardia > Bellardia pandia. The sequence continues at coordinate 42,297,551 of OU696530.1, forward strand.
GTTCAATGTGTGCTTTTTTGAACTCATGGTTATCTGAATGCAAAACATTGAATTTGTTAATTTTTACTCAAAAGTATTTTAACAATTTATGTATTTTACTTACAAAAAAACAAAATTTCTTCACCTAACGAGCGATTGACTTAAATTTGTTTTCGTTTCTCCTTTGATTTGTCTTTCTACACATACCAGCGTTGTAATTTTAGGTACCTTTTTACACATACCAGCAATGTAATTTTACGTTCCTTTTTTGTAAATTTTTTTACTTTTTGTTGAAAAAATGCTTAGGTGTAAATTAACTATTTTAGTGGTGCATTTATGCATACAAAGTTATACTAAAAATGTCTCTTGAGGCTTAAAATTATTATGCACTTATGCATTTTTTGCATTAATCCGTGTTGCACTTATCCGTGCAATTTTACATGAAAAAGTATTAAAGAGGCTTATGGCTTCGAAACACGTTGCACTTAAGCGTTTTTTGCATTTATGCGTGTTGCACTTATCCGGTTTTTACTGTATAGAACATCTTGTGTATAACAGTAGAAAATCTTGTGTATAAAAGTATTTTCTATAGAAAATCTTGTGTATAACAGTGTTTTCTATAGAAAACCTTGTGTATAACAATATTTTCTACAGAAAATCTTGTGTATAATAGGCTGTTTTCATAAACGCAGTATGCAATGAAACATTTCATGCTTTATTATGAACTTTATGCAATGAAATGTTGCATTGCGTACTGCGTTTATGAAAGCAGCCACACTATTTTCTATAGAAAATCTTGTGTACACTTGTGTATAACAGTATTTTCTATAGAACATCTTGTGTATAACAATTTTTTTTTATAGAAAATCTTGTGTATAACGGTACTTTTTTTATAGAAATATTGTATATAACAATATTTTTATAGACAATCATTTGTATAACAGTATTTTCTCTATAAAGTCTTGTGTATACCAGTATTTTCTATAGCAAGTACTGTGTATAACAGTTTTTTGTATAGAAAGTCTTGTGTATAACAGTATTTTCTATAGAAAATTTTGTGTATAGCAGTATTTTCTATAGAAAATCTTGTGTATAACAGTATTTTCTATAGAACATCTTGTGTATAACAATATTTTTTATAGAAAATCTTGTGTATAACGGTACTTTTTTATAGAAATCTTGTGTATAACAATATTTTTATAGAAAATCTTGTGTATAACGGTACTTTTTTTATAGAAATCTTGTGTATAACAATATTTTTATAGAAAATCATTTGTATAACAGTATTTTCTCTATAAAGTCCTGTGTATACCAGTATTTTCTATAGCAAGTCTTGTGTATAACAGTTTTTTCTATAGAAAGTCTTGTGTATAACAGTATTTTCTATAGATTTTTTTTTTGTACATATAAAATAAAAATTAATTTTCCATCCCTGACTGCAATTTTTGTAAAACAAAGAAGAACAAGAATATGACATTAAAAGAGCAAAGCGAGTAGAGTATTGAAGGTATGTTTGTACTTATTTAATCATTTGTTGGGTTTGTTTGCTGGTTGATGACTGGGTTTAATGGGCTTTGTTCGTTTAATAGACGAAACGTGGATGTTTTTGTTTTCTGTTTGGTTGGTCTTGTTTAATGTGCTCGCACATTCTCTGACTGCCTCAATATGGTGCAATAATGGACAGGTAGGGTCATTGGCTTATGAATGGTTTTGAAATGCATATTTTTAATAAATTATGTACATATTTAATATGGCTTGTTAATGAATGTTTGGTTATCTTGCAAAGAAACTGAAAAAGGTATGATTTTTGAAATAATTTAAGACAATTTTACAGTTTATTAATATTCATGTAATTTACTTTCAAAAAAGTTTAGTATGAAATGTTTTCTATATTCTTGTTATAACAACACGCTTTGGCAATAATAAAACTTCCAACTATCAACAAAATGTTTGTAATTATATACATAATTAATATTACTTAACCATTCATTTTCATGCATTTAAACAATTAAATTTAATCAAATTCTTAATAAATGAATGAAATTTTTAATAAATGCACAATGAAGTTCTAGTGGTTAATCATATCTTCTTTGTTCAGTATAATTTTAATAATTAGTAGCAGTATAATTTTTCATATTCAATTAAACGTATATAAATTATTTCTTTAATATGTATACGAGTATTTATCCAAGAAATCCTTTTATAATTGAGTTTTATCTGAGAAAGATAGAGTGAGAGAGAGAGGGAGACATACAGAAATAAAAGAGATTCCAGAAAAGGAAATGAATAAATTAAAGCTTTGTTTTCAGATAAGAAATCTTAACGAATTTTCTTTACAATTTTGAATAATAATAATTAAAAAAAAAACAATTAATAAAAAACAAATGCTGCAATTTAATCGCCGAAGACCATTTTCATTTGCTTGGATACGTCAACATGATCAATTGTTGAAAAGCCTTTGCATGCTAAAGGTGTCACTGTATGGTTCGCTATGTGGACTGTAGGCATTATTGGGCAATTTTGAACATTCGGCTGGCATGCAGTAATGGTTAATCGAGATATGTTAATAACTAATTAAAAATTGCAATGTTGAAGACAGAGTCAATAAAAAGAAAATCGAATACATTTTACAGCCTTAAAACTCATAATCTGTGACGTGGTTTAATGAACGCGCTGTTTCACCAAAAAATTATTTGAAATTATTGAAAATGTTAATAAAAGAATCAAAATCTGCATGCGTTGGTCGTGGTATTTACTGTAATTCTATTCTTTCCACTATTACAATATACAATTGTATGATTTTCATATAATTTTTTTTTTTTTTTTGAAAAATAAAGCTCCTGTTGAAAACCCTTTTACATTGGAACACCGTTTAAATGATTAAATTTAGATTTCCCTACTTTAAGAGATAATTTAATTAATTTTCTGGCAACACATATTTTTTAAAATCATTCATAAAAGGAAATTCTCTTTTTTTAGTTCAATTGAGCACACACTCTTGCATCTTTGTTTTCATTTCTGTTTTGATTCTGTTTACGTTTATTGAACTGACAGCAGAACAACAAAAATAAAACAAACAAATAAATAATGTTTTCGTTATTGTTGTAAAACTTATACTAAACGAGACAGTCACAGTCACAGTCAGATGATATACAAAACATCACAACAAAAAGATACATTCATCAATTATCAACGAAAATGTACTATGCACATCGTTTACACAATACATACATTTACACACACACATGTATTATTGTTATTCTTATTAAACTGTGTACATACTTTTTTTGAGCTTAAGTAAGTTAGAGATAATAAAACTGTCAGATACGTTTCAATAAGATGCAAAATAATCAAGCAGTCAGTCTGACTCGCAGATTAATGTAATTTTTCTTTCAATCGTTTTTTTTTTCGTTCATATAAATTATATACGATTCAATTGATTTTGTTACAATGTAAGTAAACAAATATTGTATTTAAATATATACATATTTATATTTTCAATAATCAATGATCTAATTATCAATTATTTATAAATTGATATGTAGTATGTACATAATTGTGTTTGTTGTTATTTATACAGTTCAACCTTGGTATAACGAATCTTAAGGGGATTAGAAAAAAAACGTTATATCGAATAATTCGTTACAATGAGGTTCGTTATATCAAGGTGAAGTTGCACTTCTATTCGTTATAAAAAGGTAATAATAATTTTGTATATTAATCATCATCTGCTTACAATGTTATAGGGAACGATTTCCGCTAACAAATCAAAGCACATTTGAAGGAAAACACTGTTGCAAACACAATAATTGTGTGTGTATCTGTTTCATATAATTTGGATTAATTGATGGAAATCGTTATCCAAAGGTTGTAAGTTGACAAAATTCGTTAAATAGAGGTAAATAATTCTTTCTATTTCGTTAGTCTGCAGTGAATGAAAATTCGTTATAACGAGGCTATTGACAAATGTATTCGTAATAGAGAGGTTTATTTTGTATTAAATCTTATGGAGCGTTGTAGGGGATCTTAACAAATTCGTTAAATCAAGGAATTTGTTATAGCGATTGTCGTTATATTGAGGTTTGACTGTATTTCTATAAATATGTATCATGTATTTCCTCGCTTGTAAAAATGTTGAATTTATTGTTAAACATATTAAATAATTTATTTTTGTTTCAGAACAGACATTGACTTTTTAGTAAAAATTAGTATGCGCGTGTTTTATTAAACATTGTACCAAAATAAGCAAATGTATTAAGTTTGATTATTTATTCGTGAATTACATGTAATTAGACATTCATAATGACAAGTAAGATAGTATAGTCGGTCAAGCCCGATTATATAATACCCTACACCAAGTATATGTGGAAAAACATAAATATTTTTCGCTTTAAATTTTATCTCGATTTTCGAAGGGGACTGTATATTAATTATTAACTGACCGTTAATAATTATTATTGACTGACCGTTACAAAATAAGGTGTCATGATTTTTGTATATTTGAAACTTATTTGTGTTGAATTTTATTTGGTGGACTTTATGTGGAAGCTATGACTAATAATGGTCCGATCATCATAATGTTTAAATAATTTGTGTTGAATATTATTTGGATACCAACATTTTTAAGAGAGTTGTGCTCTTTAAAGTGATTTTTGGCAGTGGGTCTTATATGAGGGCTATGGTAAATTATTGACCGATATGCACAAAATTTGTAAATATGATTAGGCTTCATGTATAACTTATATATGGCGAAATTTGTTTGGATATGTGCATTAATCAAACATTTTTGACCGATAAGCCCCTATTTCGGAAGGACAAACTCAACCCAGTCCTTAGGCTGAAAAATATCGTGTATACAATTTTATGGAAATATCTTCAAAATTGTGACCTGTACTCTGCGCACAAGGTTTACCCCACAATGGTTAAGTAGGGTATAAAAACGAGCATACGTTTTGCAATTAACTGATTATAACTGATCAAAATATTACTAAATTTTTTAAAAATGTTCTTCATTTACATTCTATTGTGATATACTTGCAGTAATAGAGCTACTGTTTTCTAAAAAAAACGTATGGCTTCAAATAATAATTTGTGATTGCCGTTTCTATCCGTATGATCTGATTCTAGAAGATATTTTATGAACGGAAATAACGAAAACGTTTTAGAACAGCTGAACTGGGACACTTCCTCAGATGCCATAAATAATGTGCAATGTTATTCTGCTAGATCATTGCTTGAAGATTCAATAATGTGCTGAGACACTCATATTTTTACTGAACAAGCAGTTAAGCAGTCAACAATATACGCGTAGTTGCTTCATTTATTCACAATTTATCAATATCACATCACGATGCTTACGTAGACATTTTAAATAATTTTGTGTTTATTTAAAAATTCCTAAATTTTAACGAAAATATCATGGGGTGGGCGAAGGAGTGTTAGCCAGGATACATTTTAGTCATCAATAGGGCGATACACTGGCTGAAGTACAAGATATTCGAATTTGTACTGATAGTAAAACAGGAATCGAAATATGCAGTAACCCCCCAGAATTTTCTATAGAAAATCTTCAGTTTAACAGAATTTTCTTAAGACAATTACAAAATATTCTGTATAACAGAATTTTCTATAGAAAATCTTCAGTATAACAGAATTTTCTATAGATAATCTAGAATATATAACATAATTTTCTGTAGGAAATCTTCATTACCACGGAATTTTCTTAGACAATTAAGAAAATTTTTAGTACAAAATTTTCTATAAAAAATATCTGATATAACAGAATTTTCTATAGAAAATCTCTGGTATAACCAAATTTTCTATAGAATATCTTCAGTATAACAGAATTTTTTATATGCAATTTTCAGTAAGAGAGTATTCTCTATAGAAAATCATCAGTATAATATAATTTACTATAGTAGATTTTTAGTATAATAAGTCCTAAGTATGATAAGGCTTTTAGATGCAATCTATCAGTATCATTAATACGTTTATTTGCTGTGATTTAAAGTTTGCTTATCTATTGTTAGAACCAATATTGATGCCATTTATCATATCTATCGAATTTTTATTTTTACATTTGATAATAATTTTCATAACAATTTTCGTGTTTTTTTTTTTTTTTTGTAGTGGTAGATATAAAATATTTAATTTTTCCACATTGTGGTTAAAAATTTGATAATTTTCAAAATACTCACTCACTGCTATAGTTATATTTGAAAATTGTGTTGTTTTTCCTAAGTTGTTTTATTTTTCAGGAAACAAAACCCGAATTTAACTTTAGACAATAATCATTAGGTAATTTGTGTTTTAAGGTGAATTTAAATTTTCTTTTTTTTTTTGTTTTGGTTTTGATAGAAATTTGTGTTCAAAGTATAGACAATAATTAATTTATTGTTTATAGACTTTATAAATTTACTATTCTCGTTATCATTAAGTAAATTGTTAACATTTAAACTTTTTTGTTTTTGGTTTATTTGCGTGTATTTTTTTAAAGTAATTTATCGTAGTGGTTTTTTTTAGTTATTATTGGCCCATAATCATAGTCATAGAAAAAGCATACTTTAAGTAAAAGTAGACTTTTAAACAACAAAAACATATAAATTTTGTTCTGAATTTAAAACAAAAGCATGCTTCTGCTTAAAGTATGCTTTTCCTATGACTATGATTATGGGCCATTGTTTTTAATTCAACTATTTATTTTGAGCTTTTTTTTGGTAGTATTAACTTTTCTTAAATCTTTAGACTTTATTTTATGCAGGTGATGAATATAACGTGTCAATAACATTTAAACCTCAAACAAAATTGAAATAATTTTTGAATTTTTATTTTTGTTACGTTAATTTTCTTTCTTATTTTTTCGATTGGAAACAATGTGTTCACAAAAGCATTCAATGTTTAAATTAACTGATTGGTGCTGAAAAATTGTTAACTCTTTGGCATTTGGCTTTAATGACGGCTGAAATCATTTTATGATATGATTACATTTTTATTATTAAGTTTTTTTTCTTTGTTGAAATGATTATTATCATTAACACTGTTGTTGTTGTTTGTTGTTTTAGCTATAATTCAAATTTCCAAATGCTACTTTATCTCTACTTAATAATTTTAAGCAACGATCATAAAACAAAATATCAAAATTCTCCCCTACCTAAAACACACACATGCATATGTATAGTACACACCACTTTATTAACTCACTGCCGCGGCCGCCACTCACTCACTAGTTTACGTTTTGAAACGAATTTTCTTTTAGCAAGTAAAGTGTTTTATTTTCATAAGAAATTCAATAGTCCGCTCTAGAATTAAAATTAACAAAAACAATAAATCCGAAATATTTTAAAACAAACCAGAAAATGTGTGAGAAAAATAAAACTAACAACGTCTTTACACTCCGAAGTCATGCCACAAACTAAATAATTTATTTATTTTTACATTTATTCATTTCGGCCATATGTTTTTGTTTGCGTTTTGTTTTTGTTGTCTACCACTCCAAAAGTCTTCCTTCTTTTAGCTGCTCCTTGTTGTCGAACCACAAGTTAGAGACAGAGAACAAAGCAAAATTAAATCAAAACAAAATCAATATTCATGATCGCTGTTGCTCATTAAGTGTTGCTAGAAAATCTTATAAATATTTCTGACCATATTTTGTTTGGTCAAATACCCAAAAAGTCCAAAAAATTATGGAAATGGTAAACAAGAGTATATTTGACATCATATTTTTCAAAGTAAAGCTTAATCAGGGGGATTATATGGAGCCAGTGTATTTTCATGATAGAACAACACTTCCTAATAAACAAATTGACTCACAACTTATTTTATTCAGTAGATTGTTTTTGTTTTCAAAGCTCCATGAGAAGAAAACTAAAAAGGAACTTAAAAATGAAATTGGTGTCATTTAAAAGAAAACGTTTTATAGTCTAAAGATAAGCGTAATCACTTGTTTTAGCACAAATTTGTTTGACGTTGTTTACGCTTATAAGAGTTTTACAAAATCAAACAGCATCAAATAAAATAAAACTAAATATTTGTTGTCTCTTGTCCTAAATAAACGAAGTTTTTTTTAATAAACGAGTTTAAAATATTTTATTTAGTGGTTACGTCTTTTTCGGCAAATATTTGCCAAGTGTGACCGTACCTTAACAAACAAAAAACATTTATTGCAAAAATGTACAATGTACAATGTTTATTTTTATTTTTTCACGTTACAGCTTATTTTATGCAGTCAATTTCTACTGTACCGATACGATAACTCAATGCAGTGGTTTTTGTGTATCAGTTTTCTTTTTTTCTACTTCTATCAATATTTTTTGTTGAATTGTGAGTCCGATTTTGTAACGTCAAGTGTCAATTTAATATAGTTCAAATGAGTCGTGTACAACAATATAACAACGAGAATTTTTTTTAAACCATTTATAAAATGACCACGCACAGCGATAAATAGCAGAAAGCTTCCGCAGTCTAAAAAATCATTGAGCTCTTCATCCATGAAAATCGGGTCCATAACAAAGGCAGAAAGGTACCAAATGAAATTTTCCATGAACATGATGAACGACGAAGAAAAATAAGGGAAAACCTAAAGCTATCAATCAGCTTCACAACTGGCATCCGAACTTGAAGCTGACCTGTTCAAACAATGTTGCGTTAAAACTGTTCGTCGTGTCTTGCGCCAACATTATTTTAATGACCGAGTTGCACGTAAGAAACCGTTTATAAATACGAAAAAACAGACTGTGCAGATTTAATTTCGTCAAATAACATGTTTACAAGGAATCTGCATTTTTTAATTCGATCATCTTCGACGATGAATCTAAGTTTAACGTATTCGGTTGAAACGACATGTCGTATGTTTGGCGGAAACCAAATACAGAACTCAACAAAGAAAACATAAAGGCAACTGTGAAGCATGGTGGTGGCAGTGTCATAGTTTGGGCCTATATGTTATCCGCTAGTACTGGGAATTTAACACTTGTAGATTTAGATTTACCAAAGCATAAATTGGGTATTTTGCAAACGTGGCCAGCACATACCTACCCACATTAGATGACACCGCCATCACACTCGCCAGACCTTAATGATATTGAAAATTTGTGGTCAATTTTAGAAATCAGCATAAGGAAATACAAAATTTCACTACTGACAAATTTTATTTTTTAAGTTCCTGTTAGTTGTCTTTTATAGAGCTTTGAAAACAAACAAAAAATGCACTTTATAAAAGTGATAGTTAGTGGTAACTCTCCACTAACTATCACTTTTGTTTTGTTACATTCTCTCTCTATCTCTCTCATACAAACACTCCTAAATAAATATATACTCGTACATACTCGTATGTATGTCAGTAAATAGCTTTTACGAGTTGGTTCGTACTCAATACTGGTATTTCTTATCATTATACCCTACACCACCATAGTGGGGAGGGTATAATGGATTTGTGCTGATGTTTGTAATGCCCAGAAATATTGGTCCAACACCCACCTTAAAGTATACCGATCGACTCAGAATCACTTTCTGAGTCGATTTAACGATGTCCGTCCGTCCGTCTGGCTGGCTGTCCATGTAAAGCTTGTGCGCAGAGTACAGGTCGCAATTTTGAAGATATTTCGATAAAATTTGGTACATAATATTTTTTCGACCCAAGGATGGATGGGATTAAAACTGGTGGAAATCGGTCCATTATTTCACCTTGCCCCCATACAAATATCCTCCCCAAATTGGGGTTTACCAATCATAAATGTTTGAATTATGTAAATATCCACACAAATTTCATCAAAAATTAGTGGTAAATGAAGCCAAATCGCATCTACAAATTTTGTGCAGATCGGTCCATAATTAGTCGTAGCTCCCATATAAGGCCCACTTCTGAAAATCACTTTAAAGAACATAACTCTCTCTTAAAAAATGTTGGTATCTAATTAATATTGAACGCAAATATATTTCATATGTATACAAATAATACGGTACAATTTTATAATGGTCGGTCCATAATTAGGCGAAACTCCCATATAAGACCCTCTCCGTAATTTACTTTAAGCTCCATAAATCTTTACAAAGTATATAAGTATATCGAGATAAAGTTTAACACTTATAATATTTATATTCACAGACATCTGTGAAACTGTTTTATACATATACTGGGTGTAGGGTATTATATGGTCGGGCTTGACCGACTATACTTTCTTACTTGTTTAAATGTGCACTAAACATGTGTTGTTGTAAGAAACTACAGTACCTACTTGTGAGCACACTACTACGTAGTAGAACACAACTAATTAAATATTCTATCGTAGTACTAAATACGAGTAGCATGCAACTAGTGTTTTTATTACTTGTACTTACTCATTTGTTTCTACATATGTACATATGATAATCACATATATGTATGTAATATACACATGTGATTATGTTTATTGCTGTTTTTACTACAGCTAATTTCGTTCAACAACAATGAAAGTACATACTCGTACTTAGTCAATTACTTAAACCCATTCGAATGACACACAATATTTGCTGACTCTCCGAATACGATTATTGATTATGGCTACACGATTGGTTGTGTCTTGTTTTGTGACAACTTATGTATTTGCTGGATACATTTTAAAGTTTTTTGTGTTTGATTTTTCTGAAAAACTCAGCAAAATTTTTCCTTGTTTTTACAAAATTTGTTTTTTGCTTTGAAAGTGTGTATTTCTCAATGTTTACAACGAAGTTTCTTTGTTAGTTTTCGTTTATTACGTTTCTTATGTGTATGTACTTTATTTAACACTAGTGTGTTTCATTTGAGCTGTTGGAATTGGTTTCTGGAAGGCTTATCACATCACTCTTTTTGTGGTACTTTATTGGACAGTGGTTTTGAGTGATTGAAAATGTGAAAGAACTTTGAAATGAAAAATTATATGGGACAGTTGTCCACAACAACCACGCAAACAGCTGTCGATTCTTTTATCAACATTTTCGCAAAATGGCGGGTCTATTTAGATAATCGTGTTCCGAACGAAAGGCTGAAATCGATACGATTGACCTGTATAGACTTTTTTCAACATAGGCAATTTTATCAGATGAACGATTATGTAACCGAACATATTAAGAATTTTATGAAATGTATTATTTACGGATGGATCATAATAAACCAGATGAACGAGATATCAATAGAATAATGTATTAGAGTAATGGATTACAACTAAGGCTAAATGAAAGACATTGTGTTCCCGATAAAGCGAAAACTCTTATCATCCTTTCAAGGGTTGAGGCATATCCATCGCAACGTGCATCCTTTATTTGATAATATTATAATTTGTGCAGTGGTGGACACGAGGTTAGCACAATTAAGGCAAATATTTTATTGCAAATTAAAGCAAATATTTTCTGTTGTTGGTTATTTCTTAAAAACCTTTATTTTCAAACTTGTTACATGTCATTCTAAGATCGCGCCACTACACTTTTGTTTTATTTCTTCTTGGAATACAACTACACAAAAAGAAACAAAATAAAAACTTTCTTTAAATGCAAGCAATTTTTAGGATATCCACATGAGTCTTATGAAGTCATGAATTGCGCTCCAAGCATTTTGGATTTCCATGCACAAATCGGCCATATTCATGGGTTTATATGGTGCTCCTCACCATTCCATAGGTTCTCAATTCGATTGAGATCCGGAGATTGGTGTGGCCACTGCAACACATTCCTATAAAAAAGCTTTAATTGATTCAAAAGCTCAGCAGATGCCAGATGAATAATATGTTTTTCTTCAACAAATAGTTGTAATTTCAAATGCGATTAAAGTAAAGATGAAGAGCTCTTTGTCTTAGTGATATGAATCTGATATCTGCCGCATTGCATTTTTATTTATGCTTAAAGAGATATCAAGCGATGAACTGGTGCAATCTCTCCTAAACAGAAGCCAAGAAAGAAGGGTGATTTACTCAACATTTTTACATTTTTTGAAAAAATCTAAAATTGAAAAGTGAATTTGATATTAAGATGAAATGTGAAGAACTGAATGTTTTTAGAAATATATTAAAAACGTTGATTGCGAAACGAATGTAACTGAAATATGTGAAAGCCCCCCACAACACCTAATAATGGCTGTAATGATATGGAATCAAATACTGAATAAGAAATACAATTATATATTTCAAAGGGTGAAAAGATTGTTTATGTAATCAGCACACAACAATTTGCTTGGCGAAAAACAACATTCTATAAGGAATGAATACAATACGTTTGAAGTATTGGGGAATTAAGCCTAGGAATTAGTTCAAAATTCTAGGAACACAACTGGGACGAACGATGAATTTCGCCCATCACGACGAATTAGTCGGTGACAATTCGCTGTGTAAATTCGACGTATGAAGCACAATAACGGCGAATAATTTAATGTTATGGTTTTCGTTTTAGTGTGGCCATATTTAAAAAATAGACATTAGCAAAAACACAGGTAAAAACAATATTTATGGTTCTCTTTTTTATATATTGATTTAAAATTATATAAAGTAAAGAGGGTGCTGTAGCTTAATTGATTAGCGCGTTTGATCATTAAGCATGGTATTTTCAGGTTGCAGATTGTGGAGAATTCAGCTCTCGATGTATGAGATGTTGTAAAGTCTCTATGTGGTTCTCACATGAGTTATTTGTTTGTAAATATCTTTCAATCCTATTTTGAATGTGATTTTGGATCAACCTGAATATGATTTTACATGGAGCATATCGAAGGTTACATTTTATTGAATCCATTGTATGTTGTTCCTTGTAATGATATGTAATCTTTCGTTTTCCAAAATCGCATGAAACAGATTTAGGAAAAACTGCTGTTTCTACATCATCTTAATGGACTTCAGTGGTGCTATTATCGCTTTTGAGATCGTTTCCATCATTATATACTGGTATGTACAACCACGGTCTTTGGTCTTGTTAATGTTAAGTGCGTTAAGTCGATAAACTGTTTTTATGGACTTTTTAGCATAAAAGTTTCTTTATAATCCATTAATCGTAAGATTTTCAGTTCCCAAACCTTTTTGATAATCATAGAACTTTAGTACACCATTTTTTTTTTAGAAATGTTAGTATCCAAATATCTTTATAAATTTTTTAAATAAAATAAATTGAACACTTTCATGACATTAGCCCACTGTACATGTCTATAAATGCTCATTAAATGCTGAAAAAATAACAATTTCTATGTATTTACATACATACGCACAATTTTAAGTGCGTATTTCTTCGATCCCATACTATTGGGTACAATTATTTTATTATTTAAAATTTCCTAATAAGCACCTTTTTTAGGTCAAATGATTAGATAGGTAGGTATTTGTTCTGCATTCTGCTTTGGTATGTTGTTTATTTACATTTTCCGTTTGTTTTGTTTACAAGTTTCGTCTGTGAGACCAATTAAAAATGTAACAAAGAAATTTGAGAGAGCTAAAAAGACCAAAACAATCATTCTATTGATTAAAATATAATAAATAAATCCCTGTGTAATTTTCGACAACTTTTAAAAAGTACTTTTTGTAGTTTATCTACCAGCCTAAAAGTATGCTTTGGAAATTTACATGAATTTCTTTTAAAATTTCTGATTAAATCGTAAATTTAGATTGCAAAGAAAAGTTATTTTTAATGATTTATTGCTTATTGTCAAAAACATCGTTAAACTTATTTTATTACTCATGCAATAAGAACAACAACTAACCTTTTTAAATGCAAAATTAAAGAACGTATTAAATATTCAGGTGCAGTATGAATAATTATGAACGTTTGAAATTGTTGCACATGTATGTATGTCTGTAAGCTAAGCGAAAGATATCTATTTAAACCAACATTTATTTCAATAAGTTTGCAGTAGTTATATTGCTATGTAGAAATGTTGGCTTAAGTTTAAGGTCCACACGTGCTGAGACATTTTAAAACGTGTATTTTGTAAAATTAAAATTGTTTTTATAAATGTTTAATTTCAATCGTCTTACATTTACATATATGTATGTATATGTATAAGGAAATTACGAATGGAATGGCAATCTTAAATAAAAATAATGTTATACATAATTATTACTAAAGATTTTCAATAGAAAATACTGTTGCACTGAAGACTATATAGAAAATAGTTTTATACTCGACACTTTTTATAAAAAAAAAGTATTATATAGTGATTATCTATTAAAATTAATATAATACTAAATATCATCATTACAAAATACAGTTAAACTGAAGATTTTCAATGTAAGATTTTCTAACAAAAAACTGTTATACACAAGATTTTTTATAGAAATATTATTATACACAAAGTTTTCTATATAAAATACTGATATATCCAAGATTTTCAACAGAAAATACTGTTATACACAAGATTTTCGAAAAAAAAAATACTGTTATACACAAGATTTTCTATAGAAAATACCGTTAACCACTGTAAATTACATTTATGTTTTTTAAAATTTAATTTTACCGATTTCAGTAAGTTTGGTAAAATTTGAAAGCTTTTAAGATCTAGTTTAAGAATTAATTAATTAAACGTTTTAATGACAACTTTCATCTTAAACTATATTTTAAAACCTTTCAAACACTACCAATTTGACTTTAATCGATTCAATATTATTATTGAATTAATATTTTCTATCTAAAGTTTGTATTATTTTGACATATATTTTTCCCATATATTTTTTTTTATAAAAATCTTTTTTCTTAATAAAAACACACCGAAAAGTTTTTAAACTTTTAGCTTAATAATTTATTTTTAAAATTTATTATTATCACCGTTTCTTATAGTAACAAACATCTCGTTTTTAACTAACTTAAATTAAATTTTTTATAATAATATTAATTTTCAATTTAGTAAAACAAATTATAATAAATAACAACTATTTATATAAAGAAATAATTTGGAAAATTTTCAAATAATCTAGATTTTACAATATTTTTTTTGGCAAGATCTGTTTATTATCTTAGATTTCCTTTTTCAAATACAAAAAAAAAATACTTTCTTGAGATTAAAATGTTTTGAGTGATACGTTTTTGTTCTTTTAAAACTAAACACTAGTATTTGGTATATATTTCTAACAAACGAAAATAATGAATAGACAAAATTAAATAAACTAAATACGCAATCATACGTATATATAAATAAAACAATGGAATACTTAACATAATTATGACTTGCTTAATAAACTAAACCCTAAAGCCGATATTTAAATAAATAATGGAATGTGAATGGATCAACTACAAAATTTATGAAAAACAATAAATATTAAAATAAATATATATGAATTATTTACAATTATTGAAAATATCTTTTGAACTTTTCAACTCTTAGCGTTTATTTAACTTATGCCACAAACGTATTATGGTTAGAATGTGCATGATACCAATAATCGATAACATTAATATGACACTGTCAGCCATATTCACATCCGATATCATCATATAGTTGAGAAACACTTTGGGACTACGGAAATGACAATACATGGTATTTTCGGGACAGGGCAAAAATGGTCGTTCCATGCCATAGATGGCATTTAAAGCACCATGAAAACCAGCTCTAAAGTAACTTATATGCCACATCCAACGGAATATAGGCGTTATATCGATATAACGAGAGCAGAAACCAAATATGGAGAACATAACGGCCAATATGGGACCCAGAAAAACAGCCAACTGTGAAATACAAGAAAAATTAAATAATTACACAATTTCTACTCGATTTGGTTTTAATCTTTAACTTACCTTTGTGGGCAAAGTAGCTCCCACAAAGAAGCCCCAGGCTTGGGCACTCAATGTGGCCAGCACGGCGAACATAACAAAATAATACACCCGGAAACTTTCATCACTGTCATTGTTGGTCAGATAAATACTAATAGACATGTATCCGACAGCACACATAATCTGAAAATATAATGAAAAATCAAAAAAATTAATTATTTGTTTATAAGATATATGTATGTATTTATTTTTGTTTGAACATTTTGCATAACCGGTGATAGAATCTTAAAATCTCGAACATTTTTAAGATGATGTAGAACATAACATGTAGGTAATTTTTGTTGGAATATATCATTTTAGCATTTGAACTAAAAGAAACGCAAATTAAAATCGCTCCAGTACTAACAAAGATATAAATAAGGCTTTTTGAAATTTGTCTAAAATATTTTATTGTTTGCAATCATATTAAACAATAGATGGCGCTGTTAAACACTTAAACAGTGCTGCCAAGTTTTTTTTTTTAATTTTCTATTATAGCTAGAATCCGTTATAACTCTGCTATTAGTAGACCGATTATCAAAAACTTAGTATTATTTTAAAGCTTTTAAAATTTAGAATAAAGCAATTAGAATTTCCAAATACTAAAAGTACAAAAAATATGGTGTATTATTATAAGTATGTATTACTATTGTAGTTTTTTTTATGAAAATCATGCATAGTATTTTTAACATATTTTACTGTCAGCTTTACAACTTTACAAAACAAGGAATTATCAGAACACATAAAAAAGCCAATGCCTTTTATTGAGGATGTTTAGGAAACAATCATTCCCTTTAAATTTAAGAAATTACTGTTAAACACCAGAATTTCTATATAAAATACAGTAAAACACAAGATTTTCTATAGAAAATACTGTTATTTATAATATATTCTATAATATATCTTGGTATGTATATGCCTCTTCTGTCTTAAGAATTGTTTAGTTGCAACAAATTTCAAATGAAACCTAACAAATAAAAAAATAATACAAAAAATGATTGACGTTGTCAGCAGTTAAGCGCTAGTTTTGGCTGTTGTAGACAAATAATTATTACTTAAATTAGATACAATAAAAAATTGTTAATAAACATGTTTATGCAAATTATGTATTATGTTAATGAATAAAAGAATAATGATTTAATAATTTAAAATTGTCGTCATTATAAAATAAATCATCATATAAGACAAAGTCAAATCAAATAAATTATGATAGGATAACCATTCCTTTAAAGCAATATTAATGAATTAATTTATGGGCTGAATTATTTATTATACATATCGCACCTGTTCAACAAAAGGGTAGTAACTCAAAATTTTCTATTTTTCAGTAGAGGCAAAAAACTATTTATGTATAGTGACATAACGGTATTTTTTGACGAAAGAGTAGACAAAATAATGGGAGATTTTAAGAGTGGGTAGAGTAAATCATTATGTATCGTTTTTTAATAAAAAGTGATTTTATAGTTATAAAGAAGGCATAAATGTTTTAATTCTGTTACTATATCTTAATAGAACATTTAAATATTGCTAAATGTTACTATCATATTTTTATTTAAACAATACAGATATGAGTCCAAGAAGCCATTAAACCCTTGCTCGTTATTTGAATATTAACTGTATTTAATGTTGTTAAAAAAACATAAAAATTTAAACAAATTTTAGAAAATTTGTGCCAGAAATAAATAACAAAAGTGTAGAATAATAAGAAATTAATTTTGAATCATAAAATTTAATCACACTCGAAGTCAGTGGAAGCAACTACAAAGAAAGCGCTAAAGAATTGAGTAAAATATATTAGTTTTGTTTGTTTGTTTATATTTCAAGTTTTCTCCTTAATCGGAGGAATAATTTGGAATGATAGGCTTACGCCTAAAAGAAGACTCGTCCAGGAAGATCCACCAACCTATACCTTCGAATAGGAAACCGAACTTCTCAAACTCGGTCCTGAGTTTAATGGTCTCCACTAAGATGCGAAATGAGTTTTTGCTCCGCCACCACAAAACTTACTGGTTATATATAAAAAACGATAGCATGTAAACTTCAAGAAACCAGAACGCGGTACAGTTAAGGTACGGTTACATTAGGCAAATATTTGCCGAAAAAGACGTAACCACAAAATAACATATATTTAAACTCGTTTATTTATTTAAAAAAAATCTTATTTAGGTCAAAGAAGAAAAATGTTTAGTTTTAATTTATTTGATGCTGTTTGATCTTGCAAAACTCTGGTAAGAGTAAACAACGTCAATATTTGCTAAATGTGACCGTACCTTTATACGGCGCAAACATTAACCAATGCGGAAGAGAAACAAGGACGGCCTGATAACAATTAAGAGATAATAACAATGACGTGCGAGTTCTTTCTCCACCCAGAGCTGAATTACGAAGGAATATATTAGTTTAATAAGTGGGAAAGTAGGGAGTACAGCATATAAACAGGCATGTTACTATTTGCACAAGATGCTTTATTTCTCATTTCAATAATTTGCAGTTACGGAAAAGAGCACTTAAATTACTGTTCCAGAATAAAAGGGTTGGCAAATTTGAGGTTAGGTAGTACATTGGCTTAAAGGACCAAATCTAAAGTGTTTGCAGATTTAACAAGCAATTAAAATTAGCCGGCTACCTAAAGCGAAACACACTTTTATCTAACATGTTCTTTGAACACGCTAAATTAGCAACACTTCCTTCCGTCATTCACTTTTCATTTCATTCTTTTATTCATTTTTCTATTATTCATTTTATTCTATTATTCATTTTTCTTTTATTTAATACCATAGTAAATTCAATTTAAATATTTGCAGTCATGTACTTAATTATGTATTGGTTTATGTAGGAATAAAATAGAATAATCTGCTAAGAAACATTTACAAAAAGAATGAAGAGACAGGCAACTGTCAATTTAGATGTTATCGACAAACTGTTAAATAAAACTAAGTTTAATGATGAAGGAAGAATCGTTGTTTTTATTATGGATATATTTAATAGTTTTCACATGACATTTATTGTGAAACAAATTAACATAATGTTTTATTTATACATAATAACAATGAAATTTATTATCGGCAATAACAATGTTATTTACCTTATATGTACCTACATATGTACATGAATACGTGTTAAAAAAATATTTAGAACATTAAGAAATTTTTTACAACATTAGAGTAATTCCCTTTACCAATTTCAACAGTTCCACATATTTCGAGATGTGTAAAACACAACTACATTATAATGTATAAGTATTTTTGTTAAAAATAGCAAATAAAACATTTTTAAAAGTACATATCTTTTAATTTTTTAAAGATTATAACACGTTTTAAATTTGTTTATTTTTTAACTTATTTGAATAGAAAAAGTACTAATTAACTGTTACATTTTATTTTGCTTAAAAAATAATCCACTTAACTAGTCAATTAAATTAAAAAAACAATGTTTTTATTATTGTTGATGTTTTCAAAACTAATTTATAATTCGCTTAACCGGTTGATTGTATAAATTATTTAATACACGTGGCAGTTTTGGTTTAGTAAATAAAATTATATTGTATTCTGACCCGTGCTTAACAGTTAATAAATCTTAAAGTTTTGCCGCTGGAAATCTATTGGAAAATGACGTATGTATGACGTCCGATTAATCAGCAGCATTTTGCAAAATATATATGTAAAGGTTTGGTTTGTGTTTTCTTGGCACGAGCTTGGGCCAATAGCCAGAATTTCTTTAAAAATGGATCAACATTTATATAAAAATATATTAGAATATACGATGATACCATTCGCTAAAGAAAATTTGCCGCTACTTTGGAATTTTATACACAACAATGATCCCAAACACACTTCAGGACTTGTAAAGCGTTGTTTAGAGAAACAAAACATAAATGTTTTAAAATGGTCAGCACAGACCCCTGATCTCAATAAAATTGAGAAATTGTGAAACGAAGTTGAAAAAAATTTGGAAGGGGAAAACAGCAATACTATAGATCAATTGTGGGAAAACATTGAGGCGACCTGGAAAGCTATACCCATTTCACTGTCCAGGCATTTGGCCGAAAGCATGCTAAATAGTTGTCTTTATGTTAACAAATAAGGGCTAACCGATAAAATATTAATGGTAAATTTAGGGCCATTATTACAACTTGCCTTTAATATTCTTAATAGTAAAAGGTAACTTTAATTAAAGTGAGGAATAAAGTGACCTTTAAAATTTTTCGTTATTACAACTTTCTTGTAAAATAAAATAAAAACCCGATTACTTTTGACAAATTACTGACAAGAAACAGTAAATTTTTTGTGTTTGTGAAAATATTTGTTTGTGAAAAAAATATAAATCAAACGTCTGCTTTGCATTTTTGTTTATCAAATTATTTATTGGCAAAACAGAGTTGAAATTGATTTATTTTTCATGAAGTTGTCAATTTTTCAGAACATATGGCAACTTCAAATACATAAACCTCACTATAAAATTAAAGGCAAGATGATCTTCCCTTTAGCTTATCGGTCGGTTTTAGATTAAAGTAGACTTATAATAACCAAATACTTCTTATCTGTCCGATAACATCATACCTTTAACTATTACCAAGTTGTAATAATGGGCCTTATAATTATTTGACGGAAATTGGAAACTTATTGAGAATAATAAAACAGTGGTAAATGTTGCAATTATTTGTCCAACCCCGTTAACGATTTTCTTTAATTGTTCTAATTTTCATAGATTTATGATACTGTTTTGGGGGGCGCAAATAAAAGCAGCCAGGATTAGAATTAAGAAATGAAAACAAATTTTTGTTAACTTTTTATAAATAGAAAATAAATTGAATAAGTTACTGTTCTGATGAATTTTTTAATTATGTTTGGGACCACCACTGTATGTACATATGTAAAGTATATACAGAGATGTGTCACAAAAGAATTTGATAAAATTTTTCAGAAGTAGGGAGGGCGTATATTAATATATCATGTATAACTCACATTACATGCGCCCGAAACCGCACCGCAAAAAAAAAGATATTTGGCCTAAACCGAAACAAACTTACAGTCGAATTCATAAAAAATATCCATACAAAATTTGTTTTATAAGCCTGTTATAAACCCTTGATAAGTTTTTATGAATTAGACTGTGAGTTTGTTTCGGCTTAGGCCGAATATCTTTTTTTTTAATTCATAAAAACTTATCAAGGGTTTATAACAGGCTTATAAAACAACTGTCCATACAAAATTTGCTTTATAAGCCTGTTATAAACCCTTGATAAGTTTTTATGAATTAGACTGTTAAAATATACTGCTAATTTCCAAAAAAAAAAAATATATATTTTAATTTAATAACATGTTTAGGTAATTTTAAGGTGTCTGAAAGTACCGACACTACTTCATAATGTTTTTTTTTTATTTTAAACTGACAAATTTTTTTAAAGAAAAAGTTTTAACAATAAAACATAAATTTTTGCATTCTCTTAATTATATTAAAAACGTGTATCACCTTAAAATTTCATCATCTATGTTTTTCGTTTATAAATCTTTCGCTTTTGGTATTCGCTCAAAATATGGCCGAGAACCGAATATTGGTATTCGACCAATGTTTGTCTAATCCAAAACCGAATACTCGGTCGGACTCTACTTATTTGAATAACCTAATTATTTATTTCACATTCACACATCCCATTGTTAAAACAGTACGTAGACAATTTTGGCAAATTCCTTATTTTGTGTTCGAAAAAAAAACTCTATATTCCTTAAACATACCAAATAATAAACAAACTTTGAATATTTAAAGAATTAATATGAAAATGAATTATAATCAGCTTGAGTCATTAGTTTTAATACATATGTATGTATGTATATTCTCAATGCCCGTGGTACCCTTATTGAAACCACTAATTAAAATTAGTTTAGCATTTAAGACGCATAAATTCAACACAAAAAGCAAATCTGGTTCTTAAGTTTTGCTTCAAAAAGTGAAAGCTCATCACTTTTAAGCTTTTATTTGAAAACAAATAGCGCAATATTTTGCAACAATAATAAATTTGAAATGTCAGAAGCTGTAGCAAAAAATGTCAAATCATTTTATTAACGGTTCTTGTTAAAATATTTAATAAATTAAAAAAGTTTAAAAATGTCATCAAAGCAAAAAAAAACCCTGAAATCAAAACGTAAAATAATAATAAATTTGCGAAAATCGAACAACTCGTTGCCTAAATACGCCAAAGAACATCACAATAAATCGATTTATAGAACAGAGTGGTTATAACGTATGAAAGGTTATTTAATATAGTATATGAAAACGATGGAAGATGTAGATTGTGGAGAAAACCAAATGAGGAGTTTAAAGAAAAAAATTTGTGTCCAACTTTAAAACATGGGGATGGCTCTAGTGTGGGGATGTATAAGGAGTTTTGTAGTTGAAGATTTGCATATACATAATTGACAGGAAGTATATTGACATTTTAAAAACTTATCTTCATCTCAGCGTGCAAAAAATGGGTATTTCAGAAAACTTCATATTTACCCAAGAGAACTACCCCAAACACACGGCTCATAATACTAAGTTATGACTACACTCCAAAATGGATCGAATCTCGCCAAATTCAACCTTAAAATTAACCAGTTCAATATATATCATTAGTAACACCGAAAATTAATGACACTAATGTATACAGAAATGATGACACCTAATTTTATAATGGTCGGTCCATAATTAATCGAATTTATATCAAAATAGAGTTTAACGTACAATATTTATATTCACAAAAATCCTGCCACTAAATTTTTGGATGATTGATCCATAATAGGTCATATCTCCCATGTAACGCCCATTTCTGAAAAACTGTTTTATACATACCAATACTGGGTGAAGGGTATTATATGGTCGGGCTTGACCGACTACACTTTCCTACATATTTTAGTTATGCATTGTGATATTGAATTAATTAATATTTTTTATTTATGTATGTTTTTGTATTAGTTTTAAATATTACTAAAGAACCGCTGAAAATGTGTTGTCAAATTCTTTTAAATAAAATTGGCCTAAAATATGTAATTAATTTTAAATATAATTTATGTGTGAATCAACTGTATATGATTAACAATATTATACAATATGGTTTTATTTTAAACATATCAATAAATATGTTTGTTTTAATTATAAAATTAATTAACATTATTAAGAAAACAAATCTGAAAAAATTGTTTTAACTCACCTGAAATGGTATTTCAAATGACAGCAAAGACAGAAAGTAGGGCCCCAGGCTATACCAGCGATTGAAATGTTCGCGTGATAACATGCCAATTTCTAAAGGAACTGTGGGAAAAAAAGAAAACAGATAAAGGAAATTATTAGTAAAGTTATTTAAAAGAGTTTATAAATAATTTTTTAATTATTATAAAATAGATTTATGCTATAGTTTCTAAAGGTGGTTTTAGACGGTATGTATTTTCCACTGCAAAATGCATGCATCGTGTAAAAGCAAAAAAATGCTTCTGCAAATGTTAGCCTGAATTTACAGTGTAAAATTTTCATTTAGAGCATGTTCTGCTTTTATCTGACAAAACACCTGCAACCAGCTGTTTTTCAAGTCAATTGTTTATGGCGCCAAGAACATAGTGTTTGTGTTTTAGCAAAATTATATTTAAAAAAAAATTGTATTAACCAAAACAATAAATTTGTATAGAAATATTTATTGAAAAAACGTATTTATTTATTGCTTAATTTTTTATTTTTATAGTAATAATGCTGCAATTATTACAATTATTTAATTTTTTAATCCATATTGCAAAACTTTTCATAACAAAAACAGCTGTTTTCTTCTATTGTAGATTATGTCACATGAAACTAAAAACCAATTTTGACAGACATGCACAATTGCATATGTATCGTACAACTGACAAGTACACTGCAAAATACATACCGTCTAAAACCACCTTAAATAGTTACAGATTGTTGAAATGTACTATGAAATCAAAGGTAATGTTCTGTGAATCACACATGACTTTTGTAAGAATAAACAATAGCCAACAATATAATGATGATATTTTTAAATAGTTTGTTTAAAGAAACTTTAAAACTGTTATTGTTCGTTCTCAAAAATGTATATACTTTTGACCTATTAACTTAATTTTAATTAACTTTTGCACTTTAAAAAATAATTTCAATTCAAATATTCTAATTTA
This sequence comes from Bellardia pandia, assembly GCA_916048285.2. Lineage (NCBI taxonomy): Eukaryota > Metazoa > Arthropoda > Insecta > Diptera > Calliphoridae > Bellardia > Bellardia pandia. The sequence continues at coordinate 42,321,415 of OU696530.1, forward strand.
ATATTCATTTAACACAAAGTCTAACCACATTTGACACAGATTCGTTCATAAAATTAAAGTGAGGAAAAACGACCATATAATACCCTACACTCAGTATATGTATAAATAGTTTTTCAAAAAGGAGCGCTATATGGGAGATATTACAAAAATTTAGTGCCATGATTTCTGTGAATATAAATATTATATGTGTTAAACTTTATCTCGATATAAATACTTTTAAAAGATTTATGGAGCTTAAATTGAATTACGGAGAGGGTCTTATATGGGAGTTTAGACTAATTATGGACCGATCATTATAAAATAAGGTGTCATCATTTCTGTATATATGAAATTTATTTGTGTTGAATTTTATTTGGATACCAACATTTTTAAGAAATTTATGGTCGTTAAAGTGATTTTCGGAAGTAGGCTTTATATGGGAACTACGACTAATTATGGACCGATCATAATAAAATTGTACCGTATTATTCGTATATATATGAAATATATTTGTGTTTAATATTATTTGGATACCAACATTTTTGAGAGAGTTATGTTCTTTAAAGTGATTTTCGGAAGTGGGCCTTATATGGAGGCTACGACTAATTATGAACCGATATTGACAAAATTTGTAGATGTGATTCAGCTTCATGTATTACTCATTTGTGGTGAAATTTGTTTGCATACTCGCATAATTCAAAGATTTATGATCGGTATACCCCAATTTCGGGAAGATATTTGTATAAGAGCCAGGTAAAATAATGGACCGATTTCCACCATTTTAAATCCCATCCGTCCTTGGGCCGAAAAAATATTATGTACCAAATTTTATCGAAATATCTTCAAAATTGCGACCTGTACTCTGCGCATCGATCGTTAAATCGACTCAGGACGTGATTTTGAGTCGATCGGTATACTTTAAGGTGGGTGTTGGACCATATTGGATTTGTGCTGATGTAGGGTATAACTATGTATGATAAATATTTTATGATTTGTGTGTAGTCTTGTTAATAATAATTTAAATTATTAATAACTAGAATACTAGTATTGATTGGCATCTGTGAATATGTAATAGTGTTATAGAAAAAAAAAACACTTTAGTTAAGTAGACAGATTGCGAGACAAACAAACATCTGGCTGGGCAAGTTTAATGAACCAACCATGCGAACAACTATTGAACAGTGAGTGTGAAAATTAAACCAACAGAACATATTTGGGTATTAAAAACTTGGCTATGCCGACTAGAAATATAAATGCACAAAACTTTACAATTTTTGTAAGAAGGTAAATGGTTTGGCAAGCAACTTGCTGTTGAGCACCATTTTTGTAACAACTTCAAGTATAAGTTCGAATATTTATTTAATAGCAGAATATTATGAGTTCGAATATTTATAGAAATCCAGAAACGTACAAAAGTTAGCGTTCGTAAATATTGATAAATGAGTATCAATTTGAGGTTAAAAATTATTCAATATAATTTTTCCTTATTGTACAATAATATTGTTACGGAATTGTATTTCAATTTAAATTTAACGATTTGTAACGATTGGTATAAACATACAGCATGTTTGTCAACATACAACATGATTATTAACATTTGCATTAATGACGAATTTTACAAACACTGTTGATAACACGATGTTATTAACATAGTGCTGGAGTATAACAACATTTAACAGCTTAAGCTGAACGTTATAGAAAAAACCTTTCTATTGTCTTAGCTCCGAACCAACCAGAGACTACTAAAAATTATGTTAATGTATAAATGGACTAATCGGGCCACTCAAAAGTTAAGTATATTATGAGTCACTGTTGAGTAAACATTGAAGTGTAATATCAGCACGATTTAAACCGTAATTAAAGTGTGTGTTAAAGTAAATTGCAATAGAGTATTAATAGACAGAGTGATTATTATAATTATTTGAATAAACAAACACTCGTTATATTTTTTGAACTATTTCACGTTTTTATTTTGCATTTAAAAGGAATTCGGTTTATTTAAAGGAAATAAACCAACATTTTTTAAAGGTAAAAACGTAACAACATTAAAACATTTGTACTACCGGATTTTATGTAAGCAAAAATAAATGTCAAGGGATGACATCTCAATTCTTGAATTTTCATTATTTGTCAGCCAATTTGCTTTATAAACTTAAATTTGCCCAAACTGAATAATATTCATCAAACCTAAGTCTTTCTAAATATTCCATGATTAAAATATCCCATGTTTTCACTAAATAAATGTCAAAGAATGATAGCTTGACCTTTTTTCAGTTGATAGGCAAATTTTATTTAATTTTAAATAACGTCAACTTTGTCCAACCTGAACAATATTCAGAAAATCAAACTATTTCTTTATGGTTATCATAAAGGTTGATTTTTTGACAACACTGTTTTTGGCAGCTCAGCTGTTTTCGTGTAACATATTATTGTTAAACATGTTCACTTTGGTCTATAATTTAACCATGGAACTAATAATTTAACTTAAAAACGAACAACGCTTGCGGATTATATGGGAAACAGCACGCGAAACAATGGCCCAATTGATAGGCAAATTTATTTTACGTTTTGTGCCGGTTAATTGGCAGTCTAGATCACGCGATTTAACGCTTTTAGACTAATTTTAGTGGGACTATGTTAAGGCTTATACCTATAGGAACAAGCGACGGTTGACGCACTGGAAGCTAATATTAAAGGATTTATTCGTGATATACCTGCCGATATGTTGTAGAGCGTATGCCAAAGTTAAATCCAGCATATGAATCCTTTCAGACGTAGCCACATTCGTAGTCAACATTTACAAGATTACAGAACAATATAATTTTTAAAGCTTTCGTAGGTACATTTCTCTAAATTTTATTTATTTTTTTTAAATCAAATTCGAAAGCTCTTAAAAAATCACTCCTTATGATGATAACCTATTTGGCTTATATTGTGGGCGTTCAATATTTGTTTTTAAAATTATTACAATTTTTTACCCCACCAAACTAATTTTACTGTCTAGAGTGACTTTACAAAACTCCGCCTAAATTTTTAATAAAAACAAACTTAAACTTACAACATTCTAAAACAAATATTTATGTATGACTATACAAAAAAAAACTATTATCTAAGTCTTTTTTAAAGTTTACGTTACTGTAAGCCAAAGTTGTGGCAAATTGTAAACAAGTTAAATAGTAAATAATGCAATAAATAAAAATATGTCTTGTTTATTTATTTTTATAAATAAATTTTTATTTATCTCTTGTTTATGTTACCTACAAAAGCAACATAAATTATTTAACGAAAATACAAGTACTTACACGTTAGAACAACGGCCATTTTGCCCGTGTACACCAGCAGCAGTATGGTGCCATACAAATAGACATAGTTGCCTAATACTGTAGTGGCTTTTTCGCCGACATTTTTGTACAAGTAACCGAATACGACACCAATGATTAAATGTGATAATATACGAGCCAAGAGCAGAAACTGAAAGTGTTAGAAGTAAACAGAAAAATATTAAATTGTTTATTATTAAGTTATAGTTTATAGTAAATTGTATATAATTAGTATTTAACCTTAATTGAGGAATTGTAATATGTGTTAACAAATATTGCAATTACATTTTATTAAATCAAATAATATTTATGATAATTGAAATAAATAATAATAATTAAAATAATAACTAAGAACACAACTGGGACGTACTTCGAATTTCGCCTAATACGACGATTTACTGACAATTCCCTGTGTATATTCGTCATATAAAGCACAATAATGACGAATAATTTAAAGTTTTTGTTTTCGTATAACAGCTAATAGATAATGTGAGTACCACATTTAAAAAAAATATTTAAAAAAATAAACATTAATAAAAACAGGTAAAAACAATTTTTATAGTTAACTATTTTGTATATTTATTTTAAATTATATAAAATAAAAAATTTAACAATAATTAAAGAAAAAATTAGATATAGAAATGAATATATTTCAGAGTTCGCCACGTATGACAAATTTTGCAGACGCCATTATAGTGTGAATTTTGATATACATAAATAAGTCTTATTTTTGACGAAGAATATTCAGGAACAAAAATTCGTCGTTCGTCGCAGTTGTGTTCCTAGCATAGGACTTGTTACAGAAATGTACCGTTAAATATTAAGGTGGTAGGAAAAAAAATTATGAACCTATTTTAAACAATAAGATCTCTGTAACAATATCAAAACATCACAATTGTTTTATGCAATTCGTACCATAAATGGGAAAATTATATTGCCATTTATAATGTCTAATGTATAAAACATTGTTTTCAAATATATCATAATTACATACTTTTAAAATCAAAAAATTAAAAAAAATGCACACCACACGTTTACATTTTTCACTAATAATTTTCAACATTAAGCCATGAGGCTGTTTATTGAACTTGCCACTTTACATATTTATAACAATTAAATGTTAATAGCCTAGCCATACATTTAATACCAAGTAACATTTTAGGGTTAAATTTTCTAAGTGATCATGCAATCGATAGCATATTTTGTTAAGAATTTTACTTTTATTAAAAAGTTTGTTATTTGCCAGGGGTAACATTGACATGTATGAACAAGTATTTGTCGTTTTATATAAATGAATTTGCAATTTTAGATTTTCTGCAACCACTCGCACTCATTCAATCGTTCGCTCGTATTTGCCTTCAACAAATTTGTACAAATCATGCAGTGGTTAATAAAGTGTGTGAAGGTTAATTCTAATATCAATGTTTAATGCTTTATATGAAAAACAAAATACTGTGAGCGCCAATACAAAGTAAACACCTAATATTGTTAAAAAAATATATTTTATTTTACATACATATATACTACAACAATATATGGCAGAATTCATAGTTTAAGCAAAATACAACTCATTAACAAAAACTAGAAAAATAAGGAACATAAAAAAATAATTAAATTTGAACGGTAAACATGGAATCACCGATTTTTTTGTGAAATCAGGCAAAATTTTGTTTTATTCGTCTTGTATTTCTGCCTTTAGATTATCGTTGCAAGAAATATTTATTTCTCCAATTTTTTGGTCCAAATATTTCCACAGGTGCTCAATTGGTTTGAGGTCCGGGGGCTGCGGATGATGATCTTAAGTTTTTGGACAATGTTTGAGCAACCACTCGTGAAAGAGGAGATATGCTTATGATCATTGTCCTGTTGGAAAATCCAGTTCTGGGCTAGTTTTAATTTCCCTACACTACATTGGGATACATAGTTTTTTTAAATGTCGAGATAATCTTCTTTTTCATTGTAGATTCTATAAATGTAAGATTACCCACCCCTGATGCCGTTATACAACCGCAGACCATTACTAAACCGCCGCCATGTTTTACCGTCTTGGTAACTAATTCTTAACTAAAGCCTTCGTTCTTGGTGCGCTATAGTTTTGGGGGGTTTGTGACTTCAAATATCTGAAATTTACCTTCATCGGTGAAAAGAATATTTCATAACATTTTAGGGCTTCTTACGTGGCACTCTGCCATGTGGGTCATTTTGATGCAAAGTATCTTGTAATGGTACTCGCACTTACAGGTTTTCCTAAAACGTAACGTCTTCAACTATTTTTACAGCATCATATATTTTTTTTAATTTTTTTTTATTATTGAATCTTTCTTTTTGAAATTTACAGCATCATATGTTGGGATTATTCGTACCTCTCTTACTATAGCTCTTACTTCAGTTTTTATCAGACGCTTTGGTCGTTTTGCACCAGGCAAATTTTCTACGGTATTATGTTTGATATACTTGTCTGTATTTTTTTTTATTGCACAGTGATGACCTCGTCGATTTTACCTTTTTCATGCAGGGATTCACATATACTATGTAAGTCTATTATGATTTGCCAAGTCTTAATAGATGTTTGTCTTTCCATTGTAAAATTTTCACTACTTAACGTCACAACTTAATCTTTTTTAATGATAAATTAAATAACAGTTATACTTTCAAGCAAAGAAAAAATTAAAAGAATTGCCACTACATTTGCAATGACAGTGTTTTTTTCATGAGAATGATGCCACTGTTTATTTAATTTCGACGCGTAGAAATTGGTCTGGCAATAAATCAATTGAATTCAATTCTACTTAAATATCTATGTATACAAATGCAATATAAGTTTCTAATATAAATTATTTTTATTAATATAATTAAGCTTTTCTTTTAATAATATGTGCTGTTGACTTTATTTTGAAGCTCACAGTATATTAAATAAATAAAATCAAATACAAAACAGATACTTGTATTTTATTTATAATACTTTGTTTTAATGCTAGACATCTTGATTACGATATAAACAAACTTGGTATTATTTAATAGTTTGTTAAGTTTATTTATTGAGTTAAAAGAATTGGTTGGTTTACGTGATTGCCAGCTACCTACAAGCTGACAAGTACAATCTGTTGATTCCGTTTTGAAATAGTTAATAGAATAGAAACTATTCTTTTTTTTGCAGTTTGTATTAAAATTCTAGTTGTTTAACCTAAACGACAAGTAACCCACTTTCGACCTGGCATTTAAACAGCTCAACGTTTTTTTTTCAACCTATATGGCATATTAATTAACATGACTTTGATTTTAGCTTATGTAAAACTTCTTGATTTGGTTGACATTTATTTATTTATTTATTATGAAAATGTTAGCTAGTAGCAATTTTCCAATAAGATATTTAGGTACAAAAGTTTAGTAACAATTTTTATTCGTGATAAGTGGTTTAGGTTTTGATACTGAAATGTTGAAGTAATCATGACACATACTTTCTAAAGCCTCAAAAAAATCATTTAATATATAGAGCCCATAAATTTTGTTTATATTTTTCTGTATATTTAAAAAATTATATAAACAATATAATAATAATTTAAAAACCTTAAAGTTTATTTCATCTTATTACAGCAATTATTTAACCATAGCGTAACAAAAACACTTAATGAGTCTATTACAATATATATTTAAAACAATTTTTTGCGCAAAATTTTTTCAGAAAATACACAAAGATTTGTCAAGACAAAAACGCATTAACGTCAACGAAGCGAAACTTTAATTTTTAACATTAAAATTTTAATATTCAGAAATTATAAATACAAATAATATTCTGTAAAGCTTTTATAATTAACAATAATAAAAAATATAAACATTTCATAATGTAATTATTACGAAAAATGACAATTAAAATAAGTTTTAAAATTATAAATGTAATAAAAAGAGTCTAAAAAATTGTTACTCTAACAATCCCCTATAATGTAATACATAGATTTATCATTATATTGGTAACATAACTGAAATCTAAGTAGACCATTGTTTTTGGAAAATGAGATCGCATTAAAAAAGCTTTTCTTAAAAATCTGTTGAACAAACTTTCTTTTTTTTTCAATAATTTAAATTTTTTCAACATAAAGCAAAATAAATCAGTCCCCAGTCCCCCATGGACAGTCGCAAAGTAGGTCTGGGTTGATTAAAAACTCTTGCGTCATTGTCATTGTTACCTAAGGGCAATCAGTTCGTTTTCGTTTTTTTCCTTCGACAATTTTGCTTCGTATAACGGTTTCTGTTATAGGTGTTTAAACCAACCGCGTGTCTTTTAATTTGTATTAATTCAGGTGGAGACCAAAAAACTCGACATTGGGCACAACTCGCGCGTCATTGTTATTATTTATTAAGGGCAATCAGGGCCTAACTCAACGAATTAATTGGTGGAGTTTCATTAACACTCTTGATATTAATCTGAGGTTTAAACGTTACAGCTTTCTATATGAAGATATACATATGTAGGACAACGAGGTGTGCACTTTAACCTCTCAATTTTTGATATTAATTTTCCGTCATCCAAATTTAAAATTAAACTACTATAAATTACTTTCGTAGCAACAAAGGATGTTCAAGATTCGTCTTGATGTTTTGTTTAAATTTTAATATTTTCTTGTTTGTTTAATTATAATATAGTATAATAATAAATATCATTTCGTTAAATCTTGTATTTAAATATAAAATTTATTAATAAATGTTTTACTACCCACAGACAGTTGTAGAAAGTAAATTATTTACCTAAATAATATAATTAAATAACGTTCATCGTTTAACATTTGAACCTTAAAACATTTGTTAACAAATGTCAGATATGACTAATAGAATTTTCTATTTAAACAAATCCATGTATTTAAACAGAGAGTTTAACAAGCGAACATCTTTACAGTGCTTATAATGGCAAAAAAAATATATTAAAAACTTTTTAACATTTTTTATTTTAAAGCTTGAATTAACTTGAAATTAAAACTGTTTTATCTTAAATATTTTTTAAAATACTTGACTAACAACACATACATATACAATATTTGAAAAAAAAAATGGAACAGGAGGGTAACATGGTCAAATGGCCCCTAAAACAAAAGGTGGCTAGTTAATGGTTTTATTACTTGCAATTGAGATTTTCTAGACAATTATTGTATATGTTTATAATTAATAAAAAAAAACACTTAACAAGACGTGTGTGTTTTCGTTATTTTGAAACTACTGCAAATATATAATATTACTGAATTTTCCTTCCTTGTGGTAGACTGACAATAACAGCTGATTATTGTTATTATTTGTCAAAGTGTCAAATTAACTTGTATTGTTTTTGTAAAAAATACAACAAATCTAAAAGGCAAACAAGTTTCCTACAAAAACAAAATGGCTGGAGTTTATGTACAAGTTAATATTGTTGCTGTTATTGTCATACTGCCTCCACATTGTTTAAAATATACCCTGAGGGGTACTTTATAGTCTACTTTCTATTTAACAGAAAATCTGATTAGATTTTGCATTGGTAATGATTTAAGAACAAGTTAGAAACATGTTGCTGGGTTAAGTTATAATTTGTATTTTGATATTAGTGATTGTTTTTGGTATAACATACAGTGTCTCAAAGCATATATCAACCAGATTTTGTTAAGAATGTAAAGTGCGTATTATTTCGAAATAAAGATATTTATTAACAAAATGTAAATAAAGGTATATAGCACATCTTCTAAAGTCAACAATATTATTCTTATTCAGTCTCCAAGTTACACTTATAAAAACTAACAAGCTTAAATATGTAATACATAACACAGTCACAGCTTAATTCAACCAGTTATATAAAAAACATTTAAATTAGAAAATATAATTTAGTATAGCCTTTTGATCAATTACATAATTTAGCATTTTTGAATAGATTCCACTAACTTCCGAGTAGTTTGAGGAGTTATTTTTGCCCATTTCTCTTTTAGCACAGTTTTAAGGTCATTCTTGTTCGAAATCTGTTGCTTGTTAACGTTTTGATGAAAAATTGCCCATAAGTTCTCAATAACATTCAAATCAGGTAAATAAATAAATAAATAAATAAAATAAAATAAAAAAGTGTGAACAATTCCAAATCACCCATGACTGGACAATACCTAATTTATGTTTCGGATCGTTATGCTGATAGAACCAAAATTACTCCCTATTACCCAGTTTTTCAGCACTTTGCAGTAAATTATTATTTAATATGTCAAGATACATATTTTTGTCCATCGTAATTTCAATTAAGTGCAAGTTTACCACCTGATGACATACAAGCCCAAACCATGACATTGTCACTGCCTTTTGGTTTTAAATATTTGTTTTGGAGCTGTTTATTAGGCTTGAGTCAAACGTAAGTTTGATCATCATGGCAAATATTTACTCAAAAAAGCGTAACCACTCGTTTTAGTCAAAATATGCTTGACGGTATTTACTCTTACAAGAGTTTTGCAAGATCAAACAGCATGAAATAAAATAAGACTAAATATTTGTTGTGTAAACGAAGTTTGTTTAAATAAATAAACAAGCTCAAATATATTTTATTTATTTAGTGGTTTCGTCTTTTTCAACAAATATTTATCAAGGTACGGACGGTCACAGCCTTCAGACTCGTCCGTAAAAATAACATGTTTCCAAAAGTTTAGCCCCCTAATTCATAAAACTTGTCAAAGGTTTATAACAGGCTTATAAAGCAAATTTTGTATGGATATTTGCTTTATAAGCCTGTTATAAACACTTGATAAGTTTTTATGAATTAGACTGTAGGTCTTTAGAAAATTTTAGCCTCTACCATTAAAAATATGGTTTCGAAGTACACGACGAATAGTGTCGGCACTACATGTTTTGTTAAGCTCATTTTAAACTTGCGCAGCCAATTTTTGAACCTACAATTTACATATCTTTTGACAATGTAAAGTTTAATTACAACTGTGATACCTGGCATTAAGAGACAATCTACTGTGATATTTTTAATTAATTATTTTTACATTTATTTAAAATTATATGTTATATGTCGTACCTTTTGTGTCGTGAAAAACATCTTTTATTTAAAACTAAATGTAAAACTGAATAAGTAAAGATATATTTAATAAAAATTCATCCCCTGAAGTGTTGGCAAAATACCAACGAAACGTCGGATAGAAAATGTATAAATAAATAAAGTCTTTTATTTACATTTAGGAGGAAAACTGACCTTAAAAGCCTGTTTTAGAAATAATTTCTATAAAAACCAAGATAATTAGTATAAAAAGGTCGATTAACTTATAAAATCGTAAAGCTCATCCACTTCATTAAAAATTTTGTTAGGTGCTTTTCTGCCCTTATCATAAATCCTATTATCGTGCACGAACCAAAATATTCGGCTTTACACTGTTGAACCACTTAGGCAAACCATTTCAGCAATTTTTCGGCACAAGTGGCCATTTTCTGTTCTATGGTAGTACGTCATCCCATTGTGAATTGAAAAGTTACCGTTACTCTAGAAGTGATGCCAATTTAGCAGTTCGTAAAAGTGTTTAGTTCAAATAAGTTAAGACGAAAGAATTTGCCTTATATTTATTTCAACTGTTTTGTATTACCTAAGCCACACATTTTTCGGACTTTTGCTTTATACATTCTTTTTAATTTAGTATACCTACAGTGGAAAGCAAAACTGTCCTGATGTTTTGCATTAAGGAAGTAAGGTAATGAAAACAATACAAATATATGTCCGATAGGTATAATAATATATATGTATATGTATTTTTTTTTTATTTAATTGAACCTTATTCTAAATTATAAAGAACAAAAATTGCTTCAAAAAAATAAAAAATTAAAAAAAAAAACACTTTTGCTCTGTTAAAATTGAACTGTATTTGACCCGTTGGTTTTTTTGTTTGTTGCGATCTCGGTTTTATTATTATTGTTTGACCTGTGAAGTGGTTAACTTGATTTTTAAATAAAAAATTAAAAATCTTTAAAAATGAGAAAAACGCCAACTGACATTGAAAACAATGTGATAAATTTGTTGCAAAATAATTATTGATGCCGTAAAATTACTGAAAAATAAAATTTAAGTAAATCCACGGTATATGATATAAATAATGGCGCAATGTAGCTTGAAGGTCGACCAAGGCTGCTTTCTGATGTACGTCAGATTGAATAAGGACATCAAGACCCCGAAAAATGCTGCAAAAGTAATGGTAAGGATGTCAGTTCCTGGACGGTTAGACACGCATTAAATAGAATTGGTTTAGTAGCCAGTGTGAAAAAGAAAAATCCAGCATTTTCCGTTAGAAATGTGAAAAAACGCCATCACTTCTGTAAAACCCACAAAAATTGGACGAAAAGCGACGAAACGAAAATCAACCGATAACATTTTGATGGAAAAGAATACTATTGGCATAGGCCGCATGAGTGCATCCTTAATGCCAAACATTCGGACAGTTTTGCTTCTCACTGTACATATAAAACAAAATTTTAAATGTTCTTTTGCATAGAAGTTATAGCCAGTTAAATATTTTAATTCATGTTGTTTGAAATAAGCTAAGAGCCATTGTATGTATAAACATTTAACAAACAAATTTGGAATAAAAATAAAATCTTAAAATATGTCTGCGAAAAAACATACGATCATAAAGTTTTATTGTATAAAAACCACTTTAAACATTCTTGTTAAACAATTACTGTAACTGCCGGTACTTAATTACGAACTTCAACATTTTGTCATTGCTAAATTCAACATTCCTCTAAAATAATCCTTTTATTTGTAAACGGTTTTTAATGAAATATATTTTTATGTTGTACTGAAATATTTGAAGCCATTAAAACTGTAATAAAATGTGTAAATGGAAAATTTTTAGCCGGTTTTTAGCTAAATCTATTTAAATTATTTACTGGTTTATTTCCAAATTGTTTTGTTTGCGTTTTTAATTGTCACGCTAGGTGTAACACATTACTAATATTTAAATAATATATTTTAATTTACATGTTTTTTTATTATTATTATTGTATATATGTTTATTTAAATAATTAAAAACAATTTTAATTGTTTTGTTATTAAAATTCACAAAAAAAAAAAAAAATAACCATACAAACACGCAATTTTTGTTTTAAAAACAAACAAAATACATAATAAAAAATGATGAAAAAAATTATAAAGCAGAAAAATCATTTAAAGAAATACTTACATAATTACGCTTTGCACAGATTAAAATACGTTTTAATAGTAAAAGATATTGCATAAAGAATGAGGCTTTCGCCACATCTTTTCTGTCAATGTCAATTAATGACTTAGATGGTGATTGTTTCGAGTGCTGCTGTTGCGGCTGATGTTGTTGCTCTTGTTGCTGTTGATCATCCGTGTTGTCTTCTGTTGTATTAAGAGCCTTTGCTTCTTCTAAGGCCAGTTCCTCGACTGAGGGTTTAACATAGTCGAAGGTTGGCAACTGCAAACTTGCTGTAGTTGCATTGAACATTTTTGTAAGTTTATTACCGCTGTTTAAATGACAACTGGTTAAGTCAACATTGTCGGCTGCAAAAATAATGATAATATTTATTTATTTATTTATGTATTTATTTATTTAATTTGTCTATGGAAATGAATTCCTTACAGACAGTTTACAAAATATTATTTAACATCTATATATATAAAATTCAATTTATGTATGTAACGTATAGACTCCAAAACGACTGAGCCGATTTTGATGAAATTTTCACAGCATGTTACTGTGACTCTGGAAGGAATAATAGGGTACTTTTTTTACTACGCCCACTTTTACTCCCACTTTTTTAAAATATTGTAATTGGAGACCAAACCTCTGGACCGATATTTTTGAAATTTTCACAGCATTTAACTGGGACTCTGGTATGATTAATAGGGTACTTTTTTTTTACCACGCCCATTTTTACGCGCACTTTTTAAAAATTATACTCCAGGCGAGGTAAAAATAAAGATTTCTTAAGCCACGCCCCTTTTCACGCCAAATTTTTGAAAGTTTTATACTTTTTGTTCTCTATACAAATTTGTTCATTCCAACGTATTTTTTTTTATTTGGTAGTATATTGCTCTTAATACTGTTAACGTCGCCATATAACTATAAACCACGCCTACTTCATCGCCCCATGATTTTTTAATTCAGATACTTACTTATACCACTAACAATGTTTGCTATACAAAATACTTTTTTTTGTAATATGTATTTACCTAAAGTTTTATATACTTTTTAACTACATGCATTTTTTTATTACCAAATCCCCATTTTTCGCCCCATTTCACCTTAAATTATATTGCTTTTAATCTATATATGTATATATAAATGAATGTGTGTCTGTATGTTTGTGCTTAATAGGAGGCCAAACCCTTGGACCAATCTGCCTGAAATTTTTACAGCATGTTACTGTGACTCTGGAAGGAATAATAGGCTATATGAAGTTTTGATTGTACAAACGGAGGTGGCCCCGCCCATATAACCCACAAATTTAACCCGCTATATTTTGGGCATTTTTTGACCTACGTCGGTGATATTTGGTACATATGGTATTGGCATAATTGGGAATACGTACCAGGAGAAAAGTGAGTGGGACCACGCCCCTTTTTAGGAAAATTAAACATCGTAATATAGTCTTAACTACTGGACCGATCGTCATTAAATTTTCACAACAGAATATTCTTACGAAATAATAAATTCTTGGCTATGTAAGTGGACAAAGGGGCATGGTCTCGCCTAAAGCATTGCAATAAATACATTAAAATTAAATAAATAAATGTTTGTAAATATATAAATACGTTTTATTTTATTTTATGACGAGGGGGGGGGGGGGTAGCAAAGCACACCGGGTTTAGCTAGTATGGAAATAAAATACATGTAACAAATAATTATGAGTTTAAGAAAACAATTATTAATTTTTTTATGACATTAACATTTAACGAAAAATCAATAAATCTTTACAACTGGTTAAACTGATTACACATTCTTCTTAGGGGATCAGCGTTAGCATAATTGGCTCACGGTTAGAGGTGCAAAGTTACGGAATAAACGTTGCGGAATGTTGAAATCATGTGTTTAGCAGTAATTTCTATACACAATACAAAATACTTACGTCGCTATAGTAGTTGCTTTAGAAATACATATCTTCAGTAAAAATAATTTAATGAAAATTAAATTCAATGAACTTAAGCCTAACTAATAGAAAATATCAAAAAATTGACATATCTATAAACTTATAACAAATTATCACTTTTTTTAAACTATACCAAAAGTACAATGTTAGGAAACATATTTGCAATTAATAAATTCAAATATCAAAAGTTGTTATTTAAAGACTTTTGACTTTATAATTAAATCATAAAACCAGTTTTTGATATAATTAAATTAAATTAATTTAAAATAAGAAATTATCTATTTTCCAAAATCTATTAAGAAAAATAAAATTAATTTAAGACATTTTACCTTTTATTTTTGATAAAAGCCGCGTAACCTGATTCAACTGCGAATCCGAGTCTTCGAAATACTTTTTATTTGCAGCATTAATTAATTTCTCTAAATCACGTTCATAATCGCCAACAGCCACTTCGAGCACTAAAAGTAATGAAAATAAAATATTAATAAACATTTGTAATACTTAACAAATTTTTATTCTTAACTTACAAAAATCAGCCGGATTGTGATAACTGGGACACATTAGATTCTGATCGGCCAGAAAGGGTATTAGTTCTCGCACCGGGCCCTGATACATACAATGGCCGTCGACCACTGTATATAGCTTATCGAACATCTCGAATACCAAGGCAGAAGGCTGATGTATAGTACAAACAATAGTGTGACCCTGGACTGCTAATTTCTTTAACAGGCCTATACATTGACTGCAAGATGAACTGTCCAAACCACTGTAATGATTTCAATAAGATAAAGCGTTTAGCAAATTAGAATTCACATTAATTATAGATTTACTAATACATATTTTAATTATTACTGAGAATTAAAATTAAAACTAAAAATGGAAAAATATAAAACATTTTTAATTAGAAAATAATAATTTTTTAGGAAAAATAGTCAATAATTATTAAATTAATAAAAAAGAAATGCCCGTTAAATGAGGGTTTTTTTGCAACATGATGTAATTATTAGGTTAACCCGCTGTTTCTGTTCAATTATACTTGTGGTAAATAACTACACAAAGTTATTGCATATGAGTATAATTATTATTAACCCCCTGGCCCACGATGTCAAACGATAATGTTCGCTTAGATAAGACTTAAGACATAAACTTGATTGTGGAATAAACAAACTTGATTGAGTAAAAAAAATAGATACGATAAAAAGTTTGTGTCTTAAGTCTTATCTAAGCGAACGTTATCGTTCGACATCGTGGGACAGGGGGTAAATGAACATTTTTTTAATAGTGTTGTACTCCCTATATTTAATTGCAAGTTTTATAATTTCGTAATTTAAGCAATAAGGTCACTTTTAAATTTATATAAAAAATGTTTTATATACATATTTATATATATGTATTTAAATCCAATATTTCGCTATCTCAATGGATAGCTTCTTTAGGGATATTACAATTTTTAAATTGTAAATTTTTTCGCATTTGATGTAAAAAAACACTTATAATTTAAAGAAATGCATAAAATCTCCATAAAATCTATAGAACAATCTATATAAGATGATTTTATGTAAATGTTGACCGCGGCTATGCCTTGAAGGGTTTATACGCTGGGTCCAATTTGCACAACTCTCTCTAACATATCGGCCGGTATCTCAAGAACAAATTCATAAATATTAGCTTCCAGCGCGTCAACCATTGCGGGCTTGTCCTTATAAAATTCTCTGTAACGATTTTTCATACCAGCATCAAGTCTCTATAGGACGGGGCTACCTACGTACTCGTCGTTGGGGTGTGTTCTTGTTCTTTAGAAAACATGATCAAATATTGGATTTGAAACATTTTTTATATAAATTTAAAAGTGACCTTATTGCCTAAATAAAGAAATTATAAAATAATAAAAAAAGTTCGAATAAACAAACTAAATAATTTAATTGCTAGTTATATAAGGTGGCGCAAAAGTAATCCTCCTTTCAGAAAATACTATAAATTTTGCGAGGCCCCTAATGTCAGTTCTGTCAGCAATAATCCGCGTTCTGGAGCAGTGTAGCGTAATATTGTTTATGAACGTGTATTTCGCATGTGTTTACTACACAAATGTCAAAACAGAACTGACATTAGGGGCCTCGCAAAATTTGTAGCATTTTCTGATAGGAGGATTACTTTTGCGCCGCCTTGTATTAAGCATGTGATTTATAATTATTAATTTATTTCATAGTTGCAACAATAATTTTAACTATATATGCCCTGACACTAAACTTTTAATACAGCTGTCAGTATTAAATGAGAGCGGATCTAGGGGATTTTCACTTCTGTTTACATTTTAAACATTTATTATTTATTTGGAAATTGAACTTATTTCTAAAGTGACTTCTTGTATTTTTGTAAAATTTGAACTTGAATTTTGTCCTGTAATGAACATGATCAATGCCTTGACTACGTGCTGTATAAATATCATGTCCTGTAATGAGCAAAAAAAAATATATTTCTTCATTCTAAGATAATGCTTTTATACATTTTGTGAATTGATTTTCATATACATAGACCAGGGCAGCGAATTGTTGCTAATGAATTACATTTTCAGTCCGCCTTCACACTCTTCAATTCTGACTCGTCAAGGCAAGTATTTTTGGATGAGAAAGGAAAAGAGAATAAAAGGGGTACAAACTTGACGGTACTAGTAAATTTTCTTATTTCCTTTTGATTTTTTTTTCTTTCATTCATGTTGATTTGCATTAAAAAGTACGAAAATTGAATTGACGTATGTAAATGAAATGTCAAGTTAAAAAGAGAATTGAACATTAACTGGTCAGCTAAAACTGAAGAGTGTGAAGCAGGATTTACTGAATATGACGTTTACCAATTATGTATTATGAATTCTTAATTTTACTACACAAAAAGAAAAAATACAGCTGAACATGATTCTCGTAGTCATTTCAACATTTACTGTTTTTTTTTATCAATATTGTGATTACTGTATTATATTAAAATTTTAATGTAATATTAGAAAATTATATTGCATTTTAATTTTTTCTTTTTGGTCGTATTAAATATTCGTATTACCGACATACTTGATTTTAACAGTTTGTATTAATTATGTACATAATTTGTTTATTATTGCAATATATGTATATATTTCTGAATTCGAATTTTAAAGGTTAAATGAATTTATTACCCGCTAACTTTGGTTAAACGTCAAAAATTCTAACTTCACTTGTTTTGTAACCATCAAACAGCGGTGAGCATAACCATAAATAAACGCTATTGCATTGAATTCCAACCAAACAATTCATTGTTGTTTTTTTTATTTCTGTGGAGCAATTGTTCTCTATACAACCCAACCCAGCCGTCAGCTGTTTGACCCTGGTTCGACATTGTACATATGTATATGCCATTATTGGAAAAGTCGACTTCTCTGACGTCTACTGACATAGGCCAATCCACATCAGTATTTTAGCAAAACACATAGTGTTTTGTTTTATTTTTTAAGCAACATTAGGAGTTTACTTTATATTGACGCTGAGAGTATATATACATACATATGTATATACATATATATATGACAATCATGTTTATGATGAAAGATTATACCATATTATGGTGTTCGCAGATTATGATGTTTCTCTGAATATAGGAATTGAAATATCTTCTTTAAGAACACATTTAATAAATGTTAAGCTGTTTCAAGAACCCTTCAAACATGTTCCTTATTACTACCATAAAAAAAACATTTGTTTTTCGAAATTCTCTTAATCATTTTTTTGTATTTAACAATGCTGTTTCTAATTTCAGTTAACACATGTTTAAATAATCAATATTTTAAAGTAATAGTTCAAAACTAACAATTAACTTTTATTTTTACTACAGATCCCTTTAAAAGTTATTATTTTCTATAGATTTATTACAATAATAATGTAAGTTTAGCAACTAATTACAGTTTCGCCTTTAAGTGTAACATACAATAAATTATAAATAAATAAATTATTCGTGTTTAATTCTAACAAACTTATAACAAGTTGTGACTGACAGTGTGATTATTTCAGCTGTGGGCGATTTCGTTGCAATTGTGTTGTGGGTATTTACATTAAATCGATTATTTTTATGCAATTTCCGTTTTATTATTTATTTGTAGCTGTAAATACATGTGTTTGCATTGTGTTTTTTGAAGTCTGTACTTTTAGGTTTGTGGTATGATAAAATTACAGCAAATGAATGTAATAATTATAGATAAAAAATATTGAAACAATTATGCGAACTGATGTTATGTTAAGAAGGCTTTAAATAATACACAAAATTTTAAGTTTAAACCACGCTTAACCTTTTAATAAGTCTAAATTATTTAATAAAAAAACAGCACTGCCAGTTAATTTCTAACAATAACAAATTGTATTGAACAATTTGAATATTTATTATTTCCATAGGTTATCACCATGTATTGGCTGACTATTTCAAGTAGAGACACTTTTTTTAATAGCCTTTTTTTGACAGATCACGTGTGAGTCGTGTCATGTCATGCTCTCATGTTATTTTTGTTTAGTATTGTTTGGCATTTCATAATGGAAAGACATTCACGTTCTGTGGGGAATGTGTTTCGTGCACTTCGCTCAACTTATGGTCAACATAATCGGCCTACTGAGCGTACTATTCGGAACACCATCAGCCAGCATTCAATATTGGATAATATTCGACCGAATAGACCACGTCCAGCACGCTGTGAAGAAAATATAGCGGCCGTAGCTGAGAGTGTAAACGAAGATCGCGGAAAGTCCATCCGGCGCTATCGTGTCATGATAACCGATTATTTGATGCCTGAAATTGAAGTTCGTTATCTACGCAACATTTTGTTTCAGCAAGACTTCCACACACATCACATCAATAAATGGATTTATTAAGAGAACACATCGGTGAGCAAATAATTTCACGTTTTGGGCCGGTGGATTGGTCACCAAGATCGTGTGATATCACACCGTTAGACTTTTTCCTGTGGTGATATGTAAAGTCTAAAGTCGATTTAGACCTTGGAGGAAAAAATCACGTGTGTCATTCGCCAGTTTCCAGTCGAAATGCTCGAACGAGTCATCGAAAATTGGACTCAACGGATATACCATTTGCGACGTAGCAACGGCCAACATTTGATAGACATAATCTTCAAAAAATAAATGCCAAAGAATGTTCTTTCAAATGATAATAAACATTTCCCATTAAATTTAATTTTTTTTTTTTTTTTTTTTTTGAAGTGGGGAACCTCGAGATGGATCACGCTTTATTCAATTTACATTTTCTTACCTCAAACTTATATTATCATGTTAACAATTGAATTTTGCATGAAATCAACAATAATTGTAACAATTAAACACGTTTCGTGTGAAAGTTAGCTGTAGAGTTTGTAATTTCACCAGCTTGAAGTGATGAAGATTAATAAAGTGTTCGTGTAAAAAGTAAATTATAGATTTTACACTCAGTCAGTTGTCACAATTTCATTTAATAAATAGTAGCCATTAAAAAATTGATAATAAATGTTTTTGACAGGTGAGTAGTAGTATGAGGAGAGGGAGAACGAAATATGACGTCAAATAGTTGTAATGACTATGAGCATGAATCAAATAATAAAGATTGCGCAAAGAATGTAAACAAAATTTCCTCTATCTGCACATGAAGTCAGAGGTTATTTTTTCCGTATAATCAACACGTAAAAAATAACTTGTTGACAATATTTAAAAAGAAAATAATTGTTCTTTAATTTTTGATTCAAAATGAAACATTTAATTATTTTTTTATTTTTTACATATTAAAATGTATCAAAAAAGTGAACTATATTTTAGTATTTTATATACATATGTATTGTATTTTTGTATTATCAATTTAGTATTTTTGTTTGTTTCCGTTTGTGTTTTTTTTTTGTCTCATTCGCTAGGAGTTGATTTAGTTCTCTTATTTGCAAAAACATTCCCGATCGAAAAAAAAAACGTTTTAGCTTTAATATCCGCATTAATAGTACTTGACTCATTTACATATATGCTTTTTTAAATACTCGTTACAAATCAAGAGATTTTCACCATTCAAAAATTTAAATACAGCTTCCAGATTTTTAATTTGACACACAAAAAGTATCTTAACGCAAAAAGTTTCAGTTATCCATTTTTAATTTCATATCTCCTTTTATAACATCTGCCTTAAAGTTCTCAATACAAACTCTATGAGACACTTTTAATTTTTTTCATCAAGGTGGCAAAATTGTGCCAATTGTTGTCTTAATTTATTTTCTTTTGGCAATCGACAAAAATTTAAATTTATGTTATTTTTTTTAATTTTTTTCCAAAATTAAAAACGGCACACTTCATTTTAAAACTTTAATTTGCATTCAAAAAATACAAGAAATTAATTTTAAGCAGATATTTATCAGTGACCGAAAAATAACTGTAAAATGATATTTTTTCACATGGTTAAAGGTCATTTGCATACATACATAGTTTTTTGTTATTTTTTTTAATGCCTTGGTGTGAGTCAAACTATTTCAATTATGGTTGATCGTAATAACTGTTAACATTCATTCTCTTTCATTTACATACATATTATACGAACATTTTTTAAATTTCAATTGTGAATTTAATGAACTTTGAACTTTTTTAAAATTTATGATTTGTAAAATTATTTTTTTTTTTTTGCAAAATTGTGGATTTTGTTTTAATTTTTTGAGTTTTTGCAAAATTTATTTTTTTTAATTATGGGATTTATTTATTTTGTTCTAGAATTTAAGATGTTTGTGAAATTTTACAAAAAATTATTTAAAATGCCTATATTTAGGCATCATTGATTGGCATTAAATGAATTTTTGCCGTTTATTTTTAAAGTTCGAAAATAAAAGTTATAACCTGAACTTTACGAAAAAAATTTAATTATAAATCACTCGCCTTGATAATTTCCGTTATTTTCTTTCCTGTTTCTCTCAACCGCTAACCTAAAATAATCTCTTATAAATCACTCTCTCAGTGATATAACACAAAAAAAAATTTAAATGGTAAATGGTGCCAATTAACCACTAAAATAAAGTGTACCTGTATTTTCGGTCTGTGATTTTTATAAAACAGATTTCCAATATTTATTAAAAAAAAATGGGAAACATTAATTTTATAAAACTTCAAATAATATAATAAAATAAACTAGATTTGTTTTTCATATTTGAAAATTACAATTCTAAAGCCTCAGCGCCTTAAAGGATTTAAAAGAGGCGAGTTGACAAAAATTATTATTATTATAATATATACAATATGCCCTGCTGTCGTCAAAATAATCATTCACATATAAACGTTTGTAATCGGTAGCCTGCTGTGGTGAATGTGTTTAATGTTTAAAGGTCAGCTTATAACTTTTATTTTCGAACTTTTAAAATAAATGGCAAAAGTTCATTTAATGCAAGTCAATGAAACTTGAAAATTCGCTTTTTTTATTTCTTGCCCAATATCAGCACTGTTTTAGTTCATATTCAACATAAATATTCAATTTACAATTTGTTAAAAATTTATAAAAATAGTATGTAAAAAAAAGCGAAACAATGTTAACGTTTATTAAGGTCAAACACAATTGAAATAGTTTGTCTCTCACCAAAGTATAAATAACCAACAAAAACTAATAAAAGTCATACCAAACCATGTAAACAAAAATCATTTCATAACAGTTATTATGAGTGATTTATTTTTAAAAACAAAATATAAATCACCATTCTGATTTTTTTATTATATATTAGAATATATGTACATATGTATGTACATATGTATGTACATATGTATGTACATATGTATGTACATATGTATGTACATATGTAAGTACATACGTGATCAATAGATAGAATATTATGACAAGTTAAAAAATCATACATCTTCAATTCGTTAAATAGCTCTTTGAACGAAATAACACGTAAATTGTCAATGTTGGCTATGACACTAATTTAAATTGAATTTTTTTTTAAATTTGTGAAATTACTCATTTTTTAAGCGAAAGAGTAAAAACAAAATTATTCTTGTTAGCTACCATTACATAGATACCTACCCCGCTCTACTACCGTTACTCCTCAAATTACGGAACACACGACAAACAGTTTCAACGCAACATTGCTTGCCTAGGTCAGCTTTAACTTCAGAGAGCAGTTGTGAAGCTGATAGCTTTGTACCTGCGCTTATTTTTTTTAATATGTCTTACTGCCTTTGATATTGACCCGATTTTCATGGATGAAGCGCTCAATGATTTTTTGGGCTGTGAAAGCTTTTCTGCTATTTTTTGTTGTGAGATAAGTTGCGACGCGAAAAAACGAGCATTTTTTGGCTTTTTTTTATTTTGAACATATCATATCATATTTAAACTTGTTTAATTATTTAAAAAAACTTCGTTTATTTCGGACAAGATACAACGAATATTTAGTTTTATTTTCTTTGAGGATGTTTGATCTTGCAAAACTCTTGTAAGAGTAAACAACATCAAACAAACTTGTGCTACTATAAGTTTTATTGAGTAAATAGTTGCCAAGTCTGACCGCACCTTTAGACTATAATATTTTTTCTTTTAAATGACATCAATTTCTTTTTTAAGTTCCTGCTATTTTTTTATGAAGCTTTGAAAACAAAATTATGATCGGTGTAAAATTAGTCATAGCTCCCGTAAAGGCCTATTTTCAACAATAACTTTTACGAGCATAACTTTCAAACATTTTTGTATCCAAATTAAATTCAACACTAATAAGTCTCACATATACAAAGATTATGACACCTAATTTTATAACAATTAGTCCATAATAAATTCTAGCTCCCATAAAGAACCAATTTCAAAAACCACTTTATTATGGTTTATAGTCGAGCTTCACCGACTATACTTTTTTACTTGTTCTTGTGTAGTTTTATTCTGGGTCGATATTCTCTTGTTTTACTGCAACGAAAAATGTCGATCACGGGAGCTATGTGAGGTCTATTTTATTTCATATGTGTTTAATCCAAAATATGGCAATTGTTAAATACTTTTCGGAAATTTTATAATTATTTTTTTTTGCAATCATTCAACCCGACAAAAAATGTTTGCAAATAACTTCCAAATGATTAATTTTTTTGACAATATGCTTTGGTCTATAGAGGCTATAAGTGCCGAACAGTGGTTAATAGTACAAATACTGAACAATTGAAATTTAATTCACACACAAAAGTTTACAGTAATATTCGAATATTACTAGTCTAACCTAGTCTTATCTAAGCGAACGTTATCGTTCGACATCGCGGGCCAGGGGGTAAATAAGTGACGATTGTTGGTCGAAAATACATGTACGAGTATGTAACAAAATGTTGACAAAATTAATTATTATTGTAAAAGTTTGATTGATTTAGTAATAGTGAAATCTTAAAATTATCTTGTAAACGTGGTATTTTTTTTAATTAAACTACTACTACCTCAATTTCAAAATGTGTATAAAAGAAAATTTTTTTTATAATTTATTCTTTGTTCCGTTGACAAAGATATAATTACTATAAAAATTATAAATAGAATTTGTAATCGATATATGTACGTATGAATAATATTATAATAAATAAATAAATACGAAAGAAGTATAATAAAAACCTTTACGTAGGTAGAATGGATTGAAAATGAATAAAGTGTATAAATTAATGGCTTTTAGATTATTATTAATATTAATATTTTCTTTTAAAAATAATTTAATACATTTTAAACTATCAAACAAATTGAAAAAAAAGTATTACATTAATACATTTTAACAATTTACTTTTGAAAAATGATTAAGTCAACATTTGAATACTAAGCTTAAACTGCGAAAATGAACGTAAGCAGTAGATTGATATTATCATTTAAATTATTTAAGATTTCAAGTGTCGCTGTTAATTAATAATAAAATAAAAACTGAATAAATAATATTACTATTAAAAGTAATCTCTTAAGAACTGTTGTCCAGTTCTAATAAACAGAGCTATTAAAGCCGGGTTTTAAAAAAGATAAAGAAATCTTAAAAATATTATAGTTACATTAAATGAAGCAATATATTCCATTATATAATTAAAAATAACAAGTTTTTCTATTAGTCAACTTTATAGTTTTTAACAAACACTGAATAAATAAAATACTGAATACAGGAATCCCTTAAGAACTGGTTTCGAGTTTAACTAAACAGCTCTCAAAGACAAGTTTAAGCAAGATGAACAAAAAGAATATAATTGCTTTAATACCATTAATTAGTGCTCAACTTTATCCAAGATCCACTGCTAGAAGATATCTCTTAAAATCTAGTTTCCAACAATAATAATAGCATTGTGTTGAAAAAGAATTTATTAGGTAAAGTCCTGTCAGTATTAACGTTTAATATGATATTTATATAGATTATTATTATTATATTTTAATAATAAAAGTATTAAAATAATGACAAAATCAGGATCATGTTACGTTAATCTTCAATTAAGCTGTTCTTAAGTTGAAGATTTAAAATAAAAACAAAAAACTCTATTATTATAGTTTAAACTGCTCAAAACTGTTGGAAGTTTAATTAAACTAACATGTGAGACAAGATTAAAAATTTTTAATGATAGTTAGTAAAGCTTAATCTTATGCTGAAACTACAATACTAATACCTAAACTTTAATCATATGTTTAATCTTTCGTTAGAATGTTCTTAAGTTTAATATTTTTAACAATTGTTGAAGTTTACACTAATATGTATAAGTTGAACTAAATTAACATACATACATATGTATAAGCAAAGAATATAAATCATATAGAACGCGCATCATGTACAAGGAAAATTTCTTATGAGCCATCCCTAAATACCGGCGGCAAGCGTTTTTTAACTGTCAAAATTTCTCATGCTCATACATTTTGTATGGAGCCGAACCGAAACAACACGGCGGCAACGCTTTGCTATTGGAAAATCCGATTTTGACAAGGCGTTTCACAGTGAAATTAGTTGCAAAAGAACACAAAACAACAAAAAAAAAAAAAAAAAAAAAAAAAAAAAAAAACATCAATGTCCAGCTGTAACAATAAACAGGGTCGTTTTATGTATTTGTTTGATAACCCTGTTTTTATCGTTTTGACACAGCGTTAACGCTCAGCGTAAAAGAACGCCGCTTACCGCTGGTATTTAGGGATGTCTCTATGGCGGGTAGTATCATTACAAAACTAATTAGTAAAAAAGCTAAGTTTAAACATAATTTAACAAATTTGAATCATATTAAATAAAAAACTAATATCATTGATTAATCTCCAGTTAGAAAGTTCTTAAATTAAACCTTTTGAACAATATAAATTGCTAAATCTCAAACTGTTACAAATTTAACTAACCTAATATGTAAGTTCAGATAAAACCTAGCTAGAAAATCTTAATATTATACTTAAACAACAACACTGTTACCTAAACTCTAGTTATATTTCTAAACTCCAGCTGGAACGTTCTTCAGTTTAATATATTTAACAACATTTATTATTATTAAAGTTCAGTAAAACTTGAAATTGATAATTGATCAAGTTTATAAAACTTAAGCTTATACTTAAACTACAATTCTGTTACCTAAACTCCAGTTAACTTTTTTTGCAGTTTAATTAAACTGCTCAAAATTAATTAGTATAAAAATATACTCACGTTGTTGGTTCATCCAAATATAGCACCGGTGGATTACTTATTAATTCCAATGCTATGGCCAAACGTTTCTTTTGTCCACCCGATAATTTCGCCGTAAAGACATTGAAACGGTTATCCAGTCCCAAAAGTGATAAAATGTGTTTAACTAAATTTAATTTCTTTTGTTTGGAGATCTTAAAGCCCAATTTTAAGTGGGCGGCAAGCATCATTATTTCACCAACCGTTAGTTGGGGGCGCAACAAATCATCTTGGTGTATATAACAGGATAATTCGCGATATTTTTGGGAATTTGTTGACACCACTTTGCCATTGACCCGTATGGTGCCGGTAACACCAGTGGAGCTAGAAGAAAACAAGGAATAACAAAAACATTAATCAGGCAGCTTTAATTATCGTCTAGCTTAAATAATTGTTTTTTTTTTCTTAATTCATATTTTTATTTTGTTATTTTTAAATATATTGTTTGTTTTCAAGTTCAAGCATCATTGACCATATTGAATGCAATTCATTATTTTTTATTATTATAAACAATAAACATTATATATACATATACATATACATATATATTTTTTTTTTGCAAAAAATTTATTCATGTTTTTCTTTTCGTTTTTACTCTTTACAGACAACATGGTTTGTGTTGAACCATAATTATAGGTTGCATCATTTATTAACTTTTATTTTGTTTTATAAATCTACTCGTTCAAAACTGATTGTTACTGCAATGGAAATGTATGTTCATAAGTGAAAATGAGTTGATTATCTTCGGTTATCGCGTTAAGAGGTTATTAAACTCTCATGTTTTCTTTATAATATTAAAAATCTACTGTGTTTGTCATCTAAAGATATTTTGCAACTCAGCAATAAAGTAATAAGTAATAATTTTTTTTAGTTTTTCTAACGACGCTCCATTTTGTGTTGTTAGATTTTTGCAATTATTTACGTAATAATGTCGGTTAACATTTCCTGTATGTAATGCAGTGATTCTCAAATTATATTTGGTTTAAAAATTTTAATAAATGGTTACGTCCCTAAAAGATGTAAATTTTGCATTCGAAACAGCATATTTGACAGCACTGCTTTACGTCAATTGCCTTTTTATACCAAGTGGTGATGAGGATATATAGACAACCTCCAAAAAGAATTAATATTTTTGAACAAGTTTTGCTAATTTGTTTAAATATTTTGTACAAGTTATTTTAATGACAAAAGCACAAACTGTGATGAAAATAGTAAGAATCGGTCCAGGATTTCTGTCTTTTTAATTCAAGTAGTTTTTTTTCGACCTTTTCATGTGTAATAAATAAAAATGTTTTTGCTTGAAATAAAAGCATTTTTATTTATCTTTCTTTTTACTAATTATTAATTGCGGTTTTTTAATAATTCATTATCATAAAAACTATACGATAAAAAAGGACTCCATTAAATGTATTTTAAATACGAATGTATGATAAATGAACACATACTATCAAATTCGTCACATGAAGGTTATTGCTAAAGGTGAATAGGGTGAATATCTTTGTTTGAAAATAAAATTAACATTTAAAACATGGAAATAAAAGTTCTTGTATAGCCTGATGGTTTGAACTGTAGATAATCAACCAGGGTTAGAGTCCAAGTGGAGCCCTAACAAATTTTATTGAAAAAAATTCAAATAGAAATACTTAAAAGAGAAAACAAAAATAATTTAAAAAATTACCAAATATGTGAAATTAGCCCTTTTTTACCAATTAGTATTTCCGTTCCAAATAGCATATTGTGAGTTAAATTTTGAGCGGTTAAATGCTTATTTTATCTTTATTAGCTCGTTTATTAAAAAAAGGCTTTTACTATTATTACTTTTACTATTTATCATTGACCTCTTTTTAAAAAGTTTTATATAGAATTTATGACATTAAATAAATGTAAAATTAATTCAATAAACATTTTAAATAAAAAATTAATTATAAACTTGATGCGTGTTTTTTTTAAATGGCACATTTTTTCTCCATTTTGTTGCGTTTTGAAATTTCAAAGTTGACAACACTGATTACTTTATTTTCAGCTACATAAAGTTGCAGATCACTGCAACTGTAAATATATGTACATAATTTTGTGAAAATATGCAATTGTAAATATATTTTTCCTTATTCATGTTCTTCTAATTGCTTTGCATTGTTATACCCTACACCACCATAGTTGGGAGGGTATATTAGATTTGTGCTGATGTTTGTAACGCCCAGATATTGGTCGAACAATTTCGAAAAAGCTCAGCATCAGCATTTAATAATAAGGGTGGTAAGTTTTCAAAATTCAATACATCTTCTTCTCCAGAATCTTCATCTATGACGTAGTTGTTCGCACTTTGAGTAGGCACAATTCAGATGTCGTAAGAATTTTGCAAAAACTCTTCATCAGTTTCCTCTAAGACATTTATTAACTCATTTAATATTAAAAATCCGGAAAAGAATTAAGTTTTTGTTTTCACCACTTTGCACACTAATGCCGTACGTACTACATGTAGTACGTCAACAAATGCATCAAACAAAATCACATATAATTTTATTTTTCCCATATACTTTTGCTATGTATTCGTTTTTACATATTATAATTAACAAGAAACATAGAAACGCAACAAAAATAATATATGAATATAAAACCTTTTTTTTTTTTTTTTTTTTTTAAACGTGACATCTTCATACTTTTGCCAATTTCACAAAACTGAAATCTCTGATCCAAAAAAATACACATAAGCAATCACCCTTTACAAAACTTATCAAGGCATGTTTTGTTGACCGTTACATTCTGTATCGCAGCATCAAGTATATTAGAAAGTTTTACCCCTGGCCCACGATGACGAACGATAACGTTCGCTTAGATAAGACTTAAGACACAAACTTGATTGTGGAATAAACAAACTTGATTGAGTAAAAAGTAGATACGATAAAAAGTTTGTGTCTTAAATCTTATCTAAGCGAACGTTATCGTTCGACATCGTGGGCCAGGGGGTTAATCACAGTAAACGCATAAAACTGAAGATAAAAGGTGTACTACATGTAGTACGGCCCAATACCAACTGGAATGTCTCTAAAAGCTTTATAAATTTGTAAAGCTTTTAGTATTTGAATTGAAGATACGAGTATGCCGGAAATAATCTACCATTATCTCTATAATAATAAAAAAAAAACAATACAAATATAGTATATTTATTACAAAAGCATTTCTTTCTGTGAATAAGATTAAAAATATTTGTATGTAATATTAAAATTGTAAGTTCCCTATTTTGAAATTCGTACATAATATTGATGTGTAATAAGAAAGATCATTTTCTAAATATATTAAGTTAATTTTATTGAAAGTCGAAATTATAACACTTTCTATTTGTTCATTTTCACAATTTTTTAATTTAAAATCAATTATGTATGTTGAGACTAGTTCATTTACACATTTGGCATGTCTGAGGCGCCATGATTTGAGACTCAACAGTGTGGCTCTTGAGAGGTCTGTGGTATCCGTAGTAAATATTGTATCTCGAATATTCGTGCATCACTAATATGCTAAAATGCAGGCCAATCACACTTAGAAATGTGAGATTTTAATTTGAATTTCAATATTTGTTTAATATCAATTAAAAAATAAACAGATTTTATCTATTATTTGAATATATGGTTTAACCCGTTTACTAAATATTTTAGAAGTTTATTCAACTTAAAGCGTACATTTAATAAAACAAATTAAAGTAGTCATTACCATATTATTCTACAACATTTTAAAATGAACAAAATTACTTAACGAACATACATACATATATATTAATTCCATTTAAACCCAAATCTTTGTTTTAACTTAAATTTAACGTTTAAATATAAAACGTGTGTTAAAAGTCCATATGGTACTTAGCATCTGTTTGATTTAAGTCCTTTCCAGCGAAAACACAAAGAGCAAAATGCACATACGATTTTTAATATCTAATTAATGCACGTTTTGTATTTATTATAACAAAAATATACATGCATACATACATAATGCAGGTAGAACTCGTGCAAATCTTTGAAAACTGATTCAATTAAAAATGTTATAAAAGCTTAATAATTAAAGTCATAAAATAAATAAACGACTTAATATATATATACATGTATAAATTAAAGTTATTACGTTAAAATTTTTTGTTGCTATGAACGAAAGTATCTGTATCTGGTACAAAAGCTGAGTTTATTTGTATTAATAATTAGTTTAATTTAATTCAATTAAAGTCAAGGTTGTAGGTGACTAACCTCTTTATTCATAAAAACTTCCAACAGGTTTATAACAAGTTTATAAGCAAATTTTGTATGTTTTGTAAGGGCATTTATCTTTAGAGTAATTCATATATATATATACATATATATGAAAAAGATAAATAATGAAAGCACTCTTTAAAATTAATGTTTTGTAGTTCCGAAAAATTAATTCGCTCTCTATAATTTTTTCTTATAACCGTGTCTTCACTATCGTCGGACAAAAACTCACATCTTAACGTTATGAAAGCTTCACTATTTATAACAATATGAATTTATAGTTTTTTGTGGAACGAAACGTCATAATTTTTTTTAATCTAATAATCTTTGCAAATTACTCTTTTTAATATTTACATTGCACTTCGCACAGAACCACCGTGAAACAGAAATTGAACTTTTAACAGAACAGAACTTTTAATTTAGCACTTATCAAATTTTATAGTTCTGAGTAACATAAAGTTTTGTAAATTGACAGAGTAACAGCTAACTTAGGTCCATATCACTGGCCGTTTTGTGTAAAATTGCATACATAAGTGAAAAGTTGATAAGTATTTTTTGTGGAAAAATCTCACAATAATTGTCATTAAAAAATAACTAAATGACAGTAAATAATTCTAAGTCTGGTGATAACTCACCACAGTTTTATTTATTAAAAATATCTATTAAGTAACATATGTATATTCTCTATATTTTTTTTATTTTGTTATTATTATTTTTGCTATTAAAGATTAGTTCAACTTTTAAGATTAAAAAAATGATGACACTTAATCATTTTTAACCGTTTAACCTAAAAACTATAAACAGCAGGCCAAGATAATTGTTGAATTATTGGCAAGTAATATTTTTTTTTTTATTTTTTAAGTACATAAAATAATTTTTAACAAATAATCACCTGCAAACATTTTAATAAATATGTACTATAAATAAATAAGTATTTTAGAAATTTCGTTTTAGTCAGCTTGTTTGCGCTTTTAAGTTCATTACTCATAATACTTGTATATCATGGATTATGAAAAGTCAGTCATAAAAACCTAAACCAATAAACCCTAACAACGCAATTTTATGCATTATTATTTGTAAAAGCATATTATTTGTAAAAGCATATTTGTATTTATTTAAGTTACCTCCTTACCAGGAGGGTTTACTTGGCCTTGATACATGTATATCATAACGCCATCACTAATATCCGGCTTACGCCTAAAGGAGTCTCGTCAAGGAAGATCCACCGACCTATACCTTCGTATGGGAAACCGGACTTCCCGAACTCCACTCCTGAGTTTGAAAGGTCTCCACCAATATCAAAAATGTGTTTTATTTGGTATTCCACCACGACAAACTTATAGGTTATAAAACCATAAAAAAATATTGCATGTGGTCAATGCAACTTCGAGAAACTGTAACGCGGTAGAGTTACACGACGCCAAACATGCACCAATGCGAGTGAGTCGCTAGACTCTCGAAGGCAGCGAAACAAGGACGGCCTGATTACCCTTACGATATAATGGCAATGACGCGCGTATTAAAAAAAACGAAACTAATTTT
The DNA here is from genome assembly GCA_916048285.2 of Bellardia pandia. Lineage (NCBI taxonomy): Eukaryota > Metazoa > Arthropoda > Insecta > Diptera > Calliphoridae > Bellardia > Bellardia pandia. The sequence continues at coordinate 42,353,220 of OU696530.1, forward strand.
AAATGAAGATTAACAATTATATTTTGAAAAATGACAGCTCTAAAGTACAGAGTTATTAAATTATTTATTGCGACGTATTACATTACAGTTTAAATTTCCCGAAGGCTACTATATAACGTATGCATTACTTAGTAGTAGTTAAGTAATGACTTATTTATTATTATTATATACCTTCAATTTTATACTGATAACGTATTCTGTGGGTTAATACGATCAATGCGAATATAACATCGATAGGAGTTATTCACACGAAACAATTTCATGTCATTGATGGCTGTCATTGAACCTCCTCCACCTCCTGGTGAATGAGGGTATATATAAGTTTGTATTTAATCTTTATGAAATTGCCAAACAATATCATAAAGATTATTATATAAATAACACACTTTTTATAAATTTAACAACGCATTTATAAGTGCAGTTACACTTGCCACACGTTTTAATTTTCATAGGTTAATAGCATCTGGAATTTCTTTTAAACACTTGTTGTTATTGTTTAACTTTCAAACAGTTTATAAACTGGTTTTAATGAGGTTTATTTAGTAAATCAAAAGTTATTTTTGAATGATTTTTTTTGTATGAATTTTAGGTAATTTACCCATGACCATTGGACTGATTATAAATAATATAAATTTTTAGTTTAATATTAAAAATTAATATTAAATTTAATATTAAAAATATTTAACTATTTATTTACCTGAAGCCACTCATGACATTCAAAAGTGTACTTTTTCCAGATCCAGAAGGTCCCATAATTGCTGTTAATTCACCGGAACGAAAAGCACCGTTAATATTATGAAGAATTTCTTTTGTTACTGGAAATATATAAAAAATAATATTAAATGAAATAATAAGCCGACACAACTAATAATTATAATGAATAGCTTGTAAGTTCTTAAATATTTACTCAAACAAGTAAGAAAGTATAGTTGGTCAAGCCGGTCCATATAAGACCCTACACTCAGTATCATCCATGTCTGTGATCATGATGTCTGTGAATATAAATATTATATGTGTTACACTTTATCTCGATATAAATACTTTTAAAATATTTATGGAGCTTAAATTGAATTACAGAGAGTGTCATATATGGGAGTTTCGACTAATTATGGACCGACCATTATAAAATTAGGTGTCTTTAGTTTTGTATGTAAGACTTATGCTCCTTTAAGTAATTCTCGGAAGTGGGCTTTATATGGGAGCTACGACTAATTATGGACCGATCATAATAAAATTGTACCGTATTATTTGTATACATATGAAATATATTTGCATTCAATAGTTTTTGGATACCAACATTTTGAGAGAGTTATGCTCTTTAAAGTAACTTCCGGAAGTGGGCCTTATATGGGATCTACGAGTAATTATGGATGGATTATATAGATGTAATTTGGCTTTATTTACCACTCATTTGTGATGAAATTTGTGTGGATACTTGCACAATTCAAACATTTTTGATCGGTAATCCCCAATTTCAGGATGACATCGGTAAATAGATGCAATATAATTATGGATTTGATTATGGGATTTGAGAAAATTTGGCCTAAAATTTTATTTTACATAAAAAATAGCTATATTCTGAATTAGTTTGGTCCCATTCTTTAAAGTTAACTTTCTGAAAATATTAATAAGTTATAAGTCTTCTTAGAAATTTCTTAAATACATAATGTAAAAAGAATAGAAGTATATTTTTCTGCAAGTTATATCTATTAACTTGTGAATGTGTGATAGTTTTTAAACAATTATTTTTTTACTAGGTTTATAAAAATGTTGTTAATCTACTAATGAATATTTACGAAAAATCAGGAAATATTTGAATTTGCTATTACCAGAAAACCAGACTAGGGTGGCTACAAAAGTTAAAAATTTAATTTTCATATGCACATATCTCGAAAACTGTAAGAGGTAATTTATAGCTACGATGAGGTTTTCTTTAGAACTAGTCTAGTAGATTTCATATACATACATATACGAGTATGTAGTATAATCTTTGAAATCGGATCACAAACAAAGAAATGGGATCATTTTAAATTTCTCACCTACCCGAGATATCCCACTTTGGGTACCTCTGGCACTGCCCCACATTGGTTTATGAGTTCCAAATTTTGAACTTAAACTCGACAACACTTCCTCTCTCGGCATAGGAAATTTTATTGTAATTGGACCGTTAAGAAATTACAGATTTATTTTCCTATTTTTCCAAATTCTCCCACTGTGCATCTGTCAAATATTGTGTTCATTATTCGATCACGGCACTCACATCACCATGGCAAGTTAGATGACTGGACAAAACGCTCAAATGTTAAAACTTTACTAATTTTCCTTGAACGGTTTGAGGACCTATTCGAGAGTAGACTCTTTATATACAGATGAGCATCTTAGACTTTATTAGGGCACAAATGAAAATTAAGGTAATCCTATTTAGCAAAGAAATTCAAGAATAGTTCTGACTATAAGATCGATTTCTTAATTTGTAAATAATGATAATATTCTATTTAATTTTTAGACTAATGAAATTTTGTTAAATACTCACCAAATTTAGTTTCCGTGAATGAAAATTTACTAACCGTATATTTCACTTCCTCAAATTCGATATCGACTTTTTTGCAGTGCGAAAAATTATCATCATACAGATTGTATGACAAATTATTTACTTTTGTTGTTGAATTCGAAGGCAATGAACCGGAGGTGGTTTGATCTATGGATATTTCCGAACTGGCAGCAGTTGAACAGCAATTAATGGCCAAAACGCCCGTGCCACAATCAGACGTATTGGCACCGCTGCCACACCCACTTAAGGGTTTAATATCATTTATTACCGTCATTGGTATTAGGATACAATTGTGGTGTAATGATTAAATAATATTTGCTATTAATTATAAATTTTATTGCTTTTTATTTCCAGCTAGGGCAATAATTTATGTTAAGTAATCTAGCTGTAATAAAGGAAATAGAAAAAAAAAATTAAGGCAATGATAATAAAAATGTTAAAAGTAAATACATATGTGCTTAGGTAAATTATTAGTTTATTATATTAATATTAAGGTAACATAAGTTAAAATTATGGTAAAAATATAGAAGAAAAACGTTTTGTTTTGTGTTGAAAATTTTAAATAAAAAGCAGTTGAATTACAGAAAATACTCTGGAGGTAATAGTAAAAACAATTCAATTAAAATTTCTAATTAATAATAACGTAATATGTAATAATGATAAAGTCAATAAGGTTTTTATGTTGATAAATAAAACGCAATACTCTGAGAGATAAAAAACATTTTGTAATTTCTAAGAAAATTTAACAAAAACATTGAAGTTAAATAACATTATTAACAAAATTTGTTTACCGAATATTTAATTATAATTAAAATGTTTACAATTAATTTAAACATTTTTAATTAGACAATCTTAAATAATTGATAAAAGGTATTCCACCAGTCATGTCGCTTTAGCGTTTAAAAGTCTAGTTTAAACTGAAGCAACTACACTTGATAACAGCCAGACAATAAATATTTTTATTATATTTTTCTAAGGTGGAGGTTATTTTCAAACCATTATCTGTTAAGGAAAATTCTTGAAATGTTGTTTATTAAAAAAAAAAACTGTTGCAGCAAACTTCTAGAAATAAAAACATTTATTTATTTATTATTGTTTTTAATAATAAAAAATAAACGCAAAATAGCAATTTTTAAAATGTTAGGGTCAAGTTTTGCATCGACTTTAGGATTTGTTATATTAGATTCGAAAATAAAATTAATCTTTTTATAAAAAATTAAATGTGAAAATGTACATGTTAATGAGTGATGATTAGGAAAATTCAGATTAATATCAAATAACATGGACTTTGTTAGAGGATTTTATATACAATGACTAATTAAATTAATTGCAATTTAAATAGAAAATTAAAGTTCACTTTGTTGTTTTTTTTATGATGGCTAAAGTCATATAACAAATGCACTAAGTAAGTAAAGTGCTGCCGTAATTACAAAAAATTTGCTTGATTAGGGGTAAGGGAGAAGTTAAATACCAGAAATAGTGATGCTATTGTTATAGGAAAAATAAATTATGTACTTAGAGAAACTTAAACGCCTGAGTCATTTGATGTTTATCTTAACTTATTTATTTGTCTTCCACATTATTAAAACTTTCGTAAACAATATACAGTGGAAAGCAAAACTGTCCGGATGTTTTGCATTAAGGAAGGAAGCTTTTGGATGCGTTCATGCAGCTTATGCCAATAGTATTCGTTTCCACAGTACAAGACTGGTATCGGTGGACTTTCAAATAACCGTCGTCCAAATAACCCGTTTTCAGTCCATTTTTTGTGGGCTTTACAGAAATGAAGGCGTTTTTTCACATTTCTATCAGAAAGTGCTGGGTTTTTCTTTTTCACACTGGCTACTAAACCAATTCTATTTAATGAGCGTCTAACCGTTCAGAAACTGACATAATCTGCCGGGCATCACCCGTTTTTTTATATCATTTACCGTGAATTTACTTAAATTTAATTTTTCAGCAATTTTACGGCATGAATAATTATTTTGCAACAAATTTATCACATTGGTTTTCAATATCAGTTGGTGTTTTTGTCATTTTTAAAGATCTTTTTATTTAAATTAAATTTTGATTTCTTCGACCTTTTTTTTAATAAAATAATTGGTCGAGCTCGAAGAAACTTTTTGATCTTTTAATTTTTTATGTGCACAAATAGAGCAATAAAAGCTTGATAACGAGATCGCAACAAACAAAAAAACATTTTAACAGAGCAATATCGTAATAATGTTTATTGCCCGAATAGTGATTTTTTTGTTTTTTTTTTTTTATTTTTTTGAAGCAATTTTTGTGAGTTTTTGTGCTTTATAATTTAGAATAAGGTTCAATTACATAAAAAATACATATATTTGAGAATATACCTATATTTGTATTATTTTCATTACCTTACTTCCTTAATGCAAAACATCCGGACAGTTTTGCTTCCCATTGTGCATACAACAAATATTTTACATTTTAAATAAAAAAAAAACAATTCAATTGAAAATATACGCTAAATAAATAAGTAATTATATATTTCACTAAATAATTTAGCTAAGCAAATTTGTATTACTAAATTTTTAAATACAATTGTTTGGTTTAAATATTGCAACAATAAATATTGAAAGTTTCTTTTTTTTTCTTTTAAAATCCAACTAAAGCATTATTCAAATAAAATGCGTTCACAAAAATGTTTTAAGATTAATTAATCATTTGTTAAAAAAGAAAACAAGCTGATAGAAGGAACTAAAATTGATTTTCTACAGTACCAATCCGCCTTAAGTTTTCTTTTGCAATAGTTCAATTTTGTTTAATTGATTTATACACCTGGTAATAAGTGTCAGCAAACGTTGCTGTAGACATTCTTTCAAAAGGGTTTTCAACAGAAACTTTGTTTTACAAAACAAAATAAAACAAAGAATTTATATGAAAATTATTCACAATTTTATTGTGTTGGAAAAATTACAGTTTGCCAATTGTAAATGTAAAATATCACATGATCGCCTAAATCGTCAAAATGACATTTAAATTAAAGGAAAAAAAAAACCGCGTTAAAAAAATGTTACGCCATCTGTTATCGAAGGAAGCGCAGCACAATAGATTTTTTAAGCTTAAAAAAACTTAAACATTGCATTTAAATATTACATAATTATTGCTTATTTTGCAAAAAAAAATCAAAAGCGAAACAATGCAAACTTTGAGTGACTGATGACACAGTCAATTATTTTATTTTTCCTTTCCTTTAATGTGAACAAAAATTTCAGTGAAATTTAATGGCACCAAAGAAAACCAACCAACAACAAACACGTTGTTTTAATTAAACAATTTTAGCATAATTGATTTTTGTGGCTTTTTTCCGTTGTTGTGATAATTTCGATGACTTTGGTTAAAATTTATAAAAATGCTAATTTGATGTTATAACACGCAAAAATTACGTCTTAATTGTGGTTTCTTTTGGGGGGAGTGAAAATAAAAACTTTTAAATACTGCGAAATAGTGTAAAGATAAATAAACAAATAAGTAATATTAAGTATTTTTAGTAGTTTCAACTAAAAATTAGGTCGCTGTTCAATGTTTATATCTGAAAATTAACTAATGTAAACACTCAATGTTTCAGCAACATGATGCTGGCAACATTAAGCTCTTTTAAAAGCAGTAAGATATTTATGTTGATGTGGTTTTTATGGGATTTTACTGATTTAAAAAACAAAACAATAACCTAAATAATTTAATTGTTAGATATATTGAAAATGTAAGTCAGTAAATTTATATTTTTAGTGAAATCGTGCCTTACTTAACTGAGTTTAAATCACACAAACATGTTTCTTTAGAATATTGGGGAAAAAAATTAAAAACTTTTTCATAAATTCATAAATTATTGCTGAAATCTCAACACTGCATTGACATCACAGCACTCAGCCTAGCTACCAGCAAAAATATTGCCAGCAACATGCTGTGCAAATAAAATATTGCAACAAGGTTGCTACTGCTATATTTTATAATTTATTATTAAAATAATGTATTTGAATTGTAACTTTTTTGCGCAGCTTTCAAATTATAATTTATTATCAAAATAAAAAAACCTTCGTAAGGCTAAACAGAAAAAAAAAATAACTCACCAAACAACTAAATTAAAAGTGTTATACAAAACTAACCTTAAGAAATTGGAAATAAATTGAAATTGAAACTAAACTACACAAATAATTAAACAAATCTTGTTTTAAAATATAAAAATTGAAACAGAACAAGTAAGAGTTTATATTCGGCTGTGCCGAATCTTATATACCCACCATCCATTTTGTTTGAATTTCATCTTAATAACGATATTTATAAGAATTTTATACATATTTCAATTATACTCGAGAATTTTTCTTGTTTATATTTTAACAGCGTGTAACATAAAGCGATTAACTTTAACACACATTAAATAAGGGACCAAAAATCCCTAGGAAACTGATTTTGGCTTTTTGAAACGTCTAAATTGTCACCTCTGTATACTATGGGATAATTCTCGAACGTGGAGCTTGTGTTGGAGATATGACTAATTGGGGAGCAGCTTTTACAAAAGCCTATAGTATAATTTTTACATATGTATAACAGATCTGTGTAAAATTTCGATTCAATATGGATGTTTATATACATAGGTAAATGATTTTTCGAGAGTAGTCCACATAAGCGAGCTATGTCTTATTTATTGGCCGATCATCATGAAATTCTGTACGACATGTACGTATACATGTGAACTATTTGTATTGAATTTCAACTTGATAGTTATGTTATGATCTTCGGAAGTCGAGCTTATATGACGGCTACGGTCAAATATGGACCGATCAGCCTAAAATTTGATACGAAAATTTCAACTTTATAGTAATTTTTATAAGAGATTAATGAGCATTTAAGTGATTTTTCGAAGTAGACTTTATATGGGGATTACGGTCAAATATGGACCGCTTGTTATAAAATTGGGTATGATTATTTCTATGTATGAATGGACTATTTGTGTTGAATTCCAATTTGATAATGATTTTTATAAGAGGCTTATGGGCATTTAAGTGATTTTAGGAAGTGGACTTTATATGGAGCTATGTCAAAATATAGAACGATGCATACAAAATATTGTTTCGAGATTTCACATTGCATGGAACTTATTTTTGCAGAATTTTGAATGGATACGATGGTACATAAAGCCATATTCCGGGAAGACATTTGTATGGTGGGTATGAGAAATCGTGGACTGATTCCTATCATTTTGAACAGGACTTCTCCTTCTATGTATAATAAAAATAAAGTACAAAAGCAAAGTTTCATGATATTATCTGCATTATATTTATAGAAAATAACAACAAATATCTGAAAAATAACGATGTTGTCTGAAACTTTGGTCCATAACTTGGATCTTGGCATGATCGATGTTGCCCATTTTCAATACCAAACATTTCGGTGGATCAAAGAATGTTTTGGTAAAAATTTCATTGTTCTATGTATATTTTTTTGAAGCTATATCGTGCCTTACAACAGACGAACGGGCATGGCTAGATCGTCTTAGAATCTTATAAGGACCCAGAATATATAGACTTTTTGGTTATACTACCAATATTTCGATGTGTTAGAAACGTAATGACGAACTTAATATACCTCCCATCTATTTGGTGGTGGGTATAAAAAACAAGAATATCTGAGCTATATATAACAAATAAAAGGAATTTATTAGAATAAACCACTTAAGTTGTTATAGGTCAGTTTAATTTTTAATGTGTACAAACATTATCAAAAGATTATATGTACATATGTATTTTATGCTGTTTTTTATTTTGTATTTTATGCTGTTTTTTTTTTTTTTGGTAATCACTCGCAATTGATAACTTATTATCAGTTATTTTTGGTTTATTTGGTTTTAATTATTTTATGAGTTAGTGATTAAATATACTATTGTTGTTATTATATTCATTTGAAACTAAAATACCATAAAAAAATACTTTATTTTCTCTTTGATTCCATTTCTGAATATTTATTAAATTTTATTTAATTCTCAAGGTTCTATTGCACTTAAAAGCAACAAATGAATATTTTAAACAATTTGAGTTTGTTTTAACATAGTTTTTATTGTTTTAAAAATATACAAATAAAATTTGGCACACATAATTAATCTAAAACAACAACAAAAATACACTTCCAAACTTTTGAAAAAAAAAAAAGAATTATGGCCCGATTATCGTTCACAACACTAAAATGTTGTGTTGTCTCGACTTTAACACAATATTAATTTTTCATACTATTAAGCCGGTAAGTGTTGTGAATCGTAATCGTAATCGCAATTTACAACATACAACATCAAAACACATAGTGTTGTGATCGGTAATCGGGGCCCTAATTTTGTATGTACATATACATACATGTATTTATAGAAATAAATTAATAATAATGATACGTAATACGTTTTTTCCTTTGTTTGTAATTGAACAAATTCTTTGTCAATATAAAAATAGCATTTAGCTTCGTTTGTAAATCAGCTTTTGTTTTCATCATTAAAAATCCCATTCACTGTCAATTTCACAAAATCTCCACTCCACTTACTGTGACACAAACGAGTTGCAAATTTATGAATATGCAGAGTTGTCATGCTAAAATAAAAGAGGATTTTCGAGGTATTACATGATTATTACAGAGCTTATGGGAAATAAATTCCAAGATAGCGCTATTTTGACAGGCCATCAATTTATTCACTCGAATTTTCTGCACATGAATTTGTCTTGTGTGGACAATTCTAGTCAATGTTAGCAAACCCAAGTGCTGTAAAAAAAAAGCTGAAAATGTTACGCAAACTTCTGGAGTACAATTAAAAGATCTTTGCATCAAAATGAGTGTCACGTAAGAAGCCTTTTTAAAGAACAACCAAACCAAACGATTGTATTTTCCAAAAAAAAAAATAAAGTATATACTCGTAAAGCTTTATATTTTTTGGAATATTATTTTCACTGATTAAAGTAAGTTTGAGATATTTGGAGTCAAAAACCCCCCCAAAAATATGGCGAACCAAGGACGAAGCCTTTAGCGGCGGCGGCTCAGTAATAGTCTGGGAATATATGGCGGCATCAGGGGTCAGTAATCTAACATTTGTAGAATCTACAATGAACGATTATGTTGATATTTTAAAAACAATGCAGCCTTTGTAAAGAAATTAGAACTAGCTCAGAACAGGATTTTCCAACAGGACAATGATCCTAAACATACCTGCAAAATATGAAAGAGTGGTTGCTCAATCATTGTTCAAAAACTTTAGATCATCCTCCGTAGTAACCAGACCTCAATCCAATTGAGCAACTTTGGGAATATCTGGACAAAAAAAAATTGGGCAAAGAAATATTTCTTGCAAGAAGAAAGAGACAATAATACAGTATTATGTATTAATACAGTATGTGATAAAGGTAAAAGGACTACAAACAAAATATTAAATTAAAACAATGTTTATATACTTATATAATTGCTTCGAGTAAATTGGGACGTAGTTTTAAATTTGCCAGAATACATGCAGGTAAAAAAATGCACTCAACTTGGGCATATTTTCAAATCTCGGCAACCCTGTCCTAGTCTGTAAATGAACTTGCCACATTCCGCAATATTTATTCTTATTGTGGCTTCAATATCCATCTGACTGACTGCCTACGTCTTTTCGTTGCGTTTTTGTTTTTTATTGTTATTGTTTGTGTATGTTGTAAAATTGGCCAGGTTTTCATTTTGTTGCTGTTTATATTGATATTTGTGGCATTTTACAAACCACCATCAACCAGACTTAACGTTATTGACCGTATAACTTAGTTTGTAACCGGTTTAATATGTTTTTCCAATTGTTATTTCTTGTTAACCCTTAAAAGTACTAAGCACGTTTTTTGAGAGATACAAATATGTACTATACATCTTCTATATACATATCAGTGATGCCATTAGGATATGAAAGATACATTTTTCGTATCTTTTGATGACTACAGGTACCATGTATAATCCTGACATTTTTCGTATCTTTTGAATCTGTACAAAAAATAAAATATTTTTTTGAGTAATGACATTACGAAAATTTATTTGGAATTTATGTCATACACTTTGGAACTTTTAAACGATTTTAATCTAATATTCCAGGCGGAAAAGCCTCGTCTACACCTTTTGCAATCTGAAGTTGAAAAATTAATTAAAAGAATTGCTAGCAACTATTTAGAATTTAACTATATAAAATAGAATTTTCAAATCCAAATTATTTTTTGCCAATTGAAAAAATTTATTCAGATGTTTTAGCTCATACTTCGTTTGCTACCCTAATAGAAGATCAGCATAAGAAATATGATTTACTAAAAAAATTGCCAATTATTTATATATTAATTTTTACAGAAATGAATTTGTTTTGATAACATCCAAAGATAGTTACATATAATTAATTTTAAAGTTTGCTTACTGTATTTTTAAAAATTACATACCTAATATTTATGACTTAAATAAATATAAAAATGAATTAATATATCATTTTCTTTACAATATTCAAAAAATATGAAATAAAAATGTTATGTTAATAAATGTTAAAAATGAATTTTAAAATTTTTTTTCAAAATGTATCTTTTCGGGGAAAAATGTATCTTTTTGGAAACTAAAATGTATCTTTCTCAAAATTTCACTGGCAACACTGATACATATATAAAAATGAAATGGTCCATGTATGTAATGGCATCACGTGAGAACGGCTGGAGCGATTTGGCTGATTTTTTTTATTCGATTCGAAATTCTCAGGAGATGGTTTGTAAAGAAAAAATTCAAAAATTCCGGGGAAACCCCGGAAATTTTAAGTTTTTAATATATTGCCTCCTTTTCACTTCTCATTTTTCTTAATAAGAGACATTTTTTGAAGAAACTTAAAGAACTGGCACCAAAGCCTCCTTTTCAATTCTCAGTTTTTTAGTATGAAATGATATGAAATACAAATCATTAGTAAATACCGAGCGAAGTCGGGGCGGTCAGCTAGTATAAAATATTTATGATATTTACCTATTTAAATATCAAATTGATATTAGGTGCAAGTTTATATCTATAGATATACATATGTATAAGCAGTGATGATATTCGAAACAATTAACAACCGGTTCGCTTAAAAAAATTATATTTTTGCCAAATTTTGATAAAAATAGCGAAAATTTTAAAGTCGCATCCCAGTAACAGACCACAAGCCTCTTGAAGGAAATTATATAAAGTTTCGTTTAATAAAAAAAGTTACGTTTTTAACAAAAAATAGCAAAATAAAAGTCAAAAAAAAATTGTTTTATTTTTTTCTCAAAAGATTGAAGAAAACGCTATCGAAAACATCATCATCAAAGAATCCAATGTATGACCAAAATAAATTCATTTGTTTGTACGTTTGGACAATGAACAACTGAACAATATTGTGTTTGTTGCCGAGACTATATCACCTTGATAAATACACATTATATAAAACCGTTAAAGCAAAAAACATAATCACCCCTATCGTGAATAAAAATTTCACATGAAATTTGTTCCCTTTTCACATTTTTTCTATTAAAATTCAATGTTAAAAAATAAACGGGAACAAATTTCATGTGGAATTTTTTTTCACGATAAGGGTGAATATGCAACAACCGGTACGGAAAATTTTTAAAATTTTAACAACCGGTTCGAGGGAACCAGTCCGAACCGGCTGAATATCAGCACTGTGTATAAGCACTGATCGATATTTGTTTGTAGGAATTAGCTAAACAGCCAACGTCTAAACTACACTTGACACTCTTGTGACTGTCAAGCGACAGTCCGCTAAACTCAATTATCAATTTGTAAAAATAGTTTATATTTATTCCAGTTTAAATTTGTTTTATAAACACTATTTATTTTTTTATTATCAAAATCGCTTAGGGTTAAAAACACTTCAATACCATTCGAATTTTACTTAAATGCAGTTTTTACCATTTATTGGATAAAATAAAGTAGAACAGCAATAAAATACTGTTTGTTACTGATCGTGAACAAAGTGATTGATATTTTCCTCGTGGTTTTATTTGGCTTTTAATAAGTTCAAGCTTGTTTTTTTAATAAGACCATAAATTAATCTCAAAAAGTGGTAGGGCAATTTAACTACTGCATGCCAGAGAGATTTAATTATTTAATAATTTTATTGAGTATAGGGTTCCACAACACTCCAGTTATGATCATTCACATTTGCTTTTGAAGTTAAAATTTAAGTTTTTTTTGGCTTTCTTCATACAATATTTACAATAAATGTCTAAACGTACGGTCACATTTGGTAAATATATACTTAAAAAAGCGTAATTACTTGTTTTAGCACAAATTTGTTTGACGTTGTTTATCCTTACAAGAGTTTTGCAAGATCAAACAGCATCAATTAAATTAAAAAAAATTTTATATAAATAAACGAGTTCAAATATATATTATTTACTGGTTACGTCTTTTTCGGCATATATTTGCCAAGTGTGAACGTACCTTAAGACATCAGCTGTATTACGAAACCAAGCGTTATTTGAGAAATGTTTTTCATTCAATTCGAGTAACATATGGTTTGCATGATCGATTAACGCATTCCGGACCTGTCAGCTGGCGGCATAGATCGTGTAATATCACACCTCTCGAGTTTTTCTTTGGAGTTATGTAAATTCAGAAGTTTTCGTCAATTTATATAATAGTGTTTTGAGACATCGAGATATACCTTTTGATAATTTTCACATTCATGTTAGGTGCCTCAAATGGCTATGCCTGCCATTTGAGTATCCAAACAAATTTCACCACAAATAAGTAGTAAATGAAACCAAATCAATTCAACAAATTTTGTAAGAATAGGTCCATAATTTATCATAGCTCCCATACAAGCCCCACTTCCGAAAATCACTTTAAATTGCATAACTCTCTTAAAAATGTCGGTATACAAATAATATTGAACACAAATATATTTTGTATATGGACAAATAATATGGTAGAATTTTATGATGATAGGTCCATAATTAGTTAAAACTCCCGTATAAGACCCTCTCCGTAATTCACTTTAACTTCCATAAATCGTTTAAAAGTAAAAATATCGAGAAAAGTATAACACACATAATGTTTATATTTACGGAAGTCATGGCACTAAATTTTTGGATGATCAGTCAATAATAGGTAATATCTTTCATATAGAGCCCATTTCTGAAAAACCGAGTGTAGGGTATTATATGGTGGGGCTTGACCCACCACTGTCGTCAAAATAATCATTCACATATAAGCGTGTGTATTTTATGATTGCCATATTGTTGATGAGTATAGAAGAAGAAGAAAAAAACGTAAGCGTAATTTGAACTTTTTGCACTATTTCTGTATCGATTGAATCAAATTTTAAAAAGAAATACAAAAACAAAATATACACACGCAAACTAACCAATTAAAGGAATTTCGTTTTATGAGTTATTTCAATAGTTTCTGAATGCAAAATGTTTATAATATCAGCTCATTATTTGCTTTGACAGCTAAACAAATTATTCTAGAAAATAAAGAAAAACTATTTACATTTTTGTAATGTTTTTTATACATGTATGTACATATGTAAATAAAGGGTGTCCCAACTAGAACGCAATTTTTAAATTTTAAATAAAAAAAAAATCGTGAAACTCTATTATATCGCAAAGTAGACAGAATGAGGTTATGTATGGAACTAGACATCGTGCAGATGGCCGCCGCGGCTTTGCTGGCACACACGAGATCTTTTAATGAAATTTTCAATGACCTTTTTGCATAAATGATGCGGTATTTCATTAATGCAGCGTCCAATTTCCTCTTTTAAGGCTTGAGTCGTTGTCGGCTTATTCGCGTAAACCATCGACTTCAAAAAACGACAAAGAAAAAAATCTAAAGGTGTTAAATCGGCGGTCAATTCTGACCTCCAAAACGCGAAATAATACGACCGGGAAATGACTAATGCAGCAATTGAATTGTTTCTCTGGCTGTATGACATGTGGCGCCGTCTTGTTGAAACCACATGCCCACCACATTAATTTCTTCAATTCTAGGAAAGAAAAAAATGGTTATCATTTCACGATAACGAACATCATTGACTGTTTGCGCTTGACCTGCCTCATTTTCATAAAAAAGGTCCAATGACTCCTCCAGCCAAATGCGACAATTCTGCCTATTGACGAAGCCATCAAGATGGAAACGGGCCTCGTCACTGAAGATGATTTTATCGGCAAAATCAGCATTTGCATGTTGTCTCTCCAATACCCAATTAATGAACACCCTTCGCTGTCCATGGTCAGCTGGCTTCAGTTCCTGAGTCAATTGAACTTTATATGCATGAAAATTTGCTGCATAGTGGATTTGGAGACACCAATTTGCTGAGCTCGGTGTCGAATTGAGGTGGATGGAGTTTGAGTGGCATCATCAAGTACAGCTGCGACATTTTCGGTCGATCGACCTGGTCGAAGGCGCGTTGTTGTCTTTACATCACTAACATACCCAGTTTCGGCAGATTTATCCATTAATACAGTTGACTTTATTTTCATTCAATGAGAATGCGTTGTTCATTCGTGTAGCGCTCCATTTTTACTAACCTCGTACTTTCTACTAGCAAACAATAACAATTGTTCAAATGTCAAACAATGACACTTCGAATGGCGGCAAATTTAAAAATTGCGTTCTAGTTGGGACACCCTTTATTATAAACAAATTTACAATTATATCTATTGAAAAATGTACATACGTGTATGTTAGAAAATAGATTATGAATTCGAAAGGTTAAATTGATAGCTGTGTTTATAAGAGGTTTATGCGCTTTTAAATGATTTATTTGTAGCAAATATCAACTTGTTAGTTAGTCCACATATAAAATATTAATGCATATTTAAGTGATTTATATGGGGGCTATGATCAAATGGTGTTTTATGATTTCCCTTTGTATAAAATAAATTTGTTCTGAATTTTTTTTTATGAATACTGGCTTTCTAAAGGCATTTGTGAACCATAGAGCCATCTTTCGGGAAGACAGGGCTATAAGAAATCGTGGACCGATTCTTACCATTTTGAACAGGACTTGTCCTTTTATAATAAATAAATATAATAAAAAAATTCATAACATTTTCTGCATTATATTTGAAGAAAATAGCAAATAATATCTGTAATTTTTATTTGGTTTTTATAAATAAATCACTCATAATAACTTATGAAATGATTTTTGTTTACATGGTTTGATATGACCTTTATTAGTTTTTGCGGGTTTTTAATACTTTGGTGAGAGACAAACTATTTCAATTGTGTTTGACCTTAATAAACGTTAACATTATTTCCCTTTTTTTACATACTATTTTTATAAATTTTTAACAAATTGTAAATTGAACATGTTGAATATGAACTAAAGCAGTGTCGGTATTGGGCAAGAAGTAAAAAAGCGAATTTTATATTCAAGTTTCATTGGTTTGCATCAAATGAATTTTTGCCATTTATTTTTAAAGTTCGAAAATAAAAGTTATAACCTGACCTTTACGAAAAAAATTTAATTGGAAATCACTTGTCTTGATTAGTCTTGTTATTTTATTTTCTGTTTCTTTCAACCACAAACCTAAGATAATTTCTTATAAATCACATCTCAGTGATATAAAACAAAGAACAAATTCCAAATTAACCACTAAGATTTCGTTATTTTCGATCTCTGGTTTTATGTCTCTAAAAATAAATTAAATTAATATATAAAAGTGGGGACGTTTTTAGTATGGCAGCTTCGATGTGAGAGACTCAAGATTTTTATATAAAATACTATTATATGCAAGATTTTACTGGTATTCATAAGATTTTCTATAGAAAATACTATTATACCTGTGATTTTCTATAAAATATACTGTTATACACAAGATTTCCTATGAAATATACTGTTATACACAGGATTTTCTAGAAAAAATACTGTTATACACAGGATTGTCTATATAAAATACTGTTATACACAAGCATTTCTATGGAAAATACCGTTATAAACAAGATTTTCTCTAAAATTTACTGTTTTAATTTAAAACTTAAAAAATTTTAACAAAAATCTTCGTTTTTAGCAGTTTTAATACAAGTATTCCATCTGAAAATCCTTAATTATTTCTATTCTATATGCGAAATATTTTAGTACAAAAAAATTTTGTACAGCAAAGCTCAGAAAATTAAATGATGTTAATTTTTATTATTAGAGAAATTGTATTTGGCTTTTAATTAATAATTCAGAGAATACAATTGTAAAATAATATTTTTTAGACAATTGGCACATTTTAATGCATTTTCTGTCCTGCTTGGAAACATCATGAATTTAACTCACCATTATTGTAAAATAGATTTCGGGAATTAATCATTATTTTATATGTTATAAGTAAGAACGAAATTTACATATGCTTACAATGTGTGTGTATTCTTCTTATTATCATTGTTTTATTGCTGCGTCTACCGTTGTTAATTCTTTTATACAAATCTTATCATCGCCGAACGCACACTCATTCAGTTTAATTAAATCCTTATCAATAGCAGACTTCGGAACTGAAATACTTATCAAGGTCAGTAAAATTCCCTTCCCACAAAAACAATCGAAATAATTTAAAACATTTAATAGTATGACAGATTTTAAAAAGCAAAACAAAAAAAAACAAAAAAAAAATAATCATTCATTAATGAAAACACTAGTAAACAACAACAGCAAAAAAAATGTCAAAGAAATTAAAAACAAAAAGGTAATATGCAATAAGTATATTTTGGGGTTGGGTCAAAAAACTATGTTTGACAACATTGCCATAAAATATTTTAACCAAACTATAAAAACATTAGTTTTGATTAGAAGAACAAACAATATTTAAAACTAGGAAGTTAGCAAATCTAACTGTGATGATAGCAGATGAAATTATTTTAGCTGGAAGCGAATTATCGTCTTTGAGCTCAAGAGTAATTGATTTATTTTCTGATAATTATAATAACAAGAAACCCTGAAAGGCAATGCCAACACATACATAGATTACGGGTAACTTTACAGTAGCGATTCCTAGTATGGCCAGTTGCGCAATTTGTTGATATATAAATTCTTTAGCTTTACACCATTTACCCATAATTGTCTCTATCGACTTCTCGTCTGTGATTGCCATAATAACATTAACTTGACACGACGAACGATCGCATATTAAATACTATTCCAATATAGTACACAAATTTACGGTAACACAACAGTATCATTGGGACTCGCAGACGACCCAATGAATCTGCGATATCAACAGATTGGCAGAAAAATTATTAGATTACATGTAGAATGGCAACTCCAGAAGTTGGCAAGTTGGGTTCTACAGTTGGTATCTTTCAACTCAACGAAGAAGGATGATCGTGATGATAGCTACCCGTCAACGATGCTTGAGAACGTTTTGTTTAAACGCCAACCGAAATAGCAGTTGCTGAACCATTCTAAACAATTGTCCCGACGGTATATCTTCGACGCCGTCAGACACGCCCCACTATCCTGCATTTCAAAATGCTCAACAGAGAATCTCTTAATGTAACGGGGATTTAAACACAAACAACTGAGAGACACTTTGATAATTAACGATCCGTCTCCTTATGTTGCAAGTCTTTTTTTTTTTGGAATGCAGGAGAGTCTAGATAAACAAGGAACGTATTTTCACAAGAATTCTTCTGTCGTGTAAGATCTGAGTACAAAATTTTTCTTTAGTCGCGCCATGTAAGATTTCAGCATCAGAATGACGAACTTTTTTTCCTGCATTGGGTATAAAATGGGTTATTGAGTTTTTTAAAATATTTATAAATATTCAACTTCGTGAAAATCACAAATACAATTCAGAAAAACGGTCCATGGGCTTAATTTTTCATATGATCCATATGAGCGACAAAGCAGAATTTGTCCAAATATGCCCAAAATCCTTCAGAGAATATGTGATTTTCTTAAAGTTGAATTTTCAAAAATTGTTTAAAACAGAAAAGAAAAAAACTAATTTCCAAAATGGTACATAATTTTTATTAAAATCTATAAATTTATAATAGTTAATTTATTAATTTAAAATATATTTTATTATTATCAAATGCTGTTTGAATTAGTTTTCATATTTAATTATATAGTTAAATATGTCGTTACGTCATAACATATTTAACTTTTGAGTTAAATATGGAGTAACGTAAGCTCTTACGTCGAAACATATTTAACTCGGCATATTTATCATCACACACATAAAACATTACAGATACGAACAAAACTACCCAGAAGTACGACCAATCTTAAGATATTGGTCTATGGTCATAGACAAAAGAAATGAGATCTTAACAGTGTCTAAAACACTTAAAATCTGAAATTGAAACAAACAGCTGATACTAGATAATGTCACCGAAATTTTTGCTTAATGACTTATGGAGAGTATTTTAAATACATTATGAGAAAATCATAAAAATGTATCTACATATTATTCTTAATTACTTCAGGCATGTTTTATTCAACTATGTATGTATTTTCATGTTTTACATTACATACAAAACCATTATGTAAATGCATTTGAAGCCCTATTTAACCCTGACTCTGTAGGTTATTTTGTCACTGTGTATTATAGTTTAACATAAATGTTTAAACAATGCCACGTATAATTGTGCATTGCAGTTAATAACATGCAAACAAAAAACAATGCAAACTATTTACTAGTTTTTAAAACTGGGTGTAAGTGCAACGATTTACAAAGTGCAACTAGATCGATGGCTTTGAAGTCATTTGTATGGAAAGTGTCTTAAGTCCTATTCGATTAATATTAATGAGGTGATAGTTTTTTTTTTTGCTTGTACTATTTTTCTTCATCTATTTTATAAATTCAGAATTGTACTTTATGGAATTATTTGTACAGACTTGACTGTATTTGACCATTATAAATTAATAATATTTTGTAGAAGAAATAAATCATTTGAAAAATTTATATGTATTAAACTAACTGATCAGGCAAACGTTTTTGGGCCTTCGTTTTGAAATAAATACATAAATACTTCTTTTCTATTGCTTTGCTGTGATATCATAATATGGTGTTCCGACACGGAAACATGCTACATAAATTGACCATGCATGCATTTTCAAGACAACAAAAAAATATGTAGCTCCCTCTATTGTTTTTTATCGTAGAGAGCGCAGACAGAAGTTAATATTTTTACAAACTTTGAAATTTGGAACTCCTTTTGAAACACTTTTATTTTTCTTTTATATTTCTTTATATTCAAACTTGTACATAGAGAAGTAAATTTTTTCCCTAAAAACTTAAAAATGGATTACTACGAACAATTAAAAAAAAGTAGATAAATTAAAAAAAGTAGACGTAAAAGTGGGCGTGGTCAGTTTTTCTTTCCATAAAAACCTAAGACTGCTTATGACGAACGTTAAAATAAAAAAAAATTAGCCAAATCGGTGCGGCCGCTCCCAATTGATGCAATTACCAACAAACGACATTTGATTTTTATTTACATATGTACAAATATAGATAGAGATAATGATGCATTAAAAAATTGCAAATTGCCTTAATTCAAAACTTCTTCACGACCAACAAACAACAAATAATACGTATGTATATTAGGTATGCCAATAAAGTGGACGTAATAACGGATGTGGCCAATTAAACTTGAACTTTTCCAATTTTCCTATCCATATAAACCTTTTTCAGACTATTACACACATTTCAAAAAAAAAAAAATTAAAAAACAAGTTTTATTTTTATTTATATAGATAGATTAGTAGTGATAATATTAAAAATTGTCTTAAAAGTCAAAACTTATTATACAATTTATTAGAAAAATGTTTTTTTAAGCACAACATCTGCAATACTAAACAAGGCCATAGGTAAGGAAAGTTGTCTAAAAACTTTAAATTATGTATATACTGTGAGCGTCAAAATAAAGTCAACACTACATATTATTAAAAGAAAAGCTTAATTATATTAATTAAATTTCTAATTAAAAAAATTAAGCTGTGACGTTAAGTAGTAAAAAAATTACAAAGGGAATACACACATTAATTGAGACACGGCAAATATCAATAGACTTACATAAAAAATGTAAAACCCTTCGTGAAATAGTTAAAATCGTTGGAAAGCATCACTGTACAAAAAAAAATTATGGACAAGTATACCAAACACAATACCGCAGAAAGCGTTTTAGAAAAACTGAAGTAAGAGCAATAGTAAAGTAAGTGTAAACAAACAGCCCTTTATATCAAAGAACAACCAAACTAAACGTTTAAATTTCGCAAAACATATATATTTATTAACGAGTCACAAATTTTTTGAAATAACATTGTTTTCTTTCTTTTCACCGGTGACAGTAAGTTTGAGATATTTGGAATTAAAAATCCCCCATAAATATGGAGAACCAAGAACGAAGCCTTTAGTAATAAATATGTTAGCAAGACGGTAAAATATAGCGGCATCAGAGGTCGGTTATCTTTATTGAATATATGAACAAAAAGATTACCTCGACATTTGAAAAAACTTGCAGCCCCTTTTACGTGCTAGTTCACTACGTGCGAACACTTAAGTAGAGTCTAAGGGACCCCGTTTTCATAAAGCCCCTAGTGTAGAGAAATTAGAACCAGCGCAGAACTGGGGTTTTCAACAGGACAATGATCCTAAACATACCTGCAAAATTGTGAAAGAGTGGTTGCTCAATCATTGTCCAAAAACTGTAGATCATCCTCCGCAGTAACCAGACCTCAATCCAATTGAGCGCCTGTAGGAATATCTGGACAAAATAATTAGGCAATGAAACATTTCTTTCAAGGATAACCGGATAAATGGCAGTAATACAGTATGAATGGAACAAACTTTCGCCCGATTTCACAAAAAACTCGTTTATTCTTTGTCTTGAAGGTATTCAGCTGTGATGAAGGCAAAAGGACAATAAACAAAATATTATATCCAATATTAATTACTTAATTTTAATCACCTGTTTATTTGATTCGAAAAATGTGATACTTTTTCCTTTAAAATTGAATTGAACTTGTGTTTTTGGTTATGAGTTATATTTTGCTTAAGTTACTTATGAATTATGCAATATATTTTGTTTTAAATTTAAACTAGTATTATATATAATAAACAAATTGTTAAACAACATTAGGTGTTTGCTTTATATTGTACGATTTTTGTTTAAATTCTAAAAATTTCTTAATTTAACCAAAAACTAGTCATTATACTGCTCATTCTAATTTATTATAAATAAGGAATTTTAAGTGCCTTTTAATCAGAAATCTACGTCAAATAATATCATATTGATCTTGTTTACATTATTATTGATTTTTGAAATTCATTGTAAATTAAAAAACAGGTATGATTTCCAAAAATAAATAGATAAATATTTATATTACGTTTGTTAAAATATCACCAGTTAAAATGTAAACGGCTTTTAATTTTTTAAGTGACGATATTTTATTTTTGTACTGCTATGTGCTTAAAATATTTAGAAATTTTTCCGTTAATATAATTATTGACAAAAAAAATCTACATACATTGTTTTATATGTACGTTGTGTGCACAAAATGCAAATTTAATTTTTATTGTATAGTCTTTTGTTTTGGAGCTTCTCTTTAAAAACACACCTCAAATGCTGTCGCAGTGTTTAAGTGACGGAAACAGCTGATTACAGTGACATCGATAACACATTTATTTAGAACGTGCATATCACTAGATATTTGTGTATGAGATTAATAAAATAACTATTCTTGGAAAACAATGCTTGGAAAAATTGTAAATAATCAAATAAACAAAACATAGGCAATTGTGTACGGCGATTGCAATAGAATTTGGGAAGCGCTAGCGATTGCATAAAAAATGTCGGCATAATTACGGACATAAATTTGTTAAGGTTCTACTGTGTGGGGAAAACGTTTCTATTTTCATGTGCATAATTGTCTCTAATGAAAATGAAATTGGAGGGCAGACTTTGTGGTACGAACAAATGTTCAACAGGAACATAATATCGACAAAAGTAGTCAACAGAGAGAAATTCATGTTCGCTAAGATACAAATTTATGGCATATCAAGGTTGTAGCTAAAGTATGAGGCATTTTCCAACTCAACCTAAAATAGGGCAGCATGGTCGTACTAAATTAAAAACATGTTCTTATCAATCTTATTGTTTGTTAATCAGCTATTGTTTTATATTTTGTAATTCGGTCACCTGCAAACATTTAATTTTTTCTAAGTAATTTCTATAAATAGAATTTAAAAAAAAACAAACTCAGTCTTTCTAATTTATCTATATATAATTACAGTGGAGATTGACTGATCTAAAAATGTTCTAAAGAAAGACAAAATATACTTAAGGTATTGTTTTTTAGATTTTATTTACACTATCAGCCATGTCATAGAATTTAATTCCATTCGAAAATGGAATTAATTTCGTACTTTGCTCCTATAGAAAAAGTAAAACGAAAACTATTTTTCGGAATGAAACCTAGAAATTCTTAAAATTACAATTCCACGTAGCAAATTAAAAGTGGTTTCATTCCAAAAAAATTTTCGTTTTACTTTTTTTATAGGAGCAAAGTCCGGAATTAATTCCACTTCCGAACGGAATCAAATTCTGTGACATATCTATTATTATCTATCATTAATACATTTAAAAGAAAATTTAAAAACAACTCAATTTCTTGTGCTCAACGAATAATCGGACAAAGCGAAGTAAATATGATTAAAATACAAAAATCTAACATTTAATATTTTATATCATATTCTTTGTTGTCGAGAACGTTCTTTAAGCGTTTGGGAATTCTCCAAGTTATGACAAACTTCCAGTTCTATAGAGTTCCAAGATTCTAACAAAGCTTCCTTTAGTAGCCCTAATGTGTTGAACTTATTTTGATACACTCTTCTAGCCAATTTCTCGCAAAGATGCTCAATCAATGGTCTCCATCAGTTTGGGGCCGTTATAAATCATCCAAAGCTCTGCAACTCCTCAAGTGTGCTAACAATTGTTATTTAAAAAAAGCAAGTTTTTCTCGATTTCTAAAAATATCGAGGTAAAATGTCAAATTTGTCCATTTTACCACCTATGAAATGTAAATTACCTAATCCAGCCCCAAAAAATGGCAAAGCCACCTCCGTCATTCTTTTGTATATTGATGGTTAAATTCGCAATTTGGTTTAATCCACACATATTGCTTACCGTCTGAACCATGCAAGTTAAACTTGCTTTCGTCAGTGAACCAAACCTTAAAATAATGTTAACTTTTAATGGAAACATTTACCGCCAAATTTCCTGGTTCCAAAAATCCTCTGTCTCTTTTTGATGAAAATATCTCCTAATCGTAATCGCACTTACAGATTTTAAGTTTGCTCTTAAGGTACGGTCACATTTGGCAAATAAAATGTATTTGAACTCGTTTATTTATTTAAAAAAAAACTTCGTTTATGTAGGACAAGACACAACAAATATTTAGTTTTATTGTATTTAATGCTGTTTGATCTAGAGTAAGCAACTTCTAACAAACGTGTGCTAAAACATGTGGTTACGCTCTTTTTGCGCAAATATTTGCCATACTTCTCTAATATAGTTCTTACTTCAGTTTTTTTTACTTTGGCCGTTTTGAACCAGCAAATTTGTCTATAAGTTTGTTTATATTACAGTGATGTCTTCCAATGATTTTACGTATTTCACGCCGGGTTTCAATTTTATGTTTGTTTTCCCATTGCAAATATTTCACTACTTAACATCACAACTTAAGCTATTTTAATTAAAAATTATGAAACTTGAAATTATTTTGAACGTCCATTTACTTGTACTATATGTACTTTCAAACAAGGAAAAATTAAAAGAATTGCCACTACTTTTGGAATGATTTTTTGCATAAGGATGATGCCACTGTTGACTTTATATCGATGTATAAAAATTAGCCTATTTTAACAATTAATAAAATTTGTATTCTCTTTTGTTTTTGTTTATTTATTTTTAGTGAATTCAATTCTGGTTAAATAACTATAAAGTAATGCAATATAATTTTCTAAATAATATCATTTATATTAATATAATAAAGCTTTTCTTTTAATAATATGTGATATTGACTTTATTTTGACGTCCACAGTATGTATGTATCTTTGTAATTTTTTAACTAACATTTGCCTTAACACGATACAGAAAAAATGTTCATCCAAAATTTATGTTAAGTTTAACATAACTTATTTATGTTAAGTTTAAATAACGTTTTTTTTTATAAATAATTATAGTTTTGTTTTAATCCTAGAAAATTATTTTAACGAAGCTTTATTTTATAGAAAATTGAGTAACTTTTTAACTTTAAAAATTTAATTTTAAAAGTATGTATTGACAAATATCAATTGTCTAAACTGAAACGAAGTCAATGTTAAGAAGAAATTTAGTTTGAAATTTTAAATTCTTTTCGTACTAGATAAGCATAACAAACCTTATATCTTCGAACAGGATTTTCTTGGCATATTTGTTAATATTATTTTTAGTGCTAAATTTTACGAATAGTTGTTTTTAAAACCGTTGGAAATTTATTGAAATCTTTGTTCTCTATTTAAAACTATTAATTTAAATAGAAAATTAACTTAACGAAACTTTTATTAAATTAAATAAATTAAGAAACATTTATAATTTCAGACGATTTCTGAAATTTATTTTTTGGATTTGGTAATATTGTTATTAATTTTTCAGAAATTTAACGTGTTTGAACATTTTAATATGATTTTTGAAATTTAGAAAACTTAACGCAACTTAAATTTTTTAATTGATTGTTTGTTTATAAATAAATATTAAGAACGGTTATATTGTTTTCAATAGTAATTATCGTCATTTTTTAAACGAAACTGTAGTTTTTATAACGTTTGTACTAGAAATTTTTCGGATATTTATGCAACTTAATAGAATTTTACTTCAAACTAGGTATTATATATAGTTTCGGTTAATTGAAACACTAAACGATTAATTTTTAAAAACATACATATTTGTTTAATAAATGTAAACTTTTCTTCTTTTGTACGTTTTTAAAGCTCAACAAATTTTTAAAATGTAATTCAAATAACTCTTGGCATGTTGCAGTTACAAATTAACAATATAAATGAAGCGCTCGTTCGTTCTCTGTTTTCAAACTGAAGTCATTGACATTCACAACATGAACACAATAATTGGCCTATATTTGAGTTTATTTTATTTAAGGTTAACAAAACATTTCACTGTATTTAATGCTCGAGTAGCTGAGAATTTTTAAAACTAAACAATACATAAGTTTTATTGTTATTAATAATATTATTTATATGTATGTACGAGTATGTATTAAAAAGAGATAAATCACAGTGACTTTTGTGCATCGTTGCACTTGCAGAGAATTGAATATAAAAATGTTTTTATTGATTTTATATTAAAACAAAGAAAACCACGAACCTTCTTAAATGCAGTAGTGCAGTTGATTTCGATTCTATTTTGATAGAATTGACGCAAATTGTCAACACAAATTTTTTATTAATTAAAAATGTTATTTTTTTTTTTATTTTTTTATAAATCAAATGATAGCAGTTTTATTTATTGAATATTTTTATTTTTTAACGTAATTTTTATTGCAAATTTTAATTTAAAATATTTCCATTTTATTTATATTTTTCTTAAAAATTTTCTTAGCAGTTAAATGTAAATTCAAATGAAATTCTTTTCTATTTTGTTCGTTTAGATTTTCCTGACGTTTTTAATGTTAACGCGACGTGTGTTATACAAAGACTAAATAAAAATGTCTGTTGTTTCTCTTATAGTGTCTGGATAGTTGCTTTTAGTCGCTTATTGCGGCCAATATTCAAGCATATGTATATAAATATAAACAATTTTATTTTTCTGTTTTGTTTTTAGCTCTCCATGTTGTTGTGGCTGTTGAATGGTTTTCTTTATTTTAATAATAAACACTCTCATACAATACAAATATATTTGCTCAACAAGCTTGAAAAATTTATTTATATTGAATCGGTTGAAGAATTATTGAAAGAGTACTATGAGCAGCGTTGTCATTTTGACGCTTTTCGGGTATTTTTTGGTGCTTTTTTGCTTTCCAAATACCCGAAATTTTATTTATAGCGCTTATTCTAATTTCTCACAGTGCTTTTTAGTGCCTTTTAAGTAATCAAAATTGTTGGTACTGAAACATTTTACTAATATTATTTAAACACGGCTAATACTTTTTTTACCAACTGCGTATTATTTACATTTCTGTAGTATTCGCAAACGCTTCTAGAATTCTTTCAGGCATCTATTTTTTTAATCCGTACAAAAACTTTTATTGTTAATTTATTAAACAGTAATTTTACTTCTATTCGCGCGTGTACATTTGTCTTTTGTGCAAATTTAAGAAATAAATTGTTCCTAAAACTAAGTTCTTCGTGCATTTTTTGTTAAAGTTTATCAAGTTCAGATGGGAAAACAAAAATATAGGAAAGCCTGATAGAATGATACAGCATTCAAAAGGTGGCTTAGACCAGCATTTGTTGTAATTGTGAAATAAAAGGCCAAATAGTGATATACTGCGTCATAGTCATGAAAAAGCAATAGATCCGTGTGAAAGTTTTACATTGAAACCTATGCTGTCTTTTGACCAACCAGAGCCAAAACAAAGTCAAAAAGCTGAAGGTTCTCTTTGCTTGTATGCAGCAGTGCATACATCTTTTTCAAGTACTGACCATTATTCTGATATTTGCATAGAAATTTTTTTCGGATGCCAAAGCCGCACAATTTAAGTTGCACAAAAAAAATGCTCAAATATAACAACAAATATGTATATATATATAGCTCCATATTTTGTCGAAAATATTTTTATATTTTAGGCGATATTAAAGGCGTTCCATTCAGTCTGATATTAGACGAAGGGATAGATATTTCAGTTGATAAGCTACTTGGCGTTGTCATTCGTTATATTGGTGTGGAACGTATTTTAAATATTTTCGACTTCTAAACACTTAGTTGCCATTGGAACAGGTAATCCTGCAGTGATGAGTGAAACACACAACGGTTTGTGCCGAAAAATTTAAGAAAAGTTTAATCTTCCAAATATGATATTAGTTACATTTGTTTGCCACTCCATTCAACATACCATTGTTAATAAATCGTTATTTTTTATGTGCACTTATGTATTTATATGTGCATACATATATGTTTTATGTATCTTTATGTTTTATGTAATTTGTTAAAATGGATTCTACGTTTGTTTTTCTACTTATCTTATTTTAATAAAAATCAATCGATCTCAAACAAAAAATAAAAACTTATTTGTTATCTTTTCATTATAAAAACTTCAATAATAAGGAATATTAATCTTGGTGCATTTTTACCCGAAATTTTGGTAATTTTTACCCTTTTTACCCTATTTTATGTGCTCACAGTGCTTTTAATGAGGTAAGAGTTGACATCACTGACTATGAGTAACATATACATATTTACTAAGAGTGTAAAGTAACATCTTTGTTTATGTTTTGTGACGTATGATATTATTACGTTGGTCTTTATACGTAATAAAAACTTCAACATAACTTTACGTTAAAAAGTCTTTTATCAACGGTAAATCTTGAATACAATTCTTTTGTTTACATTTTTGGTCCTGTATTTTTGAGTAAAGAGAAATTAAATAAATAAACTTGTTTACACAGCGCTTTAAAAAGTTTCTACGACGTTGCTTAAATAAGGAGCGTTGAAGAAAGTAAATATGTGAATTGAACGAACCAGTCATTTCAATATCGTGATACTAGAAATATCTCTATATTTATTGAACGTGTAGCAGTGCCCTATGACAACAAAGCATTTTTTCTTGTCGGTTTTAAAACCAATTCTGACAATATTGGTTTCTATGACACCCCTGATTGCAACTGATTCTCTTGAAGCGGTCATTGGGGGAAAAAAGCTCAGAATATTAGGCCAGACACGAAATAGTAATATTTCAATATGTTAAAAACAATTTAGAAAGATTTAGTCCAGACCTTTCTCCATTCGATTACTATTTTTTTTTATCGATGCAGAAAGATGGGAAAATGTTTAGCTAACGTTTTTAATTTTAACACCCAATAACTTTCTACCAATATACCTTTATGTCTCACATAATATAAGTCTTTAAAAAAAACATTAATTTTTAACACTTCTTTGCACTTACGATCCATAGATCTCACAAGTTTTAACATATTTTGGGAGATATGAAATTTCATTCCTTCCTGATTTTTTCATATGTATGTATATGTATATTGTTTTTGTTTTTAAGTTTATATTCTATTTTCTATATATGGTATTTTCTAAAGATGTTCAATATTGTTTAAGTTAATGATTTTATTGTCCTGCATGAATTCCCATAAAAGCGGTATTTTCTGGAATAAGGTTTTTTTAATTTTTCAATATTTCTACAAAATTCACTAATCACCCATATCATTATCGAATCTCCTCCATGTTTCATTGTTTT
This sequence comes from Bellardia pandia, assembly GCA_916048285.2. Classification (NCBI taxonomy): domain Eukaryota; kingdom Metazoa; phylum Arthropoda; class Insecta; order Diptera; family Calliphoridae; genus Bellardia; species Bellardia pandia. Next base: position 42,382,190 of record OU696530.1, read on the forward strand.
TTAGGTATACCTGGGTTTAAATTCGTTATTTTGTTCGATTGTCCATGACCAAAGTACATTTCCCCAAACATTCCCGATCTAGACGTTTCTTAGCTAAATGAGCTATTTGTACATTATGTTAGCTTAATAAGGTACATTCCTAGTAACATTAGCTTGCTTTGAAGACTGCCGCCCATTGGACAGCCGTTGAGCGTGTATAGTCATTCTGATAACTGGAGCGGTAAGATCCACACCATCACTGTTCACTGTGCTGAACTGGCTGCTGGTAGATTTGATGGCGATACAAATTGCTCTTAGCTCAACTGTGACGCTAAATGCTGGATACGCATGGGCATGAAAGGGCCATGGTCATTCTACCGTTTTGAACTACTATGAAGCTCTACTCTACGTGCAATGACGACCGATAAGTTGACTGACCCCTTTATTGGTATATTTATGTGCTTCAAAATTACTGTTTGGACCTGCGCAGAAAAGTGATCTATAAACCCACCTGTAGTATTGCGAGAGAAATATGGCCCGATAAGGCTAATTCCGTTGCAGGTCATTAAACAGTTTTCATTTTATAACGTTTTTTGCTTCTCCTGTAAAATTATGATAATGAGGGTTACGTCTTTGGGCATTTTAGGTGACGATATGGGCCTTTTGATAACTATGAGGGGGAGGAGACAATGTCTGGCCCTATCAAATACAAGGGAGCGTATCTTTGGTAGCCTTTTTCTGACGTGCTCGACAGGAGCATTCATTTGCCAAAGAATCTGGGTGTTTCGATGTGGAGACAACTAGTTTTGATTGATCGACCAGTTCATTAAATAACCGGTCACACGCGATCAGTCATATGGACGCAAGAATGACTGCTCATGGAACCTTACTTAACCTAACATTTGCACATAAATCCATTTGTGCTCTTCAAATGACTTTTACGTATTAAACACTGATCAAATTGTGTCGGTGATTTTCGCTTCCTGCCTCTTCTCTCTGGTTTAAACTTTTTGCGAATTTCGATGTATTACCTTAAGAATGTGAAAATCAATATACTCCCTATCTTTTTGGTGGTGGTTAAACAAATTTTCTTGTTACATGGAACCTGTATTCTCTGCTCAACAGTGGAACAAAAACAACAGAAATTGTTTATTTAAAAAATATTTACATATATTACAACTGCATATTGAGATTACACGCTTTGTCATCTAATTTGCAATTTCCTCAATATTAAAAAAAGGAAAAAAATAGTTGCTTGACATTAATCTTTGTATGGACAAATGTTATTTGCAGTTTCTTATTTGTTTTATTTTATACAAATTTTCTTTTCACTTTTTTATTTATACTTTACGAGTTTATATCTATTTACAATCAATTAAAAGGTCAACGTAGTTTAACCATTTAAGTTTGCATAGTTTTTCTTATTGCTTTTACGTAAAGATCAATTGAAATAATAAATTTAAAAAAAGAAATTTATACGTTGTAATGCATATCGGCACACTATTAAAAAGAAGTATGACAAAAATGGACTTTGGTATTATTGCTTATTACAAAATGGCTTTGTATAATGTTTAAATAATGATGTCACAAAAAACCGTTAACATCTTAAAGCTTTGTTTTTTGACTTAAGCTACTTTGACGTATTGCCATATACATTTAGTAGAAAAAAAACGTATTCAAATTTATTAATAATAGTTTATGTTTAAAACTAATTAATCATAAATTCTAAAGAAATTTTTAAACATTAATCAATCTGTGAGTACTTTTTCTATAGAAACAATTAAATCCCCAGACTGTGAGAACTTAAAGCATTGTGCACATAAAATCGGGTCAACTGATGATTTTCAAAGTTTATGAATTTTTGATTTTAGCTTTCAATAAATACATATGTATCAATTTGTGGTTCCAAATTATTCAATCTTAGTTTTAATGTTGCATAAATTCTTAAACATTTATCCGAATTTCATGTGAACAATGCTTTTCATAGATATGGTCACCTAACAATTTCCTTTACAAATAACAAAATGTTTATATTTGTACCAGTAATTTGTCACATAATCCACCATAATAAATCATTAGCTTATTAATCAGTCACTTAATTTCAATCAGTTTTCTGAATACAAAATGCCGAACCCTTTGTATGTTTTTTAAATAATAATTAGTTTTAATCGCTATTTTTATCATTATTTCTAATTCAAATCCTCCCCCTATTGATGAGTAATTATTTCTAGACTCTTCGAAATACATTACAATATCAACTGTAACCATAACAGTCATACGATGTGATAAAAATAATATATACATAATATAATATTAGAAATTCATGGTTGCCATGTTTGTTTAATATTAATCCCAATTAAGGATTTCTTATTCATAAAATTGCACATTTCGTTTCTATATTATATAATACATATATACTATATGTACTAAAATATTATGTATCAATATTAAATATGCCAAAAATTGCGTTATATGCTGATGCTTATACTAATCAGCAGATGCTCATTTATTGCATCAGCCATTTTTGTAATGCTTATTTTTATGTTGTCGGCTGCTTCACGATTGCATTTTAGAACACAATACATATGCAGCGATGTTAACTGTTGCTTTTCCGAACGTACTGCGCATCAGATGCAGCGCAGTGATGCATTTCCGAAAAGGCCCATTGTATTTGTATAACAAAATTTCAACATTTTAGCATTTGAAGTATTCTTTCACAACAAACTGAATTATTTTTGATACACTGTGAGCGCCAATATAAAGTAAACACCTAATATTGCTAAAAAAAATATTTTATTAAATATACTACAAGTAGAAGTTTCAAACAAAATATATTGCATAATTAATAAGTAACTTGAGCAAAATATAACTCATTTACAAAAACTTGGAGAAAAAGGAACATAAAAAAATAATTTAATTTTAACGGAAAAGTACCAGATTTGTCGCTTCAACATAAAGTACATAAACAGGTATATTGAAATTATCAGCCATGTCACAGAATTTAATTCCGCTCGGCTTCTATAGAAAAAGTACAACGAAATTTTTTTCGGAATGAAACCACTTCTAATTTGCTATATTCAGAAAAACTTTTTCGTTTAATTTTTTCTATAGAAACAAAATACGGAATTAATTCCATTTCCGAACGGAATTAAATTCTGTGACATGGCTATATGTAACAAAATGTATTTAATATTTCCTTTATCATAGCTGACAACCTCCAAGACAAAGAATCAACGAGTTTTTCGGTGAAATCAGGCGAAATTTTATTCCATTCATACTGTATTACTGCCTTTAGTTTATTCTTGCAAAAAAAATTCCCACATGTGCTCGATTGTTAGTGAGAGCGATTTAATTACCCTAAACTTAAAATAAAATTTGTTAATTTTCATAAAATAAAATATTTGTCATTTCGAAAATTTAAAATTTTCATTCTACAAATTTTTTTTGAGCAAAAACATTCAAATTCTAGACGACAAATTTGATTTTCTTTCAAGAATTATTTTTAAATAATAGATATTGGTTTTAAAATTGGGGTAAGTTTAGATTATATTTTTTCTTCTCAATGGGAATATGTAGTGATGATAGTGTTTTTAACAGATTCTAATTGGATTATTTAATGCGATTAACAAATTTCAAGATATTATTGAAATCATCGTTAGAGTTGCTGTGGACATTGTCAATGTCCATAGCTTTTACTAATCACAATCATTTTGTTTAAATATACGGATAAATATACCTTGTCAAGAAGTGGAAAAAAAGGATAGACCGAAACTACAAAAAGGATTTAAAGATCCATTATTTTCAAGATATAAAAAGTTAAGATTATTACATAGAACAATTAAAACAACCAATTTATATATATGTATGTACATACATAGTTGAAGAAAACAAATAGTCAGGTGCTAAGCACCATAAGAAAATTACCTTCCAAAAACTTCTTAATTTTTGTTAAATATTTTTTTATGTAATTTATTTTGTTTTAAATTGTCTTAAATTCAATAACTTTTCTTATGTGTAATATTGTTTAATAATTTATTTATTCATTCATTTATTCCATTATTTTTATTGTTGTGTAAAACTTACTTTGATTTTGTTTTGTAAAATATTTATTAACGAAAAACAATTTAAAATTTCACCACTTACACCTTACGTTAATGCAAAATTTAAAATTCCTGTCAACAAGCGCTTGCCGACCTTGGAGTTGTAAAAGTAAGTAAATAATTTTGATACATTTCATTCATAAATTTTGAAAACACATAACATGTTTATTTGTTTACAAAATTTGAATTTTTGTACTTATAAATATATGTATGCATATTACAAAATGCAATAATTTTGAATTTTGTCAACAAAATTACAAACAAAAAAGGAGAAAAAATATAAGAAATTTTACACACAACAAAAATACTTAATACATTATTAAAATTTATTTTTTATAAATATTTTAATTAAAAATTTAAATGATAATATAGTATACACTAGTATATGTAAAATCAATCATAATCGTTTTAAATTTTGTTTTGTCCAATAAATTAATAATTCTTTTTTTTTATAATGAATAATTGAAGCTTTATCATTCACGAAAGGTATGTTTAGTGGATAAACTAAAGAAGTGACTGATCAACATCTGCAGTCATGAAGTCATCACAATATCCCTATTTCTTATATATTTTCTTTTATTATCTAAATTTTTCTTCATAAGAGCAATCTTATAAAATTTACTTTTGTGTGACAATCCATTGCCTGTTTCAGTTGGAAAAAGGACATCCCCAATACTGAGCATGGCAGGTAATAGAAGATAGCCAATTTCCATAATAAGACAGGGTCTTTGGGTGGGATTCGTTACGAGTTTTTGCCCAATAATTGAGCAGGAACTGGCTGTTTTCATAAACGCAGTATGCAATGCCACATTTCATTTCATAGAGTTCATAATAGCATTTAGAAATATAATTTAAAAATTTTTGTTTTAAGATTCTCTTTAATAGTCCAATATCTCTTTCACAATTTTTATCTTTGTCCTATTGAAAAATCTAGTTCTGCGCTAGTTCTAATTTCTCTACAGGAGTTACATTATTTTTTAAAATGTCGAGATAATCTTCCTTTTTCATTGGAGATTCAATAAATGTAAAATTACCGACCCATGATGCGGCCATATAACCACAGACCAAAGGTTCTTGGTTCGCCATATCTTTGGAGGGTTTTTGACTCCAAATATCTCCAACTTATATATATATTTTTTGCGAAATTTAAAAGTTTGGCTGTTCTTTGATATAAAGGGCTTCTAATTTGTCACTCTGTCATGTAGGTAATTTTAATGTAATTTTCTAATCGTACTCGCGCTTATAGGTTTTCCAGAAGTATTCGTAACATTTCAGCTATTTTTACAGCACTAGATGTTGGACTTGCTCTTACTTTTCTTACTATAGCTCTTACTTCAGTTTTTGTAAGACGCTTTGGTCGCTTTGCACCAGGCAAATTTTCTACGGTAATGTGTTTGATATACTTGTCTATAATTTTTTTTTGTACAGTGATACCTTCCAACGATTTTACCTATTTCGCGCAGGGATGTGCCTTTTCTAAGCAAGTTTATTATGATTTGCCAAGTTACAATTGGTATTTGTCTTCCCATGGAACATTTTTTCAACTTAATCACGTTAAATGATAAATTATGAAACTTAAAATTACTTCACCGTTATACTTTCAAACAAAGACAAATTGACAAGGATTTTTTGCATAAGGATGAGGAAGGAGAGAATTGGTCTATTTTAACAATAAATCAATTGAATTTGTATAGGTTTTTGTTTTTTTTTTTGTGAATTTAATTCTATTTTAATAACTATATAAAAATTCAATATAATTTTCTAATATATTATTTATATTAATATAATTAAGCGTTTCTTTTAATAATGTGTGGTGTTAACTTTATTTTGACGCTCACAATATGTATTCTCAGGCCGCTATTAATTATATTATTTTTTACACAATATTCTCCAAATCGAAAATTTTCAAGTTAAGGATAAATCCCCAAACTGGCAACACTGATAGAAATTTATTGTTTATTTTTGCAAAAAGAAAATCACCATTGTTCTTAGAAATGTTAACAAGCAAAATTGAGGAGACTGTAATGTTTCTACAGAATGTTGACTACCAGGCAACCGAAAATAAACATTATATTATACTGTCAATTCGGACAATTGAGAGATTTTTTGAGCTTAACAGTTCATTTTTTGCATTTTAATGGTAATACTAATTGCAGTTGCAGTTTATCGCACCCAGAAACTAATTGATTCTAATTATACCCTACACCACCCTCCCCACTAAGGTGGTGATATATTGGATTTGTGCTGATGTTTTTAACGCCAATTAATATTGGTCCAACACCCACCTTAAAGTATACCGATCGACTCAGAATCACTTTTTGAGTCGATTTAATTACGTCCGTCCTTCAGTTTGGCTGGCTGTCATTGTAAAGCTTGTGCACAGATTGAAACTGGTGGAAATCGGTCCATTATTTCACCTGGCCCCCATACAAATGTCTTCCCGAAATAGGGGTTTACCGATCATAAATGCTTGAATTATGCAAGTAGCCAAACAAAATTCCCCACAAATGAGTCATAAACGAAGCCAAATCACAATTGCAAATTTTGTTTAGATCGTTCCATAATTGATCATCCCATATAAGACCCACTTCCTAAAATCCCTTTAAAGAGCATAATTCTCTTAAAAATGTCGGTATCCAAATAATATTGAACATAAATATACAAATAATATGAACGAATTTTATGATGATCGATCCATAATTAGTCGTAGCTCCCATATAAGACCCACTTCCGAATATCACTTTAAAGAGCACAACTCTCTTAAAAATGTTGGTTTCCAAATAAAATTCAACAAAAATAAGTTTCAGATATACAGAAACCTAATTCTATAATGGTCGTTCCATAATTAGTTAAAACTCCTATGTATATAAGACCCACTCCGTAATTCACTTTAACCTCCATAAATCTTTTAAATGTATTTATATCGAGATAAAGTTTAACACACATAATATTTATATTCACAGAAGTCATGGCACTAAATTTTTTGATGATCAGTCAATAATAGCTCATATCTCCCATATAGCGCCCATTTCTGTAAACTGTTTTAATACATATACTGGTTGTAGGGTACAAAACAAATATTTTTCTTTATTTATTATGAAACATTTTCGAATAAATTTTTTAACGTATTAAAGGTTAGGGGCCAAATTACCGCATTCGATATCGAGTAAAATTGATCGTAATTTTCTTATTTGAGATTATGGCATTCGATATCGAGCAAGAAATTTAGTACATTTTATCATATTTTCGATATCGAAATCATTTTTCGATATGATAGCTCATTCGATCACGAATGCGGTAATTTGACCCCTGTTCTGATTAAAGCACGTCAATTGGCCATTAACTAAGTAAAAATTGTTTGTTTAATTTTCTGTTTATTGTAAATTAATACAAAGTTGTAAAACAATTAATAATTGTTTAACTATTCAAAAATCATTTATTAATAATTTATGTTAATTGCTATTGATTTTATTTTTTTGCTTTGAAAATAACCCTTTGCTGTTTTTTACACGTGTAACAGAAGCCGTATTGTCACAATTTAAAATGTGTTACGAGTATTTAAGATTCAGTAGTGGTATGTATAATAATATACATACATATGTATGTATGTATAATAATATTTCATAAAAAATTGATTGGGCCATAAACATAGTCACAAAAAAAGTGTACTTTAATAGTTGACTTTTGTTAAAAGTACACTTTACTTTAACTATAGACACGTAAAAGTATACTTTAACCGTTAAAACATACTTTTAATTTAAAACAAGCTGAAGTTGCTTTTAAATAATTTAACGTCACTTTAAAATCAACCAGCTGTTTATGCAAAGAACAAAAACTGGATGTGTACAAAAATAAAAAAAAAAAACTTACACACTCCCGCAAATATTCAACGCCAAAATAGCCTAATTATGATATTAATCTTACGTTCTCCATTTTTCCACCGCAAATACTTTTCTTAAATTTTCCCGCTTAATTTTAATATTTTGCCAATTTTTGTTTATTTTTCAATTTTCAATGACAGCTGTTTAAAGCTGCCACTTGCTTATTTTTCTTTACAGTTTGTATGAAATAATAATAATTTTCTAAATATTGACTATAGTTACAAAATAATTAAAAGTAGGTTTTAAGTTTAAAGTTGTTTTTAAAAAGAATCGACTTTAGTTTTTGTCTATGGTTATGGCCCATTGATGATGATAAATGAAATACGTTTTATCGTTAGTATCTTTAGTATTATCTGTAACACGTGATAAGAGATGACAATAACGAAATATACATAATCTGATTAATATTAAACCATCCATTTTTATAAATTGTTATTTGTTATAATTAAACAGTTATACAGTGTGGAACATAAATGCGGCAATGTTTATAGTTATTGTTATGCATTATACATTAGACTTTAAGCATTAAACATTTTAGCATTAAGAAACATAATTTTATATAGTTTGTAATGTTTAAACCCACCAGATTCACCGTATTCATTTCAATATTTATTTTTTTTATTTTTCTTTAACAATATTATGCTTAATTGACCAAATTAACCAAATTATTCAACTTTTATATGTATGTATATAAATAAATAGAACGTAATAAAACAAATAATTGTAATAAGAGATTGTCACTTGTTCGAATAATTCAATTACACATTTAAAATTACTCGAATAATTTAAATGTTGTAAATCAAGAGAAATTAAAAATTTGTCTATTCAACAAGTCATAAATACCTACAGTGGTATTGTCTACATCCACCTTAAATAACATTACTTAGGTCAATTCTAAAATAATTTTTTTTGTGCTCTTCAACGTAATTGTCGTCATCAATGTCATCCATCCTTTATATCACTGTCTTCAACATTCTCAGCACCTCATTCAACATTACTTTAGGTTAGGTGATATGAATGGCATTAGTTTAATTAAATAAGCGATTATGATTGTATTACAATATATTGATATATTTTAATAATACTTTTTCTAAGCTTACATTTAGTATTACTTATTTTAATATATAATTGCGTTTTTTCCAATATTTCTCCATCATATTTCCACATTAGGGTCACCAGGGGTCAAATTGCCGCATTCGTGATCGAATTAGCTATCGTATCGAAAAATTATTTCGATATCGAAATTATGATAAAATGTACTAAATTTCTTGCTCGATATCGAATGCCATAATATCAAATAAGAAAATTACGATCAATTTTACTCGATATCGATTGCGGTAATTTGGCCCCAGTCATATTAATTTTTTAATTTTTCAGTCTTGTTTACTAAATAACTAAAATTTCTTAATAAAATAATAATTTATTGCATATTTATCTATATTTTTGTAGTAAGAGCTATCTGTGCACTCATCTAAAAGCATATACATAAAAACTTTATTTAACTTTCATATTGTACTTTCAAAAAAAATATGAGGGAGTTGGTATTTGTGGCCTGGGTTCGATTCCCAGCTGCTGCCACTCAAACAACATCTTCTGATAATTATTAGTTTTCTTATCCTATCATAGCTTAATATTTATAAAATAAAGCTTTGATCAATGCGCCTACCCACGACCAGAGGCTCTGCAATACTGTACTATAATAAAGTATCCAACATAACGCGCAATTAAAGTGTTGTCATATGAAACTCTTTTCTCTCCATTCTCCATCTATTCTTCTCCAACCTATCCATTTTCCATAGAAAGTAGCACAATTAATTAATTAATTAACATATAAGTATATTAATTGCATGAGTGTTACTTCTCTTTAAAAAAAATGCTACAATTATAATAAACCAAAACTTAAATATATTATCGTTTCCGCAATCATATAAATAACTATAATAAGCTAAATATTGCTTAAAAACTTTAAAAAATATATAAATTATTGCGTTGATAATGCACAACTGCCTATATATTTTACAGTGGCTCACAGCTTATTTTATGCACGGCATTATTTTGTTTTCATTGCTCCCAAAAAAGACAACTAACATAAACTTAAATAAATAAGAAAGTATAGTAGGTCAAAGTGAGGCAAAATTTCAGTTTATGGGGGACACCCCCGGGGGAAAAAAAAAATGCCACGCCCCCTTAAATGACCCCAGGAGTGCGAAAATCATAATGAATAAGGGGGCTCACGCCCCCTATGGGCGTGGCAGTCGAAAAACGACCCGGCGCACCTACGTAGACAATATGGGTATCAAATGAAAGCTAATGTCTTCACGATTCCAAAAATAGCCATAGTTGCCAGATCGGGCGGTTTTTGTAGCCGATATGGCCATTTTGGCAAAATTTGGGGTGCGTGACCGGCCTACGGCCGGGCTTAGGGGTTTTTAACTCCAGTATGTCTTAATTCTAGACGGCGGGGATCTTGAGTGCTCGGCCTCTGGCCGAGCTAAAAAGAAATAAACAAAAAAAGTCCTTCCCCCATTTTATAAAAATTAACATATCTTCCTCAAATTCTGGACGATCTGGCAACTACGGGTATTTTTGGAATCGTGAAGACATTTCCTTTCATTTGATACCAATATTGCCTAAGTAGGTGGCATGGGTCGTTTTTCACCCCCGCCCCTATTTAACAAAAATGGCCGTATCGGCTGCAAAAACCGCCCGATCTGGCAACTATGGCTATTTTTGGAATCGTGAAGACATTAGCTTTCATTTGATACCCATATTGTCTACGTAGGTGGGCCGGGTCGTTTTTCGACTGCCACGCCCATAGGGGGCGTGAGCCCCCTTTTTCATTATGATTTTCGTACTCCTGGGAACATTCTGAAGGGGATGGCATATTTAGATTTTTTCTCTAGGGGTGTCCCCCATAAACTGAAATTCAGCCCAAAGTGATTTTAAGAAGAGGGTTGGTTGGTTTTCGTGGTTGCCTGCAAGCATTCAAGTGGAATCTTTTAATTCCATTTTGAAAATGACCACACCTCTCGTTGAACAGATGATAGGACTAGATCTTTTCCAGATGCTAGTGTATAACGGTACTATATCCAGCCTGTGGCGTTCAGGTATCCGATGAAATCGCACCATCTGATACTTGATGTCTCCGCTAGGTTGTTTAGTATATGATTATTGAAAAATTTTAGTCTAGAGTTTTGAAGAGCCGGACATGTGCAGAGAAGGTGAAACACTGTTTCTTCTTTTTTCCGGTCCTGGCAACTGCGGCAGTGATTATTTAAAGGAAGTCCGAGTCTGCATGCTTGCTTACCAATCGTCCAGTGGCCGGTTAGAAACGCTATGATTCTCGAAATGTCCTGTCGTTTCATATTCAGTAGATGCAAACTTCTCATTATATGCTGGCCACATATTTCTAATGCTCCTGCTCTTATGTCGTATCCATCAATCATGTGACCCTTTTCGTTGACGTCGTTTTGAACCTCTTATCAAAGTCTATGAGGGGTGTTGTGTAGTCAGATTTAGGGTGTAATGAAGGGGGAAGTAAATTTAGAATATTTGCATGTCCATAAGTTCTTGATCACCAGCAATCAGAGGCAGATAGTCTCACCGCACTACTTGTGGAAATAGGGAATAGTATTCAGAGCTGCTGCAGGACTAGTGCGTAATGCACATGTAATACCAATGCAGACGGATCGCTGAATTCTATAGAGTATAGTTGGTCTACGACATACTTCCTTTTTGTTGCAGTCCACCACACTGGCGATCCATAAGTCAGTATTATGGCTGTATACTGAGCAGAGGGCTCAAGCCCCATTTTGCGCTGAACATTTTGCGGCAGGTGTAGTAAGCACCCTATATTCTACATTCAGTGTCCATGAAAATTTTGAGTCCAGTATAATACCTAGATATTTCGCATTGTCCAAAAGGGGTAGCTCACAGCCAAGTAGCCATGGTAGTCTGAAGCTTGGTATATTGGTCTTTGTAGTAAATAAAACTTGAGTTTACTCCTAGCCCATTTTCTTTGGCCCAGTTACTGAGCAAATCCAAAGCATTGGTCATAGTATTACTAATCACGTCCAAGAACTTGCCAGATATTAATAGTACCACATCTTCCGCATAAAGCACAGCTTTAATACCCCCATCTTCAAATTTGACAAGAATAGAATTTATAACAATCAGCCAGAGCAGAGGAGAGATCACCCCACCTTGAGGTGTTCCTCGTTCAACTTGCTTCGACTTTTCGCTGTTACCAAGACATGCAGTGATGATTCTCTTTTTGGTTTCACGACCAATATTTCGATGTGTTACAACGGAATGACAAACTTTATATACCCCCCATATTTTTGTTGGTCGGTATAAAAACAGAACATTGTTTTAATATTTTTAATTAAATATGGAAATTTTGGTCAAAAAATAATTTTGAAAATTTGCTACTTTAACAATAACATTTCTTGCTTTATTCAGTATTCAAACAAATTTTGAACGAATACCTAAACTATCCGAAAATATCAATTGCAGTTAAACTCTTACGTTAAGTTAATGTAAAAGAAAGGTATTATTATAATTATTTTTCAACAACAAACTAAAATAATGATGAATAACGTCTCTTTTACAAAATAAAAGACATAATTACAGTGTGAATAAAACACACTTGATTGATCTAGTTTTCTTATTCACGTTTTGTGCCAACTTTAATAATGAAATTAATTATTGGTTTCCTTAAATGCTATAGAATTTTAAACTATACTACGGCAGGGATTAAATATTAATTTGAACATATTAATGAATTGTACTTTTTTATACTTTTTATATTACCACTGCAAAACGCAATACAACAACTAATTCTAAAGTAACTTTTAACTATTAGCGATATTGTTTGCTACTTCAAAACTAGTAAATAGTTAAACGGATTAACAACAATCGATTAAAATAATCGTTAAAAATTCATTTAATTTTTTTAAATGATTATTTTAATTGCATTCTAATGATTTTATTTTTATTTGCTATCCATATACATATGTAAAGGGTGTCCCAACTAGAACGCAATTTTTAAATTTGGCGGCATTCGAAGTGTCATTGTTTGACATTTGAACAATTGTTATTGTTTGCTAGTAGAAGGTACGAGGTTAGTAAAAATGGAGCGCTACACGAATGAACAACGCATTCTCATTGAATGAAAAAAGAGTCAACTGTAAAGAGATTAATGGATAAATTTGCCGAAACTGGGTCTGTTAGTGATGTAAAGACACTTCGACCAGGTCGATCGACCGAAAATGTCGCAGCTGTACGTGATGATGTCGCTCAAACTCCATCCACCTCAATTCGACACCGAGCTCAGCAAATTGGTGTCTCCAAATCCACTATGCAGCGAATTTTGACGAAAGATTTGCATCTTCATGCATACAAAGTTCAATTGACTCAGGAACTGAAGTCAGCTGACCATGGACAGCGAAGGGAGTTCGTTAATTGGGTATTGGAGATACAAAATGAAAATGCTGATTTTGTCGATAAAATCATCTTCAGTGACGAGGCCCGTTTCCATCTTAATGGCTTCGTCAATAGGCAGAATTGTCGCATTTGGGGTGAGGAAAATCCTCGAGTGATTCACGAGAAGCAAATGCATCTTCAACGAGTCACTGTGTGGTGTGGTTTTTGGGCTGGAGGAATCAGTGGACCTTTTTTTATGAAAATGAGGCAGGTCAAGCGCAAACAGTCAATGGTGTTCGGTATTGGCCGCCTAGATCGTGCGATTTAACACCTTTAGATTTTTTTCTTTGGCGTTTTTTTGAAGTCGATGGTTTACGCGAATAAGCCGACAACGACTCAAGCCTTAAAAAAGGAAATTGGACGCTGCATTAATGAAATACCGCATCATTTATGCAAAAAGGTCATTGAAAATTTCATTAAAAGATCGCGTGTGTGCCAGTAAAGCCGCGGCGGCCATCTGCACGATGTCTAGTTCCATACATAACCTCATTCTGTCTACTTTACGATATAATAAAGTTTCACGATTTTTTTTTTTTAATATCTGTGTTTTATTTAAAATTTAAAAATTGCGTTCTAGTTGGGACACCCTTTATATATTATAAATGTCTTTGTAAGTTTGTTTGTTCCCCAATCACGCCTAAACAGCTCAAACGATTTTAGTGAAACTCGGAACGTAGATAGATATATGCTGGGAAGCGTCAATAACCTATATTTCTTTGTTAGACTTAGACCAGGAAGCGATCAAACGGGTAAAAACCGGTAAAATTGGTACCTTTTTTCTTAAACAACCAATCCCAAACGGCTAAACCGATTTTTTTGAAATTTGCTATGTAGATAGATCCATACATGAAGTGTCATTAGGCTTTATATTTGTTCAAGATTTTCACTGAGATGGTATAAAAAGGGGAAAACGGGTGAAATTTTAATATTTTGTTCTTAAATAATGATTAACTTTGTTATGAGGCAACTGTATTTTTATTTTATCTTTCTATAGCCACAAAAATGTGTATTGGAAAAGTACCTTTCCGAACTACTTTTTTCAAGGGGGTAAAAGCGGATAAAAAGAGGAATTTTCAATTTATACAAAAAGGGGATAACCGGTAAAACCAAACGGCTGAATCAATTTTATTGAAATTTGAAACGTAAATGTATCCATGCTTAAAAGTTTCAACAGACTTGGACCAGCGGCTGAACCTATTTTATTAAAATTTAAAACGTGAATATAACCATGCTTAAAAGCTTCAAAAGACTATTAGCCAATTCACAATGTGTTCTAAAGTCCTAAGTCATAAAATACTATTTAAAGCCAAATAAAAATGTTGTGAACGGCCTGGCGTATATTATTTATTTTCATAAACGTCATTACTGAATACACATATTCAATAAACATCAAACGTCAAATATAAATAAAAATATTTTAAGGGCGCAATTATTAAAATAAAAAATGGCCAGCAAAACAGAAAAAGAAAAAATAATGGAGGAATTGTGTGAACAATATGCAATGGATACAATTATGGCAGAATCAACAAAGTTCAAATGTGAGTCTGTCATCACTGAATTAAATAACATAGCAAAAAACATGAGTTTCAATGTTGTATTATCATATTATATTTTTAAATATGAAATACCAACAACATATTTATGACAGTCATAAATTTTTAGACAATAGGACAAATAGGACAGAATAGCACACATTGTGAAAAGCGTCTATAGGCTTTATCTTTCTTCAAAATTTGGACCAATTGGGGAAAAATGGTAATCACAAACGAATATAACAATTTGATTGAAGTTTGGAACGTAGATATATGCATCTGTGCTTTGAAGCGTCAATAGGTTATATCGTTTTTAAAAACTTGGACCATGTCGGGATAAAAAGGTGAAAACGGTAATTCCAAAAGGATTCACCGATTGGATGGAACTTTGGAACGTGTCTATGCTTCGAACGTAAATAGATATGCTTCAAAGCGTCAGTAGACTGAAAAAGGGGAAAAAACTTTTAAAATTTTGTTTTTAAATAATAATGGGCATTTCTATTTTAGCTTTCTACAGTCACATAAATGTGTATTAGAAATGAACTTTCTATCTTCAAGGAAGGGGAATTTTTTATTTAATCTTAATATGTGTCCAGCAGACTTGAAATTGTAAATATTGATATATTAAAAGACAAAAAAAATATTGCAAAAACTTATATTTGGAAAATTCGGCTTAAGTCGGTTTTAGTGACTTTTTTCAAATCACTATCAAAATTTTGTCACTAATAGAATTTTAAATTCTGATTAAAATAAAATTGGGGCGGTCACGCCTATTTTCGAGTGGGCGGGGCTCCAAAGTTTGTAATATATTGAGCTATATCTTGAAAACTACAATTTCTTATTAGACGATATATAGCAAATGATAGGTATTGGAAAGATCTTTCCAACGATATATAGCATGACCTATTTATATGGACCACCTATTGATAAATTTCGCAAAATTATTTTTTGATCCGAAATTTTTTAAAAAATCCGGGAAAAAGGTCTATATGAGTAAGTAGATAAATTACAATATTTTCAAGTCAAGAAATTAGGCTTTAATTTAAGTTATAACATGACCATGTAGGTAATATAAATCCGAAGATATTAAAGAAAGATTATGACATTTCACCATAAAAAATACAATTTGTACTATGCGAAGCCGGTGTTCTGTATACCATAGAGGAGAAAATCCTTCCGCCCGGCCGTAGGCCGGCAATACAGGGAATTTGTACTATGCGAAGCCGGTGTTCTGTATACCATAGAAGAAAAAATCCTATCCTGCATACAAAATTTTGAAAAAATGTGTTTTTTTAATATTTCAGATCTTATAATTCTATGATTATAGTACCTACAGACACATATGATACCTTAAATGAAAGCTTAATGTCTTGGCTATTTATATTAATAAACTAAAATAACACTTATAAAGACATTTTTAAAATTTTTTTAGATATTAAAATAAAATTCGGGTCAAAAAATATTCTTTTCGGTTTTAACCCATAGTCGGTCCATATTTTATAATCATGATATATGGCGTTAGAAAGGTATTTTTAATACCTTTAATTTAATGTATTACAAATTATCAGAAACCTAGTAGTTCCCGAGATATAGGCCTATATATTTTCAACTTTAAGGGCCCGCCCCCTCGAAAATAGGCGTGCCCGCCAACAAATTTTTTTTTTCTGTCATCTCCTCTAAAAGGCCTATTTGATGAAATTTTTCTTTTTTTTTTTTTTGAGCAAAGTCACTAAAACCGACTTGTTCGAAAATTCATACTAAAATGTGTGTTTTGGTACCCTTTGCGTCTGTTGTTTAAGAAAATTAAAAATTTGTGTTGTGGCTTTATGCAATCACAAAAATAAATATTTGAGAAGTAATTTCTGCTTAATACGACCGAAGGAAATAGCGGGTAAGGGGATACAGACTTGAAATGTTAAATATGGATTTCTATAACGGAATATAATAGGTGGGTAATTTTTTAGAACTTTTGAATACTTTGTTCTTAGCTGAAAAAAATTATTTTGTACTGTCGTAAATTTATTTGCAAAGTAACTTTTTTTTAAAAACGACAGTTAGACGGTAACGACGGGGTAAAAAAAAATAATGAACTAACGTAAAATGTTTAATATATTTTTTTTTCAATTCATTATTTGTTTGTACAATTTGTGTTGTTGCTTTATGCAATCAGAAAAATATTTATTAGGAAAGTACTTTTTCGATAGTCAACTTTCAAGGATTATTAAGTTTTAAGTATAGATTTATTTAGGGGATCAAAGTTTTTACCTTTTAAAAACGGTTGTTTATTTCCTTTAAATAAACCGGATTCTTTTTAATTGCAAAATAAAAGCGTAAAGTAGTTTGAAGAAAATATGTATAACGAGTCTTTATTTATTTAAATGTACACAAACACAATTTAAACAAGTAAGAAAGTATAGTCGGTCAAGCCCGACCATATAATACCCTACACCCAGTATATGTATAAAGCAGTTTTTCAGAAATGTGCGCTATATGGGAGATATGACCTATTATGGACCGATCATCCAAACATACATATAGTGTCATGATTTCTGTGAATATAAATATTGTGTGTTAAACTTTATCTCGATATAAATACTTTTAAAAGATTTATGGAGGTTAAAGTTGAATACGGGGAGGGTCTTATATGGGAGTTTCGACTAATTACGGACCGACCATTGTAAAATTAGGTGTCATCATTTCTGTATATTATTTGTGTCGAATTTTATTTGATTACCAACATTCTTAAGAAATTTATGATCGTTAAGGTGATTTTCGGAAATGGGCCTTATATGGGAGCTACAACTAATTATGGACCGATCATAATAAAAATGTACCATATTATATGTATATGTTCGAAACATATTTGTGTTCAGTATTAATTGGATACCAAAATTTTTAAAAGAGTTATGCTCTTTTAAGTGATTTTTGGACGTGGGCCTTATATGGGAGCTACGACTAATTATGGACCGATCTTCATGAAATTTGTAGATGTGATTTAGCTTCATTTATTACTCATTTTTGGTGAAATTTATTGGCATACTTGCATAATTCATAGATTTATGACCGGTAAACCCCAATTTCGGGAGGACATTTGTATGGGGGCCAGGTGAAATAATCGATTTCCATTAGTTTCAATCCCATCCATCCTTGGGCCGAAAAAATATCACATGCCAAATTTTACCGAAATAGCTTTAAAATTGCGACCTGTACTTTGCACACAAGCTTTACATGGACAGCCAGCCAGCCAGACGGAAGGACATCGTTAAATCGTGAAAGTGATTCTGAGTCGATCGGTATACTTTAAGGTGGGTGTTGGACCAATATTTCTGGGCGTTACAAACATATGCACAAATCCAATATACCCTCCCCACTATGGTGGTGTAGGGTATAAAAAAAAGGATTTTCTCCTCTATGGTATACAGAATACCGGCTTCGCATTGAACAAATTTCTTGTAAGAACAATTATTATTTTTATTTGAACTGTTAATTTTAAATCTTTGATATTTCTTTTATTTCGAACCACCGGTAACACTGGTTAAAGGATTGATGTTTGACTGTTGGCTAGCGGACACCGTAGTGGTGCAGAGGGTTAGAACGCAAAGAATTCTGATGAGAGAAAGTGGTGTTTCTCGAAACATATGTAAATTCAACCAACAACCCAGGTTCGAATCCCAAGCCAAAAAAAAATTATCAATAAATTTTAATAATAATTTTCATGTAAAATTCATACCTACAGTAAAAATAATTTAATGAAAATTAAATTTAATGAACTCGAACCGAAATACAAATTTCTTGTATTACCGGCCTATGGCCGTGCGGAAGGCTTTTCTCTTCTATGGTTTGTTTATTTGGAAATTTTTTCAAAAATCACTCAAAAATTCCAAAATATGCAAAAATATGTATTAATAAATTTAAAATATGCAAAAACAAATCGATGCCATTTCAACGCAAATTTCTTGATTCTGAAAGATAATTGGTCGACATCGCTCATAGACTATCGACCAAAAACATGCATTTGCATGGAAATAAAAGTTTACCTGTAAAAATACTACTTACAGCGCCGCTCCTGGAAGGACATTTTCAAAACCGCTTGCCTACCCCTGGTAAACTTTTATTCTAAAAAATTTAGATTCTGAAAGGAATGCTATAAAATAGGCAAATTTTTTAAAAAATCTATAGGTCACAAAATATGCAATTAGGGCTTCTGCTTGATTTCTCTGATGTGTAATGGCACTCTGTCTGTGCAACTGTATGAATTTGTTTCCGTTGTTATTCCATCCACAGTGAACACAAATTTTGTTCATATTGTCTGAAAATTATGTGATCAAATTTTTCATTAAACTGCGATATGTATTTGGATTATTTAAATCCGTTAACGGCTTTTTTTGAAGTAAAGCATTACACACGAAAACTCCACAATTGAAGCTTTCGCTGATAATCGTGTTCTATTTTTCCAAGGCGCCAAGCTTCTGTTAGATCTTTTGAGTATAAGGCATTTATCTAGACCATACCAGAAATCGCTCCCAATACTTTTTTGTCCGCCCACTCTCAAAGAATTGTGAGAAAAGGAGCAAAGTCCTGGAGCAAGAGCTGGGGATTGAACTTGGGTTGAATTTACATGTTTCAAGAATCACCACATTCTCTCATCAGAATTCTTTGCGTTCAACCCAAGTTCAATCCCCAGCTCAGCCAAGAAAAATTATCAATAAAAAAAAATTTAAAAAAGATTTCATGTTGTAAAAACAATTCCTACCTTCAGTAAAAAAAAAATAATTAATGAAAATTAAATTTAATGAACTCTAGCCTGACTAAAGAAATATCAAAAAATTTAAAATTAACAGTTCGACTAAAAATAATAATTGTTATTAATAAAGTTATATATGGAATTTTTAAACTTTAACATTATCTCTGATAAATAGTTAACATGACTCTGTTAACGTAAATGGTTTGTGTCTAGGGAGTTAAATTTCAAATTTATCTTCGCGCACATGAAACAAACAACCCTTATTGAAACAAGATAATAATTTTGTGGAAATAACGAGAAGTAATTAGACTCTAATTATTAGAGTGATCCCTTTTGAAAAGTTAAGCACTATCAGGTATATTCTTTACATATAATTTACGCTAATGATAGGAAATTCCGAAAATCCCTTTTTGCTTAGGTAATAAAATGTATCTGGTAATGTTATCAGGTACCACGTACGCATGTGCACTATATTAGTTTTAAGATTCTCATTGTTAGTATTTAAGGTTATTATTTAATAAAGAAGATTCAGTATCTTCCAAACATTCTATCGTTTAAGACGAAATATCAAATATTAAAATAAACTAAAATACCTATTAAATTAACAAAAAAATATTATACTTCTCACCTCAATAGCATTTAAATTTGCTAAGAAAAAAAAAAACGTAGAAGTTTAAAAAAAGTTTAGCAAACATAAGCTGCGTGTGATCTATTCAATTATGACGAAGCCTACGCACCAACAACATCAGCAGCCCCAGCAACAGCAGACTTCTACACCACAGCCGGGTGCCATGTATCAGACAATGATACCAGCCGTAATACCCAGTAATGTTTTTGTCAACAATGTCACCGCCAATGTTAATCTACATGGTTGGGCTCATACTGTACCGCATGGCGATTGGGTACATCCAGGTGGTTTACATTATCTACATGGAGATATGCCCCCTGAACAGGGTGCTCCAGTTCTTCAACAAATGGGTGCTATGCCCGTTATATTCCCAACACCAAATGCCTTAGGTGGCCCAGTAATGAATCGTAATGCCATTTATGCTATGCCGGTCTACAATGGACAACATATGTACAATTATGTTTATTATCTGCCGCCCGTAATGAATCAATCCGAATATCAGTATGGAGATGAAGTTGGTGTTGGTAGCCCATTAAGCGACGAACAGGCCATGTATGCCGATGAATATGGCATGAGTCCAGCTGATATGCATACTGTATCCTCAGATGATATACATGGTTGGGCTCATACTGTACCGCATGGCGCTTGGGTACATCCAGGTGGTCCACATTATCTACATGGAGATATGCCCCCTGAACAGGGTGCTCCAGTTCTTCAACAAATGGGTGCTATGCCCGTTACATTCCCAACACCAAATGCGTTAGGTGGGCCAGTAATGAATCCTAATGCCATTTATGCAATGCCGGTCTACAATGGACAACATATGTACAATTATGTTTATTATATGCCGCCCGTAATGAATCAATCGGAATATCAGTATGGAGATGAAGTTGGTGTTGGTAGTCTATTAAGCGACGAACAGGCCATGTATGCCGATGAATATGGCATGAGTCCAGCTGATGTGCATACCTCAATGAGTTCAGCTAATGAAACTCCCAATCTTTTGAGTCCCAATTACCCACCCATGTATGAACAAATGTTACAACAAATGGGTGTTATGCACATTTATGATGATCCGCAAATGGGTCAAATGCAAGTAATGCATCCTCAAACAGGCGTGCCAGAGATGGAAGAAGAATTATCTGAATGTGGTTCACAACCCTCAGCACCCATACAAATGGTACCAGCTGTATCAACTCCACTTGTAACATTGCCAGCTGCAATTATAGAACAAAGTAATATACAAACCCGTGAAAATGTTACGAACATACAGCCAAGCGAATCAGATACCGGTCTCAATGAAGAGATTGTTCAACAACCTGTCGACAATATAGCAATAGACTATCAGCAACTGCCTCAACAGCAGCAACAACAGCAAACCACATCAACTGCCTCAGTTACAGCTGCGCCCCATCAAATTCAACATCCACAATCGCCACAGACATCACCCAATGATGCTGTACAAATACAGTCCACAACATCAGTAACACCAGCACCCTCTTGGGCCAGTTTATTTAGGAGCAGTGCAAATACCACCTCCACGGTCAGTTCAAACCCAGTTGCCTCCGCTACTTCAGCTACCACACCACCAGCACCCTCTTGGGCCAGTTTATTTAGGAGCAGTGCAAATACCACCTCCACGGTCAGTTCAAACCCAGTTGCCTCCGCTAATAGCTTAAACACCAATTCATCCTCTTCTTCAAACACCACATCTTATTCTAAGAAGCCCATAGCTAAAGTAACACCCTGTCTCAGCGCAAAATCTATCACCCAAAAGCGCCTCAGCCATGGATAACAAGAAAGCCACCTCAAGCGAACAACAATCACAACGCAACGCATTGTCCAATCTAGATGAATACTCATTGAAATTTGCTGAATTTTTAACGAAATACAAAAGTGACTGGGCACCTATTAGCCTGCGGCCAAGAGGTCTAACAAATCGTTCCAATTACTGTTACATCAATTCAATATTGCAAGCTCTGCTCGGCTGTTCACCTTTGTATAATTTAATTAGATCCATACCAAAACAAGCTGCCAATTTGTGTGAAGTAAGAACCCCACAATTAATGCCATGATAAAATGCATGTCCAAGTTCTCTAATCTGCCTAGTGGTTTACGTTTGCGTAACACTAAGGCCGGCAAACGTAGCAAAGATGATTTGGGTGGCGAATAAACCTGTGATCCCGCCTTTGAGCCAACTGAAATCTATAAGTTATGGATTAATAGTCGTGAAGAACACGTCGAGGGCAGACAAGAAGATGCCGAAGAGTTTTTAAGTTATATACTAAACAAATTAAATGATGAAATGTTAGAGGTTACAAAATTAATCGCAAAGCCAAATAACGAACAGAATGGACAAAATGAACCGGCAGAAGAAGATGGTGATGTTTGGCAGATGATTTGCAATAAGGGCAGTGTTACACGTCAAACAGATTTTGGCTGCACTCCATTAAGTGATATATTCCGTGGAGAATTACGTTCACATTTACACCGCGAGGGAGAACATTCAACAGATGTTATACAGCCGTTCTTTACATTGCAGTTGAATATTGAAAAAGCTGCCTCGGTGAAGGAGGCTTTGGAAATCTTAGTAGGCCGTGATCAATTGGAGGGTGTTACCGGCAGCAAGAGTAAACAGGAAGTTCTGGCCAGGCAACAAATAAATTTAGAAAAATTGCCTCCCATTTTAATGTTGCATCTTACATGTTTCGACTATCGGTCACATGGTTGCACGAAGATATTGAAGAAGGTTGAGTTCCCGATTGAACTTAAACTTGATGCAAAAATTTTAGCTTCCAAGAAGTACTCGCAAAAACAACGATCTTATCGGCTTTTTACCGTTGTCTATCATGATGGCAAGGAGGCCAACAAAGGACATTACATCACTGATGTCTATCACACTGGCTACGGCAGTTGGCTGCGTTATGATGACAGCTCTGTTAAGCCAGTCAGTGAAAATCATGTCCTTTTTCCACGGACACCACGAGTACCTTATATACTTTGCTATAGACGCTGTGATACCATCAAAGCACAGCAGTAAACACTAATTCCAAGAACTATTTATGACCTACATATTAATTAAATGCAACTCCAACATAATATACTATAAATAAAAACACAAAACAAATTTATTGGAATTATTTTGCAACAATACGATTAACAAACAAATTTTATATATAAGAAAATAAATTGTAAAACTAGTATTTAAGAAAGTACATGATAATAAATAAAACAGTCTTAATTTGAAAACAAAAGAGTGAAAAGTGTTTTTTTTACTAAGAATCATTTTAAGATTCAATCATCATAATCGGGAAAATAAACAGAAAAAAATGACAACAAAACTCCAAAATTGCTCACTTTGTCAACTTTGAAATTTCAAAACTTGGTGCGTTTTGATGGAGAAAAAAACGCACCATTTACAAAAAAACGCACCAAGTTAAAAATTTCGTTTTTGTTTCAAGTCGACCAAACCATCAGGTTATACAAGAATTTTTATTTACATGTTTAAAATGTTAATTTGATTTTCAAACAGAGATTATTGAAGAATTTGATTTCATTTATCATACAATCGTATTTAAAATACATTTTTTCATCGTATATGAGTTATGAATTATTAAAAAACTGCAATTCACATTTTCGAAAAAATTAAAAAACGCACCGAAATACACAAAAACAATTTTGCAGTGTTGAATGAAATGGTACTCAAACAAGTGTATTTTATTGTAAACAGTTTTTTTCTCACACTGAAACAAAAAGTTGTGTTGAATTAAAAAGCGCACCAAGATTTAAAAAAAGCGCACCGCGCACCAACTAAAGAATTTTTCGCACCAAAAATTTAAAAAAGCACCAAAAATGGTGCGAAACGCACCAAGTTGACAATGTTGAGTGCTAGTTGTAAGCTAACTATTGATAAATGTCTTATCACAATATCTTGCATTGTTTTGGAATTATAAAAATTTAAAATAAAATGTTTTTAAACGTTTGAAGTCGAGCTGGATTTCGATTTGTTATAACTTTTTTCACAGTTAGCTATATTTAGTGATATGTAAGCTAAATAATGATAAATATTTTATCTCAATATCTTAAATATGATAACTATAATTCACCTTTTTAAAAAAGAATTCTGCATCGAGATAAAACAAAGTTTTTAAATTGCATATTCATTTTTTGTTTTTTTTTTATTTCTAATATTTTATAACTAACATATATTATATTCTATAAACGACCATAAAATAAGTCACATATTTGAAATTATCTTGTGTAAATGCTATTGCATCATTGCATTTGCAAAAAGGTTTAGCATATTTTTGGTCTAAACTAACAAAATACACAGCAAGATACAATGCAATATAATTTGCACAAGATTGTGAATTGCGCTATTATTTATTACAAGTGGCTGGAGTACCTTTTAAAATTTATTTTGCAAAGCATGTTTATATGAAAATTTAAGTCAAATTGCTAATCATTATTTTAAAACCCAAACCATAAAATGATATTACTTTTATATATATAGATTCTTAAAGACATGGTAAATAGCTCCAAAAGGATTTTATAGACGAATTGTACTTTATCCAAAACTAACAATATTATTTCTAAAAGTAACCATTTTATGTCACGAATTCTTTTAAAATATTCCGATATTATTTGGAATAGATTGCATCATAATATCAAGATGCAGATTCTGAGCGGAATGTTCGTTTGTTGTCATCGGTTTAGCTGGTAATTGATTATGCTGCAATTCCTTGCACGGTTTATTTTTTTGGAGTTAATGCCTTTTTGTTTACTACTTGACGCTTTTATTTTGCAATTAAAAAGAATCCAGTTTATTTAAAGGACATAAACCAACGTTTTTAAAGGGCAACAAGATATTCAAAATATTTTTATAGATTCTTATTTGTAGGAATTTCAAGAATCAGATAGAATTTGATAAGTTTGGTAAAATATCTAAACTTATTAATCAAAATATCTTTATAGATTTTTCCACGAAAGACAACTACTTTGACGATAAATTAAGCTTTGGCATTGAAATGATTAATGAGTGGATATGGCCGAATCGCACAATTAACAATGTACATATGTATGTGTATTATAATTTGTCAACAAAACTCTTTAAGGTATATCAAGGCTCTCATTTTGTATATCGAAACGACAAACTATTAAAAGCAGTTGTATTGACATTTTTTAGTTTCAAACCTTATCAAAGTTTTCTTCATAAAACGTTTCGTTTGGCCAACAAATTTTTTTTACAATCAAATTTAAACTGAAAAAACAAATTCGTTTTGGGTTTTCTATGTCCTTTTAGTAGCCTCTGGTTAGTATGACCACTCGCACTCGACATAACAGCTGTCTATAATATTTGCAATGAATTCCACTGAAACCATTGAATTTTCCACAGGATTTTCATAAATTGTCAAACTTTTTTGAAATGAGAACTCGCCATAACAGCTGCATTAGTATTCCCAAAATTCTAAATGCTTAAAACATTGAAAAACTCAATCGTTTCCACTTAAAAATACGGCTAATTTATATGCTGAACACAAATAATAAATACAGGTAGATTTTAAAGTTGACAATTGCGCCAAAGGTAGTTGTAAAAATAAAGAAACCTTTTCAAACAGATAATTAGTGTTTGTAGGAAATCGCGTACAACACGGAAGTTTAAAATATTCAATATACATATATACTCGTATGTACATATGTATGTATGTAGTAGTAGGATTTATTTCAGAGCAGTGTGACCATTTTAGCATTTTTGCGGCTAAATTCAGCTTATTTTATTTTGATTTAGGTGCAAAATTTTACATTTAGCATTTGGCTTTTTTAAAATTTATGAATACTAATTTATTTTCTGTTGAAAATAGTTTCAAACAAAGCAAGTAAGAGTGCTATATTCGGCTGTGCCGAATCTTAAATACCCTCCACCTAAACGTAATAAGAAATACAAAAACTACACTCACTGGTTATAGGACTAGCATATCCTAATTCTGTGTTTTCTATTCAGTCTTAGTGTAAATTTTATCTATTAGTATTTGATATATTGTTTGAAAGACAATTTTACGACCAACATAATTTATGTTCAATATTTTGAAATTTTGTCTAATTTTCACCATTTTTAATTGATTTAATTACCAATTTTTACCATAATTTATAGTTTGTCTGATGTTCATAATAATCTTGAGTGTAACTTAACAAACAGAGTATAAAAAAGGGGAACAATTCGGTTTTAGTGATTTTGCTCAAAAAAAACTTCATCAGATAGGGCTTTTAGAGGAGATACAAGCAAAAAAAAATTGTTGGCGATCACGCCTATTTTCGAGGGGGCGGGCCCTTAAAGTTGAAAATATATAGGCCTATATCTCGGGAACTACTGGGTGCTTGATAATTTGTAATACATTAAATAAAAGGTATTAAAAATACCTTTCCAACGATATTAATCATGATTATAAAATATGGACCGAATATGGGTTAAATCCGAAAAGAATATTTTTTGACCCGAATTTATTTGTTTTTTGGAAATGGTTCTTATATGGCAGCTATGACAAATTATGGGCCGATCTTCTTAAATTTTGGAACAGTTATTTTCATGCATATGAGGATATTTCACGTCGAATTTCAACATAATAACGCTATATATACGATATATATTAGTATTAACGTGGATTTCGGTAGTGGACCTTATGTGGGGGATATTGTCAAATATGGACCGATATTCTCAAAATCCAGCAGTTTGATTTAGGCATGTATGTAAATGATCCGTGTAAAATTTTGGATTGGTATCCTTATTTATAAGAGATTTATGAGTATTAAAGTGATTTTCGGAAGAGGGTTTTATATGGGGCATACGGTTAAAAATAGACCGAAATTAACAAAATTTTGTGGAATGATTTTTGTATATATGTAAATGATCTGTGTAAAGTTTTGAGTCGGTGCCGATATTTATACAATATATATAAGGAAAATGTCTTTTTCAGATGTGGTCCTTGTATGGGAGCTATGACCAGTTCTGGGCCGACTACTATAAAATTTAGTACAACAATTTATTTGCCTATAACGAGTATTTATGTCAAATTTTTGCCGTTTAACATTATTTATATATGTTTTATACGTATTTAAGTAAATTTTGTAAGTGGACTTTATATGGGGTCTATGGTCAAACATGGACCGAACTAAAAAAAATTTCGTTTTGCGATTTCTTTTTGCATAGAACTTATTTTTGCTGAATTTTGTCTTGATATTCTAATTTTATAGGCATTTATTTATCATTAAGCCATATTTCGGGAATATATATATTTGTATGGGGGCTATGAGAAATCATGGACCGATTTTTACTATTTTCCGCACACTTTCTTCTTTTATAGTACAAACAACGTATACAAAATTTCATGGTATTATCTGCAATATATTTCAAAATATTGCAATAAAATGGACGAAAAATATCAAATTTTTATGGAGGTGGTCTCACATATTGGTTCATAACTCTGGTTAACCTAAACCGATTTTGCTGATTTTAAAAAGCAAACTTCTCGAAAGCACTTCTGACAGAATTATTGAAGGTTTGGATCCCGAACATATCTTGGGACTTCAAAAAACTGATTTCAACATCCAGACAGACAGACGGACATGGCTTAATCGACTTCGCTATCTATAAGGATCCAGAATATATATAATTTATAGGGTCGGAAAATTATATTGTGGAAATTTCACACGGAATGACAAACTTATATATACCCTTCTCACGATGGTGAAGGGTATAAAAAAAGGGGTATAATGAACACACTGTCTTTTTACACACTTATATTACGGTTTAAGAACACACTTAAAGTTTTCGAACACTTTGTTTGATCAACGCCATCTGTTGATGAATAATATTAATACACTACGACAGAATTATTGAAGATTTGGATCCCGAAGATATCTGGGGAGAAGAAGAAAATTGATTTCAACACTCAGACAGACAGACGGACATGGCTTAATAGACTCCGCTATCTATAAGGATCCAGAATATATATACTTTATAGCATGGTGAAATTAAATACAAGGTGACAGCATTGCTACAACAATTACAACAAGGCAAGAACAACAGGCATTTTTGTTTGTGTAAAAACTTTCGTCACTGTCAAAAACATCTTTTTTTTATATAAACTTTGACTATTTGTAAACAACTTTTTGACATTTTCAATTTCACCATGAATAATCAGCTGGCGCTACGCTGTCACCTAGTATAAATTCACCTTGCTTTATAGGGTCGGAAAATTATATTGTGGAAATTACAAACGGAATGACAAACTTATATATACCCTTCTCATGATGGTGAAGGGTATAAAAAGCAGGAATGAAAAAACTGTTATATAAAACATTAAAAGAATTTGCAAAGTGTATCTTAGTTTTAATTGAAATTTTATGAAATGTAAATCTGTTAATTTAATTTAAAATAATTGATAAACAAAAAGATTTTAACGTAGGACTTCAAATTGTACATCACCATGCGCTTCTTGATAGACGTAAATCTATTTGTTATAATTACAAATTGATAAAACGTGAACGTTATATTTTAATAATACGATTTACATAGTTTCACTTATTTTAAAAATTATTGCGAAATTTTGTTTTACTTCATATTTATTAATTTTGTTTTTTGCTGATAACAAAATGAATTGCAAAAAAGCTAAATAAAAACTAATTTCTAGATTAACTTAACTATTTGTCAGAATTGTTTTTTAAACAAATCGCAATAGTATTATGTTTTTTACGTTTAAACATTTTAGTATAAAAAAAGTACAAATATACAAATTGAGGTCAGACCATTTTATTAAATGGAAACTTTAACTTTTAATAAAGTAATTAAATAAAATAAAAATATATATAGTTCAAATTTAGTGATGGGTTTTTAAGGCCAAGGCTATTTTTTAATTCTGAAATAGAATATAACTTCTTAAAATCATAAAAGAAAAAAATAATATGGTTACGAAATTTCTTTAAACTACTTAACGCTTTTATTTTGCAATTAAAAGAATCCGGTTTATTTAAAGGTAAAAACGTAACAATATTTTAATACTCATCGTATTTTACTATTCTCCGTAACCAATTAACTAATATCATATTTTATTAATGCTCACATACATATGTATATTACATTGTAGACATGACTTTGATCGCGTAGGCCGTAAAATTCATTGACGAATTTTCCACATCCAGGCAGGTGCAATAATAATTGACAGACGTCATCTCGTAATTTATTAACGTTTAATATGTATGCAAGTCACAACCACAGCTTAATTTATTTAAAAATAACAATATTAATTTATTCAACGATATTCTTGAGTTATTATAAAAAAATAAGTTTTGAGTTTAGCTTTTCTTGTATTAAAAGTAAGAGTGCTATATTCGGCTATGCCGAATCTTATATGTATATGTATATAATATCCCTGGACCATATAACCCATCGGAGTAGTCCCAAAACTACTCTATGCTTCTACTCCATAGAGTACCAAGAGGGTTAGTTTTAAACAACAACAACTCAATAGGCAATCGTGTTAACACGAAACCATGTCGTTTAACTACAAACTCTTGTTTAACTATGACATGGTCCATGACTGCATTACATTGGACCATGTTGTAAGTAATCCATTTCATCTAAAATGGATCACGTAGACCAATATTATTTGCAGGGAATAATAAGAATCAAATACATACATATAAATCGTTCATTACCCCTTTATAATAAGAAGGCCTTTTGAGTGACAGCTAGTACAATAGATTGTGTAAAGGAAAATAAATAATCATACAATTGATATGGCTTTAAGAAAAAATATCTCTATAAATTTGAAGGATTTTATTTTTCGAAAGACATTGAAAACTTTGTTGTTTTAATGATATTGTTTATTTATATATGAGCAATAAGTAAGCAAGATAGTAATGGTAAATAAAAAGCAAATGCAGCTTATTTTTTCAGCTCAATTGTTTTCTTTCTCACCTTTTTACGTTTTAATTCACATTTTAATATTTATTAACTTTTCACTTTTTATATGCACAAATAATTTAAATTAAATTACATTTTTTTACATCTTCACCGTTATTATTCAGGTATGTGATGGAAATCGATATCGAAAACGAATAAGTTTTAGAAGTAAATTTTTTCGTAATATTTCTGTATTGAAAAACTTTTATCACATAAAATATAAAGATATTGGGCTACTAAAGAGAATCTTAAAACAAAAATTTTAAAAATTAGATTATAAATGCATTAAAATGTATTTCCAAAACTGATTCGTTTTCGATATCGATTTCCATCACATGCCTGATTATTTGTTTAATTGTTAATAGTCAATAAAACAAGTACGTACATATCTGTGGCATTTTGACAAAACAACCAATGTCGAAAAACTGAATTTTACAGGAGGACCAAAAAACACTTTTATAGGGTCACAGAATCGTCCCAGAACATATCTAAGCAAATGTAACCTATTTTTGGGGTGGAGAATTTAAATACCTTTGTTTTCCAATTTGCATCTTTCTTCCAGATATAACCGTTGCCGAGAAAATGTCCAAAAACCGAGATGTGTTGTTTTGTCAAAATAATTTTTGATCGAAAAATCAACCCTTCTCTAGATAAAGTCTTTTTTTATACTGAAAAGTAACAAATCTTTCGCAACCTTTTTCGGGACTAGTGCTTTTATTAAAATGAAATAAGTAAAATTCAGTGACTTATGTTATTTTCTTAAATAGAATTCAGTTTATTTTAAACGAATATTATAAAAAGTTATGTTTTCCATGCATTTTTTGGTATGAAAAAGAATAGTTGAAATTAATTGAATTAAAAATACAAATAACAAATAGTTAATATATTAGAATATATTTTAGTTCACATTTATCTATATAAAATTGCTTTATTTTTTATAATTCAGAAGAAATAAAGAATAACTCACTCTACAGCTAATCATATTCGTCAATATCCCAATCATCTTCTAATTGTACTTCACCTTCAACGTGCAAGTTATTGTAAAAATTATGAAACTCTGCATTTATAAATGGCAAAACGGACTGTAAATCACGTTTTTTATTGGAAGATATTGGCAAAGGAGCAGAATAACATTTATTAAATTCGAAATTTGTTATTTTCCGTCGCCGCTGTGTTATGTCTAGTTCCTTGAAATCCTCGTCCGGCTGTAAAGATAGCTTGTACTGTAGAATTCCAGACTTAAATTTCTCATATCGCATCCAACGTATTAGCTTCCATTCAAATTTGTCACCTTTACAAAACAACAAATAAAAATTATACCAAACATATTCAAATATAAGTAGTGTTACACGCACCTAATGTATTAGTATTTCTCCACGTGTATTTGTTCTTTAATAAGCTACCGAAGTCAAAGTATTGATCTTGAACCATCTCGATTACATTGTATTTGTGATTTGTAGTTGCTATTAAAGTAGCCCAGTCATGTGGGTGATGTATGGAATTCACACATTTTTTCTTCTTTTTTTCTATTTGGGAATGAACCGTGTCACATTCCATATGCGTGTGTCCAACAACCAGAAACTTGTGATCAATTAATTCTATAGTTGGATGATCTTCTAAAACCTTTTCAAACATGGCGCAAATATAAGAATTACGGTTTTGCCCTGGACAGGAGTCGCTGTACACAATAACATGTTTCACTTGTATCGGTAATTCCATAATACATTTGAAGATACTGGAACTAATCTCGTTTGCTCCACGCTTTGCAATGGTCTCATTCCATATATAACAATTCGCTCTGTTTGTTGCTCCGTCATGCATCGTAAAATTAAATGTCCACAGTGGTCTTTTGTAGAAGAACATTGCCGGATTTAAGTGTGGTGTTGGCAAACATTGCTGCAGATCAAAAGTATACATTTTAATAGATTTGTCCTTCGAAGACAGTTCTTTATCATGTTTTTTACATTTATATGCCATGTCTGCCTCTTCGTGATGATTTTGTTGTTTTAATTTAAGCATTGCTATTTCATCCTTAGTTAATGCATTTTTAATATCTATTCTTAAAGTCTCACACTTGTTGCATACATCAATATGCGGCTTTTTAAACTTAATGTCCAGCTTTTGAAATATTTCTCGATATGTTGACAACGAAACAGGTTGAGAAAATTTGTTTGTGTATAATCTGTATAATTCTGCCATGCTTAAATTACACTGAAGATATAGTTGCTTTGTATGACGACGGCTGTAATGGCTCACATATTTCGGAAAACTATTAATGTGATCTAAAACTTCCTGGTACTTTTTCGTCGACAGTTTGTGTTCTGGAAAATGCTTTCCTCTTTTATCACACTGAACAATTTCAACGGAGCTTTCTTTAACTTTACACTTAGTAACAGTTTTAATACTTTGAGCAGTTTCGGCATATATTTTCATAAAACATTGCTTACATACTCTTCTCCTTTGACCGTTAATTTCACAATTATACAAATAGTTATATTGCCGATTTCCAAAGTTATTAATAGTATGCGTTTTTTTAAATTCAATATCAATTAAGCCTGATAGATATTGCCGTCGTTTGTTGTAATCACCCAAGTTCCAGTACAGTTTAAAAATCATCTTTTGCTCCTCAAAATTTAGGTGAGTATTACACAACCTTTTGCATTTTGAAAGTGCTTTAATTTGTTTAGCAGGGACGATTTTCCTTTTATAGGTCACATATTCTTTTCCTAAGTTTTTGTTACGCCTGTTCTTATTTTTAACTGCTGATGTGGTTGGAAGTTCGAATAGTTGGGTTTCCTCAATTACGGTGAAATCCCAATTACTTACATTGGACTCAATATCTGGAGCCATTTCCTGCGTAGTGGTGTTAAGATCGGAATCCGTTTCCGGGACAAAATCGGGGTCATCAACATCAGATTCATGGAAAGGATCTTCATCAATATCAATCTCTTCATCAATATCTTGGGCACTTGTGTGGTACATTTTATTTAATTTAATTTAAACACAACTTGAATGAAAAACAGAAAGAGAGTACTATTCATTTTGTCGTAACTGACATATCTGTCGTTGATAGCGTGACTTTTTACAACTGGCTGACTTGTATTCGTTAAGTATCGGCAGTTGAACAAAGGTGCAATTCCTTCGATAAACACTGCATCCTCCAGAAAAGTCAAAAATTCTAAAATCATTGAAAATTCCATACAAATTGCCAAACTCTTTGGAGCCGTGATGTAGGTACCTTTAAAAGTGCTGATAATTGCCGTAATCTTGTAAATCTATAATTCTTGTAGTCAATGTATTCACTTGCGAGAGAGTCACTGCTCCTCCAAAACTTTGGAACCTTTGTTTTTTTTTTGTCTTCTTCTGTAAATTATTTTTGTTTTTCAATATTAGGAAACAACATATTTTCTTTAAAAACGTCTTAATTTGTTACACATGCACACGACAAAAGCACTTGATTTGATATAGGTTCCTCTTATTTCATTAATTCCCACTACACTAAAGCACTCATGTTAACATAGGTTGTTTTGTCACAATGAATGCTAGTGATCAAATGACTATTAAAAGAACTTAACTTTAGAAGGGAACGTGTTATTTTCGTTTATGAATTTGATAAAAGAACATGAGTGCAAATAGGTTGTTTTGTCAAAATAATTTTAGTAAATTATTGGAAACCCATATTCAAATAGGTTCTTCTGTAAAAATTACGTTATAATATTTTTCTTTATGCCCAGCAACATATTTCGATATGTGTTCTTTTGTCAAAAGCAGATTGTAAAAATTGCGAGATAGGTTGATTTGGGGGCTTCTATATCTTCCGATCTACACTATCTAGAAACACACTGAAAAGACAGAAAGATGCGCTTTTAAAACTTATACATATGGTTTAAAAAGTGGAAAATTGTCCGATCTCGAGTTAGGTTCTTTTGTCAAAACTCCACAGATATGTATTCACCGGCTCAATGTAAACAGAATAAAAATAATACATATACATATGTACATACATACATATATCCAATTGTCAATAGAAACGATTCCTTTAGCAGCTGTCAATGATTTGAATAAATAATAAAGTTGCCACATATTTTAGGTTGTTCATAATTAAATAAGGGTTGAAATAAAAGGTCATTCACTTGAGACTAACTTTGTGTTTTTAAGATAGATGTTTGGAATTAGAAAAAGCGGTGCGCTTTTTTGTTAAGGTGTGTTCACATTGTGTGTATTTGTCATATGGAATGTCACTTTTCTATCCACATATGTTTTCATGTGTATGTCAAAATTTGAGTTTCACATACGGTTTATAATTTACATGTTCAAATGTTGGTATGTTAAGTACATTTGACATAACCTATAAAAAAAAAAATCTTAAAACAGCTGATTTCTGTATGTGTATAATAAAAAATTAAATTTATAATTAAATAAAACTGTATTTTAAAATGGAGAGATTTTTGTTTTACTATAAATTATATTTATTAAAATTTCAATTAATTTTTGCCGCCACAAAATTTTTGTTATAAAAAACAGCTGATGTCAGATGGTTTGTCACAAGAAAATAGAACTCGTTCTAAATAAAAAATGTCATGTGTATTGCACACATAGAAATAACACATGCTATTGTTTGAAGGTGTTCAGACTATATGTATAAATTTGACATGCGAAAAAGTGACATTATTCCATATGACAAATACACACAATGTGAACACACCTTTAATTTTGGTGCGTTTTTTAAGCGAAAAGCTTTCTCTATAATATGTTAGTTAGCTAATTTAGCAACCACCTCGTAAAACTGTAAAAAAAAAGTCCCACATTGCCTACTTTTAGGGTGACAAATTTTTAATGACAAAATTTTCGAATAATGGTATTTTGTGTGAATTTATAAAAATTCACCACGATTTATATACACACCACGATTTTTTATACTCATCACTTTACAATTTTGAATGCATTTCAAAATGTAAACAAAAGTACCTTTTATGCAACTCTGCTGCGTCCACAGATAATAAAGAAGAAGAAGATAAACGTGTGGTTTCATTTGTTTTGGTTTTTTATATTTTTTTTATAATTCTTTATAAAAAATGAAAATTACACGTTATAAAAAATCACATAAAACTTTAATGTTTTTTGCAACACATTTCAATTATCGTGAACCGTACCAAGTTCTGATCGATGCCACTTTCTGCCAAGCTGCTTTAATCGTAAACCAACACACAACAATAATTGTACCAAAATTTTTAACATAATGATTTTCTCCTTTTTAGAATAAAGTTATAATCGAAGAACAAATCAGAAAATACTTTCAAACAGAAGTAAAACTTCTGACAACACAGTGCATTATTTTGGAAGCAGAAGCATTGGGAGCCCCGCTTACTGGAGCCACAAAAATTGTCAAACAATTTTTCGTGCACAAATGTGGCCATGAAGGAAAACCTGTCACGGCCGCTGAGTGTATTAAACAAATGGTAAGCTTGACGAAATAAAACAAATGAAAATACTCCAAAATGTTGCTTTTAATTCTAGACCAAAGATTCTCGCTATATAGTAGCTAGCCAAGACCGTGCTCTACAAGGAAGTCTACGCAAAGTTCCTGGACGTTGTCTTTTGTACTTACATAAAGCTGCTCCTGTCTTAGAAGCTCCTTCGGATGCTTCCAAAAAATGGGTGCATAAAAAGGCCAACAATCTTTTGCCTCAAGAGGCAGAAAAGAAAATCGATTTTCTGAAACAAAAAGAAGGTTTAGTCAAAATGGAAGCTGATAAGCCCAAACATAAACACAAAGGTCCCAAAAATCCTAATCCTTTGTCCTGTAAAAAGAGTAAAAAACAAATACAATATGAACAACAACAACTACATAAATCTAAATTCCAAGCAAATAGTAGCGCTAATGTACATAAAATTGACGATAAGAGTAAAGCCGATATGAAACCCAAAAGAAAACGGATTAAGCTGGCGGCACATGTTAAGGAAGTTTTAAAGAGTAATAAATAATTTATAGGTAAATTTTCTTGTTAGTGGTACGATAAGGATAGATATTTATAATGAATGTTCGTAATAAAAAGAAAAATATTAAATATTTTTTAATAAATCAATAAATGATATACGATTTTCTATTAACCCCTGTGGGTACCTGCGTATGTTCGAAATAAAAGTTCAGTAAAGATTTATCAGGGGAATCACATAAACATTTTAATTTATCAATCTCGCTGGAGAATTAGAAATATCCCTTTAATACACATCATCCCTGCAAGAAATGTATGACTGAAACTAATACATACAAAATATATTTACAAATACATTTATAAGAATTTAATATTATAACAAACATATGATTGTCATTGATGACAGAAAAATTCATCAACGTTGACCAATAGGGTTGCATTTTTTACATATTTATCATAATTGTTTTTGTAAGGTAAGTAATTTCTGTAAATCCCCGAAAATGGTATATATTGTTTGTTTGAAATTGAAAACAGAGCAAAAATTTTTACTTAAGTAATATAAAATTAAAAAAAACATACTAACTCCTAAAAAAAAGTGAAAAAGTGCTTTTAAAAGAGATAAGTGTTTAATTATTTACACGAAATAAAAAAAAATGAATAAAAGGCATTTTGAAAACTGCCTGTCAAAGGAAAAAAGGACATATGAGTCCAATATAAAAAAATATAAAAAATTAATGGAAAAGTGTTTTAGTGAAAATAGTGATGAATGTCAAAAAAAATAGAGTCAGTGCCTATTGTATCCACATCCGCAGGTTTGTTTGCTGATGAGGTTGCAAGTGTGAATGATGATAGTTTGCTCCCCTTGAGGACCGCTGAAGGCGTGATGGAACTAAAGGAGAAGCTGGACTCCTCTGATTTCGCCCAGGCAATGGTAACAAAAATACGCAATTTAATATACTATATATGTATTTAATTTCTTATTTAACACTTCACAGAATTCCTTCTTCATAAAATCCAAAGGCCTTTCAGATGATGTCGGCAGCGTTATCCGTGCAACATTTACGAATGACCTGTTAGAGCGATACAATTGGGATGGAAGGTGGGAAAAACTTTCTTTGGCAAGCCTCATGCTTGTAAACAAAGTTTTAAGAGGTATATACATGCATGCATATATTTTAATCCCTATAATATTTAATATGTTTCAATATTTTTTAAAAATTGCAGATGTTTTCCAAAAGCAAGGTGCTCTGGAATTTCAGAGAAGTATGATGAAGGCGGTGGAGCGTGCCCTCTATGGTGGGCTCCACAAACAAAGAAAATATTTAAAATCGAAAAAATAGTTTTAAGTTATTTAATTTTCATATTTTTTACTTTAATTCTTTGCCCCTATTGCCGTTCTCAACTCAACTAAGTTTGGTCGTCTGTCAGTCAACCCGACTTTAACTCAACCAAATTATTTTTTGGTATTATGTAGCACAACGATTTTTAGTTGTAATTGTTATGGCGTTGCCGACATGAAATATTGATTTCTTGTTGGCAACACCATGCATTTTATTTGTAAAGTGAAGAAAAAAACGCAAAAAATCAAGTTTTTATAAAATAAAAAGAATGGTTTAAGTGTGGATTTATTTTTTGAAGACGAAAATCATGACGCTAATACAAATGTTCTACGTATACGTAGAAAAATACGCGATGATTCCAATCCTCTTGAACTACCCAGTGCGAAGTAAGAAATTTCCAAAATAAGTAACAAATATGTTTGTATAATAAGTATTATTTTTCATAGAGGCAATTTTCTTTTGCTTAATTTGTAAAAGCTGCTTGTTTATTTCATAATTTTTATAACTGTTTTTCTCCAAATCCTTAATACTTTTTTAAAGTTTAGCTTGTGTCTCGCATTGTTTTCTCAGAAGTTCCAGACGCTCTTGTTCTGGTGATTTTTTTCTTTTCTTGGCTGATGTGTTTATTATGTCAGGTTCATTTGTAACGATTTGTTCCATGTCGAGATTTTGAGGAGTTTCTAAAGCCGGACTTGTTGACGG
Organism: Bellardia pandia; assembly: GCA_916048285.2. NCBI lineage: Eukaryota > Metazoa > Arthropoda > Insecta > Diptera > Calliphoridae > Bellardia > Bellardia pandia. Next base: position 42,420,474 of record OU696530.1, read on the forward strand.
ACCAACGTTTTCAACGCCGAAAGTGTGTCCAGATGGTGCTACTTGGTCATTTAGTGATAACAGCTGGGACACGCAATCCTCAAGTACATTAAGCGGAATTTCTTGTGAAGGAACACCACCTGCTGCTTGTTGGTTTTGTTTATTATTATGTATTAGTTTTTTTTAATACTTGCTTTGTAATGAAACCAAACCTATATGAAGTAAAAATTCTAATAAAATGTCTGTTTACAATAATTAAGATGTCATATACTTACACGTTGCCATTCGAAGAATGTTCTTGTAGGTGGGCCCAAGCTATTCAATTCTATTGTAAATCCTTCCCACGTTTTAGTCATCTCAAATTTTTGCTTTCCTTTAGCAATTTCTGGATTTTTTTCCATCAGCTGCACAAGTCGCTCAAATTGGGCTTTGGTTGTTATTTTTACTGTCTTGCGTATGTGTATTAATCATTTATGGCCGAATTCTCAGTCATTAGTTAACCATTGGTAAACTAATATACTAACGGTTCTTTAACTAATACTTGTTATTCTTATGGCAAACTAAGCATTGCGAATAAAGAATAATTAGTTAAGCCTTTGTCATTAGCTAACTAAAGACTGTGAATTCGGCCATTAATGAATTATATTAAGATCAAAAAACACCTATACTTACGATTTTTCCATTTTTTTTATCTTTTTGTATTATTTTTTTAAAGGAAATGTATTAAAAATTTTATTTAAATCTATAACCGACAAAGACTCAACTGCTAATAAGCAGTTGTGTATATTTATCGTTTTTGTCAACCAAACTCATCCAAAATGGTGAACCGCAATACTATTAAACACAACCAAAAAATCAGCGGCACAACCAAAAAGTCAACTACATTTAAGTTGTGAATGGCAATACCGATTTATGAAAGACGACCAAATTATTAAAAAAGTTGTGAACCGCAATAGGGGCACTTGTTTTCTTTTTAAATTTCAATTTGTTTTCTTTTTAATTTTCAATTTGTTTTCTTTTTAAAATTCAATTTGTTAATTTTTATTTATAATTATATTTATTTCATCTATTTTCTTTTATTTATTTATTTATTCATTTATTTAATCTATTTTATTTAATTTCTTTCATTTAATTAATTTCTACATATTCTAAATTTAATTTTTGTTTTCTTTTTAAATTTCAATTTCTTTATTTTTATTTATAATTACATTTATTTATTTTCTTATTTAATCTATTTTATTTAATTAATTTCCATATTTTTTAAGTTTCTAATATGTAATTTTATTATGTAATTTTAAAATACATATGAAACTAATTGAACAAATCGTGTTTTATTTGAACTGGAATGTCCATCAACGTTGACGAATAAATTCATCACGTTTGATATGTCAGCGATGACCGATATATCCGTCAAGTTTGACAAGTCAGCGGTGACCGATATATCCATCATTGTTGTTTAATCAAATGTGACCAATATTTCTATCAACGCTGATCTGTAAATAGTATTAGAGTGAGCAGTTCAGACATATGTTCTACATACGGTTAAACTTGTTAGTTAAACAGGGCTGCAAGATCACACGTACACAAAAGTTTCCATCATTTTTTTCATATTGGCCTTAAGAAAATGATAGAAACTTTGTTCTACGGGATGACCGATATATCTGTCAGCAATGACGGTCATTTGACCGGTCAAATGACCGTCACTGTTCTTGTAGGGATGATACTTAAGATGATCTTCGATTTTCTAAGTCATCTCAAAGAGTATATCCACATAAAATGTCTTCAGACTTCAGACAAAATTGCTAAGAGTCTAACAATGTAATATTGAACATCTAAAAATACCGCTACTGTGCATCTCTTTTTTTTTACTATAAACTAGCCCTTTAACGACTACGACCGTCTATAGACGGGCATTAGTTGAGTATTAAAAAAAACTGTTTTTTCCGTTTAGCCACTAAGACCGCCTCCAGACTGTCTTCCTTGTTTTTGTCATGGAGCTTTCCAGGAGAATTTTTTATCTGAAATGGAACTGAAATTCGTAACTTGCAGATGAAATACATGCTAGAACAAAAATTTATTTCTGCAATTGGAACGTATTTTCAATTTCAGGTATTTAAGGGCTAGGTTGACGCAGAATTAATCCCTCATATACCTCGTACGATTTAAGTAAGTCCCAAGTCGACCTATATCTTCATATAAGAAACTGGAGCGCTTAATTCTTGTATTAAAAAATCTTTAGCATGTGACTAATACACAACTTCGAAAAACCGTAACGCAATTCTCTCGAAGGCAGCCAAAAAAGGACGGCCTGATAATGGCAATGACGCGCAAGTTCTTCTTCCTCCACCCAGAGCTGAATGTCTGATCTATGACTGAATTACGTTTCCACCAAGGCATATTGATTACCTTGGTTTCCACTGTGCATCTCTGATTAAGCAAATTTAATATTATATCATTTTGAATCTATAATAGGGGAATAATTTTAACACTTGTTGATAAAACACTCTTCAGTGGCAACATTGGTTGTAATACACCACCATCAGAGATGGAAAATTTAAGTTTCTTGGTAACAGAGAATCAAACATGGTGAAATTAAATAAATTCACCTTGGAATCAAAGTTGTTGTAAAAAGGGCCTATCGTATTAACTTTTCCAACTATGGCAGTCAGCGCCGCCAGAAGTAAGATTTTACCTTATTTTTTAAGAGTTTTTGACCGAAAAAAGATTTTAAGATTTTTTTTTTTTAAAAAAAAATTTTTGTTTTGTCTAGACGAAGGTTAGCTTCAATTAAAAAATCTTTCTTGTTCCCATTTGAAAAATTTTAAACTAATCGATCTCAAAAATGTACAATTTAGTATAAGAAAATTATTTTTTGTTGTTATTTTTTGGTTAGTGTTAAATAAAATATGAATTGTTTTTATTATTTATAATAAAAAAAAACTCCTTATTTCCAAAAATAAGATTTTTTCCTGAAAAATAAGACTTTTTTTTGGCGAAATTAAGATTCTTGCTGAAAAATTCTGGCAGCCCTGAAGACAGTCATTAAAGCAAAATAAATATTTTTTGTTGTATTTAATTACAGGATTTACATTATTTAACAACACAATTAATGTCGAAATGAATTCAAAGTCAAGATTAAAAGCTAATTGTTCATCGTCCTGCACAGGCTTTTGCCAAGAATGTTCCCAGTCTAAGAAATTAACTAAACCAACATTAAATTCTGCTCTTCGGCATAAGCAACAAATGGAACAAATACAGAAAACTAAATATGAAGATGATTTGTTAATTCCCACAAAGGTAAGTCTCTAGCATTGAAACGTTGCATGCATTAGTGTTTATTTTATCATTTTATATATTTTAGTATACGACGAAATTAAATTTTGGCGCCAATCACAAACTATTCAGAAATCTTACTCCAATAAATGTTAACGATTCTTTATTGCTGTCAAAAGATAAAATATCAATTCCAAAGAAATATATTCGTAGCAGTGATAAAATTCCAGCACCTGATTTGCTTGATTTCCTTGAAGCAGTTTCACCGCACACCTTCGTTGTGCCAGAACCAGAGATAAAAGTCGACTCTATTGAATATGAATTTGATGTATTAGCCAGTTACAAAGAACTTATCAAATAGTCTAAACTTAAATCATAATTTTAAACTTATTAAAACTTTGTTGTTTTTAAATCTATTCTTTCCAGAAGGGGTTTTTATTCCCAAATTAAGATAAATACACTAAAAATCAAAACGAAGGCTATTTTCATAAACACAGTATGCAATGCAACATTTCATTGCATAGCATTTAGAATATAATTTAAAAACTTTTATCGCATAAAATCTTAAAACAAAAAATTTTAAATTATATTTCTAAATGCTATTATGAACTCTATGCAATGAAATGTTGCATTGCATACTGCGTTTATGAAAACAGCCGAAGCCTCTTTTGCACACATATTTAGTATCAAATTTAAAAATTAAGGAATACATTTGCTGCAGCCTAATGAGGATGGATTGGTTTTCTGAAAAAAAAAAAAAAATATTTTTTATATATACATATTTATATGGATCTTTTCCGACAAGATTTATGACTAGAGGTTTAGGTTTTACTAGGGACTAAAAACAAAAGCGTCGAATCGATATTTTTAATTAAATAATTCTTTACATGACAATTGAATCGTTGTTCCGGAGCAATATGAGCATTCTGGTGTATTTATTGAAAGCTTTTGGACAAGAATGAACGGCGGCAACAATAATCTTGTACGGAATACATATTATAAAATCACAAAAATGACATTAAATATTCAGCAATTTAATGCTAGGAACACAACTGGACGAATCATTAATTTGATTATTGTACTTTCTACAATTTGTTGGACTTGTTTACGACAACTTACCTCCAATAACTTTTAAATAGAAAACCCTATAATATTTAGTTTTCTAAATTTATTATTTTGCTTTAAAATATGTACATAGAATACCTACAATAACTTTTGTACTCCAGAAAAAAAATAAAAAAATTTCGGTTTAGTATTTTTTTCTTATCACTCGAATTAAATGCTTAAATTTTGAACATATGTAAGTATGTACATTTACATATTTCTAAATCAAGATTGGAATTTCGTTTAGCACCTTAAACTTATGGGTAATTATTTTATATTTTACCTTCTCTTATTTTATTCAAAGTATTTTGAGTCATAAATTGTTTGAGTATGACGCTCAGCAGTGTATAACGTGATACATAAGCTAGAAAATTGACTGGAAACAGACCACACCATACCAATTCCATTTTGTTAGCCAAAGCAGTTGCGAATAGCAAACCACATCTTTCAGGTGTTAAACGCTTTTGATTTTTGGTACTTTGGCCCACTTTGCTATTTGGTTTTGCAGTAAAGGCTTCCTGTAAGAAATCGGTGGCAACTGGGCCAGGATTAAAAATGGTTATATCCAAAGATGGATGTTCCATAGCCAAACATCGTATATAGGCATTTAACGCATGTTTAGCACCGCAATAGCTAGCAGAAAAGGGTACCGTGGTTAAGCCAGCCACACTAGAAGTAGCAGCTATATGACCTTTACCACCTGCCTGTTCTATGAAATAGTGCACCACCAAACGACTGAGATGCAGCACAGAAAATACATCCAACTCGAATAGTTGTCTATCCACCTGAATGTCAATGTCTTCCCAATTGGCACGTTGAGATCGGCCAGCGTTATTGACTAAAATGTCCAATTTGCCAAAATAATTCAGTACATCCAGCAAGCACTTGTTGTGATGCTCCAACTTGAGCATATCCATGGGTAATACCAAGACATCTTTAGCCGCCAGTAGCCCCTTTGCTTCTGCTAAGCATTCTTCTTTTACCTCTTTTAAAAGAGCCTCACGTCTGGCCGATAAAACCAATCTTACGCCATGACGTGCCAGATTCAAAGCCAAACCCTTACCTATACCACTAGATGCTCCAGTAATCCAAACCACTTGACCACGTAATGTTGAAATATTAACGCCAAAACGGATTTTCAACCAAAGGGCAACATTGCAGTCCAAAAAGATCCATAGTAGGAAGTATATTACGCAGTATATTAGCACAGATAAACCAAAAATTTCAAAAAAGTTCATACTATGTTACTAATTCTAACTGTTCGGATAGATGAACTGATTGTATGGCTGTGTAAATAAACGAAAAAAATCCAATGAAAATCAACAAAATAAATAAAAATCATAAAACAGAGCTGTTTTTTTTTTATTTAATCAGAGATCTCACAGGTGGCAGCATTTAACAATGAAATACAAAAGTGGTACAATTGTACTTTTTTTGGTACTTTTAAAACAAAGCAAGTGCAATTCATATTTGCAGTTTGCGGCAAATGTTTCGACGTTACTTCCAAGGTTGGCTACAGATTCGCAAGGCTTGGCTAAATAACCGCATTCGATATCGAGTAAAATTTATAGTAGTTTCTTATTTGAGATTATGGCATTCGATATCGAGCAAGAAATTCAGTACATTTTATCATAATTTCGATATCGAAATCATTTTTCGATACGATAGCTCATTCGATCACGAATGCGATAATTTGGCCCCAGTTTATTTATTAATAATTCCTTTACACTATTTAAAAAAATAACTTTTTTCAATTTCTCAAATCAAGTAAACAATATATTTCCAATATTTTCACATATTTTAGCAATTTGCTCATTGGAAGCATATTCTGCCGCCAATATAGCATTACCAACAGCTATAGTTTCCTTTACGGTCTTTGCTTTAATCCAGATGCGTCCATTTAAGCCCACAGCAATTTCAAAGGGCATTTCTTTTGTCAAAGCCGCTAAAAGTGGGCAGTCTTCCCTTAAAATCATACGTGCTAAATTTAAACTGCAATTGAATACGAATCCTTCTGAAAGCACTCCCAGCTTTCCCTTTTTACCCACTGAGTTGACACACACCAGCTCGGGTTCGAAATCCTTACTGGCCACTATAAGACGGGCATATACCAAATCGCCTGTATTAACATCCGGTCTATTTTTCTTTGTGGCCTGTTCAAAGGCCAAATAGGAAAGGGAGGCTTGTTCACAGCCTCCTATATCCACGCGGAAGATATCTCCTGCCTTGGCCGTTACTACGCCAATGACTGATTCACCTCTTACTGGTACATATCTTCTTTGATAGCTCTCCACCCAAAATGTGTTGGGTTCTTTGTGTTGTAATGTTCCGGCTTTGCAGGCCATAACTTGTTCGTCATGTCGTCGTAGACCGGGTCCCAAAATAACTTTCTTTGTTTTAGCCATCTCTTCAGCGGCTGATATACGATCACCAGGCATTACAATTTCTGTCATTTTTGTTTATTTTTTATTTAATTTTAACTTAAATCGTTGAATTTATTTAAACACACGTGAATATAAAAAAGTAAAACCAAAACCACAGAGCTTAATATGACCAAAACAATATTTCTGGTAATGCCATATGTTAGAAAATTAAGTGCGCCAAGATAGCGTCGACAAGATATTGTTGATTTTAGTAATTTAAAAACCGGGAAAGTCAAATATCGGGCAAATAAAATACACAAATATTGGGCATTTTTAAGTAATAGCGTAGACAGACGACAGTTTCTGCATTTAAACAATTATTTGTTTGTAATACTATGTTTCCACGACGACTTGAATCACCTGCTTCGCCTTCTGAATCATGTTTATGAATCATGCTGTTTACATGACTAATAAACTTGATTCGATTTGACAGTTGTCTTTAATAAACAAATAGAATAAAAAAAAACAGAATTTACAATTTGTGGAAAATAATTTTTTTTAATGGACAAACAAAAGTGAGTGGATATTAGTTAGCTTATTTGAAAAAAAAAACGTACGTTCGTACGTATTTACTTTTTTTACTTCCAGCAACAAGAAAATAATTTGCTTTGTTTACAATAATATTAAATTTTTACAGCTAGTGCAGATAAACTTGCGATAAAAATTAGAGAAGAGTGCAATTATTCGTGCAAAAAATCCGCTGGACAGTTTTCCAGAAAAGTGGATTTTTTGCACGGAAGGCGTTTTAGATACCTTAGATGATGTACTTTCTAGAACTACTTTCATAATCTATATAGGTAGTTGCTTGACGTCGCCTGTATTCCATGAAATATGAAATCCCATATTTATCTGACTATTTTCAACCAACTTTTCTTATAAAATATTTTTTATTTTTTTAAATTAAATTAAAATTTAAATTGTGTTCTGAATTCCTAATGCTATTGTTTGTGTTTTTATGATTTTCCATTGAAATACTTTGCGTATTTTTAAATTCCCATTTTTCTGAATTCCCAAAATCACTAATATATTTTGGCGTTTTTGACGCTAAAAATCGACGCTATCTTTGCGCACGTAATGGCAAAGAGGCGATGCAATTAATTGCATGCAATTTTTTCCATTATCTTTTAAAATTGCTACGTACAATGTTGTGCACTTATACGATGCAATTTTACGTGCAACAAATCATGAAATTTTTTGACGTTTAATTACACATTCCTCTTTAGTTTTTCATTCGCAGCAAAGAAAACAAAATTTTAAAATATAAATATATGTAATGCATATACAAAAAAATATATGTACATATTTTTGTATATAAAATAACATACATACATATACTACATAAATACAATATACAAAAATTTTAGAAAATATAAAAAATGGAAGATTTTAATACAGAAGAAGTAATTGAAAATTTTCTTGCGCATTAATTTTTATGACGCACACTTCAAAGCACAGAGTATACTCTGTGCTTCAAAGTCAGAATAAGAATAAAACAAAATAAGTAAAACACAAACGATGGTAAAAGGAAATGTCAAAAAATTGCATGACAAACGAAAGCCTTGCAACTTTTTCTACCCCTCTTGCTGCTCTCCCCCGTTCGCCGACAAACATCAATTGCATGCAAAATTGCATCGTCTAAAGGGCCTCATAGATATGCAAAATCCTGATAAATAATAATATGAGTTTCATAGTGATTTAGAACCTGAAGTTTATTGGGCAAAAGTTTGACAATGTTAAAAAAATTAGTAAATTTTATTTTTTTGCCATTTTCAAATGCTTGCGTTTTTAAGTTTTAATAAAATGTAACGTAATTTGGTAGGTATTATGTATATGATTTTATTCAAATCGAGTAATTTTTGAATATTGCTGATGGCAACACTGCAAAATTCCATACATATGTATAACAAAAACAATAACCACATCATACTCTCTGGAAATACAAAAAATATTACCGGTAGCATTCTCTCTTTTCACCTTGCTCAAGGTCATTAATAAAAACAAACCACCCGCCCGCAGAAGAAACATTTATGGATTGATTTTTTTGTGGAAAAAGAGGCCTATATGCATACACAATTTTATCCTAACGCCAACAATTTTATAAATTTGTATACTTCTCTTGGAAGGCAAAAACCATGAGCAGTGATGCCAAAAGTAGGGAATTTTCCCTTTTTGTAGGGATTTTTTTTTGAAAAATTTCAAGCGTAGGGGAAAAAGACAGATTTTTTTAAGGTAAAATGTAGGGAATTTTTAAAATATTAGTTATTATTTAAGTTTTATATCAAAATGCGCAAAAAATGTCAGTTTTCTCCACAAAATTTAGTTTTTCATGTATCACATACAATTTTTCAGCAGAAACTATATTGTAAATCCTAACAATCTGACAATCATCAGTGATTAAAATCAGAAACTTACAGTTATCATTACATAAGCGTGTGTGTGTTGTTTTATTATAGAATGTGCTTTGTTGAACTGTAATTGATATTCCTAAAATTGCAAAAAAAACGCTTCAAAATTAATAACTAAAATAATTATTATACATAATTGGTTTTTTATATGTAAGTGTAAAAATAAAAACATTTAATGGAAGAGAAAAAAATAAACATATATTCCTTAACTAGGACGACATTTTAAACTGCGGTATTAAAAAAAGGTGTAAAAACAGCGCGAGAAGCTTGTGATTTTTTCCTGTGAATGTTGGTAAGTTCATGTACTTGTATAAAAACTTTTTTTATGTAGTTTATTGTATTTTTTGGAGGAACCCCAAAGACTTCCTTTAAAAATGAAACAATTTTTAAAGAAATGGAAGCAGCAATGGGCGGCGTAAATAAAAATATTTTCCAGTTCCAGAGTGGTTGACAATGGAGTATAACTTCTCCACTCTTTAAAAACAGCTTTTTCCTCAGCATGACGTAGAAAAATTTTGGGCTAACATATGCAAGCCCAGAAATTTTAATGGGAAGCTTTTGTTTCCCAATTTTGTCAAATTGATATGGATTATATTGGCCTTACCACATGCTAATGCGGATGCTGAGCGAGTATTTTCTGTAGTTACAGATGTGCGAACAAAAAAAAAAAACGAAATAAACTAAGTCTAATATAATTAGAACTCACATGCAATGTAACGCTTTATACTGCATTAGTTTTAAATGTTTGATATATACTCAAAGTACCTATATAATTAAAGTTTTAATTATAAAATGATCATTATTTTAATATCTTTAGTAACTATGTGCAAAGAATTTATAACTGTTTTTTCTTTACTTTTGTACCTTTTATGTATATTAATATATTTTTTTGATATTAATTAAAAAACAATAATTATAAATTATTTTATTTTAATATGTATTTAGAATGTACAAATTATTTATTTTCAGTTTATTTTTGTTTTTAGTTTTTTTTTTAATTAAAAATCAATTTATTTGTTTTTTACCTGTTAAAATAGATATGCCATTTTTAAAATGTGCCGATATTATGTACTTATATGTGTTTTTTGCTGATAATAAAAAATGAAAAAAAAAATGTAGAGAAAAATGTAGGGAAAAATGATTTGGAATTTAAAAAATTTGTTCTGGCATCACTGACCATGAGACGTTTTGTATCTTTTGAGCAAAGCCAAAGAGAAAAGCGAGAAAAACGACAAAGGGGCACGTAACTTATGTTAGGAACAGCACCTGTCGCCCCGTACGCCACTGCTATCTAAATAACAAACAATTTTACTAGAAGATTGCTGGTTCGAAAATGTTAAAAAATGTATTTTGTGTGATTACTCGTAAATACTCAGTATTAGTCGCTAAAGAGTCGTTGTTGTGTATAAAACAACTTAAGTTTAGTTCTGTCGTTAATTCACTGCAAATAAAAAGATACAAGTAAGTTGAAAAGAAAAAACAAATAGTGGGCAATAAATAATAATTATTTTTGATTTGTGTGTTTTTTTATATTTATAATTTAATTACTTATCTTTGAAAATTATTGCGGCCGGTATTATTAAAATTTGTGTTTTTGAAATATATTTAAATTAATAATTTGAGTGCAAAATGGTACATAAAAAAGTGTGTTGAAATGAAAAACTATGCGATTAGATAACAATTTTCTTAACATTTTCCTTAAAGTATTTGAAATTTTAAAGTTAAATTAATTGTTTTTTATTTATTCACTAGTCATAATTATGACGGGTAAAAAAAATGGTTTGTTTGAAATGTGTTTTAACCATTTGACCTCTAACTAAACCTTAGAGGTCGTTTGTTTTAGATTTGATTTACTTATCAAGAATTAGTATGTATGCTTTTAGTAATTAAAATTTAAAGTGAAAGTAGGTAGGTATGTATTTATTATTTTTAAATTTTTCTATTTTTTATTTAAACATTTTTTTTTAGCAATTTTTTCATGCAAAGTTATTTTTGATATAATTTCAATTATTTTTAGTTTATCCCTTATATTCTTCATTTCTTTTTTCACTTTCTACAATTGCCTCTTCCTTCAGTTCTATTTTAGCTTTTTGAATTTTTTTGATCAACTTTTGTTCATTCAGTTGCTACATTTTATCTACTCGTTTTATTTCCAGTTTCTTTTAATTTTTAATTTATTAAAGAAAGAGGAAGAGAAAGAAAAGTACACTTTAATTGCTCCTCTGGTGCATTTGACAATAAACAATCAAGAAAGAGATATAGCAAGACATGCAAGTAAATAGGCGTTGCCAGATTCAGAGAAAATAAATAAAGGGCAGTGAGAACCTTTAAAGTAGTAAATTCATTTACGAATTAAATTTCTTTATTGTTAAAATTAAAAAAAAATGTAAAAATTTGTTTGATTTGACTAAAGTTTTACAAATTATATTTATTATTTTAAATTCAATTAAGAAAATAATTATTTTAATATCTTTAGTTGGCGATAATTTAATTTAGAAAATATTCCAATATATAAATTTTTATAAGGCTGACGTTATTATATACTCTATATTATATATTTGTGGACATAAAAATAGGTGCGAATTTTTATTTTTCTAAAATATGGCACAATTTAAAAAATGTCTCCCTAATAAATAACATATCTATATGTATATAATATACACAATTATGTATATGTATATAAAAAGATAAATCTTTTGTGTTCTATATACGCACTTTTTGAATAAGAACGCAAACATTTTTGGATTTTTTTTTTGTAATTGAAGGTACATTAATTTGAAATATTTTTTTTTCTAACCATTTTTTGTATTTAATGCCAAAATAAAAGTAATAATCATTTTAAATACAGGAAGCATACATTTCCTTTACATATTAGTTAAAACGCTTATTTTTAACAAAAATAATATTTAGAGTAAAATAATATTTAGAGTATAATAAATCTAACTATTTAAATTCAACGTTATTTTTTTACAAAACCAAAAATGAAAGCCATAGATATACTTTTTAGAGTAAACACTTAATTTTACTCCGAATTGCCCCTCTAGTGGTACATAAAAAGGTCATAAAAAAATACAGCTTATATTATTTAAGATGTATATATTTCACAAAAAGCCAACATTAAAATCTAGAATTAGAGCCACAAATATTTCGTTAACTAATATAAGTGTGTACATTCAAACATTTTATATGACATTTTAAGGACAAATAGGAAACATATATTTAGTTATAAAAAACCGCCTATGCGCAGTACAGCAACTAATTACTGGCTTTAAAGGCTTAACAAAGTCACACACATTGTGTGGTATACAAAAAAGTATTTACAAGTACAACATAATGTAATTTTTTAACATAAACCCTAACAAAAATAATTCTAGCTTTTAGATATTAGCATTAATTAAATTAAATAGCTCTAGGTTACTGTTATCTTGATAAGAAACTTTGATTAAAATAATTATGTTTTAACAATTTATATTTATTGTTTTTTTTTATCTGTTTTTGTAGGTACAAAATGCCAATTAAGACTATTTTTGCTCGTCAAATCTTCGACTCCCGTGGTAACCCCACTGTTGAAGTCGATCTCACCACTGAATTGGGCCTTTTCCGTGCTGCCGTACCATCTGGTGCCTCCACCGGTGTCCACGAAGCTTTGGAATTACGTGATAATGACAAGAAGAGCTATCATGGCAAGAGCGTTTTGCAAGCCGTTGGCCATGTCAACAAAACTTTGGCTCCCGAACTCCTTAAGGCTGGTTTGGAAGTTACCGAACAAGAAGCCATCGATAACTTCATGTTAAAACTGGACGGCACTGAGAACAAGAGCAAATTCGGTGCTAACGCCATTTTGGGTATTTCCTTGGCTGTCTGCAAGGCTGGTGCCGCCAAGAAGGGTGTACCATTGTACAAGCACATTGCCGATTTGGCCGGCAACAAGGACATCATCTTGCCCGTACCCGCTTTCAATGTCATCAACGGTGGCAGCCACGCTGGCAACAAATTGGCTATGCAAGAATTCATGATCTTGCCAACTGGTGCCACCAGCTTCACTGAAGCCATGAAGATTGGCTCTGAAGTCTACCATCACTTAAAGAAGGTCATCAAGGACAAATTCGGCTTGGATGCCACCGCTGTCGGTGATGAGGGTGGTTTCGCTCCTAACATTCAATCTAACAAGGAAGCTTTGAGCCTCATTAGTGACGCAATTGCTTTGGGTGGTTACACCGGCAAGGTTGAAATCGGCATGGATGTTGCTGCTTCTGAATTCTTCAAGGATGGTGTTTACGATTTGGACTTCAAGAACCCCAACAGCGACAAAGCCCAATGGCTTGCCCCTGAAAAATTGGCCGATTTGTACCAAGAATTCATCAAGGGCTTCCCCATTGTCTCCATTGAGGATCCCTTCGACCAAGATCATTGGGATGCCTGGGCTAAACTTACTGCCGCCACCAGCATTCAAATTGTCGGTGATGATTTGACTGTCACCAACCCCAAACGTATCCAAACTGCCGTCGAAAAGAAGGCCTGCAACTGCTTGTTGTTGAAGGTCAACCAAATCGGTACCGTCACCGAATCCATTAAGGCCCATTTGTTGGCCAAGCAAAACGGCTGGGGCACCATGGTCTCTCATCGTTCCGGTGAGACTGAGGATTCCTTCATTGCTGATTTGGTTGTTGGTTTGTCCACTGGTCAAATCAAGACTGGCGCTCCTTGCCGCTCTGAACGTTTGGCTAAATACAACCAAATTCTTCGTATTGAAGAAGAATTGGGAGCTAACGCCAAATTCGCCGGCAAATCATTTAGAAAACCACAATAAATTGCTTAAAAAGAATAAGCATAAATCATTGTTACTAGACATTTATTCCAACATCTGAAACAAAACAAAAAAAAAAAACACGCTAAACACGGACCTATGTTAAGCTTGATTATTTAACAAATAAAAGAAAAATTTTATTTTTAATTTAAGAAGGATTAGGATTAACATTACTGTTGTTTCTCTCATTTAACGTGACTGAATATTTTTTTAATTAATTTAAACGCGATTTCAATAAACATTATTTTTATGTAAATATGCTTAAAGAGATTGTTAGTTTTTGTTTAGTTCCAGCACAAAGAAATAATTATGCAAATGAGGGAACTTCGTGTATATAATCTAAATACTTTTTAATTTCTAAATTATCGATGTTTATTTAAATACACTACAATATTTATTATATAATTATCTATGTAGTTCTATACAAACATAAATATATGTATGTAGTTCGTTTTCAAAATCAATACAATACAAAACAAATTTTGGAACGGTCAAAATTGTATCTAACGGGTTACAGTGGAAGTACAGGATGTTCCCCAATAAGACACACATAAAATTTGTTAATTTTTAATCAGTAGATTTAAGTATTTGGTTATTTGTCTGAATTCAAACAGATGAGTAATTATTAATAAAAAACAATAAAAAATTTAAAAATGGTGTTTATTTTTAATAAATAATCACCCCTATCGTGAATAAAAATTCCACGTGAAATTTGTTCACTTTTATTTTTTTAACATTGAATTTAAATAGAAAATGTGAAAAGTGAACAAATTTCACGTGGAATTTTTATTCACGATAGGGGTGATTATGTACCTATTAGCAATCAACCCTATTCTGAATTTTGATTACGTCTCCGCATTCAGTTACGCTACGAACGAAAATTGGTATTCAAACAAAAACTGAATCGAAAGAACAAGAAGAAGACAACAATGTTTACAAAACCAATTTGTTACTATGATATGTGGAATAGATACAAAGAAATGAGCAAGTTTGTTACTATTTTAATAAACAAAAGTCACAACAAACAATAAAAATAGGAAAATAAAAAAATTTGTGCGATTAATAAGGAGAAATAATAAAAATAAAATAATGCAAAAGACTTGTGAGTTAATAATAATAAAAAGGCAATCATTTTTGTATTTGAAGGAGAAATGGAATCCATAGCAGTGGCTTTATTGGTGGAAACGGAGAACAACGTGACTCAGAACACATAGGTAAAGCTTGAAAAGAAAATACCTGAACTTCCTCCTTGGATCGTTTATGGTAGCCCCAAGCAATATCCTGTTTTGTTGACATTAAACTTGCCAACTTTTCGTATTGCTCTGATGTCGTTGTTTTTGACCTGGAAAATAAATAAATAGGCTGCGTTCCTGTTTGTAGTGACAGTAATTCAAAACTCCTTCGTTCTAGCATTACACATTTGTTTTACCATGTTCTTTGTTGCTGCATATCACCTCTTGATTGGCCGTACAACAAAAATTTATATAAATCACTTTTTAAACATTTTATATGTACTTACATTTTTATTTATTCATTTATTTGTAATATTAAGGCTTCTCGACCAAAATAAAAATATATTACATAGTAAAAAAAACTACCTGAAATTTTAATGTAATTACACACTTTTTAAGTTTATAAAAAGAGCAATCGAAAAAATTCCGTTGCTAAAATATAAGCGTAGAAAAACGTAACTACGATCGTAATTCAGAATACATACAATCGAAAGAAACGTAGCGGAATCGAAACTCTGAATACCAAATTTGCCAAACGGAGAAAATTTCGATTCGAATCGAAAGTCAGAATAGGGGTGATTATGAAGATTTTCTTTTATTTTTATTTTACATATTTCTTATATTTTTTTTCGACCTTTTTAATTAATATTTCAGTAATTTTTCAAGCTTAAGGTCTTTTTTTCATTACAACAAATATTTTTTAGAAAATAAAAAAAGACCTTGAGCTTGAACAATTACTGAAATATTTTTATTTTACTTTTTTGCTAAAAATATTACATTTAACTATTACACAAGTGTACTGTCCTTTTTCACACATCTGGCAGCCTTTTTTTTACATATTTATTTATATTTTGGCAACTCTTACCAACTACTGTTACATTTATGCAGTTCCTCTTTCATTTTCATCTTTAGTGAATGTGTTATTAGTGAGTTGCTTAGAAAATTGTAATTATTTTAGTCTGTGGTAATTATACCTATAGTGTTTTATTAATGTTAATAAAAAAAAAGCGTGCTATTTTTTAAAGGAGTGAATTTAAATCACAAAGTTACTTTGTGCTTTAAATACTTTGTATTTTGTTGAATAGTTAATGTGAAGGAGTTTTAATGATGCAGTTTCTTATTGATAGCAACAAGTGAAAAATTGTCTGTCTTTTTCCCACTCATTTAAAGGAATATTGAAATGTGTTTAGTCATAGAAGTTCCAAGACAGACACAGACAAATTTGCAGAATCATGTTTAATTGGAAAGTGTAAGTTACTTTATATACATTTTAAAAATTATAGTAGGTATTTTCTGTTGCTATGAAATTAATAATTATTGATTATTATATTTTTTGGCATTAATAAGTAATAATAATAATGCATTATATATTATTTATTTGATTTTCCAATATTGTGTAGTTTAAAAATTTGCTATGACTTTAAAGCGTGTAATTTTTTTTATCAATTTAAAATGTCGGCGATTCACTAACAAGAAGTCAATAAATAATTGTTTAATAACATTTAAGGAAAATAAAAAAACTATATGTAATGAAAAAATATACATATGTAGTATATTAAACTCGTGATAACATGGGGCAAGCGTCCATCTTTAATAGTCAGGCTATTAGATGGTCGAATAAAAAATAGTTAGAAATAAAACATTTTGTTGGCTCATATGTATATGAAAATATAAAATTGAGATTTCTGAAGTTTTATTATTAATAGTGTAGATGGAAACAATCCCTAGTAATACATGACAGAATTTAATTTTTTTAATTTTGTGGGGATTTTAAAATGTTTGACATTTAAAATAAGTTCTGGAATTGATAGTAGAATTATTGAACTTATTCTTTAAATTATATCTAAAATAATGGTGTAATAATTCCTTTGAATAAAATCTCGTAGATTTTAATGTTAGGTATCATTTATGTATTGGAAAATCAAAAGACTTAGTTTTGACAATTATAGTAAATGAAAAACAAGTAAGAAAGTATAGTCAGTCAAGCCCGACCATATAATATATATATATGTATGTATGTAAATGTTTTAAAACAGTTTTTTTTTAGGAATGAACACTATGAACACTATATTGATTATAGACCGATCATTTAAAAATTTAGTGGAATGACTTATGTGCATATAAATATTTTTTGTGTTAAATTTTATCTCGATATAGGTAAACACTTTTAAAAACCACTTTCAAAAACTTTAAGAGAATATTATTTCGAACTTTTTATATTTATATATTAGAGAAAATTCTTAATTAGGCTTGAGTTCGTTTTTAATTAATAGGTAACTCGAAGAATACCATTGTGAAAACTATATTTTTCTTAGACAAATGGCACACTGAAATGCATTTTCTGCCCTGCCAAGGGCTTCATCAGCAATGTTTTTTGTCCAAGATCTACTCGTAAACATCATCTATTTAACTCACAATTTTTTGAGAAATAGAATTTGGGAATTAACATATTTCTTATTACATGTTATAAGTTAGAACGAAATTTACTTATGTTTTACAAATGTGTGTGTATCTTTGTTATTATTATTAATATACATTTTTGTATTACTACAAATTTGTTGTTACTTTTGCTGCGTCCACCGTCGGTTGACAAATCAGCAAAGTATGTTGTTGTTGTCATTTCTCCTTTATGGTAGATTCTTTGTTGTTTTGTAACTATGAAACACCGGAGATGGGATGACAACTTTTTGCACTGGTCCTGTGTGTTTGTTGATTTTTAGAGAATATTATTTCGAACTTTTTATATTTACATATATATTAGAGAAAATTCTTAATTAGGCTTAAATTCGTTTTTAATTAATAACTCGAAGAATACCATTGTGAAAACTATATTTTTCTTAGACAAATGGCACACTGAAATGCATTTTCTGCCATGCCAAGGGCTTCATCAGCAATTCTATTTCTCAAAATGGTGAGTTAAATAGATGATGTTTACGAGTAGATCTTGTACAATAAACATTGCTGATGAAGCCATTGGCAGGGCAGAAACTGGATTTCATTTTCATAATAAAAACATCTGATTGAAAAAGAAAATACATTATATTGTAAACTTTTAGTAAAAAAAAATGGAGACACAAAAACAAATTTTATTATATTTTACATACAGATCTGAAAAAAAACAATCGGAATTAACATTTTTGCGTAAAAGAAAACAACAGCATTTGTTAAACATAAGGTTTCACAAACTTCTGCAAATGTACTACACACTATTATTATATAGGAGGTTGGAATGGACACCCGTAAGTATGGGAAATATATGGCTATTCCTTCTACATCATCAAAGCTCTCCAATGTGGTCTCCCCAAAGTGTTATTAAAAGAGCTTCTTCGTTTGTATTCCACTGCTTCTTCTTTTTGTAGGTACGTTTTCTGTAAATTAAGCTCGCTTGTAGCATTACAGTTTATATTAATATAATAATTTACATAGGTACCCCTTATTTATTACTGGTTTATCCATTTCCACAAATGTTTATTTATTTATTTAGTATACGGTGTAGTTTGCAGCAAATTTATTTAATATCCCGCTCTTTATTATTTTTTTAAATTTATTTTTGTGCAACTGTCAAAATTTTCTTGTTCAGTGCTGTATTTTTTAGTACTTTAGTATGAAATTCAGAGCTGTATTGCAAGATTTTGCCAAAATCTCGTGACGAACTAGATTTTGTATGGGAAATCTAGTAGAAATGAACAAGATTTCGCTCAAAATCCCTTAAGTACTAGGTGTAAATGTTGTATTAGTATTGTTAAAATTACAATGAAGTAGTCATTACCACAACAGAGTTGGGTTGCCAATAGGCAAAGCAACTGACATGCAAGTTGTTATTATGTAAGGCAACTTTCGTGTTTAATCTGTTTTTCGAATTTTCGAGTAGAAAACATTTATATGTTAAAAATATAAATAGTTTAACAACAAAATAACTAACATTTAAAATTTGCCACTTGAAATAAAAATCAAAGCAAACACAAATTCTCGGTTGCCGTATTCATAAAAAATAAGTAGGTTAGAATTTTCTTAAAGTAATTTTTTATGAATAAGGGCATTATTCTATATTTAGTTATTAAATCTTCTTCTAGCTTCTTTTCGAACAAATTAAGAGATGACATCATGGAATAGCAAGTTTTTACGTTAAGTCTGTTAGAAAGTTTATTTTTAGCAGTGTTAACTTCGAAAAAACTCTTTCAGCTGAAGCACTACTATGAGGCAAAGTAAATATTGAGCATCGAATTTATATAAATTCGAATAAATATTTTCATCAAAAAATAGATTTATTTTTTTTTAATTTTCCAATTTCAAACCAAGTGGCCTCATTTCTACAACAATACAAAAAAAACAACATGTATTTTCTTGTTAGAAATTGTTGGGTATAACGATAATTTTAATGTAAAAAAATAATTTGACATTTACATGTATGTATACCTACCAAAACAGTGCAATCAGCTATTGCATCATGGTATTGTATTATCGGTTTTATATCAGTGTTGTTATAATAGTAAGTAAAATATTTAAATTGTAGCATGAATAGATTTAAAATTATAGAAAAGGGTACTGAAAAAAGGGGCATAAAAAGTGGCAAAGACCTCAAAAAAGGGTCAATTTTATCACAACGGTAACGTTGTACACAGTTAATTTACAGTTTGAGAACGCTTCCATGTTCACTCAACTATGACTCACAATTAACTCACCCTGAGTGGCCCTGTTTGTTCTATTTATACACTAGCGCCATATTCTAGTAATTTCCGTTGACATCTAGAGACGATAATCCGAAGTTCATTTTTATAATGTTCAACCAAAGCTAAAACTTTATGTTGCCATACAGCTCAACTATGTTAATAAGAGCATGTTATCAACAATATTTGTATATATGTTGGTAATCATGCTGTATGTTGATATTAGCCGTTACAAACCATTAAATTTAAATTGCCATACAATTTCGTAACAATATATTTAAAAATATACCTAAAAACGCGTGTAAATACGATCGTACATTTAAATTCAAAAACTTTTGGTAATTATAAATTCATGCAGATAACAGATATACTACAATATACACAAATTAAATTCTAAATTTTGTTGGTATTATTTGTTAATGATTAAAAATCCGTTTCACGGTTATTAGTTTTCAAGGTAAACAATTAATAAAATTAGTCAATTATTGCATTATTATTTTTTGTATGTTTCCAAAAACAAACAATCAGTTTTACCACAATTGCCCAAGTGATACCTTCGAAAATAGTTTTTTAATTTCTTTCAACAAAAAATATATATACATACATATATATAAAAATATGTTTTTTGATCTGTTACAAGGATTGTTTCAACTCCTCTGGAGCTTATTACCATTTGGTAAGTTATATTTGTATGGAAAGGGACCTTCAGTGATTCATTGAATGAAATCAAAAACAATTTGCCTATGTTATTAGGTGGTGGCGGTGATGACGATGATGACAATGCTGATGGTTCTGAGGAATCCTAATTAAAATTTCACACCTTGTCAAATATAGTCATGCCTGAGTTAGTTTATTTGAAAAAAAAAACAACAAATAATAATGTTTAAAATAGTTAATTTTTCATATAATCTCACATTTCAGTGTATAGCTTAATAAAATTTACAACATGTTGAATATTTTCGAAATGTTATTTCTATTTTTCCAAGGTCTTACTAAGATTATTAAGGCCATTACAGAACCTCCCAGTGAGTACTTGAGTTTTGTTAAAAATCATCTCATATACATATTTAAATTTATTGATTGCTTTTAGCTTCTGGCGATGAACCTGATTCCGATGAAGTTGAAATTATATCCACTTGATATAGGTTATTTTTTTTTATTGTTAAATTCAATATATTTTATTCATAAGTTTATATATAATTTTATTTATATAAATATATGTTGTTTTAAATACATTGTTTTATATAGTAAATAGCTTTTTACAGTTTTGTTTTGCAAATTTTTTTGTTTATAAGTTAAAAAAACATTAAATAATAGTAAATGTAATAGTGAATAAAATTAAAACGATATTTGCTTTTTGGGCGATTTATAAGAATAAAAGATCTCTTTTTCAAAATAATTTATGTTTCTTTTTCAATTCTTGCTTCTTCCAACCGGGCAAATCATCGAATTCCCAAAATGACATGTTGAATAGGGATACAAAATCATCGTGGGTTAAGTGGACCTGTAAGAAGAACAGTTAAATAAAATCTACATTATTTATGTTTAATTTCCTGAACAATTAACATCGAAAGATTTGGCATAAATTGACTAAAAAATGTATTTTCTGCAAATCTAGACTTTTGATTTTTTTTTATTAATATGTGATAAACCCGTAGAGCTGTCAAAATACCGCTTCTGAAACACCATGTTCAAGGAAACAAAGGTCTTTTTGCACACAACACAATTTTCATACTCCAATATAGGTATTCAATAAAGTGGAGTTGAATTATACATAGTGACAAGTTAGAAAAAATGTTCTCACGTACGAAAACTTTATAAAAATGTAACACATATATGGGTTAATCCGAAAATTTTTAAACCAAAGGCAGAAATTTAAGGTTGCTCAAAATCCAAATGTTTGTTAATGGAATAATAGGATACATATTCAAGCTTCAAAATATATAAGCAATAAGGTTTTACGGTGGTTTGTTTGTTCTTGGCAGAGGCTAACCTAAACGTACCTCTTGCTTTCATTTATTCTTGTAAAAAAAGTGTATTTTCCATGGTCAAAAAAGTGGACAAAACAGTCGTTTCAATATTTAGCGTTTAGCAAAACTTTAATTTGTTTAATTTTCTTTTATTTAAGATAAAAATCATATTTGTAAGTTATCTAATATATATTAATAATTTGAACTGAAAATGGGTACACTGTGTGTAACGTCCGTAACGGAAAATCGGGTTTTTTAAATTTAACCGAATGAATTTTAATAATTTTGATTTCCAAACTAGCTTTATAAACAGAGTTTTTTATGCACTTTAATCTGATAAAAAAAAAAAGAAATACCTTTATTACACTTTTTTTTAAATATAAATGACAAAGTGTCTAACGTCCGTAACGGCATGAAAATACCCAAAAATTTTATTTTAATATTATAAGGTTTATAATGGATTTTCACCTGCTGAATCTGAATCTGGGCTTAGAATTGCTCTAGGTTGCCGAGAATCCGAAAAACTTTACCGCAAAGTAATAACAAGTGTGTTTAAATAAGATGCGATCCGCCAATCTGCAATTTAAATTGAGATGAATTTCAAATTCTTCTGAACCTAAAATAATTCCTGAAAATCAATAATTAGTAATTAATAACCATGTTGTAAACCGCAACCCCCATGCCCCCTTCAAATATTTGGTGGTACGCCCATGCATACAATGTTTACGTACTGGATTTTCCGTTAGAAATTTTTAAGAAATTCTTGCTTTGATCTCAAAATTTTGCCAAACTTCATTTCAATTATAAACGCGTGTGGTGACAAATATATTCGTATTAATTAAAATGAGTTCAAATGCAGACAGAACAAAAAATTTGTTAAGCGAAAAGTTTGGCAACTAGTAAAAGCCCAAAATCTCATCTTAAAAAACGCTCGAGATTTTCACAAATTAGCAAAAAATATATAATTTAGGTTAGTAAAAATTATGTCAAAACTACATCTGACGAAATATCAAAACCATTCATAAATGAAAAAAATATTCCAGCACTTAAATCGTATCATTATTTTTCGGGCTTTTCCAATGACAATACTATAAAAGTAGCTCGAACAGCTGGGTCTATTAAGCATAAGATACAATGCTAAACATTTAAAGAAATAAATGAATATAAGCTAATACAAGAGTAATGAAATATTCTATATTTTTTTTGCAACTAATAAATTAATCACCCCTATCGTAAATAAAAATTCCACGTGAAATTTGTTCACTTTTATTTTTTTAACATTGAATTTAAATAGGAAAATGTGAAAAGTGAACAAACAAGTGCCCCGATAGACTAGGCGATAGTTTGCCGAACTATCAGTCAGAGGGTGCAGGTTTGATTCCTGCCAAAGACTCTGGGTGTTTTCTGCAGATAAGACAAAAAGCTTCGCAGTTTGTGTTTGTTAATTATAAAAAACTGACATCCGAACAACTTGTTACTTCCTGGTGGTTATAATAAAAATTTCACGTGGAATTTTTATTCACGATAGGGGTGAATAATTAAAAGTTTAAAACGATTTTGAAATACATGAATGTTTTTTATATACACAATTTGGTTCCATGGAAAAAGTGTAACGTCTGTAACGTAAGGTCCGTAACAGACAAAAATTAAGATTTTTGTTTCACGGGACTACTTAGCCTTCTTTTCTAAGCTGGATTGATATGGTCATATATTCCACTTAATTTTTTGCATTTGGACTTTTTTTGTTTGTTATGCAAAATTAGCTAAAAAATGTGGAAATGCACATAAGCCTCAAAGTCGACTTCCATTTTCCATTTTTTGTAACGTCCTTAACAGAACTTTGCGCTAGCATAACTCTTTTTCAAAAATAGTTAACCTTTAAGTTTAAAACAAGTTTTAAAGTACTCCCTAATAACTGCATTTTTCAAAAAATTTCATGAAAATTTTCCAATGTGAACGCCAGCTGTGTCAATTTTAACAAGCAAATTTGCGTGCGAATGTAACGTCCGTAACGCAGGATTAGCCCATATGACTTTGAACGGTATTCATAGATACAGTCTAAACACAGAAGTTTCAGAGCCTGTAAAATGCTTCTATCGGAACACCATATTCAAGGAAACAAAGGTCTTAATAGTTAAGTCACATAACATAATTATCACACTCCAATTCCATAACTAAAATAGAGTTGAATTTTACCCCAAGATAATTTAGGAAAGATCTTCGCATGTTAGATTACTGCATGCAAATTTGTCTATAATTGATTTCACATCATATATGGCTTTGAATGGTATTCACAGATACACTAAAAATATATACTTTAAAAACATCGTACTTGGCTTCAGGTCATCGCCGCACAGTGGCTGAAAATCGTTTTTCATTGGCCAAAAGTCGAATTTTTTTTTGTCACCGATTTTTAAAATTTTTACACCTTTTTGGAGCTAATATATCCATATTAAGGTAGCCAAAAAATTAGGTTAAACTATTAATAATTGTGGGCGTGGCATGCTGTCAAACTCAACTGTTTTTTTAATTTCAGAAAAAGGTGTTTTTTATTTGTCTTTTGTCAAAAATAAATGGTTACTACTCGCAAGCTATCATCGATAATGGCCTGCGGTCTTTTTTATAATGTTGGTAGGATTATAGTCTTTAGTTGTTGTAAGTGGTTACCGCTCTAGCGTTTAATATTAGGGGCGTTCTGAAATATTTTTGAAACTACTATATTTTTCTGAAATTTAAACTTTAGTGGAATAGAACTTCTAGGGAACAAAAGGGAACAAGAAACGTATACCACTTGAAGAAAGGTGAAAGTGTCTTCTTTAACCCTATATATACTTTTGCACCCGCCACGACCCGCCGGTAGAACACTTTTTTAATTTTAATGAAATTACTCTAAAAAAATTCAAATTACGATAATTTAAACAGGCCTATAGTTACTCGTATACAATGGTGTATTAAATTTTCAATTTTTCGCCTAAAGGTTTATGTTTTTTTACTTTAGACTACGTAAAACTAAAATAATTAAATATAATACCTGCGAAAGGGTTTTATGGCTTTGTTTTGATTAGCAAAAAAATAAGTCATAAAAATATCACAATAGGTTCTACAGTAAACATATGATCTCTTTCTAATATACCTGTTATCAACTGTTAGGGTCAACCAAAGTCATAAACAATTTTATAATAATAATCGCGACATTAAACCACTAAAGAAAAAAAACCCAATATTGGCGAGACACTAATTAGTTTTAACTGATATTAACCCTTTCGGCCGCACTTGAATTTAGCTGTGACTACCAAGAGCATCACATATTTTTTCACTTTTTGACTTTTTACTGTGGATCAAATGACGACTTATGGAACATATACTAAAAATCAGTTATGATTTGGATTTCGGGTCTTCAGGAACCATAAGAAACAATGGAACCAACAAAGAGTTAAGAAGTTCAAAAAAGAAACATGTTCAAGATGAATATCGCAAATTTGGATTAATTATAGATCAGCCAAAACAAGGGTCAGGCAATACAAATGATGACAAAAATATATACAACCAACTACCCATGGAGAAATATGTCTGCAAAAGTTCACAAAATATTTAATATCATTAAATATCATTTGGTGCCACTTGGAGATCTATCAGAGGAGGCTCAGGAAAAAAGCAACAAGGATTACAGATTTTATAGAGAGCACAATACTAGAAACATTTCACGAAATTCCACAAATGAAGATCTATTTAATATATTATTGGCAACATCAGATCCGTTCATATCCAATATTCAAAATCAATGGAAAGTGGAACATCGGGATTTAGATGAAGAAGCCAAAAAACTACTAAAGAACAGAAATAGCGCAGAACAAAATATAGAACATTTGCAATCAATATTTGTTTCAAATGAATAATAATTATAATTGCCTTCATTGTTATATAAGTACGAAAAATATAGTATTAGTAAATAATTCTTTAAAAAAAACCGACTTCAAAATTTCGGCCAAATAAAATGTTGGGTTAATTTTCAAAAATGTTTAATATAACTAATGTTGTTGCACTTTTTTGATTGAATGAAAAAATTTTGAAAATCTTGTTAATCTTCTAAAAAATCGGTTTATGCTAATGTTTTCCCATTAACAGGTCTAAATTTTGACACCCATATTCGATATATTCTTAAAAATCGGTTTATGCTATATATCCCCAAAATATCTCAATCAATTTCTGAAATTTTCATTTTTTTTTACCTTAAATATATTTTTCTGCAAGCCATATCTTCCAAATAAAAAAATTATTTTTAAAATTGATTCATAAATCACGAAGTTATTCAACAATTTATAAGAGAAGCACAGAAAAAATATAGATAACGGTAAATAAAAAACCGTATGTCCGTCCGATCTTCATAAAAATTAAATGGGACCCACCTGCAAGCAAACCCTTTCAAACAAAAAAAGAATTTTTAAAATTGGTTCAGAAATGGTTATCGTGGAACAAACATAAAAAAAGCAACTACCATTCGAATTGATAACCTCCTCCTTTTTGAAGTCGGTTAAAAATAATAATAAATAGAACCTAATATTGTTACAAATGCTAATAAAATCTATTGCAGTTTTTATTTTTAAAATGTTTTTTAAAATTATCAAATCTGACAGCAAAAAAGAATAAATTTTTCTGTAGTAACAGCAAAATCCCCAGTGAATTTTACTATTTTTTTTAGTGTAAACATTTTTTTGAGTGTAAAAATTTTTTTGAGTGTAACATTAAAAAAATTCCATTATCACAAAAAATAATTATAATTATTATTAAGTTCCAAATATTAAATTTTTTAATATGTAAATAAAAAAAATAAACCCATATTTCACTCCAAAAGTTAAAAAAAAAATCAAAAGTTCAACTTTGACCTAGAAGTCCTTAAAAAGTCATCAATCAATTTTAATGTAATTAAAACTGAGTCAAGCTGAACTAAATATCTATCCATTAAAAAAAAAATTACTTCAATATTTTGATCGGTTCAAAAGTTACAGAATTTTGGCCAATGAAAAACGATTTTCAGCCACTGTGCGCCGAGGAAATCATGAGTGAGCATTAGGCCTGTCTAAACCACCACAAAAATAACACTATTTTCCAACCGGAATTATTCACCGGAATATTTCTAAAAGTTTGCTAAATAAACTTTTGAATATATCCGGCATTGCATAAAATCCACGACAGATTTGGAGTAAATTAGAAACTGTCAGACTCTTTTTCTGCCTTAATCTTAATAAACTCAGCGGCATCTGTTTGTATCAACTAGAAGTTTATACGAATATCATTTTTATAATGCCCAAAATTAAAGATAATCCACGACAATTAGATCTTCGCTCCGGAATGATTAGAATTAAAGATTGTCAACTCATCGACAGGTGTATCAACCGGCAGTTTTCCAAGGGAAGAACTTTCTACTACAGTAGAGCTGTTACAATAATAAACACGCTAATTCAGAAATTCATGTCTGCTCTGCTCGTTCTCTAAACATCACACGATAGTGTCATTATCGACAAATATTAATGTACATTTTGATGCCCAATCTTCTCATATTGGTTACCTATATCTAGAGTTTCGAAGTATTTTATCAGAATAGGAGAAATTTGAAACTATATATATATATATTTAAGTTGTATTTCCAGAGGGATTCGCTGGCGTTCATGGTAAAATCTGGAAAACAAACCCCAGCGATTAAAAAGTTGGTAATTTGATAAATTGTAAAATTCAGGAGTAGACAAGTTTTGGTGTATAAATAGGTCCCTCAGCTCATGGAATAAAGTCAATAGGACGATCATATTTATCAGACTTTCATCCCCTAATTTAGAGCAACAAAGTTACAGAGAAATAAGACGAAAGCAAATAGTTCTAGTCGTTGATGTCAGGTTGCAAAGGAATATCTATTATAAATAGTTACGGATTGTGAGTTTAGTTTATAACGAAATTTCTATGCAACTTTAATAAAAAAAGTGAATAGCTTTGGTTTCCAATACAACGAATAAGACTGATAGGACCACGAAATAATGTTTTGTTTCAAAGCTAAGTGGCCCTCCAATCCAATGAATAAGATTGATAGGATCGCGATAAGGTATTTCAATTCATAATTTATGGATAAGGTGGGAAACATATAGAAAAATACAGAGAAATAAGACGAAAGAAAAATGTTTTAGTCATTGATGGTTCGAGGATCGAGAAGTTTCGAAGTTTCTCAGGGTTTTAGATAAGACGATCATAAAAAGGGCAAGGGAAACATAATAGAACAAGGCAGAAAGATATATGAGATATATATATAGCTGAAGAGAAGTTCAGAAACCATCTATTACTCCAGAGAAATATCCTTGAGTTACATTTAAGGGCTGGTAGATGCTACTAAATATGCTTACCCTTTCACTACAAATTAGTGAGTCTATGGCTTTTAGGTTTTATTTTAGGTTTAAAAATCAATTTATTTCGAAGATATAACAGAATGTTTTCACTTACCTCTCGTTTTAAAGGGTTAATTTCTGCTGGAAGTAAATCGATTTCCTGTTGCAAAACACCTATAGGATACTTTTGATGACGATCGAAATCCTTTTGATTATTCAGCAAAGCAGGATGAACTTTGCCATTAATTTCACCATTCGAAAGTTTGCCATTACCATTAGTAGTAGACAAAGTGGAAGTATTCGACAAAAGTTGTCGCTTATTTTCATAAGTAACATATTTCTATAAGAAACCAAAGTATGACACGAAAACATTTCATTTAAGAAATAACATTAACTTACATTCCACAACTGATGATTCCAGTTCTCAAAGAAACCCTTAAATACATTCGGTTCATCTTGCTGTCTTACCACACCAATAGCTGTGGTTGGTCTTCTAGCTATGGGCACCGTCTCCAGATAACTTTGAACCATATTAAGATATTTGTCCTTTTCATATGCCGACACATGTTTGCCCAACCAAACATACGTTATAATGCCAGCATCTAGAATATAAGTACATTCGGGTGATAGATCCGCTTGTTCGTAGCCCAAAACTTCTTCGCTATAGAATTTATTACGCAGAGTCCACACCAAAAATAGTTGTGTCTGAAGACGTGGTTTGTTAAGGGAATTATTTGTGTATTGTGGTGTACTACTGCCATTTGAATTGGGTGGTGAAATGCTGCCGTTTGTGCTGTGTGAACTGCCATTACTGTTGCTGCTGGAATTGTTAGAGTTATTCAAACCATTCATAATAAGATTTTGATTCATAAAACTGGTAATGGAACGCCAAAACTCCTTGGGTTCTTTACCCTCCAGTACCAAGGAACTTTCTCCCAAAAGAGTACCAATATTCTTGGCCACTTCACGAGCATCGCCTGTGGAGGATTGGCCACACCATACCCAAACATGGTGGGATTTTACAACATAACATTCTTTGGAAGACATTGAGGAGAGTGGATAAATTTCTACGGCTTTGGAATTATATGTAGAATCACCGTAAATTTTCAATATTAAATTATCATTTTCGCCGCCACTATTAATGCCATTGTGATTGTTATTATTTTGGGCGTGTGGCATATTTTTATCATTTAATAAAATAATCAATTTCCCACCAAACAGTTGTAGAAAATGTGGAGTTTCATCAAATTCCATCATTTGTATATACATAGTTTTTTGATTTGATTTTTCAAACAAAGTTTTGGCAAAATTTTCCGCTTTAGCAGCCACATCGGCTGGAGCCTCTGAACCGTTCCATTGATAAATTATTTGTTTAACACCAACATTTTCACTGTCCATTGGATTCATAGAGCAGCTCTATGTGATAAGAAATATTATGCATTAAAATTGGATTGTTTAAAATTTTAAAACAAACTTACCGCCACAGTATATTGCATAACATACGATTGAAGAGTTGTAAAGAATACAGCTTTTGTTTCAGGCATTTCTATAACTTGATCCTTAGTAACACGATAAATTTTACGCTCTCCAGAGCCATCGTCGATAAGCTGAGTTTCAGCAGCCATTTTTGGTCTTTGGCATAAAGTTAGTGAATCAAATTTACCTAATATAGTTGATATAGGTTTTGCCGAAGATGTGGTATCATTGTTATCCATCTTCCAGGAGGGAAACAATCTCTTAAATTCAACTGGCTCATGACCCTCAACAACTCTAATAACTGGAGTGCTGTAGGGATATTTTTTCTAAAAAGCAAGAAAAAAATTAAGTATTTGTATGGTTTCTTATAATATAATTGTTTATTTATTTGTACCTTTTTAACAAATGCTCTACCATTACCCATAGCACTGGTCTTATCTGGTTGTGAGGCTTGACTACCCACCCACAACCAAACGCCTTGTGAAAAACCATCTAAAACATATGCCGTGCTAGAGTCACTGAAATCTTCTTTGGTTGGAATAACCACATCCAGTTGATCCAAATGTAAACGATTGTTGCGATAGCAGCACTTATAAATTTTCAATTTATTGCACACTGGTTTCTCCGGCACCTGTGAATTTTGCGATACAACTCTTTGATTCAAGGGTAAAAATGTATTCCATTCATTTTTACGACTTTCCGGCATAGATTGCTCATAACCATCATCAACAATAGTAATATTATCATCGTTTGTCTGCCATCTATTGGCCAATTTAATGGCATTACGTCGTTCCACATTGCTGCTGGAACGACCGATCCAAACGTATATGTGATTAGCGGTATGCAAAAGCATAATATAATCGGCACCAAAATGTTCCCAGGAAATATTAGTCATTTCAACGCAATGCATTCTTTTGCGGCCATAAACTTGAAATAAACGATTAGGATCAGTCGAGTTTAAAAGGGCTCCCGATTTTATACTGTTAAAAAAAATAATATAGATTTTTAAAGTTTTTTTTAGAGTTGAATAATAAACTTACGTTATGCCCTTTTTGAAATACGATAAAAATCTAGCACTTTCATTATTTTGTGTTTCACGATATTCGGTAGCCACATTACCGAAATAAGAGTCCAGCTCTTGTATTTTATGAGCCACATTGGAACGTTTTTGTTCGGATACATTTTCACCCAACCAAAAGTGTATGAAACGTTCTAAGCTGGTAGAAGGCTTCACTTCACGGGTCTGGAAAAAGTAATTTAGAAAGAACAATAATTAAAAAATTTATATAATGCAGCTTAGGGTATAAATCGAGAATAGTAGATAGTAGAATATAATTTGAACGTACATTTCTCTTGATTATCTTTGTACAGAATACAGGTAATTGTGATACAATTCCCGATGAACTTTTAACTACACTCTTTACGAATCTAAGAACAATGTTGTAGAAACTATTGGCTATTATAAAATATATATGGATAAATACTTGTATAACGACATAATATATTTCCTACATAAATTGCGACATTGCGCAGATAATACGAGTATATCCAATCTTGTACTCGACTTAAGTTCTTTGGACCACAACTCTTCCAGAATCTAGAGGAAATTAGAGGAATGGAAGATAACAAAA
Source organism: Bellardia pandia (assembly GCA_916048285.2). NCBI lineage: Eukaryota > Metazoa > Arthropoda > Insecta > Diptera > Calliphoridae > Bellardia > Bellardia pandia. The sequence continues at coordinate 42,451,809 of OU696530.1, forward strand.
TTTTATGAAACGGTTCAATTGGGACTACATAAAAGGATGAAACACTATGGCTTAATAATATCAGACAGCTAATTGCGTGAACTTTTCCGTATAATCTATACTAACCAGTAATTATCTTTCTCCATATCTCGAATTTATTAATAACACAATCCGTACTGAGGTAAACAGATTAAAGCAGCAATAAGACTACTACACTGGTCACCCTGGTTCAATAAAGACATTATGGATAAATGCCACCAACCAACCACAGGATTAAATAGCGAAATCGCTCTTATAATTGTTAAGAATCAAGATAAATATCCTGTTCAATATTAATTTGTGTAGAACTAAAATATAACATTGATCTTATATCTTCACTTCATAAAGTTCACGGAGAGATATATGAAATAATCAACAAGGTTAAGGAAGGAAATTTAAGAAATTTAGACTACTAACTCTTTTAACATTTCTTAACTGGCTTTAGAAAGGACCATTGTTTTAGAGAGATACTTTCCTAATCCACAAGGCCAAGGCTAGAAATCTGTCTTAGAAAAGTTAATCATTTTATACTGGATTTAAAATATTGTTATTCAAAACATTTTTCATTGATCTGTAACTCACCCAGGCGCGACATAGATATAAAAACCTTGAAATAGTTAGATTCCTAAATTACGTGGAATATTCATTCGTTGCTTTTTTCAGATGTAAAGAGAGATTTAAATAACATATAATTAATGGAAGTAAACCTTTGACGTCATATTATTTTTACTCTAAAGTTAATATTATCCAATCTGGGCCCCTTAAACATTTCAAGAATTGCAAATCACGTTTTTCTATATCGACTACTCCAGAATATGAATATAAGAACGACATGCAATCCGTGAAAAAGTCCAATTACTGCTTAAGCATGGTCCCTCTATTTTTTTTCGGAATTAACTTGTAGATTGTGTGATTTAACGTTATTGGACTTTTTTCTCGTCCAATTCTAATCGTCTGATTTGGCCGTTTCAGACTTCTGTTTTTAGGATTTGCACAAACCCTCACGATTGCGTATCCGTATGTCAAAAGATTATGATTAATCGTCATACAATTTTCAATTGCACATGGGATGTGCAACGAATGTTTCAATAACTGAACCACTATTTTGAACAGCCGTTTTCAGAAAACATGGAGTGATGATCGTATATTGCAAGATCTTTTGGAAGCTGGTATTTCAGAATACCTAAATTCGTCTTCCGAGTAATGCTTGGAACTTCTCTAGAAAACAACGTTGGTTCTGGAGAAACACCTAGTCTACCTATAACTTTATGTAGAAAGCTGGTCTTTTGAAACAAGTTGATCAAGCAGTGCACAGCAAATATTTTTGAGTAACCTCGTTCAGAGTACAAAAAAAGTATTTTCAAAAACAGCAAGTTGATTTACAACAAAAAAGTTGATTTTTTTTAATTTTAAAATTATTGCTATACCATTTGCACAAGAATGTGAATTGAGCTATAAAATAATCACCCCTATCGTGAATAAAAATTCCGGATGAAATTTGTTCCCTTTTCACATTTTTTCTATTAAAATTCAATGTTAAAAAAATAAAACGGAACAAATTTCATGTGGAATTTTTATTCACGATAGGGGAGAATGAAAATTACTACGGATTTCGTTGCTTTTTTATTATTATGGGGTCTAATCAATTTATGTTACATTAAAGAAATTTTCAAAAGTATTAAAATTTGAGAAGATTTTTGAATGGCGATTACTCTTAATAATGCAATTGATTTTAAATCTAAAGAACTTGTGATCTTGTATTTTCATTTCTTATTAGGCTAGAAAACTTTTTAATATGCGTATAAAAAATCAATGTAATGTGTGTCACACTTAAAATTTGTAAAATAATCATATAAATTACTTACGATTGTATCCTGATTAACAAATGTTCCTGTTGGACCACAGGCATATATTATATAAGCGCAATCATCTAAAAATGTTCCATATTGTGCTTTTGGTTCGGCTTCCAAACGATCTTCCTCAATTTTCCAAACATGAAAGCAGATGGCATTTTTCGGTATTCGGCGAAAAGATGCATCCACTTTAACATCGGCTATAGAATTTGGACGAACCTCCTAAAAAACCAGAAAGAAAATATAATATAAATAGTGAATAAATTCTACAAATAACTTTAAAATTATCTGCATTGCTAAGTAAATTTCAAAAATATTTTAATCGTCTAAAGTCTTATGACTTTGATGTATAAAACATTAATCTTATGCGTTTATCATGTTAGAGATGGTGTTTAAACATTGTATTTTATATACTCATAGTTGCCACTTTTACTCCATCATAATATCTGTCTAAATATTCATCTATTACACTAAATTTCTTGTAGCAAACTGCAGCAATTTGCTTGTTAACATTGTAATCATTCAAATAAAATAATTGTTATTCAAGATGTTGATCGTATTTAACCGTTGTTTTATTTTTTTATTTAAAATTTATTATTTTGATTAATGTTTAATTACAAATTCCACCTTTTATACCCTCCACCACCATAAGTAGTGAATGCATATAAGTTTGTCATTCCGTGTGTAACACTGAGAAATACTCATCTGAGACCCAACAAAGTGTATATATTCTTGGTCCTTAAGAAATTCTAAGCCTGTCTGTCTGTGTAAAACACTCTCACGTCCAAAGGACACAACTGAAATCGACAAAAAACCGTTTGTGGTTTTCCTAAGCAGTTTGGTATTGAAAATCAGCAAAATCGGCATAGTAGAAGAAGATCAAAATGTAAGATAACCTTCATAAAAATTGATATTTTTAAAAATTTTTCTTCCAATTTTTTTTAAAATATATTGCAGATATTCCCATGAAATTGTGTATACGTTGTTTTTATGATACAAGAAGAAAGCGTGAGGAAAATAGTAAGAATAGGTCTATGATTTCTAATAGCCCCCATACAAAAATCTTCCCAAAATATTGCTCACTTATACATAAATTCCTATAAAATTGGAATATCAACACAAAATTCAGCAGGAATAACTTTCAGGTGAAAAGAAATCGTAAAACAAAATTTGTTTAGTTCGGTTCATGTTTGACCATAGACCCCGTATAAAGTCCATTTCCAAAATTCACTTAAATACGTATAAAACTGATATAAGTAATGCTAAACGGCTTAAATTTCACATAAATAATCCTTATAAGTAAATAAATTGTTGTACTAAATTTTATGGTGGTCGGCCCATAATTGGTCATAGCTCCCATATAAGAACCACATCCGAAAAAGCCATTTATCTTCATTTATATCGTATAAATATCGGTATCGACTCAAAACTTTGCACAGATCATTTACATATATACAAAAATTATTCCACAAAATTTTGTGAATTTCAGTCCATTTTTAACCGTATCCCCCCATAAAAAGCCCTCTTCTGAAAATCACTTTAATACTCAAAAATTTCTTATAAATAACGGTATCGATGCAAAATTTTACACGGATCATTTACATATATGTCAAAATCAAATTGCTGGATTTTGAAAATATCGGTTCATATTTGACTATATCCCCAATATAAGGTCCACTTCCGAAATCCACGTTAAATAATTCGAACCATTTCCGAAAAACAAATAAACCCACAAAAATGTCTAATAAATATCGATATCGAACCAACTTTTATATACATCAGTAATTTTAATCAAGAAATCATACTAATATCAGTTATACGACAATTATGCTACTGGTTTTTTAGCTGTCAGTCAATAATTGGTAATAGCTCCCGAATTAAGTCCACTTCCAAGCATACTAAACAACCATACAACTCTTGTAAATAACGTTATTGAGATGAAGTTCAACCAAAATAAGCCTCAAATACATATAAACCACATTAGTGAATTGTACATTTAGAAGCTATCAAACCATAACTGGTCCACTTCTACTATGCCACCCATAAATCTTCTGTAAATAATATTATTGAGATCATATTCACACAAAAAAGCCCCACTTTATATTTTATCCATTTTTATACTCTGTTTCTTAACATGTTGTGAATATTGAAAAATTTTCTTTAATTTTATAAATTGTTAAATTATTATGAAAATGACACAAACTCTGTAAATTATGGTGAGAATTGGTAATTACATCAATTATAAATGATCAAAATTAGATAAAATTTCAAAACATTTAAAATAAATTATGTTAGTCCTAAGACTGTCTTTCAAACTTTATATAAAATAATAATAATATTTGCACTAAGATTGAATAGAAAACACAGAATAATATATTATAGTCATAAAACCAGTGCAGTTTTTGTATTTTTATTACGTTTAGGTGGAGGGTATTTAAGATTCGGCTCTGCCGAATATTGCACTCTCACTTGTTTTAAATCGTCATCATCATATTGGTATCTTACAGTTTTGTTTAATAAAAAAATTTATATTAAAACCAAGTTTAAAAAGAAAAAAAAAAAAACATAACCGACGAAACGATATGAAATGGCGGAATTAATTGTTTGTCACTTGAAGCGTGAATTTGTTGTCTTTTCATTTATTGTAACTACAACAACGATGGGCAGGCATGAGAGTGTCGCATATCGTGAAAATGAAGAGACAATGAACAATAAAACAATAATAAAATGTACTCGTATTATTATGCAGCACGTACATACATGTGTAAGTAGATACGGATAATGATACACACCACGTTTTTAAAACCTAAAACATTTGTAATTGGTTTTCTTGAAACATGGAAATGGTTACAACTGAAACACGTTTAGAACTCCCAAATATGTAACACTTACTGTTGCTGTTATCCAGTATGTGGGTATTTTAGAGTGCTACAACAAATAGTGACATATTTTTTAAAATCCATTTTCCACTCCTAGTTACTTAACTCGAAAATACGCGGATTTACAATATCAACCGGTCAAATTACAACCTTAAGCTTTAATTTTGTGGTTTAGTAGTAGGTTGCTGTATTGTCATGGTGAGGACATATTAAGTAATTTGTTAAGAACCATTTGGATTTAAAGGATTATAAACGCGTCCTATTTGAGTTAAATTGTGTTATTCTTAACACAACAAGAACTGAATATATAGAATTTCATGAAAAATCACTGCTATAAAACCAATTCTAGACTTATAAACGGTTTGGTGATCGTGTAATTCATTCCAAGTTGTCGTTTAATCAATTGATCTATTGTTACGGCCTAATGTTGAACTCTCCAAGTAAATCGTAGAGCACGAGAGCTATAAAAGCGCTGATGAATGAAAGATCACTTCGAGTGAAAAATGTCTACCGAGAGCTTTTAATCTAATACTCTTCTCTGCACATTACTGAAAAATTCTGGACTTCCCATTCTCTACTTTCTGAACTTGAATAGTAAAACTAGAATGGAAAACTAACAGAATGCGGAAATTAGAGACACATAACTCTACTTACTAGCAAGGATATAAAAATGCTTGCTCATTAATTATCGACAGGCTGTCTTCCTCACTTGTATACAAACTCCGACATGCACTGACCTCTTAATCATCAAACAATCGGTGGGATGGTCAACACCTTTTTATAGTGTATTTACTGATTTCGCTAAAGCTGACACCAATCATAAGCCAGGCTATTTATCTATCACTGCAAAGTAAAGGAGTTCCAGAAATTCATCGAGGAAAGTGCTGCATGAATGCACCATGGACAAAATTGTTGTTTAAACACTGGAATTCGACAGAATCGTTCATATTTCCATTCAATAACGCTGCAAGCAGCAACCACTCGAATGTGCATTACATGGGGTCTGAATCGTGGGCTAGAATATGTCAATTCAAATATTGCAGCCAAATTGAAAGATATATACATTTCATAACATATACACCCCTAGCGTAAATAAAAATTCCACATGAAATTTGTTCCTTTTCATTTTTTTAACATTGAATTTTAATAGGAAAAATGTGATAAGGGAACAAATTTCATGTGGAAACATTAGTAAGGCAACTTAATATCATGAACTCTCTAAAATTTTGAACTAAAAACGTAGAGCTTTGAACTTGTAGAAAATAAAATCTTTGCTGTGCTCAGTCAGCAACATAGTATCGTCTTAACGTGGCTAACGGATATTCTACAATTGTGAATCCTGGAATACCACAGCTAATGACAAATATTGCAAGCATTATTCAATCGACTCTTACGAAAGCTAATGCAAATGTTCTGGCCAAATGTCATCACAAATCAAGACCTCTGGGAAGAACGGTTTAATAGGAATGAAACGTTATTTACTTTTACCAGAGTTTTGCAAAATCAAACAGCATAAGAAAAGTCTTTTTTAAATAAATAAACGAGTTCAAATTTTGCCATGTGTGGCCGTACTTTTAGAAGAACGAACAATATATGTAACTAAAAAGGTAATTTAATGGGATAAAAGTCCGAAAGAAAGTCAGGTCAACCAATGCTTTTTGTAAAGATCAAGATGGAAAACTTTGTTGTGACACTTTGTTTCAAGTTGGAATTATATGAAACAATATTTATAATATCAAATTGAAAATTTTTAAAGTTCCGATCAATAACTGTGAAATGATGGTGACAAATTGGCTCTAAAAATTGATGTGATCGCTTAGATGAACGCAATCGAACTGCATATAAATTTAACAGCGCGTTGTCCCAATAATTCTGTTTTAAGAAAATGTTAACCTTTTTTTTTTTGAAAACACTTGATCTCTTGTTTGATTAAACACTGTTCCAGAGTTAATGTTCTTCAATTCAAAGTAGAGACTACAGTTTCCAAATTACGGTGTTATCATTCTTAAATGTGGTTAGAAGCAGTGGCTGGGAAAAATTCAATTACGATTTAGAAAATAAAATCTCAGCTAATTTTGTACATTTTTATCTTAATATTTTCCTTTTCAATAATAATAACAGCACGCGTTGATACACTCTGTAAAAAACTTTATGATTTAATTTATTTTTTATTTAATTTAAATTAGCTTAGGGTGAATGATAATATGTAAATATATGGATATATAATGCTGGTAATAAATACAGACATCTGTATATTTTATGGTTTCAACCATAATAATGATGACAACAATATATTTCTGTAGGGTTAAAAGAGACTATAGTCACAATTGGATTGAACGACAAATTTATTTGGGATATTTGACTAAAATAGTTTATTGTTTATTTAACAAAAAATGAGCAAATATTTTTAACTTGGAAATTTAAATATGTACTTTTTTCCGTTTTATTAACAAATCACATATTTTTTTTTAAAAACATTACTAGATTGTAGTTGTGTGGTAGTTGTTTATGGTGCTTTTGGAAGTTGTTTAAATAATGTATTACTTGAATGACATTTTTGTATTATAATATCCAGATTTAACTGTACTATTCCAACCAATTAGGAATTTATTTTATATTTATATTTCTAATCAATCAAACGAGCGTGATACTTTTATGATCATGATAAAATAATGAATGCAACTGTTGATATGTCAAATTGTTATAAATTCAATTAATTGTTTAACGGAGGCAGTTTTATGTTTTTCATTAGTTTATTCATCACCTTGAATAAATTAATTACTTTTTATAGTTTATTTTGTAACTGTTTGATTTATATCTTTACAATTAAATTAGTTTCAAATATTCTGCTTATTTGTCTAATTTTATATGTACTTATCATCTTATTTAAAGGCCAATTAATTAAAAGGTAATTAAAAGAAAAAAGTTATTAAAATAAAGAAATCTGTACTATGCATGCACAGACACTGTACCTAATATATAACTTGAGAACGTGCAATATTTTCTGTACTGGAATAGCATGCAGTCGGTGCGCGTATGATATAGCAAGAAGGTAAGGTAATCCCAAGCATTTAGACCTCAAGCAATCCCAATTTAGAACTCTAAAAGCTATCCCAGCAAGCCATATGAGTCCGAAAAGAGTCTTTTCTGACACCTTTTTCGGAGCGTTAACGCTCTTTATGAGCCCAAAAAACAATCATAATTGCTCCGAAAACCTTCAGAAAAGAGGGCCATTACATTCGAAAATGGTCCGTCAGAAAGAGCTCTTAGATAATGTCAAAAAAGAGTCTTTTATGAGGGTTTTTTTGGGCTCTTAAAGAGCTCTTAGATAATGCCAGAAAAGAGTCTTTTATGAGGTTTTTCTTGGGCTCTGTGTAATCTTGTTTTTATCATTCTTGTGTGGTACAGCTATGTTTTTTTTTTGTTCAAAGCACAAATAGCAGGAGAACAACGCTTTGGTAAACACATAATTAAGTGGAATTTCTGAGTCATACTGCGTGCCGACTCAGGACAGTAACAAGCAAATTTTTCTTTCGCTCCGAAAATGCTCTTTTGTTGGACTCTTTTCTGACTCCTTTTTCGGAGCGCTCCTAAAATGGTATGCTGGGTTTTTTTATATTGCGCACACTTTGTACACTATAAAAAAACACAAGCACTACAACGAAAATAAGACTTGCTTAACTTCAGCACTACAAACGTTCACAGTTTTTAGCTCAGCAAAAGCATTAAAGAAAAATTCAAAAACTGTAAGTTTTAAGCAGCAGCAAATTTTTTAAAGTGAATTGCTGTGGCTGACTGTGTCAGCATTTAAAATCACATAGTTAAGCTACAGTCAATAGTTTTATTTTTGTTTTTTAACTTTGTGCTCTGCTTTTGCTTGTGTATTTCCTTCTAGTTAAAGTTAAGCACATACGTAGTGCTTGAAAATAGTTAAGCATTTTTAAACCCTGGCTTAAACTCAAAGCGCTCTTAACGCTGGTGTATGTCTTGCCGGAACGTACTAATGCATGTCTTGCAAATAACATACTATTGTATGCCTTATGGCCGAATTCTCAGTCATTAGTTAACCATTGGTAAACTAATATACTAACGGTTCTTTAACTAATACTTGTTATTCTTATGGCAAACTAAGCATTGCGAATAAAGAATCATTAGTTAAGCCTTTGTCATTAGCTAACTAAAGACTGTGAATTCGGCCATTAGAATCTTACTTAAGAGCTCGGGCTATCTAGTACCTGCCGTCCATAGTTTAGTCAATCAACACAGCCCAGGATATTTATTAGACAAATTGCTCTAGCATTGCACTGGCCAACCACTACTGCCAAGAACGAGAAATCAAACCGCTTTAATGAGCCTGTCCAGGGCGGGTTTCCAGCACATGCAGCGATTGCCACCACTCTAACACATTTCCTGAGCATAAAGCCAATTGCCACTACTTTCAATAGCTCTGTTGTTTCGGTAACAACAACTAGTCATTAATTGGTTGTTCGAAATTTGCAAGTAAATGCACAGCCACTACGTGACCTTAAAGGACCTTAACCAATTATCAGTTAGGGGACGTGACCGCGGACTAACTACCCAATCTGCAAGTTCTCGCCATCTCCAGCCCTTCTTGACAATACGAGAAGGTATGGGATATCATCTTGCCAACATGCAAGGGCATAGCTCGTCTCTCTATTGTTAAGTAAAAGTTAAAGCGGATTGGTACCGTAGTCGTAGACAATAAAAATATTTGGAATAAGTATGCAGCACAGGAGGATTGAAATGTTGTGCAACAGTTAATAAGTGTAATCAGAACAAAACTGTTAAATTTCTTCTTTTAGTTTTTCTTAAATATTAATAACCAATTATCAATTTGTGGTTCTAAAGTATTCAATCGCCTTTTTTGTTACATACATATGTACATATGTATATATTTAAACATTTATGCCACCGGTTTTGGTATTGTCTGATGGTATTAAAATGTTAAATTTAAGGAGCAGTTAAGGCTTCTTGACTTTAAGCTGTTTATTGGAATAGAATTCTATCAGATTTCTCAGAATATATCACATTGTTATAGATATATGATATAGCGACAAAGCACTTATTGCAATTTAGAACCGCCTGCTATATAAGATGTCCCCATTACAAATTTTCTACAAAAGACCTGTTTACAACCAGAAAACAACATAAAAAATCAAAACAAAATAAATTTATAATTTATGTGCTTACAAGAAACCCCCACCAAATGTATGCCTTACTAAATGCTTATAAATGCTGTAGGATTAATGCACTTGAAATTTTATAATTATTAAATGAAATATTTTTTAAACTGGTAAAATTAAAAAAACTTTAATTCATTTTTTAATCAAATACAGCAACATAATAAATTAATATAAAAAATAAAAATTAATGCACGAAATACGTATATAAATAAAACATTAAATATACATGCAACTTAGTAAACATGCCACACCACTTTCTAGAAGTGGCTTTAACTAAAACTTAAAAAAAAACAAACAAAAAAGTTGCCACAAACAAATAAAAAAACGTGCAAAATATTCAATCGTTTTCACTATCGTTTCAAAAATTTACAATGACGTTGAAATGATAATAAATGGGGATGGTATCAAAAGTTTTTCTACCTCCGCTACACACGATCTTACTAAATAAAAAAATTGTTTAAAACCAACCAACGGTTCGTTGGACGTTTGTATTGACTGATGGTATGAACTAATAATACATGTTGCAACAACCATTGTGCATTGAGATGAAATCAAACATGTGCTATTGAAGATTGGACAATATTAGCTGTAATTTCAACATTGTCGATTGAAGTTATACTACTAGATGATTTCAATATAATTCCCCCGATGATGTTTTTAGAAAAATGTCCCAATTAGGAAAAACAGCATGTAGATACAAACAGGTGCTACACAACAGATTGAAAAATATTAGTGGTATTTGCAATTCTTTTGTTTGTATGTATGCAATGTTACCAGATGATTTCAATATAATTCCATCCAAAGTTTTCCAATTGGGGAAGAAGACATTTGAAATGGTACAAGAATATACATAAATGTAACAATGTATGTATTTGAAATAATGATTCTAACATAGTTTTTGATAATAAGCATATTTCCAATGTGGAATTTTTTTAATTATTCATTGCTCAAAAGTATTTCCTTGATATTTCAGGAGTTGAAGACAAATTATGAAATATAACAAACGATGAAAGAGTTTTAGGGCAAGAAATTTGATAAAAATAATGTCTGGCTACAGATTTGAAATGGCAAAAAATGCTAGTTAGAGTGGGTTCACATGCTGCGATTTGTCGCCACGACTCTGCTGACGTTTTCTTTTGGTATCCCTTCTAAATTCACCGTCTGTTTACATGATGACACATTTGTTGCACCATTCTTGCGACATTTTGACATTAAATTGTTCATTTTACTTATTTCACTCATTCGCAGATATGTTGCCATATAGGACCTAGTTACATTAGAGGTACACTATGCAGGTATTAATATTCCTGATATTTCACTATTAAATTTTTTACCACATAGTATTTATTTATTTAAAATTAAAACAACAATTTGTAGGTGCTGCACGTATTTCATCTATAAACTCGAGTCGCAGGAGAAATGTCGCAGGTAAAAGTCGTTTATTTGGTTTATTTTGGTAACAACATCAGTCGAATTTAAATGTTTTTTTTTTGGAGTAAGAGTAGCTTAGTGGTAACGGTATGTAATGGAAGATAATTACATTACCCATGTTTCTGCATATGGAAAGTTCAGTGTCAGTGTTATTAAATGCTGAAAAGAGCGGCTAGTGACAAGTATGCGTTAAAACCACTGTTTTACAGCCATACCTAAATACCGACGTAAAGCGGAACGTATTTTTACGTTGAGCATTAGCGCTGATACCCCATCCCTAAACAAAAGCGGCAACGTTATGTCAAAACGGTAAAAACAGGGTTAGCAAACAAATAAATAAAACGACCCTGTTTATTGTTACAGCTGGACATTGTTGTTTTATTTCTCTTTTTATACCCTTCACCATCGTGAGAAGGGTATATATAAGTTTGTCATTCCGTGTGTAATTTCCACAAAAAAATTTTCCGACCCTATAAAGTATATATATTCTGGATCCTTATAGATAGCGAAGTCGATTAAGCCATGTCCGTCTGTCTGTCTGTCTGTCTGTCTGTCTGTCTGTCTGTCTGTCTGTCTGTCTGTCTGTCTGTCTGTCTGTCTGTCTGTCTGTTGAAATCAGTTTTTTGAAGTCCCCAGATATACTGGGGATCCAAACCTTCAATAATTCTGTCAGAAGTGCTTTCGAGAAGTTTGCTATTTAAAATCAGCAAAATCGGTTTAGGTTAACCAGAGTTATGAACCTATATGTGAGACCACCTCCATAAAAATTTGATATTTTTCATCCATTTTATTGCAATATTTTGAAAACTATTGCAGATAATACCATGAAATTTTGTATACGTTGTTTGTACTATAAAAGAAGAAAGTGTGCGGAAAATAGTAAGAATCGGTCCATGATTTCTTATAGCCCCCATACAAATATATATATTCCCGAAATATGGCTTAATGATAAATAAATGCCTATAAAATTGGAATATCAAGACAAAATTCAGCAAAAATAAGTTTTATACAAAAAGAAATCGCAAAACGAAATTTTTTTTTATTCGGTCCATGTTTGACCATCGACCCCATATAAAGTCCACTTCCAAAATTCACTTAAATACGTATAAAAGAGATATAAATAATGTTAAACGGCTAAAATTTGACATAAATACTCTTTATAGGCAAATAAATTGCTGTACTAAATTTTATGGTGGTCGGCCCAGAATTGGTCATAGCCCCCATACAAAAATCTTCCCGAAATATGGCTTAATGATAAATAAATGCCTATAAAATTGGAATATCAAGACAAAATTCAGCAAAAATAAGTTTTATACAAAAAGAAATCGCAAAACGAAATTTTTTTTAATTCGGTCCATGTTTGACCATAGACCCCATATAAAGTCCACTTACAAAATTCACTTAAATACGTATAAAAGAGATATAAATAATGTTAAACGGCTAAAATTTGACAGAAATACTCTTTATAGGCAAATAAATTGTTGTACTAAATTTTATGGTGGTCGGCCCAGAACTGGTCATAGCTCCCATACAAGGACCACATCTGAAAAAGACATTTTTCCGTATAAATATTGTATAAATATCGGTACCGACTCAAAACTTTGCACAGATCATTTTAATATGCATATTTATTTATTTATTTATTTATTTATTTATTTATTGAATTTTTTCATTTCCTGTACAACAAGACTAAGTCTTATATTTATAGTACAGGAACGCATTACGTTATAAACAATTTTATTATGAGCATAAACAAATTAGATACAGAAAAACCTATATTGATAACATCTTACGTGAAAAAGTTATATAAAAAATTTCTGAAACTATTAGCATTACTATTTATTTGTTGATTTCGTGGAAGATTGTTCCAAAGACGAGCGGCATGTACATAAAAGTGCCATTCAGACACTAGGTATTGATGTCGAGGTATTATAATATTTCGATTTCGAGACGATTGGAAGAAACGTATTTTTTCAAATATATATTTGGGGGTTTGAGTATTTATTATTTTGTGCAAGAATACAAGAATACGAATTTTTAATAGGCTATCAAATGAAACTCCGTAAAGTTTATTGGAAACAGCAGAAACATGATCAAACCTTCTCAATCCATACACATATCTTATTATGTTGTTAAACAATATATTAAGCTTACTTTTACTACTTGAATCACAGCTTCCAAACAACTCGCACCCATATATTAGAGAAGGAATCAGATACGTCTTGGCTAGTAAGGTTCTTATTCTTATTGGTGTAAAATATTGTGTAGACCAGAGAGCTCGTAACTTTATGTATGTTTGACCAACCAGTGAGTTTATATGATCAGTCCATGTCAGATTGCTATTGAAGATTATACCGAGATTTTTCGCTGAATTAACAATTTCGATTTTTTCACCATTTAAAACAATATCTTCAGAAATGTAACGATTTAAGCTCCTTTTACATATCACAATGCATTTAGATTTGTGTGGATTCAAACAGAGTCCATTTGCACAAGCCCAGAGGTAAATTTTGTTTAAGTCCTCATTTAGAGATGATATTCCTGAAGCTATATTTTGAACAGAGCTACTTAGAGTAAGTTGCACGTCATCTGCGTATAAATGGATGTTGCATTTAGAGAGTTGGTTTGGCAAATCATTTATATATAATGAAAATAAGAGTGGTCCTAAAATAGAGCCTTGAGGTACTCCTCTATTAAGGGATACGCTATCTGACCATGTATTGTTCACAAACACCGATTGTGTGCGGTTCGTAAGATACGAATATATAAGTTTAGTAGAAGTGTCGCTAAACCGAAAAAAGTGGTACAGTTTTTTAATGAGTATGTCATGGTCTACCGTATCGAACGCCTTAGAATGGTCTAGAAGTACTAAAAAATTCATACTACCTTCATCTAATCCTTGACGTATATTTTCGCTAACCTCCACAAGAGCCGTAACGCAGCTGTGATTCTGACGAAACCCCGATTGCGTGCTGGAAAGTAAACTATGAGTATCAATATATTCCATCATTTGTTTATACAAGAGCTTCTCTAAAACCTTCGATAGAAAACACAAGATAGCTATCGGTCTATATTCTCCATTCGATTTAGGTAATGGTATAATTTTTGCGTGTTTCCAGTTTAACGGATACGCACTTGACATTATAATAGTATTAAATAGATAAGTAACATACGGTAGAATCATAGGTAAAAGTAATCTTATAAACTTCGGGTGTATGTCGTCAATTCCTACTGCATTTGATTTAATCAAAGAGCTTGTTGAAATAACGTCATATTGAGTAACGCACGAAAATTGGAAATGTTCACTAATTATTCCAGTATTTGTATTTGGCGAGCATGAGGAAAAATTAAAAAAAGTGGGATTTGCCTGTACTACAGGTATGTCAGTGAAAGTTCTGTTAAGCATGTTTGCATCCACATTACAATCTGTACGATTATTAGTATTGCCAATTCCTATTTTGCGAATGATATTCCAAGTTTGTTGAGAATTGATTGCTGAGTCAAAGCGGTTGGAATAATATTCAGTTTTTGCCTGTTTAATATGTTTATTTACATTTTTCCTGGCATTGGAATATTGTAATTTTAGTTCAGGAGTTTTAAATCTTTTCCACCTGGCATATGCTAAGTCCCTCAATTGTATTGCATTCTTAACAGAATTTGAAAACCATGGTTTTTGAGTATGTACTGTTTTTTTATATTTTAGTGGTACTGTTTGATCGAAAAGATATTGAATATTGTGTTCCAGAAATGAAGATTGTTCATCAACGGTGTACATAAAATAGATATCATTCCAGGCAATATGGGAACAATATTCATATAAAATATTAAAATCTAGATTCTTAAAGTCACGATAACTGAAACACTGTTCAATTTGTTGGATTTGAAAGTTATAAGTTAGGAATATTAGATCATGTTTAGAAAAACACGGAGCAGATATTTGATCATACAGAACTATATTCGTAGTATTGGACACAAAGAAAAGATCAATCAGCGTGCTTGCTGTGGATGTATGGTGCGTTGGATTAATCATGTTGACTGGAAAAAGACCAAGCGATAACATATTATCATGGAGCGTCGTCTCCACTAATACGTTTGAGTTAAAATCACCAGTAATGACTATATCATTATACACTGTGGCGAGAGTTTCTAATGTTGAATACAAAACAGTTAATGGTATTCTCTTATTTGGCCTATAAACACAACCTACCAGCATCTTTTTGCCAAATGAAGAAATTTCGATAAATATAAACTCAACCGCTTGTTCAGTTGTACTGTATGTCAAAGATGATTTGTTGCATATTTTGCAAGAAATGCTATTCTTAGTAAAAATGGCCACACCGCCACCATGACTTCCTCTATCATCTCTAAATACCTTGTACCCATTGGGACATATATTATTATCTGGGGTTGATGTTAACAGCCATGTTTCCGAAACACAAATGACATCAATACCAGAGTTCTCAAAAACAATTTTAAATTCATCCAATTTATTATTTAAACTTTGTGCATTTATGTGTACAATTTTAAAACCTCTTTTATAGTTAGCCAAAATTCTAACCATATTCATTGTTAAGTCTTTGGACCTTCCACGATCATCACTGATAAAAGTCATAAAAGTGCATAATAATGTGTGTAATGCTAATAAAATCAGAAATTATATAATATAAAGATAATATTAAATTAAGAAATTGAATCATTGTAATTGAAGCAAAAATAACAAAGTATTGAAAATGTAAAACTAAATTAAATGTTGAAGTCAGATAAAATAATAAAGTCATGTATTGAAATAGTAAAGTTAAATTAAATGTTGAAGTCAGATAAAATAATAAAGTCATGTAATTATTAAAGAAATTCAAAACAATTTTCAAAACAATTAGTAAAGCAACAAACAAATATAGAGTCATTATCATAAGGTCATTAAAAAACTTGTGTAGTACAGCGAAAAAACTGCCTCAATTGCTCTGGAAAAATAATTTTGTTGGGTTCATCATTCTCATGTTGCTTAATGTAGACAATTCCCCTCAGAGTATAAACTGATTTCAATAGCTTATCCTTTTTTAGTCCAATCGCTGTTTTAAATATACCATAATTGTGCGGGGTAAGGTTTTCATTGATGTAAAAACTCTTATCACTTTGGAAACCGGCATCGGACAATCGTAGCGGCGATTTAATTTTACGACGATGAGCTGAAACAGTTCTCAGAAAATAGTTTTTCTCATACGGCGTGTTAAATTTTATAACAATGGGTGGATCAATAACTCTTCCTTGGTTGTTGTAGTGTTTTACACGAAAAATAGATTTAATCACAGGCATAGTAGTGTTTAGAGAGTTGCATATATTTTCATAAATTTTATTTAAGTCTTCATTGTTATAAAAAGGTATGCCAGTTATGCGTACTTCAGACGCCACCATAGAATTTTCATGATTTAAACATTTAACTTTTAAATTTTCAACGTCAGATTTTAATTGATCAATTTCCGTATTGACCGTCTCTAATTTATTTATTCTATCATTTAATTCTTTTAATTCGCCTTTCACTTCATTTATAATCTCACATTTTAAGTCTTTAAATTTTTGTTCAATTTCAATTATTAAAACTCTCTTACTTTCTGCGATCATATCTTTTATTATTTCAGCTTGCTCTTTCATATAACTGTCTTGCTTAGTAAATTTTGCATCCAGCCAATTCCACAAACGACTGCGTGAGCAAGAGTCATTTGCACTTGAAAAAATAAGATCTGCCACTGCAGGAGCATTATCAGATAACGGACTAAGCTCAGCTTTATCTGCTGTTCTCTTAGCTCTGTCGGCAGACAACAAGCTTTGAGAGATTTCTGTTGTTGTTTTCTTTGTTCTACGTGTTGACATAATTATGTATATTAAGTACAAACAATGTTTTATATTTATTTTTATTATCTCTTGTAATTCTCTCGTATTATTATTATTGATTGTTTATGATTGTTGTTGTATTTATATTCTGTTTTTAACACTTTAGAGTTTATTGTACTTTGGGTTATTGTAAGAGAAAACAAAAAATAGATTTTTTTGGTTTTTACTCTTAGATTTATTATATGTAGGTATGTATTGTTTTAATTTTGCAATTTTATTGTTGTTAATGTTTTGTTTTGTTTCATTTAAATTATCTTATTGTTCTTTTTGTTCGATATTTTGTGCAATTTGTTTATTTTTAAATCTTGTTTTAACTTTCGTAATTTTTGTTATTAATTTTGTTATTAATTGCGAAAAAAGGCGATGTTAACAGAGCTCACGGGAAAAAATACGTCTTTACACGTCGACAGACAGGATTATTACAAAAATCATCCCACAAAATTTTGTGAATTTCGGTCTATTTTTAACCGTATGCCCCATATAAAGCCCTCTTCCGAAAATCACTTTAATACTCATAAATCGCTTATAAATAAGGGTACCAATCCAAAATTTTACACGGATCATTTACATACATGCCTAAATCTAACTGCTGGATTTTGAGAATATCGGTCCATATTTGACTATATCCCCCCCATAAGGTCCACTCTCGAAATCCACGTTAATACTAATATATATCTTAAATATACCGTTATTATGTTGAAATTCGACGTGAAATATCCTCATATGCATGAAAATAACTGTTCCAAAATTTAAGAAGATCGGCCCATAATTTTTCATAGCTGCCATATAGAACCATTTCCAAAAAACAAATAAATTCGGGTCAAAAAATATTCTTTTCGGATTTAACCCATATTCGGTCCATATTTTATAATCATGATATATATCGTTGGAAAGGTATTTTTAATACCTTTTATTTAATGCATTACAAATTATCAGACACCCAGTAGTTCCCGAGATATAGGCCTATGTATTTTCAACTTTAAGGGCCCGCCCCCTCGAAAATAGGCGTGACCGGCAACAAATTTTTCTTTTGCTGGTATCTCCTCTAAAAGCCCTATTTAATTTTGTTTTTTTTTTTTTTTTTGAGCAAAATCACTAAAATCGAATTGTACCCCTTTTTTATACTCTGTTTTTTTTATACTCTGTTTGTTAAATTACACTGAAGATTATTATGAACATCAGACAGACTCTGTAAATTATGGTAAGAATTGGTAATTAAATCAATTAAAAATGGTAAAAATTAGACAACATTTCAAAATATTTAACATAAATTATGTTGGTCGTAAAATTGTGTTTCAAACAATATATCAAATACTAATAAAATTTGCACTAACACTGAATAGAAAACACAGAATTAGGATATTCTAGTCTAGTGTAGTTTCTGTATTTCTTATTACGGTTAGGTGAAGGGTATTTAAGATTCGGCACAGCCGAATATAGCACTCTTACTTGTTTTGTTTGTTTTTTTTTTTTGCAACTAACTTCAATGTGAAACGCCTTGTCAAAATCGGATTTCCAATAGCAAAGCGTTGCCGCCGCGTTGTTTCGGTATGCTCCATACACAATTTATGAGCATGAGAAATTTTGACATTTAAAAAACGCTTTCCTTTGGTATTTGGGTATGGCTGTTAGAGCGGTATATATTAGAAATAATTAAAGGTGGATGTGAACTATCATGACGGGTTCGATTCAATCTCAAATAGTGTCTTGATAGACAAAATAACATTTATTGTATTAAGTAGTTGGGTTTTATAAAGCTAACACGGACTGAACTTCTTCAATGTGTTTCAATAATAAATTCTCATTTCCGAACTTTATTATCTGTAAATATTCCCATTTTTTTCTTTGTACTTTTCCACACTGACAACTTTTACTCCGGCAACTCGTTAATTAGTTTGAAATTAGACGTCTACGTTACTGTTAATGTAACGGTTTCTATGTGTCGGTCTTGTGGCAAGTTGAAATGTGTCGCAAACCATTTTAAAAAATTGCATGTAGATCATACATATTATAAAATAAACAATAAACAAAACAACAATCATCTCTGTTTGAGACAACTTTAAGTTTGTTTAAAAAACATTGAAAACAATTATGAAAATAAAACAAGTAAGAAAGTTATAGTTTGAGTTAAAGCGACTTTTTAATACAGTATATTTTCAATTTGAAATTCAATAATTATATAGAATAAAATAGAGGAAGTCTCCATAAAAATTAATTTTCTATTCATTGTAAATTTTAAAAATTGTATAAATTTACAGACTAAAATCTGTTTTAAAGTGTCATTAAATACATATAATAAAGTCGATTTTGAGTCTATAAACCTTCATTTGACAAACGTTATGCACATAAAAAAAGCGATTTAGGAGTTGAGTTTTTTGAGAACAAAACTGCTAAACTTAATGACAAATTTGGTAATTTTAAAACTTTTCTAAAAAAGTAGTATTTCTTCAATTTTATTTCAGCTTTTAAATTTGAAAATTCTTCGAATGTTTTTAAACGCATACAAATAGTTGATACCCTCTTTGAGTAGTTTTTGCTGATTTATAAACTTTTTATTAAAAAGTAGTATTTTAAATACTATTTTCAAAGAAGCTGAAATGTGGTAATTTTTATATTTTTTATTTATTGTTACTACGTAACTTTTTAAATTTTTTCGAAAACTAGTATTTCTACTACTTTTTTTAAAAGCTTAAAGTTTTTTTATAATTTAGTTGAAGTTAGATGTTTGCTATGACTTTTTCTACATTTTAAAAAATTTATTCCAAAAAGTAGCATTTTTAATACTTTTAATACATTTTAATACATATCTTAAGTCATTTTTTTTGTATTTTAAGTATAAGTCAATATATTATGTTATCGAGAGCAATTTTAAAACTTTTTAAATAAGTAGTATTTCTGCTACTCTTTTTTGAAAGCTTTATGATTTAAATTTGTTTACACTAGCCAAAATATTTGCTTTAATTTTGCAGCATTTTTTTCTGCGATTTATTAAGTTGTTATTAAAAAGTAGTATTTTTACTCCTATTTTCAATGATTTTTAAAGGTGTAAATTGATTTATTTTAAGTGTAAATTAATAGTTGTTGTTATTTTTTGCATTTTTAAAAAATTTAAAAAAGTAGTATTTCTACTACTATTTTCAAAATATTTAAAATTTAAGAGTTTTTCGTAATTTATTTTTTTTAGCATAATGTCAATTGCTAGCAACAACTTTTTTAAAATTTGTTACTATATATTTAAAAATTTTTTGCAAAATCTACTTATTACTAAATTTTTAAAAAGTTCTTACATAATAACCTTTCCTATATTAAATATAAATTAGTATACAATTTTTTTTAGAGCAATTTTAAAACTTTTTAAATAAACATTATTTCTACTACTTTTTTTTTTTTGATTTTAATTTGTTTACATGAACCATTTGCTGCCATTTTAAGTAATTTTTAATGTGATTTATTAAATTTTTATTAAAAATTAGTATTTGTACTATTTTTTTCAAAAAGCTTAAAGGTGTGAATTTATTTATTTTTAAGATGTATCCTTTAGTACAATTTTAAAATTTAAAAAAAAGTAGAATTTTTACTACTTTTTTTAAAACTGAACCAAATTGGTAGTCCAAATTAATATTCTATTGTATTATCAAAATAATCAATATAAATTGTGACTTTAAAAACATTAATTTAGACCGTTGCGTACGTTTAACTAAAACCATTATACCATGGCCACTGGATGGGTATTGTAGGGTGTTTAAAACAAGGAAAAAAAATTAGATCAGTTGTCTAACAAGTGCAATTATTTTGACATTCTGTTGTCTGTGTGTTTAATCACTTAATATAAATTACAATGAAGAAGCCATCATAACCAATTTTTTCTAAAGGATTTTAAGAAGCAAACAAACAGTTAGCACACTAATAATGGCACTGTAACGATCCACAAGATTTCAAATAAAAAAAAGAAAATAATTACCACTGAAGTGATCTCCATGATCGTTAGTTGATTTATAGATGATTCTTGAAAACTTTGATATTTTGCTAAGTTTCACAATTTCCTTTCCCAAATGCCAGTGGGTGTTGTAAATGTTAGTTGTCACAGGTTTGGCGGTTAATTGGTTGTTCGTGTTGGCAACAATTGCAGACAAACTGAGAGGTGTTACAATTTTCTTTTGCAGTATTTCTTAAAATTGCTGTTGAGAGAAACTTTTTTCTATTTTTTTTTATAACAATTTCAAGTAAAAGTTAAAATTTTCTGTTTTGTGTATCTTTTTGCCATAAGTCGGTAATTAAATTAGTAACATTTGTTTTATAGTTTTCAAAAGTTTTTAGCGTAATTTTTTATAACAAAATAGTAAATTTTTTATAGAGAAAAAAATAATTTTCTTAATGACACTGAAAATTTGTTTTTATTTGACTGGATTTTTGAGTAGAAATAACAAAAGCAATATTTCAATTTTGTTTTTTTTTTTATTTCAACTTAGTGTTGCTTTTTTATGTTAACAAAATACTATATTTTTTAATGTTGCAACACAAAAAAAAAAACAAATAAAAACGCTTACTTTTTTAATAAAAACTTCAATTAGTTTCAGTTTTTCCTTTTTTTTAGTGTTAGACGCTTTCAAAACCGTACGTCATTCATGTTTCACCTCTCGAATCAAACTGTTTTAACAACAACTAAAAAAGTTGTTTAGATGTTCAGATGTATGCAACTAACAACAACTTTTCTTCATTGCTACCGCTACCACCAACAATAATAACTACTCTTTTATTACAACAACACTTAAATTTTAGTTGACTCTTTCATACACTTTTTTTTTTTAAAGTATTTGTTTTAAATTTTTTCTGTGTTTTTAATCTCCCGTCTAAGTAGAGTGTGAGTTTGAGTACAAAATGTTGGTTGCAACATGAATAAAATTATCAAACGTTTCGTGTAGTGTGCGGCTGCTGTTTATTGTTTCATTTGTTTTACCATTGCCAGAGGTTTTTTATCTTCATTTTCCAGCTTTTATCTTTATTTAGAGTTAGTAATGTATGAATTCATAATTTTTTTGGCATGTCTAAATTAAAGTTTTATTAAAGAACCTTAAATTTTTTAAAAAAGCCAGACAATATTAGTATTAGTTAAATAAAGGGTACCGGTTTTCAGCAATATTTTACTGTATATTTACAATTTTAATGCCTGTCTCACTTGTTTATTACACTCTTAAACATAATGATTCAATGTAGTACCACATAATACATCAATAAAGCCTCAAACTTTGTGATCTTAGTTAAAATTTCAGTAGAAAATCTTCGAAATTGTTAAAGAACTTTACAATATTAATTAAATGTGGATTATTCTTGAGATATGTAGGAGGGTATAAGTTTAAAGTCAAATTCAATTACATATATATCTACGATTGTAATACCTCACTTACATAATATGTTATGTATTTTCATTCTTTTTTGCCATCTAACCAGCTATTGATTATGATTTTTGATATTTATTTAATCATTTTAATATACTTCGGTGACATTCATAATGTTTACTTGTTTACTCTAGAAGTCAAACTTTGGTTATCGAAGTTGAAACGAAGTTCAACAAGAGACTTCAGTAATTTTAACAGATTGGAAATGTTATTAAATCTGATCTAGCTGATCTAGCAAACACATACGCCATGACATTTATCTTAATATTTATATCCATTCTGTTATTGATATACATACTAATATTATTTTCACCATGTGATAGTATATTTGTACAGAACAGATCATGCAGAAAACAGGTGCCATGCTCATTATTGGTGGTTCGACTATTTTCGTCCAAAATATTCATATTCATAAATATTCTTAAGTTATTCTTGAGGACTCTAGATGTTATGTTTTGTCAGATACACGAATTGAATACTGCTGAATGGTTTGATCAACTCGTTTAGAGATTACTGACAATGTGCAGCAAATCATTTGACAAGAAGAAAGTTGGAATTTTATTTGAATATACATTGGAATAATCTCTGCGTTACTGGCACTACAATAATCTTTCATGCTATTGCATAGTTGTATAGACGATCATGCAGAATGTACTTGAAATCCAGACATAGTTCAAACGGTTCCACACTATTTTCTATAAGAAAACTGATTAGAGAATAGACAAGGTACAAAGTGATCCAAAAGTCAAAAATCAAGCCAGAAATTTAAAGTAAGTGATCTTCTTGAAATCTGCTAAACAAAGACCATACAAAGGGGAATATGACAGGTATGCGATCAGTTAGATCTTACACATACCTCTGTATGCTATCCTCATATATACATACGTAAGTTCTATCTGATAAGCATCGGAAAGCCTTCAACTGTTGTTGTTGTTGTTTGAATGAGTAATTCAGTGACATCCTAGTAGAAACTGTTACATGCATAAAAATGATAGAACCTTACAGTCCTAGTAAAGGTGATGTTCAGAGTTTATTTGAAAGCAGTATGTGATGGTTCTTAAGTCTACTTTGAATATCTCTCCACTAGGTGTCACTCAACGAAGGAGATCATACAGGAGAGTCATAGTTAACCGCTGTTCGTCTAATCGTCTTGTGGGTAGCTAGTAAGGTTTCTTTATTCATATCCCAAGATCAGCTGGCTAGCGCGTTGAGAACCATGTTTCTATTTCGCGATTTGTGACTAGGATATTGTGGGAAAGTATATAGTATAACTTATTCATGGTAGAAAGAAATCCAATTACATGAACCAATGTCTTTATTTTAGAATTCTGATGAAGAATTCACTTATAGAAAAAAGTACCGAAATTGATCTGTTGATCAATGGGCAGATCCCACTCATCAACAGATGTTTAGCAATCCTCTGTATTAAGTGTGTAAGTCTAAAATAAGTAGATTTTTTCAAGACTATCAATAACTAAAAATAAGATCGATATATCCAATATACCAACACTGATATTTTGTTTAAGCAAAAGTTTACATTTAACAAGTTCACTCTTTTACACTACTGATTATTATGTAACAGTGCGAAAATTCCACCTTTAAATACAAATATGAACACTTCAATCTTTCCTACATTGTTTAACATTTTGTAATTATTATTAACTTTTCTTTAAATCTACAAATATGTATATTTTTGGGTTTTTATACTCTTGAGCATTTGTAATTGTTACGGTTTTTATTGTGATTTTTTTCTCCAAATGAATATTTCTATATGCTTGATGATCAGACAAGTGATTGACAGGTTGGTTTTGATCAATTGATTTATGATCGTTAAATTGAAAGCATGTTAAACAAAAGTTTTTAAAGATACTAATGAAGAAATGTATAGATAAATAGTTATTTGAAGAAAATAGCGCCGTTACAATGCGGACTTAAACAAGATAACATAAATCTTTGTGTTATAATTTAATTAGCCTAATGAGGCCTTAACAAATAATAAAATTGCAGATAGAAATTCAAAAAATTAAATGGTGCCAAAAGATAGAGTTTTTTAAAGTTTCTTTTGAAATGGTAATGCATTTTAATCTTCTAATTGACTATAAAGTCAGTCAAATTCTTGAAGTTAAAGTTTACAATATACTAGAAGATTAACAATCTATCTAGAGAAATAAGACATAATATTTAAGCAAATTTATATTAATTTCTATAATCATAAGATATTTCCATACCCCTATTACTGACACATCACATCATTTCACACCATATTGCCCAGTTTGAGTGTTAACAAATGGAAAGTAATTATTTAACATAAAGACGCTAGTGTATAAAATAATAATTGAACTAAGTAAATATGCATTAAATTAGAGTTGATTTTGTTTTATAAAGTAAATCTTAAACAATAGCAAAAATGCAATGAAAAACATAAACAAATAGATTTGACATTTACACAACAAGTTTTTATATGTTTTTTGTTTCTATTAAATCTTGGAAAATCTGTTCAAACGTCTGGTTTGAAGTCGTTGTGCTACAAAGCACAAGTTGGAAAGACATTTGGCGTTAATGCAACAAGCTTTTCTTTACATTTTTTTCTTTCAACATAAATAAACATGAAGGCATTATTGTGGCATTTACCCGGGGTGATGATAATTGATTGTTATTTGACTTGTGGTTCGGATGGCATTGGAGTTTTAATGTTTGTCTTCTTTATACATACATAGTACATATGTATGTATGTATGAATAATTGTTAACTTTAAAGAAATGAATACATTTCTTTCATTACAACAAATTTTTGTTTATTATTTTTTATTTAAAAAATTGTTTGGTTTTGTATTAATTGTGATAAAGTGTGATTTTTTTGTTAGCATCTTAAATTGTTTTCAAAATTAATATAATTTGTTTAACAACAATAAAAAAGAAACAACACAAAACCGCAAATTTTGAAAATATTTTGACATTAATAAGCTTAATTTGTTGAACAATGTTAAGTTAGGTAAAAGTATGTACTTCAATGATAAGGCTTGATGTTTGTTCATGTTGAGACACCTTATAGCTCATTTTAAAAATGAAAATGACAAAAGTTTCCCTTCCATTTTTGCTGCATTATTGTAAGCCTTTACTGCGAGCAATTATAATTGAAGGTCCATGTATTCGTAATGCTAGGCAGTTACCTGCAAAGGATTAAATTAACTGTTTCGAACTGAATTTTTAAGACCTAGGTTAGTTTAAGAAGGGGTTTGAGCACACATCCACTCAGACACCTCTTATTTCGAGAATAGAGTATGAGGAAAAATGTGTGATATAAAAAAGAGCGAGATGTTTATTCAGCAAAAGAATCAATCAAAACGAACTTCAATCTTAACACACTCTCCTGTCGTTTATCCACCTGATTCACCTTGTGAATTGGATGATATCACTTATTTTACATATTGTGAATTAGATGATATCACTTATTTTACAACCAGTGATGACTTCATCAAGTCCAGCAAAGAAACGATTGCTTAGGCAAGTGAACCTATAATCTGCATCATAGGACAATGACAGAAGATGTGCTCCATTGTGTCTAATTGCTCGACATCCTCGCACAATTTGAATCTGGCCCTTATTGGGCAATACTCTCTCTCTCAGGGCTTCTCTACAATTCCTAACTAATTTGAATCCGACTGCTTGGGACTCTAAAGCCTTCAATACTGTCTAACTATCAATATACATAGTCAGCCTTTCGCCCCTTCTAATGTTAGAATCTCAGCTTGTAAGGTACTACATTCGTCGGGAAGCCTATTTGAAGGCTACAGTTTATGTGCCTACCTCTATCTTTAAACCGTCTGTAAATATCGTACACTCTTCAAACAGTTGTTCGGATTCAAGTCACTGTTCTCTTTCAGGGAACGAGAAGAGGAAGATAACCTTCAATATAACAAAATATCGATCAGTGACTGTCTTTTCGTGGACTAAAACAGTTTAGCAGATCTTATTTCTATCAGTGTCTAAATAAATTTAGAAGGCAAATTTTAGGTTGTTTAGGCATTAACAGGTTGTTTTTTATTTTAACCGATGTCATCCTTAAAACCAAATCAACTGCTACGTATTTGGGAGAGTTCTTTGGTTGACCTGATTATAAATGCAATAGTACTCGTTACTAAAATATGATATATGAAATATAACGACACTGGACGGTATCTGGATTGTTGACAAGAACATAAACAAGAAGGCCTTTGAGAAAAAGAGAAAACACAATTTGATTTTACTTATAATGCACCAATAGAGGTCAGGGATGTCTTTCCTTTACTGTTGCGATAAGGTCTACTTTGCAAGCCATTTTGGAAATCATGATCAAGTTAATATGAATTTCGATATATCATTCTAAATTAACCAATCAGGGCCAACTGACTGTCTAATTTCATTATTCGAAATTATACAACATCAGTTCTCTTGGTGTTATTTTGGGCTCGAAGCTTTTCTGGAAACTTACTGCTCAGAGTAGAATGGCCAAGTTCTTATGAAAGTAAGAAAGTCTTTGAGAAAAAGCTGGAACTCAAATCTTTTTACTTACATATAATAATTTTGTCTATTGAAGATCAATGGATACAAAGACATGTTACTCCATTCCAAATAATATACTGGAACTAAACGGTCTGACATGATTAGATCTACTCTATAAGCTAATGTAGAAACCATTAATTAATTTGAGATGAATTCTGATAAATCCTTGGTAAATAATATACCGAACAGGGACGATTGAATGACAAATTTTGTTATTCGGAATAATTCAATCTCAGTACTGACCGACAGATTGAAGTCTGATTCTGCGAGACAAATCAATGAACCTATTTCGGACACGTCAATGCTGTTATTATAGCCTGAAAGTCGATTCGTATGCTCATATTTATTAAATCTCTCCATCTATTCATTTATTGATGTCTGTAATCAATGGTCGAACTTTCAATATGAAATAAGCGCAGTAAATTATAGAAGTAATCTACAGTTACAATTTGTATGATATCTAAACATGACTAATAGAAAGAGCTGGCTTGTATCACCTAATAGGTTAGAGACTGCACGTATAAGTATTCCCTATAATGAATAATACGAAAGTTGTTGAGGAAAACTATAAGAAAGAAAAAAAATATCATTGCCATTTATGGGACTGTCCAGCACTATAGACAACAAGACTCAGATATTCAGCTATGAGCTCTAGATTTAATCAGTTGGTTTCATAATAACCGTAGTCCATAAGACTTTACAAGGAAACATGTTGAGTGATCTGTTAGACACTAGAACTAACCGGACGAATGACATTCGAGTAAACCTATCAATTCCTTTTGTGCAGCTGTGTAATCCTCAAATTCTGAATGCCCCTAATTTTAAAAAATCCTCATCCAATAGATGAATGATAGATAGAATGAGTGTACATGTACATAAAACATTTCTATAATTTCTTATTTCTACTTTTCCAACTGGATAATAGAGCAATTTTATATTAAAACATTAAAAACATAAAAAACCAAACATACATATTTCATTACAATTATGGTGGCTTTTAAAAAACGTATTTTACGAGTATAAATGTGGTTTGACTTAGATTTAAAAACTGTTCAACAACTTTTTTTATATGTTTGTTTTTTGCTTTTCGTTCATAGTAAAAATAAAAGTCATTAAAATCAAGATTAATATTGTATTTATGTGAATCTTTTCACCTTAAATTAAACTTAAAAGAAACAGCTTAAAATATTTAAACAATTTAATTATTTTATTTTTTTTAAATTAGTATTGTTTTTTTTAACAAATTTGAAAGGTGTTTTTTAATGCATTCAAATTTATATTGTACATATAATAATAATATTAAAATATTTAATAAGCTGTGTGGTTTTCTTTCCTTTGTAACTACTAACTAACTAGCTAACTGCATACGATTATTTCTACCACACATGATTAAGGCTAAAAGCCTCTTAAAAATTTCTCAAGATTTATGATTTGCAGTTAGATGTTGTTTGCATTCATCTTTGTAAATCATGCAATAGTTTTTGTTAAATATTTCATCTTCTCTATTGTTGGTATGTGTGTTTTAATATTATTATTGAATAATTTTTGCATACCTTTTAGTTTTTCTTTTGAATTTCATTATTCAAATTAATGTTTGTTGATGTTGGTTGCCTACACAGCTCAACATCTTCACTTTTCTTTTCTACATGTAATAAAGTTTTGGTTTTTATTTATTCATTTATTTCTTAAGATTTAATTGAAAGTTATACTAGTGGGAAGCATACATTAGTTACTTTTGTTTTAATTTCTATTTGTTGTGCTCTGGAAAATGAAAGTAATTATCTATAAAAACTGTAGTAGTAATTGTGTTTTATATTTGATAGTAAACTCTGTGAAATAGTGGTAAATCATTATACGAATTAATTCTTGGGTAAATTTCTTTAGAAAGTAAGTTATTTTTTTTTAATTGTACATTTTTTGGTATAGAACATGAACCCACAAAAATTGTTTTTTATTTCAAACTAGCTGACCGCCCCGGCTTCGCTCGGTATTTACTATTGATTTGTATTTCATAGAATAAGATGTATTCACAACCTGTCTGCTCTTATTTATTTGCAAATTTGTACAGCATACTTTAGGGGACTTTTTTTTTCAAATGTTGAATTTTTTCAGGAAAAAAATCATAACTGGAGAATGGCTAGACCGATTTTGGATTTCAAAATCAACTAACCATCATCACTCCTCCCTGTACCTTCCCTAAAAATTTTATGGCAATCGGTCGAGCCGTTCTCGAGTTATGGAGTGACAATCAAAATGTACACTTATTTTTATATATATAGATAATTGTAAATTTTAAAATAACAAAATTAAAGAGTGAACTATAATTTAGAAATCAAATGATCTCATTCAACTAGGAGGAAAATATCTTTATTATACCACTAAACGAAATTAAAACGAAATTATTATGTTATGTTTAATGGAATGGTCGCTTATGCACAAGAAGCAGATTTTTGAGACCTAATTGGACATAGAAAAGTCATTCAACAATGTCGAATCTGAATTCAACATGTCAAACATGTCGAATCTGTTTGGTGGCGATATCGACATCAGGTTCAAGGAAAACTTGATTAGGAACAGGACCATAAGTGCAACAATTGTATAAGTTAGTATCTTTGAATGATTAACGTTCTCATCCAGCTATTTAGAGCACAATATTATTTCTGTATAACTCAATTTGAAATGATTACGTTCTGTTACATGGAATGATACATATAATGTATCCCAGCTGGTCTAAACATTATACCTCTATACATTAGCTATATTATATATATACACTGTCCGAGAAAATAAAGTGCGGTTTTGTAACCTTCTTCCCTTATCATATTTTTCTTCAACATGTATTATTTACCATTTATTCACAGTCTCATTATTTGTTGGAGTATCTGAATCATTTACATAAATATTGCAATTTTATAAAGTCGCTCATTTGTATTTCTGATGTAAATATATTGAAGAGCACAAGAAATCTCCGCGACATAATAAAGTGCAGTTTTCTGTTAACCTTAAAATAAAAGTTGTACTTCTATTTTTTTTTTTTTGAAAAATTTGTGGCAAGTTTAAAGAAAAAATAATAAATTACAGTGAAATACTTCTTTATTTGATTTAATATTACTTAAATATACATAAAATAAGGCTAGACCCAGACTTTTTCGAAATGAGGACTTAACCCGAAAAGGAAAAAGATTTGTTGGTACTAGATCGTTAAAATTGTTTCATCCCATTTTGAGTTCTAAATATTAGATATCGGAAATTGAGGTCAGAAAAATAATTGCTTTGTATAAAATAAGAAAGTCAAACAAAAGCCAGTTTGCCAATTGTTCTAGTACTTTACAATAGTATTCTTTGAAATTATTTGAAAAAATTCGAACTTTTAGCCTGAAAGAATAAAAGCCTAATAGTGGAAGGTCAATGTAAGCGGCATGCGGCCGCGGGCGGCCTTCAGATGTGCTTTTTGAACAAAAGTTGAACAAAATTCTATTTTGCCGCTTCTCACAGCATTGCCAGATTAAGTAACTTGCGATACTTCAAAATTTTTCTATGAATAATTTTGTAAAAAACAAAACTTTTATTCACTGGTAATACTGTTGCAGCCCGCGGCCGCATGCCGCTCACATTGGCCTTCACATTGGCAGAAAGCCTTAGACCACGAAAATATACGATGATCATATTGCAATTCTAGCAAAAAGAAATTCTTTTACGACAGCCAGACATATAAACAGCGTTGTCAACTTGGTGCGTTTCGCACCATTTTTGGTGGTTTTTTAAATTTTTGGTGGTTTTTTAAATTTTTGGTGCGAAAAATTCTTTAGTTGGTGCGCGGTGCTCTATTTTTTAAATTTTGGTGCGCTTTTTAATTTTTGGTGGCACCAAAGCAAATTCAATACAACTTTTTTTCAGTGTGAGAAAAAATTTTTCTACAACAAAATAAACCTGTTTGATTGAGCACCATTTCATTCAACACTGCAAATTTTTTTTTTGTGTATTTCGGTGCGTTTTTTAATTTTTCGAAAATGTGATGAAATCTTTATTTTTACTAATTTTTAATTACAGTTTTTAATAATTCATAACTCCTAACAAATTTTATTGGAAAAAATCAAAAGAAGTACTTTAACTAGAAAACAAAAATATATAAAAAAAAGTACCAAATATGTACTGAAATTAGCTTTTTTACCAATTAGTACTTTAGTTCCGAATATCATATTGTGAGTTAAATTTTGAGTGGTTAAATGCATATTTTATCTTTATTATTTCGTTTATTAAAAAGGGCTTTTACTATTATTACTTTTACTAATAATCGTTGATAAAAAGTTTTTTATAGAATTTATGATATTAAAAAATTTCAAATTAATTCAAAAAATATTTGAAACAAAAACGAAATTCTTAACTTGGTGCGTTTTTTTGTAAATGGTGCGCTTTTTTCTCCATTTTGGTGCGTTTTGAAATTTCAAAGTTGACAACGCTGCATATAAAGAAGGAACTAGAATTAAATATTACGACTCGAACTCTCCAAAGAAGACTTAACGAAAGCGGTCTAAAAAGTACAATAGCTAAGAAAAAGCCTCTTCTGCGAGCTGCAAATATTAAAAATTAGATAAAATAGTAACTGAATTAAAAATAAAACTATAATTTATAATTACATTTTAGAATAATAATAAATACATGTTTCAATCAAAACAGGAAATATTTGAAACCGAACTTTATTTTGTCCGACAGTGTACCATTATCTTATAGTTAAATGTAAACAATTTCCCTAAATATAACCAAAACAGGACTAATTCTCCATGGACACTATTTATCTTATTAGTTCAGACACCGCATCATCATCCGCATAAATTAAGGTCCTCCAGAGATACTTTACTCTAGACCCAAACCAGGATAATGAAATTTATAGCTCTCATTATGAATATCTTTTTAACATTGTTCAAAACATATTGATGGTAGATTTAAGACAACGCTGTTAATAGTAACAAGAACAAATCGTCACCTAAGCATATTATTCCAGAATGCTCAAAAAATGTTTTATGTAAAACAGATGAAGCTCGCTAATACAAATAATATTGTCCTCATGTATGGCCAATTCATAGTAAGCACCAAGTTGGCTAACGATTCGAAACGGTTAAAACTTTTAATAATACAAATATCCCGCCTAATATTTAACATCAAAGCAACTAACTTTGTTTATTTGCTAATTTTTTATTTCAAGGAAATCATTATTGCTAAACAAATGTATGAAACTATTATTAAATTTTTATCTAAATTGAAATATGCATGAAAATATGAAGAGCAGCTCTCTATAAAATAAAATCAAATTCATTAACTTATCTTTAAACGAAATGTTTATGACAAGATCATAAACAGAAATTAATTAATATATTGCATTCAATATCAACTCAAGTGAAACGTGAATAATTATAGCTGGTACCCTACAGTATGCTATGCAATGTTCTTTGTTTAATTAATAAAGGAACGAATACATATTTTATTATTTGTTAAATATAAAAATAAAGTTTAATGTATATATTTGAACGGAATTTTTTTTAGAAGATTTCCGAAAATGTAGAAGTGATTAAATAGACTTCAACGTTCTTAAGAAACTTATTAAACTATATAAAGTTATATGAAGTTTAATGTTTCTATTTGGACCACTACGTGCCTGCTTCAAAACGGTTGTACATGCGGTGTGAAATTAATGGAAGTTTTGAGAAGATTTCCTGAATATATAGAAGTTATTAGTCTATTACAACGTTCTTAAGAAACTTATTTAACTACGGTGAGCGTCAAAATAAAGTCAACACCACGTATTAATATAAATAATATTATATTAGAAAATGCATTTTTATATTATAGTTATTTAAATAGAATTGAATTTACAAAACAATAAAACAGAAATGCGTATATAAATTTAATTAATTTATTGTACAATAAACGATATGATAGACATAAACCGTAAGCGTAAGCGTCAGTACTATTAAAAGATCATTGCATCAGCCTTTTATATCAAAGAACAACCAAACCGAAAGTTTGAATTTCGCAAAAAAAAATATGTAAACGAGCCTCAAATTTTTTGGTATAATATTCTTTGTACATATAAAAGTAAAGCTAGATTTACACGATTGAAATTTTCTTCAAAATTGCTCTTCAAAATGCTTCAAACTCGTGTAAACAGCAAAAATTCTTTAAAATTTCTTTATTTAATAGTTATTAATAGTTATTAAATACATAAATTTTGAAGAAATTTTGCTGTTTCCATGAGTTTGAAGCATTTTGAAGAGCAATTTTGAAGAAAATTTCAATCGTGTAAATCTAGCTTAAGTTTGAGATATTTGGAGTCAAATATAGCAAACCAAGAACGAAACCTTTAGGAATAAATATGTTACACAGACGGTAAAACATGGCGGCGGCTCAGTAATGGTCTGGGGTTATATGGCGGAATCAGGTGTCAGTAATCTTACATTTATCAAATCTATAGGTACAATGAAAAAGGAAGATTATCTCGACATTTTTAAAAACAACTTAGCCCCTAGACTAGAACTAGCGCAGAACTGGATTTTCCAACAGGACAATGATCCTAGGCATATATCCAAAGTGTGAAAACTTTACATTATCCTCTTTAGTCTTCAGACCTCAATCCAATTAAGCGTCTGTGGGAATATGTGGATAAACAAAAAATTAAACAAAGAAATGTTTCTTTCAAGAATAAAGGCTGTAATACAGAAGATAATCAACTGTGATAAAGGCAAAAGGACTACAAACAAAACATTTAAATTCAATGTTTTACATAATTTTGATATTCCATTTTTCTTTAATTTGGTGCGAAAAATCTGGCGTATTTCCGTTAAAATTTAATTATTTTTTTATGTTTCTTATTTTACTAGTTTTGTTAATGAGTTATATTTTGTTCAAGTTACTTATGAATTATATAAAAAATATTTTTTTAAGCAATATTAGCTGTTTACTTTATATTGACGCTCGCAGTATATAAAGTCATATGAAATTAAGCCGTTCTATTTGGACTATTTAGGTTCGGCTTTAAATAAGTTGTAAAAGTGACATGAAAATACCGGAAATTTTTAGAAGATTTCCCGAAAATGTGTGAATTGATTAGTCTATTGATGATCTTAAGTTAATTCTTTCTATTTCAACCATTATAGCGTTCTGAAGTAGTTGCTCAAGTTATTTCAACAAGCTTCCACAAACGTATGAAGTAAAAATGTTTTAATTAAATATTAAATATCGTAATAACAGACATTCCTTCCCATACAGCAATTTCAAGTCTATTTTAGCTATTATTACTTCTAGCTACTACATATTTTTAAATGACGAATAAACAAAATTTTCATTAACAATTTGTAAATCAAAACCATGTTCATTCAAGAACATGAAATTCAGTTGTCAATTGTTCTGTTCCAAAGAAATTAAAAATCAAACTAAAAACCAGAATCTCATGAAAGACAGAAATTATGAGTAGTAATAAACAGTTTTATTAAGCTGAACATCACACATTTAAAATAGATTAAGTTCAATGTCAAACGTGATCGTTTGATGTTTTGTTTCACCTCCGTTTTGACGTCTTGATATAAAAAACACCCTTTTGAGAAATTGAATATTTTCAAGTACCATTGAAAGAAAGTACGTGCAAAGAAAATAAATATATAGAAAGTTCAATGGGAAATATGATGAGGTTCAATTTCTAGATGTTGGTTTCTATGGTTTATTTCCTGCCATTATGAATATTGAAGTTGAAGTTAAAAAATGATTTGTTTATTAAAACCAAAATGAATGAAATGATTAATTTGGTTAAAATAGAACTTTTTGTGCGAAGAAAACTCTTACAAGAGGAAGTGGTTGGTTTGAGTTCTTCTTTCGTTTTTTCTTTTTTTAGTTTTCTATCTTTAAGATTTGAAAGTAAATTGAGGGCATTGGGTTTGTAAGTAACTAAAGAAAAAATATTTAAAATAACAGTGGCTAGTTTTAATTATCTAAAGTTTGTTTCTTGACTAGCTCACTCCCTCTTAGATTTTGCCTTATTCTCTACCGCTTGCTTGCGTGTGTAATTTTTAATATTTTTTGTTTTTGGTTTTTAGCTTACTTTTTACTTTATTGGAGTGTATTTAGAAAGGGCTTAAGATTTAGAAAGAAGTGTTGTTTATTGTTTAATGTATATTTGATGACCACTACTTCATAATATTCCCAGAAGTCCAAGAATAAATAAACCTTAATTAAGATGATTTTTTCGTGCTCTTTTGTTTTTAATGTGTAACAACTTAATATTTTTATTTTTTCTATTTCCCTTTTAAAATTTGTTTTAATGTGTAACAACTTAATATTTTTATTTTTTCCATTTCCCTTTTAAAATTTGTTTGGATTAATAAAGTTAACAGCCACTGCAAAGTAAAGTGTTGTTTTCTTAAAAAGTACTTAAAGACATGTGTGAAAGATAGAATTTTCTGAGAAATGGCATAAAGTAATGGTTAAAGTACAATACAATTTTCTTTTAAGAAAATATTTCACAGCTTTTCCTAACCATTTATAACAAACAACAGAAGTAATTTCTAGATTACTTTTCTTGCCTAAACCTGGTATGAAAGCCGAGAAAAATCACTTTTTCTTAAACAATATTTCATAAGTCATAAACGGATACTGTTTAGATAGAGTTCATAGGTTTTCAACTAGAATTTGATTTTCAAAGTAAAATAAAACAAAGAAGAAGTATGGATTTACAATTATAAATGAAAAATGATATCATATAGATGTTCACCGATTCTTTTGTTAAACTTTTCAAATACATGTTCTATTCTTCTTTTATTTCGTTAATCACGTCACGGATTTTTAGTTTCAAGTCTGTAATCGATTTAAAATAATCCAGTGGTTTGATCGGGGCGATCAGGAAATTTTGCTTGTAAGTATGTATTCATTGCTGGTAGCTGTATGAAACCACATTTAAATAATATCTACAGTCAGAGACAAAATTTAGTACACGACCACGACGACCACGCTCTCTACTTGACAATGTAGTGCGCAAAATAGTCCAGAAAACTCCAAAGTCTATATAGCAAACTTATATTTCTAAAGGCATGGTCACATTTGGCAAATATTTTCTTAAAAAAGCGTAACCACTTGTTTTAGCACAAGTATGTTTGACGTTGTTTACTCTTACAAGAGTTTTCCAAGATCAAACTCAAATAAATTAAAATTAAATATTTTCCGTGCTTTGGCCTAATTAAGAATAGATTTTTTTTAATAAATAAACGAGTTCAATTATATTTACTTAACCTCTTCGCAATCTTCCTGTAATAATGTTATGTAATGTAATGCGATGTTTGGGTCAAAATCAATATAGGATTTTTTAAAATAAATCCCGGGATTTGTCAAATTTGAAAATTCCAGGATTTTCGGGATCGGGATTTGGTGGTAGACCATTAAGTCCTCACAGTTTTAAAATCAAAGTACGGTTATGTCCTAATGTTAAACCCAGGTCTTTTGAAAAGGTATCGGTGACTGTCTTGCTCTATAGGAACACAGATTAAAATATATTTACGAGCTTCGTTTATGAGTTTTAATATCTCAGAGATGTGACTATTAAAAACATATTTTCTTTATAAAAATTTTTATATTTTTGTAAACGCATTTTCGATTTTCAAAAGCAATGTTAGACGGGTTAACGATATCCAATTATTGTAATTTTTTGAGAAAGTAAACATAACCTAATATTGAATTATTAAAAAATTCTTCTGGTTGAATATTTGTACATTAAGGAAAAAGTTTGTTTTAAACCCCTTTATTGTTGATAACAATTTCTCAAATTATATTTCAATGCAATTACGCGCAACATTAGCTAAATTATAAATGCGGTTTTATTTAAATAAATTTAAGTATCTTCCCCATTTTTTCTCATTTAAGTGCTTTTTTTTTTGTAAAAGCAATGATAATTATTAAATATAATATGCATAAAATTAAAAAACAAGAAAATTACTACAATTAAACAAGTAAAAACAAACACTCTTTCGCAAATGATTTAAAAGAGATCATACAAATGATTTTGATAATATTGATGAAAAAAAACTAATTATTTAAAGAGAGAGTTAGTGAATGTTTTTTTTGATTTGAAAATTACAAAAATGTTTATTTTTTATTTTGGTTTAAAAAAAGTTAAATGAACTTGAGGTGCTAAAATTGGCCATAATTATCATGATGTAACCTTTTAACTAAAGTTCCATAGTAGACTTGTACAACAATATTCAAACTGTTGCCACAATAACAACAATTTACAGTAAATACGTAAATGAATAATAGTTGTTGTGGAGGTATTACGACAAAGAAATTAAATGTTTTTTTTCTCTTTGGCCGTTTAAAGAAAAAAATAATTTAAATGTTTGTTTTAAACAAAAAAGACGTTTGTTTAAACCCCGTAGCACCAAATCTTAAAATCCCACACTGTCAGTTGTGAAAAATAATGCAAAGGGAAAAAATAATTTTATTGTTTTTGGTTGTTGTTTGTGCAATAGGAAAATTTGTACATAATTTAAATTCATAAAGAAGAGTTTTTTTTTGTTTTTTAAATTAAGAAACATATAAAACTAAACTTATAATTTAAATATCAAACTACCGTTAGAGAAGAGGAATTGTAAATCAAGGCATAGCCAAAAATGCTTTTTGGTAAACATAAATTACAGAAGCCATTACAACTTCCCATCAGCGGGGGAATAATTTAAAAGTTTTCTTTACTTTTTTCAAATTAGTGTCTTAGTCTGTTGCGTTATGGAAACCACTCATTACAAAACATTAATCAAAATGTTTAAGCCTAAGGAATGGGACAAAAAAATGCTTTAGTTTTGATATTATTCATTGACTTATACTTTCATTATACTTATACCTGTTAACCAGTGCCGTAGTTGCTCAAAAGTTTGGTTAATTGGTTTTGATAAGTCAAGATTTTTTTTATCAGATAAATATCCGGTTTTAATCGAAGGGTACTAATTCGAACTAGTGGTTATTAGATATCTAACAAAGTTACTCAGTCTCCTATCTGAAACCGTATCCCAAGAACTTATAATCTCAAACCTTTGTCTAAGCACGAGACCGAAGAAAATGGTTAAAAGACACAATTTTGCTACAGATTTCCATCTTAAATATTATGGTGAAAATATAGACTGACTTCATAAATGCAGTTTGAAATAAAACACTGAAAAGAAATTAATTTTCAAGGCAAATCAATACTTTATGGGAACATTTCTTTGTTAAATAATAAAATGACATTTCAGTGTATTTACGAACCAGCAAACTTAGTTCTTTTCTTGTGTGATTAAATATAATTTTTTAAAAATTTAATTAAATCCGCAATTTCTACCATAAATTAACTTGTTTTTATGTATTTTTAGTTTTGCCGTCAAGAAAAATGTAAAATTTGTTGAAGAAAATAGGAAAAATAATCATAAACTCAACATTGTTTGGTCGATCTTATCTCAAATTATCATACATATGTGGGTCAATTTAAAAAAAAAAACGTACACAACGAGTTTTGTTTTGCTTATTTCTAAAGTTTTTGCAATATTTGAAATTCAAGCTTACAACGATGTTCTTTTGTTTCTCAAGATTGACTTTCGATTATAAACACAAAATCACGATTCACCTTGATTTTTAATTATTTTTTTAAAGTGACTAGTTATTTTAAAATTTTAAGATGAAAATATGTAAATTTTTGTTAAAAAAAAACTTGAGCTTAGAGGTTACTTGCAAAGTAATAGGCTTGTAACAATAACGCATATTCAGAAATCGTAACTAAAGTATTTTTTTTTATTATTATTTTATTATAATTCAAAATTATTATTATTTTTTTTAATAATTAACAAACACAAACTGCGAAGCTTTAGGCTTATCTGCAGAAAATACCCAGAGTCTTTGGCGGGAATCGAACCCGCAACCCTTTGACTGATAGTCCGGCACTCTATCGCCTAGTTCACAAATAGTTAAAGATCTTATTCACAAATCATAACTAACTTAGCAACTGCTTTCATGCATCCGTGCTCTCTCAGCCGCCGTTAATTTTGTTGTTTTACTCTTGAAAATTAAAAAATAAAATCAAAATTAAGCATTTTAAGCTATGAAGCAATATATTTCAAAAGTGATGCTCATGAAATATTTGCCTATTTTGGTGTTTTTTCATAGGCAATTTATTTCTCAAATTTACAAATTATAAAAAAATGAGTTGAGACCATGTAAACAATGATTGTAAACTTAAATTTTTTACATTTAATATATTCACTTTTAAAAAAATTAGCGTGACGCTCATGAAATATTTGCCTATTTTGGTGTTTTTTCGTAGGCAATTTATTTCTCAAATTATAAAAAATGAGTTGAGACCATGTAAACAATGATTGTAAACTTAAATTTTTTACATTTAATATATTCACTTTTAAAAAAATTAGCGTGACGCTCATGAAATTTTATCGCGCCA
Source organism: Bellardia pandia (assembly GCA_916048285.2). NCBI lineage: Eukaryota > Metazoa > Arthropoda > Insecta > Diptera > Calliphoridae > Bellardia > Bellardia pandia. The sequence goes on from OU696530.1 coordinate 42,491,474, forward strand.
TTGCCATGATGTTCACAAAAACTACGCATATGCACACTTTTTTTTTCGCTTTTTCACTTTTGTAATAATTAAAGTTTGTACTTTCCTTACGTTATTTACTTTATTTAAATGCAAATTGAAAACTAGTAATATTACTTGATTTATAAAAAAGTGACGCTCAATGCAAATTGTGGGGGACAACCTTTCTTTACAACGCCAAATTCGCACTAATTAAGTTTTGACGACTATAATAAATCAAAACACAAGAAAGAAACCAATAATTCGAAAACTGTTATTAAATGTTGCATATTTAGTTTTTTCTTGTTTTTATTTTATTTTGATTACTAAAAATTCTAACGGGGGACACATGCTTTTGTATGAAAGCAGTCAGAGGGAGAAACAAAACACCATTCTGAATAAACAAAAAAAAAAACAAACATACAAATTTGAGAATTACGTTTTTTGTTACATATTCCTCGCTGATCACTCTCACATTATTCTTTTTTTGTTTTTGTTTTTTTTGTACCTAAAATAGTAGTGTAAAGTGCGGGGACACAAAAATTGCCTTCTTTTTTTTTAATTGACCCATGTATATGTATGATGTTTTAAGTTCGTTGGAATGTAAAGGGTTTTTTAACAAGAACTTTCTTTTCCAACAGGAGCATACTGGAATAACATAAAAGTATTGACGTATAACTTGTTAATACATATATCAGTAGTAGACAATTGTTACAACGAATTCAATTTTGTTTAAAAATTCACTATGAGTATGGTGGATATATGTAAAAGCTACAATATCGCCCTTCTGAGACAGCTATTAAGAATTTGGTTTATAAAATAGCCGCATTTGGGGCTCTGAAAATCCAAAAGTAATTGTTGAGATGCCATTCCATGCTGAACGAGTCACATTATGTGGTCATATCAAAAATATAAAACCAAAATCAACAAAATTTACATAGAACGTTTATCATTTTTCTAAACAGTTTAGTATTGAAATCAAAATTTTTGTTGTCTTTGTAATATTTAAGTTGAGGGTATTAAGGATTCGGTACAGCCTAAGTTATTTAAAACATACCTATGTATTTTACAAAAGTTCTGTAGCTCCAAAATGTAATATGTATATTTTATCAAGACCATACCTAAGATAGATTAATATATCATTCATGTTCAATATCGCATTTTTTTTAGGATGAGCCCTTAAATAAAATTTGTAAAATACGTTTGTAGTACGAATTATTTCTCCTAAAATACCCATATATATATACTGTGTGGCTTAGGGTTAAATTATAATAATAATGATAATAATAAAAAGATCAATCCAATAAAAGAAATAAATAATATTTCTTTAGTTGCTAATTTCTTACCTGTTGTATAAAATTATATTGTAATGCTTTTGTCGTCATGTTTTTGTTTGCAAATTTTAATCGTAAATCGATAATTCAATTAAATGTTCTTTTGATATAAATATGTTAATTTTTATAATTAAACGATTTTGTTTGTTTTCTTTTATTCTCTAAAATTCTTCTTTGAAAACAACTTCAAATAGAGGGAATTAGCTAATAAGAGACAGCTATATTTGTTAGAATTTTAAACTCAATAACCGTTATATTTTACAAAATAGTAGTGATAACAAAAACAATATTCACTCAAAACATTAATTTTCTCTCTCATACTAGGTTTACACTAAGTGTCATGAGAGTACATACATATTTACATTTAATTCATGTACATATTTATGTATTTATGTACATATGTATGTAAATAATTGTGTTAGAACAATTATAACTTTGAGGGCAAATAAAATGTCAGTGTTTTAAAAATACTTGTTTCTATCTTTTAATGTAATTTTTTTATTTTATTATTATGTACACTTTTTTAGACACACTTGTTGATTCTTTTTATTCGTGCTGTGTTGCGGCTAAATGAATTTCCTTTTGTAATTTCGAAATGTATTTCAGTTCGACTGTTTGTTTCTATTGTAGAATATGACCGCTACGTTTCAATTTGTATTTAAAACTAAATTGTTGAAAACAAAGTTTGTTGTTGATGGTTTGTCCAAAGGTATTTATTTATTTTTTTGTTTATGTGTTTCATTTATTTTTCTCTTCTTACTTTTCCAACTTCATATTAAATAATCACTCTGTTTTTAATACGTGTATTGTTGTTGGTTGGTTGGTTGGCTAGTTTTTGTTGTTATTGTAAATTTTAATATACCTACATAGTTTTATAGTTGTTGTGTTAATTTTGTCATTGTTGTTGCCGTTTAGTAAAATATCGTATGAGGATGACCAAAATTAGATGTTTTTTTGTCTGTATGTGCTTTTCCTTTGCCATTTTATGCATGTTTAGTAATAATTTTGCATGTTTTGTGTACCCTACACTCGGATAACATATTAACCATGAGATTTTAAAACTTTTTATTGGTTTTATTTTTAGATATATTTATAATGTCGCAAATGTTTGCTTTTCACACAAAATTTTCAACCACATTTTGCAGTGCCAAATTTCATGTTTCAGAGCAGGAGTTGCTCGTGGCCCTATCACACGAATAAACTGAAATGTTGGGTTGGTTGTGTGGTTCATTAGCGCTATCATGCTGAAACAAAACTGATGCACCATAGGGGAATTTCCAAAATAATGGAAATAATTCAGAAATTTGTTAAAGGACAGTCCAATTTAAAGAAAATTTCATGGCTATAGAAGAGCAGTAGCTGAGTTTATGTTTTGAATTTTCACTTTAAATACCAATGGAGGGGGAACTCTAAGTGGTATCTAAAGTGTGTTACCTAGTGTAACAGGGTATTTAAAAAAGTTGACTTTTTTAGTTTTTCCCTCCAAAAAATCTAAGTAATATTCAAACGATATTATACACTGCGTTGCATAACTATTAATTAATACATAAAACTTTTGTCAATTTTTAAAGTTAAAGAAAAAGTAAAACAGTTTAACGAACATAAAACTGTATAAATAAATTTCAGAACTATAATTGTATTAAATTTAAAATAACTTAAAATACCAATATTCACAAAAAATTTACACTTTAATAATGTGTTAGGCATCCTATTTTTGAATCAACTCAAAAATTCGATCAGACGTACTATTCACCAAATTTATTCTTATATCTTCAGATATAGATCTCCAAGCACCTATAACAGCTACTTTTAGGTGATATACCTATGTATACTTTCATATTGTCGGTTTTCAGCATAAATTCAGCGAGTTAATATTTCCCAAATGTTCTCAATGAGGTTCTGATCTGTTACATGTGACATGTTACATTTTTCATTACTATTCTCTAACAATGACCCCAATTTCTCATCTAGTAATTTTGTGTAATCAGAAGATTTAATTAACGCCTCACTGTGGTGGTGTAGGCTATAATGGGAAAAATAAGAAATGAAAATCAGCAACGCATTTGTAGTCGCTATTAAGTCGACCTCTACATAAATTTCAATCTCCTTTGAAGTTTCAAATTATTTTGGCAATGTTAAACATATGTATGTATACAAAAGTACACATGCCCTGTAGGAAGTCAAACACATTTTTAAGTAACTTCAAACTGGTTTTTTAATAAACACAACTAGTTGCTTAAGTGACTTTTTTTCTTGTCGTCGACTCATTATTTTAACATAGGCATGTCATAGGCAGCGTTGCCACGACCAAAAAAATTTTGTAACCAAAATGTAAAAAAAAAGTAACCAAAAGCAAAAAAAAGTAACCAAAATTTTTATATATTTAAAATTTTATTTTATTTCAGCTAAAAAATATATATGTAAAATATAAATTAACCATTGCATTTCAGTTTGTAGTTCAGTCTTATAATTAGGTACAATTGAAAGAAAAAACTAATTCAGCAATAACAATATTAATAACACCCAAATGTAATTAATTTCATTACATTTGTTACCAAACACTAGTAGATAAAGTTTAAGTAGATGAGGCTAAAAATCTGTCTTGAATGTTCTTAGATGATTTATCCATATAGCGAACGACTAGAACTAGTGATTTCTTTGTGGATACGTCTGTTGTTTCGTCTACTATTAACGAAAACTTTGTCGTTTTTAGTTTGGAAATAAAATTTGCTTTAGATTTGCTTCCTAACATTTCTGTTAATTAAGTTGCTTTACCTGCCACATTTAATGTGTTTCGCAATTTGACAGTCGGGACAGCGCTTCTCTAATAAGCCTGGTAGATGTCCATTAAAAAAAAGGCAAATTGTGGGAAATAAGAAACATTACTAATGTTAGCTCTGTTTGGTGCACTTGCTTATTAAGAGTTTCTTTTTGAGGACTTGCAAATGTTATTTTTATTTTCCACATTTTGCTTATGAACACTTTTTAGTGTGCTTTCGTAAATAACTTACGTGATTTGCAATTTTTTTACACAGGCAGCGCAGAAACAACATCCATCTTTGTTTCTTAGCCACGGAAACTCATCCAACCACAATACACGGAATTTTCTTTTCGGGCTGTTATTAATGTCACTAAACAACAAAATATTATTTAAAAAAGTTATTGAAATTGAATGCAAATATGCCTATTCTCATCATCACTTCCAGAAGATAACTCGACATTATTAGTTTTACTTTGAGCAGCCTTTTTAAATAAAAATCTAACAAAAATAAAAATTGTGCTTAAAACCAATATTATTATTTTTTAATTACTTATCCATTTTTTACGAAAGAAACCCAATCTTAACTATTTAGAAAACACTTTATTAAAAAATAAATAGCACGCTAATTTGTAAAAAGCTTTTTTTTTTGTTTTCTGGTAAAAACATAATTTATGAATGTTGATTAAGGTTCGTTCATTTCTAAAACAAAAGAAAAATTAACTTGTTCCGATGTCAAATCAATATGAAAATGCATTTTGTAGCATGTTTTTAGATGGTTTTTGTGAAGAACCTTTTACTCGTTCAACAATACAATGATTGTGTTTGTTATGTTTGGAGACAGGCATGTATTTTTTTGTAATCCTGTGTTTAGTGTTTTATTTTTAAAAAACTTTTAAATTGTGGTGTAAATTAAGTCAAAGTAAAAGCAATGTAAAAAATGGTTACTTTTATGTTAAAAAAAAGTAACCAAAACGGAAAAAAAGTACACAAGTACACATTGGAAAAAAAGTAACCAATTTTGGTTAAAAGTAACCAAAATGGCAACGCTGGTCATAGGCTGTAGTCAATTGGTCACCTCTGCATGACTTTTAAATTGACTACTAATTACTTATTTCCCAACCAATTTATAGTTAATTAAAAAATTGGTTATTAATAATCGCTTTATGCTAAATTATTTAAAAACCACTTTCTTTTAAATTAAATTTTAAACAATTTAATTTTAATTCTTTTTTGTCAAAATATAAACATACATATATATATACGTATATACAATATATATTTATAAATAGAAATAATTATTAAACTAAAAAAAAATAAAAAAATAAATGACTTAAAATAAAAGTTGTAATGAAAACAAGTAAAATGCAAAGTTTGTACTGCTCATAGAAAGGCTGTTTTCATAAACGCAATATGCAATGCAACATTTCATTGCATAGAGTTCATAATAGCATTTAGAAATATAATTTAAAAACTTTTATCACATAAAATATAAAGATATTAAAATTGAGCACCGTTTACCTCAAAGACCTTGTTTGCTTTGATTGACATGTGACATTTGACTTCAGCTTCTTTTGTTTTCTTTTTTTACATTTTGCTTTTATTTATTTCTTACATGTTGTGCTTCCCCCCTTTCAAACTCACTTTTCAAAGAAAACAACAGCGCAAGAGACTTGCGCAATATGTTTGGTTGATATCTGCATGAGATTTAAACCAATTTGTAGTCATTTGCAAAATAATTAGTTTATAATTAATGTTTTTTATCAACTGACTATTTTATTTACTACAGGGTGTTAATACGAGTATGTAATCTGATCACTTTTGCGAACAAACATGCATACATACATAAGTATGTACAATGCACATACATATGTACATACATATGTACATACATATGTACATACATATGTACATACATATGTACATACATACATATGTACATACATAAAAGTACGTACTTGAACACCAGTGTGTTTGCACGAATATGTCGATATTGTTTTGACCAATCTTTTATGAATTGTACCTATTTAGTTCTGCGCTAAAATAGAATTAAATCTTTCTCCGGAAAAATAATTACCTATTTTGCCATTATAATATTATAATTTTTTATTTGTACATATACATACATACTCGTACATATGTATGTATTTGTTTTAACCATTCATAAATTTTACTAAAGAATCACGTACATACATACAAAAATAAATAAACGTTCAGCTAAAACCAAACAAAGAATAGTCAGTTCATAACTGCTAGTAATGAGTGGTCATAGTAATTGGCTTTGGTTAGTACAATACATAGTTTGTCTATTTAAGTACATGATTTAAGAGTGCGATCAAAAAATAGAAATGGGCGCTATATGGGAAATATTACTTATTATGGTCCAAAAATATTGTGCCATGACTTCCGTGAATATAAATATACTTTTAAAAGATTTATGGAGGTTAAAGTGAATTACGGAGAGGGTCTTATATGGGAGTTTTGACTAATTATGGACCGACCATTATAAAATTAGGTGTCATCATTTCTATATATATGAAACTTATTTTTGTTGAATGTTATTTGGATATCAACATTTTTAAGACATTTATGGTCGTTAAAGTATTTTCAGAAGTGGGCCTTATATGGAAGCTACGACTAATTATAGACCGATCATCTTAAAATTCCACCATACTATTAGTATATACACGAAACATATATGTGTTCAATATTATTTGGATGCCGACATTTTTAGGAGAGTTATGCACTTTATAGTGATTTTCGGAAGCGGTCCTTATATGGGAGCTACATATGATCAATTATGGACCGATCTTCATAAAATGTGTAGATGTGATTTGGCTTCATTTACATTTATGATCGTTAAACTCATATTTCGGGAGGACATTTGTATGGGGGCTAGGTAAAATAATGGACCGATTTTCACCAGTTTCAATCCCATCCGTTCTTGGGGCGAACAAATATCAAGTACCAAATTTTATTAAAATATCTTCAAAATTGCGACCTGTACTCTGCGCACAAGCTTTACATGGACAGCCAGCCAGACGGACGCACAGACGGACATCGTTAAATCGACTCAGCAAGTGTTTCTGAGTCGATCGGTATACTTTAAGGTAGGTGTTAGACCAATATTTATGGGCGTTACAAACATCAGCACAAATCCAATATACCCTCCCCACTATTGTGGGTATAAAACACAATTAAATATCATTGACATTGCATGTTGTACTCATTGTGTCTATATCTATCTACATATCTATCTGTACGTCTCTCTAACTACATATTTGTCTGTCTGCTTGATTCTTGTCTCACACAAACATATTTGACTATTTACCCTTCGCTTGATTCATTTTTACTGACTTTTATTTTTGGAGTAAAAACTAGTATGTACATACTTATTGTTTATGCGTTTTTATCAAAACCAATTTGGCTTAAAGCCAGTTTTAACATTCTTTTTTTAGTGTTGGTTACAAAATAGTTTAAAGTGCCACCCTAATAATTTACATAGAATTTAGTTTAAAATAAGAGTGACGAGTGGCTTTTTTTCTTGTTAAACTTTTTATTTACATGCAGCTGCAATTTACTCATGCGTAAATCCCCTATTCTTAAAAAACATACATATAATATAATACACTAACAGTCGCAACAGGTGACCTTTTATCTGCTGCTGTAAAAAGTTCAATGAAATTGTTTTTAAAGCAACCTTTTATCCATGACTAAACAGATTTTTTTTAACTAAAAAGAGAATAAATTTTGCCAAAAGTATTTTATACTTTATAAGAATTATGACTCATTTGTATGTTGCCTTCCTGTAGAGGGTTAATTACAGTACGGACTCGTTTTGAGCAACCGATAGGAAGTGTAACAGCGACATTGTTGAGCAACCAGTAAATATTTCATGAATTTATTATAGTTACTATAATATTTTTCATTGAAATTGAGAAAATTTCATTTATATAAATGTTGAAAAAGTTGAAATTGCGAAAATTCCAAAAAAAAAATTGCCAATTTAAATTGCGAAAATCTCAATTTCAAATTAAGAAAATTAAGAGATAATTGTTAATCAAATTTAGAAACATTTATATCTCGAACTGTCCATGGCCTCAACATACAGCCGTTAGATGCAATTACTATTACAGGATTATTCAAATGTATAGTCGCTAGGTTTCGTTCACTGTGAAAACGCATATGAATGACTTCTTGATACGAACTTGATGCGAATAGTTGTGGATTCTATTATCCGGACTCGTTTTGTCAAGAATTTCCCTTGCCACAGTTGCCTACATACAATTTTTGACAACTCTCCAGCAACACTTTTGCGATTGAGTCCCTATTCATCAATATTTTACCCCATTACATTATTTCACACAAACAAAATGCCTGTTGTTTCTGTTTTGTGTTGTATTTGTTGTCGATTTGCACTCACCATGTATAGTTGCACCATGGAATAGATAAAATGAAAATCGAGATTTTTTTGTTTTTTTTTTTTAGTTTTAATATATTAAAATGTACATTTTTGCAACAAATGTGTTTTAAGTTCCTGTTAGTTTTCTTTTTATGCAGCTTTGAAAACAGAAAAATGCACTGCATAAAATAAGCTGAGTCACTGTATGCAGACTGTAATCTTAAAAATCTAGGCACCATTAATTAGTTAAATTTTATCAAATCACTAGCATTGGAGGAAGGCAGCTGATACAAAACTGGTTCTTTTGGAATAGTTATCGATTCTTTTTTAAATATTTCATATAGCGTTGTTTTACTTTTTCTATAGAAGCAAAATACGGAATTAATTCCACTTCCGAACGGAATTAAATTCTGTGACATGGCTGATAATAATGCTGGAAACAAATTTGTATTTAAATGAGTATCATTGTTTTAAATAATTTTGGTGTAAAATATTAAATTGAATTTACACTTTTAACAATTGTTTTGAGTCTTGAATACGCCAATTCTAAACTGATTTAGTTGTTTTCTAAATTACCAATCCATTTAAGTAACAGTTTAAAAATAAATTACATCAAAACGAAAAGAAAGTGGTGTTCTTAAGAAACTTGACCACATAAAAGCCTGTAAGACATGTTGTTTCAATCTTCCTAACAATTACGTATCAACGCCGAGCACAAATCGTACACATTTGTCAAATTGACTTCACGTTGTTGAGAATTTCTTGCCTTTCCGTCCTCGATTTCACACTACTTCGTAGTTGTTCTGAAACCGACCGTTTATGATTTGTCCAGTATTTTTTTTTGCTATTGTTTACATAAAGTCCAATCAGTTTTTCACAAACTTGATTTGCAAGCGTGAAACAAATGTCTACCGCAATATAAACATGCAGTTGATTGATTATGATGAAAATAACTAACTAAACGCTGTTTCTGACATAAATATGTGGTGCAATATTTTTATATATGCATATCTTTAACTTATAAAGCGCATAGTATTTCAATGCAGCTAACATATGGACAATATTGTTTTCACATTCTATAACCTAAAATATTATGCGTGTATGTTCTAGCTTCCGACAGATTTTAAAATCACATGAAACTGAAATTTCACATGAAATTAAAATTATATGTTCCCGTTTTCACATTGTTTTACATATTCGAAGTACTGCTCGAAAAAAATTTGACAAATATTTAAAAATATTTAAATAAATTAAAGTATAAAATTTTAATTTTCATCATTTCTTTTGACCAAAAAGCACTCACCCCTATTCTGAGTTTCGATTACGTCTCCGCATTCAGTTACGCTACGAACGAAAATTGGTATTCAAACAAAAACTGAATCGAAAGAACAAGAAGAAGACAACAATGTTTACAAAACCAATTTGTTACTATGAAATGTGGAATAGAAACAAAGAAATGAGCAAGTTTGTTACTATTTTATTAAACAATTAATAAGGAAAAATAATATAAATAAAATAATACAAAAGACTTGTGAATTAATAATAATAAAAAGGTAATCATTTTTGTTTGCAAAATATTTAAGTGCTAAGAATCCTGTCAAGCCGGAGGTAGTATTTTTAATTTTTGTATTTGAAGGAGAAATGGAATCCATTGAAGTGGCTTTATTGGTGGAAGAGGAGAACAACGTGACTCAGAACACAGAGGTAAGGCTTGAAAAGAAAATACCTGAACTTCCTCCTTGGATCGTTTATTGTAGCCGCAAGCAATATCCTGTTTTGTTGACATTAAACTTGACAGCTTTTCGCATTGCTCTGATGTCGCTGCTTTTGACCTGGAAAAATAAATAAATAGGCTGCTTTCCTGTTTGTAGTGACAGTAATTCAAAACTCCTTCGTTCTAGCATTACACATTTGTTTAACCATGTTCTTTGTTGCTGCATATCACCTCTTGATTGACCGTAGAACAAAAATTTATATAAATCACTTTTTAAACATTTTATATGTACTTACATTTTTATTTATTCATTTATTTGTAATATTAAGCCTTCTCGGCCAAAATAAAAATATATTACATAGTAAAAAAAACTACCTGAAATTTTAATGTAATTAAACACTTTTTAAGTTTATAAAAAGAGCGATCGAAAAAATTCCGTTGCTAAAATATAAGCGTAGAAAAACGTAACTACGATCGTAATTCAGGGGGGTTACTGCGTATTCCGATTCGAATGCAAAAGCTTTCGAAATACAATGTAAAAAGTATACAAATTCGAATGATTTTCTTTTCGAATCGAAATACGCAGTAACCCCCCAGAATAACTACAATCGAAAGAAACGTAGCGGAATCGAAACTCTGAATACCAAATTTGCCAAACGGAGAAAATTTCGCTTTGAATCGAAACTCAGAATAGGGGTAACTATTTCGTAAAGAAAAAGCTGATTCGTTTTGCTTTCACCAAACAAATTTTAAATGAAAATAATACGAATTTTTTAGTTCGTAAGTGAAAACGTGAACATCAAGAAAATGTGAAATCGTTCGTTTTCACATTTGATCTTGTGAATTCGAAAGCTAGAACATACACGATTATTTAGTTGTCCGATTTTGACTTGGAGTTGAAGTATCGCCCATGTTCTGAAAAATTCAAAACGCTTAAAATTGGCGTTAAATTTTAAACCTTGCGAATCGCACTTGTTCGGATCTTTATAAGAATTATTCAATTTCAATAATATTTAACAGCGTTTTTATTAATTATTTTAAATAGTTTTCTTAATTGTTCTCTTAAGTGTAATAATAATAATAAAAGCAACAAATGTTTATTGCAAATTTAAATTTTGTATTTTAGTTTTAATCGCAAAATATATCAATTTAGTATTTAATAAAACTAACTAAAAATGTTCTATTTGCAGCTATCACCAATCTTTGTCAAATATGCCATCGCACATTTGTTAATTACTGAGTTTGGCCTTTTCCAAATCCTGATTAGCAGCAGCTTCACCACACTCGAAACGTTGATAATCGATAATCGACAAATTATTCTCCTGCAATACCTCACCTACGGTCTTGTCATCATCAATTAAATATTCTTGGTGAATGAGGCATATTTCATCGTCCTTATTAGCATTGGGTTTGTCCTTATCAGCTTCGCCTACTTTTTTAGGATTCATGCCTACAATGTGCTGACACAGGTTCTTCTGTAACTCTTCATCGGCATTATCACCGCGGAATGCTACAATGGCACCATATTTACCAACTTGTGTAATGTTTTGTACCGACTCTTGATTGCTGGCTTGGGGATGGGCATAACCAGAAAGTTTCATATCATTGTTGACTTTGAAGCAAATGGCTCGCTTAATGGAGGCATTTTCACCCACTGTGCCAATTAATAAAGCCAAATGATCGGCCAAGGTTTTGCCATCAGGAGTTTTGAGATTTTTCAAAGCTTCTGTCTCGAAACCGGACTGTAAAACAAAAAGAAGTATTTTTATTTATTTTTAAACAATTAAATTTTAACAATATCTACCTTCCACAAGTCTCCATCAAATTGTGTTATTTCTGTATATTGAGCACATACTCTGGATACATGGTCAACAAAACTTTTAAAATTTTCATTACGGGCTACAAAATCTGTTTCACAATTAACCTCCACCATGGCACCAATATTGCCTTTAATCAACACACCCACTAAACCTTGAGCAGTGGCTCTCTCCGCCAATTTAGTAGCCTTAGACCAGCCAAGACTTTGCGCTTGTTCATTCAACCATTTTTCAGCCTAAAAAATATAATTGTAAATCAAACAACTCTTATTAATTTATTTATACAAAACTCTTACCAAATTTATATCATTATTGTGCATTTCCAGGGCCTTTTTGCAGTTGGCAAACGTATAACCGGTCTTTTTCCTCAAGGCTGCCAATGCACTTTTCTCTGCGCCAGCATAAACAATGCGGGTGGTGTGCAAGAATCTGGTGAATTGTTGGAAAATCATAATGCTATATTGTTATTCGGGTTACTCCTGGTGATACACTTGTTGCTGGTTTCCCTTAAATGCAGCTCTACTGGTATGTGAAAATTTTCCGAAAAACACCTAGGAAACCAAACAAAATCATTGTTTTAATGTTTTTGTTTATAAACTGACAATAAAAATTTCATAACAAGGAAAATAAAAACAAAATAATTTTCACAACTGTCTAGCAAACCGGAAAAAATCAATTTCTAACAAACAGTTGTAAGGAAAGGACGTATTTTATTGAAACTAACAAGGAATAAATACAATATCGCGGAAAGTTTTATAAGGCACACAATTTAAACGTTAATTGTTTGATAAATTAATTTATATATTATTATATTTTTGATGATTTTCCAACAATGAAGCGTAACTTGGAGGAAGGTATAATTTTGGAACAAATTTAAATTAATTTTAATTGAAAAAAATTATTAAATTACAAGGAATAAAAGAAAAATTTACTTTTTTACACGATGGAAAAAAATCAGTTGCACAATACGTCAAAAATTAATTTTTTGACATGAAGCACGTTGAGAGCAGAAAAGAGAAAAAACAAAATTATGACATACAAAGTCAGTGTGTGAAATTACTGACGGCGTCAAATGTTTGGTAGTGTTGTAAACGGTTTAAGTGAATATGTTATACAGTACTTATTAGCTGTTAGAGTACTGTGTATAAAAGTTAAATACAGAGTTGCTTACATATATAAAACCGTTAAATTTAATTTTAAATGAAAAATTAATTAAAATTTGATTTTGTTTTAATTAAACTATAAATTAAATTTTAACTCATTAAGATCGTGACAACAGCTTGAATTTTAACATTTTTTTTACAGATTATATCTTATTAACTTCTAGACCTAAAGTGTTTTTTTTTTTTTTACAAAAGTGCTGATATTTTAAAAAATTATTATCATTTAATGATAATTTATGTTGCCCTGATAGACTAGGCGATAGAGTGCCGGACTATTAGTCAAAGGGTTGCGGGTTCGATTCCCGCCAAAGACTCAGGGTGTTTTTCTGCAGATAAGCCAAAAGCTTTGCAGTTTGTGTTTGTTAATTATTTAAAAAAAAAGTGAAATTATAGTAATGTAACACATTACTTCTTTAAAAAAAAAAAATAATAATAAAAAAAAAAATATACAATTTTGTAGAAAACTTTCCAAGCTTTCTTTGAGATATGTGCAGATATGTGAGGTTAAAAGTTATTAATTTAAAAAAAAAAATACCTTTAGTAGTTAAAAATTCGGCTTAAATCAGCTCATATTATAAATCATTCGAAAGGCCTTTCCTTTCAAACGGTACCCATATTGGCCAGTTATGTTATCTAGATATCATCTGTAAACAAATTTTTAAAATACAACCTGTTGTCACGATCTTGATTTAAGCCGTTTCAATTAAATAAAACTAAATCTGTGACATCATTATTCAATCGTTTTAAGAAAAGTTATTAATATGTTTGTGAAAAAAGTGTGGAATATTGTGGCATACAAATTTTAAATACAATTTTAAGAGCTAAACTCCATACTATGCATGAACGAGTATTATCGAATAGTTTTATAATTCGGCCGTTTGGCAGAAAAAAATTAACAACTATTCTAGTAATATCTGTATCAGGTGATAAAGATACAAAAATAGATCTATTGCAAGAGATCCTGATGTAAGAAATGCACTGTTACTCATCAACATTAATCTTGCCATCTCTCCTGCCTTTCTCAAGCTACCACATTAGTGGCATATGCTGATTATTGCACTATTTTCCCAACCATTGAATAACATTAGTGAGATTCAATGCCGAGTAGTTCAGAAGAATAAAATCAAATGTAAATCATATTATTCGTGTTATGTATATGATCGTGTTATATATCCCATCTGGATTAACATCTATTTGATGTCGACGGATTGACCATTTTCCAGAAGACGCTGCAACAATTATTGGACTCGCTATATATTAATGGCGAAAAGTGCAAACAAGCCTTTAATTTAGCTTTTTTTGAATAGTTAGCGGCAATTACCCAAAAAGTCCGAACAACTGTAAGTGCAGCTTCGTTACATCAACTTATAATCCCAGCAAACCGTTGTAAACCTATGGGCCTTTAAGGATTGTCTAAGGTAGCGTAATTGCTCTAGACACTTTTTTCCATTTCTGGAAAATACTTTCGACAACATTCGTTACAATATTCTTATAAAAGTAAGGACATCTCATTCTATCTAGATTCTAAAGAATAATCTCAGGACGGTGATAATTGCATTGGACCCACCATTTCTGACAATCAAGCGGAAGACCAAATGCTAACTAACAGCGGTACTTTTGGTGCATTAGTTACTTTTCATTTGGCTCAATCAATTAGTTCATGAATTCATGTTATGCGACCTGCCAGGTCACTAAGCCTTCCGATTTGAATGTATATTTCATTGATTTTAAATATCGGACGCTATTACATCTATTGTCGAAGGATTATCAATTTTCCAGAAGCCATAACTGTAGAAATAAATCCTTAATGGGCTCATTCGCAATTATCAAGCCACACCCGAACAACTGGTGCTACCAGGACCGTTGTGAAACTTATGGGCCTACATTTAATAATGACTGAGGTGGCATAATTTCTTCAGCTTTTACTCTTCTGAAAATAGCAGTTAAAATAATTTTCTATAAGCAACGGTAGACATCACTTTCGATCGAAATTCTAGAGAACAATGTCAGGAACTTATTGGGCGGTAATAGTTGCCTTAGCACATTAATTTATGCTTCTTATATCTTGGGAAAGACCAAATGCTATCTAATAGTAGTTACTCTTGGTGCAGTGGTTACTTGTTAGTCATCTGTTTCCAGATTTTAATGGACATTTCATTAATTTGCAATTCAGAATGTTTTTAAATATATGCGACAGATGCGGTCAACATTTTCATGAAATCATCTTTAAACATTGAATTATATAGATCATTCTATCGACCCTAATAAACTTTTCATACATTTCTCTAAATTGTATGTGTTTTTTTTAATAAAATCGGGGAAGTTTTCTGTTATATATGTAAAACTGGATGTTGGCATCACTTTAATTAAGTGCTTAATGGCAACCTTGTTTTTACATGCTTCTAGAATTTGCTTTGAATGTATTCAGTAGCGTTGTAAAATTAGTAAACGTAATTTAAAGAATAAAATTAAATTTTGTTATAATAATAACTCTGAGTACTTATTAGTGGTGTCAGAAGTGGACACAATGAATGAACAACAACTGAATGCAGTTCTTAACTCATTAGCTGGTGCAATACGTACGGCAGTGACAGAAGCTGTAGAAGCATCAAGGCCGCAATCTGTGGCAACAGAATATATGAGTACACCCAAGACACCATCGTTTTCTATGAGCGAGTTTAGGAGCACAGATGGTTCATCAGTAAGAGATTATTTCGCCAGATTTGACTGGGCATTGAGACTGAGCAAAATTTTACAAGAAGAGTACCATAACTATGCACGTGTACACATGGGTGGCGAGCTGAACACAGCCCTTAAGATTCTGATCAGCCCCAAACAACCGGAAGAGGTAAACTATGAGGAAATTAAATCAATACTGATAAATCATTACGATGGAAAGAGAAATATATATGCAGAAAGTTTTAAATTTCGGCAAATACGTCAAAACGTCGGTGAATCGCTGGCAACGTTTTCGTTACGATTAAAACAAGCTGCTTCATCATGTGATTACGGAGCCTTTCTTGATAGAATGCTCATAGAACAAATGATTTTTGGAATTGAATCGCGAATTATTTGTGATGAGGTGATTGCCAGACAACCTAAGAGCTTCGCTGAGGCATACGAGATTGCTTCCTCCAAGGAATTAACGCAAGCATCAACGAGTGTGGTAAATACAGGCGATAGCGTTACGACAGAGCCAACATGCAAATTAGGGTATATACCCGTTAAGACGAAGAATGATACGAAGCAGAAGTCAAATACAACAGGTGAAACAAACTGCTATGGCTGCGGTGGGAGGCATGCACGCAGGGATTGTAGATTTAAAAATGCAAAATGCTTCTCATGTGGCAAGGCAGGACACATAAGTAAAGTGTGTAAATCAAATACAAGGCAGATATCGGAAACGGTGGATACTGATGAATGTGATTTGATACAAACGTCTCAGGTAGCAGCTGTTAAGACAAGTGGGGTAGTTGAACGGAAAATGGTGACAATGAACGTTGATGGAAAAAAAGTGGATATGGAATTGGATACGGGTGCTCCATGCAGCATTATTAGCTTGAAGAGTCTTCGTAAGATAAAGTCAACATTTTCGTTGAAAAAGTCCGATCGGCAATTCTCGAGTTATACGGGGCACAAGATAACGTGCATAGGACGTACAATAGTGAATGTATCTTTTGGCCGAATTAGTCGCAGACTTAATTTATATGTGGTAGAAGAGGATTTCGATACATTATGTGGTCGCGAGTGGATCGCACAATTTGCCCGGGAGATAAACTTTACTGAGTTATTCCAGCCGTCAACGGATGTCGCCATGAGTATGGATCTGTCATCAGCTACGAGATTTAACGTAAGTACCATATCAATAGAAACGCCTAACCTTTCCGATCACCAACAGCACCGGTTACGGCAACTTATATTGAAATATGACGATATATTTGGCAATGTAGCGGGTACTTTCAAAGGACCCCCAATTAAAGTACATCTAAAATCAGACGCCACACCAAAGTTCGCACGACCGCGTGAAATCCCATTTGCTTTAAAGGACGCTTACGCCAGGGAGATTGATGCTAAAATCGCAGCTGGTTTTTATGAAAGAGTAGCATATTCCGAATGGGCTTCCACAACGCATGTGGTAACAAAAAAAAATGGTGGTATACGTATTACGGGAAATTATAAGCCAACCATAAACCCGCAAATGGTAATTGATGAGCATCCCATCCCAAGGGCTGAAGATATTTTTAACAAAATGAAAGGCGCAACAGTATTTGCTCATTTGGACATTACGGACGCTTATTCCCACTTAGTTCTCGATGAGGAATTTGCTCATGTGTTGACCCTGAACACTCCAACACACGGACTAGTACGTCCAACACGTGCGGTTTATGGGGCCGCTAATATTCCGGCCATATGGCAAAGAACAATGGAAATGGCGCTACAAGATATGCCCAATATTCTCAATTTTTTTGACGATATTCTTATTTTTGCGAAAGATGTAGATGAACTCTTCAGAGTTCTGGAGGTGGCCTTAGAGAAGTTGAAGAAATTTGGATTTAAATTGAACAAGGCTAAGTGCGTATTTGTTGCGTCCTCTATAGAATTTTTGGGTCATAAAATCGACTCCAAGGGGATTCATAAATCCAATAAACATATAGAGGCAATATTACATGCGGCAAAACCAAACACAATAGAGGGCGTACAATTATTTTTGGGCAAGGCGTCGTATTACTCGAATTTTATACCGAACCTCTCAACTCTGGAGAGACCACTTCGAGATATTCTGAAAAACGGACATTTTTATTGGACCAAGGAAGCAGATATGGCATATGCCAAAATAAAGCAAATTTTGATATCGCCACAAGTTCTTATTCCATACGACCCGGCATTACCTCTTCTTCTTGCAACCGACGCCAGTAAAACGGGACTAGGAGGTGTTCTGTCCCATCGTTTGACTAATGGACAGGAACGTCCCATCGCCTACGCTAGCCGCACCATGAGCGCGACGGAACAACGATACTCACAAATTGATAAGGAAGCGTTGGCTATAGTGTGGGCGGTCCAAAAATTCTTCAAGTATTTATATGCGCGTCATTGGACGTTGATCACCGACAACAAGCCTCTTGTGCAAATATTGCAACCGGGTAAGTCGTTACCTGTTTTATGTATATCACGTATGGCAAATTACGCCGATTTTCTTTCCAATTTCGATTTTGACGTGGTCCACAAAACTTCAAAACAAAACATTAATGCTGATTATTTGTCTCGGATTACACCCACAACACCAGAAATTAAAAAGATCAATTCTGCTCAGGTCACGGTTAACGACCAGGACGGGTTCGACAATTTCATAATCCGGCAGATAAACCAACTACCCGTAACGGCAGAACGCATTGCACAGGAAACCAGAAAAGACCCACATCTGGGTAAAATTCTACAGTTGCTGGAGAGCGGTCGCTGCTTAGCAAAGGCTGAATATAAATCACCTGAAGTAAACTACAAGTTATCGTCTGGGTGCATAACATTCGAACACCGCATTGTAATTCCTCCTAAGTTTCATAGTGATGTAATAAAAGAATTGCACTCCGCTCACCTGGGAGTGGTTAAGATGAAGGGCATCGCTCGATCTTTCGTTTACTGGCCGGGGATCGACAGGGACATTGAGAATGCGGCAAAGGAGTGTGAACTCTGTGCAAAAATATGCTAACGTACCATCTAAGTGCAAAGATCATCATTGGGAGTACCCGAAGGCTCCATGGGAACGTGTCCATATAGATTATGCGGGGCCGTTTGAGGGAATGATGCTACTCATTATTAGCGATGCGTTTTCTAAATGGTTAGAGGTAAAAATTACTAAGTCGACTACGGCAGCTGCGACGATTATGTTGATGGACGAAGTATTCGCGACATATGGTGTACCATTAATGATTGTCTCCGATAATGGAACGAATTTCTCCTCAGCTGAGTTCAACAATTATTTAGAAAGAGTGGGCGTTAAGTATCATAAATACACTGCTCCCTATCACCCGGCAACGAACGGGCAAGCGGAGCGAAATGTCCAGACGGTGAAAAATGCGTTAAAGGCTATGTGTACTACGAGAGTTACGTTGAGGGAGAACTTGAATGAATTTCTAAGACAATACAGAAACGCACCGCATTCTACTACGGGACAGTCTCCTGCACAACTATTTCTGGGGCGACAGCTGCGGACACGACTGGATCTAGTACGACCAGAAGAAACTAAGGGTAAAGTTACATACAAGCAGTACATGAAGAACAACTGTAATTACAGAGAGCTGATTAATAATCAAATTGTTTACTTCCTTTCGGGAAATCCACGTATAAGTAAATGGCTTAAAGGCAAAGTGACCAAGCGGTTGGGAGATATTCACTATGAAATCCTGTTCCAGGGGAAGTATTACAAGAGACACATCGACCAGATTCGTGGAACTGATCAACACGAGGAGAATGTAAAGAATGACAACACACCATCTACCAGTTCCGAAATCAGTGCAAACCCATTAAATAACAACATGAATTATCCTTCCAACAGCAACGTGCAACATGAGGCAGCAATCGAGCAACAGCAAGACGATGTGAATACAAGCGAAAGAGAGAATGAGCAGGAACAGTACGAATACTTTACAACACCACCCGTTTCAATGCATAGAAATGATAACATTCCAATATCTACCGCATCAACACCATTTGAAGGATTTACTGATCCCTCACCAACATCAACCACCACGGATGTCGAGCAGCGAGGACAGTTTGTGCGACGCTCAGAAAGAGTCCGTAGGCCCAGGGTGCTATTTTCTCCGTAGGGGGGGAAGATTGTTATATATGTAAAACTGGATGTTGGCATCACTTTAATTAAGTGCTTAATGGCAACCTTGTTTTTACATGCTTCTAGAATTTGCTTTGAATGTATTCAGTAGCGTTGTAAAATTAGTAAACGTAATTTAAAGAATAAAATTAAATTTTGTTATAATAATAACTCTGAGTACTTATTATTTTCCTTATTTTTTAATTTTGTTAGTACATATGTAAATAATTCCTACTTTATTCAAATTTTTCAGCCTATCGCAAGCCAACAAGCCACCACAGCTCTAGCAGCGGTGCCAGTGCTGTCAAGAGACCATGTTCAAAACAAAAATTCGTTTACAATCGTCCCAAACCCGATATGCTACAAAGTATATTGCGTTCCAAGGCGAATCCAGAATATAATTCACGACGTCTCTGGTATGAATTGAACATGCCAGAATGTACAAATGAAATATTAGATGGAAGAATGCTATCAACCAGTATACCAGATAGTCTACTATGTCATACCAAGGAGATGCGTTGTAAACGTAGGATACAAACTAAAAAGAAAGAAAGTAAGTATGAAGACGCCGTTGTGTGGTATGTGGCATATTCCACCTTTTGTATATTCGTATAAATGTATGTATGTATTTATATGGTAACAAATTTGTTACACATGATTACACATTAATGGCAATCTATGTTATTTGTTTTATACACATTGCTCTTGCTGTAAAAACACTAACTTCCAACCAACCTCCTCAACATACAATCATATTATTTCGGGACCTTAATAATATAGAGCGACCTTCTTACATGCAAATGCGTTTGGAACGAGAAAACTTTCGCAAAAAGTTAGTCGAATTAATTGCTCGTAAAGATGATGATGTAAATGCTGCTGCTGCTGTTGGAGGTTCTAGTGCCAATGCCATTGATTTGGAAGCTGAATTTCCCAACAAAGATGAAAAGGAAGTTTTACGTTATTACTATTACATTAAACATGGCATCGATACCATACACGTTTCGCCCATGAGCAAAAAAGTGTTGAATAGGTAGGTTGATTTGACTTGCAATCTTTCAGTACATATACATGTATGTACATACATATGTTTGTTTGTTTGTTTGTTTGTATTTAATTACCTTATCATTTTGTTCCATTAATTCTAGAATTAAAAGTCAAATACCAGCTGTTTTAAATAAATGGGCCACTGCCCTTAATGAAAATATCGACGAGATAAAATCCGATTATGTGTTCGCCATGAAAAAGGCAGTTATTGATTTTGTTTTACAAAACTCTTTAATGAATTTAAAAAAAGACGAGCAATTGCAATTAACGGCTGAGAGGAAGGAGGCAAATAGAATGTTTAATAGATGGAGGTATCGGTGAGTGTGTAAGATTTGTAATAAAGTTTAGAATTAAACATACATATCAAAATTTTAAATATATTCTTCTAAATATCAGGTTTTGGTTTAGGAAACATTTATTTTGATGGATTTTATAAATTTTTACATATTTTTTTGAACAATTGTGGGATTGTTTTTCTATTAACATCAGATGCTACCGATACTTTGACTTAGTTCTTGAACACCTTTAAGAGTTTGTCGTTATTCAATCATCTCTTTTCGCTGAATGTCATAATAGACTGGTATCTCATTAACAGTTAAGATAAGCTATACCATCTTTTTAATAACTTAAATATATTAAGATATGGAATTTTAAACAAATGTTACTTGTCATAACAATAACAAACTTTTTGACATGCTGTAACATTTTTCTAAATTCCATAAATACTTACTGCTTATAAATAATCAAAGGTATTTTCTATAAAATCCGTTGCATAAAAGTTAAACATATTTGTGGTGGATTTAAGTATATATTGTGAGCGTCAATATAAAGTCAACAGCACATATTATAAGAAAAGCTTAATTATATAAATATGTACATATATTAAAAATATTGGATTTTATATAGTTATTAGGAATTCACCAAAAAAAAGACAAGCCCGACCATATAATACCCTACACGTAGTATATTTGCATAAACAGTTTTTTTCAGAAAAGGACGATATATGGGAATTATTACCTATTAGGATCTATCATCCAAAAACTAAGTGTTGAATTGTATCTCGATATAAATACTTTTAAAAGATTTCTACATGTTAAATAGATTTTCGAAGGGAATATTATTTGGATACCAATATTTTGAAGAGAGTTATGCTTAAAGTGCTTATTAAAGTGATTTTCGACAGTGGGCCTTATATGGGAACTATGATCTGCACGTACCAAATTTTATCGAAATAAATTGAAAATTGCGACCTGCACTTTATGCACAAGCTTTACATGTACAGCATTCCAGCCAACCGGACGGACGGACATCGTTAAATCGACTCGGGAAGTGATTTTGGTATACTTAAAGGTGGCTGTTGAAATATTATTATGGGCGTTACATGCATCAGCACAGATGCAATAATTTAATTGATTTATTGTTGAAATAAAGTAAACGGTAGAATAATCCTTGTGCAAAAAGTAGTGGAAATTCTATTAATTTTTCTTTGCTTGAAAGTATTATAATGGTAACAGTAGTGAACAATTAACATTCGGAAGACAAACATCAATTGAGACTTAGAAAATTTGACTGGTGCAAAAACGTTAAGCGCCTTACAAAAACTGAAAAAAGATCTATAGGTATATTAAGAGAAGTAAGAGCAAACCCAACATCTAGCAAAACATATATAAGCAAGTCTTACATTTTATGCAGTAATATTCTTTTTCCCGATGAAAGTAAATTTGAGATATTTGGAGTGAAAAACCACCCAAAAATATGGCGCACTAAGAACGAAGCCTTTAGTAATAAACAACTGGATGTTCCAAATGGATAATGATCTAAGCATAAAAATTGTAAAAGTGTGGCAGTCTTCAGACCTCAATGCAATTGACCACCTATGGGAATATCTAGACAAATAAATTAGGCAAATATATATATACTGCAAGTCAGGATGAATGCAACAAAATTTCGCCTGATTTCATTAAAAAACTCGTTGATTCTATTTCTTTCGAGATTGTGAGCTTTGATAAAGGCAAAAGGACTACAAACAAAATATTAAATACAATGTTTTAGATAATATTAATATACATACGAGGGCGGTTCGGAAACTTCCAAGCCTAGAACAGAAAGCGCGGTATAAACAGAAAATAGTTAAGTGTTTTGAAACTTACATCTATGCTATGAACACATGTTAAATTTTTTTTCGATCTGGCAACTCCTTCATGTAGAAACAGGTGTTTAAAAAAGACGCATCAGCTTTTTTTTTTGTTAAATTGAAACATGGTCGTACAAGCATTGAGAATGAACCACGTAGTGGACGTCCAAAACCGACAACAACAACAGAAATTGTAGCCAAAGTGCATGATGTGGTATTAAATGATCGACGAATAACAGTGCGTGAAATAGCTAATATCATGGGCATCTCAAATAATCCAGTCCAATTAATTTAATTTAGCATGAAGAACTACAGATGAAAAAGCTTTCTCCAAGATGGGGGACGCATTTTTTAACAGTCAACCAAAAACGCATAAGAATGAAAAGTTCTCAAGCTTGTTTGGATTGTTTTAAGAAAAGTAAAATGGATTTTAAGCGTCGTTTCATAACTGTGGAAGGGACATGGATCCGCCACTACACTCCAGAGACAAAAGTACAATCCAAGCAATGGACTGAAATTGGTGGAAGATCCCCAAAGAAGGCAAACACAATTCAATCAGCTGGTAAGGTTATGGCAACGGATTTTTAGGACTTCAAAGGTATTTTGTTGATTGACTATCCGCAAAAGGCTAAAACAATAAATTCAGTTTACTATTGCAACATTTTGGCTTACAACACAAAAATATAATTTTTTCATCAAGACTACACACCTGCGCACAAGAGTGTTTTAACAATGGCTAAAATCAACGATTACGAGTTGCTTGACCACCCACCTTATTCTCCTGATTTAGCTCCCAGTGTGTTTTACCAGTTCACAAATCTAAAAAAATTCCTAGCTGACAAGCATTTTACCTCAAATGATGATGCAATTACAGTTGTAAACCACTATTTTGAAGGCCCTGAGGAAAACTATTTTACTCAAGGGATAGAATTGCTAGATAAGCGTTGAACTAAGTGTATTGAAGTTTCAGGAGATTTTATTGAAAAACAAAAATATTTTTGAAAAACCAATTATTCTCTTTCTATGCTAGGCTAAGAAGTTTCCGAACCGCCCTCGTATGTACCTGTTTACTTTATATTGCCGTGAAAAATCTGGTATTTTTCCGTTAAAATTGAATAATTGTTAATGAGTTATATTTGACTTAAGTAACTTATGAATTATGCAATATACTTTGTTTTAAATTTGTACTTAGTATATCGAGCCATAACCGCCAAAATAATGTATCCCACACCATAATCGATTGTTGTTTTTTTATCGAAATCGATAGTTCAACATCATTTAGAATTTTTTTTTAGAGTTTGTGGGATACATTTTTTCGGCGGTTATGGCTCGATATATAGACCTAATCTAACCTATACAGGTGTTTACTTTATATTGACGCTCACAGTATATTAGAATTTTTATTATTATTTTCCATAATACATACATCAACAGCGTAATTCAAAAAAAAAAAAAAAAAAACGCAAAAATTCCATTATACTTTCTTTCCATCTTAATTTCTTTGCGATAACTAGAATATACGCAACTAAATATATGATAACTGAAAATATGAGTTTTTCTTTATGAATAAACTGAAAATATTTGTATCCTTGGAGCATTAAAAAGCTGAGTAGATCAAAATCAAGTGTGCTGTGAAATGTTGTTGTTGTTGTAAATAATGAAAGACTGAAAGAAAAAGGAAACGAATTTGACTCAATCAAATATACGTCTTATAAAATAAACCATGCATAAGTTATGAAGGCTTTTTGTCTTATTTTTGTGGAGTTTGTGTTTGTTAGTGATGTAAGAAATGATTATTCGTTAAGGGCAGTATTTGATTGTCAAATAATGTATTAAAATGAATTCCGAACATTCTGAGAGTCCGTTTAAACACGAGACTGTCTATATTAATATTAATAATCAACGTCTTCATATCTATATCCATAGCGTATGCTTGTCGTATTATGCATACTAGCTGACGCTACATATAATTTGTGTAGACAATCCATAAGTTGCCTCCCTCTCTGATGTCATGGCACATCTTTGAGCAACTTTCGCAGCCTTAAAGGGGAACTGTAGGGCATACATTTTAATACTTAATGCTGTAAGTAGTGGAGTTCATAATATAAACCTTTCTTCATTCGTTAGACTTGCATTTAAATTCATTAGATCTTGTGTTTATGAGTATTTCCATGGTGTAATTATACAAGGTGAGTGCAAATCGGCATTAAGTACAACACAATACAGAAACAACAGGCATTTTGATTTTGTAAAAAAATGTACTACTGTCAAAAACACTTGAAAGAGTATTACTTTTGACATAAGTAAATTGTAAACAAAGTCAATCAGCTGTGCTACTGCACTCGCCTTTTATAGTTACACCATGAGTATTTCCTTTGTTTTTCAAATATTAGTTTTCCCTGATTGTCAAGCAAGTTAATAATCAAGTAAGTATGTTCTATTTGTCGTAGAGTTTGCATTTATCGTCTTGATAATCCTAAATAGAGATCAAATTGAGAGACAACTTTTGAATCTACCTTCTTTCAACAACTCTTAGTGATATATGAAAACTGAACTCAAAGTCTTAAATATTGTCATCTGTGTAAGTCTGCTGTTTGGAAGATGTGCGACAAAAAAGTCTGGGGGGTTACTCTCTATTGCGATGCGAAAGCAAATTCGATGTGTAAGAGTATCAATTTGTACGCTTATCGCATCGAATTTGCTTTCGCATCGCAATAGAGAGTAACCCCCCTGTATTCCAACATGAGCGACATTCGCGGTCTTGTTGTCCGAATAGCTGATAGTTTATCCTGATCGTGCATGTCTAACAATTCTGATAGGATAGTCAGCAAGTGTCAAGAATTGTCTACGCAAATTTCCTTACAGAAAATTGTAATTTCTTTTCAAAGTACATGTTACAATTATCCTGTCAATCATTTGGTTTTCAGAACTTATCGAATATCAGTCAATTATGAAAGTATATTGCCGCGATCTGCTATTATAGCCTTTGTTAGGGTGCAAGCAAATCCCCGTTTCAAATATGATACAAATGCTTGCAGATCCAAGTTCAATTTATATTTTAATATTTTTCGAATTATTTAAAGTCACCCTTATAAGATTTCAAAGCAAATCTTATTACAGAAAGTGTTTTTGAATTAATTCAACACATTTAAATATTTATTCGTTTAACATTACTCGAGTAATCGAGATTCCTGCACTTGAGTGTGCCCGCATGAGAATAATACAAAAGAAAAGTTCATTGTATATTTAATACAAAGGGTCATTAAACAGTTTGTGTAAATATGAATTGATATATTTGCTATTGAATTTAGGAAACAAAGAGGACTAAGAAGCAACTTGTTTTATATTTTAGTAAAAAGGTTAAAGGTCAGGCAATTGATTTTTTAAGTATAATTCGTCGTGTAAGATTGTTAAGTTAAAGTTATTTTTGAGTAATATTAAGCATTTTCTAGTTGTCGATTGTCGATGCTATACTGTGAGAGTCAAAATAAAGTCAACACCACATATTATAAAAATAAAAGCTTAATTATATTAATATAAATAATATTATAATAGAAAAATATATTGCATTTTCATATAGTTATTTAAGTAGAAATTCACAAACAAGAAAAAATAAACAAAAAAAAAAGCGTATACAAATTTAAATCAAAAACCCCTAAAAATATGGCGAACCAAGAACGAAGTCTTTAGTAATAAATATGATACCAAAAACGGTAAAACATGGCGGCTTAGTATTGGTTGTGGTTGTAAGGCGGCAGCAGGCTCTGTAATTATACATTTATAGAAATTACAATGAAAAAGAAGATTATCTCAATATTAAAAAAAAGTAGCCCACAGTGTAGAGAAATTAAAACTGAATTTTCCAACAGGACAATGATACCCACAATAATTGTGAAAGAGTTGTATTTCAATAATTGTTTAAAAATATTAGATCATCCTCCGCAGTTCCCAGACCCTCAATTGGAGTGAGGTGGGAATATCAGGACAAACAATTTAGCCAAATAAATATTTCTTGCAAGGATAACCTAAAGGCAGTGATACAGGATGAAAGGAATAAATATTCGCCTGTTTTGTCATTGATTTGATTTGTCAGCTATGATAAGAGTAAAGGTGCGGTCACATTTACCAAATATTTACTCAGAAAAGCGTAACCACTTGTTTTAGCACAAATTTGTTTGTGGTGCTTTGGCCAAAATAAGAAAAGTTTTTTTTTTTAAATAAATTAACGAGTTGAAATACATATATGTTATTTAGTGGTTACGTCTTTTTCTACAAATTTTTGCCAAATGTGACAGTACCTTAAACGGACTAAAACAAAATATTAAATACAATTTTGTACATAATTTTAATAAGACTGTTTACTTTATTTTGAAGCGAAAAATCTGGCACTTTTCTGCTAAAATTTAATTATTTTTCTACTTTTTGTTAATGAGTTATATTTGGCTTCAGTTACTTATGAATTATTTAATATATCTTGTTTTAAATTTGTACTTGTATATAATAAAACAAATTTTTAACAATATTAGGTGTTTATTTTATGACACTCACGCGCAACTAATTATTGACATGTAACATGTGAGCTTTAAGAAAATAATACGAAATAATAAGATATTATGAAAAATTTGTCGTACTCAATTTAACTCTTCCTCCTAGAAAATAACTGCATATTGTGCCAAATTAAATACGATTTATGAATCTGTGAGTCATATTTTCAAATAAAGTGCATATAAGTCGTGCATATAATTAAGGACATACCACAAACTTTACAAAAAGAAGTATTTATTCAAAAATAAATCAATATTTTGTTGCAAATCCATTACTATCGATAACACTTTGACATCTGGAATGGCTTGAGTTCTTGGGTTCTTTCTTTCGGCAAATAGATCATTAAAATTGCTTATTTTTACAGAGCTTACTTTGGCATAAGTTCTTAATCGGCTTGAAATCAGCACTGCATGAATGCCAGTCAAGAATAGTAACCGAATTGTTTAAAAAACAATGCTTGATGTGATGAGCCGTATGCTTCGAATCGTTATCTTGTTGAAATGTCCATGTTACTGCCAAAATCTCATCAGCATACGGCATAATTGTATTCTTACATACTGAAACTAATACATATTCCTCTCAATTTTGTGCAGAGGCCTAACACCACGTAACGTCATATGTAGTACCCCAAAGCATTTTAGAAACTTCTCTAGTGAAATTCTTTCAAACAGTCCAACTTCCCGCAATCGACGTTTTACTGTATTTGCAGATGGTTTTGCTTCATTTTTTTCTAAAGACTGAAATCCGAATCTTATTTTCTGATTTATGCGGATTTATGCGATCAGTGCATCTTCACAAACTGTCGTCTTACGGCTTGTTTTTTACGGACCACCTTTTCTGTAGTAGAATGTTTTCTGAAATATTTCACCTCTTGAAAAACCATTGTTGTTGAAACATTCAAGGCTGTTGCGATTTCCCGATAATCCTGATGCATTTGTACAATAATCTTTAAAGTACTGACATGTTAAGCAAGTATTAAGAACTTTTCATTTACTGTGTAATCATAATTAATTAAATCTAACTTTTAAAAATTACCTGAATTTTAAAATATTAATAAATTTTTCACTGTTTAGTGCACGGTTAACTTAATTCACAAATTATAAAAAACACCACAAAGAAAAAAAAAAATAAAAAATAAAAGTTTTAAATTTTAGCGCTTTATTTAATAAATAACATAACGATTTTAATATTGAATACTACTGTGCTTAATTAGTTGCACGCAGCAGTATAAGCATGTTGATTCTTGCAATTGACCAAACTAACCAACCAAAAGAGTCCTAAGAGGTGGACTCAAAAAGTGCTAATTAACAGTTTGTTTATCTACAATTTAAAGATATTTATAAATGAGACATTATTCGATCTAAATTTTAAATATGCTGAAATATTTTCAAAAATTAACACCCCTTACTAAAACACCGTTTTTGCGAAACCGAAAAAATGTACAGCGCATAATGCAAAAAATGTGTTATAGTGAGTTCTTCTTTTCATACAATATTTTTTTCATCTTTTGCATAAAAAGGAATTCTTCAATTTTTAGGTTGGCAATGTAATCTAGACATAATAGATGGAGGTATGATGACAACAACAAAACAGCAATAAAAAAGAAAATGGAAAATATTTTTATACTCTATACATAAATATTTATGAAAAAAAAAGAAGAAATATGAAAACATAAATTGCAAAAAAAGGAAAAATAAATACATAAGAAATAACTTTTGAAAATAGCTAAGGAAGCATAAAGCGTAGAATATAAATTTAAGCGTAAAAAGTTAACCGCACATTGACTTAATACCACACAGCTTTATTTGGGATGTACATTTTAGTTAAAATTATAATACAAATGGCAATAGGGGGTAAAGTGGGTATGCTACATGATGGAAATTAGTAGTTAATTAGTAGTTCCTCATATAATACAGCAATGTCACACACAGAATTTAATTCCGCTCGGAAGTGGAATTATTTCCGTATTTTGCTTCTATATAAAAAGTAAAACGAACAATTTTTTCGGAATGATACCTGGATGTGCTTAAAACTACAATTCCACATAGCAAACTAAAGTGGTTTCATTCCGAAAAAAATTTCGTTTTGATTTTTCTATAAAAGCAAAAAACGGAATTAATTCCACTTCCGAACGGAATTAAATTCTGTGACATATCTGATAGACATTTTTTATTAAGTACCAATTTACACGAAGCAATTCTTTAAGCTTAGCTAAATATCTTTTAGACATCAGGGCGAGGGGAAGATAAGACGAGTACACACTTGATTGTACTAGCGATTTAAGCAATAAAATTTTGCTGTGTGAACACCGAAGAAATTTCAAGGAAAAAATTGTATCAATATTATCAATAAAAATTGCTTCGTCTAAATTTGGGCTAATAAATCGTTTGTTTATATTTGAAAATAATCTTTGATGACTTTGGCTTAAATAAAGTTTAATCATTCCCGATTTCTTAACTGGAGAACGAAACTGATTGGCTGAAAGTCGGAGCATAGCCCGCAGATATACAGTCGCTTTTTGCTTTGAATATTAAGCTTCCTTTACTGCTCCTAATCAGTTAGTTTCCTTTAGATCACCAATTATCTTGTAATAGACTATAGAGTCTAAGTTTTTTTTAAATCTTTGACGATTTATTCTCAGAATATATCAAAAATATCAAAGTGTTAATAAATTTAAAGTTAAGTATACTGTAATGATTTTAACTTAAGCAAAGTTTATACATTATCGATTACTTAACCGGAGAACGACAGCCGATTAGTGATATAGACGCTTAGTCCTTTGAATATTCACATTCTTATTGCTTCTAATATATTAGTCCCAATTTACACGAAGTAATTTTTATTGAAAAGATCGATATAATTTTTTCTTTAAATTTCGTCGGTGTTCACACAACACAATTCTTAATCGCTCGTATTTTTATTTCAGAGTATACACACATTAGTACAACACGAATTGCTAGTACAATCAAGTTTGTACTCTTATTATCTTCCCCTCACCCCGATGTGTAAAAGGTAATCAGCTTAGCTTAAAGAATTGCTTCGTGTAAATTGGGACTTAAGCTACATTTACACGATTGAAATTTTCTTCAAAATTGCTCTTTAAAATGCTTCAAACTCGTGTAAACAGCAAAAATTCTTCAAAATTTATTTACTTAATAGTTATTAATAGTTATTAAATAAATAAATTTTTAAGAAATTTTGCTGTTCACATGAGTTTGAAGCATTTTGAAGAGCAATTTTGAAGAAAATTTCAATCGTGTAAATCTAGCTTTACTTTCCTTGAGAGTATCGATAAAGTCTGCAACGATTTTTTTCCAGAATATATCAACACTGTCATCGAATATAACCCAATTTATAAATGTAGAGTACACGGAAACCTTGCCTTTTTATTAATGTTTATACAGCTGTGGGCAAAATTTTATAAAAAAAAAACTAAAAGGCAACAAACTAGGTTTGAGTTAATTTAGAAAGGCATAAAAAATACAGTTCTTTTGCTGTTAAACAAAAGTCATTTGTTTGCAGGACTTGTTTTTGACACTTACCTAAACAAATCATCATATACATTTAAAATTACAATACATGTAAATATTTGTGACTGTGATTGTATGTGTAACAAAACATTAGACAGCACCAAATGAAAGCAAAGAAAGTTTGCAAATATGTTTCATATATGTTTGTACAAATAATATGGTAAAAGTTTATGATGATCGGTTCATAATTAGTCATATAAGGCCCACTTCCGAAAATCACTATAACGACAATAAATCTCTTAAAAATTTTGTTACCCAAATATATAAAATTATTTATATCGAGATAAAGTATAAAGTATAAGTATAACTCTGGAAATTGTCTTACTTTAATGCTTTAAACCTATTTTTTTGAACATTATCTTGAAATTTCCTTCTCTCTAGAATTTTGTAGCAGTCTAGTATTTATACATACATATGTATGTACATAAATGCATTTGAATTTATTCCTTACACATAAAAAACACACACATAATATAAATCTTCCACCTTTCCCTATGACTTTATATTTACATCTCTACCTTTTTTTTTGTTGCTGCATATGGAAAAAAGGACCATTCTCTAAAAGCATAATAAAGTTCCACCTAACGTAACAAATTTAAAAGTAAAAATCTGGCAAAGAAAACAGAAAAAACAAGTAAAAGTTTATATGCGGCTGTGCCGAATCTTATATACTTAACACCAATATACTTAACGAGTTATTTTATTTTTGGGATCCCTCAAATGGGAGCTATCACCTATTATGGGTCAATCGTCATTATTTTGTATTTGAAGCTTATTTTGTTTGCAAGTATATATAAAAAGTTTATAGGTATTCCTATAGGTATTTTTTTTGGATTTTAGAGGTGAATTTTGTACGGGTTCGATATCGATATCTATGAGATATTTACGCATAGAATTGAATATGGACCGATCACAATGAACTTCATAGTAATGTTTATAAGAGATTTTTGCGCATTTGAGACGATTTTGAATTCTTTTCGTTTATGCGTTTTTAAATGATTTTCACAAGTGGAATTTATATGGGGATATGTAAAAATATAGACCGATGGAAACAAAATTTCATTTTTAGATTTCTCGTCGCATACAACCTATTTTTGTTATATTTTGTATGGATAATGCTTTTCTAAAGGCATTTATGTACCATAAAACCATATTCCGGGAAGACATTTGTATGGGGGCTATGAGAAATCGTGGACCAAAGGGACTTATCCTTCTACAATCAAAATAAAGTGTGCAAAATTTCATGATATTATCTGCATTACATTTGAAAAAAATAACAAATAATATGTGAAAAATATCGAGGTTGTCTGAAACTTTTGTCTATAACTCGGATCCTACTCGGACCGGTTTTTCCTATTTTCAATACTAAACATTTCGGTGGAACAAAGAATGTTCAGCAGTAATTTGATAGTTTTAAGTCTTTTTTTTTGAAGCTCTCACGTGCCTTCAACAGACGGACGGACATGGTTAGATTGTTTTAGAATCTTATAAGGACCCGGAATATATAGACTTTTTGGTTCTACGACCAATATTTTGATGTGTTACACACGGAATGACAAATTTAATATACCCCGCATCTTTTTGGTGGGTATAATAAATTTAACTAAAGACAACAACGGTTAAGGATAATGAAAGGTGGTTAAAAGTTCGTTTATGTGAGTGAATGGTGGCTAGTCATTGGTTAAGGCATGTAG
The DNA here is from genome assembly GCA_916048285.2 of Bellardia pandia. Lineage (NCBI taxonomy): Eukaryota > Metazoa > Arthropoda > Insecta > Diptera > Calliphoridae > Bellardia > Bellardia pandia. Next base: position 42,524,429 of record OU696530.1, read on the forward strand.
AAAAGTTAGTAAAGGGAAAAATATGTATTTAAAAGTGTTGAATTTAAGTATTTTTTATAATAATAAATAGCGGTTTACCGATTTTTTCGCCTACATTAGGTTATGTTTGGATTATAAAGAAAGCTTAAATTAGCAGCCAGTGGTGCTCGATTAAGATTCCGTTTTGGTTAATATATGAAAATTATATAAGAAAATTTTCAAAATTCTTGTATGCTTGAAATTCTTCTAGTAAGAGAAAATTAATATTCAAATTCTTTGTACAGTTTGATAGTTACATATCTTTCTAAGCTTCTTGAAACAATAAACTATGTTCCCGAAACTCGACCTAAGAAAACCCTATTAAGTTAAAAATACAGATTTTTAAAATTTCTTATATCACTTCCATCATAATTCTAATAATTAATTTTAAGGTTTGATGAAAATCGCTGTCGTCTTAAGAGAACTCTATTTTCTATACATCGTTCAGTGGCCAATATTCTTGAACTTTGGAATACAAAGTATAAAGAACTGACTTTGATTGATGCCGAAGAACTGTCCAAAGTGGAGACTCCTTTTGAAATATTTGAATTTGCGGTAAAAATAAATACAACTTATTTCCAAAACTTTTAAATTGCAATAATTAACTCTTCCTTAAAAGTATACCGTGGGAAAACACATTGAGAATACCAAAAGCCTTTTGGAAAATCAATGGTATGGAGAAATTCATAGCATTCTGCTAAAGGCCAGTTTGAAAGGCCTTTTACCAGATGTCCGAAAACTAAGACTAATACAACGTTTTTATAATTGTGTGGCGGCCCTAATGACCCAACAATTGGAAGGCATGTGCATAAGAAGTTTGAATACATTTGCAGATTTTATATGTGATTATGCAGTAAGTATTGAAACTTTGCCAAATTAACTTTACAAAATCAATATTTACTACAATATATTTTTATTTTTAAGAAAACCAATCCAGGTTTTAAAATATCTTTGATGCTAGAAGATGAAGATATCATAGTTTTCAATCCGAATTTTTCCAAAATACAAAGCGAAATGACACGCATTATTGATGCCATAGTCTTGGCCATACAGAATTTACCACGCATCGAGAGCAAACTTTACACAGATCTACGTATTACCGACAAAACCTGTTTAAAACCTGCCATACCCCATTCCATAATAGCTGATACACGTAATCGCATTTGTGCTTTATTGGAAGAGCAAAGAATTGGTCCTGAACTGAGACTACAAGATTTTGATAAATATATCGATTTAATGAATGGCAAAGATTCCGAAAGAATATCGAAATTTATGCATGGTGATCCTCCGTTCGAGTCATTTTGCGATATGGTTTATCAATACCGCGACAAGGAAAATCAAATAGCGAAAGATGTGTGGGGGGTTATACGTATGGGACTATATGAATTTCATCGTGAGAAGTTCATTTCGAATTTGGAAACATTTGGCCGTTTTATGCAGGAGCAATTGCTAGCACGTATGGTCAATGATCAGCAAACCAAGATCTCTAAATTAGGCAAGGAATATGAGTCTATTGCAAAAAAGGCTTTAACAGTACCCAAAGATACAGCCGAATTGATGAGTTTAAAGGCCTACGTGATAAATATCGAAGAAAATGTGGTACTCGAAATGGAGCAGAGGTTGCGTGTTAATATGGGACATATTTTATGGCTAATGGATCATACTCTTTATTCTCCCCTGCAAATTAAAAACAATAGCAACACCTTTCAATGGTATTTAAAACTGCCCTCGATTTTTGAAGAACATCGTCTAGTAATCGCCGATAAAACCATAGAATATCAAGAGTTATTAAAGAAGCGTATTGAAGCTTTTCGGAGAGAATTACAAACCTATTTCGAGCAGGTGCAAGCCTATGACGAATGGGGCGATATCAAGCAATTATCAAAATACAAACGTAAAGCCCAGCTTTTAGATAATCGTTTGGTTTCCGCCATGGATACCATAGATCGTATAAATGAGGAGGAAACTTCCTATGGCTGGGAGTTGTCTCAGTATATTATAAGGAAAAAGGCTCATGATCAATTGAAACCTTATAAAACCTTATTCGATGCTGGCCAAGAGTTTATGGATAAATATGATTTATGGATGAACTCACAAGTAGGTAGTTTTGATCCAGATGAAATAGACAATGATGTGGCAAATATATATCGTATAATACAAAAATTGGAAAAACAAATGGGTGATCATCCCACTACCATGATTTTAATAAAAGATGTAGGTTTTGTTTGTTTAAAAATATGTTTTCCTTTAACTAAAGTTTATTTTTTTTAAGATCAAAGACCAAATTGAGGCCTTCCGTGAGCATATGCCGACCATCAGCACTTTAGGCAATCCCGGCATGAAAGCTCGTCATTGGGAATTAGTTTCTGAAATTATTGGTTTCCCCATTAAAGTTTCTGCCGACCTAACATTGGCTCGCATTATAGAATACGGTTTGGAGGATTATGTGCCCAAATTTGAGGCCATCTCTGAGAGTGCCACTAAGGAGAATAATTTGGAAAGAGCTATGTCGAAAATGGTATTGGAATGGGAGGATATATCGTTTTCGGTGTCACCTTATAGGTGAGTGAAATGTTAACATTTTTTAACTTTTCTTTGATTATATGTATTGTTTTTAACATTTTAGGGATTCTGGCACTTACAAACTGGCATCTGTTGATGAAATACAAATTCTTTTAGATGATCAGATAATCAAAACGCAAACTATGAAAAGTTCTCCTTATATTAAGCCTTTTGAAAAGGATATACTGTAAGTACAAATTTTAAATTTATAAACAAAAATAGATTTTTAACATCTTGTGTAATCTGAGTTCGGATTAAATAGTATTTAAATATGTGTAATGTTAAATCAACTTAGAGAAAAGTCAATTGTGATATAGTCTTTATAGACTTCGTAAGATATAGAAATTATCATCTTGTTTTGAAAATATCTTTTTTTTTTTTTTAATATAATTCACAAACACAAACTGCGAAGCTTTTTGGCTTATCTGCAGAAAACTCCCAGACTCTTTGGCGGGAATCCAACCCGCAACCCTCTGACTGATAGTCCGGCAAACTATCGCCTAGTCTATCGGGCACCCGATTAAAAAGTAGATACAAATTTTATATTAAAAACAATAAAATAGATTTTTAACATCTGTTTAATAAAATATGTATGTGTAATGTTAAGAGCTAGTTTCTGGGATAAAGATAATCTGCATTTTTCGCTTAAACCTAGATTAAACTAAAAATTGTGTTTCTCAGTTATTATTTATTTGATATATAATCTAGGTTTAACTGAGCATCATTGGTGAGTTAAACCTAGATATAAAATGTCAAAATACAAACAGCTGAAAAATAAAATAAACAATTCAACAATTGAAAAGAAATTTACGACATTTTAACAAAAATTAAAAAAAAATGGATTATTCTAGTGATGATGAAGATTTAAGTGATTCAAACACATATAATAACTTAAATATGTATGCCAATTGTTAGAAAGATACGAACAATAAGGACACGTCCAAATCATTTCTGCATTTATACCGATGCCGAATTCTTTCAAAGATTTCGTTTAACAAAACAATCCGCATATAATGTTTTAGAACTAATTGGACCATACATTAAATCCATTTTTTTAAATTTTTTCAAAGTTAAAGTTTTCAAATATTGTTATTGACGCGGTTGCTTTTTTGCAAAAATTTAAGATATTGCCATATTTATATAAAAAATTAGGAGGAATGCCATATGTATTTTGACTGAACAGTACGGCAATGCTAACAAAATTGACAGGAGGTAATCCACTTGTTGAGAAGGCTATCGGCCGAGCCAGCAATTTCCTCGGGATTTTGAATAAATAACACAGCGCAACAAGGGGTTTAAATTCTTACGCAATATTATTTTATTAAAATTCCTTTATAAAAAAATAGTACATAAATTTTCAATATTTACATATATAAGCTTAAAATATATTCATACATACTTTTTGGTAAGGAAACTTCTGGAAAATTCAAGTGTATATATGTATGTATTCTGTTCTAATATTAAAAGGCTATCACGTCTGAGCCGCTTTATGATTATTATAAAAATGGCGGAGGCGGTAAGACGCTTTTTGACAATTAATTTCTTCGTTAAGTCAGTATAATAATGATTAGTTATATTTCGAAATTAAATTGGTGATGCCAGACAAAAGGAATCATGGGGATTTTGGAGGTCGCGCTAACATTCCCCCCGCAGTATGACAAGAAGCTTCTTCGATGTCAGACTACTCTTGATGAGCTACTTCCAAAACGGCTAGTTTGCCTACAGGACGCTCCATTACTCCTCGTTGAGTTAGTACCTTTGCACTTCGTGTTTGCCCATCTTTTGCCAATCTCAATTCTAGTATTTTACCACGAGGCCATACATTTCTGGGTAGAGCAGGATCAACAATGATAACTAAATCCCCCTGACTGAGAGGTTTTGTTTTCTCATGCCATTTTGTTCTACAGGTTAATGTTGGTAAGTATTCAGTTAACCATTTCTTCCAAAATATATTTGCGTACTGCTGAGAAATTAACCAGTTCTGTCTCAGTACAGTCCCGCTGTCGTCGCATGATGATAGAGGTTTCAATCCACTAGAGTTTCCAACTAAAAAATGATTTGGAGTTATAGCCTCCGCCGTATCTGTTTCGATCGGAACATATGCTAGCGGTCTAGAGTTTATTATGTTTTCAACTTCAACAATCATGCTTAATAGAAGTTCGTCGTTTGGGTGCCTCGAAGGCATAATTTTGTATATAATTGTCTTTACGGAGCGAACTAGGCGCTCCCATGCGCCACCCATGTGGGGTGCAGCTGGAGGATTGAAGTTCCATTTTGTTGTTGATGTAGTGAATGTTTTTACCAATTCATTACGATCAACGTCTGCTAAAGCTTCTCGTAACTCCCTATCGGCGCCCACAAAATTAGTCCCGTTATCGCTAAAAAATTCAAGTGGAATTCCTCTTCGCCCCATAAAATTGCGAATAGCTAATATACAAGAGTTGGTCGTTAAAGAATGTGCTATTTCAATGTGTACTGCACGAATAGTCAGGCACGTGAACAAACAGCCATATCGTTTCTCTTTATGTCGGCTTACATTTACTAATATTGGACCAAAAAAATCAATACCGGTATATGTAAAAGGCGCACTATACGATGCGACGCGTGCGCGTGGTAGTTGCGCCATTTGAGGAATTTTGGGGGTGGCCTTACTAATTTTACACATCTGGCAACATCGAACAGCAGATTTGTATGTAGCACGAAGTCTTGCTATGCAATATTTTTGCCTTAACTCGTTGACGGCTGTTTCATGATTACCATGGTAAAGTTTTTTATGATAGTGTAGGCATATAAGCTTGGTTAAGTAATTTTTTCTTGGTAGTAATATTGGACGTTTCTGCTGTAAGGGAATGCTTGCCATGTCAATTCTTCCGTCAACACGCAAGATTCCGTTTTCTAAATAAGGTGATTTAGAATAAATTTCGCTTGATTTTTTGATGGGTTTGTTAGATTTAAGTGCAGATATCTCTACATAATATGCTTCTTGTTGCGCTTGTTTATATAATACAAATTCCGCATTGTTTAACTCCTCCTGAGTTAACTCACCTTTCTGTTGTTTTGTACTTCTATAAATAAATCGCAAAACATATGCTACTGTTCTTACTAAGCGATTGTAATTTGAAAATCTAGTTATATTTATAACTGCTTCAAACTTCGTTATCTGATGTACATTCTGTTTTCGCTCTTCTTCTGTTTGTGAAAATGGTTCTGCCTGTGGCCATTCTTCTTTAGGCTTGTATAAAAATTCTGGGCCCTTAAACCACCGACTAGACTTAAGTGCGTTTTTTATATTGGTACATTTCGTTGCTTCATCTGCAACATTTTGTTTACTTGCTACCCAATACCATTGCTTAAGAGATGTTAACTCCAGAATTTCTGTAACTCTGAAAGCAACAAACTGGCTATATTTTCGATGATCGGAATTAATCCAGCTCAATACGGTTTTTGAATCACACCAAAAATATTTTTTGCTTATTTTAAGTTCATGGCTTTCTGCTATGAATTTAGCTAGGCGAGCTCCGATTAAAGCAGCCATAAGCTCAAGTCTCGGGATAGAAGTTATTTTCATTGGTGCCACCCTGGTTTTGGCACTAACCAACGAGCATACAATTACGTTGTTTTCATTAAATCTAAAATATGACACTGCTGCGTAACCATCAACACTAGCATCCACAAACGTGTGTAGTTGTATGTCTATATTTTTATAATTTTTTAATGATTGCAGGTAGCATCGTTCTATCTTAATATTTTGTAAGTCAGGTAAACATTTTATCCATTGAGTCCATTTATTTATTAGCTCTGAGGGAATTGGCTCATCCCAATTCACGTTACTTCTCCATACATTTTGCATTAGTATTTTAACAAACATTGTTATATGTGAAATTAGACCAAGTGGATCATAAATAGACATAATGAGTCGCAACATTTCTCTCTTACTGGGAGATTTATTTTGTAAGAATAAATCGCTTTCGAGTAGCCTAGGAGCAATTCTGAATGTAATAGTGTCTTCCTCATATTCCCAAAATATTCCTAAGACTTTTTCTACGTGGTTGTCATCTTTAAAATTAATGCACTTTGCGTTATTTGTATTCTTCATTGAAAATTGTTGTCTAACAAGCTCACTATTTGACACCCAGTTTCGTATATTGAAGCCTGCTTGGCGATGTATATAGGATACGTCTGAGATTAGTTTTATTGCCTCTTCTGGCGTGTTGACCGAAACTAATAAATCGTCGACATAATGATTTTCCTTAACAGACTTGACAGCAGATGGAAATTGATTTTGAAATTTATCAGCATTAATATTTTTTATATATTGGGAAATGCTGGGAGCACAAGTAGCGCCAAATATCATAACATCCACGACATAAATATCAGGCGTTTTGTCCTGATCACAGTCGCGCCACAGAAACCTTTGAACATCGCGATCTTCTGGCCGAATGTGAATTTGAAGAAACATCTCGTCGATATCACCACATACAGCGACAAAATTTTGTCTAAACTTAAAAAGAATTGCAGGCAAAGAGGCCAGCATATCAGGGCCTTTTAGCAAAAATGAGTTTAAAGATAGACCAGCAGACGTTGCTGCTGCATCCCACACCACTCGTGGTTTGCCTGGCTTGTTTTTATTGAAAACAGCAAATATAGGCAAATACCACACTTTTCCGTCTTTACGATTAATTTCTTCTTCATTTAATTTACGAATATAACCTTTATTTAAATAACCTTTTATTGTATCTTTAAATATTTTTAATTGTGCGTCATCACGCATTAATTTTCTTTCTAGGCATATAAGTCGTTTAAAAGCCATATTAAAACTCTCTGGCAAATTAAAATTGTCGTGTCGCCAAAGCAAAGGAACCTCGTAATGTCCGTTTTCTTTTAATGTTGTAAAATTGTTTAGCAGGTTTAGTGCACGAGTTTCATTTTCTGAGACAAGGGGGTCTTTCGAACAAATTCCAACACTTTCTAAGGTATAGAAACTGGTTATCAGTTCCTCCAACTTTTTATCAGTTTGAGAACATTTACAAATATGAAAACTAAAATTCTTACTTGTGTGTTTATTTGCAGCTGTTGTTCCATAGATGATCCATCCAAGTTTTGTTTTTACTGCGACGGGCTCATGTGGTGCACCTTCATGTGTTGCGCTTGAGATCCCTATGTTAAGATGGTTTAATCCTATGAGAAGTTTTGGTACAGCATCTACATAACTTTTGATCGGTAAATTTTGCAAATAGCGATACTTCTGGCATATATTTGCATAATTCAGTGATTGTGATGGTAAATTTAATGACTCCACTGTACTTACATTTAGCTTCATTAGTTTATTGTTTTCTCCTGACACGTCAATTATTAATTTCTTAGAATTTGTTTCGTTTCTTTGCATACCTCCTGTCCACCTTAAACATAATGGGCTAGATGCACCACTTAAACCCAATTCATTTGCAATCGATTCGTCCATAAGGCTGATGGAGGACCCTTCATCAATAAATGCAAAGGTGTCAATTATTTTTCCATTACCATGTACTTTAATTGGTATTATTTTAAACAAAATTGTATTATCTTCATCACTATGGGAATTACAATTACCTTCTTCTTCTTGTTTGCTGATAACATGCAAATGTTGTTCAATTGACATTTCTTTATTATTTTCAATATTGTTTGTAGCAGAAAATCGGTGTAGAGACGGATGATGATAATAATTACAGTTTTCTTCACAGCACTGTTTCTTTCTTTTACATTCACCTCTATGTAAAGATAAGCAGAATTTGCATAGTTTATGCTCTCTTATTATTTTCCACTTCTCTTTGCGATCCAATGATTGATATGTTTTACACTCACTAATGGTTTTGCAGTTAAGATTTTTACAAACAACACAGCTACGTTCACCACTGTGAGAATTAACAAACGATTTTGTTGTTGTTGTTGTTTGTTTATTAACGCTTGCATTGTCACGTGTGGTGATCTTATTTGATGTTAATTTTGTTTGTTTGGTTAATGTGGATTCTGTTGATATTGTGCTAGCTGTTAACCCAATGTTAAATAGCCAGCTGTCAAATTCAACCAAGTTTGGTTTTTTGTTTTGATTAAGCAATTTTAATTTTAGAGAAGCCCATTGCATTTGGTAAGTAGTTGGTAATTTCTTTACTAATTGTTGTAATAAAAATGAATTATAGATTTCATCTGACAGGTTGCTGGCACTAATAGTACATAGTAGACTGCGCACATTAATTGCAAATGAGGTAAGACTCTGTAAGTTATTATCATCCACATTTGGTGAAGAATTTATTCTGTTTTTAATAGCATTTAAAATCTTTTCAGGTTGTCCATACAACATCCTTAGTATATCTATGACATTTGCCACAGTTGAAGGATGAACAAGCATGTGTTGTACGCTTTGGAGAGCATCCCCTTTTAAAGATTTTTGTAAGCGGATAAGGTTTTCGGCATCCGAGAAGCGGCATGTAGCTGATGACCATTCAAAGGTGGATATAAATAGGGGCCACTCTTCGGGGCTACCAGTAAATATAGGCAGCTCCTTCGGAACAGATTGTCTTGCATTAAAGTTGCTTTGTATAAAATTATGTGGTTGTGAAAAGGAAAATTGTGGTTGTACAGCAGAATTAAAATTCATTGTGGAAGTCATTGGTGGCCGTGACATAAATTCTGGTGCATTATAATAAAATGAATTTGTTGTATTATTATTTAAAGTTGGAAACGGAGGTAAGTAATTTGATTGGTTCGTTGGTGCTGTTACCCTTGGAGGCTGCATTTGTCTTATACCACTATAGGTGGGAATGTTCGCTGTACAGTTTGGTACTGCGTTCATTGATAAAGACGATTTTATGGCAGCTTCGGTAACTGCTGGTGGAACAAATGTGACGTGATTTTGTGGTGCTACAGAAGAGCCGATACACGTAATTGCTGGTTGATTATCAGCAGACGCAGTAGTATAAATTGAGTTTTGCGTAAGATTGTTAGTTGGGTGCGGCAAACTCGATGTTTGTGGGTTTGGGTTGTTACTTAATTGTTGGTCCAAAGTTAATTGTTGAGACGTTGAATTTACAGACGCAACCCAATTGTGGACTGACTGAGGTTTTTCGAACAATGTATCTGAGACAGCTTCAGCTTCTTCAAGAAGCTGATATTTTTTATTTAAATATTCATTGTTAAATTTTCGTTCTTCTTCGAGCCTTTGTAGTTGCAAATCAACTCTTCGTGACTGCGACAGGCGAGAACGGTTTGAGAAATGGCTCGCTGTACTAGGTGTAGGTGAATTTGGCCTAATGGTAGAACATGAAAGGCATTTGAATAACGTGTCGTTGCTGACATTAACACAATCTTTGTGAAATATCTTTTGGCATTGAATGCAAGACGTTGTATTATCGTCAGGGGGATTTTGGCAAACTGAACATTGGAGGTTAGGTTCTTCAATTTGCTGTTGACCGCTTTTATTATATATAGACATTTTTACTTACTGCGAGATTGACAATATGTTGTAGGCAAAGCAGTTGGCGACTTTTTGCTATGGAACGTCAAAAAGAATTTTAAAATTGTTGAGAAGGCTATCGGCCGAGCCAGCAATTTCCTCGGGATTTTGAATAAATAACACAGCGCAACAAGGGGTTTAAATTCTTACGCAATATTATTTTATTAAAATTCCTTTATAAAAAAATAGTACATAAATTTTCAATATTTACATATATAAGCTTAAAATATATTCATACATACTTTTTGGTAAGGAAACTTCTGGAAAATTCAAGTGTATATATGTATGTATTCTGTTCTAATATTAAAAGGCTATCACGTCTGAGCCGCTTTATGATTATTATAAAAATGGCGGAGGCGGTAAGACGCTTTTTGACAATTAATTTTTTCGTTAAGTCAGTATAATAATGATTAGTTATATTTCGAAATTAAATTGGTGATGCCAGACAAAAGGAATCATGGGGATTTTGGAGGTCGCGCTAACACCACTACTGAGAAACACAATCAGTAGTTGAATCCCGGCAAAATATATTTGAGGTTTAATATAACAGTGTGTTAAGCTGAGTTTAACTGACAAGTAAAAACTAGCTCTAAGTCATCTTAAGGCAAAGTTGTTGAGTTGACAGCCCTTGGCCGAGTGATCTCGGGTCATTCCGGTGCGTAGAACCGGCTGTCGTGGGAATGTTAAGGCAAAGTAGGGTCATGTGGTCTGTCTTTAACTTGATGTAGTCTTTATAAACTTCGTTAGATCTTAAAATCAGTATATCATATACGAGTATATTAATCAGTATACATACATACTAGTAGAATTCAAGGAGTTTAAGTTAAGAGATGGACCCTACAAACACACCAAGGGCGGAGCTGTGAGTGCTCCATATATGACACCTCTGACATGTAATTTATTAAAATATTTTGAAACTTTAAAGTATATAAGGTATATTTTAGAATCTAATTGATATATTGATATAAACTCGAATACTTCTTTGGTAACGTCCATTTAAAATTTGATCTCCATAGCACCAGCCGTTTATTAATGACAGGTTTATTTCTAAAAAGTTTCTATTATCAACCACTTTGTATTATTGCTTCGGCTTACAACGTTGCTGATCTATGTGGACTGGTAAACGGTTAGCCGGTGAACTACTGACTGTTTTCCTCCTAAGCCCATGGTACTTATACAGTGCGAGTTAGAAACAGGGTTCCATCAGCAGCACACCTTAAGTTGGAGCCTTACCTTGTATATGAAACATTTCAACAATCAAGCTTAATGGTGAATGATTATCAATAAATGTGCAGCTCATAGTCAGAGTTTTTTTAACACTCTCTACATATCGGGCTTAATTTCGTCCACAGGATTTAGTCTAGCACGGTTGTATCAACTAAACGCAGAACCCTCAGATAAAACTGATTTTTTTTTAAAGCTAAAATAACTATAACAAGCAATGCTTTCGCTGCACGAATTAATATTTTTGCATGGTGAGTGTGGATATAAAAGATATTAAGGCATCTTCGTACCCGATGTAAATGTGAAAACGAATCCTTAACAATTTATTTTTTTCCACTAAATTCTTACAGCTTGCTGGTTTGTTAAAAGTTCTCTAGATTATTTCATCTGTTTGGAAATTTATAGATTAGATCGCGATGTTTCCAGTGTTGACGGTATAGGATATATTTATCCTAACTGATATTCTGATATATGGCTTGATAATGAATTATAGTCAAATAGATCGCGATGTTTCTAAAGTTGACAATATAGTATCATTGACTAAATTATCGGCTGTGTTTAAAATTCTAAGATCACTATTATTTGTCTAATGAATCTGATAATTCTTAATATTGATTCATATCACGCGAAGTACTATCGACTATGAGGTTGTCTTTAAAAGATCTTACGACTAATTACGATTAATGCCACCGTAGTCATTTACAAAGTTGGTGATTTCCGAAATGAGTTGAACGTTTTCTGGTTCAAGCTGATCTGACAAATCGCGTCTATCAATTCTGACAACTGCGTTGGGAACTTTATTCTGATGAATGAATAAATCGGGTAGCGGCATTCTGTTTGGAATGTAACAATTTTATTGGTTATTAAAAATATTAATGTATCTACACAGAAAACATTTTTAGGCATAAATCAAAAATGTTTATGCATACAAATTTTTTCTGTGTATTGTTAATTAGATTACTATAACTCATTATGTTGGTATTTCGACGTGTAATTAATGCTTTAATAACATCGACTACGAGTTAATTAATCTGCAATATATGTACGTACAGGGTACTTCAATATTCTTTATTATATCGGAAGGAGGACCAAATTAAGAACTGATTTAAAATTTTTGCATTACGTGAAGCGCGAGTTCGGTATATTGATGATATATTAAGAATTAGCTTCTATTTATATATTTTTAAACTTCTTCATATGCAAAATACTCGTATGTATGTAATTGTGTAAATTTTCGTGTTTTAATAATAAAAAAATTTCCTTTTTTCAGAAAATGGGAGGCCAAATTAATACTATTACAAGACATATTAGATGACTGGTTAAAAGTGCAAGCAACTTGGATGTATTTGGAGCCCATATTCTCCAGTCCAGATATACAACAACAAATGCCGGAAGAAGGAAGGCGTTTCAGTGCAGTGGATAAGGTTATAATAAAAATTTACAAACATTGAGCAATATAATTAATATATTATTCTCATTTAAGATTTGGAAAGAATTAATGAAGCAAGTTAATAGTGATTCCAGAGTAATGACCGTGGTAGAAATAAATAAAATGTCGGACAATTTGAAAAAGGCCTATAATCTATTGGAGATAATACAAAAGGGCTTAAATGCGGTATTTAATAATAAATTGTTTTTTTTAATTACAACTGAATAGCAATTGAATTAACTTTTTTAGTACCTGGAAAAGAAACGTTTATATTTTCCACGTTTCTTCTTCCTCTCCAACGATGAGCTGTTGGAAATTCTTTCCGAAACTAAAGATCCCACTCGAGTACAACCTCATTTAAAGAAATGCTTTGAGGGTATTGCTACTCTAAAATTCACCGAAGAGTTAGAGGTCACGATAATGCGATCTTCAGAACGTGAGGAAGTGGAATTAGTGGACGTTATATCGACTGCTAAAGCTAGGGGACAAGTAGAAAAATGGTTACTGGAATTGGAAATTGATATGAAGAAGAGTATTCATAAGAAAATGAGTGAATCCTTCTATAGTTATCCTAAAAGTATAAGACATGAATGGGTATTGGTGTGGCCTGGTCAATGTGTTCAATCTATATCATTAACATATTGGACTTTATACATCACCGAGAGTTTTATGTCCGATAATCCTAGAAAGAGTTTACAAAACTATTTGCAGACAAATATAGAACAAATTGGAAGAATTGTTGATTTGGTGAGAGGGGATTTGAGTGGTCAGAATCGCATTACTTTGGGGGCTTTGGTGGTGTTGGATGTACATGCCAGAGATGTATTGGCGGAAATTGTGGAGAAACAAGTGTCAGAATTAAATGACTTCCAATGGTTGTGCCAGGTAAAACTAAAATTGTTATATTTGTTTTTACTAAACAAAATACTTTTCAGCTGCGTTATTATTGGGAGGAAAATAATTTGGATACTCGCATGATAAATTGTTCTTTGAAATATGGCTACGAGTATTTGGGCAATACTACACGTTTGGTAGTTACTCCTCTCACAGATCGCTGTTATCGCACTTTGTTTAGTGCTTTGCATCTGCATTTGGGTGGAGCTCCTGAGGGACCAGCTGGTACTGGCAAAACTGAGACTACTAAAGATTTAGCCAAGGCAGTGGCCAAACAATGTGTGGTTTTCAATTGCTCGGATGGTTTAGATTACCTGGCCTTGGGTAAATTCTTTAAAGGTTTAGCTTCTTGTGGTGCTTGGTCCTGTTTCGATGAATTTAATCGCATTGATTTGGAGGTGTTATCCGTGGTGGCTCAACAAATTCTAACCATACAGCGGGGTATAAATTCCGGCAGTCCTACAATGGTTTTCGAAGGCACCACTTTGACATTGGATCCCACTTGTGCAGTATTCATAACCATGAATCCGGGTTATGCTGGAAGATCAGAATTACCTGATAATTTGAAGGTATTTAAGCCATATGCATAAAAAATGTTGTTGCAGTAATAAGTTTTATACTTAAATTTTAAGGCCTTATTCCGTTCTGTGGCCATGATGGTGCCGGATTACGCCCTCATTTCGGAAATTGAGTTATATTCCTGTGGTTTCTTAACCGCTAAACCTTTATCCGTGAAAATTGTGGCCACTTATCGCTTGTGTTCTGAGCAATTAAGTACCCAGTGCCATTATGATTATGGTATGCGTGCTGTCAAGTCGGTTCTTAAAGCGGCGGGTGCTTTAAAGCTTCGTTATCGTGATGAAAATGAGGATATTTTAGTTTTACGCTCTATTAAAGATGTAAATTTGCCCAAATTTCTTAGTCAGGATGTACCACTATTTCATGGCATTACCTCGGATTTGTTTCCGGGAACTGTTTTGCCAGAATCGGATTATGTTGTGCTTAATGAATGTTGTAGGTTGGCTTGTGAGAAGAACAACAAGCAATGTACCGACTTCTTTTTGGAGAAAGTTCAACAGGTGGTTACGTTAGTTAAAACTAAGTAGGTTTTTAATTAAGTTTTTTGTACATCTTTCAGTTGTATGAAATGATAGTGGTAAGACATGGTTTAATGTTGGTAGGTCTGCCTTTTGGTGGCAAGACCACATGTTACCGAATACTGGCCGAAACTTTGGAGTGTATGGAAAAGAGAGTGAGTATTTGTTCAAACATTCGTCTTACAAATGTTTTAAAATCTTCAATTAAAATACCTTGCTTGCAACTCTTTTAGAATGCCGGAGAGAATCGTGCCATTTTCACCGTTATCAATCCCAAAGCCATTACAATGGGCCAATTATATGGCCAATTCGATATGGTATCCCATGAATGGAGTGATGGTGTTTTAGCCGTAAGCTATCGACAATTCGCAGTTTCCGAAACGCCAGATCGTAAATGGTTAATATTTGATGGTCCTGTGGATGCCATTTGGATTGAGAACATGAACACTGTATTAGATGACAATAAAAAATTGTGTCTAATGTCTGGTGAAATTATACAGCTATCACCCACCACCAATTTAATATTTGAACCCATGGATTTGGAAGTTGCATCTCCGGCTACCGTTTCACGTTGTGGTATGATTTACCTAGAACCCTCTTCGTTGGGTTGGGAACCTTTAGTGACTTCCTGGAAAAATAAATTACCTGGCAGTTTTCATGCTGTGGCTAAACAGTTGATAACAGCCTTGGTAAATCGGTTTTGTCCTATACTTCTTTATATAGTTAGAAAAGCGAATCTATTTGAAATTGCTCCCACCTCAGATGCCAATTTGATGGCTTCACTCATGAATATCTTCGATTGTTTTCTGGATGACTTTAAAGACGAGAAATATGTACAAAACATATCGGATTTGGATATGAGAGCACAAATTGAGGGTGTGTTTTTATTTTCCTGCATTTGGTCTATAGGTGGTTCTTTGGATGCCAACAGCAGGGATAAGTTTAATTTGGTATTTCGTGCTTTAATGGAAAAGAATTTCCCAGAAAATCTATATGAAAACTTTGGCATACCCGAAGAGTTACATGTGCCGGTTTTGACAAAACCCTTTATTTTCCCCATACCCAAACAGGGATCTGTGTTTGATTATAGATTTATTAAAGAGGGCAAAGGTAAATGGAAAGCTTGGCAAGATGATGTAACAGCAGCTGCTCCTATACCACGTGATATACCTGTTAATCAAATCATTATTACCACCAATGAAAATGTACGCATGACCATGCTTTTGGATCTTTTGGTAAGACATTCAAAACCCGTCATGTTTGTGGGTCCCACCGGTACCGGCAAGAGTTGCTACATTATTGATTACATGCTCAAGAAAATGGATTTGAATGTCTACAAACCTTTACTCATAAATTTCTCAGCCCAGACATCAGCCAACCAGACACAAGATATTGTCATGTCCAAATTGGACAAAAGGCGTAAGGGCGTATTTGGCCCGCCTTTAAATAAGAAATTCGTTATATTTGTAGATGATGTGTCCATGCCTTTGAAAGAGAACTATGGAGCCCAACCGCCCATAGAACTCTTGCGCATGATGTTGGATCATTGGATGTGGTACGATCGTAAAACTATACTACCCATGAAACTAATAGACCTACAAATGATTTGTGCCATGGGACCACCTTCAACGGGCAACACTATAACACCTCGCTACCAGCGGCACTTTAACGTGCTATCCATCGATGAATTTAATGATGACATCTTAAAAACCATCTTTAGCAAAATTGTTTTGTGGCATTTAGACACAAGGTAAGTTGAGTTATACTTACTTTAGCTTCGACGAGGCGTTAAACAAAATTCTTCAAAAGTAACCTCACGTAGTGGTCTTTATTAAATCTAATAATATTTATAAGTTTTTAAGAAAGTAAATGTATTTAGTTGACTGCTGTACTAGTTAATTGTGTAACGTTACATCACGTATTTGTGTAATACGCAATACGGGTAGAATTCCAAAATCATTTGGGAGTATTTAGTAGATGTGACTAGAATAGCTTACAAAAATGTTATTAGTTTTACATGTTATAGTTTGTTCTAGTACAAGAAACACCTCTAAAAATAGCTTTTACACATTTTGCAGTGGTTAATTTAAGACGAATAAATGTTGATGATTCACACTCCACAATCACAAGTGGTAAATGAGGGTATATTTGTATACGTTTGTCATTTCTTGTGAAACTTTAATAATATTCACCTGAGACCCAACAAAGTATATATATCTTGATCGTTACGAAATTCTAAGTCGATTGAGCTATGTCCGCCTGTCTGTCTTTCCTTGTAAAACACTATCACGTCTAAAGTACATAATTAAACCTTATAAAATTTCCAGGCAAATGTTTTGTTTGGCATTGAAAATCAGCAAAATCGGTATAGTATAACCAAATTTATTGACATTCCCACGACAGGCGGTTCTACGCACCGGAATGACCCGAGATCACTCGGCCAAGGTTGTCAACTCAGCAATTACTGCTGTTACAACAACAACAACCAAAATGTGAGACAACCTCCATAAAAATTTTATATTTTTTAACTATTTTTTTTAACATTTTCAAGATATTGCAGATATTACCACGACATTTTGTATATTTTATTTCTATGACAAAAAGATAAATTGTGATGAAAATAGAATCAGTCCATTATTTCTTCCATATAAATTTCTTCGTGAAATATGGCTCTATGATACATAAATGCCAATAAAATTGGAATATCAATACAAAAGTCTACAAAAATAAGTTTCATGTAAAAAGAAATCGTTTGAACATATACCCCATATAAAGTCTACTTTTAAAATTCCCTTAAATCTGGTAAAAATATTGATCCCAGGTTAAAATTCGACGCAAATAATCTTTATAGATATTTATATAAATTGTTGTACTAAATTGTATGAGGGTCGGCCCATAATTGGTCATTTTGTGAACTTCGGTCTATATTTAACCATATCCGAAAATCACTTCTATACTCATAAATCTCTTATAAGTAAGGATGCTGATTCAAAATTTGAAAAGAAGCATTTACATATTTGCCAAAATCAAACTGCTGTATTTTAAGAATATCGGTTTATATTTCATATACGTTAATACTAATATGTATCTAAAATATACTACTATTATATTAAAATTCGACGTGAGATGCCTTCATATGCAGAAAATTCTTTGTTCAAAAATTTTAGAAGATCGGCCCATAATTGGCCATAGCTGCCATATAAGGACCATTTCTGAAAAACATTTGTACTCACCAAAATGTCTAATTAAAATCGATATCGAACCAACTTTTATACAGATCAAAAATTTTAATCCAGAACTCGTACTAATATCGGTTATAAGGTAATTATCCTGCTGAATTTTGTAGCTGTCATTCAATAATTGGCAATAACTCCCGAATTAATTCTTGTAAATAACGTTATTGAGATGAAATTCAACCAAAATAACGCTAAAATACATAGAAATTACTTTACTGAATATTGGATTTTGAAGCTATCAGTTCATAATTGGTCCACTTCTACTTTATTTGCAACAGTCATTGAACAGTCACTAAACTGTTGCAAATAAAGTTATTGAGATCAAACTTAACCAAAAGAAGCCCCACCTTATAATTATACCTTTTTAGCTTTCGAAAAACAATATAAAAAGTATACAAATTCGAACGATTTTCTTTTCGAATCGAAATACACAATAACCCCCCTGATAAAATTTGCGCTAAGACTGAATAAAAAACACTGAAGTTTTTGTATTTCTAACTATATTTAGGTGAGGGTATTTAAGATTTGACACAGCCGAATATATATACCACTCTTCCAATATAGTTGAGAAGCTAAGCGAATTTGTTCGTTTTTGCTTTCCCCTATTATCTTAGTTAATTTTATTTAAATTCCCCTTTTTACAGAGGCTTTTCCAAAGAATTCGATCCTTGCATTGATGAAATTGTGGACGCTACTTTAAAAATTTACAATCGAGCTAAACTGAATCTTTTACCAACGCCCGCCAAATCTCACTATCTATTCAATTTACGTGACTTTGCTCGAGTTATACAAGGTGTCTTGCTATCGGTACCCGAAGCCACCGAAGATATGAATTCAATGAGGCGGCTATGGGTTCATGAGGTACAAAGAGTCTATGGTGATCGTTTGGTAGAAGATGCAGATCGTTCATGGCTGTTCCAGGCTCTATGTGAGCAAATCCAAGAAAGTTTTAATACCCCACCCGAATTCCTATTCGAACGTTTAGTACAAAAGGACGCAAAGCTGACAGAAGCCGATTTTAGACGTTTAATATATTGTGATTTTACAAATCCTAAAGCGGATACCAAGAATTACATTGAAGTACAAGATTTAGAGGAGTTGCGTAGTGTGGTGGAGTCCTATTTGGTGGAGTATAATAATATGTCAAAGAAACCCATGAATTTGGTACTCTTCCGGTTTGCCGTGGAACATTTATCGAGAATCTGTCGCATTATAAAGCAGCCACGTAGTCATGCTCTACTGATTGGGGTCGGTGGATCCGGACGTCAGAGCTTAACACGTTTGGCTTCGCATATATGTGACTATGAGTTGTTTCAAGTTGAAATATCTCGATTATATGGACCCAATGAATGGCATGAAGATATCAAGGTTATATTGCGTAAAATAAGCTCCTCCGAAATGCATGGAGTATTTTTGTTTACAGATGTGCAGGTAAAATGTGTAGAAAAAGTGTTACATAACTCCATAATTGGAATCTCAAATTACGGAGAAATCTATGTGCTATAAGTTTTAGAGAAATTTTAATAAGATTTTAAAATATATACTAATATAAATTTGATTTTAGATCAAAGATGAATCATTTTTGGAGGATATAAATAATTTACTTAACTCTGGTGAGGTGCCCAATTTGTTTTCCAACGAAGAAAAGATCGAAGTAGTGGAGAAAATGGCTCAAATTGATAAGCAACGCGATAAGGCTGTGCAAACTGATGGCAGTCCGGTGGCCTTGTTTAATTTCTTTGTGACGGTACAATTATTTCTGCAAATACATATCTATAATATTTAGTAATTTAATTATAATTTTTTATATTTTAATTATAGACCTGCAAGGACCAACTCCACATTGTCTTGGCCATGTCTCCCATTGGCGAAGCCTTACGTGTACGCATACGTAAATTTCCTTCTATTGTTAATTGCTGCACCATCGATTGGTTTCAGGCTTGGCCTGAAGATGCTCTCTTAGCTGTTTCTACACGATTTTTAGCTCAAGAAGATTTAACCGATTTGGAGCGAAAGGCATCTATTGATATGTGCATGGATTTTCATACGTCTACACAATCATTGTCGGAAGCCTTCTTTTTGAGATTAAAAAGGCATAATTATGTGACGCCAACATCATATTTGGAATTGATACAAACCTTTAAATCTTTGCTGAATAAAAAGAGAACGTAAGTATAAACTGATTAAAGGTTTTGTTAAAATAACAAGAATCAACTACTGCGCAGATCTTGTAACTCTTATAACTACTACTATTTTAATCAGAAAGATTTATAAGGACACCAATGTTAATATATTAGCGCCATTCACAATCCTGAGCAAATGGTAAAACTTGCTCTACATTAACAAAATACACAGCGAGAGCAAAAATATGCTAGACGTTTTTGCAAATGCAATGATGCAATACCATTTGCACGAGATTGTGAATTGCGCTATTGTAAAACTTTTGCTAGTTGAGGTGAGATTGCAAGGCAGTTGTATGTTTTTTTTAACACACAAAAGTTACACCATTGCAAATGAGGATCTTAAGGAACAGTTGATTCGGTTATAACAACAGCTGGACTGCTAGATCTATGCTATTTAAAATCTAGGAATTATATCAGGAAGCCTATATATTATAATTCTTTCAAAAGATGAGGTGGAATCACAATCACAGTCATTATGTCTGGATTTTTATTCAGACTTTAGTTATTCCAGAATGTTTCTGTTTATCCCCGGCAGGTTATTTTAAGTAATATATGTCCTGCAACTTTAGATTTAATTTCATTCCTTTAATTTAGCCACGGGAATCTTTCTTTAAAAATGCCAAAACTACTTTTAATTATGCACAATTTTTTTGTGGCAAGTATTAAAAGCCTCTTCAACTAGTTTTTCAGTCCGTAACTACTATCACCCAAAATAACAGTATCCGAAAATGGACTCCATCCAATGTCAAATCTTTCCCTTGCAACGGAACTCCGCAAAACGCTTGCATTTACATTGTGAAATTTGTAGCCAATGAGTGGTTTCCATGACGATCCTCATATTCTTCCTTGTGTAATGTAGGCGTCTTAATTTTAATGATTGAACCAGCCACGCTAGCACACACACAAAGGAATCCAGCCATCATAAAAACTTTTCAGCAATACTACTGATGTCAATAATATGTTTATTATAACGTTGACAACACTATGGATGGGCATGCAAACTGTTGATTTTGCAAAATCAAATGCAAGCACAGTAGACGTTGATTTTCAGACGACAAAACATGACTGGACTGTGTATTGAGCTCTAACTTTTTGCTATATATTTCTATTTTTTATTTCCCTAATTATATTTAAAATGACTCTCTTGCACTATTTAAAATTAAAATTTTGTAGTTTCAAAAAATTAATTTGGTTTCTATAATTTCTTGTTATAACCGCGTCTTCATTATTGTCGAACAAAAACTCACGTCTCAAATTTTAAAAGCTTTACTAGTTATCCTGGTTATCGTTTACCTTGGAAATTTTTGACAAACTACTTAAAATTTGCTTTGCAAAAGTAGAATTTTAAGTTTTTGTAGAACTTAGCCAAGTCAAAGCATAGTTTTGCAAATTACACTTTTCAATATTAACTTTGCAAAGAGAATATAAAAACTGCAAACACTTTACAAATTACACCCATCAATTTAAACTTATCAAATTTTATGAGGAACATTGGCGAAGTTGTTAAGTTGTTTTGTGCAGTAGGGCGATGGTAGTAAATACTTGTAGTCATTTGGAGAAGGGAACTTTACGATAATCTTCAAGCCATGTGACAGAATGAGAAATGTCTTTGGATATTATTATGTACTTTTACTGTTTTAAATTTTATTAAAGGTATGTATTGCTTGTTAATGAATTATGCAAATTTAGATGGCGTTAAGGAATTTATAATTGGAAGGTTATGAAGTTTTCAAGCGACATGATAATTTCTTTTATTCTGTATTTTTTTTTTGTTACTTGATGAAAATAGGTAACTCTCGCATATTTTAATGTAAGAATTGGAAGTGCGTTTTTGTATTATACATTAACCTCTATTTTACCATCCTTCTAAGCTGAATGGTACAACTGAACACTCCAGCCCTCATTGAAGAAAATCTATTTCGATTATTCTCCTTTAGATGGTATGGGTCTTATTTATACTGAAGCCAGTTGGAAAATTATGAAGTTTTCTGAAGTATTAACGTTGTTTAAGCCTTTTGCTTGTGAAGTTTTCTGAAGTATTGCCGCTGTTTAAGCCTTTTGCTTGTGACGTTTCAAGGATTACCCGTTTCCTAGATTTTAATCTTTTTTAGAGTTTTACGAAGTTTAAAAAAATGGACGTTGAACACTTCGAACGTTTATCGTTTCGCTATAATTTGAACCAGCGGACAAAAATACTGTTTTTTATAAAATATTATAATTTTTGCATCTGCGTTTACCTGAACCCGATGCTCATGTTTATTAGCAAAATTAAGTTATTTCAAACTATTTTTAGCCCAAAATTTCAAGTTTTAAAATCTTCCCTTCCCTCTCTCTTCAGTTCCATTATGACCAATAAAAATCGTTATCTCACTGGCATTTCTCAATTGGATATCGCAGCGCAACAAGTAGGTGTAATGCAGGAACAATTAGTAGCTCTAGAACCTAAATTAAAAGCAGCATCTGAAACTGTAGCCATACAAGTAGCCAAGGTTACGGAAGACAGTAAAGCGGCGGAAGAACAAAGAGAAATGGTGAAAAAAGATGAAGCCTTGGCCACTGAGCAAGCCCAGGTAGCACAAGCTATCAAAGATGAATGTGATGCAAAATTGGGTGAAGCTCTGCCCATATTAAACGACGCTTTGGCAGCCTTGAATACTCTGACCACAGCCGATATAGCGGTAGTCAAGACAATGAAGAGTCCTCCCATAGGTGTGCGTATTGTTATGGAAGCGGTGTGTATCTTGAAAGAAGTTAAACCCGAACGTATTGCTAATCCAAGTGGTGTGGGCATGATTGAGGACTATTGGGGTCCTTCCAAGAGAGTTTTAAGTGATATAAAATTTCTGGACAATTTGTTGAACTTTGATAAGGATAATATACCGCCAGTGGTAATGAAAAAGTTGCAAGAGCGCGTTTTAAGCAATGAAGCATTTGATCCGGATAAAATACGCTCTGCCTCAACGGCCTGTGAGGGTTTGTGTAAATGGGTTTTAGCTTTGACCAAGTACGATGTGGTGGCTAAGGTAGTGGCGCCAAAGAAGATAGCTTTAGCTGAGGCCCAAGCTACCTATAATGTAAGTGATAATTAAAGACAAGAATAAAAAAATATATAATTTTAATTAAATTTTAGGCAGCCCAAAAAACCTTAAATGAAAAGTTAGAACAATTGGCGCGTGTCGAAGCAAATTTGGCAGCCATACAAAAAGTTTTGGATAAACAGTTAAAGGAATATGGGTAAGTTAATTCAATCTATTAATTTTTTTTAATAAAATAAACGTTATTATACTTTTTTCAGTGTTCTCCAAGCTGAACATGAAGCTTGCACTAAGAAATTGCAAAGAGCTCAGGAATTAATATCTGGTTTAGGAGGAGAACGTACCAGATGGTCGGAAACAGCCAAACAACTGGGACGTACTTATAATACTTTAACAGGGGATGTTTTAATCTCTTCCGGAGTGGTGGCCTATCTGGGACCCTTCACCATAGATTACCGTGTCGAACAAATACGTAAATGGGCCGAAAAATGTGCTTCATTCGGCATTGTATGCAGTCAAGATTTTCAATTGGTCAATGTGCTGGGCGAGCCAGTGGAAATACGCAACTGGAATATCTGTGGTCTACCCACTGACTCATTTTCAATTGAAAGTGCCATAATGATGCAGTAAGTATTAAATAATTTTCATTTTATCCCTTACATACTATAAATATAAACACTTATTTAGTACTAATATTACATACATACTTATATATATAAATAATTAAATTAAAATGACAAAAACGTTTGATTACATTCATATTATACATATTGTATTTTATGCGTTTAAATATTACCAGCACACAAAAAGCTGCTTAAATGGGGGTGTAATTCACTTAATTAAAAGCAAAGAGTTTTTTCCATGCACGTTTTTTCACATTCTCTTTGGTTTTTTGTTGTTGTTGTTGTTGCTGTACTATTTTTCCGCTAAATGAAATTAATTACATTTACATTACAAGATATTTTAATTACAAAGCTTCTTTATAATAACATGGAACTTCAAAACTTTATTTATACATATTTCGCGTTTGTATTGCTGATAAAGTTTTTGCTCTTGCTACTGGAGTTGTTGTTGCAGTTGCTGTCGTGTTTATTCCCATTAGTCCTTTTTATATCCTCTTAACTGAACAGTAAACCATGTTAAAATATCAGTATTACGCAAAAAAACTAATAAAATTCAAAACAAGTTGTAGAAGTTACAGTGGAACTGAAATAAAGCGAATATAGTGCAAGAATACTCATTTACATATATACATATAGTTGGTCTCATGTATAAAGCCCTAACTCGCTATTTTTTCGAAATTTGTTTTTTTTTTGCGATTCCAATGCATTTAACGCAAATACACCTCCTCACAAAAATTTATTGCAATAGTGTAAAAAATAACGCTTTTATAAGCAGTTGTACAAAAAAAGTTACATGTTGAATATTATTATGTTTTTACCTTCTCCTGTAAAGTTTCAAATATGCGAGTTAGGGCCTTTCTACATGAGACCATCGATATGTACTTATAGATTTAATAAAATTTCGATGAAAAATATTAGTGATTTCATGTTGTTCTATCCTGGCCTTTATTTTGCCAGAACTACAAATGAAAATGGCCTTTGTCTGAAAAAAAAACAATATTACAAAAAAAAAAAAACAGCGGGTGGTGATTATCGATTCAAATTGAATTCTTTGCCAAAAGTTTCATTTTATTTCAATACGTGTTTGTTGGAAAACAAAGTTCTTGTTGAAAATGCCTTTACTTTGCAATTTTAGCGCGATGGCTGAGTTACAGCCGAAACTTGGGCTCCATAATTTGGCTTTTCAGTGTTACAATCTGAAATTTGCTATTAAACGATAAGATTATTTCAATTTAAGCTCCTGGAAGAAAATGCTGCATGTGTTTTCGAACATTTTAGAAAAGCACTTAAAAAAATTACGTCCATTTCGTAGTTACAAAACCAAATCTACCTTAACAGAGAAAAAACAATAACATCATTGCTGATATTATCAACCAACGGAAGACGCAGCAATAAAATGAACATAAAATTTGTAATAATAATAAAAAGAAGTATACACACAGACAGGGTAGAAAACGATGAAATGTGGACCGATAAACATGAAATTTAGTACGACGATTTATGTATATATCGTTGGTCTCATGTAGAAAGGCCCTAACTCGCTATTTTTTCGAACTTCGTTTTTTTTTTGCGATTCCAATGCATTTAACGCAAATACACCTCCTCACAAAAATTAATTGCAATATTGTAAAAAATAACGCTTTTTTAAGCAGTTGTGCAAAAAAATTTACATGTTGAATATTACAGTTTCTCTTATGTTTTTACCTTCTCCTGTAAAGTTTCAAATATGCCATTCGATATATTACTATATATGTACATGGATTATTTGTGTTGAATTTCAACTTGATGATCATTTTCAAGTTTTCATAAGATTTATCCGCATTTAAGTGATTTCGGAAATGGACTATGTATGGCTGTTGCTCTGTCAAAATATGGACCATAAAACATATAACAAAATATACCCCCTGGCCCACGATGTCGAACGATAACGTTCGCTTAGATAAGACTTAAGACACAAACTTTTTATCGTATCTATTTTTTTTACTCAATCAAGTTTGTTTATTCCACAATCAAGTTTGTGTCTTAAGTCTTATCTAAGCGAACATTATCGTTCGACATCGTGGGCCAGGTTGTATATTTTGTTATATGTATATGTACTCTCTTTGCATTAGACTTATTTTTGTTGCATTTTGTATGGGTACTGCTTTTCTATACATATTAATGTGTAGACAAATGTCTATTTGTATGGGGACTTTGAGAAGTCGTGGATCGTTTCTTCTTATTATTTTCAACAGAACGTGTTCTTCTAAATAAAAATAAAGTCTGCAAAATTACATGATATTTTCTGCATTATATATGAAGAAAATTGCAAAAAATATCAAGGTTGTCTGAAAAACTCACAATGAATTGTTAATTACACTAGCCAACAAGGTTTTTGACTGGAGCAACCAAATACATTTCCCAGTGTAATTTGGTGCGCTGAATTCGAATCTGTAAATGGTTTTTCTCTATCACGTCAGGTTTTCGAGATATAAAAAAAAAGCTTTTATTAGATTTTTCCATAAAAAGTTATTAGTTTATTTAAAAATCAATGAGTTTTCAAAAGTGAATGGCGTTATATGATTGTCGTTTGTATTTCGTTGGTTCGGTTTCACGTATTAGAGTCCAACAATAGTCTCCCAGCATACTTTTATCCCAAAATCCTTGATAGTTTCTTTCAATTTTCATTAAATCTTGATGGGCGCGTTCCCCTTGTTCGTCGCTAACAGCACCTAGGTTTTGTGGGAAAAAATCTAAATGCGAATGGAGAAAATGTATTTTGAGTGACATTCGTGCACCCAATTCATGATAACTTTTCAATAATTCAGCAAAACCAAAATAATGTAGATATGCATATTTTAGTGATTCTGATATTGCATATCCTTTTTTTCCAATCAGATATTCACCACACACAAAGCAAAAATAGCTCGGATTAGTAACACACGATCTCACTGACATGCTTAAACTCTACCTTTATACAAATTTATAATGAATGTAGGCTTTTGTCAAATTAATAACTGTGAAATTGTAGCGTCAGTATTAACTATTTTACAGTATAAAAAATTCAGCGCAGCCAGATTAGCTAAAAAACATACTTCGTTTCCCCAGTCAAAATTTTTTGCCTAATTTGTTGGCCAGTGTTATTCCATAATAATTTCATACGTTGAAAAGACAACAAAGACATATTAACCCCTATCGTGAATAAAAATTCCACATGAAATTTGTTCTCTTCTATTTTTTTAACATTGAATTTTAATAGGAGAAATGTGAAAAGGGAACAAATTTCATGTGGAATTTTTGATGTGGTCCATAATTAGTTATAGTTCCTATATAAGGCTACAAGTGTATCATTACTTTAGAATTAGCTGCTTTATCACATTAATAGTTCGATTTTATATCTATTGCTTCTATAAGCCATTGTAGTCCTGTTCTACTGTTAACACGTAGCGTTAGACGGATATAAAATAACACTTAAATTAAACGCGTAACGGTAATTATGGGTAAAAACATTGAAAAATATAAAAAGTATTTTATGAGTTTTGAGAAACAAGGTTGAGAACGATTAGAGAGTGAGGAAGGGGAGGGAGGTTTTACTTCTTCTGTTTTTGGTTTGCTTTTGGCATAATGTAACCAACAACAAGATAAACAAAATTTAAGTATTTGTCGAAAATTTCATTTAATTACAAAAAAAAAATAATAAAAAGAAGTAGAAACATTTATATTAACAATAGAATATTATGTTTAGAAGGATGTAATATATACCAGCATTCATTGTAACTATGAAAATTACAACATGTACCACTTACTCCACACAGACTCCAGTTGTACTTCAACATTAAATGTCACTTTTATGTGTTACACAACTTATGTACATAGAAGGGTGGTTGATGGTGAGTGGTAAGTGGTGAATGGTATGGTTTTTGAGTAGGTAGGAAGTGAAGTGTAAGTGTAGTTTGAGCTAAAATAGCAAATATATTTGAAATTTTATACATCTGATATTCATGTGCGTTTGATATTGAATTGAACACAGGAAGAAAAGATGAAAAACAAAATTAAAGAAAACGGATGCTGCGTGTAGAGTTGATGCCTGTTAGTGAAATTCGTTTAATGGAAGGGTGACTTTTTAAATTTTTTTTATTTTTTTTTATTTTTGCACACAAACACACACACTTATACATATATAATTAAACGATTATGTGGAAAAACACAAAGAGACGTCAAGGCGATAAATCGACAAGGTTTTAAATTACATATACATATATCTGGTTACCATAATGGTATGGTATATTCATAACTGTAGAGGTAAATATCGATACACTGTAAAATTGCTACTTTTCAAATGAAAATCTAAAAAATTCTATTTCAAACCTATAAAATTTTCTTATTTTACAATATTTTTCTTAATTTCTGGGAACATATTTATACATAGTACATATCTAAAACTTTTTAGCAGCAACCACTTGTCCTAATTAATATTAATAAAACCAGCTTAAACGCTGCCATGCTAAATATATTGCGATTTCAACTTGAATTTCCATTATATTGCCCTAAGGTAAAAACTTTAGAAGCGTTAGTGCGTATGGGGTGTGCTTAAATGGAATACATACACGCACAATCATGCTCACACAAATCAGTAGATCGCTGGAGGCATTAAAATGTGTTTGTAATGCCCACGTACCATTCGTGTCTTACTTACGAACAAAAACATATACGCACATTTTACATTTCCACTCGCATAACAAATCTGTATAAAATGAATTCAACACAACCCAGCCAACATTTAGGGCCAACAACTAGTTGAAATCTTTATTTTATGTCTTTGGAGATTAATTTAAAATTTTGTATTTAGACAGAGAAGCTTTAATATATAAACACTCATTCTTAGGAAAGGTTTTAGAACTGGTTTTCACTGGTCACTTTAGAATTTAATTCCAAGAATCAGATTTATTGTTTCTATGGTTATTTTATAGAAGTATTCTTAGGAGATTTATATTTCTTTTATTTTTATTCATCTAACTGCCATTGCATAATATGCACAACTTTTTATACTACGCTTCCCTTAATCATGCAATGCATTGTGTTGCAAATAGGAAAATAGGTTATGAAAGGCAGGATAGAGGGAGTAGTATTTGTGAACATTTGATTTTAATTTTTCTATATTGAAAGTGATAGAGAACATTTCTATAGGAAAATTATTGCACATATTGCTAAAAACGAGTTTTCCTTGTATAGTGTTGTGCGAGCCACTGTCCAGTCGACCATGAATAGATGAACCCTAACTAAAGAACGTGAATTACAATTACAGGTTTCGGGAAGAAGTTCCCTAATTTCAGCAGAGCACATTCCATTGTAGTATCGATAGAACAGTGAAACACAACTCGAGGGAATCAATAGAATTAGATACCTTACTGTCACCGATAAGCACCTTCGCCTCTCCTGAACACGGTCGAGTAATTCCAAAATGGACTTCGGAGCACCGGGCCGTAAATGTTAGTTGTATTACATTTTCGATCGAATATATATGTATATATGTAGTAAGAAGATCAGATGGAGTGAAGTATTTTCTCACAGATTTAAAAAACCAACGCACTTGAATATTTCTTTTGACACTTGAAAAAATGCGTTTAGTTGAGCAGACATCACACTGGATTCTCATAATTTCTTAATCGTCCATAAAACAGATGAAGCAACATGATCTGTCGTGCGTTTGTGTGCTAACAGACAACATTGAATCTTACTTGCATTAAAAGCGACTCTACTTTTGGTGTAGCATTACGTTTTGGCTCATTTCTTCAATCTCCAAAGGGATTGGTCAATGGTTGTATGAATATGAATAGCAAATGTTGCTATCATGTGCAAAAGTATAGATCGGGTTGACCGCCTTATCTTTCTAAATGACCTTCTGGTTTGACGTAGAAGGTAATTTTCTTTTTAAATGACCAAACTAGAAGGTAATTTAGAAAGAAAAGAAATAAAGTAGGAGAAAGAACGGAGCCTTGCGGTACCCCTGATTCGCCTCAATTAAGGAATTAATTATTAATATTGCTAAGAATGCAATCTTATGGAATGCTCTAGTTGTATATAAGTATGTATGTATATCGATAAAAAGCAACATCACAAATCTTTAGATGCAATCTGATCCAGACAAAATTATCCGTCTGATAAGAGCCCTATACGACATGCTTAATGCCTAGTTTTACACAATGGTTCAAAAAGCAAAGAAGGTTGTTCAAACGAAGCCAAACTCTCAAAATCAAATTACGTGAGACTAAGTCAATGCGTTCCAACGATAACAACTAACACTTCAAGCTAGTGGTGAAACCCTTAGATGATGTTGTCGGAGTTCTATCAAAGATCGGTGCATATGCCATATAGTTTAGTTTGGCAGTCGGTCGTCCAAAAGGTACAGCTCATTCGGGTCCATTCAGTTGACCCGTTTGTGTTGTATTAAAAGATAGGAAATAGAGTAGGGGTAGAGTTAAAAAATGTAGAATTGAAGGAAAATTTGAGATCTAGAAGGAGGTTAAGTTTAGAGAGTCATGTTTAGATTTCCAGATATGGAGAAGATAGCGTGTTGGCTTTTTCTTCAAATTCTTAAAATTGTTTATTTCTCATATCCTGAAGAAATTAGGTTAGAGAACCGTAAATTTGGATAACAGATGATAAATCAGCGTGTGATACCTGTAGTTTCTTACTAGCAGCATTAAAACGGTCTAAAATTACATTCCAAACAATGACTAGAGTAGCTGTTTCTAGATGCTGTAATTTAAAACAAAACTTAGCCAAATCAATTTTCGAAATTGAATTGCCTTACATTCTTTACCTTTAAATTTTGGCGCCCTTTAAATTATGCCGCCCTAGGCCCAGGTCTCACGTGCCTAGGCGTAAATCCACCACTGTTCATATTTCACTAGAGCTTAGACTCTAAGAAAGTCTAAGTATTTGATTCCCTACAAAACTTTTTTAATTATTATAAGCTAAATAAATATTCACATATGTGCTAAGGCTTTTTATTTTATATTTAAACATACCCTAATCGTTCTCGTTTTTGTGTGCTGGGTTACTTTACAATAAGTCTGGCAAACAAAAGGAACAAAAAATTGAAATAAATGAAGAGAACGCATCTGTTGTGCTGTACCAATTTTCCCGTAAGGTGGTAAATACTGTTATTTTTGTATGTTTTTGCTCAGCATTAAACTCAACGTCAACAATGACTACTGACTGCCATTACCACTATAGCCATCACACGATGGCAAACTACCTTCCATAACACAGTCATTAGTCGCAGCAGCCTTATAGCGTTTAATGCGAACGAACGAACAAACAATCAAACACACACATACACATACATATGTATGTATGTATGTATATCAGGAACAACAAAAAATTGATTAATGTGCTCTACGCTAGATTAAAGCACATTTGCTATTAAAACATCCATCCCACATCTAGCCATACGAGCAGAACAACAGCAACAATGTGAAATAAGAAGGAACACCAACATTAACTACTGCTGCTTCCATTTTAACTCCTTATACGTTTCATGAAATGTTAACGTAAATATTTCAAATGGTTTTATTTTTTGTTATTGCAATTGGTTGAAGGGACTTATAATTCCTTCTAGTTACATACATATGTACGTAATGGTATCGTTCGCATATACATATGTACATCCATGTACATCGAGCGGTATATTGTATAACTTTAAGGGATTTTGTTTTATTAAAAATTCCTCATTTTTCATTGAACACATTCACATGTGATGAACGGACAGATTGTAGTATTAAAGAAATAAAATTGATAAAATTATATAATGACACTTACAGAAAAATTGAGGGTAAACTTTATAATAATTGGATTGTTTCATAGAACCGGAAAGATCAAAAATAATGCACAAGAAATTTTACAATTTCATTCCAATGAAAAAAAAACTTTGCTGTAAAGTAATATATTAGAATTCATGAGTACTTTCGTCACGAAACAGGCATAAAATTAATCGAGAACAGTTTTTCGAAATTTTTTTGACATTAGTTCCAAGATTTATAACATTTGGCTATTACAATAAAAAACAAAATTTCGGGAGTCATTCTTATTACTTCTTCTAGTGGGAGATAACTGTTAGAAACAGTATAGTCTGGCAGACTACACCATTTTTCATTGAAATTGAGAAAATCGCATTTGAATTGGAGAACTTCTAGTTTAAAATGAGAAAATTCAAAATAAAATTGGTAATTTAAATTTTAAATAGCGAAAATTTGAAATGAAAATTTCAATATTAAATTGAAAATTTTAAATTTAAACATTTATATCCGAATTGTCCTTTCGAAACCTGCTGCCCGTAGCCACCAATATACAACCGTTAGGTACAACCGACTGACGAAACCGCAAACGAATGCTTTAAAAGAGCTATTGATATATAGAAAGAGCTGCGGAATCCGTAATCTGAACTCGTTCTGGTATGTGACACTACCACTTGCCATAGTCTTCTACATACACTTTCACGATTAAGTTTTTAAAGCCAATGCTTAAATCTATTGAAATATTTGGTCCAAAATCTAAAGTATTGTGACGTCAAGAATGATTACATCAACCTATTGTAGGAGAGCTGAGGATTATATTTTATTTATATGTATTTCATTTCACCAAATTGCTCTGGTATTTCCTCAATATCAAATAGAAATTTTCAATATCAATTGGATTTTTATACCCACCACCAAAAAGTTGGTGGTATAATAAGTTTGTTATTACGTTTGTAATACATCGAAATATTAGTCGTACAACGAAAAAGTTTATGTATTCTGGGTCCGTATAGGATTTCGTCTGTTGAAAGCACAATAGAGCTTCAAAAAATTAGCTTAGAAGAATAAAATTCTTCCCAAACATTCCTTGTTTCACCGAAATGTTTGGTATTGAAAATGAACGAAATTAGTCTAGTAGGATCAGAGTTATAGACCAAAATTTCGGACAACCTCGATATTTTTCAAATATTTTTTGCTATTTTTTTTAATTATTATATATGTAGATAATATCATGAAATTTTGCATACATTATTTTTATTTTGATGGAAAAAGTCTTGTTGAAAATGACAAAAATCGGTACCACGTCCGAAAATAACTTAAATGCTCATAAATCTCTTATGGCAACCACTATCAAGTTCAAATTCGGCACAAATATCGGCGTACCGAATTTTATTACTATCGGTCCATATTGAACCATAAAAGGTCCACTGTCGAAGATAGCTTAGAGGCTCATAAATCTTTTATAAAAAACACTATGAAGTGATAAATCATATATCAATCATTGTAACGAAGATTCTGATAATCGGTCCATAATTGGTTTAGCTCCCATATGGGGACCATTTCCAAAAACATTAAACTTCGTAAATTCTTGTATATATCGATATCGAACCGAAATTTTTCACAGTTTAGTTGTATGTAAAATTTGTACTATTGGATTTTATATTGGATTTTTGAAGATCAGGCCATAATTTACCATATCTCCCTATTTGAAGAATAACTGGAATGCCAAAAAAATCTTTTTATTGAGATGAAAATCTCCAAAACAAACTTGTAAT
The DNA here is from genome assembly GCA_916048285.2 of Bellardia pandia. NCBI lineage: Eukaryota > Metazoa > Arthropoda > Insecta > Diptera > Calliphoridae > Bellardia > Bellardia pandia. The sequence continues at coordinate 42,557,772 of OU696530.1, forward strand.
AGATATCATAGTACAATGTTGTATGACGATCGCCCCATAATATATGATAGCTTAAATAACTCGTATAAATATCATTATCGATATATAATATAACACACATTTGTTTGAAGAATGCAGAGATTATACTACTGGTATAGGCCGAATATAAACTCTTACTTATTTTTATTGAAATTCTTAATTTTATTTGGAATTTTCTCAATTTAACAATTCTCAATATCAATTAAATTTTATTAAATTTCAAATTTATACTCTCAGTTTAATTTTAAATTTTCCCAAAATTAAATAGAAATTTTTATTGTAATTCGGGTTTTTTCTGGTTTTCACATTTAAATTCTAAATTTTAAATAGAAATTTTTAATATTATTTAGATTTTTTCATATTTTAAAAGGAAATACTCAATTTCATTTGGAATTTTCTCAATTTAAACTTAATATTCTAAATTAAATTTTTATAATCATCCATAGAAATTTCCAATTTCATTTGGAATATTCTTCATATCATGTAAAATATGATCCATTTCGAGGTTCTATACTTTTTAAAGAAAAAAAAAAACAAAGAAGAAAAACACCGAAAATTTAAAGTTTATTGTCATTCGAAAGAACATTCTTTGGCATTTTTTTTTTTTAAGATTATGTCTATCAAATGTTGGCTGTTGCTACGTCGCAGATGGTCTATACGTTGAGTCCAATTTTCGATGACTCGTTCGAGCATATCGGCCTGAATCGAAGCGGGCTTGTCCGCATAAACTTTAGACTTCACAAGAAAAAGTCTAACCGTGTGATATCACACGGTCTTGGTGGCCAATCGACCGGTCCTAAACGTGAAATTATGTGCTCACCGAAGTGTTCTCTCAATAAACACATTAATTAATGCGATGTGTTGGGAAGTGGCGCCGTCTTTACGATTCAATTAAAGATCTCGACGTAAAATGCGCCAAGTCGTTCCATACGTCAGTCCGAGTTGCTGCGAACGGCGCCGAATCGACTCTCCACGGTCTTCGTGTACACTCTCAGCTACGGCCGCTATATTTTCTTCACAGCGTGCTGGACGTGGTGTATTTGGTCGATTATGTTGACCATAAGTTGAGCGAAGTGCACGAACACATTCCTCACAGAACGTGAATTTTCGTAATAGTTGATAATAAAGTTGAACGATTTGTAATCGTTGTTCAGGCGTAAGTAGGTCTTTCCATTATGAAATGCCAAACAATACTAAACAAAAATAACATGACCGCATGACTCACACGTGATCTGCAAAAAAAGGCTATTGAAAAAAGTATCTCTACTTGAATCACCCTATGTAATGTTCTTAATTTCAATTAAAAATTGGCCATAATTAATCTAGTTACAAGAATTTATATAAGATTTTTCTTTTATATCATTGGCACTAAAAAATTTTCTAAGCAAATTTCAGATTCATATTATTTGTTTTAAAAATTAGAAAATAGATTAGCTAAAGTACAAAATGTATGTTAGTTCATATTTGCCACCAAAAATTTCATTGAAAAATTAGGACAAAAAGCAATCTACTGTTAATATATTAATTTCTTCTGACATTTAGACCAACGCTGTTGTGGGAAGTTACGGACATGCCAAATGTGCTGGAAATATATTTTATAATTAAATGACAGAAATCACGGTGTCCGAGACTTAAGTCTCAAATCAACCAATAGAATACGTTTCGCCTAAAAGGATAATATGCAATCAAAACTTAGAAATTAACTTTAAAACTTAGACTCTTCTAAGTACATATAATATAGTCTATGAAATGCTGTGAAAAATGCATACGAATCTCCAATATGTCTCCAAAATGGTAAATTATCTAAGCACTTGGAGCGTGTATTGTAAATTTCCAAAAAGAAAGCATCAATAATGAACATGAAAATGAAAAAGAAAGAATATTAAAGGCCAAACTTTCTCCCAGTGTTTCCATTTAGTATGTGTCAATTTGATGGATAAATGTGCGTGGAAATAAAAAGAAAAAAATTAAAAACAAATAATAAAGTTTAAAAATAACCATGAATATGTAGCAGTATGGAATGTACATACATACATATGTATATGCGAACAAAGTAGCAGTAGTAGTTTTCCATAGTAATAGTTTGTTCATATTTTGTTAAGTTTCTCATTAGAAACAACTATGAAGCACATACTGAGTTATGAGCAGTTACGTACATACATACATCTTTATTTATCCATCAAAATTTTCATTTTGTAAACACACAAACATTCGCATAAAAATACAACGCAAAGCATCATTTATTTTACACTCAACCAAAGAACCAACCAATCATCCAGCCAGGCAGTCCATCATTCAATCATTCGAACGTTCATTTATACTTGCAGTCATGCATTCAGTCATTCATTCATCCTTTCATACATTTTCATCAACAACATCGGCTGTTGTCTGTCGTTTACTGTATATACGATTAAATTCATTTCAATTTCAATTTAATCATGACTTTCTATTTTATTTTTGTCGTATGATGTTTGTGTGTGTGTTTGAGTGTGTTTGCATATGCGAGGTTAATCTGAAAAAGTTTTGTTTTAAATATAAGAGAAAGTTTCTTACAAAATTTTGTAAAAATTAATTAAAAACTAAGACGAGTCATCATAGTATACTATGTATTTAAATTTGTTAATTCAAATTCAAAATGAAGTGTAGATGGTATTCACAACGGCTGAAGTTTATAACGACATTGATTGCAATATTTGTATAATATAAATCTATTCAAAGTATTGGCCATTATTACCAATGACCTTTTTCCATCTTTCTGGCCACATAAGGATTCCGTGCTAAAAAAAAGTGCTCATATTTTGAGGCAAAGAACGAATCAAGCCAACTTCTGATACCCTATTTTGAAGTAAGACGTATTCCAGACCCTTTTGATATCACCAAATATGGAGCATTACCTTAGTGCCATGTCGTTAGCTTTGATTCAAATTGAGGCTGGTTGGTCGGTCTTCATATAAGATATCTTATGCTTCGGGTTATCGTAATGGTTACATTTTGCATCGCAAGTAATGATGCGATACAAAAATGATTTAATTTACCAGCGTTTAAGCAGCATTTCGGCTATGCAAATTATTTTTCAAGGTCTCTCGGTTGTTGGATAAATTCCGTTGCTCGTTTTCAAATTACTGCAGGCTATGGTCTCAATGATTTTGCAAGCTTTTGCCGAATTTGACAACAATGTTCATGGATTAATAACTCCAATTCCTGGACTTTAAATTTTTTTCACTGACCTGGGCGATCTTTGTTTTCCGTGTCAAAATCACCACACCTTGAACCTCACAAACCATCCCTCCAACGTTGAAGCCCTAAGCTTTGATGAGCAATCGGTGTGCTTCCGCGGAACTTTTTTCATATTAAAGAAGTAAAATAAGTCCCCGTTTACATTATGAGATTTTTGTCGCTGCGATTCTTGCTTTGTGGGCGAGAGCGATGAGACGTATTAAAAAGGGTACACATATTCAAGTACTCTTGAGACACGCTTTGTTCCCTCATTAGTTGTTTGAAATGTGAAGAAAGATATTGACACATGTATAGATCCACAAAAAAAAAACGCTGTAACAAAAATCGCACAATGTAAACGCAAATGCAATTTAAAAAAAGAAACGACAAAAATTGCACGGACAAAAATCTCATAATGTAAACAGGAACTCGTATTTAAATGAGTATAAAACTCAGTTCGTTTCTTTCCCATTTGTACTAATAAAACAACCAATTTAGAAAAACGTCGAAGGACTTCCAAATTTGGGTAAAGGGTATTGCAGGTCATGCTTTCCAAAACATACTGGACTAAATTTTTTATAACACACCCCACAAATCCGAAAAAAGTTTTGAAATATACCAAAAAACAACTATAAATAGAAATTAATAAAAGTGATAATTACAGAAAAACTTCGAACCACCAGTCACTGGTTAAAGGATTGATGTTGTCTGTTGACTAGCAGGAACCGTAGTGGTGCAAAGGGTCAGAACGCAAAAAAGAATTCTGATGAGAGAAAGTGGTGTTTCTCGAAACATATGTAAATTCAACCAACAACACAGGTTCGAATCCCAGTCAAGAAAAATTATCAAAAATAAAAAAAATTTTTCAAGTTGTAAAACAATTCCTACTTCAGTAAAAATAATTTAATGAAAATTAAATTTAATGAACTCAAAGCCTAACTAAAGAAATATCAAAAATTAAATACCAAAAATGTAATTTTTTAGATTTTTGATATTTGGTTTATACCAGGAACGGGGTTATCGAAACCCTTTGCGGAACCATTATAAACATATTAGGCAAAATAAAATCCGTTATTATTTTTGGATATCGACTATACAATTTCTGAATATATGACCTAAAGTTGAATTTTACATAAAAAATAGCTAAATTATTAATGACCCCAGTTCTCGTAACAAAGTTTTTTTTATTTTTTTATATAACATATTTCTCTTTAAAGTTAGCTTTCCGAAAAATATAAATACGTTATAAGACTTCTTATAAATTTCTTAAATAATGTAAATAGAACAGAAGTACATTTTTATGCCATAAAATGGCAAAAAAGCACATTTTCAAATTAAATGTATTTTTTAATAATTATTTTTTACAAGGTTTTTAAAACTGTTATTATTTTACAAAAAAAAAATAATTTAAAAAAAATCGTAAAATATTTGAATTAGCTATTATCAAAAAACCGAACTAGGTTGGCTACAAAAGTTAAAAATTTAATTTTAATATGCCAATACCTCGTAAATTATAAGAGATAATATGACGAAGTTTTTTTTAGTACTCGAGATTTCATATATATCTATATATATAAAACAGGATGTGTGTATGTATGTAATGTATGGACTCCAAAACGGCTTGGCCGATTTTGAAGAAATTTTCAGAGTATCTTCACAATATTCAAGCGGGTGACACTGGGGGGTTACTCTCTTTGCGATGCGAAAGCAAATTCGATGCGATGAGCGTACAAATTAATACTCTTACAACGTTGCCACAACCAAAAAAAATTTGTAACCAACACTGAAATAAAAAAATAACCAAATTGGAGAAAAATTAACCACATTTTTTTTATTCATTTATTTGTAACAAATTCAAGTTTTAATAAAAAAGAAACATATAAAAATTGCTAAAAACAATATGTTTGTTTAGTGATTAAAAACTTTTACAAAAAAGTTCATTTATATATACAAATACGTTAAAAATTTCTTCAAAATTTAATTTTAAAACTTGTCATGCTAATTTGATATTTACCAAATAAAATATTCTTACATTTTTTATTATCAATATAAATAACCAAAATGAAAAAAAATTACACATTTACACACTGAAAAAAATTAACCAAATTTGGTTAAAATTAACCAAAAACGGCAACGCTGTACGCAATTTGTACGCTTATCGCATCGAATTTGCTTTCGCATCGCAATAGAGAGTAACGCCCCTGATTTTTGATTTTCAGTCTGCGGGCGGAGGAGCGTGGAAAAATCCATTTTTCATATTGCATTACCAATGACATATACATACATACATATGTACATATTTTATATATTATATATATTTTTTTTGCATCTTCTTACTTTATTTTATTTTTTTTTTTGAAAGCCGTTGTCATGTTTTTCAAAACGAGATATCAAACTGATAAATCGGTTATTTTATGTTTACAAAAAACCTATATTAATAATGATCCAATATGAAAATTTTAAAACTTTGAAAATGTTGCATTCAAAAATCCAAGTTTTCGGTTTATTTACAAAATTTTTACATCATTCGATAACACAAGATATATTTTAATATTATATATTAAAGCCTTGTCTTTGCTATTACCATCAATAAAGCACAAGGCCAATCATTGACTATTGCTGGCTTAATTTTGGAAAAAACATGTTTTTCACACGGTCAGGTGTATGTGGCTTGCTCCCGAGTTGGCACGTCAAAAAATTTATACGTTTTTTCACCAAATAAAAAACAAAAAACATTGTGTTTCCGCTGACCTTAAAATGAAGTAATAAATAAATATAATTGCCAATTTGCCTTAAATACATGCGTTTCTTTTTTGATTGAGCCAATATATAAGTACATATTCCATGGATTTTTATTTAAAGGCCGGAAATTTCGTTAAAAGCTCAATTTAAATCGTGTGGTAATACAACACTAATGTTTGCTTATGACAGCAATGCGGACCGGGTCTGCTAGTATCACAAAGGAATAACTGGGATTGTTCTTAATTTCTCACATAGTCGATGTGCTTTATTTTGGGGGTCTCTGGCACTGCCCTGGTGATCTTATGAGGACAAAATCCAAAACTTAAACACAAACTTGAACACTTTTTCTCTAGGCATGTAAAATGTTATTGTAAACGTACTTACCGTTTTGAAATTAAGGATTAACTTTCCTTTCTTTCGTTTATGTCTCTTGTAGGCAATAAGTCGCAAATGATATTCAATGTAATATTTTTTTTAGTGTCCTGCGACATTATCTGCTGCTTGGAGAGGATTTATTCTAATTCGCTTCTCCACTGCTTTAATAGGAAAATGAGTAAGCAAGCTAATTTATGAGATATAAGTATGTTTAGTAAATTTCTGGGCAATAACAGGTCTATATAAAATATAGTGTAAGTAAAATTGGCTGTTGAATTAATACTATTTGTCGATATATGATTTCTGTCTGCCATTTACTTATGAGTTAATCTTCATATCGCCCTCGTATGTTTGAATGTTTATACGTGTGTAGAAAATTTGTTTGAGAATTTTATCATATGGTGTGTGACTTTAACCCACACATAAACTTACATAATTCAATGCCATTCATTGTATTTGGAATTGTTAATGGAATTTGTAACTGTGACTGTGTGTACTATGTAGCCAGCGTCCGTGTATCTATAGGTAACATGTGCGTTATTTTCTTTGGATTATATCGGGTAAATTAGTTTCTTTTTAATAACATTTATTTTTTTCTTTCTCCTTCATTTTACATTTGTCCCAGTAATCTGCTCGTTGCCGAAAGGACTTGGGTTTTTCAATGTTGGCTGTATGAGTAGTTGTGTCTGTGAGCAAGCAGATCCTATAATTTATTATTACTTTGGTTTCCCATTACTAATGCAAGCGGAACAAATTATGTTTTTGTCGAACCAAATTACCGTAATCGTTTTTTATGTTGATTAGAATTATTGTTGCTGCTGCTCCTACTTTGCTTATTGCAAGTTTTATTTTATTGATGCCACATCAAATTTGTTAACATACTCCATGGTGCTGTTGTAAGCAATCGTATGGTTTAATTGTATTTTCGTATTTATTGTTTAATGTAACTAATTTAAATTGACTAATAGAATTATGACTTATGCTACTCGTTTTTGGTCGTTTCATGTAATTGAATTCTCTACGCAAATTTAGAAGAAATTTCTAAGCGTCAACGCTTCTTGTTAAGGTGATACAAATTTGAGTTCTATGACTGTAAGTAACCTAAAGAGAAGGATGCTAACATAGAACTAGTCATTTGATTGGCTCCTCAGGGATAGGGACCGGTTCTAGAGATTATTATTCAAAAATAAATCATATTCTTATATGATTATAATTTGTTGCATTTATAATTTATTATTTAAGAAATGCCCGTCGTTGGCCACTTATGATTGATCCACAAGGACAGGCCAATAAATGGATTAAAAATCTGGAGAAGAATAATCGTCTATGTGTAATACGCTTAAATCAGCCCGATTATACCCGAGTACTAGAAAATGCCATACAATTTGGTCTACCTGTGCTGCTAGAGAATATAGGAGAAGAATTGGATCCTCTACTAGAATCGATATTACTTAAGCAGCTTTTTAAGCAAGGCGGTACACTGTGCATTAAATTAGGAGACTCGGTTATAGAATATAATCACAGTTTCAAGTAAGTATACAATGAAAAGCTACCACCAGCTATTCCAAGCTAATTTTTACATTTTAACTTACAGATTCTATATGACCACAAAATTACGCAATCCCCACTATCTGCCCGAGGTGGCAGTGAAAGTAACACTTTTGAACTTCATGATCACCACACAAGGTTTGCAAGATCAGCTGCTGGGCATTACAGTGGCTAGAGAACGACCCGATTTGGAGGCCGAAAAGAATACGCTCATTGTACAGGGTGCTGAGAATAAGCGCATGTTAAAAGGAACTGAAGATCAAATACTGGAAGTTCTATCGTCGGCTGAGAACATTTTGGAAGACGAAACTGCTGTACAAGTTTTAAGTTCTTCGAAGGCCTTGGCCAATGACATCAATGAGAAACAAGTCATAACCGAGACCACGGAAAAACAAATTGATATAGCGCGTTTGAATTATGTGCCAATAGCAGAACATTCTACTATATTATTTTTCACTATTGGTAAGTTAATAGAAAATGTATGTATATTATGCAAACTTAATAAATTAAGGAATCTGACAAAGTGTTTAATTTTTAATATATTGCAGAAATAATTGTAAATTTTCGTTGATCACTTTCTTTACCCACCTTATTATTCAATTATTCAATTAAAACGTTGTTAAAACTGCACTGTACTATATATTTGCTAATGCATACTTATACATATTGTATACATACAGTGTTGGAAAAAATAATAAGAACGGTTTCTTTATTTATAATAATGCGAAGAAGAAAAGCTTTGTTAATTCTTATTGTCAACCACTGATGATCTTATGGTGAATCTGAAAATGAAAAATAAGCTAATTGTATTTAAGATCATTGAATGATGTCTTAAATACAAAATTGAAAATATTGTTCTTATTAGTTTTTCCGAGCACATTCAAAATTTCCATTAAACTTAGGCAAGTAACTTATGACCATTAAAGACATTCAGAGTAAGCAAATTCGTTCTTATTATTTTTTTCAACACTGTATACATTTATTTACCCTGCCAACATTTTCTATTGCGGAAGTGACTCAGAAGTGACGCTAAGAAGTTGAAACTCATCTTCTGCGATACCATTTTCTGATCGTAGAAGTGTCTTCCGTATTGAGAAGTTGTACCCCCCGGAAGTAACTTCAAGAAGTCACTTCAGCGTAACTTCAAGAAGTCACTTCTGCTTAACTTCAAGAAGCCGCCTCTCTTTTGCTTTTGATTTTTTTTTGCCTTTACAGATAATACACTCATATTGACTATGGGATAACAAATATGCAAAAAATTCAACAATAACAAAACAAAACCACACTGTACCACTGACCGACCACAGCAAATGACAAAATAAAACTAATTTCGATGATGTCGAAAACTTCTTTTTTGCATTCTTTTCATTTCTTTTATAACGGGGCATGTCATTTTCGGCTGGTGTTGTAAACAACAAACAATCTTCCAAACGTCGTCTGGATGATTAAAAGACGACTGCAATGTAAATTGTTATTGTTATCTTCTAATTAACGTCTGGAAGTGAGTAAGACGTAACGCCTTTGACGATGGACGATGAAAGAAACTTCCAATTGCTGGCAGGGTACATACATATATAGATAAATACGTTTGTGTTTGTATGTGTGAGCGAGTGCGTATAAACTTAAAAACTAATATCCGGATTTGGTGCACCCTTATTTTTGGTCTATTTCAACACAATCTCTACCATAAAAAAAGTCTTTGTAGAAGAGTTTATAGTTTTAATTTCCGGTTTATTTGTGGTCATGAAAAATTGAATTTTATTTTTATGTTTATGCCACCGTACTTGATAATGGTTTATTAAGCCTAATGTTTGTAACAGTTGGAAAAATTATTTAAAAGGTAGAAAAGGTTTTTATTTGCTTGAATTTGAAATCTTTTTAGCACTCCATTTTGAAAGCTATAAATCAGGTTAGATATATACTTAGACCATGGGACTCTGCTAACACAAACCCGAACTTGTAATGAAAATCATAATATTTTATTTCCTTATCATAACTGTTAAGTTCACCTCAGTAGATTGGACAGAAATTAGTTGTTTAATTTACAACCTATCGTAGAATTGTACAAAGAGTTCACATACCGAAGTTGTACTCACATTTCTAGTGAGCTGGAGAATAAACTAAAATGATTGGCTATACAAATTAATGAAAGAAGTAAAATAATTTTTATCGAACACTACACTGTTTTGCATAACTATAAATACATACAACATTTTTGTAAGTTAAAGAAAAAGTAAAACAATTTTGCCTACATGTAAGTGAAACAAATAAATAACAAATATTGTTATAAAAAACGTTATTTTTATTTGACTTCTATAAATTTATAACGAAAATAATCAATGTCTCATAACTATAAATACATTGAAATGAAATTGTTTAATTTAGCTTTTGTCAACGGATTTGCACATTTTAATATTGAAAATTCTCCATATCGTTTGTCTCATGTAGAAAGGCCCTAACTCGCTATTTTTTCGAAATTTGTTTTTTTGCGATTCCAATGCATTTAACGCAAATACACCTCCTCACAAAAATTTATTGCAATATTGTAAAAAATAACGCTTTTTTAAGCAGTTGTGCAAAAAAATTTACATGTTGAATATTACAGTTTCTGTTATGTTTTTACCTTCTCCTGTAAAGTTTCAAATATGCGAGTTAGGGCCTTTCTACATGAGACCATCGATATACTTTTTTCTTATTTTCTTATATTTACCGGCAATCGATTCAACATTTTTTTTAAAAGTCTCTTGAGATATATAAAACAATTTTGTTTTAAAATGTTTACTTGGCCCATTTCCATATCTATTTTGTTTAATTCAGTTTCAAACTCAGCTCCACAATCAATTACATATAATGAAAGAAAAGAATCAAACTCAGCTCCACAATCAATTGCATGTAATAAAAGAAAATAATCGGCTAAATCGATAGCTGATTTAATTTAAACAATGTTAATAACATAAATAAAGATTATCGGTTTACCTGTTTCCCGCTAGATTGCAAGTTTCTTTTAGTGAATTCAAGTCTAGCCGTTTAGTGGCGGAGCAATAGCCTTAAGACATATAACAGCTTTTGTCGAGTAATAGTCTAGCATGTTTTTAGCAGTCAGCTTATGGTTTATTTAGACACATTTACCTCATATTCATTAATCATCAAGATCAAGACTTTTCTGTGTGTTGCTGGCACAGTTTATGTTTCTTCGATTGTCCTGTTTAGAAAGTTTTTTTTTCCGGTATTTGCTTATGCGAATGCAAGTTTAACAATTTGTCCAGTCACAAAAACTACTGAGCCAAATGCAATATATTTCGATGAAGCGATAGTTGCAATCATTACATTACAATCATATTCGCCAGTTCTGTATGTTTCTGGGCTCTAGTATCCAACAAGCGGTGGATCCTTAATGTTACAACCTTCAAATAATGGTTAAGTTAAACCTCTGTAGTCAAAGACTCCGCCTTTGAAAACATTCAGTGATCTGCAAAACTTTTGGATGCAATGAGACTACTATTGTATAACTTGGGGTATATGTTAATAAAATTTAAACTTCTCAGTCAGCTTGTTAAGTGTGACGCCGTAGAGATTATTTTCCTCCTTAGGGACGATGATTTCAAGGCCACCAAAAATGGTGCGAAACGCACCAAGTTGACATTAGTGCTGATTTTCAACAAAGCCATAAAGCCATATTCCGGGAAGACATTCGTCTGTTGTATAAGAAATCGTAGATCGATTCTTACCGTTTTCAACAGGTCTTGTTCTTCTGTAATAAAACCAAGGTATTTTGCACACATCATGATATTATCTGTATAAAATTTGCAGAAAATACCAAATAATGTCTATAACTTTTTTCACTTTCAAAAACTTTTTTCTATTTTCAATACTAAATATTTCGGTGAAACAAGTAATGTTTTGAAAAAATTTTATTAGCCTAAGTCATTCTTTCAAAGCTCTATAGTGCCTTCAACAAACGGACAGACATGGATAGATCGTCAGAATATATAGACTTTTTGGTTTTACGACCAATATTTTAATATGTTACAAACTTTTTGGTGTTGGATAAACAATATTAAGAAATTGTAGCCAAACAAAGTTTTTACAAATTCCAAAAGATTTTTTGGAATCCCCGATTTTCGGAAAATTTTAATAAGTTATTTACAAAAATTGCAATTTATTGTGAATTCCCAAAAGGCTTTTTTGGAATTTTCAAAATTTCTTCAATTCAATAGTGTTAGCCCCAGCATAGTTTTTCCAAAAGCAACTTTGGCCGGGTTTGAATTTGCGTAATAAACGATTTACAATTGCAATACTTTTCACAAATAATTTAACATATAATTCAGCAATTTATACAAAATTTATCAATTCACTTTGTTATATGTAAAGAGTTTAAGCTTATTACATTATTTTAAACATTTTTCATATTTGTATAAAAAAAAACTAAAATTTACATCTATCTAGTTCAAATCGCAATAGAGCAGCTTAATAACGTATAATCTCCAATTTATTTAATGTACACATACATATACTCGTATACGAGGATACAAAGAAACATCTGTATGTCTGCGGTTTTTATCATTTAAATAACATGTCAATGACATGACTGAATCCATATCCATCCATTCAACCAACCATTTATGCCAAATCATAAAAACAAAACCAAATATAGTTACATATACGAACATATTCATATTCACTAGAACATGGAAAATTTCAACTATCAATCCTTTTACTAAATGGAAATTTAAAATATAAATTTGTTGAAAACAAACAAGAGAAGGAAAAAAAGTAGTAAAAACTAACAAAATCTCATTAATTTTCATTACAGTTGAATTGGCCAATATTGATCCAATGTATCAATACAGTTTAGCCTGGTTTGTGTCACTGTTCACAGCATCCATTGACAATACGGAAAAAGTTGATGACATAGCGGAGCGTCTAAACGATTTACGGACACATTTTACATACAGTCTCTACGTGAATATATGCCGCAGTTTGTTTGAGAGAGTAAGTATCCTAATATCCACATACCACACATCCTTTTTCCTTTATTTTTGTGCTTTTCATTAGTATTCGTAACGGGTAGCGTTTAGGGAGACAGGGTTAAAGAGATTATAGAACATGCATATTTTTTTTTGCTTTTCCCTTTAAATGAAGTTAATTAACATTGAATTGATATTAATGATTGTTGTCTTTGTTGGTTGCGAATAGAACAGGGTATTAATTAGCACGAAATGGCATATTCTGTATTTCGTTTATTTTTTTTTTGCAAATGCTCGCTATGCAGTTCAAGTTTTATCTTTAAATTTATAGAGTTGAACATTGTTTGACTGAAGTTAGTGTAATTTAATTAAAAACTTTATTGCAACTACTTGACTAATGAAATCAAATGATTTATAAATGTAACAGTGTAACTATGTAACACACACAAGTAAATCTTTTTTTCTTTCCAAGTCTTTTTTTTCCAAATCAATCAAAAACTCATATTGAAATATGAAAATTGACAAATTTTTGAAAAAACTATTTGTTTGCACAAGCTTTTAAATCAAGTTGCTTTCCTTTGAAATTGAAAACTTATTTTTTAAATACAATAAGCAATCAGATTCATGCTGCGTATGTTGTTGCATAAAAACTGAAATAATTTCAAACAAAATTCAATTTTCATCAATGGCAACAAAACATGCTAGAATACATTGGTCGTCAACGACTTGCGAATGAACTGCAACCAGAAAGGTGTACAATATTATAAAACTACACGGCCCTTTGTTCCTACTAGGAACCACAGGACATAATACAGCTAAGTAGTCTGCTCGGAGAAACTAAAACACAGACAATTCTCCGTAGAGGCAATCACCCGTTCCCATGAGTCCTAATTGCTCTTTTTAAAGTAGCTGGTCATATATCAACTATATTTATTATCAGTTATAAATACATTTTATTGGATCTCGGGAAAAGTGAAGATTCAGTAAATACTATCAGTGCCTAATACATTCAGTTGAGCTTTTCGTCTTCAAAATAATTAGCGGATCTTAACATTAACAAATATTTATTTTCAGCATTTAATTCTAAACTTAAAAACATTCTCCAGTAGAGATTTACTGTGAGCGTCAATATAAAGTAAATTTAAAAATATAAAAAAGTGTTTTATAATATAATAATACAAGTACAAATTTAAAACAAAATATATTGAATAATTCATAAGTAACTTAAGAAAAATATAAATCATTAAAAAAAAATAAAGAACATAAAGGAATAATTAAATTTTAATAGATTATGTAAAATATTATTTTTATTACTTTGTTTGTAATCCTTTTGCCTTTATCACAGCTGACAATCTTCTAGACATGAAATTAACGAGTTAGAGCAATTTTCGAATTTTTGTTGGTACAGTGAAATAACTCCCAAATGAAATAAGTCCCAATGGAAAAATGAAATAAATCCCAAAAATTTTTCCATACATACATTTTTGTATTATTTCATTATGAAGTAACTCCCAATGCATTGGGACTTATTTTATAATTTTTGTTGGGAGTTATTTCATAATGAAAAATTGGGACTTATTTCATTGTTGCCTTTGAAAGTTATTTAATTTTTTTCAGTTGGGCGTTATTTCACTGTACCAATTTTGTTCTCATAAGGATGATGTCACTGCATACTTTATTCTGACGCGTAATAAATCAATTAAATTTATATACGCTTTGATTTCTTTTTCTGTGAATTCAATTCTTTTTAAATAATTTTTTAAAATAATATTATTAATTTTATTAATATAATTAAGCGTCTTATTTTAATAAAATTTGGTGTTGACTTTATTTTGACGCTCGCAGTAATTATATAGAGGTTACACTTAAGTTAAGTACAGACTGTTGTCATATCTTACAATATTGTCATAAATTTATCAGAAAATGTCTTACAACCGTGTGAACTTAAAATTTTTGTCTTCCTACGTTGTCAGAAAAAGCCTTGTCAGTAAATTGTTAGTCAAAAATATTGTCAGAAATCGAACAATCATGTGAACACATTACGTTGACATATTCAGATTATTGTCATACATTTTTTATTATCAGATACATAAACTTTGCACATCTCACAATGGCGTCATTGTCATTATTTTTTTTTGCAGTTTATTTTCCTTTGCAAATACACTGAGAGAATGAGCAGAAAACATAAACGTAGAAACATATGGTGAGGGAGCAAAAACGTGCAAAATATATTTAATGTTATTACACTAGACAAACAAACTGAGACGTGTTTTTGTTAATTTGTCTTTATCTTCATTCTACATATGTATACATATAGGATTTTTTTAGAACTACATATATAATTTTAAGTTGACAACACTTTTTTGACTGGCGGCCATTTTGGCAGCTGCAAAGTAATTTATGTTTGTTGTCGCTAGTCTACGCCGATAAGCCTGAAACGATTGAACACTTGGAGGACTACTTCCGAGCCAGTTATATGTCAGAAGTCATATTTAAATTATAATGCCAGATTATCTTTCGAATAAAATCTAACATCTAAAAAAAACAGAAGCATGATTTTCAAAATAAGTTTGCACAATTTGGAAGCGTTGTTCCGGTGTTAAGCTAGATTTACACGATTGAAATTTTCTTCAAAATTGCTCTTCAAAATGCTTCAAAGTCGTGTAAACAGCAAAAATTCTTCAAAATTTATTTATTTGATAGTTATGCCAATTTTTGCCATACAGCAATCTGACAACAGTGTAAACTGAAAATTTATTGTGTGGGAATTGTCTGTCAATGAAATTGTAAGGGTTTCTAACAATCGTCTGTACTGACAATTTACCTTTTGCTAACAATTGTCATTGTCAGTACATTACCAGCACATTTCTAGATTTGACAATGTTGTAAGATCTGACAACTGTCTGTACATACAAAGTTTTACGTATATATGTAGATTAATCGATTTTTTTGGATACTGCTTTTATATTGTAAACGTAAGAGAGTCATTCTACGATTTCGGGCAGACAAAATGGTTCTTAGAGACTATTTATATGGTGATAAGGGGAATACGGGCAGAATATAACAGTCATATATTGGCTGCTGTCATGAACATTGATTTGTTGAAAATGAATTAATGAAGCGTGAATGCATTAGTTTTTGTTACTAAATCGCAACATTCTGATACCTATTATTTTCATGGAAGTAATTTTGTAACTGGATTCAAAAAGATGCATTAAATTTCTTTCGAATCGGGTCCAATGATGAAGGACACAAATTTGCCACTTCACAAAAAGGCAAATAATACGAAGAATATCTTATTCAATTAAAACTTTAAAACCAATATTTTTCCAATCATCCAACATTTACCATTTTGACAAGAGTACAGCTCTGTTTATTTCCAATGCTTTCAATAGAATTGCATTTTTGATGTCATTAATATCTTCTTGCTTTATATTGTCCTTTCTTCAGGATCTTCGGAAAGCGAAAATGATATGATAAAGGAGTAGTTCATACAGAGGTTCAACTTATAATTAATTAGTACGGTTTAGGTGAAAAATGCATGATTTTTACATTACCATGCCATGGGAGATTGAGCGCTAATGCGATTACATAAATATAGAACTATTAATAATCCTCATCGTTTGTGTCTCCCTTGTGGCTTCCATTGAATGACTTTTATTGGTGGATTATCTGTGGATTTTCGGTTGGCAATGGTGTTTGATTTGTGGATGCCCATAGGTTAATGTTTGTTACTACGTTTGAGCATATGATTCTTTTCAGTCTCTTTGTTTTCAAAAAAGCTTAGACGGTAAAAGCCGTCTATATTTTCAAGAGATAATTTAAATTATATTTAATCAGATTCGAGTAATCAAATTTTAATTATCTTCATATAAAACATTCCTGACATTTTTACACCCTCCACCAAAAATATGGTGGGTATATTAAGTTTGTCATTCCGTGTCCGTCATTTAAAAACAATTCAAAAGGAGGAAGCTAAAGCAGGAGACCTTGACAAAATTTGTCACAAATAGTTATTCATTAAATCAATGTTCAAAAACTACCAAATTAGTTAAAAGCTTTAGATTAAAATATATGAAAAACGTTATTCACTATACAAATTTTTTCTGTCGTTAATATTAAAATGTAGTCTAAATATTGGCATAACCGTATATAACATTCTTACTTGTGACAGCAAACTTAGTGATCAAATAAAATACTTATACTTTTTTTCATTTTGATAAAGAGTTCAATTCCATATAAAGAAAAAACCAAACCAAAAAAAGTTTTCACAGTTTCAAGGAACGCTACAAATAAACAAACTCTCCACGTAACCAAACAAACCATATAGATATGTATGTATGTATGTACATATAAAACATATAACTTTATATGATGGTGTCTACAGACAAATGTTGTTCGGACCAAAATATTAACGTGGCTTTGACAGTCAAACACATACGTGTGCATTCAAAATGTTTATTTCATACCCAGCTGGTACATTGTGCTCGTCGACGTATACCAGGAACTAAAGCAGCAGCAGCAGAAAACTTTTTCAGAATCAGTAACAGTAACCAAACAGCCATCATCCTGGCGGGCATACATACATACATATGTAGTATGTACGTTTGAAAAACACATTGGTGTTGTCAATGTGGTAAATGTTGGAAAATTTATTTCTAGTTTTATTTTATTTTAACACACGCATACTTATACAAATGAAAGGAATACATACATAAACATATTTATATAGAAATGTGGCTGTACGTTTTGGCTGTATATATAGGTACACCGGTGCACAGTAGGTTAAAATCATTTGATAATAAATCATAAATTTTTTAGGCGGTTCAGATTTATTTTTAGTTTGACCTTTAATTTACATATCCTCCATCAGAAAGCTCTCAGATTATCTAAAAGTTGTGTTGTCTTAATTAAACTGTGTTTAATTTCATGCCAGCACATAATCTTTAAATTGGTTCCACAATATTTTGACCCACTGTGTGTGTGGCAATTTCCAGTTCCCATTAGTGATAATGTGTTTGTGTTTAACTCATACTTCAGCAGTATGATGTGTAGTTTTGTTTTGTATCTATTTTGTTTTTTTTTTGTTCGTTGTGTGTTTATTGTTTGTTTTGTTGCTGCATTCATCTTCTCCATTTTCACATTAGTATGGGCGTTCAAAACGGATGTGCGCCATTTTATGCACTTTAAAGTCTTAATTGCAGCAAATGATGTTAACGGTTACTTTGGTATATAAGTGGTTTTAATGGAAACATTATATATTGTACGAGTTTACAAAATGAAAATGTGCTAGTTTTGCTTTATTTGTATTCTTCTATATGTATATGTATGTAGATTAACATTAAATGTCTATGACTCTTTAAATTACTCGTATGTTGTGAAAATTTTTGAAAAATTTTGTGACAAATGGTTTTTTTGTGAATAAATAATGTAATTGGTGACTGAATTTATTAAAGAGAAGTGCTCTATGAAAAGTTTTATGCTCTCAACGCAAAAAAAGCGATTATTGTTAAAGATTACAGTTAAATAACTCTGAAATTAATTAATATAATTTGTTTATTTGAAATGCTAAATTTCTACCATGAAAACCTAATAGTTATTTTCGCCTGCAAAGCTATCTCCTATAAGGCTATCTGCCACTGGATGCTGGAGATACAGAACGTTTGAATATGCAACCAAACTCAGACTTCGGAACATCTGCATTTTTGTCGGTAGCAGTGCGGCTATTATGCCAGCTAACCCCTATATCCTATATCTTCTACATTTGTCAAGGCTAGGTTGTGTGAGCAAGGTAACTAAGTAGGATCCGCTTTAAATGTCTAGATTTGATGTCTACTGAATGAACTTGGATTAAGATTTTTAATACGTCTGCCAGATAAAGTCAGAGTATTTCAGGCTGAGATATTGCGATCAGGGTGGTATAATAAATTTTATGCAAAAGTAATATTTGTCAGAACACCGGTATTTTTATCGCCAGCCACATCTACTTTTGTCAGACAGTGTAAGAAAGAACTGCCAAGGCTAGGTTGAGCAGGGACAGATGAGGTAATCAAAGAAATAACTGCTTTAAATGTATCGAATGCAATATATGTTGCAATACCGCTTCGGAACATTAAAAGTGAAATTTTCAGGCAATCAGGCAAGTGATGGAAATCGAAATTGAAAACGAAGTTTTGGAAATACATTTTAATGCATTTATAATCAAATTTTTAAAATTTTTGTTTTAAGATTCTCTTTAGTACCCCAAAAATCTTTATATTTTTTGTGATAAAAGTTTTTCAATACAGAAATATTACGAAAAAATTGACTCATTCGTTTTCGTTTTCGATTTCCATCACATAACTGAATACCTTCTGAAGAGAAAGTCAATAGATAGGACAACATGGATACGTGAAAAAGTGGCAGACAATTATGTCCCATATATATAAAGAAATACAGGATAAAGGTTTTGCAAAAAGGCTGCCTCAGCTGCCTAAAGTACGGAAAGGAGGAAATAGGTTTTCATCCTCTTCTCTAAAAGCCCGTCTCTTCAGTTACAAAGATACATATATCTGAATATTTATGTACTGAATGATCTACCTGCGGCAACGGATAAAATTTGGTACATGATAGTTTTTTGGCCCAAGGATGTTTGGGATTGAAACTGGTCAAAATCGGTCGATTATTTCACCTACTCTCCATACAAATACGAAATACAAATTTCTCCAAAAACAAGTTTTACATGAAAACATCAACAATTTTTGATCGGTCCATAATTGACTATAGCTCCCATATAAGGCCCGCTGTCAAAAATCATAACTCTCTTGAAATTGTTGGTATTTAAATCATATGCAACATAAGCCTCTTTCATATACGAGTATACAGAAATCATTTGATCCAATAATTAATTATAGCTTCAATATAAATCTCTTAATAATGTTAGTATCCAAAAAAAATTTCATATATACCGAAATCATGACAACTAATTTTATAAATGGTCCATAATTTGTCATAGCTCCTATATAAGATCACCTTCAAAAATCACTCTACCATCACAAAAATCATTTACAGGTGTTTATATCAAGATAATATTCAACACAAAGAATATGTCACATGACAGAAGTCATGCCACTACATTTTTGGATGATCGGTCCTATATAGCGCCCAGTTCTAAAAATCTATTTTTACATATATACTGGGTGTTACTTGTTCAACTTAAAAACACTGTAAAAACTTGTATATCTATATCGCTAAATGGACTATAAGCGACATAACTATAAGCGAAAAGTACTGTACAAAATGTCTACACTTAACATAAATCAATGTTTCTTTAGCATTTTTAAAAAGAGACTGACATATTCCACATTCCATATTGCATTAAATCATTAACTAAAAAGTGCAGAAACATTTCAAAATTGTTTACAAAGTCATCAACACAAATTTTAATTTTACAAAAGTTTGTCGAGAAATAAAGCTGAAAGAATTACAAATAATTCTAGATTGGTAAACCTACTATTTGATGCGTCTACAGTTTTTGGAAATTCCTATAAGAAAAGCTTTAACTGAATAGCTTAAATAGTTGCTATTTTAAATCTATTCTTTTAAAGCCCTATACTCAAAGAGATATCAAAAAGTGATTGCATATTAAGCCATGAACTGGCAAAATCTCTCCTTAAAAGAAACCAAAAAAGATGAAAGATTTACACAACGCTTTTAATTAAAAAAAAAACTAAAATTTAAGATTGAATTTGATAATGAGATAGATATGTTTGTTATTAGAAAAAAACGTTTATTGCAAAGTCCCACTTTACACGAAGCAATTCTTCAAGCTAAACTGATTACCTTTTAGGCGAGGGGAAGATAAGACGACTACACTTGAGTGGTTGGTCTTCCATCAAAAAAAGATGTGTCAGTCACCCCCTAGGATCAAAGATAATGTAAAAACAATTGTTTTTTTATATATATTTGCCTCGCCTACAAATACGCCCTATTATTATTTTATTCACTGTGTCGCTATTTTTAGTCCGATCATAACATTTTGTATAACGGTGTTCATGGCTCCGTAAGGGTTACATTTCTATCCTTAATAATTTTTTACTACCACGACAAATTCTAGTCATGTTCATCATGTTTCCATAAGTTTCATATATTGGTAACAAAATTAAATCAAGATACTCTTTACATTGATGCCTTAATATTTTTAAAAAGTTTTTTTTTTAAATCGTTTTATTTTTTTAAATCGAACGAAATAAAGGTGAAATGACATATTATTTTATTCTATCTAATTTTCAATGTAATGTTATTATGTTTTTAAATTATTAATGGTTTATAAACTCTTAATAAATTTAAAAATTAAAGCTACATATTTATATTAAATATAAGTTACTTTTTTCAAATAAATAGTTTCCAAATATAAATATGAAATTCTCGAATATTAGGATTTACATTGATAAATTTCCGAATCGCGGGATTTGAAAAACCAGTACCGTAATACTGAGTAATACTCAGTTTTATAGTGTTGAAATTCCAATGCCATGGAAAATCGAATTCATTTTCAATGATGTGACGAAGGGAACCTTAAAAGGAATAAATTTATTAATTCTTACTATCAAACTACTGATGATCTTAGGGTGAATCTAAACTGATAGTCTTCTAATAAATCTTTTTGATGGGACTTGATGGAAATTATCTACATTTTATGATAAATATTGTACTTAAGAAGAAAAAAAAAAATGAAGAATTGACATACAATTTGTTTTCGCGAATTTTATTTTAAAGCGAAAGAAAGAAAAATTAATTTATTAGCAAATATTTTATCTATGCTGGTGGTGCGATTTACTATCCAATTTAGAAAATCGAAGAGCTGCTCTGAAATAACTGAGAGTTGTTATACATTTTTAATGGTGTGGTAAAATACACTTATATGTTTGTATCGAATCATCGATAATATTCGCGGGATGGCATTCATGCAAATTCCTTAGCAAAATATTTCAGTATACCAATTAGTCAGTAACCAAAAAATATAAAATATACTGAAGAAAATACAACGAATATGGGTGATCTTATTTTTATTATCAGCAACATCAAAAACAACAAAAGGTGCACCTGGCTCTGTCTTAGCTTTTAACAAGATACCAATAACAAATTATTTAATCTAAAAGATATTAATTTTATTAATCCATTTAAATTGTTTGCAATATAAGAAATTCCCAGAAAAGTTCTTGAATTTTCCCATCGCATATTAAGTTTTATTTTTATTTTTCTTAAAAATCATTCATCATATTTTTGTTGTTGGAAAACTGAATTTGGCAAAATCCTTAAACAAAAATATCATGTCATTTTATTTTCTTTACATTTTCCAAATAAAGTTAATTTGACAGAACTCAATATAACGCACTCACGCGTTTAATAAGAAAAACGAAAAAAGACAACTACACACATGATGCCACACATACAGAAAATGACATGAAATGAGGAAGGAGTCAAATAAAAGGAACAACTGTTTTAAATTGCAAATCAAAAGAAATGTAAAAAGATTCTATGAAATAAAACAGAAAACCTTAAAAAATAAAATCAGTAATATTAACCCATGAGAGCCTGGAAATTACAGAGGAAAGAAGTTTAAAAGCCATAAATTACAGTTTTTATATAACTGTTTTGGTATGTTTTGATAAGATTTTAAAATATTGAATTTATTTAAATAAATAAATATTGTATGACAATTTGAATCGACCAACCATTTAAAGTATAAAACCATACAACAGATTCCTTCATTATTCCACAACAGGTACCAACAAAAACTCCATGAATAAAAAAACTCCTGCCTAAGGATGTGAAATTTCCCATAAAATATACAGAATAATAATGAAAAACAAAAAAAAAACAAAAATATGCAACATACTTACAAGGTTTCAAAGTTTGATTGTGTAGACTTAAAGTATAAATTAAGTTCTGTTTTCTATTTTTCTCTCCCCTCTTTTCTATTGTTTGTATGTATATGATTTATAAAACGGATAGAAATTACAGTCAGCGTCAACTGAAATATGTCAGGTTGGAATAAAATTCTCTATCAAGCTGGAGATGACAACTACTCATTCAATTTATTGTCTTGGAACCTAAAAATTAGGTTAGGAGTAATAGTTGTAACGTTTGTGATCATATAATTTGAATTAATCTACATTAAACATTGAAAGGTAAAAACTTCTACAGAGAGTTAGTTGCGTATGCGAACAGGATACAAAAATCTTATCTTGAAACTATAAAATTAGTTTAGGAGTAACGTGTGTAGCGTTTGTAATACATAATTTGATTTGAATTATTCTACATTGAAAGTGTGGGTAAATTTTGTACAGAAAAACTTCATGTACTAACAAAATAGAAGAATTTTATAATGTTTTGCGCATGCTGAGCACCTTAAACGGATGAGCGGTTGTGGTAGATAGAGTATTACGTAGAATTGTGTGGCTATCGGAAACAATTTTCTTTATTTCACCAATCCATTGTAGTAAAGACGGAACAGTGAAATACCAACCAAATTTCAACGAAGAATAATTATATAAAATTGAGTGTCCTGCTGTCACCAATCAGCTGTGATTTGAATTGTTCAACGGGCTACATAATATATTCTATTTTATATGACAATTATATTCTATTTCGATTATAGATGCTTTAGGAAAATCAAATGAACAAAAATAAATCATATGATTGAATACACCATCACTAACTACAGATGAAACAATATGATTAGCCACACAAGTGGAGTGAATATTGAGTCTCCTCAAGAGATTATTACAAGTTTCAGATAAAGAGTATGATTTATCTTTTATCTCAATCTCTGATAGTTGTATTAATATGAACTTTAAATTTCATTTAGAAAATAAGAAATATAAAGAAATAAGAATATAAAAGATTGTACCTTTGAATGAATATTGAACTAGTTTAAAAAGATTTCCTTTATACTACATTTACACCTACGCAAAATCTAGTACTTAAGGGATTTTGAGCGAAATCTTGTTCATTTCTACTAGATTTCCCATACAAAACAAAATCTAGTTCGTCACGAGATTTTGGCAAAAATCTCACAAAATCTTGCATTTCAACTCTGAATTTCATACTAAAGTACTAAAAACTACAGCACTGAACAAGAAAATTTTGACAGTTGCACAAAAATAAATTTAAAAAAATAATAAATAGCGGGATATTAAATAAATTTGCTGCAAATTACACCGTATACTAAATAAATAAATAAACATTTATGGACATGGATAAAGGGGTATGTAAATTATTACATTAATATAAACTGTAATGCTACAAGCGAGCTTAATTTATAGAAAACGTTTCTTCTGGCATAATTGGCACATTTTCCTCTTATAAAACGAGCCGTGGCGAGTACATTTGCAGAAGTTTGTGAAAACTTATGTTTAACAAATTCTGCCGTTTTTTACGCAAAAATGTTAATTCCGATTGTTGTTTTTTTCAGATCTGGATGTTATAATAAAATTTCTTTTTGTCTCTCCATTTTTGTTACTAAAAGTTTACAATATAATTTATTTTCTTTTTCAATCAGCTGTTTTTATTATGAAAATGAAATCCAACAATATGTCAACAAGTAGTAGTGTAAACGCCAAAAATTTTCTTTAAGATTATAATTAAAATCTAGATTTTGCGTAGGTGTAAATGTAGTATTAGACACTTATGGTAAAGCCTCGAAATATTAAAATTCACCTCTTCAACAGTACCTTTAAATGACTATTGAATTAGTATTTATATGTGTACTTTGTGTCCATCGGACCATTAGTCTTATGTTGACTAATGGTCGCTGCCAGTTTTCAGCCATGCCGTTGCTTTACATAAATCACCTCTTGATAAACAGGTCCCCAAATGTTATAATTTTTACTTCTACAGAAGTCGTTGTAACTCATTCTCAATCTTTGAGTATGTATATGTATATAATACTTCCCATTATTCTCGGCATTGTTCTGGTCTCTTGACAAGTAGTTTCTATTGCTCCATCTTTCCTTGGTATTTAAATGAATTTTGTGCGAAACTCAGTTATTTTCTCCTCAAGAGAGGAGTATCCCCAACAGCCCAGTTATTGTCTTCAATAAATGCGATGAATGTCTCGCTATCTCATCTAGAGTCATAGTACTTTCCAAATGATTGCAGTCACCAAAAGCTTAAAAATATCGAAATACACCACTTCACTTTCTAAATAAGAGTGAATGGAATGGAAAACAAAAAAAACATAACAAAAATATGCAACATACTTACAAGGTTTCAAAGTTTGATTGTGTAGACATAAAGTATAAATTAAGTTTTGTTTTCTATTTTTCTCTCCCCTCTTTTCCATTGTTTGTATGTTTATGATTTATAAAACGGATAGAAATTACAGTCAGTGTCAACTGAAATATGTCAGGTTGGAATAAAATTCTCTATCAAGCTGGAGATGACAACTACTCATTCAATTTATTGTCTTGGAACCTGAAAATTAGGTTAGGAGTAATAGTTGTAACGTTTGTGATTATATAATTTGAATTAATCTACATTGAACATTGAAAGGTAAAAACTTCTACAGAGAGTTAGTTGCGTATGCGAACAGGATACAAAAATCTTATCTTGAAACTATAAAATTAGTTTAGGAGTAACGTGTGTAGCGTTTGTAATACATAATTTGATTTGAATTATTCTACATTGAAAGTGTGGGTAAATTTTGTACAGAAAAACTTCATGTACTAACAAAATAGAAGAATTTTATAATCACCTCTTGATAAACAGGTCCCCAAATGTTATAATTTTTACTTCTACAGAAGTCGTTGTAACTCATTCTCAATCTTTGAGTATGTATATGTATATAATACTTCCCATTATTCTCGGCATTGTTCTGGTCTCTTGACAAGTAGTTTCTATTGCTCCATCTTTCCTTGGTATTTAAATGAATTTTGTGCGAAACTCAGTTATTTTCTCCTCAAGAGAGGAGTATCCCCAACAGCCCAGTTATTGTCTTCAATAAATGCGATGAATGTCTCGCTATCTCATCTAGAGTCATAGTACTTTCCAAATGATTGCAGTCACCAAAAGCTTAAAAATATCGAAATACACCACTTCACTTTCTAAATAAGAGTGAATGGAATTTTACCTTTATTCCGATGAGAAATTTTAACAACAACACATTTAACACATTGAAAATTTTCAGATATAGTATAATAAGTTCAAAGATATTGCTAATAGAAAAATTACTCTCGAGGAGCACTGCTTCAAAATCACAGACTTATTTGTGTTCAGATCTATAAAAATCTTTTAAAAGCACGAGTACGAATATATTTCTAATAGATACTGCTCAAAAACTACGGATCTTCGGTAGTCATTTAATGGATTATCGAGTGACCGGATTCAGTAAGAACTTTACTAGAAAGCTTTTTTTGTCATTGGCACAGGAAGATATCTCCTTTTCATATTTAATGAATTAATCAGGAATTCGAAAACATATATGGAGCTTTTTCGTTCCTTGGCATATGAATATCTTACGTGTTTATATTAAGAAAGTTTCTGAAAGTTTATAGGACAGATTTTAGGCAGGTTCTAATAGAAGATTTTTTTCAGTGCAGTGAAGGTTTTCAAAAATCAGTCATTGACATTTATTTGTGTAAAGATCTGTTAAAATCCTTAAAAATTATGAGTTCGAAATATTTTTCAGAGTTGCTGATATTATTTCAAGTGAATAAGCAGCAGCTCTTAGCTGTTCTTTTCATAAAGAGCTTGTCCGCTCCTTGGCACATGAAGATTTCACCTTTTTACAAAGGCTTTGCTGGTAAAGAGTTTGTTTCCGCTTTGGGTCATGAAGTACTCACCTTTTGCATATTAAAATCATAATGCTCCCTTCAAAAATCGAATTGTATTTTTACACGTCTAATTAAATCATGATTTTTGTCCTTGTCGAATCGAAGACTTCATTTTTATATTCAACATCCTAGTTAAAGTGGAATTAAAATTATCGTCCAAAACATATATTTTTAATTGAAATTTCTGGGGTTAGCCCAGCTGTTGAGAAATTGGGAAAATCATCAAAGAAACTTTCAAAGTGTATTAATATAATATATTATGTATGTATATAATATAATTATGCATCCACAACAAAGGTGAAGGGTATATAAGATTCGGCATAGCCGAATATAGCACTCTTACTTGTTTAAATTAGAAATTACGATTTTTTTATTTTTTATCGGGATTTTGACGATTTTTTCCGAAATTCATCTGGCAGCCCTGGCTGTTACGTAAAAAAGTACTATAGGATATGTAACGTTATACAAAAATATATTTAACATTAATGCCTGTGCAGAAGTGGGGTGTTTTTTTTTAGTACATAAGGTATTTTTTTATGCGAATATTTTTATCATATTTAGATGTATATTTTAAAAGATTTCTTTCGCCATAAAATTTCTAGATTAAGTAGGATTTATGGCTTGTAATCTCTGAATTTAATAAATAAATAAATTCGCTACCCATGTTAGGTCTCCTAAACTCGTAGTCATGATTTTGAAGCATTAAAACTAATTTTAGAATTTACAAATAAATTCTTGAAAATTTTCGATTTGAGAAGTTACTATTAATTCAAAACTTATACAAACTTATACAAACATATACATATTTTCATTTTGAAATTAACCGATTTCAGTGACTTATAGATTTAATATTCCAATACATTTTCTTAGAAAACAAAATTACAAACTAAAGCTCATTTCTCGCTATTCAATTGACCTAAACTGTGCAAAATAAAATTCCACCTACTATCTCATACTTAAACTTGTTGTACATATACAAGTAGCGCTATAAAGGTACGGTTCCATTTGGCAAATATTTACTCAAAAAAGCGTAACCACAAATCTGTTTAACGTTGTTTCCCCTTAGAAAAGTTTTGCAAGTATCAAAGAAATTAAAACTAAATATTTGTTGTGCTTTGGCCTAAATAAGAAAAGTTTTTTAAATAAATAAACGGGTTTAAATATATGTTATTTAGTGGTTATGTCTTTTTCGGAAAATATTTGCCAAATGTGACCGTACCTTAAGTGACATACAGTAAAGAAACAATGCTTTATTTGAGTGTTTCTCTAAAACGCAAAAGAAGTGTAGTGCTAAAAAAGCAGAAAATTAATGAGATTTATTATTGTACGTGTAAAAAGATAAATGTCTTTTCATTTATATCTACTTACCTACATATATAAAATAGAAAAACACCCAAACGAATAAAATCTAAATGATTGACATTATAAAGAATTCTTGCTATAATTCTATTTTCTTATTTTATCTTTTTCAATATACCAATATTCGCAGATTCCTATAGATATTTATATAAATACATACTTATGCACGTAGTTACACATCCACAGAAAATGGTATTTATTTAAGTATAAATAAGTGTTTTTATATCCTACACCACTACACCATAGTGGTGAGGGTGTATTGGGTTTGTGCTGATGTTTGTAACGCCCAGAAATATTGGTACAACACCCACCTTAAAGTATACCGAT
Source organism: Bellardia pandia (assembly GCA_916048285.2). Classification (NCBI taxonomy): domain Eukaryota; kingdom Metazoa; phylum Arthropoda; class Insecta; order Diptera; family Calliphoridae; genus Bellardia; species Bellardia pandia. Next base: position 42,586,141 of record OU696530.1, read on the forward strand.
CAACTTTCTGAGTCGATTAAATAATGTCCATCGGTCCGTTTGTCTGTCCGTCCGTCTGGCTGGCTGGTTATCCATGTAAAGCTTGTGCGCAGAGTATAGGTCGAAATTTTGAAGATGTTTCGATAAAATTTGGTAAATGATATTTTTCCGGCCCAACGACGGATGGGATTGAAACTGGTTGAAATCGTTCCTTTATTTCACCTGACCCCCATACAAATGTCCTCCCGAAATTGGGGTTTACCGATCATAAGTGTTTAAATTATGCAAGTATCCAAACAAATTTCATCACAAATGATTACTAAATGAACCCAAATCACATCAACAAATTTTGTGCAGATCGGTCAAAAAGCTCCCATATAAGGCCCACTTCCGAAAATCAGTTTAAAGAGCATAACTCTCTCAAAAATGTTGGTATCTAAATAATATTGAACGCAAATATATTTCATATGTATACAAATAATACGGTACAATTTTATTATGATCGGTCCATAACTAGTCGTAGCTTCCATATAAGGCCCACTTCCGAAAATCACTTTAAAGAGCATAACTCTCTCAAAAATATTGGTATTCAAATAAAATTCGACACAAATAAGTCGGTCGGTCTATAATTAGTCGAAACTCCCATATAAACTTTTAAATCTTGTAAAAGTATTTATTTCGAGATAAAGTATAACATATATAATATTTACATTCACGGAAGTCATGGCACTAAATTTTTGGATGATCAGTCCATTTCTGAAAAACTGTTTTATTTATATGCAGGGAGTAGGGTATTATATAATCGGGCTTGACCGATCATACTTTCTTACTAGTTGTAATAAGAAAAACTTTGTCTAACTTCAAAGGGAACAGCAACAAAATGAGGCAATGAAGTATGGCATGATTCATTCCTTTATTCATTTGGCTTTCAAATTTCTGTTATAAACATAAAAAAGGCAAACTTAAGACATTTTTTCTTAAATTATTTTTGTATATTTCACCTTTCGGGTACGGTTTTTTTGTTGCTTGCCTTTATTGTTTGAGATTTATGAAATGGAAAAAGCTTGCAAAGTATATTAATTGTAAATATTTGTTAGTTATGAAAATGTGCTAAAAAAGAAAAAAACATATGTAGATTTTTCCTGTGGTATCATTATGTTCCTTTATTCATTTATAAATGTTGAGGGTGTATCAAATTTTGGCATTTTTGTGACGCATGGATGGATGTACAGAACTTCAAGTTGGCAACACTTTTTTAACTGGCGGCCATTTTGTCAGCTGTCAAGTGATTTATGTTTAGTTTGGTTTGGCATTTCAACATGATTAGACTGAACAACGCTTCCCAATTGTGCAAATTTATTTTGAAAATTATGGTTCTATGTTTGTTTTAGATGTTTAGAACTTTGAAATGAAATAAAACAAAGATGCTTTTTTAAAATTGACATGAAATTTACTTTATTCTAAAAATATTATGGCACTATAATTTACATATGACTTGTGGCATATGACGTACATAACTCGGACGTAGTCTAATCTGGAGGTGTAATTTTAGATGACTTTTTCCAACATTGGCAATAACGCTACGAATGTTGTCCTCCAAGTGCTCAATCGTTTCGGGCTTTTTAGCGTAGGCTGTTTGTTTCTTTACTGCATTGTGACTAGGGTTTCGGAAAAGAATTACCATTATTTTCCAGGAACTCCCGGGAAAAATTAATATTTCCCGGGAAATTTTAAATTAACGTTTTAAAATTGTTTCGTAAAAAATCTGCATTTTTGATATGTTTAATGAAGTAAAATTTTTATAATAAGTTATAGTTGCTGTAAATATTTATATCAGAGAACCAAAAAACAATTCACACTAAGACATAAATATCAACTCATATAATGGGTCCGCCATTTAACATTTTTTTTTTCAACTAGTGTTACCGGTGGTTCGAAATTAGAACCACCGGTAACACTGGTTAAAGGATTGATGTTTTACTGTTGGCTAGCGGGCACCGCAGTGGTTGTTTCCGTTTTTTTAAATTCTATTTATTTAAATTTTTATTAATTTTTTTTAAACTTTAACTCTTCGCTATCTGACAATCTCTGTTAACTCAATTCGTTAATGTAATGGATATTAAAAAAATGTAAATTTTATAAGCTAAAAAAGGGGAAAAACCATTTGGATTAAATTGCATGATGCTTATAATCAAGATATTTCAACTATTTATTTAATTAAATTCTATGAAAAAATAAAAAACACTAAAATTTTGTCTGAAATTTTCAAAATTTTTGAATTAAAAAAAATTGTTTTTTAATTTTTGATAACCCATTGCGCCTCTCAAAGACCTTTCATATGATACGAAATTTACATATAGTTGCTTTGGAAGAAATGTGAAAAAAATTAAAAAACCTCTAAAAAGGACTTTTTTATTCTTTGATCCAGCTCACCAAATATTGACCCCAGGTCAAAAAAATTGAGAAACATAGTCTGAAAATGAATCAAATTTTCATATTAGTTGGGAACATTCGCAATTTTATTTTGGGGCCACCCTAATATACATACATATATTTTACAAATAATTGGCCTCGAGCTCGAAAAAACTTTTTTATTTTATCAAAAAAAAAGGTCGAAGAAATCGAAATTTAATTTAATTCTTTGTTATCTTTACTTTACATGTACCAATGAATTTAAAGTACCTTTTGTTTTTTATGTATTAAATTTTTGTTTATTAAAATAATTTTTTTATAAAAAAAATTGGGGTCGAAAAAGTACGATTTTAGAAGTTCGTTGGTAGGATATTGGTTTTCTAATTTATCATTCCTCACTATCCTCTCTGTTGAGAAATATAGAATTAAAACCTTCAATATTATATAAATTATTTTCGTTGTCAGATGTATTTGTTTCAACTGGTACAATTAGTTTTATTCACCCCTATCGTGAATAAAAATGCCCCATGAACTTTGTTCCCTTTCCACATTTTCCTAATTAAATTCAATGCTAAAAAAATAAAAGGGAACAAATTTCATGTGGAATTATTATTCACGATAGGGGTGATTTTGTGAAAATTAGTAATTAGTAGTGTCAGTGAACGAATGTTCTGTATTTAGTGTTTTGGAATAACGTAAAAAGTCTTCTTTAATTTGCTAAAAATTTTGTTTATTATTTAATCTTGTTTATTACAAATGTTGTATGTATAATAAAATATTGAAAAAAGTAGATATTTGAAAAAAAATAAATAAATAAATTTAGTTTATGTTTATATTTTCAATATCACTAGTGTTGTTGATGAAAATTAATGCAGATCCAGATTTTTTGCGGGCCAAGATGTTTCCATTGTTAACCCACACATATCTCCAATTGGTCACTTTTGCTTTGGTTTTGGCTAGTCATAACAGGCGACGGTTATTGAAGGATAATGCATCATTATATATCTACTCTATGTTTTTCAATTTTTTTTTCATGAACTCTGATGTTTTGTTTAGTGAAGAGAATTCTACTTTTATTTTATCAGTACGCATTTTTTAGGCGAAATGCCTTATTAATATCTGCTTTATTTATCTCAACATTCAGAGATTCGCCAATTGTTTTAACAACTTCGTAGGCGGACATTTGTTTGTTTGTAATATGTCTTATTTCTATATTTCGTTTGCTGTTCCAATTTGCTGATGCGTGTATCCATTTTCTGAATTTGTGCTTCTTTTTGTTTGTCCTTCTTTGAAAGCTCCATTAGTTGAGTAATTAATGATGCAAATGTGTTTGTCATTGTTGTTAGTGTATTTTGTATTTGTGTATTTGGTGATGTTAGTTGTTTCATTGCTGTCTTTACTTCTTTTAAGTTAGACTTGAATTCAGCAACAGCTGATTGAAGAGAACTGAGCTTTGAATTGACAACTGTCAATGCCACTGACTCTTTGATTTTTTTTGTTTGTTCATTTTCCATTTCATTGTCATCAGTTTGTGTCTGTTTAAGGATGTTTTCCTTGTCAAATACAACTGCTTCGTTTAATTTAATTGGAGATCGACTTCGTGGCTTACATATTTGGCATATCCAGGTATTCTTTATCTCACTTTTTGAGAATGGAGAGCAGGTTGTAAAGTGACAATTGGAATTGCAATTATCAGAGTTTACATAATTTTTTGTTACTATTTCTTTTTTGCACTCATTGCAGAAAATTGGCAAACGCATTTTGACACTCTTATTTGGTTTGTTATTGGTTTGATGAAATGTTTTGTTTCTGTGTTTTTGAAAAAAAGTATTTATTAACAGTTTTGTTGTAGTTTTTGAAATTTTTTGATATTTTTTGTTTATTTTATTTTGAACGTCTAATGTTGATTTTCTTAATTTTATTGTACAGCGTTTAAAATACACGTCCGTTCGCAATTACAACTAAACTAGAACTGTGTGTGTGTGTGGTAACTATTAGTTTGCCACACTTTATCAAACGCTTGAGGGATGTTGCTAAAAGGAGCACAACAATATTTTTTTCTTCAAATGTTTTTTTTAAGATATTAACAAGTTTAGAGGTTTATTTTATAGTGCTTTGTTTCTTCTATATCCAAATTGATCATTCAGCATACAATTGTTTTCCATAAAAATCGGTTGCAACTATTAAAAACTATATCTTCAGGCACTACTTCTAAAAGGCTGAAACATGTTTCATGTTTCAGGGGGGTTACTTCGTATTTCGATTTGAAAACAAAAGCTTTCGAAATACAATGTAAAAAGTATACAAATTCGAATGGTTTTCTTTTCGAATCGAAATACGGAGTAACCCCTCAGTTCTCTTGACAACTGAAGAGATATTACGAGGAGACCGGACAGCTGCCGAGAACGTGTAAAGGAGAAGGAAATTTTTATCTACTTTATTCGATTCTAAATTTATTAAAACATTGATTTCTAAAGAAACATATGCTAAATGAATTATAAATCCCTCGTGAATCAGAATTTTCTGTTTACCTGAATACGACAGGTTATCTAGGCTGATATCCATAACCCCAAATATTATCAAGCGATTTCACTACTCGGTAATAAAATTACTAGATATAAGTAGGTTAATTAGCCATTAAAAGCTGCAAACAGTTACATGTTCTCAAATATCAACATGTATGGAAATAGTGCGGGTTTCAAGTCACAATGATGTTGAAGATAAATAATATATAGGAGAACTATATGTATTTATCCCGACAACCCAGCGGGTTTTGAATGAATTCAATGGCAATGCTTTGCCCGGCCTATATTTTCAATGAAACATATTTTTTTTTTTAATTTATTCAAAAATTTAAAGCATTAAAAAACGAAATTTTTTTAATTCTCAATATTCTTTTCCTATTTTATTGTCAAATGAAACAAGTGCCACTCGACATATCTAAAACTTTTTAATCTGATTAAATTTCATATTGTGAGTCTATATTGTTTATGTGTTACATTATTGTACTTATTTTATTTGTCGTCGGGAACAAAATATTGTAATTAAAAATGGATTTTTATTTACATTGAATAAATCTAGGCCATATTAGCTTAACAAAAATAACAATCATAAATTCATCACTCTAGCCAAAGAAACAACTGCAACAATAAGTGCCATTTTAATTTTAAAGTGCCATATCATATTTCCTGTTGTTTTAAAAGAGATGCCAGACTATATTTTTGTCGCATAACACTCATAGAAAAACGTTACGTAATAAACATTTTTGAAATTGTAAAAATTAAATAGAATAAATAATAAAAAATAAATATAAACTAAAGGTGAACCGTAACTGTACCTATCAAATAAGTCAAAAATATTTCAATTGGAGTCAGTCAAGTAATAAGATATTATGAAGATACTTTTAAAGATACCTAAACTTCTTTTGTAGTCAATGCAAAACTGTTGGCAATATTATAACATCATGATCACTATTTAATCAAAATCTGTTAAATCAAGATAAATGAAATTATTAAATTCTATTTTTAAACTTTTGCCCAGAGCATCATTCACATTTTGAAAAGTAATAACAAAAATATGAATTATGTTTCTTATAAAAAATATTGCAACTAAGCTTTAATACAAAACTAAAAATATCATATACAATATTAAGTAATAAGATTGAAAAAAAAACGAGTTTTAATACGAGTATTATTGACCATATAATAAAAATTTCTTCTAGTTGTCTCGTTTTCTTGCAATTTTATACTTTAATACCATCATGTTTCTTTTATTTTGATATTAATACTTTAAGTATCTTATTAAACGTACGTTTGAAAGTAGCATAGAATTTAATAATGTACATTTCTACATAAGCTCGTAATAATTACGTTGGATGCGTAAATATATATATGTATATCGCAACAGCTGTTGGGATTTAAAATATTTATCATTCACTAGGCTTTACATTTACATCCCTCCCTATTGGCTTTACAGTTTCGTAAAAACATTTATTCCATTTGCTTTCTATGTTATCCCTAAATAAACTTATTCATACATAAATACATACACATACATAAACTAAAGGGCGCTTGCATGCGTTTAAATACCACATAGTTATTCCTTGAATCCTTGTGTATTACAGCAATAATTTTGCTTCATTTCCTTTTAGGATAAACTGCTGTTTTCATTAATTTTGAATATAAATCTTATGAAGTCAGAGGGTAAAATCGATAATGCCGAATGGATGTTTTTGCTTACGGGCGGCATTGGTTTGGACAACCCGCACAAAAATCCAGCCAAATGGTTGGGCATACAAGGCTGGAACGAAATATGTCGTTTATCTGAATTGAGCAGTTTCAAAGGATTACGTGAAGATGTGGTGGCTAATTTAGAGCAATGGAAATTGTTGTTTGACTCAGCCACACCACAAGATAATGTTGCTATACCATTGCAGTGGCAAAAACGTCTGACTTTATTCCAGAAATTATTGCTATTAAGAGTTTTTAGGCCGGATAAATTGGTGCCGGCAATATTGGGTTTTGTTGCCGCCGAAATGGGTGAAAAGTTTGTGGATCCTCCTCAGTTTGATTTGGCCGCCTCATTTGCGGATTCCCATTGCTGTATTCCCCTAATATTTATATTGACTCCAGGTTCAGATCCCACGGCTACCTTGCTGAAATTTGCTGATGAACAAGGTTTTGGCAGTAATCGTTTGTTTTCGTTGTCCTTGGGCCAAGGCCAAGGTCCCATTGCTGTGAAAATGATAGATGACGGTGTTAAATTGGGCAATTGGGTGGTTTTACAGAATTGTCATTTAGCCAAGAGTTTTATGCCGCAATTAGAGAAGACTTGTGAGGGCATGCTGCCTGATTCAACACATCCAGATTTTCGTTTATGGCTAACCTCCTATCCGGCAGAGCATTTCCCTGTGGTAGTTCTACAAAACGGCATCAAAATGACCAATGAACCACCCAAGGGCTTAAGATCCAACATTGTGCGTTCCATGTTGTCAGATCCCATATCAGATCCAGATTGGTATGAATCCTGCAAACAAAATCAAATCTTTAAGCAATTGATCTGTTCGCTGTGCTTCTTCCATGCGGTCATACAAGAGCGCCGCTATTTTGGCCCGATTGGCTGGAATATTCCCTATGAATTTAATGAAACTGATTTGCGCATTAGTTTAATGCAGCTAAAAATGTTTTTGAATCAGTATGAGGGCGTCAACTATGATGCTTTGAGATATTTGACGGGTGAATGCAATTACGGTGGACGTGTTACTGATGATTGGGATCGCCGTACTTTAAAGACTTTACTAAATAGATATTATTGCCCTGAAGTGCTGGATATTGAAACACCATTTTATTTTGATGATAAGCAAATTTATTATATACCTGTATTCAAAGAAGTGGAAAATTATATTAACTATACAAAGGAATTGCCACAGCAAACTGTACCAGCTATATTTGGTTTTCATGCTAATGCGGATATTATGAAGGATCAACAGGAAACGGATATGTTGCTGAGTCACACGCTATTAACGCAGGTAAGTGCGATTTTTTTTTTAAGCATTATTTTTTATGCATGAATGCTATATTTGTTCGAATTTGAATTTTGACATTTAATTAAATTAGAAATAATCGTTTTAGTAGAAATATTTGCCGCGATGAAGTATTACTAATGACGCAGTCAAAATTGTTTAGTATTTTTTGTCAGAAAGTTTCCTTGAATATCAGTCGTCATAATTATAACAAACAATTTAGGCCCATTATTACAACAAATAAGAATTATTTGGTTATTATAAGTTTACTTTATTCTAAAACCAACCGATAAGCTAAAGGGAAGATCATCTTGCCTATAAATTTTATAGTGAGGTTTATGTATTTGAAGTTGTCATATGTTCTGGAAAAAATGTCAACTTCATGAAAAATAAATTAATTTTAATTTTGTTTTGCCAATAAATAATTTGATAAACAAAAATGGAAAGCAGACATTTAATCTCATGCCCGAATTAAAATGGGCGGGTCTAAATTTTTTTATGCGTGATGTATGTATGTTAGTCTTGAGTCAGATATGAACTGACAAACAATTCAAAGTCCTTGGTATCCTGGTTCGTCAGTTACAGGATGTTGCCTATAGGCAACATTGAGCAATAGTGGTAAATTTTAAGAAAACATGTACATTTTTTTTTTATTAATTTGTTTATTGAAATTTAAGTATGAAAAGATACAAAACAATTTTTTTGTGGATTACAGCACAAAAATACTTTGCATCTGCTACAAGATATAAAACAATTTTTTTGTAGATTACAGCACAAAAATACTTTGCATCTGCTACATTTAAAGCGCGGATAAACAGTGTGGCATAGCCTGCATCTACCTTTTGCTCACCATTCTACCCAGTGACCAATATTGTCAAATCGTGTGGATTTGGCAGGTTCTGCAAAATACGCTCTTTTGTGGGAGCTTGATTCTGAGGCCGTCGAAAGAAGGAGTTGACTCCATCGTTGAAAGAAGAGACCCCTTTTCCTTGGTAAAACTGGTGTTTGAGTTGCGTTTAAAAGCTATTTACCAATTGTCAAAAAATAATTTCGAGTTTTGGTTCGTCGGAATATTGGATGCTAAAGCTAAAACAATGTCTGATGATATTCCCAAACCAAAAGACTCACACGTCTCTTCTCCAATGTAGAGAGTAAAGTCATACATTATGCCAGATACTCCAGCCCTAGTGATCATTTTGAATCCTCTTATATGCAATTATTTGCTCATCCACGGTTTGAAATTCTTCTTGGGGAATTTCATTAAATTTTCTCTTTATAAAATTCAGCAATGGGCGAACTTTGTATAATTTATCATACCCAGGTTGACCCTTTTGAGGCAGAACAGTGTTATTGTTTAGATGAAAAATTGTTTAATTTTTTCATATCTATTTCTTGGCAATGCATTTGCAACAGCCATCAATTTGATATTTGTCGGAATATTGACTACAAGAAGGTATAGTAATATGCCATCATATCTTTTTATTTCAGACATATTACATTTTAACTCCGTTCCATTAGTTTGTATCTCATACAAGTTTGTTTCATCACAAATCATCCGCCAGACTTCATCTGTAAAGAACTGGGTGCAATATTCGATTGGTTGTTTCACTTCACTGCTGGGCGCTTCGCTTTTCCAACTTGCCTATAGGCAACATTGGGCATGAGACGGTTAATTTATATTAATAGCCTGGAGAATATTTTTGAATATAGTCAGCCTCAAAGTAGACTGTTGGATTTAAATTTTTTTTCACAAACAAATATTTATTGTATTGCCATATTTTAGAAAAAAATTATTTGATTTTACAAGGAAGTTGTAATAACGAAAAGTTTTAAAGGTCACTTTATTCCACACTTTAATTAAAGTTATATATTTGGTTGTGTCGAATCTTAAATACCCTTCACCTGAATATAGGAATTACAAAAACTACACTGCTGTTAGGACTAGTATATCATTATACAGTGTTTCTTATTCAGTTTTCACTATGTTATATATTGGCTGATATACAAGTTTGTGCACAATATAAGTTATGTTTTTAAATTTTATCTAATTTTAACCATTTATAATTGATAATTACCAATTCTTGCCATTACTTCCAGAGTTTGTATATTTATCATAACAATTTTATATGTAATGTAGTCTGATATCTTCAAAATCCAGTATCCAGTAATGTGATTTCTACGTATTTGAGGCTTATTTAGGTTGAATTTCATCTCAATAACGTAGTTTACAAAAGTTTAATGGTTGTTATAATGATACTCGGAAGTCTACTTTATTTAGGAACTATTGCCAAATTGGTCTGACATCTACAAAATCCAGTAGCATAATTGCCGTATAACCGATATTAGTGTGATTTCTGGATTAAAATTTCTAATCTGTATGCAAGTTGGTTCGATATTTATTAGAGCTTTTTGTGGGTTAAATAGTTTTTCGGAAATGGTACTTATATGGCAGCTATGACAAATCTTGGGCCAATTTTCTTAAATTTCGGAACAGAGAATTTCATGCATATAAGGATATTTTACGTCGAATTTCAATATTGGGTGGTATTATTGATTCCGCACGGTAAGGAAAACTACGACATGCCGCAATACTGTTTGTGTAGATATGATACCGCAAAAAGGAAAAACGGAGAGAATAATTTCAAATTATGCTTTCGCGCAAAAAATTTCTTTCCGCAATCACGGAACGGAATGAATAATTCGACCCATTATAATGGTATATTTAAGATACATATTAGAATTAACGTGCATTTCAGAAGTGGAACATTATGAGAAATGTAGTCAAATATGGACAAATATTCTCGAAATCCAGCAGTTTTATAAATACTCCGTATAAAATTATGTATATGTGCTGTTATTTATAAGAGCTTTATGAGTATTGAAATGATTTTCGGGAGAGGGCTTTATAGAGGAGCTGTGATCTATTATGGGCTTACCACTATAAAATTTAGTATAACAATTTATCTACCTATAAGGATTATATATGTAAAATTTTAACCCGGTAACAATATTTATACCAGTTTTATACGTATTTAAGTGCATTTTGGAATTGGACTTTATATGGGATTTATGGTCAAACATAGATCGAACTAAACAAAATTTCATTTTGCGATTTCTTTTTACATGAAACTTATTTTTGCTAAAGTATTTATTGCTAAATTATTTATTTTGTGAATTTGAATTTGTATGGGGCTATTTTCATCACAGTTTCTTCTTTTATCATAGAAATAACGTGTACAAAGTTTTATGCTAGTATTTGCAATATATTTTGTAAGATTGCAAAGAAATGGATAAAAAAATATCAACAAGGTTTTCTCACATTTTAGTCCATAACTCTAGAACCAGAGTTATACAAATTTTGCTGATTTTCAAAACTAAACTGTCCTACAAAATAAAACACTTTTCTGGAAATTTTGTTAAGTTGTGTATTTTAGACGGAAGAGTGTTTACACACGGACAGACTATGTGCGTTTGTCTGTCCGTGTGTAAATCACAATTTCATAAGGATCAGGAATATAATATATACTTTGTTGGATCTCAAATGAATACTATCAAAGTTTTACACGGAATGACAAACGTCTTGTGGTGGTGAATGTTATAAAGATATTCTAATCGTATTTATCTTAAGATCGATTGATTTGTCAGTTTGCATAGCAGAGATAAGAACAAACAATTTTAAACTATTCGTAATAACTTTAATTAAACTTATTTGCCCTTATTCATAAAAAATTAAAGTAGACTTCAAATGTACTTTAAGAAAATTTTGTATGAAATTTTTTTCTAAAAGCACACTTCAAACCTACTTTATTTGTTTATGAATATGGCAGATTATTGTATATAAGTATCAATAAAGATACATCTGCCGGTAAGGGCATAATAGTTGAGATGATATCGAACATGGGAAACCCGAAAGAAGTGGGTAATTAACTCCAAGCCAAAATACCATAGAATTTTCACGACTTAATTCAACACATCTGGACTAGAAATGGGACTATGTACAATTATTTTAAAGTCAATATATTCTAGTTAAATCGGAAATGTACAGTGTCATGTAAATCGAGATGTGCAATTGGCATTCTTTACCAACGGTGATACTGTCGACCATTTTATACCAAAATAATTCAATTACCAGATTAATGGTCAATATATTCGAAGTTTTTTTTTTTTTTTTTGGAAAGAATCGCAATTACTATCCTCTGACGAAAATTTGATGACCGTACGATAACAAAAAAAAAAAAAAAATCATCATACTTTAGATTCGGCAGATTATTTTAAAAAAGCTAGGTGGGTTCCAGCACCTTAAAACAAACTATATTAAGTTTGACCTTTTTAATAGACTTCGTTAAAAATGAAGATCTTTCTTTGTTGAAAAATGTATCTGATCAAGTTTTGCTTTGAGAGAGAAAGGACACATAATAGTTTTGCTTGAATTTTTCAAAATTCCCTAATTATTATTTCTTTATTAATTCCCTAAAGAGATAACAGCTTGCAAGTATTTTTGTTTTGTTAAGAATTTTTTCACAAATTTAGTTGAAATTTTTTGACCATCCGTAACCCAGCCATATCTAAAAAACCAAAAAAATATCGAGCGAATAAAAAAACAATAAACCTATATTGAACTAAAAGCGATAAAATGTGCGTTTAAGCGTATTTTTTGTAGCTATTCTCACAAACAGCTTACACTCGTATTTAAAATATCAGCTCATTCGGATCATAAATGAAAATTTGGCGATTTTTTAAAGAAATGAGAGCCCATTTCCCTACGATGCCAATAAACTATAAAACAAATCAAAAACACCTCCAAACAAAACAGCTCCAACCATGTGAAATGTCATTACGTTAGCTGTAAAAGCTTTCGAGATACCTTCCGAGATTGTCAGTCAGATCCAAAATAAAAGGTTTGTCAACCACTTTGTGTTGGAAGATAGTCACACTTTCATATGAATTCGTGATTTTAGATAGAGTTCTCATACCTTTACTGAGGTTCAAAACAAAACCCAGCAAAAAATATTTTGAGTTTGGAATCAGTAGTTATTGTTATCGCGTCCGATTTACAGAAATACTACGTAATTTTTGTCTATCATTTCTCGCCTTGAGACTCTGCCAGAATTTAATTTAGTACTTTTACGAATTTGATTTAGTACTTTTGCGAGGCAGTTCTTAGTCTTGCTTGACTTTATTTTTCACCATTTTGGAAGCTAATTATTATGAAAAGCTGTATTGTAAGGTGTATGAAAGCAATAACGATTTCTAGTGATTCCATATTAAAAATATTTTTAGCTGAAAAATTTCGTAATCAACAGGATGAAACCAAAGAACAAGCCAAAGTCAAGATATATCAAGTTAACACATTTAAAAAGCTTTTAGTATGGTATTGAGCTAAAGGCATATTTTTTGGGTATTTGTTTCAGGAATAAAAATCAAATGATAGTATGAGTTATTTGGTATAACTAGAGGCTACTTTTAAATCAATATATTTTTTTGTAACACACCCATATGATTTGTGAAAGATCAGTTGCGCTACTGGAAGTCAAACAGTCAAAATTCACATATTCATTCACATTTAAAGAAGTGTAGTGTTAGGAAATTAGTTATTGTTTGAATTGCTACTCGTTAGATTTGTGTTGTTATTTTATTTGAATTTAATACATGTTCTGTAATTATTCTCACTGCTCTCCAGGATCGTGTGGTAAGTATTGCTAAATTAGTTTTTATATTTTTTAACCATTTAATAATTTTACTCTCCAAAACTCTTAGGATTTACATAAAAAACGGGTAAGCGTTTATCTTATCTAACGTATTGGCTTCAACTAATGTTTTTTTTTTGCTTCTTTACATGCTTCAATACACAGTTACTTAAAAAATCCCAAACTCATTACATAGAAACACTATCGAAACGTTACCCTGAAAACCTATCACTACCCAACTGTCCCACATGTCCTGAATTTGTTTCCCTCTACTATTCCCACAAGGATACATCGGCGGGGTCAAATGATGATGGTGTTGAAGGAGGCGGAGATCGTTTGACACCCGAGGAGGTTGTCATCAATGTTGCTACTGATATACTGCAACGTTTGCCCAAAGATTTTGATCGTGATGCAGCCTTGTATCGTTATCCCACCAGTTATCATCAGAGCATGAACACGGTATTGGTTCAGGAAATGGTGCGTTTTAATGTTCTTTTGTCCACAATACGTTCCAGTTTGGTTACGTTACGCAAGGCTATTAAGGGTAAGTGTTAAGGTATTTAAATATGTATGATATTTATATAGGTAAAAACAACAAAAAAATATTTATTTAAAATATTCAGCTATAAAAATATCTAAACTATCTAAGAACTAAAAAATATATTCCATTTTTAGATCCAACATCCAAAATCACTAGTTGTAATCTGACTCATCTTCTTTATATTCTGTAGTTGACTGAAAAGTTTCCTCGGTTGCCATCATATCATAATTTGAGGGCACAGGCACAGAATACTTAACAGTGGGATCGTAAGAAAATGACACTTCCATTACCCCACCAGCATTATCCTCTTCTTCTATCGGCTCCACCTCAATAATTCTTTCCTCTGGGTTTTCAATAAAACGTACTAATGGTTGTTCTAGGGTGACGTCGTTTGGCTCTAAAGTCTCTTTTTCAATTACTTGTTCCTCTTCTACAACTTCCTCTCCGTAAATTTGTTGCTTTTCGTCTTCAATCTCTGAATGCTCTTCAAAAACCTCGTAAGATGAAGACGATTTATGTTCGGATACAGATATAACTTCTTCTTCTTCTTCTTGAGAAATTTCTTCCTCTTCTAATTGCATTTTTTCCAAAAGTTCGTCTGACGATGTTTGTGCAAATGATTGAGTTTTTTCAAAATTCCAGACATTTGAAATATGATGGGTACTGGGTACAATATGTACTTTACGCGGCTGTATTTGTGGTTGTGGCACAACATATCTATCCATGTTTAACAACGAACGATCATCAGATAGTTTGTCTGGATCTACCAACAACAACTTTTCACCACTCTTTAAGCATTTGGTAATATCTGTAGCATCGGATCTACACACAGAACCCAAGCGTTTAACTTTTACCTCATCATAACATGTTAAGGATATTATTTCGGCTGAGACATCATTAATAATCATATCATTTTCCGAACAAACTAAATCGGTATGAGCTCGTTGATCATGAAATTCTGGAGGTTTGGGCATATCTATCGAAATAATCGAAGACTTGGGTATTACTTGATCGAAAATATCATCCAATAAATCTCTAACATTTTCAAATGCAATGCGCTCCTCGGGGGTACGCCAACGTTTGCCGGGTACTGCATAGCGTATAACTTTTCGAATTACTGCCGAAGCTTCGTGATGAGCTTTAGAGCAGCAACAAAATTTCGTACACTCGCAATCCGAACTACAGTCAGCAGAGTTCAGATAAAGATCATTGTCTATTATGCGATCCACAAAATCACTAGCAATGTCAAAGGAAACATCGTAGGATTCCAAGGCTCGATAAACCTTGCAAAATAATAAGTCATTAATGATATAGTCAATGCAGTCATCTCTTTCCAAACGATACAGTATCTTTTCAATGTCTGGTAAAACAATATCCGTCAGGGCATGTCTTAAAGTGTGATAGTTGAAAGGATTTTGTACTTCATTAAACGAGTGCAGCCAACCGGCAATTTCTTTATCTAGTTCTCGCGCTATATTCACCACCTGTTGCTCGGCTTTTTGGCCAGCATAGTCTTGGATATCTGTATCCAGTATAGTCTGTAAAAACCTGTCCGTTATTTCTTTATTTGCTTGATCAACCTCCTCATACAATTTCTCATACTCTTCACGCATATAGTTCTCTTTTTGCCTTAAGCCCGCCTCGGCGGCCTCACGATGCCAACGCTCTCGTTTGGCCATCATGGTAAAGAAGTGCAGTTTACGTTGTTCTTTCAAGCGCGACATTTCCTCGGACAGAAAACGCATTAGCCAACCAATGGTGTTGCCCTCATAGGAGTTTATTAGAGTTTCCAATTCCTCTGTATGCATTTCCTTTTTCAACATTTCCATATTGAAACGTTCTGCTTGCTTTTGTTGGCGTAATTCTTCCATAAAGTCGTCTGGTTCAGATGCTTTTAGGGAACTTTGGGAATCAATAAGGCTGGAGCTAGCGTTAGTTAAACTATTTCTAGAGCTGAGAGAAGTTTCTTTGCTGACAATTTGTGCTGGTAGTTGTACTTGTAAAACTTGTTGTGGTTTTTCCTCAGCTTCTGTTGTGCTTAGCGCTGGCTTTGTTGGCTCTTTAGTCTTTAAGCATAAGGGAGTGTATTTTTGGTGTCTAGAACATTCTCTTAGGGTCTGAAATTAATAAAGTTAAGAATTATTTTGTTTAAGAAATTTATTTGATATTTCCTACTAACCCTTAGACTTTCATACAACTTTTTGAGGTTTGTTTCAGAGCAAAAGTTTTGCTCCACCTCCTGTAAAACTTCTTTCGGCTTAGACCATTCTCTTAACTTGGCAAAAGGACACTTCAGGTTTTTGGCATCCATTCTAATGGCTCTCTTCTCCAAGTCATCCATGCGCATATCGAAACCTTTTTTGGAAGCTGTAAAATGTCTTCTACTGGGATTAACTCCATAACGCATTTGGGGAGCATAAAATTCGGATCCTGGATCACCCAATTCTTGTGTTATATGTTCCTTACGCCAAATTCTAGGCTGTTTGTTGTGCTTAATTTCCAAACGCCTTAAAGCTCTATTGTATTCAATGTCATTCTTTTTAAGGGCGGCTTTTCTTTTCGCCTCTATCTGCTCACAGCTTTTTTGTATTCTAGCTTTAGAAGCTGTCCGCATTTCCCGCTCTCTCTTATCAAACATACGTATTAATAATTCCAATCTTAGCATTTGACATTCTTGTATATATTCCTCCCTCTCTATCCAATGTTCCCATTCAAATGCTTCCAAAATATGTTCATGTTCCTGTAGTTTAGCTTGTTCTTTGGCTTCTGCCAACTGCTTGCAAAAGTTCTCCTTTAAAGCCTTAGCAAATGACCAACGTTTACGGGCTCTCTCTAAAACCTCTATCTCATACAAACCGGGAGGACCATCTCCCGGTAAAATGGTAGGCAATTTAAATATTTCTAAATTCTCCAATTCCTCAGGATTATTGGAAACACCCGGTAAATAGGGTAACGTTTGAGCTGATGATTCTCTGTGAAATGGCAAATACAAAGAAAATAAAGAAAAATGATTCTTTTGTGTGAAACGGAAACAGCACTTTTATTAATATTAATCTAAATGAATTTATGTTCAGACATATACATATTTTTAATGGTTCTTTGTGATTTACAATTTTCTATTCATAATTTAAGCATTATTTCCACTTGACTGGATATTTGCCTGTAACATCAACATCAACAACCTCATCATTATCACTGAAATCATCATCATTACCATCATCAGTAAAGAACGTGTGGGTGGGTTGGTACATCATGATGAAGTTGTAGATGTATATGATGTTGAGTTACAACATTCTATTTTTTATCAGGGTAATTATATAGCTCCATTTAACATTATCTGAAATATTTACTGCTGTTGTCGTTGTTGCTGCTGTTATTCTTTTTTAACTTAATGGCTATTCTTATCAAAAGCCTGAAGATGACTACGACCTTCATTATTATCAGCATGGCGATGATGAAGTTTTCTAAGGGTAATTTAAAATTAAACAAAGACTTTGTTGTATTGTGTCTTGTGTGAGCTTTTTTTTGTGGGTTGTAAAAGTTAAATGCGAAAGTTGATGAGACTTTTAGGGATTTTTAAATGGGGATTATAAAGTATTTATATTTATTTTTGGTAAACTTTGCAGGCAAACCTGTCAGGATTTAATAAATAGTTTGTAATTTTTTTTGATAATCTTATAAATAAAACTCACACTAGGCAAATATTTGTTGAAATAGGGAAGACCAGAGAAAATAAACACTTAATTTCTTTAATAAAACAAGGCTGTAAAATTCTGGAATTCTTAAAAAAAAAATTATACATTTTGTAAAGGTGAGTTTTCTAAACTTAAAAAAGTGTATACAATTTATAATGAGTTCACGGGCAGAGCCACTAGCTTCGCTAAAAACTTCAACATTAATGTTTAAATAAACAAATTATTTTGAAAATAATGGTGCATTTTCTAACTGGCTAATCTTATTGACATATATGTTCCTATATAGGAACGTAGCAGAGAAATATGTAAATTTAAGTCTTAGATGAATTTTTAGAACTTAGAACTTAAAATTTGTATAAAATATATGTTGAAGGCCCTAGAGAAACTCCTATTCGTATATTTTAAGCATATGGATAAATAACACTTTTGAAACCCACATATTTCTAATTTCAATCTAATTTGGAAGACCTCTGTAAAGGTTTGAGTATTTGTTTTTGTAGTTTTATTAACATAATTATGTAGACTTAAAAAACCAAAGCAATTAGAAAATATAAAATCTTTTGTAAAAGAGAAAACAAGTAATTTCGCGTTTGTAACACATCGAAATATTGGTCGTAGAAGCAAAAATTATATACTATATATATTCTTATAAGAATATAAAATTCTCTATGCTAAATACCTACATTTTCAAAATCAGTATTCCTATCAAATTCAGCAAAAATAAAGCCCACTTCCGAAAATAACTTAAATGGTTATATCACAATCAAGTTGAAATTCGATACAAAAAATCCACATATATATATATATAAATCTGCGAACTGAATTTTATAACGATCTGTCTCCATATACAGTCAATTTTCGAAAATATCTTAAATGCTCCTCAAAAATCTCTTGTAAAAATCACTATAAAAATTTAAATTTCACACTAACAACCGCCAAATATATAGAAACCATCGTACCGAATTTTATGATGATTGGTCCATATTTGACCATAGCCTCCATATAAAGTCCACATCCAAAAACTACCTAAAAATCTGATAAACATCATTATCAAGTTGATATTCGAAACATATAATCGACATATAAATTTATATATAAATCATCATTATCGGCTTATAATTGGTCATAGCTGCCATAGGGGGACCACAGCCGAAAAACTCAATAAATATTTTATAAATATCGATATCGAACTAATATTTTATACAGATGAGTTATATGTAAAGAAAAATTTAATTATTGGATTTTGTGAATGTCAGTCCATAATTTTAATAATCTTTATTAAGATGAAGAGACTCAAATACAAAGTAATCAAATAACTCGTATTAACTCGATATTGACACAATATGTAACACAAATTTGTTTAAAGTATTCATAGGTAACACTACTGGTGGTGAATATATACATAGGTATAAGCATGGTGAAATTAAATACTAGGTGACAGCATTGCTACAACAATTACAACAAGGCAAGAACAACAGGCATTTTTGTTTGTGTAAAAACTTTCGTCACTGTCAAAAAGTTTTTTTTTATATAAACTTTGACTATTTGTAAACAACTTTTTGACATTTTCAATTTCACCATGAGTAATCAGCTGGCGCTATGCTGTCACCTAGTATAAATTCACCTTGGGTATAAGATTCGGCATATCCTACAAATCTTATAGGCGTGATCAAAAGTTCTAACGAACAGTTCAAACAATGATGAAATTATTGTTAGAATCCTTAGAAAATAGTTCTGACCCTTATTGCACTATCTGACAACACCCATGGGAGATGTACGGATTCCGTTTGAATTATTGAATTCCTGTTCACTACATACTCGAGTTCCTATGGTGGAATATTATTCGATATATTATCATAAAGAATCGAAAAATATAAATTTGCCAATAAAACTTGGAAATCACACTTAAGTAGACGAATTTTGCAGCAGTTTAGTAGATGTTAAGAAGTAGCTAAAATTAAAATAAAAAAATCTTACACACGAACATGTACCTACATGAATTTGTATATTATAATTTAATTCGTAAACGAATTCTTTGTATATAATTTCTTCCTCTAATTTTATTTATGAAATTCGAGATCTTTAATTTAATAAACAAAGACGCGAATCGAAAAGAAAACTTCGAATTAAGTTCGCTTGCCAAAGATTTTAATTCTAGCCGATCTTTAGATCGTCCAATAAATGCAGATATTGAGTATCGCAGAATTCATAAACTTTGGAAAATCGTTACTTTCGGAGTAATTTACAACATATTTATCTTTTGATTTAAATATTTATTATTTGTCAATAATTGTTTAAGCTTAAGGCATTTTTTAAATAAAACCTTTATTTTCGATATTTCTCTACTTCGTTGTATAGCATCTACAGGATTTTTTTTTTTAAATACAGTGTACTCTCTCATAAGCAGACCCCCAAGGGACTGAAAAATTGGTCCGATTATGAGAGAGTAGTAATCATCCCAGATTTTTTTTGGATCTGAAAATGTGTCCGTGCTGGGAGGTGTCCGCTGTAGTGAGCTGCCCGTAAAGAGAGAGTTCACTGTATGTTTATTTGGTCAAGGTAATTGTTTAAAACAAAGTAGCGAAATATCGAAAATAAAGATTTTATTTAAAAAAGCTTAAACACTTATTGGAATATTAACGAAAAAGGTTAAATAAACTATAAAAAGAAATACATATCGTTGGTCTCATGTAGAAAGGCCCTAACTCGCTATTGTTTCGAAATTTGTTTTTGTTTTGCGATTCCAATGCATTTAACGCAAATACACTTCCTCACAAAAATTTATTGCAATAGTGTAAAAAATAACGCTTTTTTAAGCAGTTGCACAAAAAAATTTACGTGTTGAATATTACAGTTTCTCTTATGTTTTTACCTTCTCCTGTAAAGTTTGAAATATGCGAGTTAGGGCCTTTCTATATGAGACCATCGATATGCATGTTTATTATTTGTTAAAGATATACTGCTCTTAATTATGAATTGAAAACAGCAATTTAAAAATGTTCAAATGTTTAAATAGTTTGTGAAATAAAACAAACTATTGTGATATTTTTTACTAAAATAATAAACCTTTTTATCTCTATCTAGTGACAATATTTATTTCTAATCCTTTTTAGTTATTTGTCCATGTAACAGTCTTCACTTTGTAACCATCCCTGATATAAATTTTTTAATTAACTTAAATATTTGAATACGAACAAAGCATTATCTTCCTGGCGACATCTACATACGAGTACATACATAAGTAGTAGTAAACCTTCTTTCTATAATCCTGCCATACCACTGTCTGTTGTGTGTGTTATGTTTGTAAAAATAATATAATACATTTTCTATCTATCATCGGCAGATTAGATATTTCAAATTTGTTAAAAGCATTAAGAAACTTCTTGTAAATCAGGCATCATCTTTCCTGCTACACATTTTTCACATCCGTGTGCGTTTAGTTCAAGTTGATTGTTTATGTTTCTTTTTCATGTTTAATGTTTAATGTTTGTTGTTTTTAAGCTTTCATTTGAATAAAATAAACTCACCGAAACAGTGTCTGTGTGGCACGTGTTCGGCTTTTAACACTGCATCGTTGCTGTGACGTTGAGGGTGGTGGCATCATCAGCTTTAGACAATCGCTGCCGCCATTTGCTTTCATTTGATTATCGTTCAGTTGCAAGTTGATGACATTAACTTGTTGTTTCTTGGCATCAAAGAATTTGAAGCCAGCGGGTTGTAGTTTACACTGGCTGGGCGAGAGATTTAATTTATCGACTTCGTGACGGTGTTGGGTACCTGATTTGAATTGAAATTGAGTTTTAATTTTCTAAATTAAAAAAGTAAAGTCACGATTTACAATGTTTTTTTTTAGAATCTTGGATCATTCCTGTAACATAAAATTTGTTGTTGCTACTGATTGTTTTTTTTTTTTTTTTTTTTTTTTTTTTGGAAATTCCAGTGATTTTTATATACTTCCGCATTTTGTTTTTAAATCTTACCTCCTGATAATCTTGTTGGTCTAAACAAATAATCATTATCATCACTATTCATACTTGTGCCATTCTCATCATCAGCTCTCTTATTGTTACTTCTGATAGCAGTACACTGCATGTGAGCTGTAGTGGTTTGTAGGTTGAAGGTGGTACGTGCATTTTTCTTATAATCGAGGGAACCATCATCCACAAACGTGTTGTTAAAATTTACACACATTTTTGCTGATTTAGCTGAAGAGTTTGATGATGCTGTCAACATTTTAGTTTCTGCTGCCTGTATATTGCCACTACTGCCACTTAAAGCAGTTTCATTACTCATTGGTTGTGCTGGGCCAAGGGGAATTGTTGGATAATTGGTAGTCTTTAATGGTCCATTTCGTTGGGCTCTTAAAGTCATTGTTGCTGGTGGATGTTTATTTGTTATTTTTCTCTATTGGTTGATTTTCTTTTTTAAATGAATGCTTTCCTTTAACCTTTATAAGCTAATCACTCTTTTGGATGTAGATGTTGTAACATTTGCAAAAGGTTTTCAATGACCTTAATTTTGTAAAACGTTTGCTTTTTGTTTATTTCATTTACTGAACGTTATTAGTTTATAAAACCAATATATTTGTAGAAAAATAAAATATTTAAATTTCAATTTGTTTTAATGACATTTTTCGGATTTCTTTCACTTTCTTTTATATTACACAAATCGTTAATTTAAAATTGGTTTTAACCCTTTTTTAATGTTTATATCCCTTTTTTTTTGTTTTTTTGCAGGTTTAGTTGTTATGTCTGCTGCCTATGAGTCTGTTTACAAATCGATTTTAATCAGTAAAATTCCTGCTATGTGGGCTTCCAAATCTTATCCCAGTTTAAAGCCTTTAGGTGCTTATATCACTGATTTCCTGCGACGTTTAGCATTTTTACAGGTAACTAAATATTTCTTTCTATTTTAGTAAACGCTATGTATTTCCTTTTGTTGCTGGTAACTAGGCAATATTTTATTTAGAAAGTGGGTTAGAATTGGTTGTATAATGTATTTTATAATATCTAAGGGTACATGACCTTTTTTATAAAGGAATTTATTTGGATAATCATGTAAGTTTAATAAAAAGGAAGGAAGAAGTTCCATGAAAAGGAAATAAACACATTTTTGTTAGTTGATAATATTAAGGCAACAATACACTCAAAGAAAAATTAAGAAAAGTCAACGAAAAATTACTGTGACCGTCAATAAAAAGTAAACACCTGTTATTATTTAAAAAACTGTTTTATTATATATTTTTCATTAGTAACTTAAGCAAAACAAAAACTAGAAAAATATATATACCCTACTCATGAAGGTGAAGGCTATACAAATAAATAAAGGTATATATATTTATATATATTCGTGGATACTCCGATTGCATTTTCAAAATGACCAGATTTATTATTTTAAGAATGTATTGAAGAAATAGAAGGGTTAAATTTTAAAGTTTTTGAAATCCTGATTAACTAAACTTTAAGCTTTCAGTTTAGGATTTAGCCTAAACATTATTTAATGTGAAATGATAATTTATTCAGTAATTCAATCAACAACTTCTCTTTTTCTATTTCATCTGGAATAGTAATATTTGATGAAGCAATATTTTGAAATTGTACCAAATGACTCCTGGTAGTACCATGATAGCAATTGTCTCAAAAATGTAACAAAAAAAGTACAATTGCACCATGTTTGCCAACCCTGTTTTTTTAGATATTTCAATTGTTTTTTTTTTTGGTTACATTAAAGCATTTATGTGAGCGGATTTCATGTCAACACTGCTTTAAAGCTCTGTGTGTTTATTACTTAAATACTTAATAATTATTTTATATTCTCCTCTTAGAAATGGTACGAAGAAGGTCCACCCACCACCTATTGGCTATCGGGATTTTTCTTTACGCAAGCCTTTCTGACAGGTGCACAGCAAAACTTTGCCCGCAAATATGTGATACCCATCGATTTACTAGTTTTCGATTATGAAGTTTTACGCATTGAGGAGGATCATATTGCCGATATCAATGCCCCTGAAGATGGTGTTTATGTGTATGGTATATTTTTAGAGGGTGCCAGATGGGATCGTGTTGAAAACCAATTAGAAGAATCACATCCCCGTGAACTTTTCGATCGCATGCCTTTAATATGGATGAAACCAGTAAAGAAGTCGGATCTTAAAGCCCGGCATATTTATGTTTGTCCTCTCTACAAGACAGCCGAAAGAAGGGGAGTCCTCTCAACCACGGGTCATAGCACTAATTTTGTAGTGGCCATGCTGTTGGAATGTAATCCCAAAACTGACAGCTCACACTGGATTATAAGAGGCACAGCTTTACTGTGTCAATTGAGCTTTTAACTGAATTTTTCTGTTTCTGTTTTATATACATACATATTTTGTTTAACAATTTATTTTAGTTTTATTTTAAATAAATTTTATAAAATATTATTTTTAAATGCTCTTGGTAATTAAATATTAAAAAAAAGGTTTTTCTTTTCGGTGGAATGGTGTTGTTCTATTTTACTTTAAAACTGAGGTATGGTTGTATTTTTGGTACAAACACTTTTTAATATCTGCACAATTGTTCTATTACAGAGAATTTATGAACCTCAACACTCAAACATTTCTGTTGACACACTACTATTTCAATATTTGCAAGCAATTAATTTTGGAAAAGTTTTCGTTTGAACTCGAAAAGAGCTCAAAAGTAGATTAGAGGAAGCAGCAGTTGTTTATATTTCGCCCTACCTTTATATACTAACTATAAATATAAAATGCATGTTTAGCAATGAACGGCTCTTGTATGAGCTTAACATATCAGATAGAATTATGTAGTAAATTGCCTGCTTGCTTTACACAGCAGACAGTTTTCTATAGAAAATTGTCTGGCTTTTTGACACAGTAGACACTTTTCTATAGAAAATTGTCTGTCTGCTTTACGCAGCAGACCTATTTCATAAAATTTTAAAAAACTTTTTACAAAATATTTGGTTACATACAGTTTTCTATAAAAGTATTTACTTTCAGTATTTTCTGACACTTTCAAAGAAACTCTAGCGTAGGGTAATATTTACAAAAATACTTCCAGTAATATTGAAATCTATGGTGAAAACAGTGACAGCTGTAAGTATGAGATTGTTATAAGAATATACGAGTAGCAAGGATAAAACAGCAAACGAGATATGGAGTAAAATGGTAGGGATGTGTTTGCTGTTGGATGTCTTGCTGTTTTCATCTCAAAGTTAAAAAAAAATAATAGGTATTGCTGTGTACGGTTTTGTAGTGGGTGATTTTTTGGGTTGTCGGTTTTTGTTTGTCAGTAAAAAATATGCAAAGTTTTGAAAGTATGGACGGCATGTACATACATACATATGTATATATTTGTACCCAATAAGCATTTCGGCTTGAATTCAAGTGGAATTACATTTGAAATCCAGTCACAATTTTCAATTTCCAGTGTTGAATTACAGTTGAAACACAGTTGAATTCAATAGCGAATCCAGCAAAATTAACCATTGAATTACAGTCGAACAAAACAGTACATTTACAGTGTAATTCCAGCCTTAAATAACAGTGTGATTCCAGTTGAACCGAACCTGTTCTCTGAAAATTTAATTATAAAATCATCATCATCACCGCCGCCAATGATTTGCATCAACTCAACCATTATTAACATATGCTTAAAACAAATTTGATGTTGTTTTTTAACAAGGTTAGAAGGCCCAGAGACCAATAGGTTCCATTGTGATGTGTTTTTTAACAAACTTCAAACAGACTGGAAAGAGGATGGATTTCAAATGTAATTCAAGCTTGGATTCACACTGGAATTCCAACATTGGAATTAACAAAAAATTTGTGCTTATTGGGTAAGTATTTTTATTTAAATACGAATTGTATTGGCTGATATTTGTGTAGGCGGGGGTGGTGGTGGTGGTTTGTTTAAATGTAAGAAAATTTATGGAACAATTTTACATTTAATTTGTTTTTTCTTTCATTTATTTCGTTCATTTTCCATTTTATTTTGCTTACTTTGCACAAATTTTTATTTTAATTAAATTTCACTTTTTATTGGCAAAAAAAAAAAAAAATATTGTGAGAAGTACAAAAACATACATATTTTAAGGATTAAAATAAATTTTAATGCAATGAAAATATTTAAGTTCAAAAAGAAAAAAATAATTAACGACTTTGTACAGAGGATATTAAAAGAAAATTTATTGTGCATAAATTCAAATATAAAGTTTTACCCACCTCCCCCCCATTTGCACCAAGTCTACTAATTTTTTAACCGAAAATTATACTGACTATAGGTTAAAAAATAACTAGACTTGGTGAAAATGCGGGTTAATTTATTTTCTTAACACTTTTTAAAAGCATTAACAGTATTTATTGTATGATGTTATTAGATTAAAATATCGATTCTTTAGCATTAGAAAGTAATCCCAATTATCTAAGTACAGTTTCTATGCTATCTAACTGCTTTACAGTTAGAATATTATGTCCAATATATGACACCCATCTTTTTGCGTTTGTCATTTCGTTTGTAATACATCAAAATAATAGTCGTAGAACCAAAAATTCTATATATTTTGGATCCAGTAAGATCTGAGTTATAGATTAAAGTTTTAAACTACCTCGATATTTTTCAGACATTTTTTGCTGTTTTCTTCAAATATAATGCAGATAAGTCATGTTGAAAATGGTAGGAATCGGTCCACAATTTCTCATATCCCCCATACAAATATCTTCCCGGAATATGGCTTCATGGTACATAAATGTCTATAGAAAAGCCGTATCCATACAAAATTCTGCAATAATAAGTTTTATGCAAAGTGAATTCTCAAAACAATATTTTGTTTGCATCGGTCTATAATTTTGACATAGCCCAATACTAAGACCACTTCCGAAAATCACTTAAATAGACATAAATCAATTGTCAAAATGACTATCAAGTTCAAATTTGATCAAAATCGTCGTACCAAATTTCATGATAATCGGTCCATATTTGACCGTACTCCCATATAAAGCCTACTTTCGAAAATCAATAAAATTCCCATAAATCTCTTATCAAAATCACTATCAAGTTGAAGTTTGACAAGCATAATCAAAATATACATTTAAATTGTCGTACATACAAGTATGTATATATAAGTCGTCACTCTCAATATGATGATGACAGGTCCGTATTTGAACGTAGCCCCATATAAAGTCTACTTCCGGAAATAACTTATATGCGCATAAATCTCTTATAAATCTCCATAATAGATGATATGGTGGTGTGTATATAAGATTCGGCCCAGCCGAATATAAACACTTATTGGTTTATAAAAAATTTTGTGTCCAATATGAGTTTCTATAGAAAATTTTGTTTCTAACAGGATTTTTTATAGCACAGGCTTTAATACTTTGTTCAGTTTTAGATTGTACTCTAAAAACTGATGTCCTATGTACCAAAATATACCAAAATCTGTACAGCTGTTCTACATTATAATTTGTATTTATGTAGATCTTTGCACTTTATATGGATCCTCTAAATTTATTCCAAATTTACATTTGCAAGGGAAAGTGGATTAATACATATCTGTGGAATTTTGACAAAACAACCAATGTCGAAAAACTGAATTTTACAGGAGGACCAAAAAACACTTTTATAAGGTCACAGAAACGTCCCAGAACACATCTAAACAAATATAACCTATCTTTATGGTGGAGAATTTAAATACCTTTATTTTCCAATTTGCACCTTTGTTCCAGATACAACTGTTGCCGAGCAAATGTCAAAAAACCAAGATGTGTTGTTTTGTCAAAATAATTTTTGATCGAAAAATCAACTCTTCTCTAGATAAAGTCTTTTTTCATACTGAAAAGTAACAAATATTTCGCAACCTTTGTCGGGACTAGTGCTTTTATTAAAATGAAATAAGAAAAATTCAGTGACTTATGTTATTTTCTTAAATAGAATTCAGTTTATTTTAAATGAATATTATAAAAAGTTATGTATTTTTAGGTATGAAAAAGCAAAGTTGGAATTAATTAAATTAAAAATAAAAAATAAGTAATAGTTCATATATTATAATATATTGCAGTTCACATTTATATTAAATTGCTTTAATTTTTATAATAAAAATAAAGAATAATTCACTCTACAGCTAATCATATTCGTCAATATCCTAATTATTTCCAAATTGTACTTCACCTTCAACGTGCAAGTTATTGTAAAAATTATAAAATTTTGCATTTATTAATGGCAGAACGGACTGTAAATCACGTTTTTTATTAGAAGATATTGGCAAAAGAGCAGAATAACATTTATTAAATTCGAAATTTGTTATTTTCAGTCGTCGCTGTGCTATGTCTAGTTCCTTGAAATCCTCGTCCGGCTGCAAAGATAGCTTGTACTGTAAAATTCCAGACTTAGATTTATCATATCGCATCCAACGTCACAATTATACAAATACATAGTTATATTGTCGATTTCCAACGTTATTAATTGTATGCGTTTTCTTAAATTTTACATCAATTAATCCTGACAGATATTGCCGTTGTTTGTTGTAATTACCCTAGTTGCAGTACAGTTTAAAAATCTTTTTTTGCTCCTCAAAATTTAGGTGAGTTTTACAAAACATTCTACATTTTGAAAGTGTTTTAATATTTTTAGCAGAGACGATTTTCTTTTTATTGGTCAAATATTCTTTTCTTAAGTTTTTGTTACGCCTGTTTTTATTTTTAACTACTAATGTGGTTGGAAGTTCGAATAGTTGGGTTTCATCAATATCAGTGAAATCTGAATTACTTACATTGGACTCAATTACTGGAGCCATTTCTTCCGTAGTGGTATTAAGATCGGAATCCGTCTCCGGGACAAAATCGGAGTCATCAACATCAGGCTCATTAAACGGATCTTCATCAATATCTTGGACACTTGTGTGGTACATTTTATTTAATTTAATTTAAACACAAAGAGAGTACTATTTATTTTGTCGTAACTGAAATATCTGTCATTGATAGTGTGCCTTTCATAAATGGCTTACTTGCATTCGTTAAGTATCGGCAGTTGACCAAAGCTGCAATTCTTTCGATAAACACGGCACCCTCTAGAAAAGTCGAAAATTCTAAAATCATTGCAAATTACATACAAATTGACAAACTCTTTGGAGCCTTGACGTAGGTACCTTCAAAACAGCTGATAATTTTCGTAATCTTATATATCTATAATTCTTGTAGTCAATATATTCACTTGCGAGAGATTCAATGCTCCTCCAAAACTTTGGAACCTGTCTGTTTTGTCTTCCTCTGTGCATTGTTTATGTTTTTCTATATTAGGAAACAACATATTTTCATTAAAAACATCTGAATTTGTTACACATGCACACGACAAAAGCACTTGATTTGATATAGGTTCTTCTTATATCGATAATTCCCACTACACTAAAGCACTCATGTTAACATAAGTTGTTTTGTCACAATGAATGCTAGTGATCAAATGCCTATTAAAAGAACTTAACTTTAGAAGGGAACGTGTTATTTTCGTTTATGCATTTGATAAAAGAACATGAGTGCAAATAGGTTGTTTTGTCAAAATAATTTTAGTAAATTATTGGAAACCCATATTCAAATAGGTTCTTTTGTCAAAATTACGTTATAATATTTTTCTTTATGCCCTGCAACATATTTTGATATGGGTTCTTTTGTCAAAAGCAGATTGTAAAAATTGCGAGATAGGTTAATTTGGGGGCTCCTATATCTTCCGATCTACACTATCTATAAACACGCTGAAAAGACAGAAAGGTGCGCTTTTAAAATTTATACATATGGTTTAAAAAGTGGAAAATTGTCCGATCTCGAGTTAGGTTCTTTTGTCAAAACTCCACAGATATGTATATCAACAAATTTAAATTAAATTTCTTGGTTGAATAAACAAATCGTTGACAAAAAAAAAATCGAAATTATATTACGAGTTTACTTTTACGTTCTCTGTTCCATTTACATTACAATAATCAAATCAAAATGTTGACATACATAATCATTCTTTTGTATGTATGTATGTACTATATATATGTATGTCGGTCTGTGTGTTCTTGTTGTCGCTCATCTCTACATACATAAATAAATGTATGTATATCTGTTTATGCATTAAATAAATGCAAATTCGACAAAACCAACAAAGAGTACTCAGATACAGCAGATACAGACATAAGGAATGAAACATTTAGGGATGGGTAGGTGGACCCAGCATTTATACAGACTGAAATGACAAACTGTGAAAAGTACTCACATTCACAATATTTATATTTCAGCTCATTCATATGCCACTTTTTGTGAACTTTCCTCTTGGCGAGAAACAGAAAATAAAAAAAAAATATGGAAATTGTAAAAAAAAGTTCTTATTTTTGTGTGAATGAATGAAAAGAAGAGTATGGAGAATCCCTTCATCAAAAATGTTAATAAATGCCAAATGACTAATGGTCTAATGGTGTTTGGACCTCGACTGACTCTAACCCAAACCCACTCGACAGCTACAGACATACATATGTATATACGAGTTCTGCAGACAAAGCAGCAGCAGTCACACAACAACGAGCAAAAATATTAGCGAAAGGAAGAGGCAACTCATACAATAGCACGCGTTTAGTGCGTGTCCTTTGTGTTTTGATAAAGCACAGCTGCCTTTTTTACGCCACATCGATTTTTTATTATTAAATTTCGTTTTTTTTTTTGTGTTTGTTTATGCCGTCGGTAGACAATTGACTTACCAACCAAAAGTCTCTCATGAACATGAGCAAAAATTTGGTTTTCATTTGTGATTTAAAAAGGAAAGAACAAAAGTGTAATAAAAAATTAAATGAAACTCCAATTTGAATTTTGCCTATTTGATGCACATCGTATTCAATACACTTAAAGAAATATTTTGGAGGATTCAGCTATCACATTCAATGGCTCCAAAGTGAAATGATTTAAGACCCTTCTACAAATAGGAACATTTCGAATATTTTAAATTTCCATATACAGATGTAAATACATTGAATTCGAGTCAACAATCATAAAAACTTTTGTTTGCTAATTTTCAGTATTTTTAGTATTTTTTTTATGATATTACTCTTTTAAAAGTGTGACACCAACTCAATTTCTTTAAGTGTACGCAATTTGCATTTCATTTAGTTCTTTTTTCTCTTTGGTTATATTTATTTCGAATGAATTGTGAATGAACGATTGTAGATTATGGACGGTGATCTCAACTAGAATCATCCCTTGTGTATTCCACGCATACAATGCAGTCATTCAGAAGGAAACTTCAGTCATACACATAAACGTACTATATACATCAGGGATGGCAAAGTTGATACTATTGTATTTTACATTCAATATTAGTGAAGCATTTAGCGTGATCATATCGAGCCATTACCGCCAAAATAATGTATCCCACACCATAATCGATTGTTGTTTTTTTATCCAAATCGATAGTTCAACATCATTTAAAATTATTAAAATTAAATGTATTACATAAAACAATATTTACATTATAAATTTTAAAATAATGTCTTTATTCAAACTGATTTTATTTAAAAAAAACCTTCTCCTGTAAAATTTTGAGTTTGTGGGTTACATTTTTTCGGCGGTTATGGCTCGATATAGAGAATTGTTTTTTTCATTTGCTCCTGACTGGTGTCATACTAACATAACTTATTTTAATTTAGTATTGGTTGACAATTCATCACGGAGAAACCAAAACTACAACGACATTTTTAAATTATCCATCTACAAATTACATAATCTTGTTGGACACAAAATTTTCTATAGAAAATCATGTTGGACACAAAATTTTCTATAGAAAATCATGTTGGACAGAAAATTTTCTATTGAAAATCGTTTATGCAGCTCATACACGTTTCAATTCAATCGTCAATTGAGTCTTTCAATTGAATTAATTCTTGGCCACACACTTCTTCTTAAACTGAATTGAAAGATATGCATTCAACTGTCAAATTTATATTTTTTTACAACTACAAATTTAAAAATTAAAAACTTTAATGGCTGAAAAAGGAAAAATAATTGCATTTTAAAGTTGTCAGAGATGCTTCGCTCTATTTCCAAATATTTTTCTAGAAGCAACTCTCAAGCCTTTGCCTTTTTAATTTTATTTTTCTACTTCAGACTTTTTATTTTCCAAAGTGCTGGATTTTCCTCGAGCAATTGGAAAATTTCTCTCCAAGCATCGATGTTTGGCACCAATGTCATTTTTTTACTTTTTTATTTAAAATTCACTAAAATCAAAAAAGATTTTAAAAATAAACAACTTTTGCTTTGCAAAAGAAAACTACAAACCTAAATTTTGACAGCTAATCAAGAGACTCGAACACACACGGCACAATCGAATTGAAAGACTTGTTAGTCAACTAGAAAAAATCAAAATCTTTTGATTTTTCTTCAACCAACTAGTCAACTGCCAAACTAATCAAATGACCAAGCCATACACGCTTTGATTTGCACAACAACTGACTCAGTTGCCAATTGAATTGAAACGTGTATGGGCTGCTTTATAAATAAAATGTCTAAAATGATTTGTACTGTAGAAACTAAATTTCGTGCTCTGAAGGTGAATTTAATTTCCCATCGCTGATAAACCTATTAATAGTAGTACTACAAACATTATTATTATTATTATTATTTCTGATGATGGACATTTGTTGTTGCTGTTGGTGAACTTTTATTAATTTTTTTCCGCTGCGGCTGCTGTTGTTATTGTTATTTTTAATAATAACGAATATAAAAAACCTGTTTTGATTATTAT
The DNA here is from genome assembly GCA_916048285.2 of Bellardia pandia. Classification (NCBI taxonomy): domain Eukaryota; kingdom Metazoa; phylum Arthropoda; class Insecta; order Diptera; family Calliphoridae; genus Bellardia; species Bellardia pandia. The sequence goes on from OU696530.1 coordinate 42,618,738, forward strand.
CGTGTGCAGGATTAAACAGCAAAAACAACAAATTGCAGAATTTACTACGCATTTCAATTGTTATTGTTTTTCTTTCTCGTTCTCTTTTTTTGTTGTTGTTTATCTTTTACGAGTTAGGATGCCTATAGCATTTTTGTTGTAACGTTGGTCAAATTATAAAAATATATGTAACAAGAAAGAATTTATTGTCTCGAAGGTAGATTAATGAAATGTACAGCAAAACATAAACAAATGGTAAAAACTTTATTGCTATGATAAAAATTAATATAATTTTGTTATGAATTAGTACAATGTGCATGATTTATTAAAGTTCTTTTATAAGTAGGACATAATTTTGATGTTAAAAAGCAAATACACACTATTAAAATTAATGCATAATTTAATTAATTTCACTGTTAACAACAATTTAAGTAAAAAGTTGTTTAACAACTGCTGTTGTATTTTGTAGGTAGATTGTATGACACAACTATCTGATTGTGAGCACAATTTTAAATTTATTTCAACTCAAGCCCTTTAAAATGGCAAAAGTAAAATGTCAAAAAAGAATTTATATTTTCTTTTTTTAAATTTGTCAGTCAGTTTATGAATTGAGTGTTACCGTTTGAATGTTTTTTTTAACTTTAATTAGTATTTTTTTTTTGTTTGGATACATATTTATGTACATATTTACAATTTTAGTAACTTTCATACAAAAAATAGCACCAAGGGTAGAATTGGTATTCTTTGGTTAATTTTTTCATCATTTCGTTGTTACAAATTTGTTATGACTTTAGTATATAAATAAAACACAATTTTACGTAAAATAAAAAAAGATTTCAGATTTATATGTTTCATTTTAATGAAACGGTTAAACAAAATTCATTTTAAGTCCTAAATGAAGTCGGTAAAAATAATGGCACTTCAACTATTAGGTACCAATAAAAATTTATAAAATTTAACTTTTAAAATATTGGCATGGAGTTTACTAGATCTTCACACCTTTTGTTCGGTATATTGCTCCATGCCTCTTTTACTGCTGCCCATAGTAGCACGTTGCTGGTAGGTTTTGTTTCCCAAACGTGTTTTTTTACGTCAGCCCAAAGATTTTCTATGGGGTTTAAGTCTGGGGACTGAGCCGGCCACTCCATGACATTAATTTAATGTTCTGCAAACCATTGCTTAGCTTTTCGACTGGTGTGTTTTGGGTCGTTATCCTGTTGAAACACCCATAACAATGGCATCTCTTCTGAGACATATGGTAGCATTACATTTTCCAATATGTCAACGTAAACATGTTGATCCATTATTGTTTTGATCCAATAAATTGCACCCACTCCATAATATGAAAAGCACCCCCAAACCATAATACTGGAGGCCCCATGCTTTATGGCCCGAGAACCTTTCCCACCATATAAAATAAATTTGCTCTCATCAGTCCACAAAATGTTCTTCCATTTATTAACAGGCCAATGTTGATGCTCCTGTGCAAACTTTATTCGTTTGGTCACATGCCTTGCTGTTAGAAGCGGAACTTTTCTTGGACTACAGGCTTTCAAATTATGGTCTTTTTTTTAGTTCCGTTGCTGGTTTGAAAGGATCCTTTTTTGCTTTTACAAACCAATCATTTTACAAGTAAAGGGGACATTGCAGGTTTTCTTCCTCGAGTTTCAACTTTTTTTTGTATAAATAATTGCATTTCTAATTATTTTGTTTAAGCAAGTTGGGCGTAGGTTTTTCCTTCAGAAATTATTTTTTGAATAATTTTTCTTTTCTGCTCAGGGTAGTGCTTGCCACGACCCATTCTTATTGTTTTTTTAATATTTTTTTATCCTAAAATTTTATTAATTTTTTTTAAAAGCTGGTTTCTATACACTGAAATATTTGCTAAAAACGAAATTGAAAAAAAGATCTGCCTAAAACAACCAGAAGTGCTATTTTGTTACCGTTAAATTTTATGTGTTACTCTTAAATTTAAAGAGAAATAATCATTATCTCAGAGAGAGTACAATATATACTATATACAGAATTACCAAAAAAATACCGGCACTGTACATTAGGGTTCGGCTTATTTGTATTAAGGCAAAAAAAAGTGTTGTAACTATGGGTCTTAGGGTTTTAAAATGTTCCTTTTGGTATAAAACAATGAAGTGTAAAGTTTTAGCCCGATCGAATAATATTTAGAGTTGGCGACTTGAGCTTATACTTTTATTTATGTTTTTTTTGGCGAAGATTAGCTTTATGCAAGATATTAGGGTTTTGCACATAATAAAGGAAATTATATTTTACAATAATTATATAACTTTTATTGAAAATAAATATATATAGTATATGTATTTTATACTATATATAAAATATGTAAAGCATAACTTAAAAAATCAATTAGTTAAGGACTTTTTAGTATTAAACGGAAATTTGCTGGTATATTCTTTTACGACTTGCAACAAACTTTGAAATTCATTTTCTTTTATCGTTAGGTTTTTATTATAATCTTGCATGAGCTTCACACCACGCTCTGCCGTGTCATTAACTACTTTAAGTTTATTTAATTATTTTTGGCTGTCCCTAATACTCCTGTCCTGGTTTGTTCTCGAAGCCGTTGCAATGTTCTTGTATTTAGTGCATATTCCTTGACATCAAAACCTACAGCTTTTGCAATTGCAGACATCAAATGCATAGCAGCATTGTTGGTGATTTTCCATTTGTCCAGAGAAGATAGCACACGCGGGGTGAACAAATTTTTCCTTCCTCTTTTCATTGAAGACGAAGCTGCATCTGCATTCGCAATTTTCATTTCCTCTAAAATCAATAACGGTGAATCGGCCTCATTCTCACTCCCAGATGATGATACAAGCCCTGCTATGAACGACGGTTGGACTAAATTACGATTACAAAAAGACATATGTTTCCTACCTTCAATACTGGAAGATGCAATTTCAGCAACGCGCTCTGCCTCTCTTCGCTTTCGAGCAATTCACGTTCTGCCTTCCGTTTTTCTCTTTTAGTTGATACTGAATCTACTCAGTAGATTCTACTGCAACTAATGGCCTGGCCGTCCATCCTATCGCTGCATTTCAAGAAATCCTTTATCTTCTTTAATTGACATCATCGTCATAGCAACTGCGTGCGCGATATCGAACAGATTATTTAAATTAGTAACAAAAGCCCTTTCAATTGCTCTGAAAGACTATTTTGATTTATTTCTATTTTTCAGGAGAACTTTCCATTCCTTGAATAGTTTCCCTAGTTTTGTAATGCAATGGTATTCTTGAAGAATAGGAATTCGCGCCTTTGACCAAAACACTGAAGCTTCTTTAATGGTCAGTGCTGCACTTTCGCGTATAGTTAATCCCACTTTATTATGATTGTAGAAAAATACACACAATACTTGTTGTATGGAAGGCAACTTGGCCTAGTCATGGCCAATTAAAAAAATATTGTTGCTTGAACTTAAATTGACCATATTCATCTTGTTGCTTGATCAGAATTATATGTATATCAAGCGTCATCTAGCTTGCCAGATTGTTTCAGTTTTGTTGGCTACTCTGAATGATGACAGCGGTTGCTTATTTATAAGCGGACTTATATACTATACTACTCAATAGCTTACTACAATAGCTTACTACACGTTTTTACCGATTTTAACACTTTATAGAGTTTTTGCTGAAAAATACCTGAAATTAGAATTTCATCTCAAGTCGCCACCTCTAAAGATAGTCAGATCAAGCTGAAATTTTACATTTTTTTCTTTTAAACCAAAACAAACATTTTTGGTACCTGAGACTTTTAGCAACGTCACTTTTATAAATAAGCCGAACCCTACTGTACATACATATGTAAAAATGTCGCAGGTGTTGTACAAAATATTTATGTATATAGAAATTACCTACAACATTTATAAAACAACATATATTCGAAAATTCAGACGACGTACTCCTATGGCTCTGTTATAAATTGAACAAATATTTTTTTTTAATTCCTACAAAAATCATTATTTACGAATGTTAGTATGGCACATGTAAAACATATACAGCATTATGCAAAACAACTTAAAACCGTCTGGTAAACCTCTTTTGTCTTGTAAAACGATGATAAAATAAAACTAAAAAAATAATTGAAAGCAGCTGTATACCTACTTTAAAGTAACGTTAAATTATTTTATTATTTTAACAAAAAAAGTTTTGTGAATTTTTATGTGGACTTTTACAAAAAAAAAAAAAAAATGGATACATGGATATATTTTATAATGTCAAAATTAAAGTTTTGTAAAAATGAAGACACTATAGTTTAAATTGTTTGAATTTTTTATATAAAAAGGTTTAATTCGGTTTTAGTGACATTTTCAAATAACTTCCAAAATTGTATCGCTGGTGAAGTTTGAAATTCTGAGTAAAAAAAAAGTAGGCTGGGCTCCAAAGTTTGTAATATGTTTAGCTATATCTTAAAAACTGTTCTTCTTTCTTAGACGATATATATAAATTAAATGATAGGTAAGTATTTTAAAGACTTTTCCGATAATATATAACATGACATACTTATATGAAACATTTGGTCCAATATTTTTTAACAAAAACAAAAAATCCGGGACAAATATCTATATGAGCAAGTATATAAAATACAAAATTTACAAAATTAAAAAAGTAAAGCTTTAATTAAAGGTATAATATGACCGTATAGGTAGTATAGATCCGGCCACAGTAAAGCAAGATGATAGATAGATGGGAAGATATTTGTATGGGGGTTGTCAGAAATCATGGACCGATTTTTACTACTTTCTTCACACTTTCTTCTTTTATCATAAAAATAACGTGCACAAAATTTCATAGCAATATCTGCAATATATTTGAACAGGTTGTGAGAAAAATATTTAAAAATATCAAGTTTTTATAGAGGTTTTTCTACTATACCGATTTTACTGATTTCCTATACCAAAATGTTTAGGAGAATTATAAACGGGTTTTTATAAACCCTGTTGATTTTGGTTGTGTCTTTTGGACGTGATAATGTTTTACACAGACAGACAGACAGACAGACATAGCTAAATCGACTTAGAAGTCCGTCTGGGTCTCAGACGAATATTTCTCAGTGTTACACACGGAATGACAAACTTATATATACCCTCATTCACCACTTATGGTGGTGGAGGGTATAATACCGCAGTTTTAGGTTAAACACCCAATTAAATTTTTTTATATTCATAAAATTTGTTTATTATATTTTAAAAATGCTGCATATTTAAATAGAATTGGTGGAATTTAAGAAATCTTAAATATATAAAATTTAACAAAAAGTTTCTTTGTAAGCATATTTTTTTGGAATTTGTAAAAATAAATTAAATCTAGCAATTCACAAAAACAAAAAAAAAAAAAAAAGTATAAAAGGAAATATGCATTATAAAATATATATATAATGTATATGACTATAAGGAATTTAATAATATAATAAATATAATTACCTTTATGTATATTAGAATATTTCAAAATCTTAGATATCTGGGATGGTAAACTTTGGGAACCCACAGTGGTGATCCTGAGGGTTCTCTTGGAGCTGTCAAAAAAAGTTACACTCGAATACTCTTCTACTACAACTGTGCGCTTTGAATTTTATGTCGATCGACTTAGTGACAGATTTATTTTCACAATATACATGTTTTAATTTTCCCCACTGTATTAGAAACAATAATTTGTTTAACTTATGATTTCGGGAAGGGAAAAGATGGAGTATGTCATATTCGCAGAATATGTGTGTACTCTTTCACAATATTGTAAATTAATATATATATCATTACAATTCAATCATAAATTCCTTACGTAAGATTCAGCATCAATTTATATTCCGAAAAATATAAATAAAATCCATCTCTTTATTAAATAGAATTTTATGTGTTTGTTGTCATTAGTAACTACAACAGCACAGGATACTCCAGCTCACACAAACAAATACAAATTACAAGGAAACCATAGAAACCAATAAAACGTAATGAAATCCAGCAAGTACGAGTAAGAGAGAGAGTTGAATGTACATGCTACACACATACATACACTCAGACAGCATCATGTTGCAACATCAATTTATCAAATGCATTGTTGTTTTGTATTCAAAAAGCAATTTCTTAAAATGTACAGGTGGTTTTACAAGGATATACTACATGTGTACATACATATGTACTTCAACATGGTAAATATGTATTTAAGTTGCCATGGATTATATCGTACATAATGTGTATTATAAATCTCTGGTTTATACTCATAGTACTACACATTTGTGGCAGTAGCAGGAGTAGTAGGACTACAAGGAGTGCAATTGTATACGCTGTTGCAAAAGAATGAGTTGTGCAAGTACTTGGCTACATGTTGCCAAGGAATCAACATGATTTATTATTAGTAAACAGATAATGGAAATGGTACAACTACAATTAAATATTTCGTATCTATTTTTTGGTATTTTAGTTACATATTGTTAAAAGTTTCTCGTTATTACTAAATTTCATATTTATTGTCTATCGTAATTTATCTATATTTTTTAAAGCAAATATTTTTCAAAATTTTTTTAATTGCTTTAATATTGTTTTATGCTTTAAAAACTTTTTAATATTAAATATTATTTCTAGTTTCTTCGAAGAAAAGTATACAAACCAAAAATACCACAAAATAGCTGTTTGAAATTAAAGTTAAACCCTTAAAACGCAACTTGTATGCAAGTGAATACCCAGCAAACACAAAGTCAAACGTTTAAAAAATTTAAAATTTTTTGTATTTTATATTAAATGCAAACTCTAAACTTCGCCTAAGTTTGAGGGAAATAGAGCCCGGTTGTTGAGAAATTACTTAAATTCAATTTTAAATTTTAGCTGCAATATAAATGTTCGCTGGGTTTTTCGTGTGTAGATTTTAATATAAAACGTTATACAAGTATACGTTGCAAAACTTTTGAACATTAGATAAAAAGCAATCGAGATAAACAAATATATTTTTTATATATTGTAAAATACTGAGCGATTTCAGCAAGATCTATACAGTATATTTTTAATTGTCTGGATATGTCAACAAGCAAGATTGCCGCATTTGGAATTCTGAAAAAAATCAATTGCCTTTGCATGATGAACGTTGGTCTGTATGGTGCGCTATGTGGTACGGAGGCGTTAGGAAATGTTATGAAGGTGAAACAAGTTTCAGCAGCAAATTCTAAATGTTTGTTCGATTTTAAACCGATTTGACATACATATATATTTTGCTTTATTTACATTTATCTGAGTATTTACGACCCTGAAAGTGGTCGTTTGTTTTTTTAAGGCAAAATATTGTGAGTAAATTTTTAAATATATGCATGCATACATACATATGTATTTAACTACTATATATAAATTTGAAGGGCTCACGAAAGTAATATATATAATAATATATATATAGTAATTATTTAATATATATAATTAACGATTAAACAATGGAAATGCTACTGCGATATATAGTTCCGCATATTATTGACAATTACAGCCACATACCTCTCTTTGGCAGGGTTTGCACAATTTTGATTGTGAGTGGACGAAATGGGATACAATAATCTTGTCTTTTAAATAGTATTTTTGCGATATTCAATGATGCTCCAATAATAACGAGGGTGTGGACTAGGACTTTCATAATGTACAGACAGCGTGTTTTTAAGAATTCTGGATCAGTTTAGTGTGGAGAAATCGATCATCAGAAGGACTGAGTAATTGATCCTTAAATGCTTGAAATATCTTAACGTCAGACGCGGAATTCGATCGATTGTTTAGAGTCTCACTTTCATGATGCAGGTTTATAAGTAGTACTGGACTGTAGAGAATACTACTTGCAGGAGTCCAAGGGCGGTATGTTAGAATGGTCATCAACCAACATGCCGCTGCAACTGCGTGCTCTGGTATCGTTGTTTACTTATCACAATGAGGAAAAGAAGGAAGTGGTTATATACCATCTCCGCCATTGTCCAGATTTATTACATCTAAGACTCGAAATGCTATTCAAAATACTTTGAACTTTTCTCTTTAGGTACCACAACGCGTATTTGGAAGACTCAACTAACAGAATATTACATAGATTCAAATTGAATCCAGTACCTAAATATGTTGATATTTAAAAAATGTTTAGTTAAATTACAAAGTTTTGCCTTTGAAGTTTAAAAATTACAATAGAAACCCTTTTTATATAAAGAGCAAGCGATTTATGAAACTGATACAGGCGCGATGGAAAAAGAACCAAATTGGAATGCTTCCATAGCCTGTATTAGATCAGATTATAATATAATCCTGAGATGTTATCCCATAATATCTACAGCACCAGTAAAATTTACGTCAGAGGGGCGTATAGTCTTAATTCATTAACTTTATAATGTAATCCCAGTTAAAAAACGAGTTTTGTTTTGCATGTTTAAAATAATTGAGGAGATTTTTTATATTTATAAATGACAAATCAAAGATATCAGTCTATAAATGGAGAATATACTAATTAGATACTCTTGAGATAGAATTGCACAATTGCACTAGATATTTAAATAGCTTGAGCATCTATTAAGAAACCGCACTCCCTTTCGATATATCTAAAAAGAATTTTAATGGTAGGAGAGGGGTTCTGGACATTTGATTTATAAATTGTTTGATAAATGAAGAGCATTATACCATAATTGGATACCCTTTGATGCAGGATAGTACCAAAATACATGTAAATAGTTTACGAAACCTTAAAGGAATAACTTCATTGTGGAGTTTCTAGAAAGCTTCTGATAACACCAAAAAAACTTAACGAATTTCTGGTCAGCGGGCACTCCATTGCAATCTATCTTAGAAGGATTGATGCCGCCTGTTCAGAATCTTAAGCTGAATCCTTGGATATTCACCTCCCGGAAGAGGATGACAATGAATTGCTTGTAATATTACATTCCAATACTCAATAAACATAATCTAACAGAATAGAATTTAAAAACATATTTTTTGTCCTATGATCTTGTTAAGCAATGAACTAAACTTTATTTTCGTGGGGTAATCAAAGAAATATTTATTCGTGAGCTGGTCTATTATACATACAATTACCATAAATCTTAAAAAAGCTTATGTAGTAAAACTATTGTATCTGTGTTTCCTGAAAGAAAAAAGTTTTATATATTTTTATTTAAACTCTTGCATAAATTGTGTTATATAAAAAATAAAAAAAGAATAAAATAACACTGTATGATTAAAAATCCAAAATCTAAAAATAATCCTATAGAACTTCCAAGCAAGTAAATAAAAAGTTGAATTTACCAGAAGTGCTGAACAATAACGCAAGAAGTAGTAAATTAAACATCCTTTCGCAAAAAATATAAAAATAAAAGTATTTTAAAGCCTTTGAAGTTTTGTGGCATAATAATAGCTAAATGGTATAAAAAACAAACTATATTTGCCACATCAATAATAACAACGTACTTCTTACGATATCCATTCGCATATGGGTCATTTGAAAAATCGAACAATTTCCTACGAATAATTATTCAAAGAATTTCAAAATTACCATTTACGAATAACGAATAATTTGTTATTAAGAATAATCGAATAAAACGAATTAATAAGTATTAATAAGTTTATATTCTGTTTAAAAATTTTAATAAATTTGATAATTAAAGAATGCATAATTTAATACTATTCCGTTTAGATTTAATTTACAAATAATAAAAAGTTAAAAATTTTTTTCTATGATAATATTTCGAATTTCAGGAGCCTAAACATTTGTCTAGTACATTTGATCTGTACAAAGTTTCTAGGTGTGATTAGACTTGAGGTAAAATTTGTTTGGATACGTGCAGAAATCAAACATTTATGACCGATAAAAAGAAATCAAACATTTCTGTTTATTCCGGGAGGAAATTTGTATGGGTGCTAGGTAAAATAATGATCCAATTGTAACCAAAATCAATACCAATCGTCCTTGTGCCGTACCATAATGGACTATAAGCGAAGCTTTACGGCAACTAATTCCGGTTCTGTCAAGACTTGCACAAAGCTGGTGCTTTTTTGAGAAAGTTGGAATTTCTCTATAAACCAATTTTTTTTGTTGGTTCATAGATTCATAGATATCCTCGTTCTCCAAAAATTCCGATTTGGTTTTGAGAATTCTGTCCGATTGAAAGGTTGAGCTTTTTTCGAACAAGCTTCTCATGTCGTGCTAGAAGATTACAAAGCAAACAATTTTAAATTTGAACATTTATATTTATCGGGTACAAACAAACCTTAAAAATGGGGTAACTGTTTAATGGTAATAGCAAATTCAAACATCATTTCCTCTAAATTATTTATAATTAATAGATCTTTCAAACTGTATAATTAGTTTTTTCATTTTCATATAAATTTTAGAAGTTATAAAGCGTTATTTCCGAAATTTATGGAAAAATTATAATGTAGGGTCCCTAAATGAGAAAATTCATTATCAAAATTTACCCCGTGGTTTACGATGTCGAACGATAACGTTCGCTTAGATAAGACTTAAGGCACAAACTTTTAATCGTATCTATTTTTTACTCCATCCATCAAGCAAAGACTATCGTGGACAAAGTTATGAAGAAACGTCAAAAAAACTGCCGGCAAAGCCGATTTTTTTAAAAAATTAGACTTGTGCCACCTTAAAACCTTTTTCGAAAAATCTGAAAAAAATTTCAAAAATACTTTACCCTGTAAGCTTGCAAATTATGCTTGAGTTCCCATGAAAATAAAAAAAAATTTTGGGGACAACCTAATGTACATTATATTGAAGTTAATTTATATTTGGATAATCATACATAAAGGAAGAGCATGTTGTTGGTTTTATTATTATTGAATTTTTCTTCCTTAACTTCAGACATCTTTCGCTACATCACCACACAGTGGGACAAAATCGAAATTTTAGAAAAAAATCTGTGTGGTCCGATTGAAATAAAATATGACATGGTTGAAGCCAAGGAGTATTCGTATTCAAGTTTTCAAGAAAACTTCTAGTATCAAATCTGTAGGGGCTTAAAAAAGGCACCTTTGACATGTCATTTGTTTAAACGCGACTTATGTATATGCTTTCGTTTTATTTTAAAATAAAACCAGATATTCTTTAGAACAACTGTCTTTTATTAAATCAATCTTAAGACTAAAAATTAAAACATAAAAAATACAAAACTATTCCACCAAATGTGAGAATCTAGAAAATGTAACTTTAAACTTATATTTAATTAAAAGTAAGCAACATAAACATTAATATGTAAATGCTTACGTTGCTGTTTGGCAATGTGTGGAAACGTAATTGGAAGCTAATACTCCGCTACACTTAGCCAGCCAATAATGGTTGTTTAGGGATGGATGTGTAAATCAAGTGCACTTTTTTGTTTTATAAAATTTTTATACCTTCTGGAAGTCTTTGGTTAGATTTTCAAAAAACGTGCTTGCGTGTGCTATTTATCTTTCTATTGATGAGTAAACTTCGGTCCAGTTTTTTTTTAAATTTTTGACCGATTTTCCAATTTATTTTATTTATTAAACAATTAAATTTGTCAAATTTGAAAGTTGAAAAAATAATTGATTTTTGATTTTTTTTTCACAAAACAATGCCTTAATTCTTTTGCTATTAGGATTTCATGTGCCATTTATAACAGGCGTATCTTTTGAATGTGATTTTTATGTTTAGTAACTTATATGTCATTTTGGTCATTAATTATAACTTAGTTATTGAACATTAAATAAGTTAGAGTGCAATATTCAGCTGTGCCGAATCTTAATATAATAAATAAAAAAACTACACTGGGTTTAGGACTAGAATATTCTTATTATGTGTTTTTTATTCAGTCTTAGTGCAAATTTTTTTAATATTTGATAGGTTGTTTGAAAGACAATATTACGAACAACAGAATTTATTTGAAATGTTTTGACATTTTATCTAATTTTAATTTAATAATTGGTGTAATTACCTACTTACCATAATTTGAGTGTAATTTAACAATTTATAAAATTAAAAAAAAAACATTTTTCCATATTCTTACAAGTTAAGCAACAGATTATAAAGAAGTAAGGGTAAGATTATAAGGTGAGGGTACCTTTGGTTGAATTTGATCTCAATAACTTTATTTACAAGAGATTTTATGGGTGGCATAGTAGAAGTGGACAAATTATGGACTGATAGCTTTTAAATCCACTAATGTGAACCACTATGATTTCTATGTGTTTAAGGCTTATTTCAGTTGAATTTCATCTCAATAACGTTATTTACAAGAGTTGTATGGTTGGTTTGTATGCTCTGAAGTGGACTTAATTCGGGAGAATTTGACAATTATTGACTGACAGCTATAAAATCCAGTAGCATTATTATCGTATAACTAATGATATGAATATGATTTTTGGATTAAAATTTCTGATCTGTATCGATATTAATTAGACATTTTTGTGGGTTAAATTGATTTTCGGAAATTGTCTTTATACGGCAGCTAAGACAAATCATGGGCAGATTTTCTTAAATTTCGGAACATCTGAGGTTATCTCACGTCGAATTTTATTATAATAATGGTATATGAATAAATATGATACATACTAGTATTAACGTGAATTTCGGAAGTGGACCTAATATGATTGATATAGTCAAATATGGACCGATATTCTCAAAAACCAGCAATTTGATTTTGGCATAGATGTAAATGCTCCGTGTAAAATTTTGGATTCATACCGTTATTTATTTATGATTATTGAAGTGATTTTTGGAAAAGAGCTTTATATGGGGGATATGGTCAAATATGAACACGAACAAAAGATCGTTTTGCGATTTCTTTCTACATGAAACTTAATTTTGCTATATATGTATTTTTATTAGAAATATATAGGCATTTATGTATCATTGGGTAATATTTCGGTAAGATATGTGTATGAGAACTATGATAAATCATAAAGCAATTCATAATATTTTCGTCACAGTTGCTCCCTTTATCATAGAAATAAAGAGTACAAAATTTTATGGCATTATTTGCAATATATTTAAAAAAATTGTTAAAAAATTAACAGAAATATCTTATTTATTATAGAGGTTGCCTCACATTTTGGTGCAAAACTCTGGTTCGAGTATACCGATTTTGCTGATTTTCAATACCAAACTTTCCTACGGAATAAGAAATATTTTTCTGGAAATGTTGTTAAGTTGTGTATTTTGAGAGTGTTTTACAAAGCCGGACAAACGGACATAGCTCAATCGACTTAGAATTTCATAAGGATCAATAATATACACCCTCTGTCTCAGATGAATATTATCAAAGTTTCACACAAAATGACAAACGTAATATACACTTATTCACAACTTGTTCCATCGGTTTTAAAGTGCAATAGATGTTTTGTGCTAAGGGAATGCGAGGTGCTAAGGGAATGTGAGTTATTTGTTGGGACCAAAAACGATCCTTTCTAATATGAGCAGCTGAAATCTGGTCAGACTAGAACAGCGATAGGTTCCGAATGGACAGTGAATGCAACTGATTCGTTTAAAGCAAGCATTGGCTTAAAAACGCTCAGACATGAAAGCTTAATTCTTCAACATGACAACGCTCTGACACAATAATTGTTAAAAAACTATTTAGAAAGTAGTAAATTAGTTTTACCTCACCCAACTTACAGTCGAGGGCTGGCCCCGTCCGATTTTTATTTATTTCGATTGATGCAGAACGTGTTCTCTGGGATACGCTTCAGAACATGGTATTCGAAATTGGCTGGATTTGTTCTTGACCTCAAATTATGAGCATTTGTTTTGTTGCGGAATCCTTATGTGGCCAAAAAGATGGGAAAAGATCATAGCTAGTAATTGGCAATACTTTGAATACCGAATTTTTAAGTTATACACCCAACATTAAACAAATTTCTTTAAGAATATATAACAAATTTATATTTTTCTTTAAAGACAATATTTTGATACAAAAAACATATGTATCCAATTTTAAAAATATGTTGTCTCTACGCCGTTCCATGTAAAAATGTCAAAATAAATTCATAAGTTTTGATTACAAAACGGAAAGAAAGTTTTTTACCAGCCACGAAAGAAATGAGGACCTTAAAAGCAAAATTTAAAAAAAAATTCCATTTTTGAGATTGTTTAATTTTGTTAAATTTGTTCAGAATTCATTAGTTTGAATGACAAATCTACGAAAAGAATAAGATTTTATTACATGTCAAGGGTGCCCTATTTTGAGCCCCCACAGCTCTGCTCCTTGATGGCTAGAGCAATCCATTTACAAACCCTACATTCTAGTATCTCTTGGCTACGCCAATATAAAATTTGACAAATTTATTACCAAAAAAAGTTCGATTCTGCCCCACTGTGCACCATTCGAAATAATTCCTAGCAAGGGTGTTATTACAAGGTATTTATATGCAAATTTTCATTAAATTCGATTATTTAACAAACAAATATTTGAGATTACATTGAATTATTTGTTCAAGTATACTTAGCTATCAAAAAAAAAAATTAAGAAGTAAAGCAGCATATTCAGATATATTTACTTACAAGGATACATATACCCAATTATGTGTGTGTATATTTATATGTGTAATTACACATATTTGTATATACATATGTATGAAGTATTTGTATGAACATATTGTACATAAGATAATATTTAAGGAAAAATATGTTTTAATAAAGAGTCTTATATTATTATTCATTTAGATTTAATAATACCAAGTGGTTTTGATCGCAAACAAACAAATGAACGAATAATATTGGCTACACAAAATACACAAACAAACAAAAATTTTCTTATAGTTCAAAAACATGTTATTGAATAAAAGAAGCAAAGTTAAATGAAAGCCAATTAATTTAAAGATAAAATATTTCGACATAATTAAACAAATATCATTACTAAAAATTTTCTATTGTTTGTCGCAAATTAAGCAACTTGAAGACATGTTGAGAATATTTCATGCTTTTAGAGTCTTAATTATTTGTTTACGAAAATGTTTAATGAAATTAAATTAGATTTATTGAATAGATACAATTATATTTGCTTGAAAAGCAAATAACTATTGATAAGTGAAGGATGTTATTATATTTAAAACAAGTACGAACGGCATGAAATAGTACGTCTGTATTTAATTAATACTATCTCTGTTTGTAGCAATAATGTTAAAATTCTTTTTTATTGAAATTCGAAGCACATAACCCATTTTCAGATACTAAAATATTGTTCACATAAAATCCAACCACACTACAGAAAAAGAAAAGCTTTCGTTGGTTCAGTGATTCGTATTCTAAAATTGAACATGGTCAAAAATGCTTAAGCCTGGGGCCAAATTACCGCAATCGTGATCGAACGAGCTATCGTATCGAAAACTGATTTCGATATCGAAATTATGATAAAATGTACTAAATTTCTTGCTCGATATCGGATGCCATAATCTTAAATAAGAAAACTACGATAAATTTTACTCGATATCGATTGTGGTAATTTGGCCCCTGCAAAAAGTATTGTAAAAAAAATCTTTAAATTATCTGCATACTTTAATATCGATATATTAAAAGGCAATAACAAACTCATCATCATTCAAGCTATAAGGGTAAAATACTTTTTAATACTTTTTTTTGGTACGAAATCAAAAGTGATTTCTTCGTAATATGACTTAAAGTATCTGAAAAAAATTTATACAGTGGGAAGCATAAACGAATACATGTTTGTGCCTTGTGCATTTTTATTGCATACAAATAAAACTAATAAAGAAAATTTATCACTTTTTTACGTCAATAATTTGCTCGATATAAACAATTAGTACCAAAAAAAAAAAAAACTTGCATATACTCAAATTTAAAGCCATGTGTCTTTTGAAATGTTTGCACAAAAATATCAAAGCATTCGTTTGATATGAAATTAACTGCGTGTGGTAAACACTTTTTGCAAATTATACAACACAAATAAAAATTATAAAAAACAGGTTAGAGTTTATATTCGGCTTTGGCGATTCTTATATACCTATATATATATCATATATATTTGAAATAAATTTGTGTAACATTTTGTATCGATAATGATGTGGGATCTATTACGTGCTATGTGACGATCTTTATAAAATATTTTACTGCATTTGAGTCTTATGATGAATTTTATATCTCAATAACAATATTTTCATCACCAAAACGATAAGTTTTAGAGTTTTTTTTTTGTCTAATATTCCAGTTCTTTTTGGAAATGGACCTTATATGGAAATTGTAGCCAATTACCTTTACCAAATCTAATACATAGTAAAATTTTTACTTACATAAAACTGATCGGTGAAAAATTTCGGCTCGAAAAGATATTTACGTAGTATAATGTGTTTTTCGGAAGTGGTATCAGTGACCAATAAATAAAAAATTAAAAATGAGAAAAACGCCCACTGATATTGAAAATAATGTGATAAATTTGCTGCAAAATAATTATTCATGCCGTAAAATTGCTGAAAAAATAAATTTAAGTAAATCCACAGTAAATGATATAAAAAAACGGCTTGCAATAATAACCAAGGGGTTCGATCAAGACTGCTTTCTGATGAACGTTTGGCAGATTGAATGCTTGCTGCACAATAAGGACATCAGGACCAACAAGAATTGGACAATAGATGATTGGAAACGGGTCATTTGGAGCGAGGACAAGAAAGTCAGCCGATACCAGTCTGATGGAAAATAATACAATTGGCATTGGGCGCATGAGCGCATTAAAAAGCACCATCCTTAATGCAAAACTTCCGGACAGTTTTGCTTCCCACTGTAGGTAGCTTAAACTAAGTATGCCAATTCCGCTATCCCCAATCCCGCAATTTAAAAGCCAAGTCCCGTTTGCCATCCCAGGTTTAAACTGTTTAACTTTTTCTTTAACTTACAAAATTGAGAAAAGTTTTATGTATTTATAGTTATGCAACGTAGGGTATTTATGTGAACATAATGATTATCAAGTATATTAAATATTGTTGGATTGTATTATTTTTTGTTCAACTTGAATAATTTACTTTAAATATTTGTACTTTGTATTTCTAAATCAATTTATGTCTTTAGGAATATGTTATTGTTTGTCATAATTTTTCAATTTGGGTTTTACTTTTTATTAAAACATCGAACAATAAACACCTATTATAAAAAGTCAAGCTAGTGTTATTAACAAATATTGTGTTCGATTTTAGGCTAAGACGAATTTAGTATGCACTTAAAATCGTGGATTTTTATATAAAATTAAAGTTGGTTTATAGCTGATGCCAGCTTAATATCAAACTAAAATTATATAATTTGGTTGCTGTTACAAAATATTGTCATTTTGTATTTGTGAAGCTCATATAAATTACTAGTTTACAGATATTACAATAAATATGGGTTCAATAAATAAAAAAAACTTTCTCCATATAATAATATCATAGAGCCAAGAAAATTTAATATGACATTCACAATTAAACACTGCTTGGGGAATTAATAAACAAAAGGAAAATATATACTTTTTAAATGCGTTTTAAAAAAATTAAGATTAAAATTATAAAATAAAAAATATATTAAACTTTCCCATACTTTACATAAGCTTTTTATTATTTATGTTTAAAAAACATAATGATACTAAGATGTATGGTAAATATTTGTTTTCACTTTTCTTCAATATTCAATTAAAGGCATATTGGATTGTTATGAAACAAAGTTATAAAAATATAAAACCCTGCGAAAGCAACAACATCAGCAACAAAAAAAAAAAAAAAAAAAAACAAACTTGTTAAGTATAATATTAATATAGGAGAAAAAGTGCTGGTCCCAGAAGTACTCTTCAGAGTCCAATATTTGTTTTTTTGTTTCTATTTTGTAACACTCCTTTGAAATTTTCTTAACTACGTTGTTGTGGCAACAGAGTGAGAGGTGATAAGTTATACGATTTTTTAAACTAAGTCCTGTTTCACACTCATCAGTTCTGACTGTCAAGTCAAGTATTTTTCAATGAGAAAGAAAGAGAAAATTATCTTTTATCTTTTTCCTTTTTTTTTGCCTACTAAAAAAATTCCCCCATATTCCCTAAAAATATGTATATAAAAACTAAATTCAAGTACTTGTTAGACCTCTTTCACACTCAGCAGTTCTGACTCGTCAAGTCAAGTATTTTTCAATGAAAGGGAAAAAGATAAAAGATAATTTTCTCTTTCTTTCTCATTGAAAAATACTTGACTAGACGAGTCAGAACTGCTGAGTGTGAAAGAGGTCTAACAAGTACTTGCATTTAGTTTTTATATACATATATTTAGGGAATGTGGGGGAATTTTTTTAAAAGGCTGACGGATTCACATATAACTTCTATTGACTCTGAGTTTTTGAAATAACATACACACAGAGAAAAAATATAGTTGCACATGTTTACCACAACAATGTCAACATTTTTACAAGTTTTTCAATAATGTTATGGTCACTGTAATTATTTATATGATTGCGGTAATCATAAAATGGTTAGGTTTCGACTCAATCATGTTGCAATCATGTTTATGATGAATAAATTTATCATAATTAGTTGCTCTTTGATTGTGATAGAGAGCAACATATTATGATATAATCTTTCATCATAAAACTGATCACCATAAACATTACATAATTGCTATAATCATATATATGATTACTATAATCATGTGAATGGTAACTGCGCCGCAGTGGTGCAGAGGGTGAGAACGTAAAGAATTCTGATGAGAGAAAGTGGTGTTTCTCGAAACATATGTAAATTCAACTAACAACCCAGGTTCGAATCCTAAGCCAAGAAAATTTACCTTAAGTAAAAATAATTTAATGAAAAATTAAATTTAATGAACTCGAGCCGAAATAAAAGAAATACCAATGATTTAAAATTAACAGTTCAAAATAAAAATAATAATTGATTTTAAAAGAATGTTAAAAAATGTTCAAATAGTTGTGATAAACATGCACAACTATATTTTTTCTCTGCGTGTACAGAAAATGTTTAAACTGCCATGGGAGAGATAAAAGTGAAGCATTTCAGGAGACAACAACGCGTTTTTCTAGTTGAACAATTTTTTAATTATAATCCAAGTGTGGCTTTTCTATCTTAACCCTCTTACTATGTTAGAAAAAAAATACACATGTTATGTCCGGGTCATATTTTGACCCCACATTTTTTTTATTGAGAAACTTCAAATTTGTACATTTCAAAAATATTTTTAAGGCTTGTGATCAATGGAATATATCGTCGTTAGAGTGATTGTGTGTCGGTGTGACGGACAAATACGTTTTTTTTTGCAAGTTATGCAATGTTAAATACGATTTGGGTCATCAAAAGACCCTAAACGTAGTAGCAGGGTTAATGGCTATGTTAGTCGTCAAAATTTGCGCATTTGCAGTTGAAAGAACCTACAAGTGATTGCCGATTTGTTATTCGACAGCCAAGGTTTGCAGGTATCATTGGACCATAATAGTGTTTGATATCGCGCAATGATAATGAATTATTTTCTACCTAAATTGGATGATAATGATGTGGACCATAAAGTTTCTGTATATGGCCCCTGAAACAGTTCCATTCAGATATTTTCTGTCTTGTTTTGGTGATCAGAATTGGCTACCTTTATCATGTGATTTAAGACAAGGGGATTCATTTTTATGGAATTTCCATTATATTTACGAAACAAAAAAGCGTTCTTTACAATCCCAAAGTTTCTCTTTCACCCAGACTTTCAACTTGTCGTTTAGGATTACTAAATGACAGTTTTATCACACAGAGCATTCAAACTGACAAGCTTTGCGTCAGTTTTCTTTAAAATTACTACAAAATCATGAATTACTTTTACACTAGTGTTTTGTTTGAGTTATTAACTTACACACTGTACATTCCGTACATTCATCCATCACATAACCAACAAATTTTTATTATATTTTTCTATTTTGTTTTCCTTTGTTATTTTTAAACATCTCTTCAGAATGAAGCCATTATATGAATACCAAGATGTTGCTGGAGGAGTGGCGAGGAAGGAGGCTGTGCTGTATACGACAATAGATATTGCCAGGGATGAGTTATATTTATGGTTTGGATTTTGTTGGAATATTTGGCATTTTTTTCATTGGTTACACACTAGAGAGTTTTTAATAAAATAAGCATAAGTACCCTTATAATATTTTTGGAAATTTTCAGAGTTTTTATATAAGTGTTAATGTGTAAAGTCTGTGTGTTTTATAGTATACAACTGTCTGTCTGTCCGTTCGCTCACACCTCTTTAAGCCTTTTCGTTTTTGTAATGTATTGTATTGCTGCGTGAAAATTTGTTACATTTGAGAAAAAGTTACGCCAACATGTTACAAAACAATAATGTGAGTCAATTTTCGTATAATTTATGAATATTGAAATATTGATTTCAATACACGTACTATCATTTGCTTACATACAAAACAGTTTTAAAGTTTTGTAACAATACATTTGGGGTTTATGTACATACGTATATAAGAGTAGGCAATATTACTTTCAAAAGACGGTATGTTGAAAAACTTTGAAGAATGTTTGAACATGTAAATTGAAACAATATTAAAAGTTATTGAAATTAAGCGTTTAACCCTTAAATGGCATTGGCATGTTTAATCGTACAGATATTTTTAACTCTTTCAGCCACAGTCTTACACATGTATATAATTTTATTAACAAAACAACTGCATCTTTAGTTTGATTAAGGTTCATTTATTATAAAAAGGAGAAACAAAAATAAATTTGCGCTCTCTGGAGTTTGTGGAATAGGGTGGTTAGTTAAGTAACCACCGTGACGGTTAGCATTCAATTTCTTCAGGTGTAGTGGGTGTAGAAGGTGGTCCTTTCTGCGTAGGATATAGATTTATTTGAAAGCAGATTGCTTCAACTAAATTTGCTGTTTAAAATAAACGGAAAATTTTGTTAGTGTTATATTCTTTACTTCTACTGTATCATCTGGAGCATCTCCGGCTGCTGTATATTCGCACGTCCCTTCGAAACATATGTAAATTCAACCAACAACCCAGGTTTGAATCCTAAGCCAAGAAAAATTATCAATAAATTTTAATAATAATTTTCATGTAACAATTCCTACCTTCAGTAAAAAGAATTTAATGAAAAATTAAATTTAATGAACTCGAGCCGAAATAAAAGAAATATCAATGATTTAAAATGGCATTTTTGAGTGCCCGATAGACTAGGCGATAATGTGCCGAACTATCAGTCAGAGGGTTGCGGGTTCGATTCCCGAAAAAGACTCTGGGTGTTTTCTGCAGACAAGCCAAAAAAAGCTTCGCAGTTTGTGTTTGTTAATTATTAAGTTAAAAACTGAATTAATTAAAATTGAATTGACATTAAATTACATATAATTATGATTTAAAATTAACAGTTCAAAATAAAAATAATAATTGATTTTAAAAGAATGTTAAAAAATGTTGAAAAAGTTGTGATAAACATGCAGAGTATTTTGAAGTATTTTTTTACTTAGGTTGAACTCATAGTAGGTAACTGACTAGCAGAAGTTGTACACAAATTTGATAAAGGTATATCATCATCCGAGTCAAAATAATCATCAAGTTCTGGCTGCAGTCCTGAAGGTATGTCACTAATTATCATCAGATCGGGTTCATGGTCATGATTTTTTTCTTCTTATAATTCGAAACTACACACACTTTCACCATCAGAAGGTATAGTTTCAAACAAAATATCTGCGATATCTTGTTCATCGAGTATGCGCGGCATTCTAATTTTATATATATAACACAAAATTATGTGGGAAAACAGATTATTTAAAATTTGCTATAGTCACAGTGGTTAGTAATCTAACCACCTTATTACTTACGTTATTTTTAGTATATTTTGCTATTGTTACATATACTTATGTTATCACAAAACAAACAAACAAGTTCTAAATAATTATATAGCACTGCTTTTGTTTAATAATAAACACTTTATGCTTCTTTATTTCAATCACAAATGACCTGTTAAAAAAACAAGCGGATGCCCCGAGTTTAAATAATTATATAAATATAACCAGTGCATCCTAGAGGCAAAGTCTCACAACAAAAGAACAACAATGCCTTTTAAAATGTAAATATTTAATAATTTGTCAATAGGTGACACGAAAATAAGTGTTAAACAAACACCAATAAGTGGTTAGATAACTAAAGGCCCAACTATAATATGCATATGCTAGCTTAAGCAAACGTGCGAACACATATAAATTGTATGTGGCAAACTATAATGTACTTAACGAAACTTTTCGTTAAGTTTTTCAACTGTCATTTGCTTAAGCAAAAAGCGAAACTGATCGCACATTCTGTACGGAATCAGCTGTTTGTTGTTGTTTGTTTGTGTTTTGAACAAAATGGAGGAAAATATATTTATTTTAAATTTAATAGAAAATGCGGAAAAAATAAGTGCCTTTACAATAAAAGGGACCCTTTTTATTTTAACAAAAATGTCTTTCTGTCGCGGTTTATTTCTCTGACAGAACAAGAGCGTCTTCTTCTTTTACAGTGTAGTTCACTTATTTCTTTTAATGTGCACAGGCCTTCAAGCGCTAACTTTAATATTTTTATATTATTTAAATTTTTAAGTTTTTTCTCCATGTTTGCAAACACAATACGAAAATTAACAAAATATATGTAAACGTTTATTATTTATGCCACAGCTGTACATTTTAGTACTTTTGCCGATAAATTTAAAAAAAAGGAAAAATTATGCGTACCCGAAGAAGTTTTCTTTAATTATAAAATAATATAATAATATTTATAATATATAGTCACTTAATGGCTTTTTGTTAAAATAAAAACATTTTTTTTTTAACATAAATGAGCAACTGTGGACAAAAAGTTTCAAAGTCATTGTAGCCACCTAAAAGTTAACTCTGAACTGGTTATGCATTTGACAGCCTTTTCGTTAACTTTTGCAATTTGCTTAATCTTGCTTATGCATATTATAGTTGGGCCTTAACTACCAAACCTGAAAGAGTTTATGGCGTTTGAATTTATGGCATTGAAACAGATAAGAAAGAAATTGCAGAAACGTCAACAAAAATTTGCTGGTAAAATTAAAATATTTTTTTGGTTTTCTCAGTAAAATGTAAACATACATAACTACTTTATCATCATAAACAATGAGATACTAATTAGGGAGATTTGATTGATGATGCATTTAGTATTTGAATCATTGGAAATCCAGCTCATACATTTTTTATTGTTTACCAATACAATTTTATGTATGATTAACATTAATGTAAAAAAAAGACAAGGCGATGTACAAAATGTGGTTATTAATGAAGGACTATTTCTTCTATATGATTCTATTCAATGGTTACATGGTGTCCATTCGGCTGGTTGGACAAAATTTCACATACGTTCTCTAACGCTTCGGGTTATTGCATTCTATACATTTTTGAACGCAAGTATTGATTTGGTGCAGAAATTACATTATTTTTTTAGGATTTAAGCAGCATTTCATACAAAGTCGTCTTCCCACATACGAAGCTATTTTGACACAAAATTCGATATTTTCGAAGCAAGAAAATGTTTGCTGTTTACACTAAAATTTAAAAGAATGCGAATAAATTTCATATACATATGTACCCTTCAAAATTATATATGTATAAGTTACTAAAAACAAAAACCGCTTTTAAAATATACGCCATTTGTTATGAATCCCGCATTTTTAAGTTATATATCCAATTTTAGTTTAACATCCATCAAACCGATCGACTCGGAATTACTTTCTGAGTTGATTTAGCGATGTCCATTCATATGGCTCTCCATGCAGAATTTAAGCGCAAATTAAAACTCGAAATAATAATGATATTTCGATAAAATTAATTCAACGTCGATTGGTATTATAATGCTTAGAAATCGATCATTTATTTCACCTTGCACGCATACAAATATCCTTCCGAAGTAGAACTTCAGCGGTCATAAAAATATTATTTATATCAACTTAAGACATTATTAAATTCTATATAAAAGGAAATTACACTAAAAAATTTTGTGACGATTTGACCTTAGCTCACATATAAAGATCACTTCTGAAAATTCAAGACACAACACAAAAGAGTTTTATATACAGTTGATTCGGAAAGTGAGTGACTGCTCATCTTACATTTTTTAAAATGCTCTTAATGGTAATTAAAATCCTTTGCGATTTTTATTCAAAATACATACAGTGCCGGCAAAAATAATAGCACTTCAATCATTTATTTGATACAAAAATCATGCAACCCATCAGCAGGTTTGAGGCGATTTGAGGTATGAATTCATACATAAAACCTGCTCCTTTTGGAGCACATTTTTTACTGGGTTGTATACGCAAATCATGTCTCATAACTTTATCGAGATTAATTAATATTTAGTCATAGTTTTCATATAAAACCACTTTCGAAAATTTGCGAGTATAAATGTCTACAAAAAATTCGTTATTCAACTGAAATTTAACACAAATAAATTTAATATACACACAAATCATGCCAAATAACCTTGTATCAGTCGCTACATATTTACCCATAGCTCATACATTAGGCCCACTTCCGAAAATTAATTCAAAACAAATCAGTACGACAACTACGATCAAAAATTAAATTTTAAAAAAAAAACTGGGGCATGACCGCAGATGTTCCTTTTTCAGTATTTTACATGTTACATGTTATAAGCAACTAAAAATGTGAAAACTTATGTAGAGTTTAAATAAAACTAAAATTTTGACTTCATATCTAACAAATCTAGAGCCAGTTTTATGCTAAAAGTAAAATGAACCACCATTTATCACATTTCTAAATTTATAGCTTAATCTCAAGTTTTTACTGTACCATCCTTTATTTCACAAGAATTTAATATATTTTATTATATAAATTATAAATAGCAAACAAAAAAAAAACCAAAATCCGTTTGAAAAGATCGCATATTAAGCAACTGTTATTAAAAAATCATATACAATAGACAGAGGGGTAGAGAAAGTTAAGCTGACAGACTGGCAGTCTAACTTGTATGAAACCACCCCATACCACCCTATTACTGCTACGAGTAATTTCATTTTAAAAAGAGTACATCCTACACAAATACCCAAATACCCTTTATAATTTGCCATGGCAAATATGCATAGAGTTCTTGTGCATTTTTTTCCTATTTCTCTGCTGTTTTTTTTATTACATATTTGCAAATAGTTACCCTTGACAATATTCGTACAGATAACCAACAACTAACGAACCCGACAGTCAAACATCCAGCTGTATGGTAACCTAAGGTGGTACTTTCACTTACATATTGATATAAACACATACATACTTAAAATAATTGTAAAGGGTGTCCCAACTAGAAAATAACACGACCGAGAAATGACTCTGGCTGTATGACATGTGACGCCGTCTTGTTGAAACCACATGCCCTCCACATTCATTTCTTTAATTCTAGGCAAGAAAAAACTGGTTATCATTTCACGATACCGAACACCATTGACACTATTGCGTTCAAGTTGGGACACCCTTTATGTATTTAGTATAGTATACAAATTATAATATTTTTCTTTTGTACGAATAAAACGAAGGGATTTTAACTTGTTCGAATAATTCGTTTAGATATATAAAATTTAACAAATTATTCGAATAATTGAATTTTTTTTGAATAAAGTATAATGAAAATTAGTTTTCCTTCATCAAGTCATATATAAAGTTAAGCTATCTTTAATAATATAACTTTTATACATTTTGATAATTAAAGTTTTTTTTGTCTATTTCAACGTTATCAGCAATATTACTTTCTTCAACATGTTCAACCTCTCATTCATCACTTCTTTTGGTTACGTTATAAAGATGAAACTGGTTCAATTAAGAACACGATAGAGGTTCGAAAAGAAAACATAGAACAATGAAATTTTTACCAAACATTCTTTTATCTACCGATATGTTTTATGTTGCAAATGGACAAAATCGGTCCAGTAGAATCTCAGTTATAGATCAAAGTTTCAGACTACCTCGATATTTTTCAGATATTTTTTGCTGTTTTCTTCACACTTTATTTTTATTATAGAAGGACAAGACCTGATGAAATGGTAGGAATCGGTCTATAATTTCCCATAGCTCCAAAACAAATGCCTCTTCGGATTATGGCTTTATGGTACATAAATATCTATAGAAAAGCCGTATCTAAACAAAATTCTGCAATAATAATTAGTATTTTTAGTTGAACTGTTAATATTTCATTTTTGATATTTCTTTAGTTAGGCTTTAAATTCATTAATTTAATTTTCATTAAATTATTTTTACTGAAGTAGGAATTGTTTTACAACTTGAAAAAATTTTTATTTTTGATAATTTTTCTTGCCTGGGAGAACCTGGGTTGTTGGTTGAATTTACATATGTTTCGAGAAACACCACTTTTTGCAATAATAAATTTCATGAAATCTCAAAACAATATTTTGTTTGCGTCGGTCCATAATTTTTACATAGCCCCATGCAAATACCACTTCCGAAATTCAATGGACATAAATCTTTTGTAAAAATGACTATCCAGTTGAAATTCGACAAGCATAATCAAAATATATATTTAAAGCGTGGTACCAATTTCATAATGATCGGCTCATATTTGACCATAGTGCCCATATAAAGTACAATTCCGAAAATCACTTAAATGCTCATAAATCCCTTACAAAACCCACTATTAAGTTGAAATTTAACACAAATAGTCCATGCATATATAAAAATCGTTCATCTCAATATGATGATGATCGGTTCATATTTGAACGTAGCTCCATATAAAATCTACTTCCGGAAATCACTTAAATGCACATAAATTTCTTATAAATCTCCATAATAGGTGATTTGGTGGTGGGTATATAAGATTCGGTACATCCGAATATGAACTCTTACTTGTTAATTCTAAAACTATCAGCCCAATCATGAATAAAAATTTCGCGGGAGTTTTTTCCCTTTTCCCATTTTTGCTATTCAAATTTAATGGTAAAAAAATAAAAAGAGAAAAAACTCGAGCGGATTTTTTATTCATGATTGGGCTGTATGAATTTTTTTTAAAAAATCTATAAATTGACACAAAAATATTTTTTCCTTTTATTCGACTATGAAACATAAAGTTAATCGAATTATTCGTTATTCGAAAATAGTCATTTTAAAATTATTCTAATAATTATTCGCAAGAAATTGTTCGATTATTCGATCGATCATTATTCGAATGGATATCCTTGTATTTAATATATCCTTGCTCAATATTAAAATCTACAAATTTATAACAGATTCCTTTAATATTAGTTGTTGCTTCTCTTGCTATATGAAAATTGCGTTTATTAAACTAGGAATGTAGATAATTTTATTTCACATACTTTTTTTTTTTTTTGATATTGTTTTTTCAAATTAAAACAACAGACGTCAGTAGAGATTTTTATTATACGGCATATATTTGAACTCTTATCATTGTTATTATTGTTGATTTGCTGGCATAAAATTATTACGAGCATAATTGGAACAAAAAAATCCTACTTTGCAAATTGTTGGAATATTTTTGAAATTATTGTAGTAAGAGAAAAGCAAGTTCAAAGAAAAATATACTAAAACAACATTTCTAAACAGTAGGTTGTTTTAGGTATTAAACTTGAAATTTGGAGCAAAAGTAACGCTTATGGGAGTTCAATTTTCAGCTGAGCCAAGATCCAAAACTTAATACCTAACGCAATCTTTGAGTAAATCCTCATTTAATCAATAAATATTATTTGTTTAAAAACTTTAAGAGAAAGCAGTGCTTGTAAGTCTTCTCAAATGTACGAGTACATATATATAAATAAGCATTTCCTTTTTGGTTTCATTGGAAACTTTAGAATTAACAAACCATTTAACGAGAAAAAACTCAAGGATAAATTTTTGGAATAACATGAAAACTTAATATTTTATGGCCTCACTAGAGATGCTTTTTAACATTTTGCATTTTTCAGTGATTTGCTATTAAACGTAGCTCCCGCAAATTAATTTGTCTTGTGTCTTGTCTTGTGTGTTATGTTCTTGTTCGAAAGATATTTGTTTACACAACTATCAAATAACATCTTCACAAATTTTGGTGCAGAATTCTGGTTCTACTAAACCGATTTGGCCCAATTTCAATACTAAACTGCCCTGATTAGCAAACAATATTTGGGAAGTATTTCATCCTGCTAAGTTCTTTTCACGAGGCTTTATCGTATCTTTAACAGACGGACGGACATTGCTAGATCATCTTAGAATTTCATACGGACCCAGAATATATAAACTTTTTGGTTGTACGACCAATATTACGATGTGTTACTAACGAAATGACAAACTAAATATACAGCCCAACTTTTTGGTGGAAATAAATTGTTTAAACCACTGTGCAATATTCACACTTACCTTAAAGTATACTAATTATCTCTGGAAAATTTCTTTGTTAGTGTGCATTAGGCAAATAATTTGCTTGTCTATTCACCGTTTTCAAATTTAAACCAAAATAGTCACTCTCAGTTCATCAAACTCCAATATCTGATTTACAAATATGTATAATTTGTTTGTTGAATAATATGTAAACATGCTTTATCAGAAAATATGACTTTTCTGCCAAATTCTACGTCTAAAGAAGCGATAACAAAGTTTCGAAACCATCATTGGATGGTCTAGTGTAATAATGTAAGAACTTTCATGCACAAAGCTGAAACCATTAGGGTTTCTGATTAATAAGGATGATGTAAGCTGGCAGGAGTCAAATGTCTTCATACTCTTCTACTTTACATTCTCTGAAAGCCAAAAGGTTGCTATTTCCATAGGACCTCTCAATGAGATTAATAAGCAGTTTAACAAAAGGAAAGTTTATGTCTCAAGGCACCGAAATATGCAGAAAACGTCAATGCCTATGAACTTGTATGTGATTTTTATAGAATCCCTTAATAAACTCAATACCATCATGTTTCAGTACTTTTTCGAATTCAGTTGAGCAGTTTTGTGATTTTGTCGTGAAATAGAGAACAAGTTGGTTCTATTAGCATGCAATTTATATTGTGATTATTAATTGCTAAAGGGATCAAATCGTGTATATAATTCAAAATCCAATGTTTTCGACTTGGCTTTGAAGTGTCCTTGTTCAAAAATGCTTTGATCTAATAGAAAGTATTGAAACAAGGGACATATTAGTACCTATATATAAAATTAACGTGTCTCTAATAGCTTTTTACACCTAAGCTGTTTATATTCAAGTTTCTATATTTGTTAATTTAGACACAATTATTTTCGTATTTGCTCCACTGTGTTACATGACATGTAATGTATTGTATGAATTCTTAGTAAACGATTTATTTCCATTACGATAAAGAAAATTTCATGTTAAATTTTTAAAGCTACTTTAACCATAGTTGCTATGTTGTGGCAGATTTTATTATTACTAGTATTTCCGGGAATTTTATTCAGCTCTCATACCATTGTACACACTACATGATCTCTGTTTTTATAAAATACATACATATATGTATATATATATAGCTAGTAAGTAATACTCATGTACACATCCAATTATATATTTGCATATAATCTGTATATGTAATTATATACATTAAGGTAGTTTTTAAAAGAAGTCTTTGAAAATATATTTCTTAAAATGCAGTTCATTTACGAACTAAATAAAACAATAATACATACATGATACTAAAAAAATTCCAAATCAAATATTGAATTTTTTACTGTAAATTGGGTATTTTAAAAATTAAATTGAAAATATGAATTTGAAATTCAGAAAATTCCAATTGAAATACAGAATATCAATTTGAAATTGAGAAAATTACAAATGAAATTGAGAATTTCAAATGTAAAAATAAGAATTTTAATTTAAAAATTATATTTATTCTACATACACATGTATTTAAATATGTGTGGTATATCTTGTAAAACCAGAGCGGTTTGTTTAAATGATCTCCATTAGTTATACAGGACTTAAGGTACGGTCACATTTGGCAAATATTTACTCCAAAAAGCGTAACCACTTGTTATAGCACAAATTTGTTTGACGTTGTTTACTCTTACAAGAGTTTTGCAAGATCAAACAGCATCAAATAAATTAAAACTAATTATTTGTTGTGCTTTGGCCTATATAAAAAAAGTTTTTTTTTTAAATAAATAAACGAGTTAAAATATATGTTATTTAGTGGTCACGTCTTTTTTGCCAAGTGTGACCGTACCTTTAAAATAAAATAGTTTATTAATTATTCAACATATAAATTATTGGGATTTACCTTTGGAATACACATGCTTGACTTCACAAATGTTAATTTTCGCACAAATTACTTTAATAGGGTTATGTAGTAATGAATACAAACTAAGTATTAAAAGTTTTGAAAGAGGCATTGTCACATACCCTTCTCATTCATAAAAAACTCGTTTGCATTTTCGGTAGTATACGCACTTTTAAAGATTGTGGAAAACTCATAGGTTAATAATTACTGATGCACCAATTGCACATTTCGTGGCTCCAACATCTAGGTTAGAAATTAGGTATCGGTAGAACTGTTCGGGATTTAACGTGAGATCAATTTGAGATATTTCCTACTAGAAAATAAATTTCCCAGACCAGCTGTTTTTTTTACATCTGATAAAATCTTTAATTTTGTTAAAATAGTCTGTACGTGTTTATACCCTACACCACCATAATGTAATGCTTATAAATATTAGGCCAACACAAATTGTAAAGCATTCAATATTCCAATCGACTCAGAATCACTTCCTGAGTCGATTTAATGATATCCGTCCATCTGTAGACCTTGTGCGCAGAGTACAGGTCGCAATTTGTAATATATATCCATAAAATTTGGTACAATTTGGTTTGGATTGAAATTATTTGAAATAGGTCCATTGTTTCACCTAACATCCACACAAATGCCCTCCAGAAATAGGGGTGTATCGGTCAATAATGTTTGATTTATGCATATATTCAAATCAATTTCGCCAAATTTCGTCATATAAAAATTTTGTGCATATCAATCCATAATTTATCAATTTGGTCGATTGCCGAAAAACGCTTTAAAGAACATAACTCTTTTAAAAATGGTGGCATCCAAATAATATTCAGTACAAATATGTTCCATATATACAAAAATCATTCGGCCCAATTTTATGATGATTATAGTTGATAATTAAACTGAGTTTTCATAGCTCATAGCTCAAATATAAGTTCCACTTCCGAAACTCAGTTTAACGACCATAAATACTTTAAACATTTTAATATACAAATAAAATTTAACACGAATACGTTTCACACTGATATCATGTCACCTAGTTTTATAACGGTTAGTCCAAAATTAGTCAATGGTGCCATAGATGGCCCTCTACGAAAATCACTTTAACATGTATACGAGTAAATCTTTTAAAAGTGTTTATTTATATCCATATAAAACATATCATAAAGAATATTTTTATGCACAGAGATCATGCCGCTAAATTTTTGAGATGATTGTTCCATAATAGGTTATACAGCCCTTTGCTGATAAACTCTACCGGCAATACTTTTTTACTTATTATTTATGAATGCATTTTATAGAATACATCTTCTGGTCTATTTCCTAATATTAATTTCTTTCAGTTCTGTGTTTTTTTGCCACCTCTCATAGCAATTGATGGAGAAATAATTTTGAAGATACACGTTCTGAATCTGGATTTTAATGAATGTAGAATTTTGTAACATAAATTATTACTGTAAATTTTCAGACTATTCCCGGTCTACATAAAGAACATTAATATCTGCCTATAGTAACAAATTTTTTCCAGGAACAAGTTAGAAGTTAGAGCCTTTGCAGCTTAAAAAATTGCAATATAAACTAAACTTTAAAATCTTATTTGAAAAATCAACTACTTTTTTTTTACCCCACAAAGGAAACCACCTTATTAGCCATTGGTAAAAATACTAGCCTGCTGTTGTAATTGTACATTTTTGTTTTGGTTTTGTTTCCTATACTAAATACAACAGCTAATTATATTTACTACATGCAGTGAATATTGTATGGTTGGTTACCCATGTGGTATAATACTCACACACCCAAACACACACTCACTTATAAAGCTATCCTGTCTAATAGAAAGATAAAAACTCAGATTAGATTATACTCGTACATTCATTCATGAAAAAATCTACGAATTTTCTTTTTTTTTTTTCGCAGTTTACTTCTATTAAACATTAAAGTTCAACATTATAGTCCTGCTGTGGCAGGATGAATGGTTGATGCTTAAAATATGTATTGTACATATTTTGTGTTAAAAGTTATGTGAGTAGCTATGCAGATGTAAATTTATATATATATTTGTAAATAGATGGGTGAATATGTGCGAGTACATGTAAGTAATACTTTGTATTTTTTATGTCTTTCAGCGGTTTCTACCCATACTAATCAAAAAGCTTAGAAAACTTTATTTTGTTCTTTACTACAAGGTTGTATGCATAGATGAATTTGAAAGTGGGTGAATTGTTAAGTGATTTTATGGACTAGATACAGGGATTTATGTCCTTTATTCTTTTTATTGAAACCTTTTAAATGGGCTCATCATTAAATTTAAACATGCCTGAACTAAGGGCAGAAACAGCTGTGCATTCTCATGTGAGCTCTATAAAAGAGACACTTTCGTCAAAGAGAGAGTAGTTTCTTGTTGTCCTTCTGGATTTGGAAGACGCTTTCGATAATATCAAGCCCAATGACATCTTGTCTTCAAAAGAGGAGCTGATGATTGATCTGTGTATACGCGAATTATTCAAAAACATAAATGATAACAAGAACATATGTATTTGCATAAGGATATTATGTCCCCTGATGTATCGAAGAAAGCATGTCAAGGTGGATAAAGTTGTATTTGATTTTGGTACGTAGTGTTCCCAATTCTGTTGAGGTCATCGTTTTGTATAAATAAATCAAGGTGATATAATACATATTCAAAATTAAAGGAAACATGGGGAAAAACATCTTAATATATATTTATAGTATAAATTTAGGAAAAAAACAATACTATGGAAATTTACATCATCATGCAATGTTAGATCATTAGCTTAGTACTAAATAGAAATAAGAACTAAGGGCAGATCTAAGACAAGTCTACATTCCATGGTGGTCTTTTGTCGCCTTCCTATTATATCGCGTTGTACTGAGATAGTGAAGAATTTCGAATGAAATTTGGCATCATCATGGACAGGCGACTGTCCTGACACTTAAATAAGGCTTAAGCATATATTCTTGTAACATATCAAATTCATTTTGTTTTATGGAGTAATGACGGTGGATTTGATATCGATACAATTGGTTCTCAACTTTGAGGCTGTTGCATAGTCTATCTTCCAGTATATGCTATGACTTCAAAAATACATTAGTATTGTCGATGGACTCTTTAGTGAAGATATCCTTTATCAGACTATCTGAATTTTGTACTATTATATAAGTAGAAATCTCTCTATAGAACGTGCAGCTAATTAATAATTAGAAATATCCGAAGAAATTTGCATATCATTAGGATGGCTGCTATTAATGGAGTATGAAATATACCAATAGGTTAACCATGAAATTGCAGTTGTCCCTGAAAGAGATAAGGAGACATTTTACGGTAACGCCATATACTGATGAAATAACTCGATTATGATAACGAGGCAATTGACCCCATTCCTGACATTTTCGGTCTTGAAAACTTTAAAATACTTGCTCAGCTAAAACTTTTTACACTTGCGCAGATTAGTTGATCAAATGATAAACAAAAGATAATTTATATATTTAAGTTTTTTTTATCGACCTTTTCCTTATTTTATTATTGATTTTTTTATTAAGGTAATTTAATTAACAAATTCCGTCGCGAATAGATACAAATAATGCCCCAATTATTAATGGTCACTAATGCAACGCATGATATGATAATGGGTAGATTATTTGAAGAATACTTTTGTTGTCCGGCTTTGACCAATCTAAATATACGCTATTTGGCGTTTCCATCCTCTCGTGTTTGCAGGAGCTTTCAAGGACTAATAAAACTAAAATAACTGAATTTCATTTGAGATGACACTTGTTTAATTCTTGGCAATTAGAGTAGGTGAAGACCGAGGACCCTAGCACTAAACCAAGTGTCGCAAGGGTTTAATCAAGGAAGAAGTCGATTTTAATCGCATTTATTTATCCGCGGTCTGACAGCACGCAGTGTGGGAAATAACTCTGGCAACAACTGCTATTTCTAAACAGTCATAGTATTTTAAACAAACAGAAGAATTTGTGTACTTATCAAACCACACACGTGAACATATGCTTTGAAAGGAAGTATACTTGTTGTAAGTTTGCCTGCATTTTATATATGGTAGATATATGTAAAGAGTGATTTTTTAAAAGCTTTCGGTTTTAAAAAAACCCTTATACAATTTAGAGAAATGTATGAAATTTATTGGAGTCGATATAACGATTTATATTATTTAATATGTATTTAAAGAAGGAGTTAAGGTTAATTTTTATTAATTTTGACATACTATCTTCAAAATATCGGCTGCTATATCACGAATAAATTCTTTAATATTAGCTTCCAGTGCATCAATCGTGGCGGGCTTGTTCCTAACATATCCTCACAAAAAGTAGTCTAAATACGTTAAATTACAAGATTAAGGCGGCATTTTAAATGGCCCCAAACTGGGAATAGAGTGTTCACCGAACTCGCCTCCCAACTGGGCCATTGTTTCGCGACGTCCTGTTTAAACCACATGTCAGCCACACAATTCCAGCTCTTTCATTTTGGGCAAAAACAAAAAAATGTAATCATCGCACGGTAGCGCTTGCCACAGTAACGTTCCTGCCAGCGTCGTCTTTGAAAACGTACGGTTCAATGCTGCCACCGGCCTGTAATCCATTTTAAACATTTGTACATTTTTCAGGATGCCTTGGCAGTTCTTGCAATGCTTCTGGCTGCTAATTACACCTAATACGACACTTTATCTATTCAAACAGAATTGAACTTTGTCGCCAAACACAATTTTCTAATAAAAAATTCGATCTTCATTTTCTTAAGGTGTTATGACACTTGCTATTTTTTGTATTTTTTCAATATTGGAGAACAGTACAAATATAGTTGCATAGGAAAACTGACTAAGTGTACAGAGTATGAGTATATCATACAAAATCTTGAAATGTCAAACAAATATACGTGTGTTATCGATAAATAATCCAAGGCTGTCAAAAAAAATACAAAAATGTTTAACTTAAAATTGACATTTCGACATTAAATGTTAGCACTGTTGCCTATTTTTCTAGTTTTTGATCGAAAGTAGCGGTTTTAAATTATTTTTGCGATTTTTAGCTTTTTTTGACGGGTTTTTGTGGGAACAAAACGTGGGCAATAGTGTTTGTTTTGTTTACATTTTATTTTCTTGTATTTCTTGTTCTTTCTCGCATTTGTTGTTTCATTCAATCAATCCTAAAAAAATCCAATACAAAAAACAGCAAGTGTCATAACGCCTTTAACCAAGCGTGAATTTATATAATAAAATTCAATAATCTGCAAACGTTTTCCGTTTGTAAGTCGATTCATGGTAAAAATTTAGACCAATCTGAACATGTTTCACAGTAACATGTTACACGAACACAACTGAGCTCCCTGAAACAGTATTGCCAATAAGAAAGTTTCTAACAAATCACCCTTTTACGTAAATATGTATGAGTTAATAAAAAAAAAATGATACATGCATAATATTTTAACATGGTGTTGAACTTTTACTCTATCATAGATATCTTTACGGATCGCTTGCTGTTTTTGACTGCTTGAGGCAATTGCTTTATTAAGAGTTTCTGCTTCGTTTGCAGTTGCTGTGATTCTAAAAACCCAACCACATACGCTCATTTTTGTTTTTTTTGTTGTATTCTATTACAAAAAAAAAAAAAAAAAAAAAAAAACAAAAACAAAAATCAAATACTCCTGCATACTCGTACTGTAGTATAACAAAAATTTAACTTTATTTATTTCTCTATTAAAAGGGTGGTGAGTCCTAGTCAAATCATAAACATTTTAAAATTCTATATGAACACACACACATATACATATGTATGTACGTATATTTACTTCCACAAATGTAGTTAAATATTAGAATGAAATTTAAAACCTACAACAGGGTGGGGGAATAAATACACCGTCAAATAATTTCAGGGATTTGTCAGCAGAGGTAACTAATTTCATATATGGC
Source organism: Bellardia pandia (assembly GCA_916048285.2). NCBI lineage: Eukaryota > Metazoa > Arthropoda > Insecta > Diptera > Calliphoridae > Bellardia > Bellardia pandia. The sequence continues at coordinate 42,654,851 of OU696530.1, forward strand.
TGTATGTCTGGATTTAAAGAATTTTTTAATCAAAACTTGTTTGGTTTTATTTTTTTTTTGCATGAATTTAAATTAAATTTTCTACTTGATGGCCAGGCAACTGTTTACTGTATAAGAGCAAGTTATGTTGGGCAAATAGCCACCCTTGGCTTCGCCACATAAAGTACTGTCTAAAAAGTATGTATGTGAGGATTTATATAAGGATGTGTTTTTTATGTTCGTTTCCATTGTTTGTGTATTGTTATTTTGTTTTTTAATGCATGTGGAAAATATTAATCCTCAGTGCATGTGTTTTCCCTTTTAACTCGTATATCCTTTAGATAAAAATATTTTTTGTATGGTCATCCTGCTGTTATGTCATGGTAATTTTAGTTTTAAAAATGCATTATTGGATTTTTTTTCTTTTTTCGAAAATAAACTTTTACTAAAACAAAATTCTTGTTATAACAGTTTATGTAGGATTTATGTAGTATGTATTTGTTTTTCAGTTGAGTTTTAGATTTGCCGGTAAAAATATAATATTAAATTTCAAATTACAAGTAAATAAAGTGTGTCCCAACTAGAACGCAATTTTTAAATTTTAAATAAAACACAGATATTTAAAAAAAATTGTGAAACTTTATTATATCGTAAAGTAGACAGAATGAGGTTATGTATGGAACAATATATCGTGCAGATGGCCGCCGCGGCTTTGCTGGCACACACGCGATCTTTTAATGAAATTTTCAATGACCTTTTTGCATAAATGCTGCGGTATTTCATTAATGCAGCGTAAAATTTCCTCTTTTAAGACTTGAGTCATCCTCGGCTTATTCGTGTAAACCATCGACTTCAAAAAACCCCAAAGAAAAAAATCTAAAGATGTTAAATCGTACGATCTAGGCGGCCAATTCTGGTCTCCAAAACGCGAAATAACACGACCGGGAAATGACTGATGCATTTTCTCTGGCTGTATGACATGTGGCGCCGTCTTGTTGAAACCACATGCCCTCCATATTCATCTCTTCAATTCTAGGCAAGAAAAAACTGGTTATCATTTCACGATACCGAACACCATTGCCACCATTGCGTTCTAGTTGAGACACCCTTTACTAACTGGAATTAAGTGCATGTTAAATAATATATTTCAATAGAAATGTTGAAAAGCTAGACAAGGACAAATTTATAAACATTCGAAACTTCGATAATGTAAAATTTTCAAAATGTGATAAACTGTTGAAAATTAAATATGAAATACATCGTTGATGAATATTGTATACATCTAATCTTTTATCAGATAATGATCACTGTAATGCGCAGTGTATTCGGAAAAGCAACAGTTGTTATCACTGCAAATGTATTGTGTTCTAAAATGCCGCAGTAAAGCCGCTGGTGCGCTAACAACATAAACAAGCATCCCAAAAATAGCTGATGCAATAAATGAGCATCAGCAGATTTCCTGAACTAATCACAGATGAGCATCAGATGCAGTGCAGTAATTCATTTTCAAAAAGGACCATTATTAAAAAGAGTTTCGATTGAGATATTTGCTATTTACTTCTTGAGTATTACGATGTATCAGTTTAGGAGAACCCAAGTGTGTTCCATGCATGAAACCATGTTTTCATGCAGATCATTAATTTCACCTAAGTAATTTGTATATTGAAGTTAGAGGACACAAATACTGCAAATTTGACTAAAATTTACCACCTATGCAGAAGAAAACAATCAATGTAAAGAAAATCCTTCAACATTTGTTTCTAACTTGTTCTTATAATTTAGCAGATTCTTTAATTCATATACTCATATAATCTGGACACAAAAAGGAGCGCAAAGACAAACATTAATATGTCATTTATATGGAATGTGTTTTTGGACCATTTAACCCACAATAACCCAGGGTCTGTAATTATCATATGCCCCAGTATTCCTCGATGTTAGGTTAACTATAGCTAGTTTTTAATTGATACTGGCTAATGTTCACGATTTTCAGCGTCATAAGGAGGTTTTCGAAAGATTTTGTTTAGTCATTATTAGAGTTAAGTTTAAATTTTGAATTATTTAGAAAATAAATTAATTCCTTTATATTTGTTAGTAAATTTTGAATTGCCAAATACTTATAATTGAAATTGTCAATAAGCTTGGGAATTTTATATGTCAAATAGTTTTAAGAACCATTTTAGAAAATAAACCATTCTTGTGTAAAATCTAAAAGCCATCGGTTTTGTATGTATACCTTATTCCAAATTAATTTAAATCTAAAGTTCACTTAAAAGTTTGCATAAATATTAATAGTGTTAACAATTTACAAGTTACACTGTGTAAACGGTCCTTAAAAATTATTAAGGATAAACAGATTTCAAAATGTTTAGTCTTCCGCAGCAGGAATAAGTTTAATGTAACGTTCCATAAACTACTTATCTCACCAAATTAATGCATCTGTCATGAAATATCTTTGACAAAACGTCCACAGTTGTAGTGTGTGTCCCTATTAATGTGTAAGCAATTAACGACTTTGAATACATTCTAGTCCATAACTGAAAATATAAAAACTTTATGCTTTTGTATTGAACTATCTTGTTAAGCGGTTATCTTGTTGGTGATGCTGGAAATTCTAGTTCACTTTCTCCTTTTTGGTTCGCCAATGCTAAAGGTGGTTCAAGACTCCTTTAGCTGCTGTGTGAGAAGTGCTGGGTGCAGAATTCTTATACTTAAGGATTCGTTTACGTTTTCATGTTTATAAGGGTTTCCGTTTGCGTCATGCTAAACTTTCTTGTTTAGAATAAAGAAATATCTCCCAGCAGTTGGGCTAATTGTTTATGTTGTTTTATTTTTTTTATTATTTAGTTATGGAATCCTAGCACACAAAATTCACTAAATGTTTAGAATTACGTATGTTTTAATATTCGCAATATTGTGAATTTTGCCGTCACTGGAGACGAGTAAATTCTTCTTTGAATGAAATTTATGCACATCACTCTAATTTTGATTGGTTTACACAAATTTTAAAAATGTTAAAATTGAGTCCTGTCGGCAGATGGGATCTGTTAGCAACTAGTCCTCTTTTACACAGCATATATACAACCAGAAAACGGATAAAAGGGAAATTGAATGCAATAATAAAGGATGGCAATTAGATAGTTTGTCGTCTAAACATTTGTCGTGAGGGCTTTATAATTTATAATCTTAAAAGATGATAACGAATGAAAAAATCTGCAACCGACTATTAATTTTATAGTCGACATTTATGCCACCAGATCGTCACAGAATTTCTAACCCACTGACAGAGCTTAAATAAAGAACCTTGTTGGCTAAGAAAACAGTTGCCTGAAATCGACAAAAATTTAAAAAAAAAACCTTAAAAATGTCGCAGAGTAAAATTTTTAAAATTAACGTTTCATTTCCATTTGTGAAGATTATAAATAAAATTTCTTTTTACTTTTTGTCAGTTTATTAACATATAATAAACATAAAATTTAAATCAATATACGATATGATATCTATGAATGTATGTAGATATATATGTACTTTTTATTACACACATATATTTATAAGGTCATAAACCAATTTTTAATACCAGGTTGCTTCTTAGTTCTAAGACAAACATATTCTGTATTTTTCTAATACGACCAAATGAATTTTCTTTTTTGTTATGTCAATTGAATTAAAACATTCCCAGCAAGCCATATAAGTCCGAAAAGAGTCTTTTCTGTCACCTTTTACGGAGCGTTAACGCTTTTTATGAGCCCAAAAAACAATCATAATTGCTCTGAAAACCTTCAGAAAAGAGGGTCATTACATTCGAAAATGGTCCGTCAGAAAGAGCTCTTAGATAATGTCAGAAAAGAGTCTTTTATGAGGGTTTTTGGGCTCTGAAAGAGCTCTTAGATAATGTCAGAAAAGAGTCTTTTATGAGGTTTTTTTTGGGATCTGTGTAATATTATTTTTATCATTCTTGTGTAGTACAGCCATGTTTTTTTTAGTACAAAGCACAAATAACAGGACAACAACGCTTTGGTACACACATAATTAAGTGGAATTTCTTAGTCATACTGCGTGCCGACTCAAGACAGTAACAAGCAAATTTTTCGGAGCTCCGAAAATGCTCTTTTGTTGGACTCTTTTCTGACTCCTTTTTTTGGAGCGCTCCTAGAATGGTATGCTGGGTTATATTTTTTCGTTCTATAGTTTAATTGGTTGTTTTTTGTAAAATAAATCTAGTTTTTTTTAAGTTTACCAAATTTAAGTGACTGTGTCCATAGTTTTGCGGTCCACTGTATGTATATGCCTAGTTTTAAGATATTATACATATAAACTAATTTCACCATCGTTTTTCAAATAAATAAATCTCTTAAATTTTAAGATCCACTCAAGTCGAATGCTCACTAATGAACATTTATCATTCTTATAGTTTTGCAATTATTAATTTTCGTTTGTTGTAATGAATATTTACATATGTTTCTGTTTTAATTTCCTTCTTTGACATTTTATTGATGTGGTTCATTCGGTTGACCGCAGATTCTAATTAAAATGTAGTTAAATTTCAATGAAATTCAAACCCACAACAATAAGAAATGTAATATAAATTGTTCTCAGAAATTTACATGATAAAAGTAGTAAGTAAGTGTAGTTCTGTTTAAGGAAAACACCCTCAACAATAAATATTTTATAGTATTATACAGTTTTGCTCTCTATATTGCGACATCAATAACGTATGAAGAAGGAAGGGGTTTATAGATTTTACCATTTATGGAATTGGAATTTATACATTACTACTACTCTTAGATTTTTTCGCCTTAACAAATTTCAAAAAATGTGACGTTAAAGTCAAAATCTTAATCTTAAAGCTGGTAGATTTCAAATTATATGCCATTTCAATAAAAGAAAATAATAAATTCCAACCATTACTGAAAAGCATTACATGACAAATATAAACTAAAAAAAACTAACAAAGCTAAATGACTTTCGATGGAATTATTGCTATTTCATGTATTTTTCAAATGAAATAAAATTCAATCAATTGTGAAATAATGTATAGTTACAATGTGTACATTAGGGTGTCCCATTCCAAAAAAAAATTTGGGGATCATTCTTAAATTGAATACTCATAAGGCTAAGAATTTTTGAGATTTTTTTCCGATTTTTCGGAGGTGGTTTAGAGGTCGCGCAAATTGATTTTGTACCAAAAATCGACCTTTTTGGGCTTTTTTTGAATTTTGGTTGAAAATTGGTAAAAAAATAGATATTTCTTCAGCTTTTGAGTCAATATTCTTAAAGAAAATTTTCTGATCTTTAATTTTATGTGCATAAATAATAAGTTTCGTCAGGGATTTTCCACATTTTGATACATTATATAACAGTTTTTCGTAAATATGAAAAAAATGCTTTATAACTTTTAAAATTTGTATGAAGACTAAAAAAACTAATGATGCAGTTTAAAAGATTATGAAGTTTTAAATAAATTAGCGAAAAAAAATGAATTTTCTCTCACCGTTCTCGAGTTATACCCTTTTAAAGCTTTGTACACATTGTATGAAATATATAATACTATAAGGTGTGAACTAGGTTTGCACTGCTTTAAACTTTAAATAATTAAATTTTTAGCAATTTTCAATAATAATTCAATAAAAGTCAAAAACGCTAGATTTTTGGTACAAAATCAGTTTGCGCGACCTCTAAAGCACTTCTGAAAAATCTGATAAAATTCTCAAAAAAACTTTACCTAATGAGTATCCAAATTAGGAAAGATCTTCCGAGAAAATCCAAATTTTTATTTTTTTTGGGACAACCTAGTGTACATAGAAGAGAGAAACAGGGTTACAGTAATTACGTGTTACGGAAATATGTTTCCCTTTTTTAAAATCATATAAAAATAATTTCGTTTTATATATAAAATTATTTTTAATTTGTTTTATTTTTTCTGTTCCGCTGTATAAAACCATTTTCAATTTTCTCTTGCTGTTTCCCATTTTCTGTGTGTGTGTGTGTGTGTGTTTTTTTTTTTTGTATTGATGCCTTTGAAGTACAACAATATTTTTTAATTAAATCCGAAGGCAATAATGATGCTACAACGACATACACAAGTGCTTTATGTTCGTTACATTGTACGAGAGAATGAGCGCTAAATGGTGCTTTATAGATGTACGGTTTGATACAGAACTTTGAAAAAGTGAATTGCCAAAATATTGGGGTATTTAATTCTTATTAATTCGGGAAGATTTTGTGTAATATTTGCTTTTATCAAACTGTCCTTGCCGTCTTATGCTCAGACAGACGTTTTATACTCAGACTACCGTCTTATAGTCAGACTACCGTCTTATACTCAAACTCTTGAATGTTAAGTGAAAAATATTTTTTGCAATTGTTCTTTTCTGAATTTGAAGTCCAAAATCTCAATCTTAATCATTCCAATCCGAAACCTCATGTTTAATTTGTAGTTTATGATTATTTCGGATTTTTTTTAACGCATTTTCAATTTGTCTGATGGGGGGATTCTTGTTGGACCATTGTCTTCTCTTTGAGACCTTTCTGATTCTATAACTTTTACCGTTGCCAGTTGGTTTGACCTAAGGAGTTCTGACCTTTTTTGGAAAGTATTTTTTTTCTTCATACATATCTAAATAAACCTCACAATTCGTGGGTACTGTGACGTAACCTCGTATCTTAAAAAACACTACTCTACAAGAGAGACAAAAAACATTTTATTAGAAAACCTAAAAAAAGCTTTTGAATATTTGTTGTTAATTTGAAAGTTTAATTAACTTCTTATAGATATATAAATTAATTATGCTTAAGAAATTGTTTTAAATTTAATTTTTTAATTAAATTTTGAGATACAAGTTTAAGATCCACTAAGTTTACCATGAAATATCAGTTACGAGGTTTTACATGTATAAATAAATGCAGTGTTTTATTTAAAGTGCTCAGAATAAATGTTTTCTAGGATAAAATTTTATTAACTTAAAACATGGGATTTATTTTAAACTAATTTTTTGTTCATATTTAACATAGGTACATATAATATATAATGAATTTTTTTTCAAATACTGTTAAACATTATAAGGACATGATTATTCATTAGTATCCTTATGGATTAATGATTTCAACGATTGAAGATCTTTGAATTTTTGAGCTGTAATAGGTATAACTCCTTGGTACAAAGGATTTTCCTGAACTTCATTGTACTTCTTAGTCAATCGTTGAGGTAAGTAACTTATCAACTTATTCACTTATCAACAAATGATAATTTATACATAATACTATCTTTACTGTACTTCAAACCACGTAACTGTAAAACAGTCGGAGATCCAGACCTGGTCTAATAGATTTACAAGCTTTCAATTCTGAATAATTACAAAAAAAAACGTATGAACAACATAATAAGAATTTTTTAATTTTGCTTGTTGATGGTATCACCATTGGCAATATTATATACAGTAAACTGATGACATTTTAACTTCTGCTTAAAGTATAATGAACCAGCTGGCAAATATGGAATCATTTGAACCGCTTGCACATCTACTGTAAAAGATCTTCCAGAAATAGCATTTAATTTATCACTTTGTTTCTCTTCTTGGGCTCTATTTTTTTCTGCCAAATGGCGATAATACACATCTTCAGGAATGTTTTTATTTTTAAAAGAAAACATGTGTCGCAAAAAGCTTTCCGGGTTAAAAGTATTAGTATTCATTGATTCCATTTCCTTGCGTAAAAATCCATAGCTTACTATCACCATTTTTTAAACTTTTAGACCATTCATGTTCTTCACGAAATCTCGATAAACATCTTGAACTGACTGGTAGATATTTTCCAAATACAATTTTGCACTATCCTTTCTGAAATAATGAGATTCAAGTTTTGGCAAATCAGCCAAGAAATTTTGTACATGTTCTTTCTTAAATTTATCTTTTTTACATCTGTTTCGTGTATTTTTCAGTTTTGAATTTTTTAAAATGCCACTATCGTTACTTTTCTTGACCCCATTTAATACTTGCCAGTTACCAATGCCAATTGTGTTTAAAAACATTTTTTTTACACAATAGTAAGTAAATTATATTTTAGACTACAGCTTCGCCGAGATTCAGAATTATTATCAGATCTAGATATTATTTCCTTGTTTACTAATGTAAAGTAAGGCATGAATGGGAATCCCTTATTAGAGAAAAGTATATGTGAGTACACTGCATTGACTTGCCTTGTTCGCATTTTAGCGTTTACTAACTTGTGTACTGTAAAAATATTACATGACATGAGTTACGTGTTTTTAAAATTAGATGCCTGAGATACGAGGTTCTGTTTTTTTTAAATTAATAGTTAACGGGTGGAGATTTTAATTTAAAATTTTACACAGTTGTGTAGAAACACATTCTTAATATGAATCCGAGTTAAACTCAAAACCTTAAAAAATTGAGTTACTAGGTTACGTCAGAGTACCCTCGAATTGCGACCATATAGATTGACGCATTTGAAACCATCTTTATGTAGTATTAGATTATTATTTCTAAGTATCACATCGTGTAAGAAAATCTTTTGATTACCTTCTGTATTAATTTTTCTTTGAATTACTTCACGATTTCACGTAGTTTTTGTTTTTTTTTTCATGAATATGAAAAACTATTTACTTTTAACTATAGTTTTTATTTTCTTTCATACCTTTAAGGATCTGTGGGGCAAAAGTGTGTATTGTGTATAGAAAAATAAAAGGAAAACCCGGTGTATGAGGCTAATTAAAGTTCACTGTTTCTGTTCTAGGAATGAAAAATGTGCGATTTTGTCTGTGTGTAAGTATGCGAATTTTTCTGCTTTGCAGTTTTGTTACTTTTTGTGTTGGAATTAAAATAAAATTAAATTTATTTCCTTAAGAAAACAACAACACTTACACACAAAAATAAAACTTGGTACGTGCAAATTAGAGTTGAAACGATGACGATAGCGAATGATGGTGGTGATGAGGATGATGAGATGCTGCTGCTGACAGCACAGAGTAAAGAAGAGGCAAATGAAATTTGCTTTAAACACAAAAACACGAGTTAATTTGTAATGCAATTAGATATGCTAATGAAATTTCTGTAAATATTCGAATTTGTAGGAATACAACAATAGTATAGTAATTTTTAAATATTTAAATATAAAGCATAGTTTTAGGTTATGAATTTAATGTTTAAATAAAGTAAAATTCTTTTAGATTTTATTTGATATTGAAATTTGCAAACAATTGCTAAAATAAAGAAATAAAACTTAATTCCTTTAGAAATTTGTCTACTCATTAAGTTTTATGTGGGTTTAGAAATTTCTTGTTAAAAAAAAAACTTTTTAAAAATTTTTAAATTTGCCATACAAAACACATGTACAAACGAATGAAGTGCCACTTGAGATTTGAGCAAATGTAGCCATTGTGCGTGAGTTTAACTTAAATCTTTATAAGAATAGCAAATAAAAATAAAAAACAAACTTATTTTATTTTTGTTTACTTCAATTTCTGTTAAAACTTAAGCATCTTTGGGGAGGCTCAGCACAACCCTTGAAATGAAAAAATATTTGAAATGACATAAACATAAAAACAAATACCAACAAATACTGTACAAACATAAAACCCATTAAAAACATACACAACACAATGTCGGAAACAAAAACAAAACATAAGACCAACCGAAAGAAAGTTTTTCATAATTCAAAACCATACTAAATATAAGACAGATAAAGTTTCTAAGAATGGATGTTGTGGTTATTGTTGTTATTTTCAGAGAAAGTATTTTAATGGCAATACAAGGAAATTTATTATTTTCAAAAGACATTTCTCAAAAATAAAAAAAAACACTTGAATTGAAATGCTAAATTTAAGTATATTTTCAGAATTGTTACAAGAAGTTATTATAGGCAATAAAAATAAATTTTTAAATTTTAGTCTGAAATTTAAGCAACTGATTGATAATAATTGTATTAAACAAATTGTGTTAATAAGTAATTTCCAAGGTTAGTTACTGTTACTGATATGTTACTGTTCCAATCAAAATATCCATTCAGACTAACTGCCGTTTCCGAAATAATCTAAAATATACGTTGTCGTTATTCTAAATCTTTTTATATTATGGTACGAAACATATACTGTCAGGCCTATGTGTTTAATAGCAAACTTCGTTGTATGAGTATTGTGTAAATTTATCTATCTTTTGTAGATTTTACTACATGTCATTTCCAATAGAGACAAATTTTTTTCTGAATTGAGAATAATATCAATAATTGTGCTCAAATCAAAGTTTTTACATTTTTTGAAGGGCTCCATTAAATCCGTTAGACATGACAATTTCTCTCTTGATTCTTTTAGAAGTCTTACAAATCAGCACCATTATAACGTCTTTTGTATTTCTGTAGCTTTGGATTTCAAAGAAATTTTATTAATTAGAATAAGTATTCTTTTTGTCGATAAATAACAGCGAAGCTGTTGATTAATATGCTATTTACCATTTATGGTTTTCGAGTTATGCGCACCTAGTTTAGTTATTTTAGGATATTTGTTGGTATTTTTGACCGATTTTCCCAAAACTTATTTTGCTAGTTAAACAATAAAATTAGTCACATAAATCAATCAATATCTTTCTTGGGTTCAAAAAACGAGATATTTTTTATTTGATGACTGAAAAAAATAATCGAATTTTGAATTAAAAAAATATTGCCTATATTCTCTATTACAATAAAAAACGTTCTTTAAGGGCACTGCTACACGTTCAATACTAGAAATATCACGATATTTATTGAACGTGTAGCATGCAATATTGATGGATTGCGATCCTAACATATGAAATCCACATCGCGGATCGTGGATCTCGTGATAAATATTGAACGTGTAGCATTAAAAAGTGACAAATAATAATAATTGTGTCCATTTAACTTAAGTACGTAAATTTTTTCCGATCCTGCAACCACTCTTTCCTCCAAATTTTTCTTTCCACTTTTTTCTACAATGAAAAAGCAAGCAAAATAGCTAAACAGGCTTTCTTTTGGTTTTCTCGCGACATTCATAAACGACCCGCACAGCACAAAAATAACATAAATACTGACGCGATAAATATTGAACATATAGCATACGCTCCTAATCCATCAATACCTTAAAATGGATCGCGATCCAAATATCACGATATTTATTGAACGTGTAGCAGTGCGCTAAGAATATAAATAAACAAAATCTAGTAGTATATTTTTTACTTACATATCAGTGAAAAATTTCAGTTCGATATTGCTATTTATAAGGCATTTACGAAGATTAATGTGATTTTTGGAGGTGGTTCCTATATGGGAGTTATGATCAATTATAGGCCGATCACCATAAAATTTATTACTATGATTTATATATATTATTTCTGTCGAATTTCAATTTGATAATAATGTTCGTAATAGATTTATGAGCATTCAAAATTTTTTTCGAAAGTTGACTTTATACGTGGAATATGGTCAAATATCAACCGATCATTATAAAATTCGTTAACCTGATTTATGTTTATGTATATGTATGTGAATAATTTATCTTTACTTGAAACTATTAGTTGCTGAAATTTATATGGACATTTAAGTGCCATAGAGCAATATTCTGAAACTTTGGTCTGTAATTGGGATCCTACTGGAACGATTTTTCTTATTTTCCATACTAAATATTTTGGTGAAACAAGCTTACCGCCACTGCAAAAATCCCCATGATTTTGTATACCGTCTGGCATCTCTTAATAGATTACAAATATTTAATATTTCTCTGATGGTCAGTTAATATAAAATTTAACGAAAAATATATGTGTACATAGTATGTACTTATATAATGTTAAGTTGTGTGTTCTGAGCATTCGCCATTTTACTTAATTACAAGTTACTATGGTTTCCATACCAAAAAGAATTTCTAATTATTTTTCAGTATGTTATGTACATACATACATATATCATTTGCAATTCCTAATTATTTGAATTTATTTAGGAACTCTAATATAAACACATTTGTTGAATAACTTAAGTTTTTATGAAACTTTTGTGTTTTATTTAAAATCCCCGTGGAAGTCACTAGAATTTATTCAGCTGGCGTAACTCTAACAGAAGGTTTGGGAGAAATTTCATTGTCATTTTTGAGGCTCTATAGAGTCTTCAAACGAACGGACATAGCTAAATCTTCTTAGAATCTTATACCAAGAACATATATAGTTTTTGGTTATACGACCTATATTTCGATGTGTTACAAACGAAATGACAAACTTAATATACAAACTTAAGAATATAATTTTTTGGTGGTGGGTATAAAAAACATATTCAATTTTCCAAATGTGACGATTCGTTGCGAAATTAAACTTTTAACTTTAGGCCATGTGTTTTCTAATTCTAAAGCTGTGTTCTTTATTTGTGCTTAAAGAAATAGAAATGTGTAAAAAAGAAATGTGTACTTTTGTAATGTACAGTGTAAGAAGCATAACTAAATATTCAAATCGTAGTAAAAAGCGTAATGGTTTGGCTATAAAACGTGCACACATTATTTACGACAAAGTTTTAGCCATTAGCTATTCAACTGCCTTAAATGCCAGTTAAATAATTAGAAATACATATGTAAACATTGAAGCAGCTAACGAGATCAACATTTTGTATTGTAACGTAACAAGCGATGCCAACCCAAAATATAAATATGCAAAAATTGATAAATTCAAAAATATTGGTATAAATAGTGAACGGCTTCGGATGCAATATTTTACATTTTTCACTGAAATTATTTTTTTTTATAACTTTGGCTTTAGCAAAAAATATGTAAATCACTAATTCTATAATACATATGTACATCGACCAAAACATTTAAGGTGCAGAGAAGTACAACACTAGTGTAAGTACCGCAGATAAGTAAAGCAGATTGGTGTTGTGTTTTGGTGAGTGGAAATTTTAACAAAATTCAACAACTGCCTAATTATGAATGATGAATAATATGTAAAACAAGAACTTAAGTAGCTACTGGCATCAAAACTTTATGTTTCAGCAAAATGAGAGTATGCCGTCCCGAACTATGAATATATAAAAGCGGATTAATTTGGTAAAAGTGCAATGGTTTGTCAAGCAATTTGCAGATTTGTTATTAAGATAATGCAAGATTTCGGTTTGAAAGAACGATTAACTCCTCAATTTTAATTATAAAAAACAGATGAATACCTACGGTTTAAAAGCATCACAATTAACTTCTTTAATTTTCATTAAAAAAGATCCATGATTACGGTTTAAAAGAACTACGAATAATAAAATAAAAAGAACCATGATAAATTCTTTAAATTTTTTTTTACAAAGGAACCATAATTGATGTTTAGAAAAACCACGATTAATTTCTTGAATTTTCATTATAAAGAAACCACGATTTCTGTTTAAGAGAAGCAGAGTTAATGCCTTTAATTATTAAGAACCCGACATTTTTGTTTAAAAGAACCACTTAAAATTCCTTAAATTTTTGTTAGAATTTCTTTATTTTTGTCTAAAAAATCGGGATTAATTTACTTAATTTCTATATAGAGAAAAAAACTACAATTCATGGTTAAGAACGCAGGATTAATGCCATTTGTTAAAAAATAACCAAGATTTTGGTTTAAACGTACTACCATTAATTCCACCACGTTTATTTCCTTAAATTTTCATTTTAGAGGAACCACGATTGCTCTCCATAAAAAGATTCGGGATTAATTGCTTTAATTTTCGTTATAAAATAACCATAATTGCTGCTTAAAAGAACCACCAATAATTTCTTTAATGTTTATTATAAAATAACTACGATTTCTGTCTACTCTTTAGTAAAGTATTGCTTCGATTATGCTTACGTTGGACTGGTATGGAAAAATCCGGTTCTGTTACGTGAACGTAATTGTTCTCAGTTTCGATCAATTGTTAAAAATTGTTAAAATTTCCAAATTGTTGCTGTTAGTTTCTCAAAACTAAAATAAGGATTTTTGTAGGATGAAATAAATTTAGGTTTCTTCGTTTAGGTCAACAAATATTTATTCGCTATTTTGTTACATAACTATTCAAATATTTATAAGGCCGGATTTTATGTCCGCAATTCATTAATTTAAATCAGATCTATTTTATTATTCAAATAATAGTAAATAATAGCCAAAAACACTGTTATCGCTAAATCACCTTTACTGAAACACTCCAAACTTTGTAGCTATAACGATATCTTTTTATCATTTCGAATCAATAGTCTAGATTACAAGAGCGGTACGGAAACTTCTTAGCCTAGCACAGAAAGTGAATAGTTAGTTTTTCAAAACATTTTTATTTTTCAATATAATCTCCTGAAACTTCAATACACTTAGTCCAACGTTTATAGAGCTATTCTATCCATTGATGAAAATAGTTTTCCTCAAGGCCGTCAAAATATTGGTTTATAACTATATGTAGTTGTATTTTCATTTGAGGTAAAACGCTTGCCAGCTAGGAATTTGTTTTATATTTGGGAACAGGTAAAAGTCACTGGGAGCTGAATCAGGAGAATAAAGTGTAAAGTAATTCGTTGATTTTAGCCACTGATATAATACTCTTGTACGCTGGTACGTTGTCTTGATGAAAAATTATATTTTTTGTGTTGTAAGCCAGGACGTTTTTGTCGAATTTTTATATTTTACATACATGAATTTATTGTTTTACCCTTTTGCAGATAGTCAATCAATAAAATACCTATGAAGTCCCAAAAAACCGTTGCCTTACCAGCCAATTGCATTACTTTTGTCTACTTTGGGGCACTTCCTCCAGCTTCAGTTCATTGCTTTTGTCTATAGAGTAAAGTTAAGGATCCATGTCGCATCATCAATTATGAAACGACACTTAAAAATCATTTGATTTTTCTTAAAACGATTTTTGTTGACTGTTAACGAATGCGTCACCCATCTTGCAGAAAGCTTTTCATCTGTAGTTCTTCATGTAAATTTAAATGAACTCGATAATTTGAGATGCCCATGATATTAGCTATTTTACGCACTTTTATTCGTCGATCATTTAATACCATATCGTGCACTTTGGCTACAATTTCTGTTGTTGTGGCTGTTTTTGGACGTCTTCTAAGTGATTTATCCTCAACGCTGTACGGAAACCTTTAAATTTATCAACCCAATCTTTTGCTATTGCATATCGTCACCTAAAATGCCCAATGACGTAACCCTTATTATCATAATTTTACAGGAGAAGCAAAAAACGTTATAAAATGAAAACTGTTTAATTTAAAAGAGCGATTTCTTCACATCTTGTCTTAAGATAGATGACAAACTTCAGCTGACGATATATACATATCGCGATTTTCAATAAAACCGTTTTCATTTTATAACGTTTTTTGCTTCTCCTGTAAAATTAATGAGGGTTACGTCTGTGGGCATTTTAGGTGACGATATAAAGATTCACACATTCATCATATCATTATGAATTTCTTGTCCCGATAAACCTTTTTTTATTTAAATATTTAATGTCACCACGAATTTCTAATTTTTCCATTGTAAAAAAATCGCTGATGTTTTTTTATTTGAACACCTGTTTTTATATGAAGGATTGGCCAGATCGAAAAGAAATTTAAAATGTGTTTATAGCAGAGATGAAAGTTTCCAAGCACTTAACTCTTTCTGTATTTCTAGGCTAAGAAGTTTCCGAACGGCTTTTTAAACTTTGAATATGTTTCTCATTTAAATACTTTATTTACCCAAACGAAACTGTTAAGCCTTACAAAAACAAGAATGGAAAAAATCAATTTATAACAAATAAAATTTTGGCAAATCATTATTATAGGAATTTTATCAATATGCAACACATTCAATAGTTGTTTGTTGTCACGTACACAATTTTTGTAGCATAATGATGAAAAACAAAAACTCGCAATTAAATAATAAAATGTCACTCATACGTCACGTAGTTCCTTTAGAGTAAATTGTGCGTGTGTGTATGTTTGTGTGTTTGTTTTTCAACGAACATTGTTGTTGTTGTTGTTGTTGTTGCAGTACGATATACTTTATGTATTTTATTTTTAAATCAATTTTTAATTAAATTTTCTCTTATTAAGCATTTGCCATTTCATTGTTATTGAAAATGTCACGTACACGAACTGTCGTCAAATATACAAATAAACAAACATATGTATTTATAATAAAAAAAAAACAAAATCAAAAACACACACAGCAAAACAAATTAATTAAAAAAAAGTATAGAGATAGCAAAACAAATACTTTAATGTGTATAGAAATGGACAGGAAACAAACTGAAACAATTTTTACACTTTTAACAATACGAACACAAATGCATTTCTAAAAACAATTCCATTAAGCAGAAGCAGGACGTTGCTAATGAAAAGTTATACTTGTGTTTGAAAATTAATAAGAAAAAAGTTTAAATTATATCAAAATCAAGGAAGTGTTTATTTTATTGCAAGTGAATTGCTTTTTATGTCCTTGACAAGACCTTGCGTTAAGAAATACCACAATGTAACAGTGTGGTAGTATTTAGAAATATTACAATTTTACAAATAAATTTAAGATAAAATTAAACACTATTTACACACATTGAAGTATACTAGTCTTTAATAAATATAATAAAACTAAATAATTATCAAAGGCACTAGATAATTCAAAAAAAAATATTTATTTGTTCATCTTTTGGCGAAAAAAATACTTCAACTGATTTTGTTCAATATTTTGAGATTCTAAAAAATAAAAATTATGAAAAAATTATGAGCTTTTTTTAAGTTGAAGAGATTGCAAAGTGTACAAGAAACATATTGTTCATGGTAATTTTTTTGGCTGTATTATAGAATCAATGATATTTATATTTTCTAAAAGAAGAGCCAACATTGCAGAAAAATTTGTCATATACGAATAAAGCGTAAATCAGGTATGCAAAATAAAATTTTACAAATTGTGCTAAATTTCAGGAAAAAGTGTACTTTTTTCAGCCCAATCGTACTAATTTCTTTTTTTATTTTTTTTTAATATTTTTTATTAAAAATTAATAGATATATATGTGTGTAAACGCTTCACAATTAATAAAAAAGCACATTAAAATTCATTCGTAGTAACAATTAATATTTGTGTTTTAATTTCAAAAGTTCCATTAGTTGCTGGAATCTGAATATCGATGGTCTCATGTAGAAAGGCCTTAACTCGCATATTTGAAACTTTACAGGAGAAGGTAAAAACATAAGAGAAACTGTAATATTCAACATGTAACTTTCTTTGTACAACTGCTTATAAAAGCGTTATTTTTTACACTATTGCAATAAATTTTTGTGAGGAGGTGTATTTGCGTTAAATACATTGGAATCGCAAACAAAACAAATTTCGAAAAAATAGCGAGCAAGGGCCTTTCTACATGAGACTAACGATATTAAAGTATTATTTATGACATACTTCTTGCTAAGAAATTTATTGAAAAAGACTGAGTAAGGAAATTGTAGTCCTAACAATATTTTAGTTTTTGTATTTCGCATTATATTTATTTGAAGGGTATTTAAAATTCGCCACAGCCGAATATAGCATTCTAAAGCTAGATTTACACGATTGAAGGTATTTTGAAGTCTTATCAAAATTTTGAAAATTTATTTTGATGTTCTATTTACTCGTTTCAAAAATTTGATCAAAATATTCTTTCAATATATTTCAAAATCTTTTGACAAAAATTTGATAAAAATTTGTTGAAGCTAATTGACACTATTGGTAAACTTTTTATATTGAAAATATTGACTTTGATCAGCTGTTTTGCTTCTTTTGTGAAATAATTTATTATTATGAATGGGAGAGTATTTCCCAAAGTAAAAATAAAATGTGGAATTTTCCCAATTCATTCGGAGCATTGCTGAAAAACACATCAATAGTATAGCACCAGCACATGTATATATGTGCATATATGTATTGATATGGTTTTGAATCAAAAGAATAAACATGCTGTCAAATTATTTATTGTTATCAATATTGCCAGATGCGATTTTGATGCTCATTTAAACGGGATCAATAAAATCTTCAAAAGTTTTGTTCAATAAATTTTGAAGAAATTTTGCTGTTTACACGAGTTTAAAGCATTTTGAAGAGAAATTTTGAAGAAAATTACAATCGTGTAAATCTAGCTTAACTTGTTGCTAAAATAATTTGTCTGACATATTTCTGACTAAATTGGCCTACGGATGGTATGAGTAATTTTTGTTTATTAATTCACTTTATTCGTGAGTATACGCACTGATGCACATTGAATAAGAAGATGATGTATTACACTGGTTTACAAATTTTTAATTTGGAAAAATACCAAGAACGCCACTTGCCTAGATAAGTTAATTGGGACCTCCTGAACACGAAAAACGCTGTAATTTTTTTTCTAAGTACCGTTTTTTAGATAACGGTACTTTTGTGTTTTTCGGTGTATGGTCCCATTCAAACCCTTGTGGAGCCCAACCGTATGTATTTTCCATATCCGATTGGAATTGATGGTTTCGTCTTCCAAATTCGGGCTCTGTACGGTGATCAAGCATTTAATGAGTGTTAAGGTCCAGCTCATTTGGAGGCATGGGAAGCATTCCAGGACATCGTTCACAACTTTTTGGGAAACTACAGAAGTCAATTTCCATCACATGCCTGAATGTATCAAAAAAAAAAAAAAAAACTATTATATCATTAATTAAGTGGACAACGAGTAATATTTTAATATATGAGTATTTGCCTTCATCAAAAGAAGCAAATTTTATAAATTTGTGAAAATTTTTTTAATTTTGCTCTTCATTTAGAAACTAAAATTTATGGTTTTTCACATGTTAAGTAAAGTAAATTACTTTTAAATCATTTTCATTTATTGTATTTTCAAAGAACCTTAATGCAGTAAGTTTGCAATTATATAAAGTTCTATAATTTTATTATACCGACAGTTAATTTCAAACTTCCATGCCTGTGTACTTAAACAAACTTGTTTTTTAGTTTAATTTTTCCAAGTTGTTTTTGTTTTAACATTAAAAATTTATAACATCTAATATCTTGATGAGTGAAAGTTAATGAATGTTTGTAAACTTTGTGTGCTGATAACAAAACTCTAATCGAACTTAAGCAGATTGTTGATTAAAAAGTTTTAATTCATTGAAGATTGTACTAAATCCTAATAGATTTTTAAAATGTAGTAGTCATTTTCCATTCTAAATTTTTCCTACACGCGCGAAAACGAAACATTATAATAAAAAGTTTTTATAATATTTAGCTTAAAAGTCACAAACATGCCTAAAGAATCGTACAATTTATATCTAATATTTTAGGCAAATATAAACTGTTGTTTAATGTTTTGAAATTTAAATAAGTTAAAAGTTTAGAAAAAAATAAACGCATAATAGCTGTCGGTACAGGATTTTTTTTCTTTAAGTAAAACATCTGTTACATTTTCTGTGTTTTTTTTTTAAGTTGTATTTTCCAGAAAATTGTTTTTAAACATTGTTAAATCTTAAAGATGAGTTAAGAGACTAAAATAAGAGTATGAAAAAAACAAACATAAAAAATAGTGAAGAGTGAGCAAATATTTTCTTAAAGAAAATTTCCATTCATACATTCATTCGTACGTACAAACACATTCTAAGTTTACTGTTTGCATTTATTTGTATTAGTTGTAAAATACTTTGAGGCATTTGCTTAAAGCAAGAGAGTGAGCGAGTGGGTGTGTGTGTTTACATGGGAGAGTGTTTGGTTGTTTGTGTGCTTGTGTTTAGTTAGCTCGTTTAGTATGCATATACGATTTGCTGAAAAAAAAACTTAAAGGATCAAAACGTAGTACATGGAAGCAACAGAAACAAAAAGGACTTAAACAAACACATATAAGCATATAAAAACACTCACTCACACCTACATATTTTTACACAATCAAAAACTTTTATGCTTGTAAATAGAAGGGCAAAGTCTAGCTATAATGTATCCAGTTTAATCTAATTTTTTCACTTTTAATAGGTCTGATGAAATTCTAGACTAATACAGTTTCTACGACAGAATTTATTGTAATTGAACCAAATTATAACTTTAAATTAAATGGATTATTGTGAAATTGTAGCAGAAAATATTAGATAGTAGATCACACATAAGATATGCTCCTTATGGCCCATAATTAGTTGAAACTCCCATATAAGACCATCTCCGTAATTAAATTTAACCTCCATAAAACTTTTAAAACTATTTATACTCACAAAAGTTATGGCACAAAGTTTTTGGGTGATCGGCCCATAAAAGGTCAAAGTCCATTTCCAAAAAAAAACGTTTTTACACATACACAATGTTTAGGGTATTATATGGTCGGGCTTGACCGACTATACTTTCTTACTTGCTTTGATTTTCCAGTGCTCAGCACTTCAACTTATTGAAAAACAATGTAAGTTTTGCCACCAGGTATTTAGAAAGAACTTGTTTAATGTTTTCGGAGTTTATGTTAAAAATGCTTTAATAACTCTTAGTTGTTATTAGAATGTATTGATCTATTTTTGAGTGCTAGTTTGCCGTATTTCACTCCTTACATTTAAAAAACTTCCCAGCTACACAAACTGTAATAAGTAGACAACTGAAATAACTGAGTAAGTAAAAATGCTTTGTTGCTATATCTTCTTCTTATAGTTACTAGGACTTGTTGTTGTGGATGTTGTTGCTGTTAGTATTATTGCTGTAAAGAATTGTGTTGTTTATAGTTGTTGTTATTTTTACTGCCATGAGATAAAGCGTTGGTAAGTTTTATAAAAGCAAACACAACAGCCAACAAACGCACACAAATTACAGAGATGCACATGTAAAAGGAACCAGCAGCAAAACGAACAATATTTGTGAATAAATACACACATACATAAGAAATTCTTTTAGCCTTGGAGTGCTAAAGGATAAAGAAAAATAATTTAAATAAGATAGAGTGTGAAAGAGGTGGGGAAACAGAGAGAAAAATATGAAAGTGCCATAGACATGTAATTTACTATTCCTAGAAAATGCAATTAATTTAAAACATGAAAAATAATCATGATTATGTTTATTATTATGACAAACAACTAAAAGGGAACAAATTTAAATGGGCGAATGAATGCGTTTAAAAAGTGTCCTACACTATGTTCTGTGGTAAGAAATGCATTTCGAAATTCGAAGTATTTAAAATTTTAATTAGCCCTATCGTGAATAAAAATTCCACATGAAATTTGTTCCCTTTTCACATTTTTCCTATTAAAATTCAATGTTAAACAAATAAAAGGGAACAAATTTCATGTGGAATTCTTATTCACGAAAGGGGTTGTAACAAATTTCGCAAATAAAAATAATAAAATATTGCTAAGTTCTAACTAAATGAGTTTTTTTTTATTGCATTTAAAATACACTAAGTTTATGTAAACAGAAGACCTGAGATCACTCAAAAAATTAATTACAAATGTTAACATTATAAAATGAAATATTAACCCCCTGGCCCACGATGTCGAACGATAACGTTCGCTTAGATAAGACTTAAGACACAAACTTTTTATCGTATCTATTTTTACTCAATCAATTTTGTTTATTCCACAATCAAGTTTGTGTCTTAAGTCTTATCTAAGCGAACGTTATCGTTCGACATCGTGGGCCAGGGGGTAAATGTTTATTCAAATATTTATAAATACGTATTTATCTATCTATATATATAAAAGTGAATGTGTGTCGTTATGTTTATTATTATTAGTTTGAAGTCTATAGACTGAACCGATTTGCTTGAAATTTTCACAGTATATTTCTGTATGTCTGGAAATTTCTTTTTTTTTTGGAAATTTTAAGTGGGCGTGGTACCTCCCATACAAAGTTAATTTTAAAAATCACCGATTTGCTTGAAATTTTCACAATATATTTCTGTATGTCTGGAAGGAGCTATAGGCTACTTTTTTTTTTGGAAATTTTAAGTGGGCGTGGTACCTCCCATACAAAGTTAATTTTAAAAATCACCGATTTGCTTGAAATTTTCACAGTATATTTCTGTATGTCTGGAAGGAGCTATAGGCTACTTTTTTTTTTGGAAATTTTAAGTGGGCGTGGTACCTCCCATACAAAGTTAATTTTAAAAAATACGGGTAGCGAAGCACACCGGGTTTTAGCTAGTGTAATATAAGTATGAAAATATATAATAAATTTTGTTAAATTATGATAAAATTTCCATACAAAATTTGCTTTATAAAACTCTTATAAACCTCTTGTTTTATTAAATTTCTTATACTCCGTAAATAAACTTTACTCTTGAAAATTTCAATAAAAACAATTCCGTTACAATATTGATGTATTTATGTTTAACACAATGAATTATTTTGGTGTGTATATTTACATACATACCTGGCAATAAATTACATACATTTATGTAAGATTTTGATATACATATATATGCAATTAAAACACCAAAGATTTCTTATAAAATCATCAACTTTTATGAGCTAAAATCCTAATATGCTGAAATATGATCATGATATGATTTCCTGTCAAAAATATATAAAATGAAAGTTAATGCATAAAAGCCATATACATACATACATACTCGCATGTACCTACAACTATGTTTCTTCAACAAAAATGTTTTAAAAATGAATTTAAAATCTAAATAGAAATCTACAATTTACTTGAATCCCTTAAAGAAGCCTAGAATGTACACAATAGGGTATCTAAACCCACAACCAATCCGCATCCTGATTCGTTCTTTAAAATAAATTCTCAGTAATGACAGTAAAGAAAGATTAAGAAGAGGAAAACTTTTAATGTTGATGTTGATTTTAATATAATAAAATAAAATCAAACAAAAAACTAATTTCTATTTACTTTAGCATAAATTTGTCCAAGTTACATTTGTGTTCTTTTCTAAATGGAGAACTCTTGGAAAAAGGCTAATGTAGTTAGAAAAACTCAAATTTTTGACATATGCTATGCATTTAAAATTGTAAACTTTGTTAAATATTGATGGAAAAGTTTAGTTCGGAATTTATTTACATCTAAAAAAAAAAAAATACACGAAACTTATTTGTCCAAATTGATAACATTTACATATAAAAATATATATGTATGTATGTATATATTTTATTTCGCTCAAATTTTGTGCGGCAACCTTCCCTACTGGAATTTGTTTACAAATATTATTATACAAGATAAATTCGTTAAATGGAAATATTTGTCAGTTTATTTGAGATAAGGAAAATAAAAACATTAAAAATATCTAATAACAAACAAAGCAAAAACAGAATGTGTATGTATGTATATAAAAAGAACATAAACTTATAAAAATACACGAATTAAATATTTCAAATGTGTACAAGAAGAAGAAAAGTAACAACAGCAATAACAAACTTTCTACATTCAAATTTATTGAAGGTGTGTTATTCCAAACTCAACTTGTTGGAGATTTAGGGGAGCATGAGTGCCTTTCACTTTGTATCTCAAGCAAACTGACTGGCAGTTGTGTCAAAACTTTTGTTAGAAATTAAAACAGAAAAACTTTTCTCTATTTCTTATGACAATAATTTACCATAAAACAAGTGTTTCAACAAAAGTTTGACAAATACAAAAAAAAAATATTTTCCAACTAAAAAACAAGTTAGAAGAAAAGTTTTATTTTTTTTTTCATGTTGACATTTGCTACATAAGAAAATGATTAATTCTAGAAATACATATGTGTCCATTTAATAAAAATATTTGAGGGCTTAATTCAACACATTAGAAAGACTAAGATTCAGTTTTGAAGGCACAACTTATTGATCTTAAATAATTGTTTACATAAGTATGTAAAATGGCTTACATTCAAAGTCGGGCAAGATGATTTTAAAAATTTACTTTCAATGAACACTTGTGGACTACATCTATCAGTACTTTAAAAATTTACAGGTTCTTTTCACGAACGAAAGCAAATTCAATTTTTTGGGTCCGATGGCCGACGTTATGTGTGGCGCAAACCTAATGAGAAGTTTTGCCCAAAAAAATACTAAGAAAACTTTAAAGCACGGGCACTTGTCTGTGATGGTGTCGGATTGCATGACTGCTTCCGGTGTCGGAAAGCTTCATTTTATAAAAGACATAATGGATAAAAATATGTTTCTTGATATTTTCAAGGCAAGTGTTAAACAAAGTGCTTCATTTTATAGAAACCAAAATGGATAAAAATATGTATCTTGCTATTTTGAAGGCAAATGTTAAACAAAGTGCTCATAAATTGGGGACTGGCAAAGCTTTAGATTTTACCAGGACAATGACCCGGAGCACACGTCGTTAAAAGCGAAGAACTGGTTGTTGTATAATTATCTTAGACCTTAACGTGATCGAGAATTTATGGGATGAGGTCGGCCGTCGGATGTAAAATAGATTATGTACCAGTAAACACCAGACGTTACTGATAGAATGAAACCAAATAAGTCCTGATGTGTGCAAAAAACTGGTTGAATCAATTCCAATAAACAAGTTATCAAGAATCAGCAATAAAATATCTAAATATTCTATAAATAATTGAATTTAATGACCTGACCGACTTTCTGTGTGATCATACTATTAAGGTTTTTTTTTAATTATTTTGCTTTTGTTGTTGTTATTATGAATGGTAGAATACCATATTTATTTGTTTTTGTGTTTAAGACACAACCAAAATAAAAAAAAGTTTACAAACACCCGTTTATAAATTTTCTAAGCAGTTTGGTATCAGTATAATAGAACCAGAGTTATGGACCAAACTGTGAGACAATCTCCATAAAAATTTGACAGCTTTCTTGCAATTTTTTGAAATACATACTACAGTTCAACCTTGGTATAACGAATCTTAAGGGGATTAGAAAAAAACGTTATATCGAATAATTCGTTACAATGAGGTCCGTTATATCGAGGTGAAGTTGCACTTCTATTCATTATAACGAGGTTATGAAAATAAATAAAAACAATAAATTTTTCTTCGAATATTTCAGCCGTTAGTCTAATGCATGCTTTTGTCGACTACGAATGTAGGTTTGCTGGAGACGTTGTCGTTGCAAACACAATAATTTTGTGTGTATCTGTGTCATATAATTTGGATTAATTGATGGAAATCGTTATGCAAAGGTTGTAAGTTGACAAAATTCGTTAAATAGAGGTAAATAATTCTTTCTATTTCATTAGTCTGCAGTGAATGAAAATTCGCTATAACGAGGCTATTGCCAAATGTATTCGTAATAGAGTGGTTTATTTTGTATTAAATCTTATGGAGCGTTGTAGGGGAATTCAAAAAATTCGTTAAATCCAGGAATTCGTTATAGCGAGGGTCGTTATATTGAGGTTTGACTGTATATTGCAGAAAAATAGTAAGAATCGGTCCAAGATTTCTCACAGTCCCCATACAAATATTTTCCCGAAATATGGCTTAATGATAAATAAATGCCTATAAAATTGGAATATTAATTCAAAATTCGGCAGAGGTGTCATGTAAAAAGAATTCTCGAAACTAAATTTTCTTTTGTTCGGTCCATGTTTGACCATAGACCCCATATAAAGTCCACATCCAAAATTCACTTAAATACTCATAAATCTCTTATAAATATAGGTACCGACTCATTATCCGGATCATTTGCATGTACACAAAAATCATATTACAGAAATTTGTGAATTTCGGTCCATATTTGACCATATTCACCATTTAAATAACGATACCGATCCCAAGATTTTACACGGCCATATAATGTCCATCTCCGAAATTTATGTTAATACTAATTGTATCTTAAATGTACTCATATCCTCATATGTATAAAATTCTCTGTTCCTAAATTTAAGAAGATCGGCTCATGTTTTGTAATTGCTCACTTATACATACATACCACTTCAGAAAAACTAGTTAACCCTCAATAATGTATCGATATCGAAGCAATATTTTATACAGATCAGAAATTGTAATCCAGAAATCATAATAATATCGATTATACGGCAATTATGCTACTGAATTTTGTAGCTGTCAGCCCATGTTTGGCAATTAGAGTTGTGCCCGGTCGTTCATTTCATTTATCCAGACTGATTCGTTCATTCATTCTATTGGCAATAGCTCCCAAACTAAATCCACTTCCGAATACAACAACCAACCATACAACTATTGTAAGTAACGGTATTGAGATGAAATTCAACCATATTAAATTTTGTTCTGCATATTGGATTTAGAAGCTATTAGCACATCTCGTGTAAATAAAGTTATTCAATAAATCATTGATATTTCTCTTATTTCGGCTCGAGTTCATTAAATTTTTCATTAAATTATTTTTACTGAAGGTAGGAATTGTTACATGAAAATTATTATTAAAATTTATTGATAATTTTTCTTGGCTTAGGATGATTCGAACCTGGGTTGTTGGTTGAATTTACATATGTTTCGAGAAACACCACTTTATCTCATCAAAATTCTTTACGTTCTCACCCTCTGCACCACTGCGGCGCCCGATAACCAACAGTCAAACCTCAATCCTTTAACCAGTTTTACCGGTGGTTCGAAATTTTGCTGTAATTATCATTTTTTCATTTATTTTACATGTTGCCTCCTTTTTCTTCAGTTTTTTTCGTTATTCAATAAATATAATATATTAATCTTTGTAATCTTACACTTTTTATACCCTGTTTCTTAACTTGTGATGAATATAGAAAAATGTTTTTTTAATTTTATAAAATTTATAACTAATTTTATTCTATTTTCTTTGACCTTTTTGTATGATTTTTAATTAAATAATTTTTAAGCTTGCGGTCACTTTTTGTTTTTTATAAAAGATTTTTTATTTTTATATATAAATTACTCGATATTTCGATTTCTTTTTTTTTCGATTTCCAATTGAAAATTTAATATCTGTGGAATTTTGACAAAACAACCAATGTCGAAAAACTGAATTTTACAGGAGGACCAAAAAACACTTTTATAGGGTCACAGAATCGTCCCAGAACATATCTAAGCAAATGTAACATATTTTTATGGTGGAGAATTTAAATACCTTTATTTTACAATTTGCATCTTTCTTCCAGATACAACTGTTGCCGAGAAAATGGCCAAAAACCGAGATGTGTTGTTTTTTCAAAATAATTTTTGATCGAAAAATCAACCCTTCTCTAGATAAACTCTTTTTTCATACTGAAGTGTTACAAATATTTCGCAACCTTTTTCGGGACTAGTGCTTTTATTAAAATGAAATATGAAAAATTCAGTGACATATGTTGTTTTCTTAAATAGAAATTAGTTTATTTTAAACGAATATTATAAAAAGTTATGCTTTCTATTAGACCAATTACATGCATTTCTAGGTATGAAAAAGAAAATTTGAAATTAATTGAATTAAAAATACAAATAAGAAATAGAATAGAAATATATTATAATATATTGTAGTTCACATTTATATTAAATTGCTTTAATTTTTATAATTCAGAAGAAAAAAATAATAATTCAGTCTACAGCTAATCATATTCGTCAATATCCTAATCATCTTCCAATTGTACTTCACCTTCAACGTGAAAGTTATTGCAAAAATTATGAAACTCTGCATTTATAAATGACAGAACGGACGTTTTTTATTAGAAGATATTGGCAAAAGATCAGAATAACATTTATTAAACTTTAAATTTGTTATTTTCCGTCATCGCTGTGTCTAGTTCCTAGAAGTCCTCGTCCGGCTGATATCTTTAGCTTGTAAAATTCCAGACTTAGATTTCTCATATCGCATCTTGTCACCTTTACAATTTATCACCTTTACAAAACAACAAATAAAAATTATACTAAAAATATACAAACAAAATTGGTGTTACACGCACCTAATGTATTAGTATTTCTCCACGTGTATTTGTTCTTTAATATACTACCAAAGTCAAAGTATTGATCTTGAACCATCTCGATTGCATTGTATTTGTGATTTGTAGTTGTTATTAAAGTAGCCCAGTCATGTGGGTGATGTATGGAATTCACACATTTTTTCTATTTGGGAGTGAACCGTGTCACATTCCATAAGCGTGTGTCCAACAACCAGAAACTTCTATAGTATGATGATCTTGTAAATATCAATAGTTGAACAAAGGTGCACAAACACGGCACCCTCTAGAAAAGTCGAAAATTCTAAAATCATTGAAAATTACATACAAATTGACAAACTCTTTGGAGCCGTGACGTAGTTACCTTCAAAACAGCTGATAATTGTCGTAATCTTGTATATATATATTCTTGTAGTCAATGTATTCACTTGCGAGAGAGTCAATGCTCCTCCAAAACTTTGGAACCTTTGTATTTTTGTTGTCTTCCTCTGTGCATTGTTTATGTTTTTCTATATTAGGAAACAACATATTTTCATTAAAAACGTCTTAATATGTTACACATGCACACGACAAAAGCATTTGATTTGATATAGGTTCCTCTTATTTCATCATTTCCCACTACACTAAAGCCCTCATGTTAACATAGGTTGTTTTGTCGCAATGAATGCTAATGATCAAATGCCTATTAAAAGAACTTAACTTTAGAAGGGAACGTGTTATTTTCGTTTATGCATTTGATAAAAGAACATGAGTGCAAATAGGTTGTTTTGTCAAAATAATTTTAGTAAATTATTGGAAACCCATATTCAAATAGGTTCTTTTGTAAAAATTACGTTATGATATTTCTCTTTGTTCCCTGCAGCATATTTCGAGATGGGTTCTTTTGTCAAAATCAGATTGTAAAAATTGCGAGATAGGTTAATTTGGGGGCTCCTATATCTTCCGATCTACACTATCTAGAAACACGCTGAAAACACAGAAAGATGCGCTTTTAAAACTTATACATATGGTTTAAAAAGTGGAAAATTGTCCGATCTCGAGTTAGGTTCTTTTGTCAAAACTCCACAGATATTATTTTTCTGTAAAACATATTTTTAAATTTTGTCAACCCCTTTCAAACTTGTATCAAAATATTTATTTACACATTATTTAATATTTTATTTTTTTACACATAAAATACATATTATGTTATTTTTTAAATATTAAAATAAAATATGTAACTCCTGTAGAAGATTTCCAAAGGAAATCGAAATATCGAGCAATTTATGTATAAAAATAAAAAATCTTTTATAAAAAACAAAAAGTGACCTCAAGCATAAGATTAACTTAATTGTGTATAGAAAAATATATTATAAAAATTCATGTTTTTGTTAAACTGGGTCATATTAACTATATCACAATATTTACTTAATAACGATAACATCTTTGTATTGTGCAGCACTTTAATATTGTTCAATTAGCAGAAGCTGGGCACAATTAGGTTATTCAAAGTATAGCAGCTTTTAAATAACAATAGAAAAGGAAATCGTGAAATGCTTTACTGAAGAACGGTTACGTTTAATGAGAGGCAGTAAAGGTATCATTTATATATGTAAATATGCGAACTCATAGCTGAGAAGTTATCAAAAGTTGTGGTCTTCAGACTGCAAATGTAAATAGCTTTCCAAACCATTGCCTTTTTAGCATTATACTTTTACTCTTATACTTTCTTTGTATACTTATATTTTGGGTCAGCAACCCCTTGCTTCACTGCAACATAAATTGTTGGTTTCGTTAGGCGTTTTAGGCAGACTTTACTTATTTCAATTGAATTTTGATTTTTTTTTAACTGAATTTATGTAAAAACTAAAATAACCAACTTAATTTACAAATATATGTCTGTACTTATTCATTCAACACTTATGCTTGAAATCATTATAAAATTAAGTTATAAAATAAAAACTTTATCCTCTTAATAATGTAAAAATGTATGTGTGTATGTATATGTAGTTGTCAATAGTAACGGGATTATTATCATCTATTAGCTTCAGTTCCGTTGTAATAAATATTCTAGAGGCTTTTCAAACAATTAAAATTATTTTATACAACCACCAGCACAAAAATGCATACTTATTTATGTACGAGTATTTATACTAGACAGGCTCATGGAAAATGTTACGACTGTCATTTCTCCAAAGGACTGACATATGATAGTTAGCATTCTGAGCGCAAAATACAATTTGAGTTTTATCTTAAAAATCCCCAGCCCTCTACTTGCCGTGAAATGTTGCTGATTGCCTGAGTTTATACTTTAATACTTTTTTTCCTTAGCAACTCATCTTAGTGCATGATTCTAGGATCCAATGCTTATTCCAATAACCAACTCATCTTATCTCTAATTGGCTTTAAAAAAACAAATACTTTTATCTCCCAATGACTCCCTATAACTTAAAACTGCAGAATTTTAAAATTTTTTTTTAGCATTTTTCTGCAACATATGAACAATATAATTTTATTAAAAGTATTGGCCATAATTTTCTGGTAACATATAGATACCGCACCAAAAGAATCTCTCATTTTCGGGCCAAAGGCAAATCAAGCTAATTTCAGATTCCCTGTACAGAAGAGAAGCATATCCAAGAGTGAGGGTACAGCATCGATCGAAACAAATAGTAGTCGGATTGGACAAGGTCTTTGCTATAAGGCGGATGAGGCAAAACTATCTAAACACTTCTTTCTAAATAGTTTTTAACAGGTATTACAACATGTGGCAGAGCGCTATCATGAATAAATCATACGCTTTCATGTCTGGCCGCATATTTTGGGGTTTTTTTGACCAATGCTTGCTTTAAAAGAATCAGTTTCATTCGATACAGAATCCCTGCGATTATCTGGTCAGTTTTCCGCAGTTCATAATAGATAGAACCTTTTTGTCCCGCCAAATACAGAGCCCTAGCCTAGTGCCATGTATATTTGGCTTTGGTGATCTTATATGATTCTCTTTTATAATCCCTCATGATTCTGGTTGTCGCAATGGATACATTTTGCATTGCAATTAATGATTAGATGAAGAAACGATTTTTTTTTTAAACCATTTAAGCAGCACTTCGTTCAAGGTCTACCGGCTTTAATTCATGTGGGACCCAATTTTCTAGCTACTGGATGAATAAGGCTGCTTACAAACATTTTGACATTACTGCCTTTTTTGAATTTGACAATAATCTTTATGAGTAATGCTTCCAATTGGCGATTAAACTTTTTTGATTGGCTGATCTTTGTTTTCCGTGTGAAATTAGTCACTTATGAATCTTCTGAACCACATTCACCAAAAAGCTTTAGTAAGTAATCGGTGAAAAAACGTCACACATATGGCGCTTTGTTGGCACAAAATTCGAAATTTGAAAAAGTGTTCGTTAGACAAACTGGCAGTCAGTACACTTTTCAGTTAAACATATTATATTATTATATTTTGATGACTTGAAGGAAGGAATATATATATAAATCGGAAAACATGCCATATTACTTTATTTGAGACTAAAAACTGTGTTCAATATAACATATATATATGTCACCATTTTAAGCAAACTCTAAATTCAAACTACAACTGAAATGGACGCAATAGGGTGCAAAAAGTTTTCTTAATTGATAATGTCATACACCCAAGTTTTAAATGCTGTTACAATTTGGCACAGTTTTGATTTATTATAACATCTATGACGTGCCACCTTTTGAAGCGAACAACTGTTTTTGATACACTTCCCAACTACTCGTACGAGCAGACTATTTTACTAAAGTAGTATTAGTCGGTTTCGGAAAAGCATTCATTCAGTATATGGAGGGAATATATTATTTAAAATATTAACTATACAAATTATATACACTGTCGGACAAAATAAAGTGCCAAAAGAAAAAAGATTTAGTACCAACAAAATCGTGAAAATGGGAATCTACGGTCAATAAAATAATTGCTTTCTATAAAAGAACAAAGTCAAACAAAAGCCTAAAGAACTTAGGTGAGACTACGCAGCTAGACGATGATCATATTGCAATTCTAGCATATTGCATGGTGGCGGAAGCCTCATTGATGTTTTTTCTCTTTAGAAATTGATAAACTTGTAAAAATTTACTCAAAAATGACTGGAGATCACTATGTAAATATTTTGATAGAAAATCTTTATAGCAGTGCTAAGAAAATGGGCTTGGGGGAGTTTATAATTCAAGAGGACAATGACCCTAAGGTCGCTAAAAAATATTTTAAAGAAAAAAATTTGGAAAAGTTAGAATGGCCTGCTTAGCGTACCGATTTAAAACCTATTCTCCATGACAAAATTCCGATGGAATCCAGAACGAACATTCACAAGTTTTGGGAAAAGATGCCAAGTGAATGGCGGTTGCCCCGATAGACTAGGCAATAGTGTTTTGGACTATCAGTCAGAGGGATTCCCGCCAAAGACTCTTGGTGTTTTCTGCAGATAAGCCAAGAAGCTTCGCAGTTCGTGTTTGTTAATTATATTTAAAAAAAAAAAACAAAGAAGACTCTGAAGAACTTGCGCTAAGTTTTCTAAAAAGATTTAGACAGGTTATTAATGACAAACGAGTATCAATTCAGATTAGGTTTTAAAGTTATTTAACTTTTTATGTAAATTGTTAATTTACTTTGTCGTTTGAAATTCCATATCTGCCATTCATTTTGCATTAAATAAAAAATAAAAGATAATAATTCTACGTTAAGTTTTCTATTAAATAAAATAGTAACTAATTAAAGATAAAACTATAATTTATAATTATTAGAAAATGATAATTACATCTTTTAATAAAAAACAGGAAATATTTGAAACCGCACTTTATTTTGTTCGACAGTGTATGTATGTATATGTCACATAATTTCATTGAATACCAAGAAGATCTAGCGATGAAATCGTATGTCAGACAAAAGCCGACAAGAAATCTGTTCATTCAAAATCTACAGAAGCTGGACTGAAATAGTCTTACATAAAAGGAACCTTTTATGAATATTTATAAAAAGCTATATCATATGTCTATTACAGCATTTCGATGTTAAGAAATAAATATGAACAATTTATGAAAAACTACTTTATGCAATGAGGTGATTGAAAAATCCAATAGAAGTCGTGCCGGCCTATTTTATATTTCTACTTATGTATGTGAATATACGTCTTTATGTACAAACAATCAATAACAATAATGACTGTGTAAACTTTTCTTTATTGTTGTTACAAAAACAAACAAATAAAAAACAATTTATTTATCTATACAAAAAAAACGAGTAGAATATGTAAGTAAATGCAAATAAAAACAAATAAACGTACAAACAAAAGGCTTTACCGCATAATTGGTATGAGTTGTAATAATTAAAATAAACATTTAATGTTTTAACGAGAGACAATACAGCAACGACTGCAGTGTTGCATTACAACACAATAAGGATATTCACTGTAGTATTTTGAACAAGTATTTAATGAGAAATGCCATTATTTGTTATCAGCTGAATACCCCTTATTCACAAATTCAGTTGACCATATTTGTTGAAATGTTTTTTGTTTCGAACAATTGTCATATGAATATTTTGTTTTCACGTTACACGCTCTTTAAATTGTTTTTATATTATTTTGGCACATACGCTATTGTTTAATTTTTCGCTTTCTGTTTACATGTTATTTTGCGCCGTTTCTATAGCAGCCAAAAATAAAGAAAAACAGTGTCCGGAAATAGATCGCCATTTTGTTTTGTTCTGTTTTTTTCTGCTCTGGTGTGTATGCATGCATGTATACAAACTAACATATATACATACAGTGTGGGAAAAATAATAGGAACGGATTCTTAATTTACCATTCTTACTTGAAACTACTTATGATATTATGTTGAATCTATACTGCTAAGCTTTCCATAAAACTCTTAAATGGTCATAAGTTAATTGCCTAAATTTTATGGAAAATAAAAATAATAAATATGATATTTAATATGATATATAATTTTGTACATACAGTGGGAACCGAAACTTTCCGGATGTTTTCAATTAAGGAAGTACTTTTCGATGAGCTTATGCAGCCAATGTCTATATTATTCTTTTCCATCAGACTGGTATTGGTTGACTTTCGTTTCTTCGTTCCAAATAACCCGTTTCCAGTCATCTACTGTCCAATTCCTATGGGTTTTATAGAAATGAAGCCGTTTTTTCACATTTCTATCGGAAAGTGCTGACTTTTTCCTATTCACACTGGCCACTAAACTAATTCTATTTATGGCGCGTCTAAACGTGCAGGAACTGGCATTCTTATTTTATTATATAGCAAACGTTCAACCATCAGGTCGATCATCTTGGTTATTATTGCAAACTACATTACGCCGTTTTTTTATATCATTTACTGTGAGTTTCCTTAAATTTAATTTTTCAGCACTTTTACGGCATGAATAATTATTTTGCAACAAATTTATCACATTGTTTTCAATATTAATTGGCGTTTTTCTCATTTTAAAGATCTTTTAATTTTTATATAAAAGTCAAGTTAATCACTTCACAGGTCAAACAATAATGCACAAATAGAGCAATAAAAGCTCGTAACAAACATAAAAAACCAACGGGTCAAATACCGTTACATTTTAACAGAGCAATATCGTGAAATTGTTTATTTCTTGTACTGTCCGAAATGTCCGAATAGTGAATTTTTTGTTTTTTTAATAAATTTATGTGAGTTTGTGTGCTTCATAATTTAGAATAAGGTTCAGTTTTATATACTTATATTATTTTCATTACTTTACTTCCTTCATGCAAAACATCCGGACAGTTTTGCTTCCCACTGTATTTAAAACATCACGAATTTTATTGCACCAGGAAAACAATACATTTAATAATTACCATGTTTTATATGTTTTTAATTGACTTTAGTCAATTAAATAATTGATCTTGCAATGCACGGCACTTTATATAAAATATGATTGCTTTCAAAACTTCGACAACAAGTACAAATTATGAGTTTCAATACTGACGCATTATTCCAAAGCAAAGATTTTTCAAATAATTCACAGAAACAGAGACCAGAGTCAGGAAGCGAAAACCAACGACGCAATTTGATTGGTGTTTACTACGTAAAAGCAAATTGTATAAAATATATTAATATGTATCTGTTACTAACCCAAAAACAACTAGAAATAGGCTTTAGGAAGCTGGATTCAAAGCACGTAGATCAAGGAAAGTATATTGAGCAAACATAATTGTAAAAATAGGTTGTGTGTTGCTAAGGAACATCTGCACTGGAAAAATTGTGAAAAGAGAAAAATATATGAAAGGAAGACAAGTTTGTTTGGTTTTGATGGCAAAACATTCGTCAGAAGACCATCAAGTAAAAAATTTGATTGAATCATAAAGGAAGTTCTCTTATAATAATATAAAGTTGTTTTACTTTATGTGGTGGCAGTTCAATTTATTGTATATATGGAGAAAATGTGAGTTGCGAATTACTTTGAACTATTCGACAACCAAATGCTTCCCTATGACAAAGAAGAAATGAGGATACTATGGAAATACATGCAATGATTGCAAGCATACATCCAAACTAGTTACGTCTTGGTCTAAGCTAAACCACACACAGAGAAAATATATAGTTGTACATGTTTACCACAACAATGTCAACATTTCGGCAAGTTCTTCAACAATATTATGGTTACTGTAATTATTTATATGATTGCAGTAACCATAATATGATTAAGTTACGAATCAGATGATTACTACAGTCATATATATGAAAGTACAAATATATACCATATATATGATTGTAGTAACTATGTACATATTTGTTGCAATCATGTTTATGATGAATCCATTTATCATAATTGATTGCTCTTTTTATGATAAAGAACAACTCAATACGGTTTAATATTTCATCATAATACTGATCACCATAAACATTACATAATTGATATAATCATATATATAATTGCTATAATCATATGAATGGTAACTTAACCATATCATGACTGCAGAAATCATATAAATAATTACAGTGACCATAATATTTAAAAAAAAATGTTTAAAAATGTTGAAATAGGTGTGGTAAAACGCACTACTATAATTTTTTCTGCGTGCAGAAAGTCCAGAATATAGTAGGATATAAATATTTTGTTTGATGCAATTTCTAGAATAGAATTGAATGTTATTTTAAGTAGAAAACCTATTTGCTGAGCTACTGAAGCAATGAAGATATTTCTACAGACAATTGGAAAAATAGTTGGAAAAATTCTCGACTATTAATTAAGAAAAGTATAGAAGTCCTTAGTACACATTGTTAGGGAAAACATACAGCTAAGAACAGCAGAAAATAGCTCTTTTTGATTGGGATAACGATTTTAAACTGACTGCTTAATTTGCAATCCAATCAGATATAATACAATTTATTCTGCAGATGTCGAACGGCTCTTAAATGAAAAAAGAAGATTTTAATTTGCACAGATCCTTCAACTTACATCTGAGCTAAAATATTGCATAAAAATACTTAAAGATCTCTTGGAATATCGGAAAATTTAATCACTAAATAAATATTTAGAAAACCTGTATCAGCGCTTGGAGAAATAATGGTCCGATTTTAATCAATTACAAACCCAATCGTCCTTGGACAGAACACGAT
This sequence comes from Bellardia pandia, assembly GCA_916048285.2. Lineage (NCBI taxonomy): Eukaryota > Metazoa > Arthropoda > Insecta > Diptera > Calliphoridae > Bellardia > Bellardia pandia. The sequence continues at coordinate 42,691,191 of OU696530.1, forward strand.
TCACATAATAAGTTTACATGGACCACCAGACAGCCAGTCAGCCAAATGTATATCGATTCTTAGTCGATCAGCATACATTAAGGTGGATGTTAGAGTAATATTTTTGGATTTTACAAACATCAGCACAAATCCACTATGGTTGTGTAGGATATAATGACTATTGTTCTTATTATTTTTTTCAGTACTGTATGTAAGTATGACTGTATGTAACATGTTGGAGCAAATTTTAATTGAATATATATGGAGTGTACAGACAATAAACTATATGTACTACAACAATACACACAAAAACACATACCTATATATACATGTATATTTTATACATATGTACGAGTATGTATCTATATACATATGTATACATACATTTAACAAAAACATACAGTTGTACAAACAAAAGTATATATGACAATAATATGAATTGTGCAAAAAATAAACAGTACGACAGAAATAAAAAAGGAGTTGTAAAAACTTTTGCTCAAAACACATGCACATGCACACGAACTGAATTGAATTGAATGAAATGGAAAAAGGAAATCAACTGAATTGCAGCAGTGTTCAAAGTAACAGTATATTTTGTGTATGTATTCTACTTTTTTTTATTACACTGTATTATATATATTTACATGTATGTATGTATATATGTGTGTATTGGTTTGTATTCATGTATTTGTGTTGTTTATATCGCATGGACATGATATTTACTTGCAATTGCTACGTGGTTGTTGGTTTCTTTCCAATACTTAAAGTTTTTATGTTGTTTTTTAAAGTTTGTTGTTTTTCTCATTCAAATAATAAATTGAAACATTAAGAACATTTTGCTGAACTCAATTTTATTTGGTAAATACATAGTTTTCTGTTTGTTACTTTAACTTAAAAAAAAAGATTTTAGCAAATAGTTTTAAAATATTTATTTATTAGTTTGTATTTTAAAATACAAGTAAAGTAAATATATTTTATATTATTTTACATTATTATGTAGACACATGTACATAAACTTTAGTTATTTAAAATTCTCATATAATTGATGCATAAATAACTTGTATTAAAAATGGCTGCTAATTAAACTTTTATTAAACTGACTTTTAAACTTTCCACACTTTTACAAATGATTGATATTAAATAGCACCTTAATTATAACGTATGATTAATATTTAATTACGTCAAATGCAATATTAATCATACGTCACTTCAACATAAAAGTATTTAATATCAACATACGAGGGCGGTTCGGAAACTTCTTAGCCTTGAACAGAAAGCGTGGTATAAACAGAAAAAAGTTAAGTGTTTTGGAAACTTACGTCCCTGCTATGAACACATGTCGGAATTCTTTTTGATCTGGGAACTCCTTCATATAGAAACAGGTGTTCAAAAAAGACGCATCCACGATTTTTTTTACAATGGCAAAATTAGAAATTCGTGGTGTCATTAAATATTTTAATAAAAAAGGTTTATCGGGACAAAAAATTCATAGTGATATGGTGTGTGTGTTAGGTGAAAGTTCTCCTTCATATGCAACACTAAAAAAGCATTGAGGATGAACCAAAAACAGCAATAACGACAGAAGTTGTAGCATGATGTGGTATTAAGTGATCGACGAATAAAATTGCGTGAAATAGCTAATATCATGAGCATCTCAAATTATTGAGTCCATTTAATTTTGCATGAAGAACTACAGATGAAAAAGCTTTCTGCAAGATGGGTGACGCATTCGTTAACAGTCGACCAAAAACGCATAAGAATGATAATTTCTCAAGCTTGTTTGGATCGTTTTAAGAAAAATAAAATTATTTATTGAAAATAATTGTATTCCGAATCATCAGTTTGGATTTAGAAGGAAACACAATACTATCGAGCAAACCAATAGACTGGTAAATATCGAAAAAAAACATTTGAAAAAAAAACATTGTTCTGCTCTTTTTATCGAGATTTCTCAAGCGTTTGATAAAGTGTGGCATGATGGTCTAATATACAAGTTGAAACTAAATTTTCCCGTAAACACACATAAGCTATTAGAAAATTACTTAACTGATCGAACATTTAAGCTTAAAGAAGGAGATTTTTTAAGCTCCGCGCAATCTATTTAAGCAGGACTACCTCAAAAAAGTATCATGGGTCCCTTCTTATACTTAATATACACATCTGATATGCCAACAAACACACGCTATTCTAAGCATTAATGAAAACCTTAAAGAATTAGAAAAATGGTTAAAGCAGTGGACGATAAAAGTTAATGAGCACTTACATTGCGAAATTCATAAACTAGTATTTGTTTATTGAGTCATCAACAAAACTTTCAATTTTACAAAAGTATGTCGAAAAAATAAAGAAATAATGCCAAATTCAAACGGTTTTTGGAATCAGAAATTCCTATACAAAAACCTTTAATTGATTTAAAAACTCAACAGATGAATAATTTGATTTACTTAAACAAATAGTTGTCATTTTAAATCCGAATAAAGTAACAGACGAAGCCCTTTGTCGCAATGATATGAATTTCTGCTGATGTTGCACTTTTATTAAGGCTCAAAGAGATATGGTGAAATCTCTTCTTAAAAGAAACTCAACATTTTTAAATTTTTTTGAAAAAACTCAAAATTTAAGAATGACTTTGATAATGAGATAGAAATTTTTGTTTTTAGAAATGGATTAAAAACATTGATAGCAAAACGAATCAAATAATGAATGAAATTAAAATATGTAAAACCTAATAATGTACAATGGGAAGCAAAACTGTCCGTATGTTTTGCAATAATGCAAATATATAACGCACAAAAACACATAAATTGCTTCAAAAAAATAATAAAAAAATTAAAAAAACAAAAAATTCACTATTCGGACATTTCGGACAGTACATAAAATATAAACTATCACGATATTGCTCTGTTAAAATATAATGGTAATATTTGACCCGTTGGTTTTTTATGTTTATTGCGATCACGTTATCAAGTTTTTACTGCTCTATTGGCGCATTATTGTTTGACCTATGAAGTGGTTAACATGACTGTTAAATAAAAATTAACAGATCTTTACAAATGAGAAAAACTCCAAATAATATTGAAAACAATGTGATAAATTTGTTGCAAACTAATTATTCATGCCGTAAAATAGCTGGAAAATTAAATTTAAGTAAATCCCCGGTAAATGATATAAAAAAAATAGCGTCATGTAGCTTGTAATAATAATCAAGGGGGTTGACCAAGACTGTTTCCTGATGGTGATGCCCCCCGGCAGATTAAACGCTTGATACATAAATACCCACAAATATTGGACAGTAAATGACTGGAATAATTGTAATAAATTATATATAGGTACCACGAAAAATAAACTAAAATCCAGAATTCCTGTACATAAATCAGATCATAGATATAGAGACTATCCAAACTTTGAAAATGTATCGGTATTAAACACTGAAAATAACTACAAACGTCGTTATATGTTGGAGATGTTACAGATAATTAATGTACCTACAGATTTACAGACATTTAATACATAAAAAATAACACAACTTACAAATATTGTATAATTAGTAATATTTTCTACATGTTATAAACTGTTTTACTATTTTGTTATGTTACATTTTTCATATCCTTTTTTCCTATGACAAATAATTTTTTAAATTTAAAAAATTATAAAAAATTTTTATCCTGAAGAAGCTACTCAGAGTAGCGAAATATTGAAATAAAAAATTTAAAATTTTATAAAAAAGACCTAATAATAATTTTTTTAATAATAATTACCAAAATCTTAATAAAAAAAGTCAAATAAACAATAATAAGAAATATTCCAATGTAATGTTTGTTTTAAATTATTAATGGTTTATAAGCTTTTAATCAATTTAAAAATTATAGCTATGAGGCCAGAAAAAGTTAGTTGTCAAACATATAGTTTTCAAATAAATGTTCTATGTAAATGGCAGTGTGAACGAAACAGAATTGAACAAGAACTGGTCAGCTGCCACTGAAATGTGTGAACCAGCACTTATTATCTGATTATAAATCATTATTAATATAATTTTGCAATAAGTTTTCTTAATATTTATATAAAGATTAGTGCCCTTATTCATAAAACTTACAACAGGTTTATAAAAGGTTTATAAAGTAAATTTTGTATGGAAATTTGCTTCATGTTGTATGTTTTTATAAATAAGGGGGTTAAAGTATAAAAATAAGTTATTAACTGTTGGTTAAAAGTGGCAGAATTATAACGGCTTGCTTTTGGGACATTGCGAACAAAAATAATTATTTTTTCTAGTATATTTTTAAGTAGTCTGGTAAACAAATTCCTATTACTTTTTAACTTAATTTGTAAGTGAAGTTGTTGCTGGGTATTAATGTTTTATTAGCCACATCCTCAAATTTGTAACAGAGAGAAACATTCAATAAGTTAAAATGGACGTCAATGGAACGTCAAATATCAAATCAATTTTGATTCCTATTAAAATATTCGGTTAACTTTCTTAGATAAATGGTATAAGAAAATGAAAATGATCGTAAATCTTTTGGTAAGTGCAACAGTATAAGAAATGATCTTTCAACAACTATGTTATTTATTCTGGGAATACAAATCTGTACATTCCTAGTTTTTTTTTTTTTTTTTTTTTTGTTAATTAAAGTTTAAGTTTTTATTTACAAATTTATTCTTCTTCCTCCTGCAGATTCCAACTAATATCCCGTAATAGCGAATCAAGTTGTTTGCCACTATACCAGTGTTCGAGTCTGGCTGTTACTTGGTGAAATCTCTCGCCATGTTCATCAGACTCGGCTGGTGATTGTTCATTAAATTTTTCTGCATGACAATGCAAAAAATGTATTTTCAATGACATTTTGACGTTTAAGTTTTTAAATGCGGTTAGCATATCTCCAATTAAAATTCGCCAATTTTCAGACCGATGACCTCCCAACACACCTTCCATTACCGATTTCACAGAACTTGAATGTAAACAATTTAATATTTGTAATCAAAATTGTGGTGTGTTAGTTTTAATGATTTTATAAAATATTAATAGGTATCTTATAATTACAAAGTTCTTAAAAGAGCACTTTAGAAAACGCTCGACGCTCGAGGGTGATATACTTATAATTTCGCTGATTGTTTCGAAGTTGCTTAATAATATGATTGTAGATTTTGTAGATTAACAATTTTATTGTGAAATTTGTGACATTAATAAATCATGAGCTACTTTCGTCCTAATATGACAGAGTAAATAAATATTAAGGCAATATAATCGGCAGAGAGTGAAACAAGCTGTCTATGTGGTATAAAAAGACGAGTCTGTCATCTAATATAATTCCTAATCACCCCTATCGTGAATAAAAATTCCACGTGAAATTTGTTCACTTTTCACATTTTTCCTATTTAAATTCAATGTTAAAAAAATAAAAGGGAACAAATTTCATGTGGAGTTTTTATTCACGATAGGGGTGAATATCTTCATTCTGTCAACAATAAGAATTTCCCTCCAGAGTAAGTGAACCAAATTTCATTATCCTCGTCTTATTTATGTTGAGTATGAGTAAGTTAGAAACCATCCACGTATTAAACCAATTCAATACATTATTTATCCTTCTTATCAATATTTCCCCTGAAGTGTCACCATGAATTAGTAATTGCATAGTCAGCAAAAGCATATACGCAACAAAATTATGATTCAATCATATTACAAAAACAAAAACCCATTTAAGTACATTAGATAACTATGCACAATTTTAGACCTTGGGAGCACCAAAAAGTCGCAAAAGTACTAATGGGCATTTAAAGTACTAAACCTTGCAACAATAAACGCTCAAGTCTAAATGTTAATGAACAATTTTAGATCTTGGACATCCTTTGGCCAGTTATGCCTTTCTTTACTTTCAAAAATTATTTTCTTTTATATAAATAAATAAAAAATACAAGTCAGTGTACAAGAACAACAACTTCTTTTAAAGTTAAGTAATTATTTTTCTTTGACTACATACATATTTATAAGGTCATTAAATTTTCATATTGCAGACAATGAAAAAAGAAATCCGATTATAGCAAAAAAATAAAACTTTTCTTTGCTAAGGGAAACAAAAATAAGTACATGCAGCTACTTTTCAGTGCTGCTGAGTTTAATTTTAATCTTTTAATGGACCATAATAACAACCGTCGACTAACGAAAACAGTCATGGAAATGAAAAGAAATCACACACTCAGTAGATGCAGACCCCGAATATATTTACTTGGGTAGGTAAATAATAACGTACTTATGAAAGAATATATAAATTATAAAAGGAAAATATCATAAAATAGATGTTAATAAATATTGATAAAATAAAATTGAAATCTAGTGTTAAGAAGAAATTGGTAATTGAAATCTAATGTTGACTTGCTAATCCATATGACAAACTTGATATATTCCATAAATTAATGTAGGGTATGTAGACTATGCTTATTTAAAAAAATGCACAAAATTCTTTTTCCTCGATTCTTTTTAAAGTTGTTTTGATTTAAATTGTATATATATACAATGAATGACATTTAGAAAATCAGGTGTAGTAGTTGTAAATTAAATGACTTTTCCTTAACACTCTGTTCACACTATATTTCTATATCTAAAAAATGTTTCTTTGACATTTTTATGCAATTTCCTAAATGAATGAATGAATAAAAATGAAGCTGTAACAATATAATGGACATTGAATATAATGGAATCACATATTTCTATAAAAGAAAGCGAAAAGCAGCAACAACAAAAGAAAAAAATAACAAAATAAAGTAAAAAAAACAACAGGAAAAAACTTGCAAGTTAAATAAAAGTTGAAAAATAAACAAAGAAGTGCACAAAAATAATGAAAGAAAACGGAAACCAAACTAACAATGGAAAACATTTTCACATACAGACACACAAACGCAATAAAGGAAAAACTTTTACAATGAATAAACACAACTACTTTTACCAACACATGCAAAAACACACATACACATGGACGTAGCCACACACCCATAGAGATTTATATCTTTCAAACAATATTATTTGAAAATAATGAGATTTTTGAACAAAACTGTTTGAAAACAGAAAAAAAGAAATAAACAATTGTTTGTGCAATTCTTTTAACGTGTAAAAATTCGCGTACTTAAACACTATTATTCGTATGTTGGCTAACAAAAATAGAAAAAAGAAATGATTTTTTTTTTTCGTTTTCGGGGTATGCATAAAGGAAAAGAATCTACAAACAAACCTATGAATGGTTGGATGAATGTTGAATGAACGAGCCAATGAACATGATGGCCCTCACATCTGTTTTCGGCAAACTTAATAGCGATAATAAAATGCGAAACCGGAAACGCGTAGAAAGAACTCTCACAAAATAACCCATTAGCACTAGTGGAGCATCATAGATAAATGAAATTTTCAATTCTTTTGTTAATTTTAGAATTTGCTGGCTTTGTTAAATACAACAAAAAAAAAAAAATAGATTAAAATTTATTTCCAATTTCAATAAAAATCTTGAAATTAAAAGAGTAAAGACTATTGATTAAATATCTCCATATTCTAAGCTGTATAGGTAGATTAAGTAGTCAAAGTTGATATAGCAGTTTAAAATATTCAGTTGCAATAGTCAATGCAGGTAAATTAGAATGTTTCTAATTTTGTGCTCTTTTAATAATCAGTGAAAGTATTCGTTGGTGTGTGGAAAACTTTGGGGTTATTGTCTATTTCGATTCGAAAAGAAAATCGTTCGAATATGTATACTTTTTACATTGTATTTCCATAACTTTTGCATTCGAATCGAAATACACAATAACCCCACTGCACTTTTATTAAATCGTATAAAATATATTACTAGTAAGACTGGGGATTTCCCGGATACTTTTTTCCCCGGGAAAGGGGAATGATAAATTGCAATTCCGGGAATTAAAACTTAAAAAATAATAAAATAAAAATACACATTTTAATATTATTTGTTAATAAATAGTTAAACTCTACTGATTCATTTAAAAGCAATTTTTATGTTATCTTCATTTTTCACTCATAATTCCAGAAACGCTTATCCATTTGTAGTTGACCTCCGTTTTACATTAGAAAGTGGCAACATTTTTTAGCTGTAATGCAGAAATTTTTCTTTTCAGGTAAAATGAAAAAAAATTAAAGAAACAAAACAAAAAATACTATCTCTTTTATTACACTGTGGAACATTTTTGGGATTATTGTCTGGGAGGTGAGAAATTCTAAGTCAGGGTGATGGTACTAGGTCAGTATAGTAAAACCCTCAAAGGGTTTGGCGTTCGTATGTGTCAGTTTTTTTATGACTTTTTAAATTTTTTTCTTATCTTGATGTTTTTTCGCTTAGTTGTAACATTTTTGCAAAAACGTAGTTTAGCATAGTTTTTATTCAAAAAAGTGTCATTTATCGCCTTTTTTATAAATTTTCCTTAATAACTCCAGACTTCTGGCCATAAACTACTAAAAAAAATTAAGTAAACATTTTTATAATTTTCTATTTTTATTTTATTTATTTATTTTTATTTATTTTAATAAATATTGCCTAGACTTTTTTGATGGTGGTTGTTCGGGACTAGTGGCATCGCATTCATCGCTATCATCAGTTTCTGAACCACACATAATGTCAATGTGTGACTCCACTGTTGGCCCTTCTGCATCTCCTGAAAATTATTTATCATCAAGATCATCCTTGTCTTGCCACACAAGGCACCTGTTGAATGACAAAAAAAAGTATTTAAATTTTTAGGCAAAAAATACTATTTTCCCTTCATTCACACATACGAACGCCAAACCCTTTGAGGGTTTTACTATACTGACCTAGTACCATCACCCTGACTTGGAATTTCTCACCCCCCAGATTGGCTGTTGTACTGTGTTATTGCTAGAATGAAAATTTTGGACACTAATCGTAGTTCTTTATAAGAAAATTTAAGATTCTAGTCTCGGTTCTTTTAGGAAGAATATTTAGGACAATAAATAGAAGAAATATTTAATACATTAACCGTTCTTTTCGAAAGAATACAGTAATCGTTGTTTTGTTAAACAGCAATCCTGGCTCTCTTAGGCAGAAAATTGAAGCCATTCATTTAATCTATGGTAAGATTAACTGTTTTTTATTTCGAAGTTAGTATAAGCCAAAAACAAAATTATTTCAAGAACCAACATAACCAGACAAACAAAACTTTTACCAAACTAACTTAACGACTATAATCATTCACTTTTCTTAGTTTTCAACACAAGTACAAACAAATTTATTTCTATTTTGTTTATAATTATAAACATTTATAATTATATTTTATAGAAATAAAATAATCCCCCTTTGCAAACGATGTCGAACGATACTGTTCGCTTAGATAAAACTTAAAACACAAACTTGATTATGGAATAAACAAACTTGATTGAGTAAAAAATACATACGATCAAAAGTTTGTGTCTTAAGTCTTATCTCAGCGAACGTTATCGTTCGCAATCGTTGGCCAGGGGGAATATTTTAAGTTCGTCCTAGAACGATTTTTTAAAATGTGCTTTTAACATAACTAATAAATTTTATAAGTCATCATACCTTATCTTATCATCATATCTTATTTGTTTTAAGTGGTAAAGACTCCAGTCATTCCAAGAAAAATCTCTGCCATTATAAAGACAATCTGTTTTTATTTTATCCAATTTGTTTTTTGGTTTTATGAAGTTTTTAGATAATTTTTCCTGAATATAAATAAAATGTTTGAATAGTTTTTTTGCTTTTAATAAAATATATACCGAAAATATCTGTTTATTTGTAAATATAGAGTTTATTGCTATTGTTTTGCACGACACTGTATGTATGGATCAACCCAACCATTAAGGACATCTAGATTTAGATTACACACTTCGTTGAGTTATTCTTTTATATAATTCTCAAGACAGACGGGGTTCCAGAAATTTTAAATTTTTTCCTAGCCATTATTTCCCGTACCCCGAACCATAATTTTAGAAACTTACACGACATTTTGATAAAACACACTGAGACGTATTGGATGCATAAATTAAAAAATTAGTTAAGGTAAAATTTTAACTGTTAAAGATATTATAGCAAAATTTTGGACTGATATTGTTTTCAAATGTCCTTTAAATCAATGGAAATATAGAAAAGTTTTTTTATTCAGGCTAAAAGTTCGAATTTCTAAGAATACTATTATAAAGTACTGGAACAATTGGCAAGTTGGAATGCATTTTCTATCCTGCCAAGGGCGTCGTCAGCAATCTTCATTGTCCACGATCAATCTGTAAACATCATCTATTTAACTAACAGTTTTTTGACAAATAGAATACAAGAATTATCATATTTCTTTTTTTTACGTGTTGTGAGTTAGAACGAAATTTACGTACGTTTACAATTTGTATGTATTCTTTATTATTATTTATAAATCTTGTATTATTACAAATTTGTTTTGTAATTTTTGATTTTCAAATGCTGAAATTTCTAAATCGGGTGCATTCCCATTTCTATTTCAATTTGCTTTAATAAATTAAAATTTATTACTATTTAACCATTTCTACATTTACAGACGACATTGCCATTCTTAGCTCGCATGTGGATTCAAGTGTGACATCCAGAGAACTCAGTAATTATCTCAGACGTGACGAGACGTGGTTAAAAAACTGGAGAATACGTGTAAACGAATTGAAAAGAAGACATGTTACGTTAATGATTAGGAGAGGAAATTGTCCACCTGTTTCAATAAACAATGTAAATATCCCACAGTCTGATCATGTCACATAACTTGGCATACATCTGCATAGACGCATTACCTGGCGTCGTCACATAGAAGCCAAGACGGTCCCTATGAGGCTGAAATCTTCTAATCTGCACTGGCTAATTAACGAAAAATCTAAATTAAGCCTTGATTGTAAAGACATCCTGTATAAGACTGTTTTAAAACCAATTTGGACATATGGAATTCAATTATGGGGAACTGCAAGTAATACCAGTATTGATGTTATACAGAGGGCCCAATTGAAAATTCTTAGAAGCATGACGGGAGCACCATGGTACATAAGAAATGAGTACATCCATTACAATTTAGAAGTACCATTAGTTAAAGATGAATTCAGAAAAATTCGTGAGAGATATATCTAGAAGTTGCAAAACCATCTGAACCCGCTTTCGAGATTGCTTACTAGAACTCAAACAGAAACAAGGCTTCGTAGAGCTGATTAACCACCCTACTAATTTGGAGCCCATTTGTCCATTATGGCTTCTTCAACTAAAAGCAAAAAGTTTTAGGCTTATGTATAAAATTTAAGTACTTATTGTAAGGCCTATGACGTAAAGGCAGATTCAATAAATAAATAATAAAAAAGTTTAACAAAAAAATTTATTGCAAAAATTTTTTTAATACAACAAAAAAGTGTTTGAATAATATCAAGTTTTGAAAATATTAAATAAATTCTTTATAAATTATATTGCTTGTTAAATTGTCTCGTAAATTCTACATATAATATGTGCTGGTTTACCAAACACAATTCAACAATTTAAATAATTTATCAACTTTTCAAGCTTAAAGATTTCTAATGCCGTTTATTTTATTTATATATTTTCCACTTTTTTTTTGCTTTCATAAAAAGTTAATGTGCTCATATGGTTTTTAGGGTTTGTCGTATATATATATTATATTTTGCTTTCCATTACCACAACTTGACTCTACTTATTCACATATTTTCACTTTTTTAAAAAAGAAATGAAAAAATATCTAGTGTGTTGAGTTGTTGTTATTTGTTTTGTAACCAATAACTTTTGTAAAGAGGATTTTCTTTAAAATATGAGAATTTTAAAAACGTTTTTTTGCATGTTTTATTCATCTTATATATTTTCTATTCAATGCTGAGTTGTGTGCAGAAATATGTTTTTCATTTTTATACCCTTCAATATCTCTGCTGGTGTATAATGGTTAATGTTACTTTGTCCTTTCCTGTGTAACACTGAGTTATATCTCCAAGACTCCATATATGAAACATATATTATTGATTCCTATTAGTGTTCAATGAGGTACATTTGTTTGACTGTGTAAAACACTGTTACATTTAAAAAGTTTTGGAAAGTTTCTCATTATCCTCGTTAGTTATTTTGGTAACTAAAAGCAGTAAAATTGTTTTGGCAATGATCAAGTTATAAACCAACGTGTGGTTCAGCCTAAAACGAAAAATAGTTTCTATCCTGTTGTTGAATTTGTGATTGTATTAGTATTTTTTAGTCTATTACAATTACCTATGATTATATTTTTATTAGTGAATGGCAATCAAAGTTGATAGAAGTGTTTTTTTTGTAATTTAAGAGGGTGTATTAGATTCGGCACAGCCGAATATTGCAAACTAATTTGTTTTATTTTGCCACAAGTTTAGTTCATCATCATTGTTAAAAGTTGTATACGATTTTTTCTTTGTTGTTGCTGCTGAACATGACTGGGATGTTTCTTGTTTTTTTTGTTGCTATGTTTTGTTGCTTGGTGATGATTGTAGTTTATTTTTCTCTAGTATTTTATGTAGATGATGTTGTTGCTTTAGTTGATGATGGAGTATTAGGAGGGTCATAGGTAATGTAGTGCATAAGGTAAACTCCAAACAAATAATAGTTAGTTTTTAAAAAAAGAAAAAATTAAAAACTGCGTTGACATTATGTTGAAACACAAAATTATGTGAATTACTTAAATTGTTAATTTGTATATTCCATTATTATGAGCATATTAAGTCTTTAAATATTTTATAGTTATGACAAAACTTTTTCATCTGACCCTCGTTTATCATAGCAACATGGAAAAAGAAGAAATGGTTTTTAATTCCATTTCACAGTTTATATACTTGAGATGATGCATTGTTGTTGTCTCTATATATACACATGCACATAGGTATATACATATATACATACATATGTAAATATAGTTGTTGTTGTGGTTCTTAAGATAAAATGAAAATTTTTAAGTTTTCAAATACAGGGGCTTTATAAAATGAAGTGTGACAATAAAACATTTTCAGAGTGACAGTTCAATAAAAATAAAAATATTTTTAAATAATTACACTGTGCTTGATTTCGTTAGTGATGGAGGTTTATAAAAAAAATCGAACATGATCGTGATTATAAAATTGTAGGATATAAAAGAATTTGATTACACTTATTAAACATAGGTCAAAGGGTTTTTCTCGACTCTCTATCTGCCAACATACCTACCTAAAGACACAATCCAAGGAAGCTCCCATGTTAGTTTAAATCTCACTAGAATTCAAAAAGTATATTTTGGATGGTTTGCGAAATATAAACCAACAATCTAATGAACAACAAAGAAAATTATTTCTCCTTTGGCTGAGAAAGTTCTTGGAGATCTTTTTCATTTTCAAACTGAAATTACTCCTTGATATTTCATGGAAAGTATACCCAACCCCCACATGTATTCCAATGAAATTTTATCTAGAATCGTCTAAAAAAAAGTTCAAGGCGATCCTACCAATAGTTTAGTTTCTATTGCGATTAAAAGTTGTTTAGTACATGAACGTGTGAAAATGTCTGATGTGACCTTTTACTGAAATTTTACGAAATCATTAACAAATACACTTTCTTTTGGCTTTTTTTTATTGTTTGAACACATTACAAATGTCTTCTTTGAATTTTAGTAACTCTTTTTTAATAAACCTTTTCATATAAAATTCCCTATAAACGGATAACTCACAGATCGGAGGGTTAATTTTAGTCAACTGAAGAGTTGTTGAAAAAATTTAGACATAAAACATCTTTTTAAGAGGTGATCTCTTTTTTACTGCATTCAGTCATCTAAGGCGATTCTTAATGAATGTGAAAATAAATCTGTTTCAGTCATATGAATTATCAATATGGGCTGCAAGTGTATCCAAACTAAATAGAACTGGTGCTGTTTACTACAAATTCGTTTAACAAAAATAAAGCCTGCCATCGATATGGGGTTGTGAGCGAGCTCTCCTTTTTCGAAAGTAAGAAAAATATCTGGGTATCGTTTTAAACTCGAAATTATCATGGAAATAGCAATACTTTCTTAAAGATTTTAAGATTGGAGAAATACAACGAAAAAAATAAACGTCGACCAACTGTTCAAAATTCTATTCCTTAGAAGCACCAAAATATACCTTAACTTAATTCCTATATTCACCTGCAATACGGTAAGACTATCTGCCTAAATATGCTGTATAACCAGAATGTATGTATGACATAAACGTATTTTATTTTTGGAATGAACTCGTAAGTTTTTCAATTACCCCTGTCGTGAATAAAAATTCCACATGAAATTTGTTCCCTTTTCACATTTAATGTTAAAAAAATAAAAGGGAACAAATTTCATGTGGAATTTTTATTCACGATAGGGGTGAATATGGTTTTCAGGCAGCGTTCTTCAGGAACGCTATTTACGTGAGAACACGTATGTTTTTATTGACAGTCAGTGGCACTTATGCCAATCTAGGCTAAGAGCTATATTTGGATAGAAAATAATCGCCTAAAAATATAGCAGTAACTGTTGAAATATTGCATGGGTCTATTAAAAGCAAAATTGTCAGACACTATATTCAGAAGGCGTATTATAGCAAGCGGACAATAGAAATATGCTAGACTGGCAGACAGTTACTGCCCTCATATAATAAGAAATGCAATATAAAACTCCTGAAATGGAATAGGAATGACACTAATTGAAGTGTAAATGGCTGATGGACAATAATTAAGCAGACTTGAAGTTCCACACAATAGTTACTGTCGCAGTTGACTGAACCGCTGAAAGGAAAAAACAGTTATCTGTGAATATCACGCTCTTCTCTTGTTATAATAGAGACTTCCCTACACACGTATAAAGTGATTCAGTGAGAGTGATTTTTTTTAAATATCACGCCTAAATGTTATCATATTAATTTAATTCAGTATTGTTGGACAATTTGTTATGGAATGACTCACAAAGGTATACGAATTATTTCGCTGTATTAAAAAAATCAGCATTAGTAATGTGTTTCATGCACCTTGAGAAACATATGCTTTTCATAATTTTCATCTTCCGATCTCATTCGCAAATTTGGGTCTCGGTATACGATTTCCAAATTAGCCTTAATCGCATAATACTCTAGATACCGATAATATTGCTTCAAGGGGTGATCGAAAATGAGACGTTCCGAGTGGACCATCTACAGCATTGTAGTGGCCAAAATGTGAATGAAATTATTATTAAAAAGTAAATGCCAAATGTTGTTCTTTCGGACAATAATAAAGATTTCAACAACCAGTTATATTTTATCCCCCTTATTCATAAAAACTTACAACAACATACAAAATTTGCTTTATAAACATCTTATAAACCTGTTGTAAGTTTTATGAATAAGGGCATATGTGTTTATCACCCTATATAGCAAATTGTTAGATACCATCATGTTAGAAGTTGGATCTGTTACACTTTTCATTTATACTTCAAATAGTTTTTACAAGTCTCATTAACTGGTGTGGTCTTGTGAAAAAAATTATAACCCTCCTTGATTTGTTGATTGCAACTAGCAACCATTTTCTTAATGTGTGTTTTTTAAACAAAGAAAAAAATACGAAAATTGATTTTGGAGAGAGATTTTGGCAAGAATCAAATCCAGCACAAAATTGTATAGTCAATCAAGCACTCTCTGTATAACACCAGTTACCAGCTACTTATTTTAGTAATGAAACTGAAACTTTTCTGATAATTGGTGTACGTACGATCGTGTATCTCGTAATACAAAGTTATATAGAGAAACCACTCAAACAATGCCCATGAAAACTAAGTTTTATAAAAAGCACAAAGTGCTGTTTTAAAGTTTCGAATATTGCACATTCTTTAATCATCTTTAAACTTTTTTCATTTGATTCTAATTACTTAAAGAAACATATTCAAGATGTTTTCCATTTTCATAGTTTTACCAACCATAACGAAGTGTTTATTTTCTTCCGTACTCAAAGTCATCACCACCCAATCACCTTAATAAACACACACACAACCCTCAGAAAAAAGTAAAATAAAACTTATCAAATTATTCGAATACATCTACGAGTACATACATCCATTAAGGATATTTAGAATTTCTTTTTTTGTTTTTTTCTTCTTCTATTTCTACTTCTCTCTAGACACTCACATACGAGTACATAAATATTTATTTGCAAATACTTTGTAAAAGTTACTTTTTTCTGTGTGTATTTAAGAATTAACCCAAAGTGCATATAACTGCCATAAGGACCCTGTTTTCTTAATAAAGAAAAAAAGTAGAAAAAAAGAAATAAACGAAATCAAAAGAAAACGAACAAACTTTCACAATTTTACCAATAACAAAAACAAAAACGAAGGACTAAATGAAAAACTAAAAGAAAGTAAGCGAAAATAACAAAAACAGAAGAGACAACAAGAAATATAAAAAAAACCAGAACCCAGTTAAGAAAATATACATATATGAAGAAACGAACATTATGCACAAAATTGGTCACCCCACATATGGTGGATCTAGTTGCAAAACACGACCGTACTCAGGATTCATACTTAAAAGAGGAGGATAAAGTTGATGATGAGAATAAATATTTTTTTTTTGTTATTGACACTGTTGTTGTTGGTGCTGTTATTAATATTGAGAAGAATTGCCATTGATGATGCTGTACTCTGTACTTTAACAAAATTATGGATGAAGAACGTGTGCTAACGAAATACATATGTTGGCATATGGTTACCACACCAACACACACATACATATACACACTTACGCACAATTGCATATATACATTCGAACACATCTACACTTAATAACATACCTAATTCTCTATATTCACTCAACACGTAAGTATCATCAGTCAGCTGACAGTGGGATTAAAGAGATTTATTAATATTACAGTATCTGGTAAAATATTCAGCATGTATGTAATATGTAGTTTGAATCATTATTTACCAAATTATTGCCAAATATTAAGTATTTATAATTGCTGGTACGCCTAAATTACAATAAGTAATAATTTTTATTTTAATTTATTAATTTATTTAATTTTTAGAATTTGTTTAAGAATTTTAAGTTTTGAGATTTTAAAGTATGTGACATATTGCAAGTGGAATTGTTTTTTATAGAATAATACAAAATGAACGTGTAAAAAAATGAAACACAGTGCTGCAAGGAGTTGAAAAAAGAAACTAAATGGGCCAAAAAAGTTAAATCCCTTTAAAAAAGGCAAACAAAAAAAAGCTAGCACAATTTTAACTCGAATTTTCTGGTATTTTGAATTAAAACTTAAAGTATCATAAAGTAATATAATTAAAAACTACTTCAAGTACTCTTATAAAACATGTAACAGTGTTACTAATAACGACTACTGACAGATACGAGGGCGGTTCGGAAACTCTTAGCCTAGCACAGAAAGAGAATAGTTAGTTTTTCAAAAACATTTTTATTTTTCTATATAATCTCCTGAAACTTCAATACACTTAGTCCAATGCTTATCTAGCAATTCTATCTCTGGATTAAAATAGTTTTCCTCAAGCCTTTCAAAATAGTGGTTTACAACTGTAGTTGCATCTTCATTTGAGGTAAAACGCTTGCCAGCTAGGAATTTGTTTTAGATTTGGAAACAGGTAAAAGTAACTGGAAGCTAAATCAGGAGAATAAAGTGGGTGGTAATGCAAATCGTTGATTTTAGCCATTGTGAAAACACTCTAGTGCACTGGTGCGATGGCTTAATGAAAAATAATTTTTTTGTGTTGTAAGCCAGTTTTTCCCGATTTTTTTACATTTAATTGATACAAACTGTTGCAATAGTACTCTGAATTTATTGTTTTATCCTTTTGTAGATAGTCAATCAATAAAATACCTTTGAAGTCACAAGAAACCGTTGCCTTATTTGGCACTTCCTGTAGCTTCAGTCCATAACGTTGATTGTTCTTTTGCCTCTAGCAGACCTGGGGGATCTCAATTACATTTCAATTACAATTACAATTACATGTAATTTGTAATTGAGGTAGTCTAAATTACAATTACAAGTAATTGTAATTGAAAGTAAGGACTTAACTCAATTACAATGAAATGTAATTGTAATTGAAAAATGTCAATTACAATTACTTGTAATTGTTAATTGAAAAAAATCAAATATACATTACATGTAATTGTAATTGAAAATGTTCAATTACTAATTACAAGTAATTGTAATTGTAATTAATCAACAAATAATTACTTGTAATTGAACAAAATTCAATTACATTTTTAAAACCATAAAATAAAACTTAAAATTCTTAAAACGATTTTCTAAATTATATGAAAAAAAATTGTTGGATGTATAAAAAAAATTATAGAATAATTATGAATTTATTAAAATGTATTGTACAAAGTTCGGTAGAATGAAATTTTTTTATAATATGTAATTGATAATTTTTGTAATTAAATACTTTTTTGACAATAAATATTTAAAAAAGTAATGATTACATGTTTTTTTTTAAATTACTTAATGAAAAATTTTTTTTCCAATTAAATGTAATTATAATTGGATTTTTTCCAATTACAATTACATGTAATTGTAATTTAAGAAATCTTCAAATACAATTACATGTAATTGTAATTTAAGAAATCTTCAATTACAATTACATGTAATTGTAATTGATTTTTACTTCTTTTTCAATTACAAAAAAAATGTAATTGTAATTGAAAAAATTCAATTACAATTACATGTAATTGTGTAATTATAGGTGTAATTAAATACAAAATGTAATTGAGACCCCCCAGGTCTGGCCTCTAGAGTATAGTAGTGGATTCGTGTCTCATCAACAGTTATCGAATGACGCTTAAAAATCATTTTACTTTTCTTAAAAGGATCCAAACAAGCTTGAGAAGTTTTCATTCTTATGTGTTTTCGGTCGACTCGATCTTTTGAGATGTCCATGAATTAGCTATTTTACGCACTTTTATTCATCGATCACTTAATAAAATATAATGCACTTTGGCTTTCTGTTGTTGTTGCTGTTTTCGTGATTCATCGGCAATGCTTGTACGACCAAGTTTAAATTCAGCAACCCAATTTTTTACTGTTGTTTACCATATCATAAACCTTTTTTATTTAGATATTTAATGACACCACGAATTTCTAATTTTTCCATTATAAAAAAATTGCGGATGCGTCTTTTTTAAACATCTGTTTCTATATGAATGAGTTGGCAGATTGAAATAAAATTTAACATGTGTTCATAGCACAGATGGAATTTTCCCTCGTATATGGGGTGTTTTTGTTAAAATTTTAAGTTGGCAACACTTTTTTAACTGGCAGCCATTTTATCAGCTGTCAAGTTATTTATGTTTGAGGTCTGGCATATGACTGGCTTGGACGTAGTCTAGTAATTTTGTTTTTGCATTACTAAATTTATATAACAAAATTCACATGAATACATACTTATATTTATTTAATATATTGTGTGTCTGTATGATATCTACAAGATTTGTAAAACTTACTTTAACCAACAAACATATGATCAGTTTCCGACTTTTCTAGGACCAAGAATATGCATATATAATTTATAGGATTGCGTTCAAAATGTGTTTATAAGAGACCCAAATTTTATTGTCTATCACAAAAGATTTATCAAATATGGCACGTACTGATCCACACCAGCCATAATATAGGTACCTACAATGAAACCGTTTACAGCAAAATGTAAGCAAGTTTAGTTACATACTACCCACTGTGCAAAGCTGACAAAATAAACAGCAAAACTTGCTTGCTATGTGAACGGCAACAATAAATTTAAAGCTATAGCATCCCGAAAAAAAATAAACAAAAAACGTAAATGCCCGGGTATGTTTAGGTAAAAGTTAAAGTACAGGCTTAAGGTATGCGACAACAATAACAACAACTTTAATAATAGCATTAACAAAAAAATAAATAAGTTGTGATGTGTAAGAAGAGGGTGAATAAATACTCGTAGATGAAATAAAATAAAAATATGTATGAATTATAACAACAACCCAACACCACCACACAACACCACAGCCACCCCATCATCAGGACTCTCTCACTCATCAGATGCTCTCTCACACTATTCTGCTCTGCTCAGTGAAATTGTAAATTGTGACAGTCGTAAGGGTCAGCAACAGGGTAGAATTGCAATTAGTACTTAAGTACCAGTTGTTGTGAACCTAGTTCCTGCATTATTTTTGCTTCAAAGCAGTACTACATCAGGGATATATGAACTATATATATCGCTGGCTTAACATGTAAAGGCTCTAAGTCCACTTTTTTTAGAAATTGAGATTTTGATGCAGTTGTGTTCAATAAGTAAAAATACATCGATTACAAAATAAAATACAGTTATCTAATTTTCTGTTGTTGTTTTGTAGTGCTTTGTTGTTTTTGTAAGCGCTAAGTCAAATTTATCACATCTTTGTGGAATATCTCACTTCTTTCAATGTTGACATATCAACTGCTTCGTTCGGAATAGTCTGAGAGTCCAACCAATTGACAAAATATTATTTCTCATTGGCTACACTCTCGTTGTTTTGAGTATCATTGACAGTCATGACAATAATCGTCTTGATGTTACTTATTTGGATCATTAATTTTTTAAAAAATTTAACAATGTACAATATTGTAAAAATATTCGCTCTGGCCGTGGAAAAGGCGATTCCAAAGTGACGGACATTCGAGGAATACAATACACACCAAATGGTGAAATTAATTTCAAACTTAGATTTCCTGATGAATGGAAAAATCTCCACCAAAAAATAAATGAAAATGCAGTCGCACTAGAGTGGTCTAAATAAAGACTAGAAAGTTCGAAGTCTTACAATATCTAAAATCCACTTTGCCTACAAAACACCATAAATTTTATGACGATTTGCCATACGAATAAAAATAGTCGTCGCCAGTTATCTTACTTTTAAATCCATTAAAAATTTTAATTAATCTACAGGTATATACAAATATTGAAATTGAAATTACAATAATAATGTTATTGAATATTTTTGAATAAATTCTGTTTCTTTTTTTACAATAATCAAAACAAACTTTAACTTTTTACATAGTCAGGCATGTGATGGAAATTGAAATCGAAAACGAATCAGTTTTGGAAATACATTTTAATGCATTTATAATCTAATTTTTAAAATTTCTTTATATTTTATGTGATAAAAGCTTTTCAATACAGAAATATTACAAAAAATTTGTTTTCTAAAACTCATTCGTTTACGTTTTCGATTTCCATCACATGGCTGATTATTAGCTTTCTAAATAACAACAATAAAAAAGCAACAAAAGTACTCTTTAATTGTATTAAGTAAGAAATATAGGTAGAGACAAGTTTTAAGGAAAAGATCCAAGTCCATGAAAACATACAAACTAAGCAACAGAAAAGGCTCTAAGTCCAAAAAAGCTTTTATCTCGGCAAATAAAAATTTTTTCATTTTGCTTTTACGCAAATAAAAAAACAAAGAAAAATACAAAAACAAATTGCATTTACAGATTTCAAAAATATAGGGATTATTTGATTGGTATAAAAAACCAACTTCATCAGGAAGAATTTTAAATTATTTCTCAAAACACCCAAAAACAAATTATTATAAACACTGCTAAAAATCTTATAGATAGAATATTAACAATTAGTGACATTAGATTTCATAAGAAAAAATAAAGAAATAATTAGAAATATATTAATAGATAATAGTTTTCATTTGCAGATTAATAAAACAAATTAATACAAAGAAATCCTATATTAATAATGGAATTTCAGAACCAAAAATTTATAAGTCAATATCATATATACCTGGATTTTCAGAAAGAATAGAACATTTAAACATATATAACAAAACAACATACAAAATGGCACATAAGGTTAATAATAATGTAGGAAGATTATTCACAAAAACTAAAGATAGATTAGAAAAGACAGATATGTCAAATTTAGTATATAAAATTCCTTGTGGTGGTAATAGTAACGGGCAATGTAACAAAATATATATAGGAACAACAGGGACAAAACTTAAAACTAGATTAGCAGGATATAGACATGACCAGAAGAAGGATAAATTTTAAGAAAGACACAGAAAACTTAGCTCAAAATTACAGACACCTATTGAACAAAAATATAAATATTAACAATAGGAGAAATTAACACAATTTATGTATTTAAAAAATGTTATAATTCCAAAATGTTATTATTCAAAATGTTACTATATTTCTGTTATAATTTTTTACTGTTCAATGTTATTATCGAGAATTTAAAATTATTTTTCTGTAAAACATGTTTTCAATTTTGTCAACCCCTTTCAAACTTATATCAAAAAATTTTTACACATAGAAAATTTTTATAATATTAAATTAACTCCTGAAAAAGATTTCCAAAGGAAATCGAAATATTGAGTGAATTATATATAAGAATTAAAAAATCTTTTATAAAAAACAAAAAAGTGACCTCAAGCTTAAAAATTATTTAATAAAAATCATTAAAAAGGTCGAAGAATATAGAATAAAATGATTTCAAAAATGTTTATTAAAAAAAAGTTTGATTGTTTTTTGTCTCTCCTGTAATATTGTAAAATATAGACTTAGAGACTTTACATGTTAAGCCAGCGATATGACAAAACAACTGACACTTTAGTACTAATTGCAATTCTACCCTGTTGTTGACCCTTACGAATGTCCTTTATATATTGAAATATTATTGAAATACTTTTAGGTGGCTCTCAGACAATTTCTTTAAAGTTGCTTTTAATTGTTCCTAGTTGATTAGATTCTAATTGTGACATATGTAAAAGTGCCCTAAAACCCATAACCATTGATTAACGATTATTATTCCACCAGTGCATGATGTTGAAGTAAATTGCTCTTATTGTACGATATCGGGATACTTTCGTACTTTCTAGGTTAAAAAAGTATCACTTCTCTCATCCCTGTTACGAAGTTATGGGGTGTTTTTAAACTTTATATACACTTCTCGTTCGGTCTTGCTATTGCTGTGTTGTTTTTTCATTATTTCGGGTAGTCAAACATCAATATTGATGCTGGTAAGGTTAAGGATGCTGGGTTCTTCGTGAAATGTTGGGTGGTAGGGCGGCACAAGCAGGGTGAGTGACTGTGTGTGTCTGTTTGTGCAGATGTTTGTAAATGCTGTACACGTAGTAATTTTGAGCTAAAGCCAACAAAGTATAACCATCGGCAGCAGCTCGTGTACCTTTTTAGTAATATACACACGCGACACAGCATCCTGAGAGCGTCATTAACTTCAACAGCAGCAGCAGCAGCAGCAGCGTTGGCATTATTTTCAGGGTATAGGTGAATGTACGTTTACAACAATAATAAATATTTTTCCTGTATACGTGATTACTTATGTATGCATATACACACATGAATATTAAATTCACTCAAGTTGAGTGGAAACTTATAATTTTCTCTTTTTTTTTTGCAAGATTGAGTATGCTTTTGACATGAAAAGTTTTAGGTTTACCAAGACTGAGTGTTTTTTCTAAAAAGAACTTTTTATGAGTTCTGAGCATTATGTACCCTGGATATTTCATAGTGTATTGTTGTTTTCGTATCTTCTGAACTTGCACATACATTTTTTGGTTTTTGCAACTCCATCTTCAGCTGCTTTTCATTTATTTCATGACTTCTTTTCCTGTATTTCTAAGGCCATGTAATGAAATTGCCTCCTTGTGCTATTGTATTGTAAGCGAAATGAAGCAGCAAGTGATTTTTTTTTTTGTTATTGCTGTGTAGATTTCATTTGGCTTTCTATTGTAGGTATTAGGAGGTTGGAATAGAAAGTTCTTTAAAAGCCATGAATTTATTCAATGAAATTATTGTGAATGTTGATCTTGGGTATTGTTAAGGCCTAAGAAAAATATTGTTAGAGTAGAACAAGGAAAAATGTGAAAATTTTCTCAATTGAGGCAATATTTTATTAAAAAAAAATTATGGGAGTTTTATCTGTTAAATGTATTCAATATGAAGTAAGCTGTTTACTTTCCAATACGAAGAATTATTGTTTTATCACAAATAAGTCTGTGTTTGCAAAAGTGTTTTCTCTATTGGAAACCTGCTGGTGCATTGGTCGGTCATTACATCGTTAAGATATAGAGTTTTCTCAAATGACTAAAAGAATATTTTGTTTAAAAGATTGATAGTATTTTTACTTTTGTGAACCAACACGGATAATTGGAAACCAAATGGAGAAATGCACAATCAATTTAGCGCTGGGGGTAAGTAAGGACATTTCTGAGTTTTTTGGACGATTGTGGCGAGATAGTATTTTTCATGGCTCTCTTTTTTCAATTGTTTACACTTTTGCATTTATGCTGACAGTAGCATATATTACTCCTTTTCAGACTCTCTTAATTCATGTACTCACGGCAATAACCACATAACGTTTTCATAGATCAGTGGGGATAATAACCACATATGAATAAGATCGAATCAAGGTGTTTGTACTGGAAATTTCTAAGGAAATTCTGAGTGGCACGATTCTGAAGCTCATCTCTTTCTAGAAGGAATTCTCTGATGTTATATCGTACCATAAGGACTTTGATAGATGGAGTTTCTTTTAGGGACTCCATTGTGAACTCAGGTGTTCCCCATGGCTTTGTTTTAATAACAGTACAAAAAAATGAAAGTGGTTGTAGTAGATTACTTAGAGACAGCAAAGTAATTAGAGATTAGTAAAAATTAGTATTGGTGTTTTAAAACTGAAATGTTTTAGATTTTAAAAGAACTTTTACAAAAAACCTCGCACTTTGAAAGTTTTGGTACCTAAAGGTAATTTAATGTCATATATACATACTTTTTCCTGATTTTGCTTTTTTTCCTACTTCTGCATTTACATCTACTTGTACTTAAACTCTACTCTTATCTTAGATAAAATGAGGTTTTCGTAACCTACATTTATAAATTACCTTACATAAAACATACTTTCAAACAAGCCAACCTACGTACAAATTTATACATATAAAAATATATATATAAATACATACATGAATATAGTACCAACAGGATGTCTTGGAAAGAATTTTTTTCTTTAAATACAAATAAGCAAAAAGAAAGCGTTATGGGAATACATACATTAATGCTTAAACATACGGAGACCGACAGACAGACTGACACTAGTAGGCAAGCAAATTGTACTGAAATTGATTTTAATCTATTTTTTATATGTTAAAGGTGGTAAATTACTTTAAAAAGGCGTTTTTACTCATTAGGCGGAAACATTGTCTCATAAATTATGAATTATAATTACAAGAGCTTGTTCTTGCACATATGTATATGTACATACATATGTATGTATATGTATTTGCAAGTATATAGTATATGGCTGTCAGTAAATTGGTCTAAGAAAAGCTGCGTGCTTCCTTTTTTGCTGTGATGCCCACAATTATGTAAAAAGGTTTTACAACCCCAGTAATTACTTAAGGTAAATGTTGTAATAATTATGAAAATAAAAAAAATTATTTCCTTTTAAGCTGCAATTAACTTTTTTATACCGATTGTAGTTGTAATTAACTTGTTACAAAGAAGAAATTTAATATTTTTAAAAATTATTTTCACCGCATTGAACTTTAAAGGGCAGCTCTTTTTATACTGAGTTTTTTTTTTGTTTTACTGAAAAAGAAGTATTTGACCTAATTTGTGTTGAATTAATTATTTCAGATTAATATACCAGAAGCATTATATTGTGTTTTACTAGGAAAGAGAGTGGGAACTATGCTGCCTTTTTTTAATAATATTTGGCTGAAATTAGGCTATATATAATTGGATAATAAGAAATTATATCTGCAGGAAGGATGAAGATATATTTAATAGATATTCAATGAATGCGAGAACTTTACAATCAAATATTAAGATTTTCGGTTAATTATTTATTATCTGCTTGCAGAAATTCTAGAGTTGATGCCTTCATTAGAAGTAGTAATTGGCTACAGCGATTTGATATTTAAATCCTTTCTGGTAAAACTAATTGGTCGTTAAATGACCATTTAATTACTTACTTATGGACCCGACACCTTCTCCCCTGTATACTTCTACTTTCTGTCTATCTCTATCCATTTCCTTCTCTTTCCTTCTCTTTCTATCTTTGCAGGCAACCAAGGACCAGTGATATGGAACCTAAATGAGCTGTGTACTTCACGAACGCCTGCTTATATAATCTAGCTTATAATTTTATAGCGGTATCAAAAATTAAAATAGGGGCAATAAATATAAAGATCGGTATATAATCACACATCCCATAAATGAGGTTATGTTAAGTTGATCATTGACATATTACGCGTCTGCATTTAACGTAGCGTAGTGATATAGTTTCCAGTTATCATAGTCAAGAACATAAAAGTATATCTCCTGAATCTCGAAGGTTATTGTGGTCTTAATATAATTGTTAGCCTCGTATGTACTGGCAATGGCAATGCTCGACAAACATACATCATTTAATGGACTGTATATGGACCTATATTTTTGGATCCTATGAGCATTATAACAAGCATCTTTAAACTTTCAAATGTCATGAAAGTATATTAATTGATTTTATCTTATACAGCACTTTATCTTTTAACAATTTGGAATACTGGTAAAATTGTAAACATATTTACTTTTACATATATATCGATATTTTAAACGTCACACATGTATTGAAAACAAATTTCATGTATTATCACTTTGCAAATAAAACATTATCATCAGCCTATTGTATCTATTATTTCCCTTTTTATAAAATTTAAGGTCAATGTAGCAAAAATTTAAGATAAAATTAAAAAAAAATGAAAAAAAACGTCATACAGTTTTACAAACACACAATACAAGTACAATAAAAACAAAAGCAATAGCAAGTCAGTGTAGTACAATACAACCATAGTATAATGAGTGAAAATTGTTTTAAATGAAATTGTTTTAAAAATACAATAAAGCTCAAACAGGTCCCGGGCTAAGCTAAAACCGGCCCGGGTAAATTATACAAAGAAAAGCACACACAAAAAAGCCGGTTGCCATAGAAATTTAGATGAAAAGATGAATCAGATAAATACAGCAACAGCTTCTATATAGTAAGTAACTATATATGTACGTACGTACATATATGTATAAGCAGACATATGTATATGCAGGATACAGGCATGCAGAGAAATGGCAGAGAGTTAGAGAATCGTTTAGAGAAGAGTGTGTTTGTGTGTGCGTTTGAATGAGTGAGAGTATTGGTGAGATTGAGAGGCTGTTAACGGCTGTGGTTGTTATTGTTATAAAGAAAGCAAAAAGTATGAGTAAAAATTTATTTTAGCAACCAATACACACAGATGCTGTGTCCTGTGTAAATTAGTGTATTAGTGTTTGTATACATATTCAATATAAATACATACATACCAAACTGAAGGCAGAATTTTGAGTGAAATTAAGGATTTAAGCTTAGATCTCAATATTTGTTCGGGTGTTTGGGTGTGTGACTCTGCCTGTACCTGTGTCCGTGCCTGTAACAACAACAATTCTGCACAATAAGGATGCTGTTAGTGTTTCAGTGTGTGAGTTTATATACTAGCTGGCTTTTTGTTGTGTGTGAGAGTTTTGTGAGTGTCGTAGTGCCGCCATTTGAAATTACCGAAATTGGGGTTCGCTACAACAAACGTTATTCGTAGTAGACGTTTAGGCGTCAACTAGTGCGCTTGGTGCGCTTAAATATTACGGCTGTGCGCCGTCGAGGACGTCATATATACCAGTATCGTTTCTTATACCTACAATCACAACAGCATCTCTATATTATAGTCAAGGAAAAAAGAAAAAATTGTGTGCAAATAAAACCAAAAAAATCAAAGAAAAAATCGAAACGTAACGAAAAAAACCATACAAAATTAAAAATTAAAGCGTATGAAAAAAAGTTGAAATCAGCACTGGAAAAAAGCAATAACATTTACACATTTTTTTTACATTTATTGCCACTGCCACTACTACTACTACTACTGCTACTATCAATAATAAATACAAAAAGGGTATAAAAACGGTCCCGACTGTGACGAGACAAAAGCATAAAAATTTTGTTGTATTCTTTGTTCCCAACAAAAACAGCAAAAAGGAAGAGGGACTGCTTCAGTATTCACATACTTTTAGGCGTAAAGGGACGGGAGTTCTTTAAATAGATGTTTTAAAAAACATTCTTTTTCGGTAATTTTTTTTGGTTTTGTTTTTTTTTTTTTTTTTTTTTTTTTTAATAAAAAACAAAAGCTACAAAGACTTGCTAGGGAGGTTTAAAGTTTGAGTTGAAGGACATTTTCAATTTCATCTTTAAAACAAAACTGAAATTAAGGGGTTCGAAATGAAATTACAACTTACAAAAAAAAATGTAATTATTTTTAAAACTCTTTGTTGTTGCTTTGTTCCAGCAGTAAAAGTGCTAAATATTTTTTTTGTATATGTGTTAAATGTCTCTAAAAAAAACTTGACTTTGCTGCAGTTAGAGGAGTAAAAAGAAATGCTAGACGTATAAAAACGAAATATCGATCGTGAACGTTTCTTGTATCTACAGTTGTGGTTGTGTGTTGTGTAACGTTTAGTAAAATTAAATTTTCTAAACGTTTTGTTTTTGTGCTTGTTAAATCTGGGTATGTAATCGATGTTGTAATGCAGTATAAAATAAATTTAATCGGTGTTGTGCTTGTAGTGTTTGTGTCTAAATATTTAATTAATTCAAATCAAAATACATACAATTTTTAACTTTATATATACATACATATTTCACTTTCACACTTAACAAGTTAATATATTAACTTCTAAACTTTATCTGTCTTAATTTAAGAAATATGTTAATTTGGGTTTATTTGCTGTAATTGTATAAAAAGTTAGATCTTAGATTGATAAATTCTGTAAAATCTATTTAGAACAATTCTAATAAGATTTGAAAACATAGTCTAATAAAAAGGAAACTCAAGTCAATTCATTTTTGAAACGAATTAAAAAATACATCTACGTTTTTACATCAAGTTCAGTAGTATTTTGAGGATTTTGTAAACGAAATTTTAAGAAAATTAGTTTTTAAATAAGTAATTTGAGGACTTGTATGCAATAAGGGCTACCTATAGTACTAACACAGCTGCAGATAGGCTTTTTTTAACATAAGCCTGAGATTTGCAATTATTAATTTTTTCCCATATTATTTATTTATTAATGTTCAATCATCAAAAGTAATTACAACTGGTTGCAATTATCGTTGTATTTGAATAATTTACTAGTGTGTGCAAAAAAAAAAATATTGTATTATTTTTAAAACTCTTTGAATTATTGAATATATAGTCGTCATTGACTTACAATTATATGGCATGTTTTGAGGTTTGTTTGCAATTTAAAATTTAAAAATTAGTTTTAAGTAATCAAGTGAAAGGAAATATAATGTAAAATTCCACCAATGTGCTCCCATGCAGGATATAACTTTACTTTTGTTCGTTTGATAAAGTAAGATCTAAGTAAATTAACAATAATGATCAATTACTGTTTGTACTTAAAGGACCATAATTTCAAGTAATTAATTTAGTAATATTATAATATTTATTTTCACTTTTAGATATTTATAAATAAATCAATGTTTCACATACTAAGATCCTAAAAAACTGTAGAATTTGGAATTCTAAAGTTATGGAAATTATCATTAATATATCTAACAAAGTGTCCTGATTAATTTTTAAATCGAAAGTTGCAATAATAATTTATTGTTGCCTAGATTGAAGGTTGTTAAAAATAACTTCCAATGAGCATCAAACTATGCTCTTGTTTCTATTTTTCATATACTTAAAATAGTGATTCCAATAATTTTATTGTAGATTAATGAAAATTATAATGCGTTATTGTGAAACAGTTTAGAGTATGTGGCAGTATTCGAACCTGCAACTGTCAAAATGTTCTAATGATTTAAATACGTTTTTGTTAAGGCATGTTAAGTCATGGGAAAAATTTAAACTTCCCATCACATGTGCTTGGCCATAAAATTGATCATTTGTTTCTTGCTTTGTTATAATCTCAGAGATCAAACTTAAATAAATTGCTGGTTAGCACTTGTGAAATCAAGGTCTCGCTAAGCAATTTTTTAAATTATTTATGATTTTCTCTCTTGATGCACAAAGCTTTTTGCTGCTTAACCAACACAAATATAAACAGCATAGTATGTGTTTGCCCACCTGTGCTCCAAAGCCAAGAAAATGTTTGTTCATTTAAATTGAAAAATAAGTGTTTATGTTTAACAGAAAAATGTGTTAAATGAAAGGTGCTCTAACAATGTTTGACTAGTAGTTTTTTATTTATAGCAACTGTCATTTAGAAACTATCAGCCATGTCACAGAATTTAATTCCGTTCGGAAGTGGAATTAATTTCGTTTTTTGTTCTATAGAAAAAGCAAAACGAAATTTTTTTTCGGAATGAAACCACTTTTAATTTGCTATGTGGAATTGTAATTTTAAGCATTTCTAGGTTTCATTTCGAAAAAATTGTTGGTTTTACTTTTTCTATAGAAGCAAAATACGGAATTAATTCCACTTCTGAACGGAATCAAATTTTGTGCAATGGCTGTATGTATAGACATTTGCACCCTCAATGTCTAAAAATTGGTCTTGAAAATTGAGGTGTTTCAACATTCGATAGTTGTACAACATGGGATTACCTTCGTCACGGTATATACATACTTGTAAGCTGAGTATAGAATTGTGTTAAATCATTTGATTGTCGTTTTTGATGAGCTTTTCAATGACAAAAAATAAACACATTTTTTAATAGAGTTAGCATAATCTTTTTTTGAATGTTTTTAACTATTTTTATTGATGTGTTTTATTCTATCATTCATTTAAAAGCTAAATTTAAATTTTCTTTAAAATTCTATAAAGCAGCGTTATTAACAGAGTTAAGTTAAGTAGTTAATTTAGCTTGAATTTTATATCTAGTGAGTAATATGAAGAATGCTTTCGGTTAATTAGAATTTTTTTAGCAGCAAAGTTTTACCTTGAAAATTATAATATTGACCATCACAGCCCTTAAGTTTATCGTTGAAGAATCTGATATCGCTTCCTAATATTTTTAAATTATTTCTGAAAGATGCCTGCAATCATTGTCAAGTTATCAACAGGCACTTGATCTAACTGTTAGAAAAGTTATAAATTTAGTTACTAAAAAAAAATTTATAACTTCAATTATAGTCTACAGATTTGTTACTCTAAGTATATACGCCTTCAGGTACGTTCCTCAGTCTGAACAATAAGTCAACAGTGATAGCGACTGTCCTACTAGCACCGCATATTAGTGGCAATAAAAACCTTAACGTGGATATCTTGTAAAAAATCAAAAATCATTGCCAAATTGACAATATTATCTTAATCGAACTTGATCGAATTTGTTTGGAACTCCGAGCTAATTATGACTTTATACTTTTATATAGTTTAGTCAATGGTTTTCATACTCCCTTGTGTTGTGTATTCTGAAAGTATCATTTAATATCTCTAAAAATTTCCCTTTTATGAAAGTACTTTATGCTTTTAAATAAATTATAATATTAGATATAATACATATCTAATTACTATTAACAATTATGTTTTCTTCAAGCTTTAAGGTCAAAATTTTTCAGGGAAATAAAGATGCCACACATTGTTGTAGAAGAAAAAATAAATAAAATTGAAAATATTGAAGGAAACAATAAATAAATAAAAGAAATCTTGACCTTAAGCTTGAAGAAAATATAATTTTTAATATAGATAAAAAGGTTGAACAATTAGTTTAATAATATTTAATCAGTAGTTCAGAGTTCTATTATTAAGTGATAATCACCACTTTCCAGGAAATTTGAGTGTTAAAGTGACAGTGCTTTCATAAAATGTATCGGATTATAAAATGGCTCCTACTTAAAGAGCAACCAGCCACCTAAAATGTTGTGTGCTAGTTGTTATTTTTAATAGAGGCTTTTGTTTGCTATAAAACTCGATTTGTTGGTTGATTATACTTTCGATTCTTATCAGAAACTAAGGTGTGGCACGCAATAATGTTCCTCAATTTGGTCGTCATTTACAATAGTTGAAAGAATATCCTGGTTGGTTTTCATTCACATGGCCTTCATTACTCGGCCTATTTTATTGTATTTCAACAATAATACGCAATTATTACCATTTTTTAAGTTTTCTTCTTTTCAATAACTAGTTCCAGAATCCATACAGTACTTGTTTTTGTTTGCCGTTGCTACTTTTGATTCGGAATTAATTCGCATGGTTCTGGAACCAGTTAATAATCAATGGTTGAAATTATCAGCATTGTAACTAGTTCTACGGAAGCGATAAATAACTAACACGGTTCTAGTAACAGTGTTTCAATGTGTTTTATTTGAATTTGCCATACAACGAACTACACAATTTTTTAATGAATTTAAGAAAATTCTAAATGAAGTTGAGAATTTTAATTTAAAATTGCAAACTTTTTATATACGTAAATTAGTTTTATATGTTGTTTAGGGAGACTTGTTTTTTTCAGAAAAAGTATTTTTAAATAAAGGCTAATGATTCTTGTATGATGCATTCACTTTTATATATGCTTGTGAAAAAGTCGTGTTAAACAAAATTTTGGAAAAATATTCGCTATGAGTTTTGTGGCAAACAAAATATTTTAGTATTTTTAAACGTAACAAATGCAATTAGATTAATCACTAGTTCAGTTTTATGTTGCACTTTCATTATTAAAAAAACAAGATTTATCTTCAATTTAAATTTTCCAAAACCAAATTATAAGTTTTTCTAATGGTTTCATTCAATTTCTTCGCAATTATCTGTTGTATAAATATTATGCTTCTTTGGAAGCAGGTATGTAAGGCAGAGACCTGCTGTTTTCCAATGCCACATGTTACATGATTTTTATATGAAATTCCTCGCATACTTGCATATAATTGAGAAATTGATTATATCATAAGTTCGCGGAAGCATGCCAAAGCATTCTAAATAACAAGCTCTAGCTCTATAAAACTCTTAAGATTACACTATACAATAATGTTCCTCAGAACGGGTTCTTGAAGTAGTAGTTGCAACATCACTAATTCTTTGTATGTTTATACTCGTTCCAAAACTAGTGATTTTGAAACCAGTTGTAAAATGTTTTCCTCATATTTTTTTAATTTTATTCTTTTCAAACACAAGTCTAAATAAGAAGCTTAAAAATTAACTAAAGTTAATAACCCATACATGGCTTCAAAAGTAAAAGAAATGGAAATAATAAAGAAAATAAATAATATATAATATAAACACTAATACTAGAACAAAAAAAGCAAAGCTCTTATACATACTTACACACACAGATACATAAAGTCAGGTATGTAAGTGTGAGTGACTGAGTGTGTTATAAAGAAAGTGATACGAGAATGATTTCTATACACTCACGCATAAATCACAATTTGATGCCAATGTAACAACGTTCCAAGTTAGAAAAAATGTCTATTTGTTTTTATTGCAATAATTGTGTATGTGTTTATGTTAACAGTGTAAGAACTTACAGATGTACATATGTATATGTGTGTGTGTGTATATATATATATATGAAAATTTCTGAAACATTTCAATGTATGTGCTGTTGAAAGCCAGTGTGTATATGAAAATATAACGGGAATAAAAAAGCAAAAGGAAAACCCAAAAAAAAAATCTAACACGAAGCATCGAGAGTCATGCGTCGTAAACGAAGTCAAGGACCGCACCCAAAATCAAATACAGCTACAGCTTTACGATTATTGTTTTTTTTTTGTTATCGTTGTTGTTGTTGTTTCATCTTATTTGAACTTGTGTATGTAGTAGTAAAGGACTGTAACGGTTCTATGTAGTATATGTTTGTGTGTGTTAAAACGTTATTTTGCTTTATGACAACTAAAGAAACGAAAAAAAAACTATAATCAAAATGGTCGTGCATGTGGGTGTGAGCGATTGTGTTTGTTAAAATAAATCTGCAAGTGTATTTGTGTGAAATGGCCATAAAAAATGAAAATCTTGCAATAAAAATGAAATGAAAAACTACAACAAATATATGTACATATATAAAAGCAACAAACTACTACTCTATAACTATAAAAACAACACCAACTATTAATAATATTTCTTATGTCGCTATAAAAATGAGAGCCATAAAATAAAATAAACAGATGGCTGAAGCTGCTGCTCCTGCTGCTGCTACTGTTTGAAAAACTCAACAAACACAAACATAAAGTGAGTGTAATTTACAACTTTCATTTTACAGCCTCCTATACGTGTGTGTAAATCTTAATGTGTTTGGCAATGTTTATGTGTAAGTAAAGAATATTAGTGTTTGTAAACTTATAAAAAAAAAAATCTATATATTTCTGCGACACACACACAGGCGCACTCATTCTCAACCAACGAAAAAAAAATAGTTATAGCTGCAAGATTTACTATAAATAAAACATAAAAAATTTAATTTCACTAAAAATTGCTTGTGGTCATTTGTATTTCGTTGACTGGTATGTTTCTTTCTTTCTGGTTTTAGTGTACAATTTAATGTTTTGTAAAACTTTAACGTTCAAAAAAAAAATATTACAAAAGCTGCAACATTCAAACATTCATCCATCCATCATGTTTATCAAATACATACACAATGAAATACATATAGGTACATACTCGTACATACATATATGTATATGCTTTTATTTTTACATATTACCTACACATATCTACAAAATGCACTTGAATCTTTTGTTTCAAATATTTGCTGCTGCTGTTGTTTTTTTTTTACATATTTTCTTTGTTCCTTTTTAATATATATTTTTTTTAATTTTACTCTCAGTTTTATTTTCTATAAAGGGTTCTTTTCAATTTTGTTGGGTGTTTTTTTTCTGTTGTTAATTTTTTCTGTATTTTGTTCGTTTTTGAAAGACACTGACTTTTTCATTTGTCTGTGACAGGTTTCTTTGTTTAAGCGAAAATGTCTAGGTTTTATTTTATTCTGAATGGGGGTTAATGTTTTAATAAATTATTCAGCCACTTAAATACAAGTTGTTGTTGTGCTGATGAAAATCTCTAAGAAACTGAAGAGACTTTAAATTGCATAAAGAGTATGAAAATTATTAAATTGTTGAAAGGAATTTCTCAGTTTAGCAAGTTACTAAGAATTTTGTGTAAATAAGATAGAACAATAAAATAAGTGAAGAGTAGCCACACCTGACAAATATTTTAGAGAAACTGTAAAATCCCCTTAAAAATTAAATATTTTTTTTTAAATATTTCCAATTTTGAAAAAATATCTAAAAATATTTGAAATGTTTAGAAATTTATGATTTTAGTTAAATTATACTTAAACAAATCAGTATTTGCTAGACATTTTAATACATTTAGATACTCAATAATTATTATTAATTTAAACCCCAGTATTTAAAAATTTTTGACCTGTACAGTTCAGTCATTAATGTTTTATACAATATTTATCATTTTGTATGCAGTCCTTCCTAATGGTTTAGTAGAAAAGTTTTATCCCCAAAATGTGAAACGAAATGGAATTATTTTGATAATTTTCGCATATTTTTTTGTTATTTTTACAAAATATTTACTTTGTATTAAAAATGTAGAACAAAATCGTCTTATTTTTTCATGTTTTGAGATGGTAGATTGATTATTTAAACAACTCACAACAACTTTATACTTATAAAAAAATGTTTACATACAATTTTATACACAGTGGCTCATAGCTTATTGTATGCAGTGATTTTTTTTGTTTTAAAAGCTCCATAAATGGAAAATGAACAGGAACTCAAAAAATAAATTTGGTGTCATTTAAAAGAAAGAAGGTTATAGTCTAATAGAACAAATTAATTTATTACAAAAATATACATTTTTTACGTCACAGCTAATTGTATGCAGGCACGTATGGGTTTCGCAAACTTAAAATTAAAACTGGCAATTACACGATTTAATATTTTGTGTAAGAGCCTTTATTATCTACAATATTATCTTTAAGGTGATTTGGCAAAGATGCGACCAGTTTTTGGGTAAAACTCGGAGAAATATTCGACTATTCCGTCAGTAGCGGTTTTGTGTTTCCTTATGCTGATTTCTAAAATTTAACATAAATTTTCGATGACATTATGATCTGGCTACTGTGGTGGCGGTGCCATTAAATGTAAGCAGATGTATATTAGCCACCTTTACACAATACCCGATTTGTGCTTTGGAATGTTATTCAGGTAGAATCGAAAATCGGAACTTATATCCAGGTTCTATGCGCTTTGCAACAAGTTGTCCTTCAGATTCTGAAGGTACTTAAACTTGTCCATGATTCTTTCAACAAATGTTAAATTCCCAGTACCAGCTGCCTCCATACAGGCCTATCGGTTTTCTTTCTTGGGTTCTATATTTGGTTTCTACCAAACACTCGATCTGAACCGCATAAGTAAAACTTAGACTCATCAGTGAAGATGACCGAATTCCATCTTCATGGTCTTGGGCGAAATTTAGCCTGAATAGTCTGTTTTTTAGTTTCTTGCGTGCAACTCGGCCATTAAATTCCTGTTGGCGCAAGACACAACAAACAGTTTCAATGCAACATTATTTGCCCAGGGCAGCTTCAATTTCGGAGGCCTGTTGTAAAGCTAAAAGCCTTGGACTTGCCTTTTTTTCTTAAAATCAAATAAATTGAATGATTTTGGGATAAGAGTTTATTAAAACATGATACCACAGCAAACAAATTTATGAAAATATTTTAACAAGGTGATGTCGTTGTAGTTAATTATTTATCACAATCGATTAAACTTAAGTTAGGTTATGGTAAACATGCTTGCCAGCTTGGAAGTTAAATTGACACCAATTGTGATACTTGGAAAGAAAAGGTCAGAGAGAAGTAGAACCCCAATGATAAACTTTAGTCAAAATTTAAGCAAATCATGCTGTTGCACTTACGAACGCGTCTAGCCTTTTGACGTTCATCCCCCATAAATCCATCAAGTCGTGTAGGTAAAATTCGCCTAGACAATCAAATCTTTGATTTGTAAGGACCGGGCATTGGCAGAGGAGATGCCGTACAATTTCGTTGTCTGCTTAGTCAACTTTTACAGAAGTCATTATAAGGAAGATTTAACCTTAATATTAACAGTACGGTCTCACAGAAGTTGTTATAAGTAAATACTGAAGGTGCTGTTGAAAATTACTAGAAAGATTAATATAAAGACTCCAAATAAGATATTATACAATCACTTCTAAGTAATAAAGACGTTAAAATCATTATATAATTTTGTATATTTTCACATATTTTAAATCATAAAGAGTGTGTACCAATAATATATGTATATAAAAATGTGAATGTGAAATTGAAGAAACTAAAAAATTGAATAAATGAATTCTGAATTATAGAGTGCAGATATGAGCCAATTGAATTGAAATTTCCTATTCAGTCGTTAACAAGTTAAAAGCCGAAACAAAAGTCCTACCGGTAAAAGGTAGAAACCGTGTGGTCACATGAAATTAGTATCAAACTTTTCGAGGAAGTTGAGGCACGGAATGGAATGCTAGTAACTTTCCAAAGATATTTTATGTCGAGAGGTCACATATTTCATACAGTTCTTTCACCCAAACTTTGCGGTTTTTTTATTTTAATTTTAGCTTCATCAACGTTAGTTGCTAGTACGTGCAGCTAAATTGTTTCAATTACTTTTTTTTTGTTCCATGACTATAATTAACATTTTTAAACACACACAATTCCGGCAATGCCTGACAACGAATATGACAATTTTTGCCATACAACAATCTGACAACCGTCTGAACTGACAATTTCTGTTGATAGATAAATTTATTGCATGGCAATTGTGTGCCAATAAAATTGTAAGGTTTTCTGATAGTCGTCTGAACTAACAATTCAGTTTTTGTTAACAATTTTTTAATGTCAGTACATTGCTAGCATATTGCCAGATCTGACAAACGTCTGCATATAGCTTTAGTATTCAATAAACACAAATATACACACATATCTATCATATATACGGAAATAATGACAACTAATTTTATAACGGTCGGTCCATAATTAGATACCCTACGAAAATCACTTTCACAACTATAAATCTTGTAAGTTTTTATATCGAGATAAAATTTAACACAAAAAATACAAATTTATATGCACAGACGTCATACCAATACATTTTTGGATGATCGGTCCATAATAGGTGATAGTTTCTATTACTGAAAATCTGTTTTTATACATATACTGGTTGTAGGGTATTATATGGCGTTACCGACTTGCTTGTTTTTAATATAAATTTGTATTAAAATAAATTTCAAATTTGAATCATAGTTTAATATTCTTAGCACAAGAACTCATCAAAATAATATTAAACATTGTTTACAGTAATTTAAATATGCACTTATAACATCTTTATAATGTTTTTCCTAAAGACAATTTCCCCCAGTGATTTTATATTTCCCTTATAAAAATCTGTAAATATTTGACATCCTTGTTGTCATCAACATCAGCAGTTATTATTAAATTTATAAATATTGATTTTCTGTAGCAAGCTATTTTCATGATACATTTCATGTTTATACTTACAAGTATGTATGTATAAGTATATTTTATAATATTTTCTCATAAACTTTAGTTGATATTCTCGTACGAACTTTATCGACTTTCCGTTTTTAGCTTAAAAGCAAAACAAAAAAAAATAAAACATGTGATAAAAAGCAATGGGGTAGAATGAATGAATGAAAAACCAGCATCAGCCTTTATATGGTTTATTGAGCAAAATAACGAGGTTATTTTATAATAATAACCTTATACTGAACACACATGACATTTTATATGTATGTATATCTATCTATATTTATATATCGTTTTATATAATATTTGCACATGTATTATAGCAATATACATAATATGTAAAAACAAAAATATAATAATAATAAAAAAAAAAAGAAATGTTATTATGCACACAAGTATAGTTGTATTTTATAACACAGTATTATTTATTTCATAAAGAACAGGAAAATTACATTGAAACATGTAACAATATTAGATGAGCAAATATACAAAAAAAAACATTATAAAATCTAAGAAAACAGTCACGTTTTTAAATAGATTCATTTCATATCTATATTATTTTTCTATAATATTTTTTCATAACAATATATGTATGAGTCATATTCTACTCTCTTCTATGCACATGTATTGCTTATACACATACATAGCTAGAAATGAAAAAGGATTTAAGCTTTATCTTCAAATTTTTCATGAATCTTTTAAAATAGTTTGCAGTAATCTGGATACGTACAAAAATCCTTATTTTATATCTGCTACATGATTATGAGTTTAAGGACAATGTTGTTAAAGCCAGAAATATAAAATGTTTGTAAGATTGGCAAATATATGAATGTATATTGCAATCACGATTGTAATCAGTTATTTTGTTTCCTATTTCGATTTTATAGGCAACTAAATTATGCAAAATTTATTAGTCGTTATCTTTAACAGTTGATATTGGTTGAAGAGGAGTTATGTGTTGCAGCATATTTAAATTGTTTAATTGGAAAATAATTATAATATTGTGAAAAAATTATTGGGTGTATAATTTAAAAATGCGTGAATTTTAAAAAATGTTTAACTTTTATTTTAACTTTATTTTCTGGCAGCATGTGGATTCCGCACCAAAATAACTTGTCATCTTTTGAGGCCAAAAACGAAACAAATAATAGTTGTACGCGACAAAATCTGCCAAAACTTCTCAATCACTTTTTTATACCACCACCACCACCAAGAGTGGTGAATGAGGGTATATTACGTTTGCCATTGCATCAGAAACTATTTTAATATTCATCTGAGACCCAATAAAGTATATATATTCTTGATCCTTATGAAATTCTAAGTCGATTTAGCCTTGTCAGTCTGTCTGTCCGTCTGTGTAAAACACTCTCACGTCCAAACTATACAACTTAACTAAACGATATTTCCAGAAAAATATTTCTTCTTTTCCGGGTAACTTTGGTATTGACAATCAGCAAAATCGGTTTAGACCAACCAGAGTTATGGAGCAATATTTGAGACAACCTCCATAAAAATTTAATATTTTTTGTCCATTTTATTGGAATTTTTTGAAATATATTGCGGATAATACCATGCAACTTTGTATACGTTCTTTTTATGATAAAAGAAGACAGTGTGCGGGAAATAGTAAGAATCGGTCTTCCATTCAAAAATCTTCCCGAAATATTGCTCAATTATACATAAATGCCTCTAAAATTGGAATATCAAGACAAAATTCAGCAAAAATAAGTTTTATACACAAAGAAATCGCAAAACGAAATTTATTTTATGTCGGTCCATGTTTGATCATAGACCCCATATAAAGTCCACTTCCAAAATTCACTTAAATACGTGTAAAACAGATGTAAATAATGTTAAACGACTAAAATTTGACATAAATAATCTTTATGGGCAAATAAATTGTTGTACTAAATTTTATGGTGGTCGGCCCAGAACTGGTCATAGCTCCCATATAAGGCCCACATCCGAAAAAGACATTTATTCATATATATATTGTATAAATATCGGTATCGACTCAAAACTTTGCACAGATCATTTACATATATACAAAAATTATCCCACAAAATTTTGTGAATTTTGGTCCATTTTTAACCGTATGCCCCATATAAAGCCCTCTACCGAAAATCACTTTAATACTCATAAATCGCTTATAAATAAGGGTACCAATCCAAAATTTTACACGGATCATTTACATACATGCCTAAATCAAACTGAGAATATTGGTCCATATTTGACTATGTTCCCCATATAAGGTCCACGAAATCCACGTTAATACTAATATATATCTTAAATATACCGTTATTATGTTGAAATTCTACGTGAAATATCCTCATATGCATGAAAATAACTGTTCCAAAATTTAAGAAGATCGGCCCATAATTTGTCATAGCTGTCATATAAGAACCATTTCCTAAAAACAAATAAACCCACAACAATGTCTAATAAATATCGATATCGAACAAACTTTTATATGGATCAGAAATTTTAATCCAGAAATCATATTAATAGCGATTATATGCCAATTAAGTTACTGGATTTTGCAGCTGTCAGTCAATAATAGCTCCTAAATTAAGTCCACTTCCGAGCACAACAACCAACCATACAACTCTTGTAAATAACGCTATTGAGATGAAATTCAACCAATATAATCCTAAAATACATAGACATCACATTAGTGGATACTGGATTTAGAAGCTATCAAACCATAACTGGTCCATTTCTTCTATGCCATCCATAAATCTTTTGTAAATAATGTTATTGAGATCAAATTCAAACAAAAAAGCCTCATCTTATATATTATCCTTTTTTATACTCTGCTTTGTCTCTTAACTTGTTGTGAATATGGAAAAATGTTCTTTTAATTTTATAAATTGCTAAATTACAATCAAGATTATTATGAAAATCAGACAAACTGTGTAAATTACAGTAAGAATCGGTAATTATATCAATTATAAATGGTTGAAATTAGATAAAATTTCAAAATATTTAACATAAATTATGTTGGTCGTAAAATTGTCTTTCAAACAACATATAATAAATACTAATAAAATTTGCACTAAGACTGAAGAGAAAACACAGACTTAGGATATACTAGTCATATCACCAGTGTAGTTTTTGTATTTTTTTATTACGTTTAAGTGGAGGGTATTTAAGATTCGGCACAGCCGAATATAGCACTCGAACTTGTTTCTTTTTTTTCAAAATACAAAAATAACATAATAACTTTAAAATTTAATTAAATTTATGTTACATGAATTCAATATTATCCCTAGTGTGATAATAAAAAGTTTTGTCATACAGTTTATTTGTATTTAGTAACTTGTTGTCGCTTTGACTTTATTATCAATATTGATTTCTTATCACTAAATACATTCTGCTTATATTATACTTATGAAAATATACTACACGACTAATTCTTAAACTAATGCATGGGAATATTTACTGTAATTTGAGTTAGTTTGACTTAAATAAAATATTCACATACTTAAGGTTGTTCCGTAAAGCGGGTGTCCATTTCAAGTGTCATGCTTGTGACGCTTGTGTGTTTATATTTAAAATAGTTTATTTCATAGCCAAAGCTTATTTGTTTACATTGTGCGTAATGTGATA
Organism: Bellardia pandia; assembly: GCA_916048285.2. NCBI lineage: Eukaryota > Metazoa > Arthropoda > Insecta > Diptera > Calliphoridae > Bellardia > Bellardia pandia. The sequence continues at coordinate 42,733,275 of OU696530.1, forward strand.
TTATTTTGGTTTGTGCAAGTCAATCACTTAAAATTATGCAATAATGCTACACTAGAATGTTAAACATCTACCATCCAACAATAATTTAGCAACATGTTTATAGTTGAAACTGAGGTTACATATATGTGACCCGGCCTATGAAAAGATGGCTTATGACTCAAAAAAGAAGTTACGTGACACAGCTGTTAAAGATAAACAATGCATTTCGTCAGTTTCTTAGTAGTTTTTCTTTTGCATTACTATTTAATACTGCTAAATAAATATGTTTTGTGCAAAAGAGCTTTTTTTTTTTTTTGGTAAAATCGTTTTTGCAGTGTTCAATCCTGTTTTTAAATTTTTCAATTCCATTTAATATCTTGATTATGGATTTTCAATAAAATTCTGTTTATCTTTCATTTGTGCTCTTCTTTCTCTACATTTTTAGTACACTTCTAAGAAAGTTAGGACTTTCTAGTTTACACCACGTGAAAGAGCGTCTGAAAAACTATCGAAACCAAAAAAAAGTGAAAATTTTTTTTTGAGTCATAAGCCACCTTTTTATAGGCCGGGTCAGATATGATTGCTACAAAATTGTCTGCCAAATAAAAATTAAATTCTAACTCCATTGTTGCTACCCAAAATACAAATATTAGAAATCATTTAATTTCCTCTCGAACACACAAAAAGCGTTCCCTGAAATCGTACTTTATTTCCTTATAATTAAACTACCTCAAGTAAAAAAAAAATATATTTCCCAAAAAATAAATTATCCAAATAATAAAATTCAACATCCTTTAATTATCACCATTACAAATTCTCTGAGAAAAAAATTTACAAAAACTCTCCAGCAAAAAAAAAAAAAAATACACACACACATGCAATACTTAATTACAAAATATTTCTAATCAAGGTAAATAATTTTTTCCACAGAATTTTTACTATGAATATTATCCATGTTATTATTGTTTTGAATTTCTTGCCTAGATCGATTTTGCACACTCACACGCAGCATCTGTCCTATTCAGCCATCAAAACAGCTGATGTTGCAAGGCAAACAATAGAAAGAGACCCTTTCCTGCAGGCATTAGATGCAGTAGTAATGTGTGTGTGTGTGTGTGTGTTGTGCGAGAGAGTGTGTTTTTGAATGTTTTAAAGAAAGGATCGTGCAAAGTCTGTACAATAGAAATTAATCTCGCTTACTAATACATATAGCAGACACATACTCACGTTAATAAACACACACAATGGTTAATGACCTTAGTAATGAAATCAGAGAAGGTCGTTCTTTGTGTGCATAAGGAGAGGGTAAAAAGCAACTACAAAAAATATGTCACGGGATAAATATGTATGCATATGTTTGCATTTGTTTTTAGTGTATTTGCTAGATGTGACTGTGATTTATCGAAGGTAAATCAGCTGCTTTTTGAGGGATCACAATAGAGCAAAGTAATATGTACAGTGTACTCGCAGAAACGTCAACTAATTTTTACCGAGGTTGAGAGTGTTTTACACAGACTGACGACATCAGTTCAATCGACTTTCGAATCGAATTTAATAAGGCTTTAAAATATATTTACTTTTTTGGATCTTAGATGACTATTTCTCAATGTTATACACGGAATGAGAATCAGTCATCACTTGTGATGGTGGAGGATTTAAGAATTTTATATTATTGGAACTGTAAAAAGACCTATGATTCAAGGTATTTTGAGCCTCTAAAAAGAACTATGATTGAAGCATGTTCGAAAATCTAAAAAGAAGCTATTGAGACTCTAAAAAGACATGTGATTGAAGCTATTTTGAGACTGTAAAAAGATCTATAATTGAAGCTATTTTGAGACACTAAAAAGAACTACGATTCAAGCTATTTTGATACTGTAAAAAGACCTATAATTCCGGCTATTTTGAGACTTTAGAAAGACCTACGATTCAAGCTATTTTGAGTCTCTAAAAATACCTATAATTGAAGCTACTTTGGGACTCTAAATTCAAGCCTACGATTCAAGCTATTTCGATATTGTTCACGTATTAGATTGCATATTTTCTATGGCATATTTTAATCTCTTATCTTTTATTTATTTTAAAATAAAGTATGTACTTTATTTTTCACCTATGAAACATATTTTGATGCTACTTTTTGTAATATCCTGCCATATTTTAATATACGTTAATATAAAGTTACTGTGGTTTGCAAAATGGTTTCTAAGATACTAATTTCTAAATTATGTTATTGAAAAGGAGCAACTACAAAAAGAAGCTACTTATCATGCAACAAAAGTTCTGCGGGGAATCCCAAAATAAGCTTACAATGTTCACGTTTTAGATTAGTTAATGTAAAAAAAAATGTTCATGTTTTTGGGTAGTTCATGCTACTGGATGTTCACGTTTCTGCGAGTTCACTGTATGTATATGTGTAGGTACATATGTATGCAGTTTTGTAAATAAAATATTAGAAACATCTGACTTTTGTACCTTCTAATGCTGGGTTAGCAAATTTGTGTAGATTTTTTTGTGTTTTGTTTTGTAAAACAAAAATGGCGCAAAAATTGTTTGTGAGTTAAACATTTTTGTGAGTAGACAATAAATCTGTCAGTGAAGTAATAAAGTGTTTTATAAAGGAGTTTTTTTTATTTTTGGCACTTAATTGCTTTTGAATGACACAGATATTTAATTTTTATAATGTATGTGTCTACATTGCATAGTTTATGAATTTGCAAAATAATTGATATCTTCTAAATTTATAATCCCGCATTCAATTGAAAGGACAAATTTTCAAAAACCTCAACATGTTATAATTCAATGTGAACATCATTTAAATATGCAGAATTTGTAAACCGATTTCTCTAAAATTATTATGTAATGAGACTAAATATATATTTAAGTTTGAGTTTTTGTCATAAATATAACTTTACCCTATTAAACTTTCTTTCTTTTCAAATAAAACGTCATGTAGTAGAAATCAGGGACAGAAAATAACTGTCATTTTTAAAAATTTCCATCAAAAAATCACACATAAAAAATGATGGCATCAACACTTAATATTTTGCAGATAACAGTAACATTTGTCAGTTATACTTCGACGATTATGGTTCAAACAAGTTGGAGAAGTGATAAATGAGCATCCAACTCTACAGTTTTATTTAAACATTATTTTAGTATCGTCATAAGGCAGTTTGTATTTCACTCTTCTATATAAATACTTTATAATACAGATTCCAAAAGAGTACATTCATTTATGATTATATTCTCCACAGAGAATATTCATATTTTTTTGTATTCAAAACCGATTATTAAATTTAACAAACGTTTATTATTACAGATTTGCATATAAAAATTTGCTTAATAAACGTTTGTTAAATTTAATAATCGTTTTTGAATAAGGAGGTTTTTAAGAGCTCTATTCCTTTGCAGTATTAATTGTACAATATACTACAGAGAATATTCGCTCTTTTGCAAAACTCTTTGTAAGTGTTTTAAACACCCTGAATATGTTCCCTGTAAATTACAATGTTTAAATTTAATGTTGACAAAATGTATTCTCTTTTAATTCCCTCGCAAAAAAATATAGCTTCTTTCGCGTTCTGTGTGGCATGTGGCACCGTCTTGTCAAAATCACATGTCAGCCAAGTCCAGTTCTTCCATTTTGGGCAAAAAAAATTGTAATCATCGCACGGTAGCACTTTGATAAATAATAGAATTCATGATTAAATTATAGACCAACCTAAACTGTTAGACATCAGTAAAATGTTACACAAAACCAGCTGAGCTGCGAGAAACAGTCTTGGAAAAAAGAAAGTTACTAAAAAAAATCACCCTTTATAACTGATAATGAATACATTCTGTTTTTACTGATAATGAGTTTTAAAAGTCATTACTTGTAACTAGTTTTAGTGATTTTACAAAATTGACATATATAAGAATTTAACTTTTAGCATATTACTTGGCAATGAAATTTTAATATTGAACAGAAATTATAAATAACCTGATTAATCAATTTCCATTCAAAGACAACTTCAAGCTTTAAAGGCAAATCCATTATGCTACGACTGTGATATTTTTTACATCACAGGAAGTAGTGATTAGTACATGACTAGTTCAGTTTTCCTTCTTTTTTTTTGGGGGGAGTAAAATGCTGGACTAAATACATAACCTTGTAAAAACCCTGAGAAAAAATATATTTTACAAAAGTTAAATGTTGTAATTATAAAAAGAAAAATTATTTCCTAGAGCTAATTCTATAAAAATTGATTTTGAAGATTTCTGAAACTATACTTTTTGAAAATTAATGTAAAATTCGAACAAGTCATTAAGAATAAATGAAACACGTGTGGTCTGTTAATATAGATGATTAACCTCCAAAAGTCGGCACTGTTCCTTTACATATAAGACCTTTGCATTTATAGATCTTAAGCAGGATTAAAAATCCTACATTTCCTTTCAATTGTTGTTTAAAAACCTTTCGGCAGATTTTTTTTTTAATTACTTGAAAACTGAAAATTCTATGAATTAAAATTCCTTTTATTTTTCTCTTCTTTGCCAAAAACAAAAACTTTCTAAACAAACAAAGAACTGAAAACTCCAAAGAAATGTTTGAACAGAAATATGCAGCAGAGATTTCGTTGAATTTCTTTACATTTTGTAAATGTCAATAATGCAAAAAATGTATGCGCTTAACAACGACAACGACAACAAAAACATGACAAATCTTAAATACAAATAATAAACAATAACAAATAAAAAATAATGACAATAGACGATGAAATAGTGGTGGCAGCTGCAGCACCCTGTTTCAATTAAAACAAAACAGGATTTATATAAAAATTTTACCTAAACAGAGTCATAAAAACGATAGATTTATAAACATGTACACGCAGAGATTGAGAGTGAGAGTGAGAGAGTAAGGATGAAAGAGAATGTGTATGATTTGTTACATAAACTCAGTACAATATGAGATGTTAATGAGAGAGAAGAGATGAGATCCTTGTAACGCAGCAACTGAACCACCCTTAAATGTAAGCGGTAGCAAAGGTAAGCATTAGAAGAAACATACAAATGTTTCGACCAAGAGCATGGCTTAATAAAAGGATCTTCGTTGCTGTAGTTTTATGCTTATGCACATCAGAAAAGTAACACAGTGTGATCGTAAAAGCCGAACGGATAACATCGTCCTTTAACAGCTAAAGTTGCCTGTTTTAAAATAAAATATTAATAAAAGTGATCTAAATAAAAAAAGTATCGAATTTGCAAAGTAAATAATAAATAAACATTTTAATATAATTAACAAAATGAAAGTGTTTCCTACCTTAAAATATTAACAAAATAGTTAATAAAAGTGCTTCTTCGTTATACGTTTTTCTCCTGGTATCCACTGTTGGCCTATATGTATTTCGACCATAAGGCACGCGGTGAATGCCAAGAGCGAACGGATTTCAACAGTATTTTTCGCTAATAAAATACAATACAAACAGTGAAAATCAATACAAAAATATAACTTTTTTTTAATATTTACAAACTATGCGATAATGTAATAATTTATAAAGAATAATTTAAATATAAAGAAAAAAAAAAAACAAAAAAATTATAATTTACTACAAATCGAATACAGAACTAAATAAACAGTCATTTCTCAGAGTTTAATTCCGTTTGGAAGTGGAATTAATTCCGTAAAATGAAAATTTTTTTCGGAATGAAAGCTAGAAATGCCTTAAATTACAATTTCACATAACAAATTTAAAGTGGTTTCATTCCAAAAAAATGTTTCGTTTTACATTTTCTTTAGAAACAAAATGCGGCATTAATTCCACTTCCGAATGAAATTAAACTCTGTGACATGGCTATATTCGTAGTATTCCAAAGACAAATTATTGTTAAGTTTCAAATAAAAAAAATTCACAGCATCAATACTATTCTAAGGAAAATTAACTAAACAAAAAAAAAAAAAAAATGCAATATAAAATTGGTCACATAATTAGAAACTAAAAAAATATATACCAAAAATCTTAGTGAGGTTTAACAAAACGGACTTATCCTTTAATATCTTGCTGGATAATCCTTGTTTTTGACAACATTCGTTAGTCGTTTTGCTAAAATCTTAATTAAACGCTGGTATGTTTGCAGGGATATGTTTTTCTAGCGTTGTTACACCAACTGAAAAAATTCATCATTATTTCGAAGATTTTTGTCCTTTTTTCAATTGGGTTAAGATCAAGACTTTGGGGCAGCCAGTCAAGAACATCAATATTTTGATCCAAAAGCCAACACTTCACTAACCGTGAAGTGCACTTTGGGTCATTATCATGATGGAAAATGTATTGGACGGCCATATTCTCAAACCAATACGTTTCCATTACATTTTCCAAAATGTTTTTGTATTGATGCTGATCCATTATTGCCTTAACTTGTGAAATTGGATCTACACCATAAACTCAACGTGTTGTGCATCAACAACAATGTTGATTGTTTAATCATTGAATGACGGTAAAAAAAATTTACAGTGCGATCTTATTATATCAGAGCATCATTTCTAATTATATGGCCACCACTGTATGTAACTAAATTGAATTCCTTTCCTATATAAATCCTTACAAAATCTAATCTGATGTAAACCATTTCAATCTACCTGCAATTAGCCCCGAAAATCAATCCATTGCGTCTTTTGAATAATGACACAGATCTAAACTTTACTCAGTAAACGTTTGTACATATAAATATTTTGGGTCAGCAACATAAAATGTTTGTTAAGCTGCATTGAATCAATTAAGTTTAGCCACACCATGATTTCCACGGCAGATCTCTCAATAACTTTGCTCCCCATTAACTTAAAAAAAAAATTTTGAAATCGTTCTGATATTTTAATACAATTCAATAAAAACTAAAAATCAACTTAAATCTAAAAAAAAAACGTTTATCAGACTTTACAATATTGTGATGTACCGACAATAAAAAATTGTTAGCAAAAGGCAAATTTCCAGTTCAGACAATTGTACCTTACAATTTCATTGTCTGATAATTGTCACACAATAAATTTATCTTGCAACAGAAATTGTCAAACAGTAAACACTCATAATATTTCTCTGAAAATGAAGGCATTGACGCATGACAATAAAAAGTGTTTGACAATATTCGGACAATGGCGACGTAATGTGTTCACACGATTGTTAGATGTCTGACAATATTTTTGTCTTAAAATGTATGTATGCTTTTTCTGACAACGTAGGAAGACAACAGTTATAAATTCACTCTGTTGTAAGACACTTATAAAATTATTTCATAATAATAAAGGTAGCTATGTTGAAAATACGAATCACTTAAAAAAGCAGTGTTCAAGTGCAGCTTGATTTCATGTGAACAGTGGTAAATAAAGAGGTTTCTAATAACGACTGGTCGATGATAATAGCCCGAAGCACCCATTGCAAGATTAATTACAATTTGGGAATGTTTAACTTGAATGTCCACAAATACTTCACAATATATTCTCCCTCACAGCTGCATCTGCCATGCTGTTTTGGAGGAATCTGTCAAATCTCATGTTTATTATTGTGTGATCACAAATCACAATGGCAAGCTACTAGATTTAAATGATAAAGTTTTCGAAAATGAGTAGTATAGAAGCAAAGTAAACGTATCCAATAGTTCCATCTAGTTACATTTAATGTTTATAAGAAGATAATAACCCAATAATATATACGATTTTAACCAATATAAATAAATGGTAAAAAGAACTGCAGACAATGTCCATTGAGACTTGTTAACATTAAATTGTTGTTAAAGCAAACTCAAAACCTCTATTTGCATTTGCTTTAAAATTGCATCATATCTTTATTTAATTTTATTAAATTCGACCTTTTTATATTTATTAAAAATTATATTTTCTTCAAGCTTAAGGTTAAAATTTCTTTTATTTATTTCTTATTTTTTCCAATATTTCACTACAACAATATGCAGCATCTTTAAGAAAATAAAATTTGTTATTAAATAATATTAAATTTAAAAAATTTATTATTATTTATTTATTTATTTAGGTCAATAGATTTTACATCCTTACTGACTACATATAAATTCCAAAACAGTAATATATATAAATAATTAGTTCAACAATTTAGATATAAAGTAATTTTTCTCTTCAGTACGTCATTACTCTCAGATATGTCCATAAGGTGATAGGATTTATTGAAGTTAACACATGCACGTCGAAAAGAATCGTTATTAGCATATACAGAACGGTAGTGTTTTAATGCTAAGAGTTCAATATTGCGGGTTGGTCTAACAGGAACATTGAAGTTTAGTTGACTAAGCAAGAACTCCGAATCAACATCACCACGAATTTTGCCCAGAACAAACAAAGCGCTCGGTATCAATCGTCGACTATTTAGAGTTGGCAATTTTATCAAAGCAAGTCTACTTTCATATGGTGGCAAGACATAAGAATTTCAACTAAGACCACGGAGACAGAAAATTAAAAATTGTTTTTGTACCGATTCAATACTATTGATATGAATTGAATAACAAGGATCCCAAACAATTGATCCATACTCAAGAATTGGTCGAACAAGAGACGTATATAAAAGTTTTGTAATATAAGGATCTCAAAATTCCTTAGACCAGCGCTTCATAAATCCAAGTACCCCATAGGCTTTATTTACCATAATAAAGATGTGATCGCGAAAATCAAGTCTATGATCCAACAGTATGCCAAGATCCCATATGGTGTGAACTTTATTTAAAATAATAAGAAGTCTCAATCGGATTGTGTCTAAAAAATGACATGTGTTTGCATTTCTTAATATTTAACTCCAATAAATTAAATCTGCACCATTGAGAAAAATTGTAAAAGTCGGCACTTAGTAAACTATGTCCAAAAGTTTAACATCATCGGCATACATCAGTACTTTAGAATGCAAAATAATAAAAGGCTTAGATAAGACTTGAGACACAAACTTTTCATCGTATCTATTTTTTATTCAATCAAGTTTGTTTATTCACAATCAAATTTGTGTCTTAAGTCTTATCTAAGTGAACGTTATCGTTCGACATCGTGGGCCAGGGGGTAAGTTCGGAAGCACAGTATCAATATTTATGAATGGAAAGTAAATCCCACATGAATGAATCGTAGTATAAGGATATTTTGTTGTGTTAGAATAAGACTTGGTAGAATAAGTTGTTGAAAAGAAGTCAGCAAATATATTGCTTATTGAAACACCGTCATCAGCAGTCAATAAGCCATACTTCAAATGCTTTGGATAATCTGAAGAGCGACGCTTAGAGTTTACGAATTTATAGAAAGATTTGGGGTTTATTCTTATATTGTGTTTAATACGATAAATATAGTCATTGCATGCAAGTTTATTAGTAGTGTTGTATTCAGATCTTGCTATAGCATATTTACGAAAATCAACCAGTGCACCAGTTCTCAAATATTTAGCAAAACATTTATTTGTCTTATTTTTAGCATTTCGTAAGTGTTGATTATGCCATGGCGGCCCATTATTATTGTAGGATTTACTTTTTGGAACTGTGATACTAATGAAATTATGCAAAATTTTATAAAAGCTTGATACATTATTATCTAAGTTATCATCAGGATTATGTGCTTATGTTTGTGATGCCCAAAAGTATTAGTCTAACATCTATCTTATAGTATATAAATCGTCTCAGAATTACTTTCAGATTCGATTTAATTAGTCGTAGCTCCCTTATAAGGTCCACTTGATACCTAATTTTATAAAGATTGGTCCATAATTAGTAACTGCTCCCATATAAAGCAAAATACCTATACTCACTTCAAGGACTATAAATGTCCTAAAAATGTATCCAAATGCAATGAAGAATTAGAAGAAATCATGGCACCTAATTTTATAACGATTGGTTGAAAATTAGTAATAGCGCCCATATAATAACCACTTTTGAAAATTACTTTTACATGCATTATAATCGGGCTTAACCGACCATACATTCTTACTTGGTTTTTATAACCTACATTACACTAAATATACGTTTAACTTCTGAATTACTAAATGGAAAAGCTAAAATCTTCATAACAAAAGATGAAAGGGGGTTTTCATAAAACGCATTCTCGTATTCACAAACAGGCTTTCAAAATTCTACGGTTGGATTTTGAATTTCCCACTTACAATATGAAGTTATTTTTTGTTATTTTAGTTCAAGAGTTCTAATTATTTAAGTTAATAAGTTTGTCATTTATTCTTTAAAATTTCCTTATTTTTTATTTTCAAGCTATTTTCAACAGAAAATAAATTAGTATTCTTAAATTTTTAAATGCTAGAAAATGCTGAACATACGAGTATTATTAAGAAATGCTAAATAAAATGCCAAATGCTAAAAGTGAAATTTAAATTTAGCCGCAAAAATGCTAAAATGGTCACACTGCATATGTATATACAAATGTGTGTACACTCTCAAATAAAAATACAAGTTATTTAAGCAATTATATTCTAATGTGTAAACACGGATGAAAATTCAAGGAACAAATTGTAACACTATTTTCAATACAATTTTTTTCGTGTAAATTGGGACCTAGCCTCAAATTAAGCACGCTCATTGCTCAAATTCAGTGAACTTTAAAATGATATAATTTCCATACAAAATGATTTACAGAATTTCGGTAATACCTCATAACCAGCTTCTTTTATGCATTTAACATTGGGCTAGTCTAATTCTTATCACATCCAAAAAATATAAAATTCAACATATGCAGCATATAAAAACTTAAGGAACACATTGATTTCACATTTGATTTGAAATAACGAACTTCTATTACGATATTTATCTACCATTCAACATGATTGGTAAAAGTGTACATTTGTTTGTCATTCGTTTCTAATATATGGATGCTTATGGATATAAGAATCGATATACATAGCAATGCCCATCCGTCTATTAGTAACAACTTTCCGCAGTCTAACAAAAATTAAAGTTACAGCAATCGATGAATGGCTGTTTATAATTCCATAGTTACACAAATTCATTTCATATCTTTGATAACTACAGGTCAAATACATTTATATTACTTTCGCCTCTTATACTTCCCATTAGAATGACTCACAGAAAAATAGTTTTTGTAACCAATCATTAAATAAATCTTGATTTGATTTATGATAGGAATTGGATTATTTTTTAATAATCCATAATTTAAATGAGTTTTACGTGTTTTTCATGGACATATTTATTATTTTGGGTTTTGGTTTTTAATATTCGTACTAGTTTAGTCAATCTGGCAAATATCATGGCTTAAACATCAACATGATGGTTTATTTTAACTAAAAAATATTTTTTCGAACTTAAATAAAATTCGTTTATTTTAATGGCAAAACTTCGTAAAGGAAGTGGAGTTGAAACATATGTGTGTACACGAAAACATCTCAGTTCCAATCATGTAAAACATGTTACGATATCTGTAATAGCTCTCGACATACTGAATTATTTAAAAAAATAAACGTCTTTAACTGCAACTGTAAGTTGCAATATAAATATACAACCATATGTGAATTTTATTTTCACATTATTATAAAAATATAATCACAATAGCAATCAATCAGTACAGAACTAAAACATATTAGAGTTTACATTTGTCTGTGCCGAATATATCTGTAGTGTGATCTATGCATACTTGAAATAAATTTGTGTTACAGTTTGTCTCGAGTTATTTAATTATATGGACTCTATTACATGCTAAAGGATGATTGTCATAAAATATTTACTATATTTGAGTATAACCCTTCGTCTTACTCATGAGTCTGGCCAGACCTTTTTCAATTTGAAATGGTATTATAATATATTTAACACTTAGTTAGAGACTTGGAATTGTAGGTACCCTTCTACAATTGAGTTCGATATAAATATTTAAAAAATAAATCCTGAAAAGGTTATGAAGGACACTTATTCAAATATTTTACTGCTGACATCACATTTGTTACACATGGGTCTGGTCCGAGCCATATATATTTTGTATAGGAACGGCTGTTTTTAATTATTTTTTGTCTAATTCGGGAAAAAACGAACTGCATCCAGTAACTCCATCTATCTCATCTGTCGTTACTCTTTTCACCACCTCTACTTTATGTTTGTGTTGATGATAATAAAATTTGTCAACATATAAATTTTTATTTAAAAATTATAATACATACAGTGGCGAGTAAAAGTGTCTGTATATTGATAGAGTCATCAATTATTGCTTAATAAATTTTTTATAGTAAAATACAACAGTATAATTTTGCTTTTGTTTTATTGTTTATTTATTACATTTTATCATAAAACAACTAAATAAGAAAATATATAATATTTTATCCATTTATTAAATGCAAACATAAAATTACTTCATTTGAACACTTTTGCACATTTCTTCAAATAGAAACGTATTAAGATATTTCTAATATTTTGTCCACAATCCTTAATTCTTTTTGACACTTTGAATACGCTTTGGCATACCTTCGACCAAATTCTGAACAGTTTCCATTCTTCTTGTATTCTTTGCCAAAGTTCATCCACATTAGTTGGAGATCTTTCGTAAACTGTCAATCTTCTTTTTAAAAGTGCCCACAAATTTTCAATGGGATTTAGATCCGGGCTTTGTGCTGGCCACTTTATCAATTTGAAGTTTTAATTCAAAAGATAATTTTTTACAATTTTGGTGGTGTGCTTTAGATCTCGATCTTGATGGAACCATGTATTATCCTCTGGATATGGGGTTTTTCCATAAAATCTGGTAAATTTGCCTAAAATTCAAGTAATCTTCCTCTTTCATTATACCAAAGGACCACCACCACCATGTTTCACCGTTTGCTTAACTTGATGCCGTTGGAGATTTTCATGTGGGCGATGCCAATAATATTCTTTTCCCTCTACCTGATACCGATTAATTTTTGTTTCGTCCAACCAAATAACACGTTTCCAGTCTTCCACATTCCAAGTTATATATTCTTTACAAAATTGCAGACGTGACTTAACATTTTTATTTGATAAAGCCCGCTTTTTCTGCTTGACTGCCGAAACTTGTTCAATTCTACGCAATGTTCTTCTGATAGTCCATTCACTAACAGTTTTATTTATTGCTCTACCTGCTACTTTAGGTGTCATCAGTCTTTCAATATGTCGTGCATCCGTGTCAGTGAGCAATCTGGGTCGTCCATTTGTTGTAGATTTGGAAGTCAAATCTAGTTTTTTGCAAACAGTTTGGACCGTACTATGCGCAAAATTTAAAGATTTTGCTATCTGTCTACAGGAGTGGCATTTTTCAGTTACACCTATTATACTTTTTTCTAATTCCACACTTATTTTCTTCATTTTAAAAATACAAAGAGATCAATACGAAATCTGTACCAAATTGCCAGCCAAGTGATAAGAAAGATTGTGTTTTTAATAAGAGACTTATTAGCATTTAAGTTATTTTTGGGGGGCTATGGTTACATTTAGAGCGATTATAATAAAATTCTGTGCCATGATTTATATGTCTATTTGGATTGCTTGTGTCGAATATCAGCATGATACTGATTTTGGTAAAATTTGGTATGTCCATTTGGATTATTTGTGTTGAATTTCAAATTGATTTCGGTTTATAAAGAGATCTACGAGTATTAAGGTTATTATCGTAAATTGACCTAATAGGGGGGGGGGGTCTAATGCAAAAAAGTCGTTTTATGATTTACCGTATTTTGGCTGAATTTTGTATGAATAGTGCTTTTTAGTAGGCATTTATATACCATAGACCCTAATTCAGGGCATACAATTGTATTGGGGATATGTGAAATCGTGGAGAAATTCTGACGACTTAAAACAGGACTTTTCCTTATTAAATAAAAATAAGGTGTACAAAATTTCATAATATTTTCTGTTATTTGCAGATGAAACCTTGGTCTATACTTCGGACCCTACTTGACCGATATTTCCCATTTTCAATAACAAACTTTTCGATGAAACAATGAATGTTTCGCAAAAATTTAATTTTACTAAGTCGTTTTTTCAAAGCTCTATTGGACAGACGGAGGGACATGGCTAGATCGTCTGAAAACTTTATATGGTTCCAAACTATATCATTTTTGGTACTTAAATAAATAACTTCTGAACTTCTGGTCGTAGAACCTTTTTTCGCAGTGTTACAAACGGAATGCCAAACTTAATATACCCCATCTTTTAAGTGCTGGGTATAGAAATAAATGATTATCAATTTGTGGTTCAAAGGTATTCATTCAATGGCATACATAAATATTGAAACAGATTTTATGTGAACAAAGCTTTATAAAAGCACTGCCTAGTTCACACAGGTCACATGTTGTTCGGTAGCTATATTTTCTGTATTTTTTTGTGGTATGAAATATCATTGTTGCAACCTAATAATATTTATATTTTCAATACCCACTACATCCTTTCAATTACATTGTATGTACAAATAAATATTTGAGAATAAAATGCACTTAAGCTGACACAGCGATCAATAAATATCAACATTTTATTTTATATCTTTCGCCTTCAACACTATCAAAATTTAATGATTTTGTTGCATCATAAATTTGTTTAATGGAAATTTTGTTGTGTTATATGACACAACGAGTTCATATTTTTTTTTTTAATAATAATTTCCTTAAACACGAAATCCCAAAACCATTAAATATACTGCAACTACGTTTTAGCGGTTGTTGAGAAGAATGCCTGCTGTTTGGTGGCATGGATTGGGTTTTTGGTTTAAGTTTATGTTTGAATTTGTATTGTGTTTGTGTTGCTCTTATTGTCGTGTTACCGTTGACTCATTTAGTCAGCCCAGTCACTCACAGCTTAATAATGCGGTTTATGGTTTAGGCAGCGCAAAATTTTATAAAATTGCTTTAAAGTGGCATGCGGTTTTACATTAAGCACACATACAGATACACATACTCATGGTAAGCTGAGGTTACCCTGCAAATAATGGCCCATAATCATAGTCATAGAAAAAGCATACTTTAAGCAAAAGCATGCTTTTGTTTTAAATTCAGAACAAAATTTACATGTTTTTGTTGTTTAAAAGTCTACTTTTACTTAAAGTATGCTTTTTCTATGACTATGATTATGGGCCAATATTGGACTACGTGATCCATTTTAGATGAAATGGACTACTTACAACATGGTCCAATGTAATGCAGTCATGGACCATGTCATAGTTAAACAAGAGTTTGTAGTTAAACGTTTCGTGTTAACACGATTGCATATTGAGTTGTTGTTGTTTAAAACGCTCTTGAGTACTCCATGAAGTAGAAGCATGGAGTGGACGGGTTATATGGTCCAATCCTAGGACATCGACCACTTTTTTTCATATTTTTGGAGTAGTCTTGGAGTACTCCTACTCCTCTTTTGTCTAGTCTTTACATGCATGTATGGACTAGTCGCGTTATTTGCAGGGTACATACTCACAAACACTAAAAGGTTTTGGGAAGGAAGATACATGACAAACATGGTTACTTATTTATAAATACAGTCGACTCTTGATAATTTGAAATTCAAGGGACCAGAGAAAAAGTTCAAATAATCGAGATTTCATATTAACGAGAGTTCAAATTAACAAGAGGAGATAGAAAAAAATTCAAATTAACAAGAGTTTAATTAAAATTTAAGATTTTTTATTGTGAACTTTCTAACAGTTACATATACATATGTACATATGTCAATGTGTGTTGTGTTGTGTATGCTAAAATCATCTGTTTTAAAAACAGAAACAAAATCACATTACGAATTCAAATTATAGAGTGTAAAAAAACTAAACTTTAAATTATAGAACGCTGTCGGGCAAGATGTCATTTCTATAAAGCAGCGCGTATAAACTAAAATAAATCATTGTTTTATTTATTTTATATTTTGCATAAAACACAACACATTAAAATAATTCAAATTATAGAGCGTAGAGCCAAAAAATTCAAATTATAGCGTGTCGGCGATAAAATGCCATTCAAATAAATTCAAATTACCGAGGGGATCAAATTACATAGATTTTTTTCAATTTATTAAATGTTTTTCAAGCGACCTGGAAAACAGTTCAAATTATCGCGAGATTCAAATTAACGAATTTCAAATTATCAAGAGTCGACTGTATATACACACATTCATATGAACATATATACAGGATCCTGACAAAATACATAAGCATTTGATAGTTATGCAAAGTTTGAGGTACAAACAAGTGTGTGTTTGAAGATGAAATGAACGCAGCAGAGATACACAACGAAGGAAAAGAATATTTAACAAACATGAAAAACACAAAAAGTGCACAACCACTCACTGGTTCTGTATAGATAAATGGGATGCATTGGGTGTTGGCAAGTGAATGGCGAACACAAAATGCAAATGTCATTTCGCAATGGGACTTCTCTCCTCTAAAACCCACTAAAAACAAACTCAAAAAATATTATGAACATAGATAATGACAGCACAAAATGACAAGCTAAAAGGGACAGTTTCTGTAATATATTAAATTAAGATAAAATAAATTTGGGATAAATAAAGAAAAGTCTTTGTTGTTTTATTGCTAAAGAGGATGTAAATAAGGATGTTGGTTAAGTAAAGGCTTTAAACCACTGTCAGTAAGTATTTGAAATTAGGTTAATTGCAGTTTTATAATGCGAAAGAGCAATGCAATGGAAATTATTTAAAAGTGTTAAGCACTAGTTAAGGCAAGAGTTTAGTGCGTTTGATCTAGCTAACAATGTGTACGAATTAAAAATTTAATGTTTTTTTAAACTACTCAATGTTGTCCACTACTTTCCGTTTTTTTTTTTCAGTTCAGAAGTTATTTAAGTACTTTTTATAAATAAATATAAAAATGTTGGTCTTAGTACGCATTTTGTTATGATTCCTGCGGAACATTACTTAACGGTTCAATTATAATAAGGTTTCATACGTCTGAATAATCAAACCTATCTGTTGGAAACCCCGCTAAATCAATTGCATTCTCTGACGTTGTACGTTTTGCAAACATTCAGATTTTATGGGAAGGTCTCGCTTCAAAACAACTATTTATTTCAGAATTTTAATTTTTATTCTATTTATGTCCGTCTGTAGAAAATAAAAATTTCATTAAGTGTGAAAATAGTGATGGAACAGATTCAACATACTTTAGAGATCGAAGGGCAAATTTTAAAAATATATCTTGGAGTCTTCTAATACGACAGATAATATCATAACTCCAACTAACAGAGTTTATTCTAAGACAACGCACCAGCGCACAAGAGTGTTTCAACAATGGCTTTTTAAACAAAGTTTTTCTTGCATTTAAACTTATATAAAAATATAATTGTTGTATATTAAATTATAAATATAACTAAAAATTAAGTTTTATTTTATATAGTATACTTGAGAGCCCGATTAAAGGGACTGTGTATTAAAAATTATAATTATACTGTTTGTTTATTTATAGTAACTAATATAAATTTTGGAATGAAATAAACGATTAAAAAAAAAAAAATGCCTAGCTGACAAGCGTTGTACCTCAAATGTATTTTAATGGCCTTGAGGAAAACTATTTTAATCAAGGGAGAGAATTGCTAGATAAGCGTTGAACTAAGTGTATTGAAGTTTCAGGAGATTATATTAAAAAATAAAAAAGTTTTTGTTTTTGCACCGAACCGCCCTTATAATACTTTTGTAATTTTGTTTGAGGGTTTCTTCGAGAATTTTTGTAATTTCATTGGAATTAAAAAATAAGAGCGCATAAAATATTTTCTAATTGCGAATATAGTGTTGAATAATCTTCTCAGGAATTAAATGATACAAGTTAAATCTTAACTACTACATTCGATAAATTGCAATTTATCAATAGTTTGTAATACAAAATTCAAAATAATAATTTTCGGAAAAAAGTATAAAAATTAAATTACAGTATTCACTTTTACACAATTATGTCTTTTGAAATATTTGCACAAAAATATCAAAGTTTACCATCAGATTTATATGTATTTGATTTGCTTATGACAACATTAGTTTGATATTAACTTTATTGCATGTGTTAAACTCTTTTTGCAAATTATCCAACACAAAGCAAATTATAAGAAATAATGAAGAACGTCTCAAAAGAAATTGAGGACATATTCTATATATAATAGCTACACAGCTTAAAGTAAGTCAATCATTGGCCATACGAGTTCATAAAAAGCGTTCTATTGTTCCCAAACAAAAATGAATGTAATGAAATTTAGTACGATTTAAATCAGTTTCAATAGGACAAAAAAACAACAAATACACCAAAATTTATCAAAATATTTTAAAAAGAAAGAAATTGTTTATCTTCGTTAAACGGTTCAATTTGTATTCGTCTAGCCACATTACACATTTCCAGTTATCTACTGTCCAATTTCCGTGTTCTTTGGCAAACTTTAACCGTGCCTTAACATTTTTTTTTATCGATAATACAGGTTTTTATTTTTCAATGACGACTTCTGAGATGTAACCATCTTGTCTTGCTGTATGCTAATAGCTTTTTCCACCTCTGATTTGTCGTATAGAATAGCTAATTTTTATCATTGCTACAATATTATGCTCAATGGCTCTTGACAGTTTCTTCATTATTTATTACAGTTTGATTTGTGTGGATAATTTGCAAAAAGTGTTTACCACATGCAAATGAATTAATATCAAACTAATTTTCTTGGTCATAAACAAAGCAAACACATACAAATCTTTGATATTTTGGTGTAAAGATTTCAGAAGACACACTTGTTTAAAGTTGAGTACATGGAAGCATTTTTGCAATAATTGTTTATTTGCCGAAAATTATTATTTTCCATTTTGTAATGCAATTTATTTTGTTTATGATTAAACCAAAAATAAATTACAAAAAACATTTCTCACTATTCTTTATTTTATATTTATGCAATAAAGAGTGCACAAGCATGAATATATACTCATTTGTACTCAGTGGCGGATTTAGGCCTGCTCCCTTCCTAGGCACTCTTTGATATGCCGCCCTTTTGATTATATAGAAGTGATAATAAAAAACCATATAATATTTAAATACTTAAATTATTGTGTATTAATTTTTATTAATTTAGAATCTAAATTTTAGATACACATACGTTTTCCAATTCACATGTAATTATATATTTATGTCATATCAGTCTTATTTTTCATAGATATTTAAATTTTTTATGCATACATAATAAAATTTTGTTTATAATTTTCAAACCAAAATTTTATAAATTTTTTAAATTAATGGGATGTATTAAAAAAATATATTTTTTAAATTTTATAATTTTCTTTCAAATTTTGAGATTTTAAATAAAATATATTGAAATTAATTAAAATAAAATAACATATTAAAATTAAATAGCATAAAATAAAAAAAGTTTTTGTGAAAAATAAAAGTAACTTTATATATAAATTTTAAATTTTTATTAAATAATTTTTAAGTTTGAGGGCACTTTTTTGTTTTTTATTAAAGATTTTTTATTTTTATATGTAATTAACTCAATATTTTGATTTCCTTTGGAAATCTTCTTCAGGAGTTATTTTAATATTATAACAAATTTACACATCTTGGCCCATACTTGACCGTATATAATTTTTTACCCTTTTCAAGGTGTAAAAAGATCTTTCTGCTGAACAGTTTGTAGCAGGTATACTCAATAAAATGCGTAAAGCTATATACATATAAATTGGGGTAAACATCTTTAATATTCCGTGAATGTTTAATATCTCGGATATATTTTGTGCAGAACGTACATCTTCAGTACTTGCCAATGAATCTTCGAGTTGATAATATAAATTAATGCATTCATTTGCTAATGCCTCTACTAGATCACCAGGATACTTTTTGGCGGGTTTATTTGCCTGACTTTTTAACTCAGTTGTATCTATTTTATATAAATTATCAAAAAAGCTGAAGTTTACAAAAAGCTTTTCATATGCGTTTTTACGTTCGGATAACTGTAAACTCAGAGTATCCAAAATGGGATAGTAAATATTTGTACGAAAATTTTCTTGTCCAGAAAATTGTGCTCTTTCATTGACCCATGATTCATTTGACTGAAGTTGTCTGGTTTTCTCTGTGACGATTATCATAATGATAATAATCCTGAACTCTAGATAACGCTTTGGCTTTTTCTTCAAATTCTTCAAATTGTTTATTTCTCATATCCTGAATAAATGAGGCTAGAGAACCGTAAATTTGGGTAACAGATGATAAATCAGCGTGTGATCCCTGTAGTTTCTTACTAGCATTAAAACGGTCTAAAATTAAAACAATGACTAGAATAGCTGTTTCTAGATGCTGTAATTTAAAAAAAAACTTAGTCAAATCAATTTACGAAATTGAATTGCCTTACATTCCTTTACCTTTAAATTTTGGAGCCCTTTATATTATACTGCCCTAGGCCCAGGCCTCACGGGCCTAGGCGTAAATCCACCACTGTTTGTACTCCCCACTGTACATATGTAAAACTAGAATACGGTGAAGGAAAGACGTTATTATATTGAACTGATTTAGTGGCCCCCCCCAAATAAATTGCAAAGAATTATATTTGAGCACATCATCTATTGAGAAATGGTACCAGAGAAAACGTTTGCCTCTTCAAAAAAAAAATAGTTTTCTAGGAAGAGTTTATTGCAGGATAGAATACAATTCGGGGTAATGCATCGGAAATAATGAAAATTAAACATATTTTACTTGGAAAAACAGGGAATAACTCAATAATTCATATATATTAGAGCCAAGTTAGTAAAATCTATAAAGAAAAGACTAATTTGGACAAGAATCATGTCTCGTAATGTCACACCGCTTAAAATAAACAAAAAATAAAACTCGCATCCTTTCATACAAATCAGTATCCTCAGATTGTGCGTTTCGCTAAACTTATATTATTATTGTATTTTTTTTTGCATGATCATTGTTAGAGAGACTCGGATATGCTTTATTAAACGTAATATTTTCTTTGTAAGTTCCTAGTTTACTTTCTTAGCATTTTTGATTTATTTTATGTAAAGAAACCTCGGATAAAATACATGAATACAAATTTAATCATAATAATAATTGATATAATATATTTAAGGGTTTATACCCATTTTCGGTTCATAGTCTGTCAGAAAATAGTCAGTATGTAAATATGTTTAAAGTGTAAAGACTGGTTCATATAGTCCAAGGTAACTGCGGCTGTTTTAAAACCATTCAAGACTTTCCCATCCATTATTGTTCATCATTTTTAATATCTTCTTACATTTGTTTAAACAAATAAGAACATAAAATTCTTTTACACACATTTAAATTTCCATGCCATTAATACTCAATATGCAGCAATAAATAATTTATTTCAATTTCAATTCAACAACACAACTACGATTATCTATATGTACATTCATGTACGACTATTTATTACTGTATAATGCACTTGGATCTGGAGCAATTCAAAACAATAGTTTTCGCAAAAAATATATGTATATGTGCGAGTTTGAAATAAAAAGGAAAATGAAAGAAATTTGCATTAGTCGAAAAAAAGCAAAACAGAATTAGAGCAAAAAAAAAACTACTTATTCTACGCAAATGCTTGAGTGAACAGAAAAAAATGTTTAGGCAAGAAAATTTATGCATCATCAGCATTTCACTTATTGCAATATTTTGCAATTGTTGTACATGGAAAAGAAAATGTTGCGGAAAATCTCATTTGAAGCGAAAGGTGTTAGAACCGGTAGACATATGTAGACTTATTTTTCTACCTGTCATTTTAATGACAAATGAAATTTGTCCTCTTCATGTCTTGGTTCTTCTATTAAACAACATTTTCATCTGCCAAACATTAGAAGTTTCTTTCAGTGTAATTTATTCGTATTCTGCATTTCTATTTTATTGAAAATGGCAACAGTTTTTCTTATATTTTCCATATATTTATGCCCTACACCACCATAATGGGGAGGGTATATTGGATTTGTGCTGATGTTTGTAACGCCCAGAAATAATTGTCCAACACCTATCTTAGATTATACAGATCGACTCAGAATCACTTCCTGAGTTGATTTAATGATGGCTGGCTGGCTGGCTGTCCATGTAAAGCTTGTGCGCAGAGTACAGATCGCAGTTTTGAAGTTATTTCGATGAAATTGGTTACGCAAAATCTTTTCGACCGAAGGACGGATGGGCTTGAAACTGGTGGAAATCTGTCTATTATTTCACCTGGCCCCCATACAAATGTCCTCCCGAAATTGGGGTTTACTGATCATAAATGTTTAAATTATGCAAGTATGCAAACAGGTTTCTCCGCAAATGAGTGGTAATTGAAGCCAAATCAGATCTAAAAATTTTGTGCAGATCGGTCCATAAGTAGTCATAGCTCCCATATAAGGCCCACTTCCGAAAATCCCTTTAAAAAGCGTAACTCACTTAAAAATGTTGATATTTAAATAATATTGAACACAAATATATTTCATATATATACGAATAAGATGGTATAATTTAATGATGATCGGTCAATAATTAGTTAATGCTCCCATATAAGGCCCATTTCCGAAAATCACTTTAACGACCATAAATTTCATACAAATGTTGGTATTATCTAAATAAAATTTGACACAAATTAGTTTCTTATATACAGAAATAATAATACCTAATTTTATAATGGTCGGTCCATAACTAGTCGAAACTCCTATATAAGACCCTCTTCATAATTCACTTTAAGCTCCATAAATCTTTGAAAAGTAAAAGTATTTATATCGAGAAAAGTTTAACACAGAAATCATGACACTAAATTTTTGGATGATCGCTTCATAATAGGTTATATCTCCCATATAGCACTCATTTATGTACCATAGAGTCTTTACATATAGTGGGTGTAGGATATCATATGGTTGGGCTTGACCGACTATACTTTTTTACATGTTTTTGCTATGTTTTGTTCTCATGTAAGAAAAGAAAATTGAAATTCACTGAATCTATAAAAGTAACAACAAGAACAATGCGAATACATATTTATTATGCGTTGCCATGTTTTCCATCATCATATTAAATTATTAAATGTTTGTAGAATATGAAATTGAACTACAACTATGAATACATCTACTGCATTACTATTATATTTCATATTCCATTTTTAGAGCAAATAAAATATGAAAAAAAATAAAGTAAATATTGCTAAAATGTTTTATTACTGAAAAATGCGTTATGTTTGCCATAAGAAAATATTTAATATTTAAGTTTGAGTTTGGCAAATATTATTTCAATCTGGTGTTTATTTGAAAAAAAAAATGTTAAAAAATATAAAATCTTTTAAGCTATTGGTTCGTTATATGTAAAAGCTGCAATATCCTAAATACTATAGACCGTTGATGGGCATTTACAGCCATGGGGGAACGATTAAGATGATCAGTAATTTTGTAGCTTAACAAAATATGACAAAAAATGTTCATTAAAATTTTAAAACCAATACATTTTCATTTGAGTAATTTCCTCTTATGTTTAACCATTAGTTATACTTGAAAGGAGAACCACTTTGAAGTTACTGAAGTTTGGCCTGTGAAATACTAAAACTTAACCGTTCGTCAGTGTGGAAAGTTAGAATACAATTTCAAAAGTTGATGAGTGTTCAGCTATGAAAACCTCCTTACAAGTCTAACTGGAGACAGCTGGCTGCCCCAGCACCAGGAGCGAATGCGGATGCAGAAGCCCAACCAGCTAGACGCGTTTTTTACAAGATTTTTTTTCCAACTCTGGCATTTATAGCAGTTATTACATGAACTTAAAAGCTTTGACATTTCAGTTGTTGACATATCAGTGGTAGAAACTTTGACAAGTTGCCGCATTCTTCACGAAAACTTCTTTCATTCTGCTATTTTGGCTCCACTAAAAACCGAATAAAAAGGGCAGCCAATCTTATAAGAGTTTATATTCGGCTGTACCGAATCTTATACACCCACAACCAATATACCAGTAGTGTGATCTATCGATGCTTGAAACAAATTTTGTATCGATAAAAATATTTATACGAGTAACATTATTAACTATCACATGTTATGCGAAGATCGTCATAAAATATTTGTCCTGTTTCACACTTTTCAATTTTAGCAGTTTTAGACCAGTTTTTGTTTAATATTCTTTTGAACTTGCATTTTCATTCACACGTGTCAATTAAATTTTCGTACTTTTTAATGCAAATCAACATGCATGAAGAAAAAAAAGGAAATAAGAAAATAGACTAGTTGCGTTACGTTTGTACCCATTTTATAGTCTTTTCTCTTTTCATCCAAAAACATTTGCCTTGACGAGTCAGAATTTCAGAGTGTTAAAACGGACTTTTACACAGTTTTTTTTTGGTATTTCAGTTATTCTAGAAACTGCGGCCAATTATGGACTGAACTTTAAATATCGTTTTTTTTAATTCCTTTAGCAAGAAACTTATTGTTGCTCTATTTACTATTTTTTTTATAGGTATTTATGTACCATAGAGCCATATTCCGAGAAGACATTGGAGCTAGGAGAAAACGTGGACCAATTCTGAACAGAACTTGATTTTCTATAATAAAAAACGTAGTGATATTATTTGCTGATTAAAATAGCAAAAAACATTTGAAAAATATTAAATTTTGAAATTTTTCCAAACACCGAAAAATGTTTGGAGAATTGGCCTAAAGCAGGCCGTAAGCAGCTGGATTCATCCAAAAACAGGAAAATTTTGCACCATATGCGGTCTTCGTTTCTCAAGAGATGAGGTTGTTCACTACCCTTAGTTGTGAAACTTGGAAAACGAAATTGAAAGTTGAAAAAGGAAAATTTAATAATGAAAGTTGAACAATTAATTGAACCCTTCAAATTCGATTTTGGATGTCCATAATGTTGCTTAAACTCTATCAAATCTCATTTTGGCACCGAATCATCTCTTGTAATGAAAAATGAATCCATTACGATAATCCTATGCTTAAGAGATCGTATGTGAAGCCAACCAGCTGAATCGACGCTAGACTGAAAGACTCTGTAGTCTGTATTTGTTTCTAGACTGTATATTTGTTATCTGAGCTGCTGAAACAGATATACAAATTTACCGAACACATAATTTCACAAAATTCAGCTGTTAATTGGCCACCCTATCATGCATGCATATTAGCGATAGAGATTTTACATTAACTGCGGTCTTAAAATCCCTGAAGTGATAAACGAAACAGTCATCAACATACAACAGTATACATCTGTCCGTTAGAATTTTTCATTTATAATTTTCAAACCTTTGATTGCAATTATTAGAAAACCAAATTTCTCGTTAAAAACTCCTTTATGTGTCTTGAATTATTGCAAGTATTTGTAAATAGTAAGTGTAAATATTGGCCTTAAATTATTTCTAACATAATGTCTCCCTTCGTAAAGAGTCTTTAGATATTGTTACAAATTATATAAAATGAAAGAACAAGATAGCGAAAGACATCATCAATTAGCAACGAAGGCAATTCCAAAACGAATTTAAGAGAATTTGTAAACTTGAAACGAAATCGAAAGTATAGAGATAGACAGTCCGGAATGGAAGTTGGTTGAGGTTCCAGTTGACTTTTCAATATAAACATGATCTACAGAAATTACTTCCAATAAAGAATGCACAGTACGTTTTTAAATGCTGTTTTATTTACTGCTTCATTTTATTTTATTGTTAAATAAAAGTAAATTCGAATTAATTTCCCCATTTAAATAATTTACGTCATATCTAAAGTAAACTTGTTTCCATGTAAAAGTATTTCCTTTTTTCGAAACACAAAATTTACATATGAACATTCAAACACATCTTCAAATTATCACATTAATATGACACCTTTTTTCTGCGAAATAAATTTTTAAAATCAAAAAACACAAAATTAACAAAGTTTTATTTTTTGTTCTGCACAAAACTCATTAAAAACAAGTTAAAATTGCTTTTAAGAACCATTGAAATTTTAATGTTTTTTCTCTCTATTTTATTGTACGATTTTTTACGTTAAACAAAAATAATTTTTATAAAAAACATACATAGATAAAAATAACAAGTAAGTATAGTCGGTCATGCCCAACCATATAATACCCTACACCCAGTATATGTATAAAACAGTTTTTCCGAAATTGGCGTTATATGGGAGATATGACCTTCTGTGGACCGATCATCCAAAAATTTAGTGTCATGGCTTCCGTGAATACAAATATTATATATGTTAAACTTTATCTCGATATAAATACTTTTACTTTTAAAAGATTTATGGAGCTTAAAGTGAATTACGGAGAGGGTCTTATATGGAAGTTTCGACTAATTACGGACCGACCATTATAAAATTAAGTGTCATTATTTCTGTATATAAAAAACTTATTTGTGTTAGATATTATTTGGATACCAACATTTTTGAGAGAGTTATGCTCTTTAAAGTGATTTTCGGAAGATGGCCTTATATGGGAGCTACGAGTAATTATGGACTGATCTTCACAAAATTTGTAGATGTGATATGGTTTCATTAGAGAAGGAAAATGAACTAATATTTTTTAATTTTAAGAGAAAAGTTTTTATTCAGGCTAATATGTAGTTCAAATAATCAAGAATACTATTGTAAAGTACTGGAACAATTGGAATGCATTTTCTACCCGGCCAAGGGCGTCTTCAGCAATCTTCATTGTCCACTATCACTCTGTAAATATCATCTATTTAACTCACCGTTTTTAAGAAATAGAGTACAAGAATTATCATATTTCTTTTTTAACGTGTTGTGAGTTAGTACGAAATTTACGTACGTTTACAAATGTGTTTGTATTCTTTATTATTATTTATAAAACTTGTATTATTACAAATTTGTAATATGGTTTCATTTACCACTCATTTGTGAAGAAATTCGTTTGGATACTTGCATAATTCAAACATTTATGATTGGTAAACCCCAAATTCGGGAGCACATTTATACGGGGGCTAGATAAAATAATGTACCGATTTCCACCAGTTTCAATTCCATCCATCCTTGCCAAAGAAATATCACGTACCAAATTTTATCAAAATATCTTCAAAATTGCGACCTGTACTCTGCGGACAAGCTTTACATGAACAGCCGGCTAGCCAGCCAGGCGGACGGACGAACAGACATTGTTAAATCGACTCAGGAGGCGATTCTGAGTCAATCAGTGTACTTCAAGGTGGGTGTTGGACCAGTATTTCTGGGCGTTACAAACATCAGCACAAATCCAATATGCCCTTCCCACTATTGTGGTGTAGGGTATACAAATGCATATAAGCCATAAAATAAAGTATATAACGAGTCATTATTATTAGCAACACAAAAATACATAATGTATACATACATACATAAAAATATAAATATACATATGGTGAATATATACCGACATATACATACATGTATTCACTCACTCTCACACTTAATAACAATGGAAACAACGAAAATAACAAATTTAATTAATTATAGACTTTATTTTCATTTCGTTTTTTTTTTCTGCACAAAAAAGCATCAACAAAGAAGTTTTATTTTGCAATAGAAAGTACACAAACGGATTGTAGGTGTGACCATTTAGAATTAATTGAAAAGGTAGCTTTGGTATTGAAAATCAGCAAAATCGGTTTAGGTCAACCGGAGTTATGGACTAATATGTAAGACAACCTCCATAAAAGTTTTATATTTTTTGTCCATTTTATTGCAATTTTTTGAAATATATTGCAGATAATATTACGAAATTTTGTATACATTATTTTTATGATAAAAGAAAAAAGCTTGAGAAAAAAAGTAAGAACCGGTCCATGATTTCCAATAGCCCCCATACAAAAATCTTTCACAAATATTGCTCTATTATACATAAATGCCTATAAAATTGGAATATCAATAAAAAATTCAGCAGGAATAAGTTTCATGAAAAAGAAATCGCAAAACGAATATGTTTTCCATAGACCCCATATAAAGTCCACTTCCAAAATTCACTTAAATCGTATAAAACTGGTATTAATAATGATAAAAGGTTAAAATTCGACACAAATTATCATTATAGGTAAAAAAATTGTTACACTAAATTTTATGGTGGTCGGCCCATAACTGGTCATAACTCCCATATAAGGACCACATCCGAAAATGACATTTATCTTTATATATATCTTATAAATATCGGTACCGACTCAAAACTTTGTATAGATCATTAACATATACACAAAAATAATTCTGCAGTATTTTGTGAATTTCTATCCTTTTGAACCGTATTCCCCATATAAAGCCCTTTTCCGAAAATCACTTTAATACTCATAAATAACCGATCCAAAATTTTACAGGGATCATTTACAAACATGCCAAAATCAAAATGTTGGATTTTGACAATATCGGTCCATATTTCACTATATCCCCCATATAAGGTCCACTTCCGAAATTCACGTTAATACTAATTTGTATCCTAAATATACTGTCATTATGTTGATATTCGACGTGAAATATCCTCATATCCATAAAAATCACTGTTCCAAAATTAAAGAAGATCGGCCTGTAATTTGTCATAGCTAACATATAAAAACCATTTCCGAAAAACAAATGATCCCACAAAAATGTCTAATAAATATAGATACCGAACCAACTTTTATATAGATCAGTAATTTTATTCCAGAAATTATACTAATATCGGTTATACGGTAATTATACTACTGGATTTAAAAGCTATCAGTCCATAACTGGTACACTTCTTCTATGCCATCCATAAATATTTTGTAAATAATGTTATTGAGATCAAATTCAAACACAAAAGCCTCACCTTATATCTTCTACTTTTTATACTCTCCTTTATACTTTGTTTTATACTCTGTTTCTTAACTTGTGAATATGGAAAAATGATATTTTAATTTTATAAATTGTTAAATTACACTCAAGATTATTATGAAAGTCAGACAAATTCTGTAAATTAGTAAGAATCGGTAATTACATCAATTATAAATGATCTAAATTAGATAAAATTTCAAAATATCTAAAGTAAATTACGTTGGTCGTAAAATTGTCTTTCACACAATATAAAAAATAATAATAAAATTGACTGAATAGAAAACACAGAATTAGGATATACTAGTCCTATAACCAGTGTAGTTTCTGGATTTCTTATTACGTTTAGGTGGAGGGTATGACATATTCGGCACAGCTGAATATAGCACTCTAACTTGTTTTTTTAATTTTGTTACCTGCATAATATGATTTTTATCTTCTCAATAAAATTTGTGAAACCATGAAACCATGATTTTAAAAAATTTTAAAACCACCTACTAGTTTAAGTATTTACAGTTGTAGAAAAAGAATAACAAATAGATAAAAATAGCAACAACAAGCAACATAAAATATACACAAATATACTCATACTCGTACACTTCAAATACCATCAGAATATCATTTAGATTTTAAATTTTTTGTTGTCATTACCATTGCTGTTTGTTGCTTGTGCTGATGTTGATGTTGCTGCTGCTATGGTTTTTTTGTTGCTGAAACATTAATACATGCACAAAAACTTGTTGTTGTTGCTGCTGTTGGTGTGGAACAGTTGTTTGTTTGCGCGTATACAAATGCATGGTACGTCTGTATCTGTGTGTGTTGGTGTATGTAAAAGTACGAGTACGTGTGTTAGTTTGTTGTAGATAAAAGCATAAAATTGGCAACAGTGCATTTTTTTTAGTCAGAATCATGGCAGCCATGTTGAAAATGTTTTTGTTGTTTTTTTGTTTTTCTATATTTTTACTCCAAAATAAAAAATAAAAATAAAAAAAACAACAACAAAGTTTGTGTGTATATTTTTTATATTTTATCATCATTTTATTTTAGAGTCCTGGGCTTATTTTTTTAGAAGGCGTATCACAGTGGGTGAAAGTCGAGTTGAGAGGGGGGAGGGGACTTAAGAAAAGTTTTTAGAGAGATTTGTTTAAAATGTTTATGCACCACAACATTTTTTAAATGGGTGTGTTTGTTAAACAACAAAAATGTGTGTAAGATGAAAATTTATTCGACGAAAAAAAACAAAAATTTGTTTGATTGTTTTGATTACGTGACCATTGTGCAAAAGATGAAATGCTTTAACAAAAACAACAATAGAGTGTTAAAGAGCGCACCTGGCAGGATGAATGAATGGTCAAAAGTACATTTTCTAGGTACATACATACTCGAACGTAATTTTGTATTCCAACTTTCTTCAACTGCTTCAGATGTCAATTGATTATCTATACTAAATAACAAATACCTATTTCCTTTTATATTGAACTATTTCAACAGCAACAACAGCAATAATTATTTAGAGTTTTTTTCCCCCAGCTTTGTAATTTGGTTTTTAGAGCAACATTTTTGTATTTCCTCGGAAATATTCCGACTCAAGCAATGCCTGGCTGCTGCTGGTCATTTGTATGAGCAGCACGTTGTTCATACTACAACACAATACGAGCTTAAAAAGAAATAAAAAGCAACAGAAACAACAACAACACAAATATACCATCATCACGTAAAGAACAACAAAACACATACTACATACACTAATATATGAATGTTAGCAACCGGTAAAAGCACTCAACAATACTCAAGTATCCCCAATGCGTATAAAAATAACAGAAACCATCAACGAAACATTTTAATACAACAACTCAATTACACATACTTACATACTCGTACATACTTAGGCATACATATTTACACCCGCACTAGCAATCTGATAAACTATTACACACATTATACACGTGTATAAACGCACCCATACGAACTTAGTAAAATACACGTAATTATGAAGATGCTGTTGTACAGTGGGTTGAAAGAGAACAAAATTTGTGACCAAACTTAAATCTAAGTCATGGACTTTAGCCAACTCTAAGTGGATATGCTGCACAATTATTTTAATCGAAGCTTAAGCTTTGGCAAGTAATTTATTATGTTTTGAATTGAGCCTCATTTTGTGAAGTGTATTGCGTTGTTACTAGGGAATAACGTATTATTAGATTTGAAAGTAACTGGAAACACTATAGAGTATAACAATAGTAGGGCTAGATTAATGTTAATATCATTAACATATCTTCTCAAAAATTAACCCAGTGGTTTTAAGTCGCTGATCGTGGCGGCAGGATGGCACAACTGTTTTTCATTGTTAAGCAATATTTCAAAATAATGCACAAAGTTTCGTACAAAATATGGTCGGAATATTTATTCGTTAAATGTGAATAGAAACTTTGTAAAATTGAGGGACATTGGATCAAGTGGTGATGCTAAATACGATAGTCATTCTAATATTGTGCTGATAAAAGTCCAGAAACAAGAGGGACATCGTAAAGAGGTCATGAATGAATGAAAGAATATCAATAAATGGATGCTCATATCATATCACATTTTTTAATAACCAATATAAGACCCTCTTGTAAAAATCAATTTTATATGCATATATATTTTAAAAGTGTTGATATTAAAATAAAATTTAATGCAAATAATTTGTACATGCGTAGTATTTATGCTACTAATTTGTATGATAATCGGACCATATTAGGTGTTAGTTCCCATATAGCGACCATTTCAGAAAAACCATTTCTGCTTATATACTCGGTGTTATACGCACATAAATTCATACCCACAGTGCAATAAAGCTTGTTGAGTAGTAATAGAATGGAAAAAATCCCCAAACAACAACATCAACATCATTATCATCATTATCAAGCAACGCAAGTAGTTGTTGTACTTGTTGTATGTAGCTCGTGTATTCTCTGGTAGTACTATAACTTCAGCACAAGTTTGCCTTATATCAGCCCTAATTCGCATACAATCAAAAATAAATACAATCACACTCCATACACATACACTTGCCAGTAAGTGTATTAGTGTTTACACGTACACAAAAGCTTTTAACATCACCCACATAAATACGAGAAAACACAGGCACATTACTTTTCACTCATACGCACATACACTATAAAGAATGTATGTGTTTACTGTATGTATAAGTGTGTGTGTGTGTTAATATTCCCAGTTGCACACATTAACACAGTTTGTTTATGTATTGAAAATTCTTTGCACAATAGCGAGCATCCGTTTTTGTTTTTCTTTCTCCTCGTTGAATATGAAAATAACAAAGATGCAAAACTGTATTAGTGTTAGTATCAAAATTAACTACACTCAAAGAGTATTTAGTAAATAACACTCAAAGAGAAATGTTTTTGGAAAATTTCTTGTGCAGAGAAGGTGTGAGAGCAAGTGTGCGTATGAGCGTAAAGTAATTTTAGATGTGGGTGGCTTTTCTCTGGGGCACAGTGGCTTTAAATTTTTTTTATGTATTTCAGTTTTGTCAGTTAAATGTAGGTTTGCTTATTTAAAAAATTTAATTAAATATTTTCTTCCTTTATTTTGTAATTAAGTGATTTTAAAACTGCTTTAAAGAAGAATTTTATGTATTACAAAAAAAAAAACATATTTTTTAGTTTGGTAGTCGTATGTTCTTTAATATGTACATTAGGGTGGTTTTTCAAAATGCATTTTCGATTTTTAAAGGTGCTCACATCTAGAATTATGTAATTTAGTGTTAAAATACAATTGCGAAAATTTTAGCTCAATCGGACTATGCCTTCCCGTGCCGAAAGAGCCTCAAAGTTTTCAAAAATGCCTGTGTGTGAAGCCGCAAAACTCAAAACTCAAAAACTAAGTTTCTACCATATTTGCCCAAGTTTAATAAAAAAAAATTAAATATTGGAATCTATAAAATGTATTCTTTTTCTCACTGCAATAGAAAATTTACAAAATATCTCATTCTCTTCTGAATCGGAAGTGGAAGAAATAGCTTCTGACGATGTATTTACCGGCGATGGAAAAATCGGAAAATTAGAAACTGAGAGTAAAAAGAAGAAATACAGTCGCGGATATAAAAAAAGTTATAACCGAACAGCTATCAATTTTATTAGATAGGTGCATTTTGGAAAACTTTGGGGCTTTTTC
The DNA here is from genome assembly GCA_916048285.2 of Bellardia pandia. NCBI lineage: Eukaryota > Metazoa > Arthropoda > Insecta > Diptera > Calliphoridae > Bellardia > Bellardia pandia. The sequence goes on from OU696530.1 coordinate 42,766,116, forward strand.
GGCACGGGAAGGCATAGTCCGATTGAGCTAAAACTTTTACAATTGTATTTTAACACTAAATAGAACATTTCTAAGCGTGAGCACTTACAAATTTCGAAAAAAAAATTTTCCCATATTCAATAAAACCACCCTAATGTACATATGTACATGTGTAAATATGTTTTTTTTTTTGCTATATTGTCATACATATATTGGGGGTATAACTTAAAATTGTAGGATTTTTTCATAATTTTAGTTTTTATTTTGAAAAATTTGTACAATTCCTGGATGCCGAGTAAAAAAACTGCTCATATTTTGAGGTCTAGATCGAATCAAGCCGATTTCGGTTACCCAGTTCTTAAGTGAAGTGTATGCCAGAGAAAGCGTTCTGCATCGACCGAACAAGTATTATTCGGACGAAGAAAGGTCGGGAATATAGGGCGGGTGAGGTAAAACTTCCAAACCACTTATTTCTAAATAGCTTTCACCATTTATTTCAACATGTGACCGTGCCTTGTCATAATAGAATATTACGCTTTTATAAATGGCCGCAAATTCTGGGCATTTTCTTTGGCGAATGCTATGTTTAAACGTATATGTTGCATTCGTTGTAGGTTGCCTGTGATGGTCTAGCCTTTGGTCCAAGCAAATACAGTGTATTATGTTAGTGACATAGATATTTGGCTCTGTTGACGATTCGGCTCGTTGGCCGGGATTTACACACGATCGCTTTCGCTTCGGGTTATCATAATGAATTTCCTTTTATAGCCTTTAAGCAGCATTTGCACATTAAAAATCGTCTTTTAAGGTTTCTCGGCTTTAATATGTTGTTTAATTTCTTAGCTTTTTGATGAATCCTGCTGCTCGCAAATGTTTTGCATTTTCTGCTTTTGTAGCACACTAATATTTTGCAAGCTCTTGTTGATTTTGACAACAATCTTCATGGAATAATACCTCCAATTATTCGAAATTTGCGTGGCTGGCTTGGTCGAGCTTTGTCTTCCGTATCAATATCATCGCTTCTGAACTGCACAAACCATATCTCGCACATTGAAATCGATGAAACACATTCTGCGGCCTTTTTTCCAACTAAAAAAGTAAAGCAAAACTTTCCTTAATGATGCTTTGTTGGCAAAACTTTGACATTTTCGAAACAACAAAAACTTTTGTTCAAAATCACATTTAAAGTGAACATTATAGTGTAAACAAGTGAACTAAAGCCAAAAAAGTTACTTAAGATAAAAACCGCGTTTAAAAGATAGGACATCTGTTATGAATCCTGCATTTTAAAGCTATCAAAGTATGGTTGGGGCTAACACAGTCCGACAAAATGAAACCGTTTTTTTATTGCCTTAGATTTCTTAGTAAGTTTATATGTATCTAGTATTACGTTTATATACCTATAATTCACTTTCTTTGTATTTTTTCTTTGTATAGTTTTCGAGAAGTTAATTTTTTAAGAAAATTACGTAGTTACGCGATTTATAGTAACGTAACTAATAAATGGTTCATTCTAATCAGTAAAAATAAAAAACCGAAATTGCGCTACAATATTATCTTTATGCTGCATTAACATTATTTTGATTACATGGAGTATTTTCAGAGATATTGGTCAACTTTGGATGGAGAAAATTTTTTATACATCTTTTTATTTTTTAAAAATTCATAAAAAAATAAAGAAGATAACAAATTTTCAGCCATATATAAGAAAATATGTGACTTTATGTGTCACAAACCAATCTCGTTATATGTTTAAAATAAAATACGTTATACATGCAGCAGTACACAGAGGTATGTGGTACTTGTGATTGATTGTTTTTAAATTTTTGTAAAACAACAAGCAAAAACCGCGATGTAGTTTCACAAAATTAATAATGAAATCAAAAATATTATGTCTATATGAACAAAAAATATTGCATTTATTTTATGCAGGACGTATCTGGCTATATGGTTATGGAAAAATATTTGAACTTTTGTCATTATCTCTCTTTTTTAAGAATATTTGAAAAGCAAACCCAAGTTAAATAATAGTTTTTCGTCATATATTCGACTTCATCTCCAAAACTACTGAGTGGAGTGAATATTATATTAGGGAAGCATGAAGGTAATATTGTAGCTAAATTTTGTTTTTTTCTTTTCACTAAGTTCGTTTAACTATTCTTTAGTTAGTTAGTCAAAATCGTGCAACTAGGTATTTAAAAAAAACAAGTAAAAAAGTATAGGCGGTCAAGCCCGACCATATTATACCCTACACTCAGTATGTGTATAAAACAGTTTTTCAGAAATGGGCGCTATATGGGAGATATAACCTATTATGGACCGATCATCCAAAAATTTAGTGTCATGATTTCTGTGTTAAACTTTTCTCGATATATATACTTTTAAAAGATTTATGGAGCTTAAAGTAAATTACGAAGAGGGTCTTAAGAGAGTTTCGACTAGTTATGAACCGACCATTATAAAATTAGGTATTATTATTTCTGTATATAAGAAACTTATTTGTGTTGAATTTTATTTGAATACCAATATTTTTATGAAATTTATGGTCGTTAAAGTGATTTTCGAGAGTGGGCCTTATATGGGAATTATGACTAATTATGGACCGATCATAATAAAATTGTACCGTATTATTTCCATGCATATGAAATATATTTGGGTTAAATATTATTTGGATACCAACATTTCTAAGAGTAGTTGGTCTTATATGGGAGCTACGACTAATTATGGACCGATCTGCACAAAATTTGTAGATGTGATTTGGTTTCATTTACCACTTATTTGTGATGAAATTTGTTTGGGTTTTTGCATAATTCAAACATTTATGAACGGTAAACCCCAATTTCGGGTGGACTTTTGTATGGGGGCCAGGTGAAATAATAGACCGATTTTCATCAGTTTCAATCCCATCTATCCTTGGGCCGAAAAAATATCACTTGCCAAATTTTATCAAAATATCTTCAAAATTGCGACCTGTACTCTGCGCAAAAGCTTTACATGGACAGCCAGCCAGCCAGCCAGACGGACGGACGGACATCGTTAAATCGTCTCAGAAAGTGATTCTGAGTCGATTGGTGTACTTTAAGGTGGGTGTTGGACCAATATTTCTGGGCGTTATAAACATCAGCACAAATCCAATATACCCTCCCCGCTGTGGTGGTGTAGGGTATAACAAACCTCTTAAGGCAAATCTTAGTTCATTGATAGGTAATAACGCTTTATCAACATGTGAAAGTTAAGCAAATATGGACAATAAAGTTAATTTAGTGACAAGAACTGGTGATTGTACCCATTTAGAACTCTTAAATGAAAGATGTGTACTAACAATTTAATGCCTGGATAATAAGATAAGATATATTGATGATATCAATAACATAATTATGCATTTTTGTTATAATAACTTTAGTATTTTGCTCATAGTTTAACTCCTGGTTATACAACTGGTGAGCGATTACAGTCTCAGTTAAAGGCCAAATACAAGTATCAAATATATGAGAACCAATTTGTTTTATGGTAGCGATAATCTCATTCACTTATATTCTTAATAACTGAGAAAAGCTATATGCCAATATTTCACTATTTTCGATTATAAACCGATAGTAGAATGATCATAAGCCTCGAAATGTCTTTATTTTTACCATATGTTTTATCTATGTGGCACCTTTCATTATATTTGTTACCGCTATTCAGCCCGCCTTTACAAGTTGCGTACTCTCGCCCCTACAAGTTGCGTACCAGTGAATGGAAAATGGGGTTTTTGGATTTCGTACCAACTATATAACTAAAATGTACTTTTTATATCTCCACCGTACCATTTTTAATATTTATTAAATAATAATAAAACTTTACCACAAAACTTACTTTATCTAAAATACGATATATTTTATGACAACATTTTTAATATTACCTTGTATAACGAATGTTTAAACAATTTTATACTCGATTGCTATTGATTTGTTGCAAGTGATAAAAAAGAATACGGTGTAAGACTTCTGCAAAGAATCATTAACTAACTTCTGATGACATTATAAATGCTATAAAACTGGAAAAAGCTACCAGATAAACGTTATGTAATTAGTGTTTCAGGAGGAAACTTTCCAAAGCATATTCTAAAAACTTTATTTTAATGCATCTGGATCAAAGAAAATTAAACCTCTTTTTTTGGAAAGACAAAGAAAGACAAAGGCTCGTTTCGTACCAAAATGTTTCCAGTAAATTATCTTCATTTGTGATTTGTCTGCAATCAAACTTCTGAATCTTTAAGAATATTATTTGAGTTACTTGTCTCGATTATATAAAATATTTTTATTTATGAATTATCCAGTCATTTGCGAAAAATTAACCTTGTTAAATATGTATATATAATATATGCATGGACATATATATGTATCTGCATCCTTCGCTAATATTTCCAAAATAGATTTATTATTTCAAGAATAATAAAAATCGAAGAGTTAACTTCTAACTATTTTGAAATCCTGATTGACTATATGTTAAGCTTTAGTTTTGAATTCAAAGTTTTCAAAATCATTAAATATAAATTAATATGTCAAAGGCTCCCATTCGATAATTCAATCAAAATTTTCTTATCGTTATAATCATCTTATGGAGGTATATTTAAATATCAAATTGATATCAGTTCCAACATGTTCATGAAGTTTAATAAAATCTCTTTTGTAGTAACTTAAATGATATATATTAATCTATTTCATCTGAAATACCACATTTTGCTGCAACAGGATTTAGAAATTGTACCAAATGACTCGTGGTAGTACCACGGTACCAACTGTGTCTAAAATGTATCCAAAAAAGTACAATTGTACCATGTTTGCCATTACTGTTGCTTGCGTACTCCTCAAATAAAGTACCTAAGAGAGCAGTCCCGAGTTGTAATGTGAGATGCATTCAAGAGCAGGTTGATATCAGAATGGTAATATTTTTATAGACATTAAATGTATCAAAGCCTATTGCCCTCCTTATATAAAAACATATTTTTCATAAACTGTAATTCGGCCACATGATTACCTCAAAGAATTTTTTGATCATCTAAACAAATTTACAAAATTACAGCAGTAAAAATTTGTATAATCAATAATATAAACCCACACACTCGAACTATTTTTAACAATTTTAAGTGTTTAAAATCTTCAGAATCGTTAAATTAATGTTTTTGTTTTTGTGTTAAATAAAATGTTATCTCATAAATATTAATTAATTTTCAAAAATTTCCTTCATCTACATCGCCCTCTTACTTGTGTAAATTAATATATAAAGCAATAAATCGTTGTAATTGTATTTTGCACAATTTTCCTTCAAGTTATTTCGAAATCAATAAAAACCAGCTACTTTTGCAATTATACAGCTTTTGCCATACGTTTATGGTAGTAAAAGCTCTTAAGTATGTTTCCACTTCAGAGTAGTAGTAAATTTCCAATGAAAAGAAAAGCTTTTTAACACAATATTTCCATTGGAAGTTTTTATTTTTAGCTGGATATTAAAAAAAAACGTTGCTTGATGATTTCATATATTTGAGCAAATTAATTAAAATTGAAATGAAAAGTTAATTTCATGGAATTCTTCATTTATATATTAACAAGAAATCTTTTGTTAACATATTATTTTTGTTTGCTTCATGGAAATTGCATATGTTGTATATAATACATATGTATGTGTGTATAGGTAGGGGATACCTGTATTTCAATTTAACTTCCTTGAATTGGTTTACTTTTTTTGGGGATTATATTCTTATTTTGTTCAGTTGTTTTCCAAATGTTGGTTTAAATAGCTGCTGTTTAATAGTTGAGCTTAGTTACTTATTTGGCTGTTTGTTCTGACAAGATTATATATTAATAAAGGATAAAACTGTCTCTTGTATTTCTGATTTTCTTTGTTTAATATTTTTTTATCATCTTTTTTTATTTGGTTGTGATGATTTCGCATCTTTGTAAGTGTGTGTTTAGTTACACGCAGAGAAAAAATATAGTTGTGCATGTTTACCAAAACTGTATCAACTTTTTTAAAATTTTTTTTTTAGATATATTTCTTTTGTCAGGCTCGAGTTTATTAAATTTAATTTTCATTAAATTATTATTTTTACTGAAGGTAGGAATTGTTTTTACAACATGAAATCTTATTAAAAATTTGTTGATAATTTTTCTTGGCTGAGCTGGGGATTGAACCTGGGTTGAATTGACATGTTTCGAGAATCACCACATTATCTCATCAGAATTCTTTGCGTTCTAACCTCTGCACCACTGCGGTGCTTGCTAGCCAAGAGACAAACATCAAACTTTTAACCAGTGTTACGATGATTCGAAATTTGCTGTAATTATCATTTTTCAATTTATTTACATGTTGCTTTCCTTTTTTCTTCAGTTTTTTTCGTAAAAAAATTATCAATAAATTTTTAATAAGATTTCATGTTGTAAAAACAATTCCTATCTTCAGTAAAAATAATAATTTAATGAAAATTAAATTTAATGAACTCGAGCCTGACTAAAGAAATATATCAAAAATTTAAAATTAACAGTTCGATTAAAAATAATATTTTTTTTTTAAATATTATGGTCACTGTATTTATTTATATTATTTCTTCAACCATAATATGGTTAAGTTTACCATTTATATGATTATAGCAATCATATGTATGATTATAGCAATTATGTTATGTTTATGGTGATGAGTTTGATGATAGTAAATTATGCGATACTCGTATTATGTTGTTCTCTATCATTAACAAAGAACAACAAATATATACATAGTTACTACAATCGTACATATGATTGTAGTAATCATCTCAATCGTAACTTAACCATATTATGGTTACCGCAATCATAAAAATAATTACAGTCACCATAATATTGTTGAAAAACTTGTAAAAATGTTGACATTGTTGTGGTGTGGTAAACACGTTCAACTAAATTTTTTCTCTGTGTTGTTACAGATTTTTTTGGTAGTTTGTTTACAACAAAATAACAACTTGTTATTATTTTGTCCTGTGATTAATATTGCTAGAAGGGTGCGAACAACAACTGGCAATCCAAAATGTTGTATTTTAGTCACTTGAGCTCCATTCATAAATTTCGGGTTATGAGAAAAAAGAAAAAGTAAAAAGTTTGTCTTTCTAATTTATGTATTATGGCTGTACTGCCTGATATTTTGATCACAAAATAAGAAATTTATTTATTTAAGAGATTTTCGACTGCTAGCTTTAATGAGGGCTATGGTCAAAAATTTACAGATATTTGAATGAAGTCTAAGAGAATTCATGGATCGATTTTGACAGTTTTCTACATGACTTGTTTTTTTTTTAATAAAAATAAGTAAGAGTTATTATTTGGCTCTGCCGAATCTTATATACCCACTACCAAATCATCTATTATGGAGATTTATGCGCATTTAATTGATTTCCGGAAGTAAACTTTATATGGGGACTACAGTCAAATATAGACCGATCATCAGCACTATTTGTGTCGAATTTAAACTGGATAGTAATTTTTATAAGGGATTTATGTCCATTTGAGTGATTTTCGCTGCTGATGCTAATAAGAGCTTTGTGCGCTTTCAAGTGATTACTGGACTTTGTATGAGGACTGCGGTCAAATATGGACCGATAATAATGAAATTTAGCACAATGATTTGAATGTATATTTTGATTATGCCTATCGAATCACTTTGAAGACATTTGTATGGAGCTCTGAGACATCGTGGACCAATTTCAACCATTTTTAGCAGGTTTTGTTCTTCTAGAATACAAATAAAGTGTGAAGAAAATAGCAAAAAATATCTGAAAAATATCAAAGTAGCCTGAAACTTTGATCTATAACTCAGATTCTGCAGGACCGATTTTGCCCATTTGCAATACTAAACATTTCAGTGGTAAAGTATTCATTGTTCTATGTTGTTTTTTCGAAGCCCTATTGTGCCCGGACGGCCACACGGCCGGAAATGGCTAAGTTGTCTAAGAACCCAGAATATATAGACTTTTTGATTATACGACCATTATTTTGGCGTGTTACAAACGAAATGACAAACTCAATATTTTTAATTTTTAGTGGTGGGTATAATAAAGTGAGTAAAATTTTATGATATTATCTGGCTTATACTTTAATAAAACGAAAAAATTTCTAAAAATTGTCTGTAATTTGGATTATATCTTAGGTTCAACTAAATCAAGTTCTGCAATTATTAATACTAAATTGAATTTAGATAGGGGCCATGAGGTCCTATCATACGTAGCTAGACAGTCTCAGAATTTTGTTAAGATCCACAATATACTGAGAGCGTCAAAATAAAGTAAACACTACATCTTATTAGAATTAAAGCTTAATTATATTCAGGTATGTGATGGAAAACGATAACGATAACGAGTGAGTTTTTGAAGTCCATTTTAAATTATTTCTTATTAAATTTTTAAAATTTTTGTTTTAAGATTCTCTTTAATAGCAAATTATCTATATATTTTATGGGATAAAACTGTTTTAATACAGAAATATTACGAAAAAATTAACTTCTAAAACTCACTCGTTATCGTTATCGTTTTCCAGCACATACCTGATTAATATAAATAATACCTACTTATTATTATTACAAAATTCAATTCACACACAAAAATAAACAAAAGCAAAATGGTATTTTAATTTAATCGATTTATTGTTAAAATAGACCAATTTTAACAAGCCAAAATAAAGTAATCAGTGGCATTATCATTATGCTAAAGATCCCCTGTCCTTCTTAAAATAGTGACAATTATTTGAATTATTCTGTGTTTAAAATTATGACGCTACTGTGTCGTTCAAAATAATGGCAAGTTTCATAATTTTTCATTAAAAGAGAATAAGCTGTGACTTTAAGCAGTGAAAATTTTACAATAGAAAAACAAACATCAGTTGAAAGTCGGCAAATTATAATAGACTTACATAAAATCGTTGAAAGGCATCACGGTAGAATATACAAAATGATTTTTATTTATTTATTTAGTCTATGAATATAAATCCTTACAGACTCTTAATGATAAACAAGTATACTAAATAAAATACCATAGAAAATTATCCTGGTGCAAAACGACCAAAGCGTTTTACAAAAACTGAAGTAAGAGAATAAGAGCAAGCCCAACATCTTGTGCCGTAAAATAGCTAAAATGAAAATATTACTTCTGGAAAAGCTATAAACGCGAGTATAATTAAAATATCTTTGCAACAAAATTACCTACATGATAGAGTGCCACGTAAGACGTCCTTTATATGAAACCAAGCGTTTGAATTTAGGAAAAAAATATATAAACGAGCCCCAAATAATTTGCAATAATATTCTTCTCACCAATGACTGTAAGTTTGAGATATTTGGAGTTAAAAACTCTCAAAAATATGTTATAACAAGAAAAAAGTCTTTAGTAATAAATATGTTATCAAGACGGTAAAACATGGCGATGGTTCAGTAATGGTCTGGGGTTGTATGGTGGCATTAGGGGTCGGTAATCTTATATTTATAAAATCTACAAACAAAAAGCAAGATTACCTCGACATTTACAAAAAAAAACAATAAAGCCCTTATTGTCAAGAAGCTGGAACTAGCAAATACCTGGATTTCCCCACAGCACAATAATCCTAAGCATACCTCCAATATTGTGAAGAAGTAGCTGCTTAATTATTGTTCAAAAACTTTAAATTATCCTTCGCAGTTCCCAGACCTCAATCCAATTGAGCTGCTCAGTCCAATTGAGCACCTGTAATAATAATAAGTGCACAAAAAAGGTAGACAGAGAAATATTTCTTGAAAGGCAGTAATACAGGAGTAATACAGGAGTGAGTGAAACAAAATTTCAAAACTCGTTGATTCTATGCCTAAAAGATTGTCTGCTGTGATAAAAGCAAAATGACTACAAACAAAATATTAAATATAATGTTTTACTTAATATACAATGTTTTATTTATTATATTTTAAGTTACTTAAGAATAATGCAATATATTTTGTTTTAAATTTGTACTTGTAGCTTTTTGTATGTATAATAAAACATTATTTCAAACAATATTAGATGTTTACTTTATATTAACGCTCGCAATATATACTTTTTATACAATATTTCTATGTCTTATAAACAGAATGACAAACTTGATATACCAACCCACTTTCTAGTGGTTAAAAAGAACTGGTTATTAGTGGTTATAAATAATTCCATTTGAAGCATTAAAGTCTTTGTCTCAATTCTTTAGAACTTCAAATATATTGAACACATTATTTTGTAAATTCACTATTTACACAATTAATTCTTTAATCAATAAATTAAGTTTCCTTAATTCAAAGACATTACAAAATAGCTTAATAAAATTTATTGAATGAATAAATGTTTCTTCAACTAAAATCTACTACAAATAATCTTGAGAAAATTTTTTCAATTCATTTTGTAAATGACTAAAATCAAAACAAAAAGAAAATGAAATAAAGGAAACAAAAAAGGTTTAATGAATTAACAAGTTCGAGTGTTATATTCAGCTGTGCCGAATATGTCATACCCTCCACCTAAACGTAATAAGAAATACAAAAACTACACTGGTTATAGGACTGGAATATCTTATTCTGTATTTTCTATTCAGTCTTAGTGCAAATTTTATTATTATTTTTTATATTGTGTGAAAGACAATTTTACGACCAACGTAATTTATTTTAAATATTTTGAAATTTTATTTAATTTTGACCATTTATAATTGATGTAATTACCGATTCTTACTGTAATTTACAGAGTTTGTCTGATTTTCATAATAAGCTTGAGTATAATTTAACAATTTATAAAATTAAAATAACATTTTTCCATATTCACAACAAGTTAAGAAAGAGAATACTAAACAGAGTATAAAAAAGGATAAGGAAGTGGACCAATTATGGACTGATAGCTCCTAAATCCAGTAGCCACTAATATGATTTCTACGAATTCTACGTATTTTAGGTTTAAAGGTTTTAGGTTCAGGTTTTACTTTTTTTTTGCTGATATGTAACCAATATTTTAAATTAAAAGTCTTCAGATCATTTAAAAAAAAAGACACAACATTCCGCTTTTTGCTTCATTAAAGAATTGCTTTCAAACAAGTACTTTTCTAATACATATTTTTGTGAATACCGCAAGCTACATAACGAAGACAATCATTATTTAAGAACAAAATTTTTCTTTTTTTGCCCCTTCATGTCCCTTTGAATCACAGTGTGGACACAAATACAGCCTATCGAATCTTTCAAGCCTAGATTTTTTAACAACGTTCCAGATGTCACAAAAATTGGTTCAGCCGTTTACGTGTGATTGCGAAATAAAAAAAACCTTTAAATATACATACTTTATTTAGAGGTTACGTTTTTTTCGTCAAATATTTGCCAAATGTTACCGTACCTTTACAAATGCATTTACAACAAATACAAGTATACATTAACCACTCATGGTGAATTTTTGATTGAGATTCATAAATTGCAAAAAAAAAAAAAAAAATTATCGAAAACTTTGGAAGTATTTTTCTGTTGAAAATAACTATGGCAAAAAGTATGACAAACGTCGAAATTCAAATAGAGTCTGAAAAATCTATAGCTCAAATATTTGTGTATGACCAAGCGTCCACATTTTTGTTACAATTTCATTTTGAAAAAGTTTTATAATTTCTTTTTCAGTTGTTTATTAAAGCATGTTCATTATTAACTATCAAAGCAGAAAGCCACGTTCTAATAGTGGCCTAATTATTATTTCTCCATGTTTCACGTATTATTGATCTGACAGGATTATATATAGAAGAAAATACGATTGTATGAGTTTTATAACAATGTTTGTAAATTTCATATTTTATAGTATTTGGTAAATGAAATACACATGTGAAAAATCGATTTTATATCATGTATATTATATCTGAGTAGAAGTATTTGCCTGTCATAAAAAAGAAACAATTATATATTTATTTCCGGCAGCTGCCATTTTAATTATTTATTTAAAATGTAGTATAAAAACTAAATATGTATATAGACAATCAATAATTCAACTGAAAAATATATTTTGAAAAGTTTTATTCCTTCATTTTTAGTTTCCACTACTTTTCCCAAAATAGTATTTCAACTAAAATTATGTATTTTTCATACTCAGCTTCATATATTTTCTTCTAGAATTGCATCTTAAAATTTTGTATTAGTACATGTACATTAGAGCGACTTACTTTGTATGTAAAGTATTTAGAGGGAAGTTTTTTGTTACTACCCTCAAAATAAATCATATTTTCTTTTATGTTTATTTTCGAAATATTTTAGGTCTAGTTGTAAATCTCTGTGAATTGTGAAAAAATGCTAAAACCTCTACATGAAACTGTTAATGATGTTATAAAATAAAACAAGCAAACCTTGAGTAATGATCGTAAAAAATATATTAAAAACTCCAAGAACATACAGAGCCAGTTCCAGTACAAGTACCACAAACAGAATACGTGTGGATGCTGGTTTATCGTGCAATTTAATATCCCAAGCTGGGTTGCTGTAATACGGCTACTCATTTTTTATGACAAAACTAAAAGTCAATAATTATTATGGATTATGAAATAAAGGTAAATATAGACCTTAAACCTACCGGGATCAAAATTATGTGTTGTAGCCAAACGTGAACATGTTGAGTTAAAATATACTCTGAGCGTCAATATAAAGTAAAAACCTAATAATCCCTAAAAATAGTTTTATTATATATAATACAAGTACAAATTTAAAAGCAAATATATGGCATTATTTATAAGTAACTTAAGCAAAATGTAATTTATTAACAAAAATTAGAAAAATAAGAAACATAGCAAATAATTAAATTTCATCGGAGACGTACCAGATTTTTCGCGTCAATATAAATTAACCAGGGGCCAAATTACCGCATTCGTGATCGAATGAGCTATCGTATCGAAAAATGATTTCGATATCTAAATTATGATAAAATGTACTAAATTTCTTGCTCGATATCGAATGCCATACTCTCAAATAAGAAAATTACGATCAATTTTAATTTGGCCCCAGGTATATTAAAATTATGTAAAACATATGAAAAAAATATGAATAATAAAAGTCTATTCCTCAATAATAATAAGTTAAATAGATGATGTTTACAAAAAGACCTTGAACAGTGAACATTGCTGATGACGCCCCTGGTAGGATAGAAATGCAATCCAATTTGCAAATTGTCTAAAAATGTCTTTACATAGTAAATTATTACATTAAAATAAACTCAAGCCGAATAAAATTTCGCTAAAGCTACGGTCACACTTGGCAAATATTTGCCGAACCACTTAATAAAATATATTTGAACTCGTTTATTTATTAAAAAAAAAACTTTTTTTTATTTATGCCAAAGCACAACAAATATTTAGTTTTATTATACCCTACACCAAGGGGTCGGATGGGGTTGAAACTGGTGGAAATCCGTCCGAATTTGGGGTTTACCGAACATAAATGTTTGAATTATGCAAGTATCCAAACAAATTTTATCACAAATTAGTGTTAAATGAAGCTAAATTACATCTACAAATTTAGTAAAGATTGGTCCATAATTAGTCGTAGCTCCATATAAGGCCCACTTCCGAAAATCACTTAAAAGAGCATAACTCTTTTAAAAATGTTGTTATCCGAATAAAATTTAACGAAAATGAGTTTATTATGTACAAATAGGATGACACCTAATTTTATAATAGTCAGTTCAAAAATAGTCAAAACTCCTATATAAGACCCTCTTCGTAATAAATCTGTTAAACGTATTTATATCGAGATAAAATTTAACACATAATATTTATATTCACGGAAGTCATGGCACTAACTTTTTGGATGACCGGTCCATAATAGGTAATATTTCCCATATAGCGACCATTTCTGAAAAACTGTTTTATTGATGGGTGTAGGGTATTATATGGTTGGGCTTGACCGACTATACTTTCTTACTTATTTTATTTGATCCTGTTTGATCTTGCAAAACTCTTGTAAGAATAAACAACATTAAACAAATTTGTGCTAAAATAAGTGGTTACGCTTGTTTGAGTAAATATTTAACAAATGTTATCGTACCTTAATAATTATGTTAAAAATTGTTTTGTTAATATTTTGTTTGTAGTCTTTTTGTGTTTTTCATAATTGACAATCTTCTAGACATATAATCAACGATTTTTTTAGTGACATCAAACAAAACTGGATTGCGGTCTAAAGACTGCATAGGATGACTAAAGTTTTGGAACAATAATTAATTTCACAAATTTCCTGTTGGAAAATCTTGTTCTGCGCTAATCTTAATTTCTCTATACTGGGGTCCAAAATTTTTGCTAAAATTTCAAGACAATCTTCCTTTTTCATTGTAGCTTCTAGAAATGAAAGATTACCGACCTCTGATGCCGCCATACAACTCCAGACCATTACTGAGCCGCCGCCATGTTTTTCGTCTTATATTTATATTTACATATTTGTATTACATATTTATTAATACAGGCTTTGTTCTTGTATTTTTAAGAAGTTTTTGACTCTAAATATCGCAAAACTACTTCAATTGCTGAAAATAATATTATTGCAAAAAACTAAAGGCTAATTTATATATTTTTTGGCGAAATTCAAACGTTTTGTTTGGTTGTTCTTTGCTATAAAGAACTTCTTACATATCACTCTACCAGGTAGGCCATTTTAGTGCACAGATTTTGTAGTCGTATACGAGGTAAAAGGTTTTCCATCAGTTTTGTAACATATTCAGCTATTTAGACAGGACTAGATGTTGGGTTTGCTCTTACTTCGATTCTTCTAATACAGATCTTACTTGAAAGACGCTCTGAACGTTTTGCATCAGGCAAATGTTATGCGATTTTGTGTTCTATACTTGTCTATATTTATTTTATTGTACAGTGATGTCTTCCAAAGATCTCAATATAATGAACACATTATTATAATTTGGCGAGCCGCAATTGATGTTTGTATTCCCATTGTAATTTTTTGTATTGCTAAACTTCACAACTAAATCTCTTTTAATGGTAAATTATAAAACTTTTACATAAAGAAAAACTAAAAGACTTTTTTCCACTGTTTATTTTATTTTTAAAAATTGTTCTTTTGTAACAATAAATCAATTAAATTTGCGTATTTTTTTGTTTTTGTTTATTTGTTTTCGGCAACTTCTTAGCCTAGCACAGAAAAAGAATGGTTGGTTTTTCAAAAACATTTTTATTTTTCAATATAATTTCTTGAATTTTTGATATTTCTTTAGTTAGGCTTTGAGTTCATTAAATTTAATTTTCATTAAATTATTTTTACTGAAGTAGGAATTGTTTTACAACTTGAAAAAATGTTTTATTTTTGATAATTTTTCTTGACTGGGATTCGAACCTGGGTTGTTGGTTGAATTTACATATGTTTCGAGAAACACCACTTTTTCTCATCAGAATTTTTTTTTTGCGTTCTGACCCCTTGCACCACTACGGTGCCTGCTAGCCAACAGACAAACATCAATCTTTTAACCAGTGACTGGTGGTTCGAAGTTTTCTGTAATTATAATGTTTTATTAATTTCTATTATAGTTGTTTTTTTCTTTTCTTCAGTTTTTTCCTTTCGTATTCATGTCAAGACTTCGTCTCGAAAACCTGAATACACTTGAAACTTCAATACACTTAGTCCAACGCTTATCTAGCAATTCTATGCCTTCATTAAAATAGTTTTCCTTGAGGCCTTCAAAATAGTGGTCAGAGCAATAAGGTGCGTGGTCATGTGGAATGAGTACCCATCACTGCTTGTTCAAACCCAGTATGTTGACACAGAAAATTTAGGTTTTGTCGGGTTCAACGTTAAGAACGAAAATGTTTATAGTCTCATAGAAGTCCCCGGGTAGAACTGAAACAGAAGCACAAAATAATTATTTACACAATCAACGTTATAATTTAAGAGTTCCATACAATAAAACTGAATTTGAAAATAATACACCCTATAGCCTGAATGTTTATGTAGAGCATTGGTCTGGAGCTGCAGTTTCGGATCACAAAACGCCAGTTGCTATGAAACATGACGATAAAGTGTATGAAGCCTATTTGGATGAAAACGGTATAGCAACACTTAAGTTTGAACATGACGATCATAAATTCTAATTTAAAGACAATTTAAAGACAATTTAAAACTCGTACTCTAAGTCGTTGATTTTAGCCATTGCTAAAACAATTTAGCATGGAAACCCCTTTGCCTGGTTGCTTTCCAATTGAAGTATATATTGTCAATTGATTATTTGCAAGACATCTTTATTCCGCGAGTCAGTCTAATATACTCACATGAAATGAATAATATTATGCCAAGTTTTTCTACAGCTTAAATTCTAGCTGTGTTGTTTCATTTTCTTTAGCCAAGTATTTAACAATTAAATATACTTTTCTGCTAATGATTTCATAAGACCACTTCATACTTTCTCCTCCACCAACCATTCATTGTAGATGAAGTAAAAGGAAACTAAGTTTTTTTTCGGGAAGTTTAATATCCTGCAACAATGTTAAGTGCTAATACTGAATGCTGTTGCCACCGTTGCTGTTAATTTTGCTATCAAACTATTGTTGTTTAAGTTCTATAAAAAATAAACTACAAAGTTTAACCATCCTTAAACTGTATGCAGAGCATGTAGCAGGGTGTATGTGGGTATACTACCATTTTGTTGGCCTTACTATGTCCCGACATAAGAGCCAATCTATATGTACAATAAGCCGACTTTGTGCTGTTGTAGTTCACTAAGCATACGATAATAAAGTTGCGAAATTTTACTTTTTTGTTTGGAGGAAAATTCGTGGGAGGTTTTGTGTCGGTTGTAATTTCGGCAGCACCAAATAAAGAATACAAAGAATGAAATAGAAAAAGAAAACTTTTTAATGACCGGCTTTTCCTGTAATATATTACATATTTTATAACGAAAAATGAGAGCAGTCACAATGAATAGTTATTAGACAGAATATGGAATGAAAGGTTTCCTGTTTAGCGAAATGTTAAGTGTTTAAAGAATTACTAAATTAAATAAATTCGATTTAATATTTAGATTAGACCGTGCTAGTTACAGATATTCTTAATAGCAATTTAAAGCAGGATTGTAGAATCACTCATAGCTTCCGTAGCTGATTACAATTTCGAATTAGTTACCGTAAATATTAAAATATATTTTCCAAGAACCTTGATGATGTTTCTTCATTACTTTTCATGTTTTTAACACTATCTTCTTTATATAACAAGTATCTGTAAGTCCCACTAAACGTATGAGTATTTTTGAATATCACCCCTTCCAAAAAATCACTCATACGTTGCGTAGCTGCATACAACTTAGCATTATTTAGCAGAAATATTAAAATATATTTTACCAAGAACCTCGATAACTTTCCTTCATTACTTTGTTTAAATTTATGTCTTTCCCATTCAAATAGTTGAAAAAGTTAAAAATAAATAATGAAATTCTTCACTCTTCCTAGTAGATGTTGCACTTATTAACGTTACTTGATCTAAAGTGAAACATTCTAAATCATGTTTTTAGCACTATCTTCTTTATATAACAAGTATCTGTAAGTCCCACTAAACGTATGAGCATTTTTGAATATCACCCCTTCAAAAAAAATCACTCATACGTTGTGTAGGCGATTACAACTTAGCATTAGTTAGCAGAAATATTGAAATATATTTTACCAAGAACGCCAATGACTTTCCTTCATTACTTTGTTTAAATATATGTATTTCCCATTCAAATATTTGAAAAAGTTAAAAATTCTTCATTCTTCCTAATAGATGTTGCACTTATTAACGTTACTTATTCTAAAGTAAAATATTCTAATTCATGTTTTTAGCACTATTTTCTTTATACAGTGCAAGCTGGTCTATAATCGCGACAATTTATGAAAAACGGGTTTTATTTTCGCACCTTTTATCTGTTTTTTTTTAAATTTGATTACAATGTCTATAACCATAAAAGGTGAATCCCCGTCTTTTGGTTTATTAACCTTTTTGGATGATTTTGATCGTGAATTTTGTCAGTTTATCCGTCTCATTTGTTGTATAAATACATTTCTTAATATGGGAAAAGTTCAACATATTTTAAAGCCAACGATTTCTCAAAAATTAGATATTTAAAAAAAATTTAAAAGTGGAGATTCCATAAATTCAATTTGCATGAATTACAAGTTGCATAAGTCTTCGGTTTACCGCATTATAAAGCAAGAAAATTCATCAATAAAATTCGTACATACAACAGAAAGTGGCCCTGGCAAACGTTGCATCTTAAAGAAAGCTGACTACCCAAGAATGTAAAAAATGCTTTACAAGTGGTTTGTAAAACAAAGGGAGAAAAATGTTCCAATATCAGCAGCGATTTTACGATCAAAAGCCAGTCATTTGTATTCCAAAATTTATCAAACCAATTCAGGTTTCAATGCCAGTGAAGGATGGTTGAAGAAATTTAAGCGTCGATATGGAATTAGATTTTTAAAAATAACGGGCGAGAAATTGTCTTCGAAACCTCATCTTATTGATCTATTTGTATAAGAGTTTAAAGATTACGTTGATGAGCATGGGTTGACTCTTAACCAAATCTACAATGCCGACGAATCCGGTTTATATTATAGGATGCTTCCAAATCACACTCTTGTCACATGTAATGAGAAAACGGTTCCCGGAAGAAAAGTATGTAAAGAGTGAATAACTTTTTTGCCTTGTTTAAATGCGAATGGCACTGACAAACTGTCTTTTAATGCTTTTTCAACAATCCTGTAATTTACAACTCCAGTAATAACGCCTGGATGACATCATTTATATTCAAGAACTGGTTCCATCACGAATTTGTTCCCCACGTAAGTTAATTTTCAGCAATTAGTAAAAGTAAGTTTTTTATAATTAAAAATTTTTAAAAAGTCTTCCGCAAAAAGCAGTTTTGCTTTTAGATAACAAGACGTGTCACCCAGTTGAGGAACAATGAATGAATCTACCACCCAATTGTATTGCGCTTATTAAACCGCTAGATCAAAACGTTATCAACTGCTCACCCACTTGCTTGGCGAGAAGGGAACAAATTTGGAGCTCAAATTAAAAAACTTCAATCTCAAAAATGCAGTTCAGATTCTAGCTACGTCCTGGGATAAAATATCAGTGTCCAACATCCGAAAATCGTGGAACGCCTTGCTGGAATTCGGTAGCGAATGGAGTGAAGAGGATAACATGACCTTAAATATTTTACAAAATATAATTCAGGAAGAAAACGAAGATCTTTCAACTATTGGTACACTTGTAGCTCATATTCGTAGGGAACATATTTTTACGAATGCTGACATAAACAACTAGATTCAAGAAGAATTTCAAGCGGAAAGTAATCAGGAGCAAATGGAATTATCAGATACGGAATCGGAGGATTCATACGATAGTGGTCAAGTAGAATTCAAAATTAAAGTGGACGATTGTATAAGATCGATAAACATGGGCTTTGGAAAATGATAAGCCGACAACTGCACTATATGAACTACGTGATTTAGCTGTTATTTTAAAAAATAATTTGCCAAAAAAGCATCTCAAAATCTCCAATTTTTTTTAACAATCTTTAAAATGTAAATATGTATATCAATTAAAACAGCTTTAATTTTAAAAATTACATACAATTTTTCAATAAAATTTTGGGTTCTGTTATCGCGAAAATTCAGTTTTGGCGACTGGCCTGGTTTACAATTAGTCGCGAATACTGTATAACAAGTATCTGTAAGTCACACTAGACGTATGAGTATTTTTGAATATCACCCCTTGCAAAAGAAAATCACTCATACGTAGCGTAGCTGCATACAAATTAGTGTTAATTAGTTCAAATATTAAAATGTCTTTTAGCAAATCCCTTGCTAATATTCCTTCATTCCTTTCATTGTAACACAACTTTGTGTAAATTTATTTCTTTCTCCCTTGAAATCATTGCCAAAAACTAAACAGTTGAGACTTTGTTGCACAGTAATAACAAATTGTTTAAATAAGTTTTCTATTATTTCTTCTTAGTACTTTCTCGCTTTTTCCAGCAGTCTAAGTACAATTAAATTTTAAATACTGTATGAATTTACATGTGTCTGTTTGTTTTTTCAGTGAAAAAGAATATAAGCTGAAAGTTTATTGTTAGAAAAATTTACTGAAGCGTTATTATGCAAACTGAGAATGTACTTGCTCCGCCCACACAAACGCACTCAGTTAGTATTGCACAAGGTGGCGCAAAAGTAATCCTCCTATCAGCAAATGCTATAAATTTTGCAATTGGCCCCTAATGTCAGTTCTGTTTTGACATTTGTGTAGTAAACACATGCGATATAGACGTTAATAAACAATGTTACGCTACACTGCTCCAGAACGCGGAATATTGCTGACTATTTATTTGACCAATAATCGGTTGGTGACAGCCAAAAAAAATATCGAAAGTTTACTTTTGCCCCACCTTGTAGCTACTTGCAAAGTTTTGTTAAGCATTTGCACACTTTTGAAATGTGCTGTTAATGTTAGTTGGGGATGGAATGCCGTAAGAAGAACATATTTTAAAAGATTTTAGGACCTGATTAACAATCAATTAAAGCTTATCTCCGTAGACTATCGTAGCCTATAATAATTTATAGAAATGTATAAAAACTTTAATCTCCAAAAATATCAGTTGGTATCAAACGATACCAGTACGTCAACCATTGCGGGCTTGTTGCTAGCCTTAACAAGAAATAGTCCAAAGGGGTTAAACCACGTGTGTGTCATGTGGTATCGTCTTATTGAACTAAATATCAGCCAAGTCCAGTTCTTACATTTTGTACAAAAACAAATTTAGAATCATCGCAAGGTAGCGCGCGCCATTCACAGTAACATTCCTGCCTTAGCGTTTTTCAAAAAGAATATTCCAATAATAACAATGGCCCATTATTCACATCAAACAGTGCATTTTTTGGATGCAGTCGTAGTTCTTGGATATTTTTCTGTCTTTTTGCCGGTTCAACCAGAAATAGGCTTGATCGCTGCACACAATTTTTCGCAAAAATTAGTGGACCTTCATCCAACCTTGCCAGCGCTCATTCACCAAATGTTATGGGTGGTCGTGTGCCTCTTGCAGCAGCTGTAAGCTCTTACCCCAATTGTAGTAACAGAGGCCCATGAAACTGAATCGACAATTCACGTTTGTTTTTATGCGATATTTTCCTCTGTGCGCAATACAAGTATTGGTAGTTTAATGTCTAATAAAGTTAATATGGTGAGAAATTTAATCACAAGATTCCGAATAGCCACCGTAGATGGTCGACCCAACTCACCCTAAAATAGAAGAAGTGCATGATGCACTTTCTTAATCGAGCATTAATTTTGATAATACAATTTAATAATTGTTGTTGTTGGTTTATAAGTCGATTCATGATTAAATTACACTGTGCAACATTTTTCAGGTGATTGATTCGGGAGTCAATTCTGATAATTGTTTATGAAAGTAGCCCCAAAAAGAAGAACTTCTGCATCATTCGTTTGGTCAGTTTGCATGAAGATATAATAACACTAGCCAACAAGGTTTTTGACTGGAGCAACCAAATACATTTCCCAGTGTAATTTGGTGCGCTGAATTCGAATCTGTAAATGGTTTTTCTCTATCACGTCAGGTTTTCGAGATATAAAAAAAAGCTTTTATTAGATTTTTCCATAAAAAGTTATTAGTTTATTTAAAAATCAATGAGTTTTCAAAAGTGAATGGCGTTATATGATTGTCGTTTGTATTTCGTTGGTTCGGTTTCACGTATTAGAGTCCAACAATAGTCTCCCAGCATACTTTTATCCCAAAATCCTTCATAGTTTCTTTCAATTTTCATTAAATCTTGATGGGCGCGTTCCCCTTGTTCGTCTCTAACAGCACCTAGGTTTTGTGGAAAAAAAATCTAAATGCGAATGGAGAAAATGTATTTTGAGTGACATTCGTGCACCCAATTCATGATAACTTTTCAATAATTCAGCAACAATTTGTCTGTAGTTTTCACTCTTATTGTTTCCAAGAAAACTTTTCACGATGCACTTAAAAGACTCCCAGGCTGTATATTCTTTCTCCGATAAACACTGCGAAAAATTATGATCATTGATAAGCTTCCTGATCTGAGGGCCAATAAATATCCCTTCTTTTATTTTAGCATATGAAATTTTAGGAACAACTTTTAACAAATATTTAAATGCTGCACCATCTTTGTCCAGAGCCTTCACAAAGTTCTTAAAAAGGCCCAATTTTATGTGCAGCGGTGGAAGAAGACCATCATTTAGATCAATTAATGGTTTATTTGAAATGTATTGTTTTCCTGGTGAATATTCAGTCCTTTTTGGCCACTCTGTTCTTAGGTAATGATGAAGTGTGGCGCGACTATAAAACATTTTTTCAAGTTGTTAAACAATTCCTTCTTCAGTAAAAATAATTTAATGAAAATTAAATTTAATGAACTTAAACCTAACTAAAAGAAAATATCAAAATGAAGATATAATTTAAAAACTAACTTGAAGTTAGCAAGTATCGTATAGGGAATTTGTTACATTTTAGGCTCTTTTGTTTGTCATAACTCGAGAACCACTAGTCCGAATAAGCTGAAACAAATTTAAAAAAAAAATTAAGAAATACAATTCCTTTAATCTGTTTATACATATACTGGGTGTAGGGTATTATATGGTCGGGCTTGACCGACTATACTTTCTTATTTGTTTTAAATAAATTAATGGGTGCTTAGAGTCTAAATGCTTCGTTAACATGTCATAATATTTATATAATTATAGACCAAGAAGAAAGTTGCTAAAAAAAATTACTCTTTATTAATAACCTGTATTTGGAAAAGGCAAAGGAAACTTAAATTAAACTCTAACTTAATTAAATTTATTTATTACTATTTTTAATAAAATTATTAATAAAACTATTCGACATAGTAATTTGCATAATTTTGAATATCGAATAGTTCAAACAATTTAAAATCTCTTAACAAATAATTTGCATACTTAAGATTACAAAAGTAAATTGTGGAAATAACAGACTGTACAACAAGTAATTATTACCTTGGTAAAGGCTAAAAAATCTAAGTATTTTTAATATGGTATATGTATATATTTCCCAAAGGCAACTTCGTTTCAAGAAAATAAATACTTTACAAAAGAGAAAACTAAACTAAATATTTAACAATTTATATTACTCATAAACCAGGGCTGGACATCTACGGTACCTAGCTAATTTCTATAGAAAATATTTCAGATTTTGTGAATAAAAAGCTCACACTTTGGTGGTATAAACATTTGATTGAGAAGTTACTGACAATTGAGGAGACTTGATAAGTAACCATTTAAATGAATGAATGTATTTAATGTGTTTTTTAGTGATAATATATTTAGTTTTACCTTAAGTTTAAATGTTGCTGAAAACCTTTAAACTTTATTAATATTTTTATTAATTCAGTTAAATTCAGCATGGTTTTATTTATTAGAAACAAAGGTGAATATTGTGTTGAAAATATGTGACAAATATATCATTGCCATTGAATGCTGCAAATCATCATTGAAGCTTATACTGTGTTCAGATATGCAACTATTATTGCGATAATCGAAATAAACGCCATTATTGAGCTCAATATTCCATATAAAATCTCAATTAAATATTGCGCAATAAGTACGAAATTGTTATAATATTCAGTAAGATTTCGAATGCAGTGTTTAGTGAACAAAATTGTATAAAATGACAAATGTCAACAAAAGAACATAAAAGAAATCATTAAAAAATCAATGTGAAGGTAAGTTTGTTTACATAGAAACACAACAACTATTTGGAGTATTTTTGTATTGCTTTCCAGCTGTCAAATTGAGTAAGCTGAAAATTGCGTATGCCTGAACACTTAAAATAATATTGTCAATTAACATAATATTGACTCAATAAAGTTGCATATCTGAACACATTATTAAATTCAAATAATTAATGAATGTTATGAACTAGTCCAAATATCTTTAGTTTAATTTGGTTTTAGTTTACGTTTTACTTTTTATTTCCACTTTAGATTTCTCTATAAAACTATTGGGAATCGTGGCCCTACAATCTATCTATGTGCGCCCACCTCTGTAAAATGAATCCAAGGAACAGTTGGCATAAAGTTTATTGCTTATAAGCACATTGTATGAATTATATTCAATATTTTTTACGAGTACTCATAAGAAGTATATACATACTAAATTTTCAAATTATATACAAACATAAATAAGTTTTTTTTTGCATAATAATAAATCCCTACAATAACAACAATAACTAAAAAATTAAGCTTTGAATTTTATTGTTGTAATTACTATTGCTAATATATAAATAGTTACTCGTTTGTAAGAGATGCTATTTAAATAAATTTGCAAGTCTGTCAATTAAATACACACAACTTTTAACATAATACAAAAATATACTAAAAATAATTGGAAAAGTAAATTGTAAGTACAAAACATTATACGAAATACGAGTAACTACTCAAGTAGCATTTTAAATGATGAATTAGTGTAATTTAATAATAAACGAGGAATGAGAGAGTTAATGCTTTTGGGGCCTTTTAAAACAAATACAAAGGATATTAATTGTGTAAAGATAAAAAAATGCAAGCTTGAGGAGGGCTAAGGTTATATAAGTTTTATAAGTACGTACTAGATTGTAGCTCCTTTTCACCAGGAAAAAAAACTAATTTTTAATTAAACCATCTGTAAAATATATCTCTTAGTCCTACACATAATTCTGGGCAGACCTTTTTCAATTTTAAATGTTATTATAATTTTTTTTCTTGGACCAGCACTCAGGGGATGACCCCTACTTATGCAATGCATTGTGTTAGAACTAGGAAAATAGGTTATGGAAGGGAGGATAGAGGGAGTAGTGTTTGTGAATATTTGACTTGAATTTTCCTATATTGAAATTGGCAGGGAACACTTCTGCTGGTAGTTTGTTCCACATACGGACAGTACGGCTAAATAACGAATTTTCCCTGTAGTGTGTTGTACGATCCACTGTCCAGTCGACCACAAATGGATGAACGCTGACTGAAGAACGTGTATTACGTAAAAAACTACTTGTTTCGGGAACAAGTTCCCTAATTTCAGCAGAACACATTCCATTATAGAATCGATAGAACAGTGAAACATAACCCACATTGCGACGATGCTCCAATGAATCAATAGAGTTGGATACCCTTCTGTCACCGATAAGCATTTTCGCCCTGTCCTGTACGCGGTCGAGTAACTTCGAAGCACCGGCCCATACATGAGAGTTGCATTCCATTTTCGGTCGAATATAGGTGGTGTAAATAATAAGATGATCAGATGGAGAGAAGTATTTTCTACACCGTTTTAAAAAACCAAGGCACTTGATCGCTTCTTTCGACACCTGAAAAATGTGTTTGGTTTAGCGGACATCACACTGAATTCTCATGCCTAGAACGTCACGAGCGTCTGATTTCTTAATATTTACACCGCCCATAAAAACATATATAAGCAACATGAACTGTTGTGCGTTAATAAACAACACTGAGTCTTACGTGCGTTAAAATCGACTCTATTCGCACAACCCCATTCCGAGATTGTTTCAAGATCTCGGTTCAACGTATCATTCATATTTTGTCTCATTTCCCCAATCTCCAAAGGGTTTGGTCTATGTTAAATGAGTATGAATGGCAAATGTTGCTATCATCTGCAAAAGAGTAGATAGGGTTTGAAGTTTGACAAAGAAGGTCATTTATAAAGATGAGAAATAAAGTGGGAGAAAGAACGTAGAGCGTCCTCTACGGAAGCCGTACTGGCGGTCACTAAGTAAATTGTTGGACTCTAGATACTTCACAAGATGGTAATTTATCATACTTTCCATGACCTTCGAAAGTGCAGAACAGATTACAATTGGGCGATAATTTTCAGGGTTTGTAGCCTCTCCCTTTTTAGGAATTGGCGTTACATTATAATATATTTAACATTTAATTAGAGACTTGAAATTTGAGCTACTCTTCTACAATTTAGTTCGCTATAAATAGAAATCCTGGAAATAATATAGAAACACTTTTATTCGAATATTTTACTGCACACATCACATTTGTAATATAACGATATGCACAGACCCATATATATAAATTGTATTGTATATTATGTTTTTTTTTCAATATTTTTCTTGATGTTTTTAATTTTTTTGTGGATTAAGCAAGGTTAGGTTAAGTTAATTCGGGAAAGAGCAATAAATCATAATTCATAAGGTACAAGTTTTATTGAAACTGTCGTTATACTTTTCACCTCCTCTGCTTTATGTTTGTGTTGATGATAATGAAAGTTGTGATTCCCCTTTTAACAGATAAATATTTATTCATAATTTATTTAAACATTATAATACATATATATGTATATATACATATGTATGTATATATTATTCACATTTGATTAAAAAAATTCAAAACTGAGTGGGTCTTGCTAGACTCATGCGTTACGAATGTGAAAATTAAAACATTTGTAAGACAGAGGGATATTGAGAGTTCTTTTGCTAATAAAACTATATTTAAAATCTCGTTAAATAGTCATTAGAACGATCTTTTTATGTACACATGTGGCCAAAATAATAAGTACACAAACTACGAAGTATACACCATACCGTAATTAATGGTCTTTTTGGTGAACTGCACATAAAATTCTTTACCGCGGGGCTATACGCTTTACGGCCACCTTTATTTTGGTTTTATCGCTAAAAAGAATATTGCGTCACTTTTTCTCACATGGTGGTTGGGACAAACTTAGATGTCTTCTTGGAAAGTCCAGTTTTGCCTTCGAATTTTTTCCGAAGCAAAGTCCATTTCTGTTACGAAAATTTTGTCAAAAACATTTTGTCATAAATTTCTGAAAAAGAATTTCTAACAAACAAAAAATTTTCACATACTGTATGTCATATCCCTTAATAGGGAGGTAAGTGTTGACCCCCAGTGACCCATTTTTCCCATCCATAACTGTGATAAATCCACTTCACATTTCCACAGTCCCATAAACCCGTCTTTTGTCACCCTATCTACTTCAAGAATCCTCAACAAAATATAAATCACTACAATTTTTACACATACACACAATGGTTTTATTTCTAATTTCCTCTATACTAATCATACATATTATGTTATCTTAATTGAAAAACAGAAACATTCATAAATTAACATACATACTTACGGTCTAATTCATAAAAACTTATCAAGGGTTTTTAACAGGCTTATAAAGGAAATTTTGTATGGATATTTATGAATAAGGGGGTTAGTATTAATAATTTTTATAATATAAATAATATCTCAATTTTTATATTGACCTTTAAAAAAAATTATTTTTTGTTATTACAAAATTCTTTCCTTTTCTACATGCGAGGGCGGTTCGGAAACTTCCTAGCCCAGCACAGAAATAGAATAATTAGTTTTTTGAAAACATTTTTATTTTTCAATATGATCTCCTGAAACTTCAATACACTTAGTCTAACGCTTATCTAGCAATTATATCCCTTGATTAAAATAGTTTTCCTCAATGCCTTCAAAATAGTGGTTTACAACTGTAATTGCATCTTTATTTGAGGAAAAAGGCTTGCCAGCTAGAATTTATTTTAGATTTGGAAACAGGTAAAAGTCACTGTGAGCTAAATCAGAAGAATAGGCCATTGTTAAAACACTCTTGTGCGTTGTCTTGATGAAAAATTATTTTTTTTGTCGAATTTTTACATTTAATTGATCCAAAATGTTGCAATAGTACTCTGAGTTTATTGTTTTACACTTTTACAGATAGTCAATAAGTAAAATACCTTTGAAGTCCCAAAAAAAACGTTGCCATAATCTTACCAGCCGATTGAATTGTTTTTGCCTTCTTTGGGGCACTTCCTCCAGCTTCAGTCCATTGCGTGGATTGTTCTTTTGTCTCTGATGCATCCATGTCTCATCAACAGTTATGAAACGACGCTTAATATTCATTTTATTTTTTTTAACGATCCAAACAAGCTTGAGAAATTTTCATTCTTATGCGTTTTTGGTCGACTGTTAACAAATGCGGCACCCATCTTGCAGAAAGCTTTTATATCTGTAGTTCTTTATGCAAAATTAAATGGATTCGATCATTTGAGATGCTATTAGCTATGTTACGCACTTTTATTCGTCGATCATTTAATACCATATCATACACTTTGGATACAATTTCTATTGTTGCTGCTGTTTTTGGACGCCTACTAAGTGGTTCATCCTCAATCCTTGTAGGACCACTTTTAAATTCGGCAACCCAATTTTTTACTATTGCATATAAAGGAGCACTTTCACGTAATACATTCACCATATCATTATGAATTTCTTGTCCCGATAAACCGATTTTATTTTAATATTTATATTTTCCATTGTAAAAAAAATCTTTTAAACATCTGTTTCTATATGAAAAAGTTCATAGCAGAGATGGAAGTTTCCAAAACACTTAACTTTTTTCTGTTTATACCGCGTTTTCTGTTCTAGCCTAAGAACCCACGTATTACAGCTTCATTAGATATTCAAATCAGACAATCCTCTATTCCGGATGTGCGATTAATAAAAAGAAAATCCTACGCATGATTTCTTACTATAATTATTTTCAGATATTTTTTTTTTTGCCTCAAAAGAATTGATTGACATTTATATTACAATACACTCTCAAACGATACAATATTTATCCACAACAATATGTAAATAACTTAAAATAACATAAACTATATTCTTACACTAAATAAACTAAACTGTTGTATCTTTAATTTTTCACAAATATAGCAAACTCCCTCACCTATTCGCTCGGGCATGTTAGCACATGGTAGTTAGCGCCGAACAGCTATTGCATATATAACACATTTAATATCGACCGAAATTTCCCCGGATGATGCAAAATAGCTCTTTTTAGCGAGTGTTACAATCCTGTTATCCGTTCTTGGATGGATTTTTTTGCCTTCCAGGTCTTTCTAAACATTGTTCTGGTTTTAAAGCATTTTGAACAAAAACGAGCGACCTAGCCAGGTATTTAGCAATTGATCGCAAAGATTCTACTTGGTTTCTTAATTTGAACACGAGGCTTTGCTCCTCCGACGTATAGTGTTTACTGCGACACAATTATCAATTCAATTTTTTTTTTTAATATAAGACAATAAAATAACCAGCAATCCTTTTCTAATAAATATTAAACTCGATGTAAATTGTTATTGAATTTAATGTGTACTTATTTTTTGACCAACCAAAATACGCACTTTAACAAAAAAAAAAGAACATGAACATGAACATGTAAACAAAAAGTAAAGGGACTTTTGCAAAAATTTTTAATTTTAATCAGTGCTGCCATTATACATCTTTGAATTCAGGCTAAAGTTTCTACATTTAATTAAAAGTGCCAAATTCAATATCAAAACGGATATGTACTTATTTTTTAACCTTATGTGTATATTCTTTATCTATGGCTTTCAAATAAAAAATAAAACAATTCTGGCGCTCTGAAAGTTTGTTTAAAATAATCATTGGTCGTCTTTTTTGAGGTGCAGGGATCATATATTGCTGTATGTTTACATATGTACGTACAATAAGACATTTAAATTACTCTGTATTATGATATGAGTATTTTTTATATTTTAATAGACACACCAACACATACGCATTGTATTCGTACTCACAAATGGTAGAATTGCTAATGGCTGTAATTTATTATAAAAAAAATATATATTGTTTATGGTGTGTTTCGTAATTATATGTTATATAATGCCACTATTTCAGAAAAACTTTGTATCCACCAGCAAAAATATGGAAGGCAAATTAAGTATGCTATTCCGTTTGTAACACATCGAAATATTTATCGTAGAATCGAAAGGTCCTTATTAGATTCTAAGACGATCTAGTCATGTTCATCCGTCTGCCCATTTGTTGGAGGCAAAATAGAGCTTTCTTTCATTCTTTGTTTTACCAAAATGTTTTGTAATGAAAATGGCCAAAATTAGTACAGATCAGAGTTAAAGGCCAAAATTTCGGATAAAGTCGATATTTGTCTGAATTTCTAATTTTTATTATTTTATTATTTTTATTATTATTATAGATTGACAAGTTTTATTTAAAATGGCAGCAACCGGTCCACGATTTCTCCTAGCCTTCAGCCAAATGCTCTATGGTATATAAAAGCTAAAAAAACATTATTCCTTAAAACACTACCCCTACAAAATTTAAAAGAAATTAGTTTCATGAAGAGGGGAAATCATAAAACGATATTTTGTATGCATCAGTCTATATTTTTCCAAAAACGAAAATAAATTAAATGCTCATAAATCTCTTATCTGATAACAAAGCCTGGAAAAAATCACACATTATAATCATATTGACCCAATGTCGACTATATAGAAACTATTCCAAAAGATACTTGAGAACAAGCTATACCTGATTTTAATTGA
The DNA here is from genome assembly GCA_916048285.2 of Bellardia pandia. NCBI lineage: Eukaryota > Metazoa > Arthropoda > Insecta > Diptera > Calliphoridae > Bellardia > Bellardia pandia. Next base: position 42,796,507 of record OU696530.1, read on the forward strand.
AAACAGAAGAAAACACAGTACCTACTTTGATAAAGTGTGTGGCATGATAGTTTTGTATACAAATTGAAACTAAATTTATCCGCAAATAAATAAAAATAACACAGTGATACAAAATTCAATGAACAAGAAAAACCTGTAGGGATTGTCGAGTAAAACAAGATTCCAATAGTGAAATATGCCGGACACCTCCAAAATCCGGTGTTTCGGTGAAAAACTCGGTTTTTGTACTTTTGCGCCTGTAATTTTGTTGATAATGATCTGATTTGCACCAGATTTGGAAAGAAGAAACTGAGATCTTTCGAATGATATATATATTATATAAGAAAGCTTGAGATATTTGGCTGTTATTGTCGAGCAAACACAAATTTTGTAGATTTTATAAAAAATTTTCAACTTTGGTGAAGTTTTAATACATTATTTTATTAAGAAACTATAATACTATTGCATTTATTCAAATCTATTTATTCTAATCTATTGGAAAGCTACTTAACTGGTCGAATATTTAAGCTTAAAATAGTAGACTTTTTAGGTGCTGCACAAACTATTAAAGCAGAACTACCCTAAGAAATTATCGTGGAACGCTTCTTATAAAAAAAAACGTACTCACACATCCCCATTTGCTGATGTTACTGCTAAAATAAAAATTCATGAAAATCCTTAAGAAGCATCTATCTCACTACTTACAAAATTATATATTTAAATTAGAATAAATTACAGGGCTATATTCGCCTTTGCCATTTCGTAAATAGCATCCACTTAACACACCCTATACCCAGTGGTGATATTCGAAACAATTAACAACTGGTTCGCTTAAAAAAATAATATTTTTGCCAAATTTTGATAAAAATACCGAAAATTTTAAAGTCGTATCCCAGTAACAGACGACAAGCCTCTTGAAGGAAATGATATAAACTTTCGTTTAATAAAAAAAAAATTACGTTTTTAACAAAAAATAGTTTTGATTTTGCAAATTAAAAGTAAAAAAAAAATTGTTTTATTTTTTTCTCAAAAGATTGAAGAAAACGCTATCGAAAACATCATCATCCAAGAATCCAATGTATGACCAAAATAAAATCATTTGTTTGGACGTTTGGACAATGAACAACTTAATAATATGTGTTTGTTGCCGAGAATATATCACCTTGATAAATACACATTATATAAAACCGTTAAAGCAAAAAACATAATCACCCCTATCGTGAATAAAAATTTCACATGAAATTTGTTCCCTTTGCACATTTTTCCCATTAAAAGTCAATGTTAAAAAAAGGGAACAAATTTCATGTGGGTTTTTTTCACGATGAGGGTGAATTTTTTTAAAATTTTAACAACCGGTTCGAGGGAACCGGTCCGAACCGGCTGAATATCAGCACTGCCTATACCTATCTATAATGGGCGAACTTCATAAAATATTGCACCGTATTTTTCTATTTTCTTAACAATTTTATGCATATTCCAGTTATAATCCAGAATTTACACTTTGTTTATTTTGCTGAAGCGTGTTGCATACAGCGATTTACTTAATCACACAATAAATTAAATACCAAAAAGCCCTAGGAAACTAAATTAGGCTTTTTGAAACATGAAAATTGCCACCTCTGTATACTGTGTGGTTATTTTCGTAAGTGGCCGCTTTGGCCAATTATGAACCAACTTTCAGAAATGTCCACTATTCACTTTTTTTAAACATACTTATAACTAATCTGTTTAAAATTTTGGTTCGATATGGATGTTTACTTAGGTAAATGAATTTTTGAGAGTAGTCTTCATAAGGGAACTATGACATATTACGGGCCAAACAACATGAAATTCTGTGCGAATTATTTGTTTTGAATTTTAAAATAATAATGATTTTAATAAGAGATTTATGAGCATTTTAGGGATTTTACGAACTGAACTGATTGACCGTAGTCCCCTTGGCCAAATATGTACCGATCGTCAAAAACCTTGGTATGAATATTTCTATGTATGTATGGACTATTCGTGTCGAATTTAAACTTGCTGCTGATGCTAATAAGTCCCCGTTTACTCAGTCGAACATTTGGAAGAAAAACATCTGGAATTCTGTTTTGTTTTTTCATTCGCGGTCACACTGTCGAACAATGTTGTCAGACAGATTTCATTATTATTTGCTTTTTCTGACATTTCTCTTATTCGTGCTGTGTATTAATTTGTAGAAAATTCCAGCAAAGAAAATTTCAACAAATCATGTTTACCGAGTACCGAACACAAAATTGATTCTCTCTTCCCCACCCGTAATTTTCTTCCAAGCTAAATGTTTTTCTTCCAAATCTTCGACTGTGTAATGATTTTTGGAACTGGTCTTTGTATGGGGCTATGTCAAAATATGAACCGATGCTACCAAAATATCATTTTAAAATTTCACTTTGCATTAAATTTATTGGTGCAGAATTTTGTATGGATATGGCTGTACATGACCATAAAGTCATATTCCGGAAAGATATTTGTATAGGGGGCTATAATAAATCGTGGACCGATTCCTACCATTTCCAACGGGACTTGTCCTTCTAAAATAAAAATAAAGTATGCAAAATGATGATATGATATTATCTGCATTATATTTGACGAAATTGCAAAAAATAGTCTAAAACGTTGGTCTATAAATCGGATCCTACTTGACTAATTTTCCCATTTTCAATGCCAAACATTTTGGTGGATTTATGTCTTTTTTCGAGGCTCTATCGTGTGTTTAACAGACGGACAGACCGACAGACATGGCTATATCGTCTTAGAATCTTATAAGAATCTTATTATATCTAGAATTTTTGGCTCTACCAGCATTATTTCGATGTAATACAAACGGAATGACAAACTTAACATATCCACATCTTTTTGGTGCTGGGTATTAACACAATCTTTATAAAAAAATGTTTTATTTTTCTTTCGTATATAATTCAAATGTTAAAAAAGAGACAAGACTATATAAGTATTTATTTGTTATCTTTATCATCACGTATACATTTTGTACATGTTCGAATATGTTTAAGAAGCGCATTGCTCACTACTCGATTAAAGTTTTTAATAGCGTTTTTAAGATTTTAATAGAACTGCTAGTATGCTTTTAAAAAAGCTGTAATGTGGCTTTATAATTATGTAACCAACTATTACAAATTAATCCATGTTGGTGTATACAGTGGGTCGCCATATTATTAGTTACACATGCAAAACTGTTTAGTTTGAAGCCGTATAACATTTTAAAATAGTGGAAATTTATCCTATTATTTGTTCTGTTAGGTAAACTAAGTGTTTCTAATTCAATTAAAAATAAATTATTTTGTTTTAAAAATATATATTTGTGGAAAAGAAATATTACAAAATTTTTTGAAAAAAAAAATCTTAATATTTCGTAGAACCTTCTTTGGCATCAATTACAGCTTGCACCCTTTTTGGCAGGCTCTGAATGCATTTTTGAACATTTTCTTTAAGTTCTTAATCGTGATGCCAGCCTTTAATCAATTTAATTAAAATTGCATATTTCACACTTCAGAGCAGAATGACAGATAATGATCTACAACTGCACTCTAATATCACCAATCATTGTTGGCACTGCACAAAATATTTCACAGTATTACCAGAATTAAAATACGAAAACATCTGGTACAATAAATAAATATATATACGTATTAAAAGCGGTTGAATCTTAGTTAATAAGTGTAACTAATAATTCGGCCACCCACTGTATATTTTCATATAAAAAATATAAATGTTTACACGTGTGCAATTTGTTTTTAATTTTTTTTTGTACTATAAATTATTAAGTATTTTGTGGTTTTGCTTTTGTATGTGTCCTGATAAAGCCAGCCTGTATGATTGTATTTTTGTGGAGCCTTTCTACGTCGTAGGTGTTTGTTTTTTGAGTATGTATGTGTAATTGCTACCTTAACTACAATTTAAATTATATTTTATAGTAATTTATGTTTACGTACGAATGTATATGTGAAAGTTATTATTGATTTGTATCATTATTAGTTCTCATTTAAAAATACATTTTGTGAAAATTTATATTTCATATCAGTTTTTGTACCCGGTTTTTCCCGGGGTTTTTTTATCTTTTAATCTTTTAATGAATTTTCATGTACATATTTAGCATTGTTTAGTGTTCCTAAAAATGTTTAAGATTGAACAAAGCCACAACACAAATTCTAGCGCTTTCAAAAAATTTAATATGAAAGAGGTACTAAAAAAGTATCAAAACTGTTAAGGTTTTAATCCATTTGATTTTAATTTTCCATCTTATTTAATATACCATAAGTTGTTTGAATTCTTTGAAAATAAGTATTATGGATGAATTGGATTCTATACTCAAAACGTTATTTAAAATTTAATAAACTAAATTGTTTTAACATTGTATTAAACCTGAATTAATAAAATATGCTAAATTCAGATATTTATTTATAATATACTAACTATAAGTGTTGTTTCACACTCTTCAGTTTTGTCTGACCAATTTTTGTTCAATTCTCTACTTGTGATTTCATTTACACGCATAAATTCAATTTTTGTAATTTCTAATACAAATCAACGTGCATGAAACAAACAAAAGGAAATAAGAAAATTCAATAGTACTAGTCAAATACCAATCCCTTTTGTACTGTTTTTCCTTCTCATAAAAAAATACTTGCCTTGAGGAGTCAGAATTGATGAGTGTGAAAGCGAATATTATAAAAATATTACACAAGTTGTGTTTAACATTATATTTTTGTGATTTCTTATTTATTTTAAAATTTATGTATTTTGATATCTTTTGTACAAGAGACTTGCATTTTTATTTTTCCGATTTTTAAAGTTTGAAATGACGATATCTTTTTTTCTTTTCTTATTTATCGGGATTTGGACGATTTTTTTCGAAATTCACCTGACAGCCCTGGTCATCTTCTTCTTAATATTTATGCAGTGTTGCCAGAAAATGAATTTCAAAATATGCTAAAACTTGAAAAACTAAGTGCTAAAATGTTCTACAGAAGAAAAAAAAGTGCTAAATTTTTTCAATGTAACAATACAATTTTTATTTCAAATGTTGCATATATAAATTATAGTTTTTTTCTAATTTTGTTGACTTGTTTTAATAGATTACATTTCATATATTAATTAAAAAATTTCCGTGTTCATTTAATTAACACACCGAAAGAAATTTGGTTGAAATATTAATAAAAGTTATTTTTTATTTCTCCAAAAGTATTTTTTGGAGTAAAATAGTAAAAAAATTTTCGAGAAAAAAATTTCCTTTTTGTCAAGCAAATTATGCTAAAAAGCATTTAGCATAATTTTTAAAAATTTTAATGCATTTTCGAAAAAAAAAATGCTAAATCTAGCACTGAAAGTGCTAAAATGGCAACACTGGTGTTGGATCAATATTTCTGGGCGTTACAAACATATGGTGGTGTAGGCAGGGCTGCCAGATGAATTTCGGAAAAAATCGTCAAAATCCCGATAAAAAAGAAAAAAATCGTCATTTCGAATTTTAAAAATCGTCAAAAAAATCGGAAAAATAAAAAGTCACTATTTCTAATAGTATTTTGAAAGCTTTATTAAAACGAAAACATAAAAATTCAATTTTATATAGTCTCTTGTACAATACATATCAAAATACGTAAATTTTAACTTTTTACATAACAAATCACAAAAAATTTTATGTTAAACACAACTTGTGTAATATTTTTATAATATCTTAGTCCGTTTTCACTTCTATAATTCTCACTCGGCAAGGCAAGTATTTTTGGAAGAGAAGGGAAATAAGAACAAAAGGGGTACAAACTTGACGGTACTGTCAATTTTCTTATTTCCTTTTGTTTTTTTCATGCATGTTGATTTACATTGAAAAGTACGAAAATTGAATTGACATGTTTGATGAAATGGCAAGTTCAAAAGAGAATTGAACAAAAACTGGTCTGCTAAAACTGAATAGTGTGAAACAGTATTTTATAAATAAATTGTTGAATTCAGCATATTTTATTAATTCAGGTTAAATTACAATGTCAAAACAATTTATTTTATTAAGTTTTAAATAACATTTTGAGTATAGAATTCAACATATTTTCAAAGAATTCCGTATTTTTGTTATTTAAATTTATTCGGCTGAATATGCTTTCGATGTTTTGTTAAAATAGGAGAAGTTTTTGTAGAAGAATTTCCCCGTGGAAATTCAGAAATTGTTTCCTCTTAAAATTTTAGTTCATGGAATTCAGTATTTAAAATTGATTTTTATGTTTACAGATAAATAAGTAATTTCGACTATCCTGTCTCAATATTATTTGGAATTATTTATTTGAACTTAACAACAATAATTAAGAAAACACTACTATCACTTAGTTTTGTTTTTGAAATAGTTGTTGTCTCAAAAAAAGAGAGAATTTGGTAACAAAAACATTAATAAAACTAACAATTTATAGAAAATTTTAAAAATTCAGGAAATCGTCATTTTCAATGAAAAAATCGTCAAATCGTCATTTTGCTATGTTTGAAACCAAAAATCGTCAAAATGACGATAAATTGTCAAATCTGGCAGCTATGACTATTACTTAGTTTTGTTTTTGAAATAGTTGTTGTCTCAAAAAAAGAGAGAATTTGGTAACAAAAACATTAATAAAACTAAAAATTTATAGAAAATTTTAATAATTCAGGAAATCGTAATTTTCAATGAAAAAATCGTCAAATCGTCATTTTGCTATTTTTGAAACCAAAAATCGTCAAAATGACGATAAATCGTCAAATCTGGCAGCTATGGGTGTAGGGTATAAAAATGAAATTTATTATTCATAGTCCTCCTTTCGGAAGCCCTATGGAAAAATTTTTTTTAGACTCATTGGAGTGCTCCTCTCCGCGGAAATCTTTAGTAAAAGGCGAAAGATTTATTCGACAACTGAAGAGAAGCCAGAGTAACATAAACACTCCAAAACTAAACATAATATACAAAATGAAATTTAAACTAAATGAGAATTAGTAAGTAAAGAAGTATGCAAACAAAACATATAAAAAAAAAACGAAATTAAAAAACAACAACCACCAACTATACAAAAAAGTAAATTGCTACACTCAAATGAATACAGGGATGGAATGTTTATATTAGAAGAAAAATGTCGGAATTTCGGGATAGACATCCCTAGTATACATGTTGTACAATTATTTACATACGTACATATCGAGCCATAACCGCCAAAATAATGTATCCCACACCATAATCGATTGTTGTTTTTTTATCGAAATCGATAGTTCAACATCATTTAGAATTATTAAAATTAAATGTATTACACAAAACAATATTTACATTATAAATTTTAAAATAATGGCTTTATTCAAACTGATTTTATTTAAAAAAACCTTCCCCTGTAAAATTTTGAGTTTGTGGGATACATTTTTTCGGCGGTTATGGCTCGATATATTCTTATACAATAGTTATATGGCTGTCAGATATGCAGTGAAGGAAAAAAACTCTACATACACCCGCTGAATTATGGTTTTTCCCAATTGATGACATGTATTAATAATATTTAAGTGTTTAATAATATTTAAGAGCTCCTAAAACTTTATTATTTTAAGCAAAAAAAAAATAATTTTGAAAAGCATATAACAGTAAAATTATTGAATATAAATCAAAAATTTATGTCGGAGAAAAGTTTAAAGAAAATTAAAGAAATGCAGCACATAGTTTTTTTGTATTTCTTGTATTAACGGCAGCTATAAAGGAGCCGTTGTGCTTGTTTAATAGCAACAAAAACGAAAGTTTTGGCAGCAGGATTATTAAAAAAGCTTCTGTAATGTGACCAGTTTTCAAGTGAACAATAATTTATATTAAAAAAGAAAACATTATCAAGTTAGTGTAATTAAAATCACTGCCATGTTTTGTAATATATTGCAACTCATCCTATTCTTAACATCAACAGTGTAAAAGCAACAAATTTAGAGATTACAGTTTCGTTTTGGTAAACAAACTATTAAGCAAGTTTTTAAATTAAAATTTTGGTTCAAATGACATAAATGCATAATTATTGGCTATTTGATTTTGTGTTATTAGAGTCTAAAAATTTTAGGGATACGTGTACAATCGCATATAAACAAATTTGTAACGATTTTACATTCACACAACAAGGTAGAATGTTTTTTAAGAAACCTGCCATTTCTAAACGGCTTGTCGCATTGAAGTTTTAAAGATAAACTTCACAAAACCCTACAGAGCCGGCACTGTTTGTTCTCAAAAAATATTTTTAATTAAAAAATTTACCTATACATGTCAAAGGTGTCCACAATTTTTGAGCATACTGTACTTAATTTTAATTTCTATAAAAGTTATTTTACCACCAAACACTCACTAAAACTGCTGACAGTTTCAAATTACAAAATCTTTGCATTAATAAAACCATTAAAGAAACATCCTCAAATTGTAATTGATGTTCGTTATAGTTGTCTAAATCCCCGTAATTTAAAATAAAATCCTTTTCATACAACTATAATTGAAGAGTTTTGTTTTTGTCAAGTTCTAGTCATGCTTTTCAAAACCAATGATTTAAATTTAGATTTCAAATTTTAATTAAAGGACATTTGTAGTTCAAAGACAATTTGAATCTAAAGCCACATTAATCCTTTCTACAAATTCTTCACTGTCTACAATATTAAAATTGATGAGTGACAGTTTTTAGTTTCATATGCCTGATTTCGTTCTTTTTTTTTTTTGCCCTACTATCATAACCATTGCATAATTTCCAACCCTCTTTAGCAATTTATCTTGTTAAAATTATAAACAGCAAACAATACTAAGGGTTGTTGGTTGGTAATAATTTAAATTAGAATTATTAAAATAACTTTGTTGTAAGAGTATTACAATTAAGTTGCAAATGTACAACATTACTTAGCAAACGTAACACAAAGCAAGTCAGCTATATTCGGCTGTACCGAATCTTTAATACCCTCCACCTAAACGTAATAAGAAATACAAAAACTACACTGGTTATAGGACTAGAATATCCTTATTCTATGTTTTATATTCAGTCTTAGTGCAAATTTTAGTAGCATTTTATATATTGTTTAAAAGACAATATAACCTGTGTGGTCGTAATTCACTAATGTGATTTTATTTTAAATGTTTTTAAATTTTATTTAATTTTGATCATTTATAATTGATGTTATTACCGATTCTTACTGTAATTTACAGAGTTTGTCTGATTTTCATAATAATCTAGAGTGCAATTTAACAATTTATAAAATTAAAAGAACATTTCTCCATATTCACAACAAGTTAAGAAACAGAGTATAAAGTAAAGTATAAAAAAGGATAAGATATAAGGTGAGGCTTTTTTTATTTGAAAATATTTATGGATGACATAGTAGAACTGGACCAATTATGGACTGATAGCTTCTAAATCCAGTAGCCACTAATGTGATTTCTACGTATTTTAGGCTTATGTTGGTTGAATTTCATCCCAATAACGTTATTTACACGAGTTGTATAGTTGGTTGTTATGCTCGAAAGTGGACTTAATTCGGGAGCTATTGACTGACAGCTATAAAATCCAGTAGCATAATTGCCGTATAACCGATATTAGTATGATTTCTGGAATAAAATTACTGATCTATATAAAAGTTGGTTCGATATCGATATTTATTAGACATTTTTGTGGGTTTATTTGTTTTTGGGAAATAGTTCTTATATGGCAGCTATGACAAATTATGCGCCGATCTTCTTAAATTTTAGAACAGTAATTTTTATGCATATTTTATTCATACGTCGAATTTCAACATAAGAACGGTATATTTATTAGTATTAACGTAGATTTCGGAAATGGACCTTATATGGGCGATATAGTCAAATATGGACCGATACTCTCAAAATCCAGTAGTTTGATTTTGGCATGTATGTAAATGATCCATGTCAAATTTTGGATCGGTTCGTTATTTATAAGAGATTTATGAGTATTAATTACCGATATTTATAAGTTATATATAAAGATAAATGTGATTTTCGGATGTGGTCCTTATATGGGAGCTATGACCAATTATGGACTGACCACTATAAAATTTAGCACAACAATTTATTTACCTATAAGGATTATTTGTGTCAAATTTTAACCGTTTAACATTAGTTTGGAAGTGGACTTTATATGGGGTGACCATAGACCCAAGGACTGAACTAAAAAAAATTTCGTTTTACGATTGCTTTTTGCATGAAACTTATTCCTGCTCAATTTTGTCTTGATATTCCAATTTTTTAGGCATTTATGTATAATTGAGCAATATTTCGGGAAGATTTTTAAATGGTGGCTATGAGAAATCATGGACCTATTCTTATTATTTTCCTCACACTTTCTTGCTTTATTATAAAAACAACGCATACAAAATTTCATGGTATTATCTGCAATATATTTAAAAATATAGCAAGAAAAATTTATTAAAATATCACTTTTTTATGGAAATTGTCTTACATTTTGACCCATAACTCTTGTTATACTGTACCAATTTTGCTGATTTTTAATACAAAACTGCTTAGAAGAAGTAATAACGGGTTTTTGTAAACTTTGTTGATTTCAGTTATGGCCTTTGAACGTGAGAGTGTTTTACACAGACAGACACAAAAACAGACAGACGGACATGGCTCAATCGACTTAGAATTTCGTAAGGACCAAGAATATATATACCTTGTTAGGTCTCAGATGAGTATTTCTCAGTGTTACACACGAAATGACCAACTTATATTGATTCACCACTTATGGTGGTGGAGGGTATAAAAAAACAGTTTTCAATTTCAGTAAAAAGGGTAAAAAATACATAAAAAAGAAAATTATTCAACAAAAATTCCCTAAGGAAATGAAGCGTATTAAATAAATATATGAAGAAGAATAATGCACATAAAAAAATAAATCTCTGTTTTCAAAGATATAAGTTAGAATAATGACTTTGACAAATCTGTGTGCTGTTGTAATTGTAGTTGTTGTTATTGTCTGTCCCATAAAAGTGCCATTAATCATTTATAAAATGTTCTAAGAAGTTACTCCCTTTGCCTACTATTGAACTGACCTCAAAGTATTGCCCTGGGCTATTTAGAACAGCTTTTTTTTTATTGTGTTGAGTGAAGTTTTAGGCGTTATCAGACTCGTAAATAGAACCGGAAGTTCTTTTTAAATGGTTTTCTTTGCCAAACATTTGAAAGGAAAAGGAAAAGGAAAAATAGCATACACAGCTAGACACACACACACATTGCACTTTATCACGCATCGACTGTTTTTATCAATCAACACACACTCTCACACTCTCTCTTACACTACTACATAAACAAATTCATGAAAATTTATTGTTTATCATGGGATTAAGTATCTGTTGTTGCTGGTTTTTGTGTAATAAATCGAGCAAACAAAAAAACCTTTAATATACTTATTTATAGCAGATTTTGTACTTTTTCCTATTTATTTCATTTGTTTTTTCCTTTTTTTGAGGTAGGATTTATTCGTTTTTATTTTTCCATTGACGCGTGTTTTCGTTCAATCAATATCAGCACGTTATAAAATTTCTGACAATATTACATAAATTTTATTGATAATAAAGCAATGCTGTATTCTTTCTTACATTTCTATGATTTAGGTTCTATTACAGTCAATATTTTCACATATTTATTTTCACATATTTATTACTCTAAATACGATGAGATTCCAGATTTGTAATCATTGTTTAGATTGAATAATAGCAAAGTATAGTCAATATGAATAGCAAATTTAGATGTTGTTGCTATTCAATTTTTTAAATATTCTGTACTCCAAAGACGTGAAATTGTTCTCCATCATATAAAAATAAACTAAAATTTTTACTCCATCTTTTCATAACTTTCTTTCTGAACGACAACTTTCTCTAGAGTCAACAAACTTTTTTTATGGTAAAATTTTCCAATAAGGACTATTATTATTTTTAATGCGGACGAGGGCATTAAAATTAACACAAGGTCTTCGATTGTGCTCTACTTTTTTCTTTAATTGAAGTGTGACATTAAATCAGCATGGGATGATAACTTTCCTTCTCATTATTTTAAAAGATTTACACATGAAATTTTGTACGATGATTTATATACAAATTTTAATTATACATGTCGCATTTAAACTTTGTAAAAGTTTTATGTGCATTGAAGTGATGTTTGGAAGTGAATTTTGTATGGAGCTATGTCAAAATAGAGATCGATTCAAACAAAATATCAATTTGAAATTTTTCGTTGCATTAAACTTATTTGTGCTGAATTTTGTATGGATAAGGCTATTCTGTGTACATTTATGTACCATAAAACCATATTTCGGGTAGATATTTGCATGGGGGCTATATTTGCAACAAGATTTGTCTTTGTGTAATAAAAATGCAAAAAATTAATAATCAAGAAAATAGTCATGTTTAAGGTGATGAACGTAAAAAGGAAAGCTTTGAGGGTAAAATTATTTTTTTGTTATTTATTCTTCGTTGCAAGAGAGCGAGTCGAATTACAATCCATGTACTTGGTTGGTTATTCAAAAACTCTAATATTTTATTTTCCTTTCTTACCCCAAGGTTAATGATACGTTCATTTGCTTTGAGAAAATAATGCACATGTTGATACGTTATTTTGATTTATAAATATAAAGGCGTTATTTTTGGCCGCAAAAAATCTAAAAATTGGTAGAAAAACGTAAGATAATGTAACGAATAATAATTAATCAAAACCCGATTTTTTTGATGATACGTACTTTTGGATTTTTGACGACGATATATAAAGGGTGTCCCAACTAGAATGCAATGGTGGTAATGGTGTTCGGTATCGTGAAATGATAACCAGTTTTTTCTTGCCTAGAACTGAAGAAATGAATGTAGAGGGCATGTGGTTTCAACAAGAGGGCGCCACATGTCATACAGCCAGAGAAAATGCATCAGTCATTTCCCAGTCGTGTTATGTCGCGTTTTGGAGACCAGAATTGGCCGCCTAGATCGTGCGATTTAACACCTTTAAATTTTTTTCTTTGGGGTTTTTTAAAGTCGATGGTTTACGCGAACGACGACGACTGAAGTCTTAAAAGAGGAAATTTTACGCTGCTTTAATGAAATACCGCAGCATTTATGCAAAAAGGTCATTAAAAATTTCATTAAAAGATCGCGTGTGTGCCAGCAAAGCCGCGGCGGCCATCTGCACGATATCTTGATCCATACATAACCTCATTCTGTCTACTTTACGATATAATAAAGTTTCATGATTTTTATTTTAAATATCTGTGTTTTATTTAATATTTAATAATTGCGTTCTAGTTTGGACATCTTTTATTTACTAATAAAATACTTATTTATCTGTAAGTTGTCGTTGATATTAACACTGTAAAACGTTTTATAATTGAAATACTTTTTAATTTTATTTATGCTACTTTATATTTTATAATTAAAAAATCTAGAAAATTGGAATTTAAATTATATTGTTTTTTTAGGTTTTTTAAAGAAATTATTATTTTTATTTTTCTGGATTTTTTTTAAAATGTTTAAGCTTCAGAGAACACACAATTTAGCACAAGTAGTAAGAGTCAATATAAAGCAAATCTTAAACAATTTTCAAAATAGAATTACACAAAGACCTAAAATTGAAGCTAAAATTGAACTATGTAGATAAAATATTTTTGTTGACCAGACTTTACTTCACAAATTGAGGCAATTTCAAGACTTGCTTGAATTTTGTAACACCATTTATTTTTTTTTAGAGTATTTTCTTTTTTTGTAAAAAATTGAACTGGATATACAAACAGAAATTATCATCATTAAAATCACATTTCACAAAAATTTCAATCAAGCTGCTTGCCAACATCAAAAAATAATATGAATCTGATTATGGCCACCAATGGCGAAAATCATGTACATTAAAAGCAAAAATACATCCAGCAGAGTTGAGCTTATTAACAATAATTTTATTTAAAAAAATGCCATAAAAATATACTCTACAAACACCAAGGAACTGATATCTTTATAGAAGTATAATGTCAAATACTGGTACTGTGGCACACATACACATGCTTACAAACGAATTTTTACTAATGGCACACACTGATGAAGATGATGGCAGAGGTCATATCACAACACCCCCCAAGGATAAGATTAAACAAAAAAAAAAAAAGAAAAGGAAAATAACAAAACATAAATATAAAACAAATGCCGTTTCCAAACACAAACAAACAAAAACTCTAGACAAAAGGAGTTGTACGAGATCTACTCCTTAATGTAGAAGATAAACGAAATCAAAAATCCTAAAAATGTTTTGCTTTGCACAAAGTGTTGACTAAAAACGACCAAAAAGCTCAGATATACACACACGAACTCATTCGTATGAAATTTAAACTATAAAGAGCCTCCGGTAACATTTATAGCAAATAATACTTGTTACTGAACTCAACTCAAATGAATCAACGCCATCATCAGTGTTGAAATCTTCATTCGATTCAAGCATTGTAGTTTGATATCTTCCATTGCAAGAAAAGTCTAGTGTACAGAAGAGTGTGTGGCGACATCAAAGGATGTACAGTTTGCTGGTTGAAAACAAATACAAATAAATTCTAGCTGTACAACTGTGTGTGTATCTATGTGTTCAATCAACAAAACGAATGCAGTCATACATACATACATATTTACATAACTACTACACACACACCCGTCATGAAATTTCGTTATGCAAATTAGTCTGAAATGAAATCAGAAAAAAAGGATAAATGAACAAAACAGGAATTGAGCAATGAGTTTAAAGGTTACAGAGGCAAAATAACGCACAGACAGTTACGCCAGTTGCCATAGCTTCAATTGAACCCGTGCAGGGCTTAATTTAAATTGCTTATATGTAGCTAGGGAACAATATCATTTTTTTTAGGAAAATATTTATGCTTTATCGCATCGGAGAATAAACTAACCAAGTAAAAGAGTGAGGTGAGCCAGACTATATGCTGCCCTACATTAGTTTCATTTATATATTCATTCATGTTAATGTGGGCCTTATATGGGACTTCTTTGCTATAGTATATGTGAATCGATATTAACTTGAAAGTTGACAAAATGGCCGCCATTTAAAAAAGTGCTGCCAACATAAATTTCTATATATCTAAAAAAACCCCCCTATATATACAACTTTGTATGCCTAATATTTTTTAACATTTTTACAATTAATACTCGCAAGAGGAAAAATTCTCATTCATTTAACACAAAACTTAAAAATTTTAAGAACTAAAACTAAGAGAAATAATAATACCTATGACAAAGAAATGTATGTGTTTTATAGTGAATTATTATTTAAAAAGCAAATTTTTTTTAATTATTATTTTAGTTTTTAAGTGTGTCTTACGGTGATTTAAAATTAACTAAAAAAAATTATTTTTTATTATATATCATAAAAAATCAAAAACAAAATATAATATGATATTTATAAAAATATTTAGTTAAATGTTTTTTTTTTTTTTTTTTTTTTTTTTTTTTTTTTTTTTTTATTACTTTTAATTTAATTATTGGATCTTTCTTTACAAAAGAAATTTACAATAAGTATTAAAATCTTAAATTAAATGTGCATGAAATAATTTTAACTATTATAAATAGAAACTGTTTACTCTTTAAAGAAATATTTATAATATTTTCTATTCAAACTTGTTGTAGCCTACAGTTTTTGAGAGTTGTTATATCAATTTTGCTCCACTCTGTCAATATTGCATTTTTTAAATCTTTTAAAGTTGTATATTGTATATGGTGAATTTCACGTCAAGTGACCCAATTTTAAAAATCGAAGTATTCTGATTTAAATGAAATTTTCACCCAGGTTAGTACTATTGGACAGTAGGCCAAACACAAATTTTCAGCTCTATCAGTTCACAAGTGCCGGAGTGAGAATTCAAACATTTATGACCGTTAAACTCCTATTTCGGGAGGACATTTGTATGGGGGCCAAGTGAAATAATAGACCGATTTCCACCAGTTTCAATCCCATCCGTCGTTGGGCCGACAAAATATCACGTACCAATTTTTATTGACATATCTTCAAAATTGCGACCTGTACTTTGCGCACAAGCTTTATATGGACAGCCAGCCAGCCAGACGTACGACGGACGGGGATCGTTAAATCGACTAAAGAAAAGAAAAGAAAGTCGATTGGTATACTTTAAGGTACCCACCTGGACCAATACTTATGGGCGTTACAAATATCAGCACAAATCCAATATAAACTCCCCACTATTGTGGTGTAGGGTATAAAAACAAATATATGATTTCAAGAGAGTAAAAAATTTGCTCCAAAAGGAGCAGGTTTTATATATGAATTCATACCTCAAATCGCTTCAAATCTGCTGATGGGATGCATGATTTTTGTATGAGGTGTTCCCGGTTTGGAGGACTTCTTTCTGCTAACAATAAGCCCTTCTTTTAATCTAATCAAACATGCAAATAAAGCACTTTCCTAAAGTGTTTTACGTCACTTCGCGCACACCAATCATAGAACAAATTCTATCTGAATGTTTTTGCTTAAGAAAAATTCATAGTAACTGAGAAGCGCGATGTTCGTTTTGTAATTGACTTTCGTTGTCATACGTAAATCTGCAGGCTATAATTTCATTTTTTGTTTTTTCGCTTTAAAACCTTCTTCGTTCTCAGAACTAAAAAAGCATCTTTTTTGTATATTTTATTCGTAAGCATTTACTGCTTCAAAAGAGCGCTTTCATTGAAGCGCTCGATTATGCGCTTTGTCTCTTAGGTGCTTCAAAAAACACGAATTTTTTTTACTGGGTTACAACAATAGTTTGTGTAAAGTCAAAATAGAAGTATTATGGTATAAAGAAAATATATATTTGATCAAATAATTATTTGTCATATGTAATTCGTCATTAGGCATATACCAAATTTTATCGAAATATCGTAAAAATTGCGACCTGTACTTTGGTTTACATGGACAGCAATCCAGTCAAATGGATGGATGGATATGAAATCGACGTAGAAAATGTACACTGTATGTAATATAAATACTGGCTACATACTGATGTAACCTACTTTCAGTTTTAAATTTCAGTAAATAAAAGTTCACAGCTTCACCTTAAATAACCACCCTCGTATACATGTAATTATTTTAACGGTTTATTTTAAATTTTAAATAGGAAATTACCACCAAAATTGTAGCAACATACATATGCGGGCAACAGAAATTATGTTAATTTATGATCAACAAAAAAATAAAATAAAACTGATTTTACTATAATTAGCATTTGTAAATACGAGTATGCTTTAAAAATCCAACATCATCAGATAAATAAATTATAAAGTACAAATTTTGATTTGAAATAATTTCAAACAGTACAACTAGGAAGAGGGAGGAAAACGAGTAAAATAAATGTCACAATCAACTCTCTACATCTGTTGGACTATACACAAAGTAGTGAAGGTAAATTGTGTAAATTGTGAAATGGTACTTACTAAAGTACTCTTTTTCAATATTGTAAAAAAGTACAGATTTTACAGTAGGTACATTTGTTGTATTAATCAGAGATAGATTTCACTGAGTAAACCGAAATCAGAAATTATTGTTAACTATTTTTGGGCAAAGCAATAAATTATTTGTAAAAATAACTTTGTGAAAAAGAAAGTCATTTGCCTGACAAATGTCTTCACGAATATGTCTTTAAAGAAAAAGAGAATAGAAACGAGTATAGTTCGAAGACTTTGGGATGACCGGGAATCATGGTGTTAGCCTAGAGCAGTGTTTAAATATAAACTTAACATTCCTTTTTGGGAAGTAATTTCAGACATAACCATCTAGTTATGTGGTGTCTTCGGTGGAAGTAAGGACCGACACCTGTTCCTACACTTTTTATAAATTTTAACACAGTGATGCAAAAGCGAGCATTCGAATGGGAATGGCATGAGACCAATTAAAAATGAAAGTTGGCATTATCCATAAAAAAAACCTTCAAGGGGTTTTTTCAGTTCAATGTAAGATTTTTTTATACGCATTTGAAGTTGGTGATTTGGAACACTGTCTAACAAACATTTTACTGTTCATAAAAAATAAAATTGTTATATAAAAATGATAAAACCTGGGGCCAAATTACCGCATTCGTGATCGAATGAGCTATCGTAGCGAAAAATGATTTCGATATCGAAATTATGATAAAATGTACTAAATTTCTTGTTCGATATCGTATGCCATACTCTCAAATAAGAAAATTACTATCAATTTTACTCGATATCGAATGCGGTAATTTGGCCCCTGTTTTGTACATATATAATATAAAAAAATTTAAAAAATTACCTGGATTGTATCGTAACATTGGAACACAAAACTGCATTAAGTTTCTTTTCTTTCTTTTGTAACCACTTGATTCTACTTTCTCTGTAACCTCTACTCCAAAATACTGTAAATACAATAGCTTCATACTTTCAAATTTTGGCACCAAATTTCTTTATCTATTAAATTTTCCACAAACATAACAACAATGTTTTAAATTTATGATTAAAAAACATTTTAACTTTCATTTGCATTTGGTATCATACTATTCCCATTTCGTTTGTTGCATTGTGTAATGATTTATATGCTCCTGTAATTTTAACATGCCACAGAACTAACCCAAACGAGCTTGATTTGATTTGGTTATGAGAATAGTACAATATAATAAAACAAAATGAATGAATGAATGAATTATTCGATATTTTATTAATTGATTGAAAAAAATTTTCCACAATTGCACGAGTTACATGATTTCCATGAGTTTAAGACAATTTACGCGAATAGACAATCACTGTTGCTGAAAATAAACTAAAAAACCAACACAATTTTATTTGAATTTTTTGGTTTATCGAAAAAGTAAAAGTAGCATAATGTAATAAAATTATAATTTTATTCTATATTCTTCGACCTTTTTAATGATTTTTATTAAATAATTTTTAATTGAGTAAATTATATATAAGAAATAAAAATCTTTTATAAAAAACAAAAAAGTGACCTCAAGCTTAAAAATTATTTAATAAAAAGTAATAAAATTATGAATTTATTTATTCAAGTTTATATATTCATCGGTTGGGTCTTATTTTATACATATTGAATTAAAATTTAAGGCCAATCTCATAACACTATATATATTGTTATTTTTTATACCCTATACCACCATAGTGGGGATGGTATATTGGATTTGTGCTGATGTTCCTAACGCCTAGAAATATTGGTCCAACACCCACCTTAAAGTATACCGATCGCCTTAGAATCACTTTCTGAGTCGATTTAACGATGTATGTCCGTCCGTCCGTCCGTCCGTCTGGCTGGTTGTCCATGTAAAGCTTGTGCGCAGAGTATAGGTCGCAATTTTGAAGATATTTCGATAAAATTTGGTACGTGATATTTGCTCGGCCCAAGGATGGATGTTATTGAAACTGGTGGAAATCTGCCCTTTCTTTCACATGGCCCAAATACAAATGTCGTCTCGAAATTGGGGCTTATTGATCATAAATGCTTGAATTATGCAAGTATCCAAACAAATTTCATCACAAATAGGTGGTAAATGAAGCCAAATCACATCTACAAATTTTGTGCAGATCGGTCCATAATTTCTCGTAGATTCCATATAAGGCCCACTTGCGAAAATCACTTTAAAGATAATAACTCTCTCAAAAATGTTGGTATGGAAATAATATTTACAACCAATATATATCTCATATGTATACAAACAATATGTTCAATTTTATTGTGGGCGGTCCATAATTAGTCGTAGCTCCCATAAATGCCCCACTTCCGAAAATCACTTTAACGATCATACATTTCTTAAGAATGTTGGTAATCAAATAAAATGCGACACAAATAAGTTTCTTATATATATAAATTATGACACCTAATTTTATAATGATCGGTCCATAATTAGTCGAAACTCCCATATAAAACCCCCTCTTTGTAATTCACTTTAAGCTCCATAAAGCGTTTAAAAGTATTTATATCGAGATAAAGTTTAACATACACAATATTTATATTCACAGAAACCATGGTACTAAATTATTGGATGATCGGTCCACAATAGGTTATATCTCCCATATACAAATTTACTGGGTGTAGGTTATTATATGGTCGGGCTTGACCGACTATACTTTCTTACTTGTTTAAATTTGAAAAGGATTTAAAAGAGAAATTTTTAAAATATCAAAAAAATCGTTTTTTTAACTAATTTAATAATTTTCAATCGGGTCAACTTTTTCTTTTATATCTTATTAGAACGATAATTACATACATTTATTTTTCACTTTGCAAATCCACCTTGCAGTAACAGTTAACATTTATCATGTTTCTACAATCCATAGAAATATTCTAAACACAAATGATTACATGTTTGTGCCTTGTGCTCTTTTTCTTTTTAGTACTAAAGTACTCTTTAGAAAAGTACTAAAAATAAATGTACGAATGTACAATTTCTTTCAACCCTATTATTTGCACTGGCACTGAGTGCAAAGACAGATAAAAAAATGGAAAATTAAATAACAGTAAATTTATGCAAATCACATCAACGCCCGATATATAATTATGCAAATAATGAAAGAGATAAAAAATATTCAACTTTGTAAACTTACATACACATACATACATACATATCTACGACTGGCTATAAAATCATAATGAAAACTATATTTTTTACTATACGAGTATGTAGGTAGGTATATAGTTGGAAATATGTAGTATGTATTGCATGTTCGGCTGGCTGAGTGAATGGATGGTTGGGATGCATGGCGATGGATTTTAAAAACAATGAAAATTGATGAAGAAATTAAATCAATGTGCACTTCTGTGTGTGTGTTTTTTTTGTTTTTGTATTTTGTATTTTACTACTTTCAACAGAAATCACAATCATAAATGAAAGAAAACAAAAAAATAATATAAAATTAAAAAAGGGACCAAGGGTGGATAATAGAATAAAAATTCGAGTAATGATGAGAATGATAAAATATTTGGTTGTTTTTTTTTTTTGTTCTTGTTAGGAATTTCTACATTGTATATTATATAAAATTGCATTACCCTGAAACGAGGCTGTATGAATTTTTAAAAGAAGGGGACGTTTTGTTAGGATGTGCTTCACTTCGCTGTGCTGTGCCAGAGGAAGGAGTATAAAATGAATTATGAATTCTCTAAACAACAATTACAACAACTATAACTATTGCAAATATAACAACACAGGAATGATCCAAAAAAAAAGGTCATGCAAATCCCAAAAGAATTATTAAATTGTTCATGCCATTCAAGGCTCATACACAGCACACAACTGTCTAAACTAGATGTTTAGATGTGTTTGAGTGCACGAGTGTATTCAATGTTGCCTGAATGAAGGGGTGTTGTATGAATTTAGGAACAGGGGATTTATTGTAGTTTTTAGAAAAAAATTTATTTATTTGCAATATGCGTATAGAACAATAATAGTCATTTTACAAGAACAACAATAAAATAACAATACAGCATATGATGATAAAACTCATACACACACACATATACTTTTAACTATGCCAATTTAATAATGTAACGAGAATATTACAGAGGAGGGCTAAAAATTAGCAAACTAGTTTAGCTTATATCGCCAAAGCGAAATTAAATATATATTGTAAATATGAAGTAGTGCATTGATAGATATTGCTTTTGGAGCCGACCACTACAAAAATTAGTACAAAAATTTTAATAGACAACAGCTTTAGAAGCTTGTAATATTGCTAATATTAAATACATACTGTAAATTTTTTTAAAACCCCGATTTTAAAGATTTTCATTACCCAACTGATTATGACAATAATAAACATTTTAAGCAAACCTTGATAATTTTTGTTTTATATAGGGAGAATTTCTGACACAGACAGCTTCTGCAAAACACTGCAAATCGGGTCTGAGATAAATAATTCAAGTAAGAAAGTTTAGTCAGTCAAGCAAAATTTTTTTTCAGAAACTGGCGCTATATGGTTGCTATGACATATTATGCAACGATCACCATAAACTTTAGTAGCGTGGCTTTTGTATATATACCAATTATTTGTATTAAATTTTGTTTCTACATCAACACTTGTAAAAGATTTATGCATGTTAAAGTGCTTTTCAAAGGAGAGTATTAATTAGGGACTTAATGTTCTAAAAGTGACTTTAGGAAGTGAACCTTATATGGGAGCCATGATCAATTATAGACCTGTGGATTTGTACAAAATTAGGTTTTATATATAACTTATTTTTATACGTACATTAATTAAACATTTATGACCGATTAGGGTCTATTTCAGGAGGAAATTTGATTGGGGGCTAAGAAAAGTTATAAAGCTACAGCAGTGGTGCAGAGGGTGAGAACGTAAAGAATTCTGATGTGGTGGTGTTTCTCGGAACATATGTAAATTCAACCAACAACCCAGGTTCGAATCCTAAGCCAAGAAAAATTATCAATAAAACAAATTTTAATAATAATTTTCATGTAACAATTTTCATGTTAGGATGAAAGACAATTGTGGGATTCTAGATAAAATTATTTTGTTCGTCTCTAGAATCACGGTAGGGAGGGTGATGAGACGTAGGTTCCTAACAACATCTAGGATACCTATTTATATCTGGTAACTGTGTCAATACTCCTTGTGAAATACACTCTCATACCAAATCACAGAGGGGCTTGTTTTGTTTGTTTATTTTTGTATCTGTGATTTGCTGGTCCATGGTAAAGTAAAGATAAGTTAAGTCATAAAATAGGGAGTCTATAATAAAGATATTGTATAAAAGTGAGGTTAGGCTGAAAAGAGGACCGAACTCCCCCAATCCCGACTGATCGCTAGCGATATAATGGCTCCCGCAGTCCTATTTTTCCCTAGCACTTTAATGGAAAACCTACCATCTTCTTTTGCCAAATTTGGCTGCATAGAATTGCACCCATGAATTTATATTATTTTTCCATTTATGTATTTACATACATTTGCAATTTTACACTTGCTGTGTATTTTAGCAAATAGTAGTAATTTTAAATAAGTATACTACAATAGAATGATTTAATAAAAATAAAATAACGTAAATAGAGAAATATTAAAGATATAAAGCTACATATTTAAACCAATTTCGTCTTTGTAACGTATGGGGTATGTTATAAATATTTGATTTATTTAAGAAGCTTGTATTTGTATTAACGTTTTCCCTATCCTGTGCAGCACATGCGATGCAGAACATGTTGCTTTTATACTCTTGTACATTATATATAAATCACAAATGATGTAGTTTTTTTTTTGTCTGGGCACAGTTGCAATAGCTAGCTACAGTTTCATTAGAAAAATATTAACAAAATTCCATGTGACCTTCAGATGTGAAGCTCTGTGTTACCAGCTAATATATTGACTAGCCTTCTAAGTATTAGTCTATTAAGGTTCCGAATCGTCCTTGTTCTCTCTTGATTTGGGTTTTCTCGGTCGTTCCACCGATTGTAGAATACAGCCAGTTTCTGACGTGCTCATTTATTGTCCATTCTTTTAGTTCCTTTTCTACACATTTGAAAAGGTTTAACATTTTCCAGATTGATGGCGTACCACCAGTAACTTCACATATGTCAATGAATTCATATTATTCATCAGACTGAAAGGATTTAAAAAACATTGTGCAGGTCTCTATAATTCTTATAGAAAAAAATTATTGAGTTCAAAACCTAAAGTAATTATGAAAATAATACTATGTTTCCACGATGACTTGAATCATCTGCTTCGCTTTCTGAATAATGTTTATGAATCATGCTGTTTACATGACCAATAAACTTGATTCGATTTGACAGTTGTTTTTAATAAACAAACGGAATAAAATAAAACAGACTTTACAAAAAAAGTGAGTGGAAATTAGTTGGCTTATTCGTACGTATTTACTTTCTTTACTTCCAGCAACAAGAAAATAATTTGCTTTATTTACAATAATATTAAATTTTTACAGCTAGTGCAGATAAACTTGCGATAAAAATTATAGAAGAGTTCAATTTTTCGTGCTTCGCAAGTAGATTCAATATGAAACTAACGCACTGGAGTCTTTTATTGGTATGATTTACAAAATTACACGGTGTTATTTTACTATAATTGCACTTGATGTTTGCTATTTGTTGCAAAGTTATAAACAATTTTTTAAAATGTTTCCAAAATTTGGGAGACCACTTCTTTAATTTAACTTAAATTAATTATAAATAGCACGAATGCATTTAAATGCGCTTCAAAAAAAATATTACAATCATTGATCAATTAAAAATATTAAAAATACATATAAAAATTAACAAAAAACTAAACATTACCTTAAAAAGATAAATTATATTTTTCTATACTTCTATTCCTTATACACTCAAATCAACGTACATATACTGTATGTATGAACTTTTTCTGGTTCATAGTTTTTTTCCAGTTTTCTACTTATTGCATATATGCAATTTTACATCTGCACATTTTAAGCTTCGCACATATTTCAATTTACATATTTCAACTTCGTATGTTTGGCAGTTTAAATTTTTCATGTGCCATATTTGTTTAGTTTGTGTTTTCGATTTCGAATATTGATGTCTTTTTTTGATTTTTTAAGTTGCAATTTTTTTTTGCATGGTTTATGGTTTTGTAGTAAAATATTTTTATATTACACACACTCAACATTAAAAATTGTTTAAGACCAAAAATATGCATGTGTTGTCGTAGTAAATAAATTGCAAATGAAAAATTTTCATTTTGTGTTCTGGTTGCTGCAGGATATATTTTGTAGGACAAAATATTTTTAAAATAACTGCAAGAAATATTTTGCGCATATACGTCATTGGTTAATAGTTTGTATATTTTTAGTATTTTTGCTTAAAATATGACTAAATATAAAAGCCTGAATTTAAGAAACAAATTGTGCATTAATAAATTAGTTAGTGTGTCATAACTATAATTACATTTTATGATATACAAAAAAGAATACTAGTAAAACAAAAGTATAACTGTTATTTATACTTGTTATACAATTTTCAACAATTTGCTGTAAAATGGCGCATGGTTTGTACCTTAATAGTTTTGAAAAACATATTTCAGTTTATAGAAAAAAAGTGAATTTTGTTTTTAAGTAATTACCAAAAAAGTAAACTGTTCACGAGTTGTACTAAAAAGTTATAAATATAATCTGGATTTTATGGTGTATGGAACAATCGAAGAATTATAACTGTGCCAGCAACAAAATGAAGAGGCTTGGTCATATTATTAATGAATGTGAGCTAAATGTGCCCAAATCTACCATAAGTAGACTCGATATTTGTTAAAGGTGATTTTTTCCATAAGAACAAATTAAATGTGGATGGTTTCAACAGCTGTTGGCGAGACCTACATAAGGAACCATGATATTTCTCAAAAATAATTTTCGCAGCCGTTTCTTTGATGATTTTTTTGTGAGGACAGTATGCTTGATTTGGTGTATATAAGCAGCAAAATTAATTATTCTGAATACACAAAATTACTAGATAAGAAAATAGTGCTACATTTATAAATAGTAATGAAAAACATTTTGTTTTTCAACAAAACAATGCACCCATACATGTACATTTGGGTGGCCCCGTTTGTATGGAGAAAAAAATAAGGTATCAATATTCCCGACTAATATGAAAATTTGATTCATTTTAAAGCTACGTGTCTCAATTTTTTTTTGTCCTGGGGTCAATATTTGGTGAGCTGGATCAAAGGATAAAAATGTCCTTTTTAGAGGGTTTTTGATTTTTTCACATTTCTTCCAAAGGAACTATATGTAAATTCGGCATCATATGAAAGGTCTTTGAGAAGCGCATTCAATGGTTTATCAAAAATTTAGAAAATTTCAGACAAAATTTTAGTGTTTTTTTATTTTTTCATAGAATTTACTTAAATAAATTGTTGAAATTTCATGCAATTTAACCCAAATGGTTTTCCCCGTTTTTTAAAATTCAACCTATTTCAATTTTTATTCATTTTTTTAAACCGTAATTCTTCCCTATCTGACAACTTCTGTTAACTCAATTCGTTAATATAATGGATATTAAAATAACGTAAATTTTATAAGCTAAATAAGGGAAAAATCTTTTGGGTTAAATTTCATGATGTTTATAATCACGAAATTTCAACTATTTATTTAGGTAAAATCTATGAAAAAATAAAAAAACACTAAAATTTTGTCTGAAATTTTTAAAATATTTGAATTTAAAAATTGTTTTTTTTTTAATTTTTGATAACCCATTAAATGCGCCTCTCAAAGACCTTTCATATGATACTAAAATTACATATAGTTCCCTTGGGACAAATTTGAAAAAAATCAAAAAACCTCTAAAAAGGACATTTTTATCCTTTGATCCAGCTCACCAAATATTGACCCCAGGACAAAAAAAATTGAGAAACGTATCCTTAAAATTAATCAAATTTTCATATTAGTCGGGAACATCCGTAACTTTATTTTGGGGCAACCGTAATGTACATACATATGTCGTAAAAAGAAGGGATGGCTGTCTTCGAAAAATGTTAGTGTACTTGAGACATTCAAGTACATTAAGTATATAAGCATTTTCTCCAGATCATAATCCCATTGAGAATATTTGGGGAATTTAAACCATAAAATTTATGAAGCTGCTATAAATGCTTGAGTATGCCTGATCGACTTCTTGAGTTGATTCAAAAAAACAAGAAGGTAGATATTGGCATTTAAGCTATTTTAATTTCAGTGTATTTATAGTTAAGAAAAACTAATTAATTTCTTTATACATTTTTAAGAGGTAAAATGAAAAAGAATGATAATTGTTTTTTGTTAAGTAATATTATTTTTAAACTGTTTTACTTTTTCCCTAACTTACAAAATTGAGAAAAGTTTTATGTATTTATAGTTATGCAACGCAGTGTATTATATATTTCTTTCATTGCAAAATACAAAAAAAAAAACATGAATTAAGTTATATTCTCAATATCAATAATCATGCGTTTGTTTTAGTCTTATTTCACGCAAAAATTCCAATTTTCAATTTTCGTACTTCTTCATGCAAATCAACATGTACGAATGAAAAAAACAAAAGGAAATAAGAAAATTGACTAGTACCCTCAAGCTTGTACCCCTTTTATTCTCTTTTCCCTTCTCATCCAAAAATACTTGCCTTGACGACTCAGAATTGAAAAGTGTGAAATTGGACTTACAATCTTTTTTATACCGTAATAATAATACTATTATGCTCTTTTTATGCTCACCACTGCCCCGTAAAACAGTCGCAAATATAGTATATGAATTGAAATTAAAAAATAATAACAGACATTTAGAAAACATCTGACACCCAAAAACAACGGCACAATCACATGTCAAAAATTTCAAAAGATTGAAACACCAACAACTAGAAGAACGAAAATCCCTACAACATGAGCCAAAAGTTACACAGGCACACATCCAATTTCGCAGGCATTGTTTTTACAAAAAAAAAAGAAAACACTTAGAAAAATACATTTTCCCAAATATGAAATTTAATTTTATTTACTTCCTTCTACATTGTGTAAAAGTAGTAAAGGCATTAAGCACTATTGAATAATTGATGTAATTTAAGTTTAATGAAGCATGTTTTCCCTTAAAATCGTATGTAATTTGAGCAACATTTAGTTAGAAAAATAGCTAAAAGTTAGAGAATTATTCTATAGAATACTATACTCGTATGTATACTAAATATTGATTATATATTTTCATTTTTTTATTTTACTTGATTTAGTAGGTACAATTTAAGCTCCGTTTTATTTTTAGTTGCATACTAGTGACAAGAACAAATTTAAAATCAATTCTTGATAATGTTTTTTGTTTGTTTCATAAAAGGTAGTTAAACGGAAGTCATTAGTGTTGAACCAGTTATTGAGAAAACCAAACTAAGTAGTGTTGCAAAATTTTTGTTATTAAGAATTCCAAATAATCGTATTTATATGACTGTATTTCTAAGAATAGCTGATGCAAATTAAACTACTTCTACAATGCAAACATTTTACTTTATTTGTATAGTTTATTTATTTTTATCTTTCGTTTAAAAAATAATTAAAGCTTTTGATTTAAAGTTCCAGGAAGTCCAAAATCAATAGTTCTAGAACTACTATAACCAGAATGACGTCATATTCATTTGTTAACAAAGAAACAATAAAATAATCTTAATTGATTCACGAAACCAGTTACAAACGTGAGATTTTTAAACAAAGAACTTTTATTTAGTCGCAAAGTTTTTTCATTGATTAAAGAACTAGTTTCAGAACCGTTGTAAGTAATGGGCACGCTTCCTTAGAACTCGTTCAAAAGGTGAGAATTTCATATAGGAATCATTTGGCTCATCACCAAACGAGAACAAGTTTTTGAACTAATACAATACCTCCTGTGTCAGATTTTAAAATATATTACATAAATGAGTTAAAAAGAAGTACAATTTTGTATTTGTATTTTATTATCACCCCTATCGTGAATAAAAATTGCACATGAAATTTGTTCCCTTTTATTTTTTTAACATTGAATTTTAATAGGAAAAATGTAAAAAGGGAACAAATTTCATGTGCAATTTTTATTCACGATAGGGGTGTATATTTTTTAAGAAATATGAATTATTTAGGAAATTATTACAGAAATTAATGCAGAAATTTTTATTTTATTTTATTTTTATAAAATTATTAAACATGTGAAGACAGCCATAAAATTAATTAATGTCCTAATTCAAAATCTAATACATATTAATAAAAATCTGAATCTGTTATCAGAATTTCATCGCAAACTATTTTGTTTACCCAGTATTCTATACAAAAAAAAAAGGTTCTGTTACTCTAATAAAATCGAATAATGAAAATAATGTCCCAATATTTTTCTACCCACCACCAAAAAGATGGGGGAAATATTAGTTTTGTCATTTCGTTAGTAACACAACAAAATAATGATCATGGAACCAAGGTCTTTATAACATTCTAATACGATTTCGCCATGTCCGCCTGTCTGCCCGTTTGTTGAAGGCACGGTAGAGCTTACAAAAAATGCTTAGAACAATGAAATTTCTTCCAAACAGTCTTTGTTTCACCGAAATGTTTTGTATTGAAAATGGGCAAATTCCGTCCAGTTTAATACAAGCTATAGACCAAAGTTTTAGACAACCTCGATATTTTTCAAATATTTTATGCAGATAATTTCATGAAATTTTGCACACTTTGTTTTTATTATAGAAGACACTATTGAAAATAAGAATCGGTTCACGATTTCTCATAGCCCCTATATAAATTTTTTTCCGGGAATGTCTAGAGAAAAAAAGTATCCATACAAAATTATGCAAAAATAAGTTTCACGAAAAAAGAAATCACAAAACTAAATTTTGTTTGCAACAGTACATATTTAAACATAGTCTCCATATAAAGTTCACTTCTTATAAATATTCATATGCAGTGGACCCTCGGTTAACTAACACAATTCGTTCCAGAAGCGTGGTCGTTATGCGAAACGTTCGTTAAGCAAAACCATTATTTCCATATATATCAGTGCAAAATAAAATAATGCGTTTCATTTTTCTCTCTTCTCTCTTTACACTCTAATATTCCTTTCCTGTCTTTTACTTTAGCTTTTATTTCACCTTCTCTATTACTTCTTTTCCTATCTAAGGCATCGCAATGGACCATATTGGTCTCTGGGTGAGGGTGTGAGGTGACTCACACCAGCCTTCCTACCTACCTACCTACCTAAGTCAGAAACAGTACACACTAACATATTTCAACATCAATATTTATTGAAAGTAATATAACATATATTTATCAACATTTTTAAGGAACTGAATATAGCGAAATGCAAAAACCAAAAAATTACAAAAAAAAAATAATTCCTGCGAATCTACATTTGAAGGCATCTTTGTATGTTACGTTACACTTTTACAAAAAATAACAACACGTCTTGTTAATTATATGAACACAAGTGATGCCAAAGCTAAACACCGACAAAAGTTTTTCGCGCAATTCGGTACATATTTCCCATTTTGCGTTAATCGTCATTATACGAAACTTTGTTCGTTAAGCGAAACATTCTTTTTTAAATGTGTTTCTTGTGCGAAATGTTCGTTAAGCGAGGCGTTCGTTAACCGAGGGTGAAAATCCTTGTACCGAATTTCTTGATGATCGGTCCCTATTTTACCATCTAAATAAACCTCTTCTAAATGAACCTTTTATAAACATTGCTATTAAGTTGAAATTCGACAGAAATTAATTGTATACGAGTATATATAAATCGTCATACCGAATTTTATGGTGATCGGCTATTAATAAGTCATAGCTCCCTTATGAGGACAAATTGGGAAATATAAAATTTTCAACTGATCAGTTATATGTATTTTTGTTCGTCATAATTTTTGGATTTGGATTTTACTTTTTATTAAAATACACCTATTATAAAAAGTCAAGCCAGTATTATAAATTGTATTAATATATAATTCGACTCATATCTAATTGACTTTGCAGATCTCTCATCAAACCACTTGCATACAAACACGACTTGGCTAAATACTCATAACAAATTACAACCATATAAACTATCTATCTCGCCAACAAGAAAAATAATTTGTTAAATTACAAATTATGTTTAATATGTCAAAATTTAATATTTCTATAAACATATATTTGAAGAGACGTCCATTAAAGTGACCAGTTTTCCAAGCTCTTTGGTTTACAAACATTTAAAATATTCTTTAACTATGGAGTCTCTAGTAAAAGTCAAGAATTAATTGTCTATAAAAATAAGCAATGCCTTAATACATATCAGTCACTTAGTAGATAATGTCCAAATATTTCAAATAATTCATGTAGTTTTATTAAAATAGCAGCAAATTTACTTGCTATGGATAAAATTACTCCCACTAGATATAAATTAAATCCTAAATATTTTATATAAATGTTAAACTAAAATTGTAACGCTTAAATAAGTTTTGTTTACATTTTGCAGAATTCAAAAGGGCCGATTTTTGAAAGTAAACTTTACAGATTTTCAATCAAATTTAGCTGCAAGCACTTCACATTATTCATGATGTCTCTTGTATAATAAACACTAACTCCTTGTGGTCTAAAAATGTCCTAATTAATGTTTAACGCGTAGTGACGACTTACTATAATCAATTAGTACGATTGATGTTCAATAAATTAAAATTGGAATTGAAATTGAAATTGAAATTGAAATTGAAATTGAAATTGAAATTGAAATTGAAATTGAAATTGAAATTGAAATTGAAATTGAAATTGAAATTGAAATTGAAATTGAAATTGAAATTGAAATTGAAATTGAAATTGAAATTGAAATTGAAATTGAAATTGAAATTGAAATTGAAATTGAAATTGAAATTGAAATTGAAATTGAAATTGAAATTGAAATTGAAATTGAAATTGAAATTGAAATTGAAATCGAAATTGAAATTGAAATTGAAATTGAAATTGAAATTGAAATTGAAATTGAAATTGAAATTGAAATTGAAATTGAAATTGAAATTGAAATTGAAATTGAAATTGAAATTGAAATTGAAATTGAAATTGAAATTGAAATTGAAATTGAAATTGAAATTGAAATTGAAATTGAAATTGAAATTGAAATTGAAATCGAAATTGAAATTGAAATTGAAATTGAAATTGAAATTGAAATTGAAATTGAAATTGAAATTGAAATTGAAATTGAAATTGAAATTGAAATTGAAATTGAAATTGAAATTGAAATTGAAATTGAAATTGAAATTGAAATTGAAATTGAAATTGAAATTGAAATTGAAATTGAAATTGAAATTGAAATTGAAATTGAAATTGAAATCGAAATTGAAATTGAAATTGAAATTGAAATTGAAATTGAAATTGAAATTGAAATTGAAATTGAAATTGAAATTGAAATTGAAATTGAAATTGAAATTGAAATTGAAATTGAAATTGAAATTGAAATTGAAATTGAAATTGAAATTGAAATTGAAATTGAAATTGAAATTGAAATTGAAATTGAAATTGAAATTGAAATTGAAATTGAAATTGAAATTGAAATTGAAATTGAAATTGAAATTGAAATTGAAATTGAAATTGAAATTGAAATTGAAATTGAAATTGAAATTGAAATTGAAATTGAAATTGAAATTGAAATTGAAATTGAAATTGAAATTGAAATTGAAATTGAAATTGAAATTGAAATTGAAATTGAAATTGAAATTGAAATTGAAATTGAAATTGAAATTGAAATTGAAATTGAAATTGAAATTGAAATTGAAATTGAAATTGAAATTGAAATTGAAATTGAAATTGAAATTGAAATTGAAATTGAAATTGAAATTGAAATTGAAATTGAAATTGAAATTGAAATTGAAATTGAAATTGAAATTGAAATTGAAATTGAAATTGAAATTGAAATTGAAATTGAAATTGAAATTGAAATTGAAATTGAAATCGAAATTGAAATTGAAATTGAAAATTATCTTAAATTTTTGGTCTATAGAATTCACAATTCATATTAAATTAGTGGTTTAAAAAATGCCGCGATTGATGTTTAATTCGATGTCTTAAAATGTCTACAAGTGATGTTCAGCTTATATTTTAAAATGATCCAAACTCAATTCGCGTGCTGAATAGAGCCACTATAAATCTTCAATTCCACGCTTTATGTTCAGTTTTTAGTCTAAAAGAATCCATGATTGATATTCAGTTCGTGTACTGAAAAGACCCACTTTTGATTTTAAATTTTAATTATTAAAAGATTCACGATTGATATTCAAATCGTGGTCTAAGAAGATACAAAACTTATGTTCAATTTATAGTGTGAAAAACTTCAAAATATATGTTAAAATTTAAAAAAAAAAATTAAATCACGACTTCTCTTTAATTCGTAGTCTAAAAATACATATTAGCAGTAATAGAGTTAAAAAATGGCAGCATATTTATGATAATTATAGTAACTTGACCAAGAATTTGGTATTTATAATAAATTTTTCAAGGGAAATAAATTATATTTTAAACTGCGATAAGCGAACTTTGAGCCTTTTTATGTCACAACTCCACGATGAAAGCGAGCAAAATAATATTCTTGTGATCGACAGGCCAATACATCAACAAATTTAGTAGGCCTGTTTCCAAAAAAGTAGGGAACTTCTTAGAATTAGGGGAAAATCACATTATAATCGGGTTCATTAACAGTGATCTAGTAGGAGTCTACAATAATATTGTACTATGTATACGATTTGTCTGAACACATGTATGCGCCATCTGTACTAAATTGAAACAACTACCAATAATAACCACACTTTCTATTGTTCAAAATAACCGGTTACTAAATGCAGCTGCTTGTACTTTCTACCCAACTCAACACTGCATCACTAATCAAAATCTCAACCAAATATCTGCAAGTATTTTACAAACAAAAACCATAAACGAACGATAGAAGCTGCAATGAACAAAACGTACAACAAAAAAAAAAAAACACTGCTACAAGAAAAATTTGTTGGCATGTGCCATTTGTGGCATTGTTCCAACTAAACAAATGTTAAAAAACTAAACTACCAACAAACTATGTACAACGAACATTAAGACCAAAATCTGAGAGAAGAAGTAAAAAACCACTACAATACACTTTCATGGACACTCTACTGTAAAACTATACTCCCATAAAAAACAGTAAAACGAAACGAATGAAAGAAGCACTATTTTGAAAAATCGAAAACAATAAAAACATTAGTTAACCCAGCTAGGTGTGATTCATTCATTCATTCATGCTGCTGCTGCATGCCAGCCAGCTATCCAACAAAACAATAACCAACCCAAAGGACAACAGTCATCATCGCTTGAGCATCAGTAACAACAACAACATCGTCATCATCCCTTAACAAGGGACAACCGAACAACGTCGAAACAAGCGATAAGAGACACAATTTTAACACTGTGCCACACATACACACACAAAGAACAAAAAATAAATAAATAACAAAAGAAATATATAGAACTAGGAAAAAGAAACGACATCAGTAACGCCATCGTAAAACGATTAGATTCAGTTACAATAATGAGAAATTGAAAACAAAACAAAAAAGTAACAACATTAAATAAGAGTGTTGCGAAAAAGTGTAAGGAGAATTTTAAATACCCTACATAAAATAAAAAGATGGGTTAAAGGAAAACTTTAAGTTGCATTTAAGAATTGTTTACGTGCCTTTTTGTGTGTGAAATATTGTCCAAGCTTTAGAGCTGCCATAATATTTCTTTGTATGACTGATTTTTTCGCATTGTTGCTTTTGAAAAAAGCTCTGGTATTAAGAAGGAGCTATGATTAATTATGAACCGATCATCATTAAATTGTACCAAATTATTTGTATACGAAACATATTTGTGTTCAATATTATTTGAATACCGACATTTTTAAGAGAGTTATTCTCTTTAAAGTGAATTTCAAAAGTGGGCCTTATATGGGAGCTACGACTAATTATGGACCGATCATAATAAAATTGTACCTTATTATATGCAGACATATGAAATATAACTGGGTTCAATATTATTTGAATACCGACATTTTTAAGAGAGTTATTCTCTTTAAAGTGATTTTCGAAAGTGGGCCTTATATGGGAGCTACGACTAATTATGGACTGATCTGTACAAAATTTGTAGGTGTGATTTAGCTTCATTTATTACTCATTTGTGGTGAAATATGTTTGCATACTTGCATAACTCAAAGATTTATGATCGGTAAACCCCAATTTCGGGAGGACATTTGTATGGGGGCCAGGTGAAATAATAGACAGATTTCCACCAGTTTCAATCCCATCCATCCTGGGGTCAAAATAATATTATGTACCAAATTTTATCGAAATATCTTCAAAATTGCGACCTGTACTCTGCGCACAAGCTTTACATGGACAGCCAGCCAGACAGACGGACGGACGGACATCGTTAAATCGACTCAGAAAGTGATTCTCAGTCGATCGGTATACTTTAAGGTGGGTGTTGGGCCAATATTTCTGAGCGTTACAAACATCAGCACAAATCCAATATACTCTCCCCACTATGGTGGTGTAGGGTATAAAAAAGAAACTAAAGTAATGAGAATCATTTAAAGATTAAAAGCATTCTTTATAAATTCGCTACAAATTCCAGTTGAGTGACTCACTCGTGCTGCCGTCTGTGTAAGTGTTTCATTTGTGGCAGCATCATATACATTAGTTAAAGTCACTGGTGGAGGTGGTGAGGTTGGTAGTGGTTTTATCATTGATTCATATACAACACGTATCTCAAATGATACTGAATACAAAATACAGCCACACTGCCGCACACAATTTTATCGCAAAGCGAAAAAATAACATTTATGATTTTTTTTTGTACGTATTTGTGTTCACACATAAAGATAAACCAAGGAACAGATAGACAGACAAAACAACAGGACAATATACTTACATACATAAATAATCGTACAATCAGAGAAAATATACTCGAATCACTTAAAATAACTTACAGTTACAGTTGTTATAATCATTTGTGGCACGAAGAAGATTAACACCAACATTATTTATATACCTATAGCATAAATATAGTACAGTTGGAGAGCAGGGTTCGAAATGTTAAAATATTTATTTAGAAGAATCTTAGCAATTGAATTGAATTATAAACCAGTAAAAAATTATAATCGTAGTCGGTAAAGCACGCCCATAAACGATTTTTAAGTAAAGGATGTTATATATTAGCAATTATGGTCCAATAATCAACAAATTTAATAGCATGACATATTATTTGTGTGTGTAATTGTATCTCGATAGAAACAACTGGAAAATATTTATGCATGGTAATGTGATTTTCAGAGATAGACAGATCTATGCTTTATTATGGACTGATCGTTATAAAATTAGGTAACAAATGGTATTTTGTATATATGAAACTTGTACGAGGGCGGTTTGGAAACTTCTTATACTAGAACAGCAAACGATGTATAAACAGAAAACAATTAAGTGTTTTGGAAACTCCCATCTGTTCTATGAACACATGTTAAAGGTGTTCGAAAAC
This sequence comes from Bellardia pandia, assembly GCA_916048285.2. NCBI lineage: Eukaryota > Metazoa > Arthropoda > Insecta > Diptera > Calliphoridae > Bellardia > Bellardia pandia. Next base: position 42,832,474 of record OU696530.1, read on the forward strand.
GACGCATCCGCCATTTTTTACAATGTAAAAATTAGAAATTCGTTGTGTCATTATATATTTAAATAAAAAAGGTTTATCGGGCCAAGAAATTCATAATGATATGGTAAATGTGTCAAAGTACATGATGTGGTATTAAATGATCGACGAATATAAGTGTGTGAAATAACTAAATCATGGGCATCTCAAATGATCGAGTCCATTTAATTTTGCATGAAGAACTAAAGATGAAAAAGCTTTCTTTAAGATGGGTGCCACATTTGTTAACAGTCGACCAAAAACGCATAAGAATGAAAATTTCTCAAGCTTGTTTGGATCGTTTTAAGAAAAATAAATTAAATTTAAATCGTCGTTTCATAACAGTGGATGAGACGTGGATCCACCAATATACTCCAGAGACAAAAGAACAATCCAAGCAATGGACTGAGGCTGGAGGAAGTGCCCCAAAGAAGGCAAGAACAATTCAATCGGCTGGTAAGGTTGTGGCTACGGTTCAAGGGTAAAACAATAAATTCAGAGTACTATTACAAAATTTTGGATCAATTAAATGTAAAAATTCGATTACAGCACAAAAATAAATAATTTTTTATCAAGACAACACACCAGCGCACAAAAGTGTTTTAACAATGGCTAAAATCAACTAATTTAAGTACGGGTTGCTTGACCAATCACCTTATTCTCTTGATTTGGCTCCCAGTGACTTTTACCTGTTCCCAAATCTAAAAAAAACTGCTAGATGCCAAGCGTTTTACATCAAATGAAGATGTCATTACAGTTGTAAACCACTATTTTGAAGGACTTGAGGAAAACTATTTTAATCAAAGGATAGAATTGCTAGATAAGCATTGGACTAAGTGTATTCAAGTTTGAGGAGATCATATTGAAAAATAAATATGTTACTAAAAAACTAACTATTCTCTTTCTGTGCCAGGCTAAGAAGTTTCCGAACCGCCCTCGTATGTGTAGAATTTTATTTGATTACTAGAGTGAACAAATTTTTCGACTTTTTTTTTGTTCGATTAAAACGAATAATTAAAATAAGACATTTTAAGTTGTTCAAATAATTGGATTACATATTTAAAATTAATCGTAATCAAAATTACGATTTATTTGTAGCATAATTGGATACTTGGATAAATCAAACATTTATGACCGGTAATGCCCTATTTCAGGCGGCCATTTGTCTTGGGACTGGAAGAAGTGATATAGCCATCTCAACCAGTTTCATTACCTATTGTCCTTGGGCAGAAGAAAACTTACAAATGTATGAAATTTTATCGAAATATCTTGAAAATTGCAAATTATACATTACGCTCAAAGTTTACATTGACAGCCAGCCAGTCAGTCAGACGGACGGTTATAGTTAAATCGACTCAGTAAATTAATATAAGTCAATTGGTATACCTTACATAACAAAGTTTTATACAATTTTATGTTCAATATAACGAATTTAAAGAAAATTAAAATATATTAAGCGAACAACTAAATTTTTAACATTAAAATTCTATTAAGCTAATAAGGCTCAAAATTGGGCGACTATCTTTTAATGGAAAATGGGTTTTATTATTTATTTGTCCACCATTTCAGTTAATTGAAATGCTTCAATTGCTTGCAAGTGATGGCTGGCTAACTATATTCGAAATAAGATACAATGCAAGACCTATATAACAATCAGGAGAGATGTTATTAAAGTCTTTGCCTGCTAAACGTGTCTGCAGACATGATTAAACTATTACATTTTCAAAAATTCGACGGGAAATGCTGTTATCATATTATCCCGAGCTGATTTGAAAAAAATCAAACTGGTTAAAAAATTCTGCCAGATAAAACGTTTGTGCACTTTAGAGAAACTAGTACTCCAAGAAGAAAGTTATCAAGGGATGGTGTAACAATTTTACTTTACACAAATGAATAAAGCAAAGAAAACAAACCCCGCTCATTTAAAAACAAATCAGGATATTTTTAATGCTACAATAATGTTCAATTCAGACTTCATAATGAGAGAAATTAGTAGATTAGGTTAGCTTAAATAGGCAACCAAACCTCCCTGATGCACGTATAAAGGCATATACTGATGTCAATTTGCGATATATCCATCAAGTCGTGCAAGTAAAATTTTCCCAGACTGTTTAATCTCTGATTTGCAAAGGCTGGACAGTGAAAGAAAAGATGGCGTACAGTGTCATACGCTGTTTCATTATGGCAAATGCTACAGAAGTCATTGTAGGTAGGTGAGCTTGGACTCCAATCAGACAGTGTCCTGTGATCACAGTCTCCACATTCGATCACGTAGAATGTTTATCAGTTATAGTTGGCCATTGCTGTCGCACAGATGTTCTCAATGCCGTCAACGCGTTTGAAGAATTCATTTGAACCCAACATTTGAACGACGAAAGCATAATTCCAACCAATTGATTAGTTTCCTCTGCTGGGAGTGAGTCTCCTGTCTTGGCTAATAGTAAAAACTAGACATATTTCGTCTTAAAATTTATTTCAAAATAAAATGAAAAATTTGGTAATTATAAAGTCACAAAAGTACTAAAGTCACGGCTTAAAATTTATTCAAAAATTAAATTTCGATATAACGATTTTTTTGATTTAACAAATGGGCCTGAGAAAAATTCTTCGTTACACCCTAATTTGCCTCGGAACTATTCATCAGCTTTTTCTACACTTTTACTAATGATCCATAGAAATCTGAAAATATCTAATAAAATAAAAATTTTATAGATTTTATCTGTGTAGAATTGATCTGTATAGACTCCATTTTTAACATAGACGCACAAAAAATCAAAACGGGGTGTTAAATCGCGTTATCGGAATTCAGCTGTATGAATTTAATGAACTTATGCATTTGGGAAATTTGGTTCATTGTTTTGATGATGGTTATGTATGTGAAGGTTATCAATGACATGTGAGCGGTGATCGGAGGGGGCCTTTAGTTGTTGTTATTAATATTTCTTGATAAAATGATACATTCACCGTAACCATAGATGGGCAAAAACCATTAAAAAAGTACTGCATTACTATTTCCATTACCAATAAACTTTTACTGGTACTGCAATTTTTCATTTAATTACCAGTAAATTTTTACTGGTAGTGAAGATTGAATTCCAGTACCAGTAAATATTTATTTATAATTAAATAAAAATTACATTACCAGTAAACATTTACTGGTAATTAAATGAAAAATTGCAGTACCAGTAAAAGTTTATTGGTAATGGAAATAGTAATGCAGTATATTTTGTAATGGTAAAAAAAAATAATTTTTAGAAAAAAATAAATAGTAATTTTGTTTCTTTTTCTGTTTTTTTTTTTTAATTTTGATTGAATTGTCTCAATATAATTTACATTAATATAAACTTCTAAAAAAATATATTTTTTTTGAATATGCATACATTTTTTTTTAATTTTATTAAATTTTTACTGGTACTGCTATTTTTTTTAATTACCAGTTAATATTTACTGGTAATGCATATTTTTTTTAATTACCAGTAAATTTTTACTGGTACTGCAATTTTCATTTAATTATCAGTAAAAATTTACTGGTACTGGAATTTTCATTTAATTACCAGTAAAAATTTACAGGTAATAGAATTTCATTTTCATTACCATTAAAAATTTACTGGTACTTGAAGTTGATTTCAATTACCAGTAAAACAATTTACTGGTAATTGAAATTTTACTGGTACTGGAATGTGCCCAACTATGACCGTAACCGCATATTTATTTTTGTAATAGTGTAATCATGTCTTCAGACACGTTTCGCAGGCAAAGGCTTCTTAGCAATTGCTCTTAGATTATCAGAAGAAGTAATTCAGCTTGTTGATAGATACAGTTAAATGAACATGAGCTTTGTTGAAAAAAAATATTTTTCTTGAATGTATTCAGCGAATCTACCCCGAAGGGAATGCACCAGTTGTGTATTGAAATACTTTAAAGCAGAGATGGGCGCGCATAAAATGATGTTTGTATAGTTGGTTAAGCAGCAGAGAGCTTTGTGTATTAAGCCGCTGAACTTTTTGAGATCTGGTCACACTGTTAAGATCACAACAAAGCAAAACACAAGTGCTCATTTTAGTAAAACGTACAATTAAGCTTATAGTGTACGTGTGTCAACGTAGCGTAAGCTGAATTTTGTGGGTAAGCACGTGTGCTTATGCGTTATGGATAGCCGAAATTGTTGAGAATGAAAAGAAATTGACAAATTCGAATCATCTTTAACGCTTCAACAGCAATACTTCACTAGTACGGCACGGTCGAACACGTTTTAGTATTAAGACATTCAGCCTAATCATAAATAAAAATTCCGCGAGAGTTTTTTCCCTTTTCCCATTTTTCCTATTTAAAGTCAGTGTTAAAAAATTAAAAAAGGAAAAAACTCCTGAGAATTTTTTATTCATGATTGACGAACATTTTATGATCAAATTCTCAATAGGAATCTCAGAAAAAAATTTCCCGAAATGTAACTTTTGCAGATCCACCATTTTTATAGTGAACTATTAATACAAGTATATTAAAGCGATTTTCAAGCGAAATTGGATTCATTGTCACAATTGTCAAATACTCTACTCTACTGATGTGCCAACAAGTAATATGACAAAACCTTTAAAATAAATTTCTTGATGAAAAACGTGTTACCTTAATATTTGAATTTTAAGGACCTATAATGAAAAAGTTTATTCCAAAAATGTGTTTGGAACCCTGATCACGTCATTACAATAATAATGATTATTATTGTTGTCGTTGTTGTTAAACGAACGAGGAAAAAAAACAACAACAACTAAAAGTAAGTAAACGAACAAATAAGTATCATAACCCAATCGGTATATAACAATGAATAAAGTCCCTAAAGCACGCATACACACACATTCAGACACTCACAGTTATTGAAATTTAAATACCACTACAAAGACAAATCTAGAAATATTTACACATGAAATACAAAACCCAAAAAAAATCTACAAAAACACACGTACTCGCCAACAAATATTAAATATAACAAATTTGTATGTTTTTTTTTGTTCTTTCTTATGAACAAATAAAGAGCAAAAAGTGAATAAAACGAGAAGAATAAAAGAATAAATATGAAATCATGTAAAATCAGGATTCAGGATACCACAAAAGAGTGGTCGTAATAGTGGTGGTGGCTTTTGTTGTTTGTATGTGAGCGAGTGTGAAATTTGCGAATGTTTCTGTGTGTGTGTGTACGTGTATGTGTAAATGGTTTACTTATAGTTAACTGGTTTGATTTTGATTGCTTATTGCAGGGGCATTTGGAAAAGTCTTTTCAAAAGTTTTATTTTGTGACAAGTAGTATTTCAAGTAGTAATTACCTAAATGAAATTCATGTAGGTAAGTTTTTTAATTTTTTTTTTAATAATTAACAAAAACAAACTGCGAAGCTTTTGGCTTATCTGCAGAAAACACCCAGAGTCTTTGACTGATAGTCCGGCACACTATCACTTTCTATCGGGGCACTAAATGAAACACTATGTCGGTATCTTTATTATAATCCTAAGCAACAAGCTCTTACATTTACATACTTATACCCAATACCATAAAGATGTATTCTGAGTCTTACTAATCAACACAACGAAATATTTGTCGTAGAAACAAAAATTATATACTTATAATAATCTGGGTTCATATCGAATTCTTAGTCAAACTAGCTATATCCATCCATCTGTTGAATGCCATGCATCAAATAATAAAGATTGCGCAAAGAATGTAAACAAAATTTCCTATCTCTATGCATGACGTCACAGGTTATTTTTCCGTATACTCAACATACATATATGTACATAACTTTTGTTAACAATATTATAAAAGAAAATAATTTTCAATTAAATTTTGATTTCTTCGACCTTTTTTCTTTCAGTAAAATAAAAATGTTTTTTCGAGCTCGAGGCCAATTATTTGTAAAAAATATATATATTGGAAATATATATAACTATAATAATTTAATAAGTAATATATATATTTTTTACAAATAATTGGCATCGAGCTCGAAAAAACTTTTTTATTTTATTGAAAATAATTTTCCTTAAATTTGTTTGATTCAAAATGAAACATTTAATTATTTATTATTTTATACATATTAAAATGTATCAAAAAAGTGAACTATATTTTAGTATTTTATAGGTATGCATATTATATTTTTGTATTATCAATTTATTATTTTTGTTTGTTTCCGTTTATGGTTTTTTGTCCCATTTACTAGGAGTTGATTTAGTTTTCTTATTTGAAGAAACATTCTTGTACTTGACTCATTTACATACATGCCTTTTTAAATGCTTGTTACAAATCAAGAGATTTTCACCATTCAAAGATTTGAATACAGCTTCCAGATTTTTAAATTGATACACAAATTCATCAGTAGTCAAACCTAACATAAAGTATCTTAAACGCAAAACGTTTCAGTTACCTCTTTTAAATTTCTTAGCTCATTTTGAATCATCTCTCTTAAAGTGTTCACTACAAACTCTACAAGACACCTTTAATTGTTATTTCATCAAGGTGGAAAAATTGTGCCCATTGTTTGTAATTTATTTTCTTTTGAAAATCAAAGAAAAAATTATATTTATGTTATTTTTTTAATATTTCCATATTTAAAAACGGCACACTTCATTTTAAAACTTTTATTTGCATTAAAATTTATATAGAAGTTAAGCAAACATTAAAATATTTTTGACTTGTGACGTCACAAGAAGAAATGTTGCTCTCAATTTTACTCTCACAGATTTTGTAAAATATAACGGACCATTATTTGATTCATGGTTGAATGCATAATAAGGCATTAAATAAGATCTTAGTAGGATGAAATGTTCTCTATATATTCTTTGTTATTGAAAATGGGTAAAATCGTTCTAGTAGAAACAAAGCGAGAGAAAATTTAAGACAACCTTTCTAGTTAAAAAAAAAGTTTTGCTATTTTCTTTAAATATATTGCTGCTAATATCATAAAATTTTACACACATTATTTCTATTATAAAAGGACAAATTCTGTTGATGAAATTGATGCTTGATTTCTCTTAGTCTCCATACAAATGTTTTCCTATAATATCTCTTCATGGTACATCAAGGGCAAAAATTATTTAAATTTGCATAAATCGCTTAAAAATTGCCATTGACAACTAATTGGAAACGATTTTCAAGTAATGCAAATTAATATGGTAAAAGTAAAATTAGTGCACTGAAAAACAATCTTTCTGAACGGGACAATCGCAGAACTATAAACTGTTCCGGCAACACAATGACACACAAGAGTCTTGATCAGATTATTAATGAATGTGAGGTAATTGTGTCCTAATTAACCACAAACTGAAAAAAAAATCCAGAGTATTTCATGACAAAAGTTGTTGTCTGTTTGATTTGAATTCGTCAAAAGAAACTGACAAACTAATTGGAACAGGCAATTTTTGTTAATATTTACACTATTTAAACATATCTTTGTTTGAGGTGATTTCTTTCGATGAGAGAAATTTAATCTTAATGATGCAAATGGGTTTAATAGCTACCTAACCACGATATATATTCAGAGACGTTGTTTGATGATTTGAGGAGCTTTCTGTGTAGACAGTATGATTGATTCATCGTTTCTAAACACCAAAATTAATTCTTCTGAGTACACAAAATTACTCAATGAGAAATTATTGCCAATTTTAGAAAATAGTAATGAAAAACAACAAGCCAACGTGTAAGTCGTCGAACAAAGGGATGGTTGTCTTCGAAAAATATTAATGTACTTAATGGACCGCATGTTCTCTAAATTCGACCGAAAATGGAATACAACTCTCATGCATGGGCCGGACAGAAGGGTATCTAACTCTATTAATTCATTGGAGCATCGTCGCAATGAGGGTTGTTTTTCACTGTTCTCTCGATACTATAATGTTCAGTGTTCTGCTGAAATTAGAGAACTTGTTCTTGAAACACGCAGTTTTTTACGTAATACACGTTCTTCAGTCAGGGTTCATCCATTTGTGATCGACTGGACAGTGGATCGCACAACACATTACAGGGAAAATTCGTTCTTTAGCCGTACTGTCCGCATGTGGAATGAACTACCTGCAGAAGTATTCCCTGTCACTTTCAATATAGGGAAATTCAAGTCAAATGTCCACAAACACTACTCCTGCTATCCTCCCTCCCATAACCTATGTTCCTAGTTCCAACACAATGCATTGCATAAATAGGGGTCATCCCCTGAGTGCTGGTCCAAGAAAAAAATTAGGACCTCATTGAGAACATTTAAGGATATTAAGCTGACGAATTTATGGTAAAAACCGACAATACGAAAGCATATACGAGTATAACCCAAAAAAAGTTTTTATAGATGCTATACGAGTGTATCTAAAGATATAAGAATAAATTTAGTGAACATAATGCCTGATAGAAATTTTGAGTTTATTCGAATACTGGAATTATAAGTTAGTTTAATTTCAGTGTATTTATAGTTATGAAATACTTATTAATTTCGTCTCGTTTTTAAGAAGTAAAATAAAAAAAAAATATTTGTTTGTTAAATAATATTTGTTGCTTTGCTCGTTTCACTTACAAAATTGAGAAAAATTGTATGTATTTATAATTATGCTACGCAGTGTAGTGTATTAAAAAGTTAACAAGTGACTTAAGAAACTATTCAACCTTAATAATATTTTTAAACATTTAAATAAATGTTCTACAAAAATAAACACCTTACACGCTTACACTTCTGTTAAAATCAATCAAGTTAATCAATATTTTGTGTCAGAAGCCAGAAGGGCTTCTTTACAAACATGCATCGATTGCGCATGGATAATATGAGACATTGACATCGTTCAAATGGCGCCCATGCCATTTTCAATTCCTTGAAAATAGTGTGTTATTTTTAAGACTTACTGCCCTTTCTACGTCACCCCAACAATTTTCGATTTGGTTTAGGGCTGGACTTCATGATGGCCATTCTAAAACATTGATGGAATTTTACGTAAACAATTTTTTGGTAAGCTTCGCCGTACGCATAACATTAGTTAGCACCTAGTTTTTGAACTGCTTTCTGTTGACCCAAAGTTGAAATTTTGATGAAACAAAATAAGTAAATTTTTTTTGGAAAATTGGACATGTTTTTCATATTAGTATGATCTATGTAAATATGTCTTTCAGAAAAATATGAAGTTGTTATAATTTCTTAAAGAAAGTTTCTTAAGCATAGATTTGAAAAAGTTTGCTTAAAAAAACAGGTTCAATTCCGAACTCAGCCGAAAAATTATTAATAAATTTTAATAATAATTTTCATGTAACAATTCCTACCTTCAGTAAAAATAATTTAATGAAAATTAAATTTAATGAACTTAAGCCTAACTAAAGAAATATCAAAAATGCAAATATTTTTTATTATTTTCAACTGTCAAATTGAATTTATATTTGGACCTAATAAAGCTATTGCTTTGAGATAATTTGCTTCGGAGAAAAAATTTTATTGTTTAGCTAACAAAGTAAATTTAAGAAAAATAGGTCAACAATTCTGCCATATTAAAAACAAAACGAATCAAGGCTTGGTATAATTTTGATATATAAATTTTTAAATATAATTGTAAAAATATTCAAAATCGGATGAATAATAAACAATTGCACGGCTTCGGAAGGTTTGGGTGTATCTTCAAAACTTTAACTCGAATACTCCTTGGATATAACCATGTAAAATTTTATCTCGCTCTGACCAGCTGTTTAGAAATGCCATATTTATGTTCAATAAATTTCGATTCTGCCCCACTTTGGGATGGTCTAGATTCACAATGACTTTCTTATATTATATATTTTAAGGTGGGCACCACACTAAACTTCTAAGGGGATAAGAGAAAAGTTAGCAAGTTTTTAAAAAAATTTCTTTAACAATGGGAGCTCAGCTCTTAATTGGGCAACGCAATTATAAAGCTTATTACTAAGAAGAATTCATTAATTGAAATAAAACTGACAAATAAAATCAATCCAGGGGCCAATTACCGCATTCGATATCGAGTAAAATTTATCATAGTTTTCTTATTTGAGATTATGGCATTCGATATCGAGCAAGAAATTTAGTACATTTTATCATAATTTCGATATCGAAATTTTTTCGATCACGAATGCGGAATTTGGCCCCAGGAGTCTTTTTAGTATTCATAGTAGTATTTTAAAATAACTTTTCAGTCAACCCTCATATTTTCAGTAGCTAGTTGAGTCTGTGTATGGTGGTAGCTGGTGTTCTAGGTTGCTACACCACTGCCATTGTTTGTTGGTGTGTGTGTTTTCGTGTTTTATATTTTTGCCTATGTATGCAAGTTGTTGACATTGTATGGCGACGTCAACAACTAAAAACTAAAGCTGCCGCACACAAACCTACACACATACACATAGAGACACGCATTTACCCATCTTTGGTCGGAGGCTAAAGTTGCTCTGCTTTGCTATTGCTAAAGAGCTGCTGTGCTGGTGGTAGAATAATACAATTCAACACAAAACTCAATGGAATAATAGCAAACGCCGCCGGTGTTAATGTTGGTTGTATTGTTGTAATCTTTTGCGAAAGACCAAAGGCCGACAATGAAGAAACAAATTTTAAAACCAAACAACAAGGACTAAAAACAAGCAGCAGAAACAAAGTGTGTGTAAATAATTTTGTGGTTTTGCGTTAAATAATTAATGACAAACACAATAAACGAAACAAATATAAACAACAAATATAACAACAACACCAGAAAAGTAAAAGTGTTGAAGTGAAATTTATAAATAAATAATGAATTTATAAAACAAATAGCCAACAAAAAAAAAAAAGAATATTTAACTAACAAAAATAAGACAAAACTACAAGTGAAAATTAAACTAGGAATAATTAAAATAAATTAATGAAGTAAACTTGTGCAGCATACAAGGTAAATAAATAAAATACAAATTTTGTACCTATAAATAAAAGAAAATTGTTTAAATTTAATAATTTCTCATATTTAATACATTATACCCTTTATAAACAAGTCTCCTCTTCAAGTCCTTTTTAATATAATATTCTCTTTATTATGTTTTCAATATGTTTCGTTAAAGACGCCATCTGTTGCAGAAATATTAAAATATGCATATTCATCTACTGAACCATAGATGGCGCCATTGATATAAATGTTATTTTAACAATATACATATGTTATAATTTTTATGTTGACGAGGGTGGTTTTTCCTCCGCTTTATTTAAAATCATAACAGTTGTTGTAGTATTGTTTTCTGCTCTTTCTTTTCTGGCGCAAATAATATTTAAATCCATAAACAAGTGTTTATAATATTGTTATTGTAAAGCGATTTTTTCCACCATCGTTAGTTGAACATATGAAATATTGTTCGTACTTAAGGTTTCATAGCAATTTAGTTTCTGTTTTTAAGGGATGATCTCATTTATTTGTGTAAAATTTTACGAGATTTGTTATTATTTATGAGGTTTTTATGTGTTAAATGCTTAAGAGTTAATGCCAGTTTAAATAGTTTTATTTACAAGTTCGGAAGTGCATTTTATTTAAGAGAAAGCAACGATTTTGTTTATTTATAATAAACACCTGACTTATTAGAGGTATTAAAAAAGTTTAAAAATATTTAATTTATTAATATAAAATTAGCTATTAATTATCTGGGAATACCAGTAATCGTGTGCATAAAAATTACAATATTATAATGTTCTGGTGAGCTCCTAAAGCTTAAAGTCGAACGAGAGTGTGAGAGGAGGCTCTTATATTTCACGAACTATTGCACCAGACTAGTGTAGCGTTATTCATGTTCCGATTTTGGATTTGCAAATACCCGCGAACTGTCCAGGATTGTGATCTGCCAAGTTGTTACGTCGAGATTACCAGTACCAAGGCAAGGTTTATGATTATCGTCTAGAGCTGTGTCGTTCATGAACGAACGGGTTAAAATTAACGGATCACTTCATTGAACGGAATAAGCCGGTCATTTAACTGAACGGTTTTCGTTCAATAGTGTATGGATCAATTTCATTCAGCTGCTGTTTATCAAAAGACAAGAAGAAAATCACATTCAATAAGGGTTGTATTCATTCGTTCAAAGTGAACGATTGAACGAATTGAATGAACGAATCAGTCTTGGATAAATGAACGGTCACTGAAATGAACGACCGGGCACAACTCTACTGTCGTCTATCCATGGATCTGATGGATATTTTACGTGACCAACTGCTGAGTTTAATAGCAGCTATTGTTAGATGCTTAACTGAACTTTCTACTTTGAGGTTAAAACTCACACACAGAACAGGAAAGTTGGAAGTCAATCTCTAATCCATGTTGTGTTTTGTTTTGAATCATGTCTTTTTTATATACGTGATCAACTGCTTAGTTTAATAACAGTTTACTTTATTGCTTTACCGAAATAGCGCTCTGATGTGAAAACTCACAAGCAGCAGAAAGCATGAAGAAGTTGAAACTTTCTCTCCTAGTACCTAACGAATGCTAGCTTGCCGTTTGCATGCTCTGGCAAATATATTGGGGACCTCAGTTTGTATATCAGGACTCGGTTAAGAACTCTCTTGAACCTATATTTCAATACCTAGAAACTACTCTTCCACATATTTCTGGAAGTCATCTCTAGTCTGTGAATGCATGTCTTCCAACAAGAACCTATCCAATTGGGATCAATTGGACATTGAATATAACAACACACTAAATATCCATACTGTCCGCATATGATGTTCAGATATCAATATCCAATTGATCCCAAATATCCATACTGTCTGTATATGATATTTAATTCTTGCAGAAGCCTTTCCTCTATTCATACTCTTGCAACACCTAGAAACAACTCTTCAAGTTATTTAGGATTTCATCAGATCATCATTTCTGGAAGTTTCTCCTAATTCGTGTTGTGGTCTGTTTGGAATCTCTTCGTTTAATAACAGTTATTGCTGATTTGTACTTAACCGAAATTATCATTATAAGGTTAAAACTCTCACACAGCAGGAGGGATGAAGAAGAGGAAACTTTCTCTCGTAGTACTTAACTAATGCTTGCTTGCCATTTGCTGGGTTAAGAACTCTCTCGACCCTCCGTTTCATAGTTCTGCAATACCTAAAAAACAACTCTTCCATATTTTTCTGGCAACCAACTTCCTACACCAGCATTTTTTTGAGATTCTCAACCGCTCTGTGACTGTAGTCATCTATCTGATTCGCTGAAGAATCCACATATTGTAGAATGTGATTGACTATTCTCTCGATACTACAATATAATAATGTTCTACTGAAACATATTTCTGAATGTATTTCTTTTAACAAGATCATATCCAGTTGTGGTCAATTGAATATTGTATCGAACAGCGCATTAAATTACCATCCTCATTGTTTGTGGAATATTATTCATGGTGAGTTCTTTCGTGTTAATTTCAATACAGGAAATTTGATATCGAATGGAAACCAACAATACTACTTCTTACTTTCCTTCCAATATCTATTTCGATATTTTTAATAAATAATTTTAAATAAGACACTTGAAATAGCACTGGATGTCGGAATCTTAATTATTGCCGGAAAGAATATTATTTGACAATTACGTTTTAAAAAAAATTGCGGAATGTACAATTTTAGATTAGTAAAGGTCGACAATACTCACCATATGTTGCTCGAAGTACACAATGAGTTTCATAATATGGCTGAATAACTTGGCGACGTTGTTGCGGTGGGACCCTTTTCATGATAAATTGTCAAGAAATATTGAATAAAAATAAGATGATACCACGTGAAGACCTGGGGAAAAAACAAATTGAAAAGGTCTTAATGGTGCTAGTGATTGCATATAATCAATAACATCATTACATTAGAATGTTTCTTCTCTTGATTAACGCTACAGATCAGATATTCATGGAAGACTTTTTTCGAAACCAAGGAAAAATATGAGTTTTTTGCGGAAAATTTTTAAAAATTTAAACAAAATTTTAATTTTTAAATATTTTCTAATTTTTGTGGAAAACTTTAAATTGGCACCCGATGTGTTAAACTTTGGGGATTTCAGTCATCGCCTATGGTTGGTTTATGGAAATTCTTGTCTTAACATGTGCAATTTTATTGCAATATGACTTAAGGTACGGTTTGGCAAATATTTACTCAAAAATGCGTAACCACATGTTTTAACACAAATTTGTTTGACGTTGAGTTTTGCAAGATGACCGTACCTTTACAGTTTTTCCAAATTCCCCCACTGTGCTCTGTTTGAAAATAACAAATTATAAATCCATTTAAAGATTTATAGAATTTCAATAGTAGAGGGTTTTTGGACAAGAACTGTTTTCCAACAGGGGCATAGGGGAATAACATGTAATATAATAAATTTTAACTGTATGGGACGTCATGTGAGGATATCAAATTTCCTGATCACATAATAAATACATCATTTCAAAACACTCCATTGTTAATTGTACGCCCCAACCATGAGATTTAACACCATTTGATTATTTTTGTGAGGCTATGTTAAAGACAGAGTCCTGAGAGTTTGAAAAAATGTGATTAAATATTGTTTTAGAAACAAAGTTCTTGTTCAAAAACAAGAAAAATAAAAGGTTGTATTACAATATCATAAGGTTTGAACTTGAGAAGTTTTATATCAAGTAATATATAATATGAAATTACTCTTTTGTATAGAAAAATAGTTTTTTTCGGCCCTATTTATAGTGATATACTCAAAGAGAAAGTAGTTTATAGTTTTAGTATTTCGTTTTTATCGCCCTAACTATTTAGATTACATTTAAAATGTTGTATATAGTCTAGCATTATTTTATGCCGGAAACCATGAAAACAGTGCTGTATATGTTAAAGAGATAACAATAAATGTCATTCACAGAGCCAAATTTAAAATTTACGTTACTTGGCTAATTTGAATAAGCCTACTCACAAACGACATAAGATTTATTTACGAATGAAGATCATGACGCGTTGTTTGTAAACGGTATATTTTCATGTCCCATTGAGAAGTTTTGGGAAATTCAATTACTTTAAATAATATTTACTTTTTTCACTAATTTCAGACTCTAACAAATAACATGGATCATCCTAATCTACCCTTTGGCTTTGCCCTACCAGGTCACACACATCCACCCATACCACCAACCGCAAATATGCTGGGACCACATCCCAGTGGTCATCCAGTACCAACATCTAGTCCACCACAAAGTGTGCCTGGCAGAAGAACTCCCTTGGGCTCAGTAGGCCTGGGAGGTTTCTATGCTCAAAGTTTGGGCATGTTACCGCCAGGAGATGAAAATAAACCAGATTCGGGAGCAGGGGCGGCAATGGATAAGGCAAGCCCTAATTTAATGTTGGCACCCTCAACAAGTGGTGGTATTGGAACAGGACCATCATCGGCAACGGGCCTAGGAGCCTCAAGCACTGGGGGTGGTGGTAACAGCTCTGGAGGGTCTGGCGGTGGAGGTAAACAAAAGAATAGACAAGGCAAAACTGTGAGATTAAATATAAATGCAAGGTTAGTTCTATTTGGTTTTGCTACTAATTTAGTTTACTAATATCAACATTTTATTATTAAACAGAGAACGCCGCCGCATGCACGATTTAAACGATGCCTTAGACGAACTACGCAATGTGATACCTTATGCTCATTCACCCTCAGTGCGCAAACTTTCGAAAATCGCCACTCTTTTGCTGGCCAAAAACTATATACTTATGCAACAGAACGCTATAGAGGAATTGAGAAGGTATAGTTTTTAATTTAATGGCTAATTTAATACAAATTATTTATATTTTATGTGTCTTTTTTTTAATTTTAGACTTTTAGCTTATATACAGAGCACCACTGGAGCCGCTCCGTTGGATTTGGCTTCATTTCCTGCAGCTGCTAAGCTTCAAGCTTTGCTGCAGAGTGCGGGCACTGAATTTAATGATCCTCCCGGCAGTAGTTAAAGCTAAGATTTTTGAATTTCTTAAGGGCATTTTATGTTTGTCAAATTAGTATATTTTTTATTATTTCAAAGAGATGGGTGGAAGTATATTGTAAGTTTTCTGAAAAGGTTCATAAAACTGAGAAGTTGTTGGCAGAAAATGTTGAACTTTTTAACAACATGCTTATGATTATGAGAAATGTAACGATTTCAAATATGTGACTTCTAAATTACTGCACCATTTCAAGTTGAAATTGAGAAATTCCAAATTTATATTGAGAAAAAACAAATTGCAATAAAGAAATCCAAATTAATATTGAGAAAATAAAAATTATGATTGAGAAATTAAAATTTATATGAAATTTTTTCAAATATTTTATTTCTTATCAAATACACAAAACGAATCTAATAAAAAATTGTATTTCTCAATATCAATTTGTATATTCTCAATATTATTTCGGATTTTTTAATTTCAATTGAGAATCTCATTATCAATTTGTAATTCTCATTTTTATTATATTTTTTCTCAACATCAAATTGGATTTCAGAATTTTAAATTGTATTTTCCCAACTTCAACTTGAAGAGGTGTAGTTTGAGTATAGAAAGATACGAATAAATTGATCAAATATTTAATGATCTAAATGTATATTTAACTGGACAAGTCTTCTTTGAACAAACTTTATTACGTTTTGATGTTCTGGTATGTTACCAACAAAAAAACATTTGAGTATTTCATCAGAAATTTTGCTCAAACTTAAGTCGACTTAAGGTAATCAATCAAAGAAATTTTCTCCAAAGTTAAATCAACGAATTTTTATAGCCACCACCAAAAAGATAGGGGGGGGGGGGGGTATATTGCGTGTGTCATTCCGTTTGTAACACATCGAAATAGTGCTTGTAGAACCAAAAAGTCTATATGTATACTCTGCGTCCTTATAAGATTCTAATTCCGTCTGTTGTTGACACGATAGAGCTTCGAAAAAAAGACATCGAACAATGAAATTTTTACCAAACATTTTTTGATCGACCCAAAAGTTTGGTATTTCAAATAGGCAACATCGGTCAAGTAGGATATTGTAGGATCTGAGAACAAAGTTTTAAACTATCTCGATATTTTTCAAATATTTTTTGCTGTTTTCTTCAAATATAATGCAGATAATATCATGAAATTTTGCACACTTTATTTTTAAAATAGAAGGACAAGTCCTGTTGAAAATGGGTGTCTTCAAATTTCTTGCCGGAATATGACTTTATGGGATAGAAAAATTCTGCAAGTTTCATGCAAAGTGATATCTCAAAAGAGTATTTTGTTTGCATCGGTTCATAATTTTGACATAGCCCCATACAAAGACCACTTCCGAAAATCTCTTAAATGAACATAAATCTTTTCTAAAAATGACCACCAAGTTGAAATTTTACAAGCAGAATCAAAATATACATTTAAATCTCGGAACCAAACTTTATGATAATCGGTCCATAGTTGACCGAAGTCCCCATATAAAGTCAAGTACATTTATAAATATCGTCCATCTCAATATGATGATGATCGGTTCATATTTGACCGTAGCCCCCATATGAAATCTACTTCTAGAAATCACTTAAGGCCCAACTATAATATGCATAAGCAAGCTTAAGCAAATTGCAAAAGTTAACGAAAAGACTGTCAAATGCATAACCAGTTCAGAGTTAACTTTTAGGTGGCTACAATGACTTTGAAACTTTTTGTCCACAGTTGCTCATTTATGTTAAAAAAAATGTTTTTATTTTAACAAAAAGCCATTAAATGACTATATTTTTTAAATATTATTATATTATTTTATAATTAAAAGAAAACTTCGTACCAGAAACGCATAATTTTTCCTTTTTCTTAATTTATCGGCAAAAGTACTAAAATGTACAGCTGTGGCAGCACTACATTGTAAATAATAATAAACGTTTACATATGTTTTGTTAATTTTCGTATTGTGTTTGCAAAAATGGAGAAAAAACTTAAAAATTTAAATAATATAAAAATGTTAAAGTTAGCGCTTGAAGGCCTGCGCACATTAAAAGAAATAAGTGAACTACACTGTAAAAGAAGAAGACGCTCTTGTTCTGTCAGAGAAATAAGCCGCGACAGAAAGACATTTTTGTTAAAATAAAAAGGGTCCCTTTTATTGTAAAGGCACTTATTTTTTCCGCATTTTCTATTAAATTTTAAATAAATATATTTTCTTCTTTCTCCATTTTGTTCAAAACACAAACAAACAACAACAAACAGCTGATTCCGTACAGAATGTGCGATCAGTTTCGCTTTTTGCTTAAGCAAATGACAGTTGAAAAACTTAACGAAAAGTTTCGTTAAGTACATTATAGTTTGCCACATACAATTTATATGTGTTCGCACGTTTGCTTAAGCTAGCATATGCATATTATAGTTGGGCCTTTACATGGACATAAAGCAGCCAGTTAACATTCGACACAAATAATTAGTACATATCGCAGCCTTAATACAAAAGGGTCACAACTCAAATACTAAAATTTTCAGGAGAGACAAAAAACTTCATCGTGCACAAGCGACACACTTAACATAATAGACATAACTGTATTTTTTAAGTTAAAGAAGATAGTGAGGTAAAAGAAATTTTTGCAGTAGTTAAAGATGTGTACTCCGAATTAATTTATGGGAAAAAGTCAGTTTTGGAAAAATTTGAGTTGTAACCCTTTTGTATTTAGGATGCGATATATATAATTCGTCACTCTCAATATAATGATGATCAGTTCATATTTGGCCGTAGCCCCCACATTAAGACTACTTCCAGAAATCACTTAAATACGCTCAAAGCTCATATAAATCTCCATAAAAGGTGATTTAATGGCGGGTATATAAGATTCGGCACAGACGAATATAAACTTTTACTTGTTTAAACTTATTACTTATGAAAACCTTTCAATTGATTTTATTCCTGGAATATCATGGTTTACTTTTTTATAGTATGCTGCGTTTCCTCAAAATCTAAAAAAAAGTTTTAAATCAAAAGCCATAAAATAAATTTACAGTTAAAAATTATTTAAATTCATTTAAATTAATAGACCTAATTACATCAGAAATTAAGAAATGTCACTAATTACGAAATTTTGAAATCAATTAAACTAATGAGTGAAAAACAATATTTATTTTGTATAATCTGAATAATCTTATACTTAAAAAGATGGCATTGCATCAGATTGTTCTAAGACATATTTATTTAGATGCAAGTTTTCTGACTAAATAAAACTATTTTTGTAAAGATTTGTATTTCAGTACAAAATAGATGAAGAAACTAAATTGATAAATAAACAAAATATAGACATTTTATTTGGTTTGTATGTTAGAAATATAAAGTAGAAGACCTACTTTTAACATACAAACCAAGCGAGACTTTGAAACTATATAAATAAAACAACAAATATATAGAAGCCCTAAAATATATGTCATTGTTTTCTATTATGCTGAATGAAATGAAATCCAAATGACACCCCTTATCTTCTTAGTTAATTACTTAAATGCCAGCAATATGAAGTAAGCACATCATGTTTTATGTATGTGACAGTTTAAAAGATCAACATTGACCTAATTAAATACTTCTATCGATCTCTTAAATATACCAACACTCATAAATTGTATTTTATTTTTTTATTAATTTTTGTTTTAACCTTAGTATAGGGTATTTTTTTTTAAATGTATAGAATATTAAGTTGGCAACACTCTTTTAACTCTTTTAACAGCGGTCAAGTGATTTATGTTTGAAGTAGCTAGTTTACGCCAATAAGCCCAAAACGATTGACCACTTGGAAGACAGCTGATAAAATGCCAACTTAAGGTTTTATACATCTAAAAAAACACCCTATTTTTAACTCTCATTAAAATGGAAAGCAATTTACTTGTCAATTCTTAATCATCAAATTAACAAAAAATCTAGTCAGTTTTAAAACCTCTTTATAATATTATAGCAACTTCTTTAAGTGATATTTTTATTTCTGTAATTATTAAGCCAAAGGAAAGCCAAAGAATTATTTATGAATATTTTATTATTTATGATGAGTATTAAATTAGTTTTTAAGTTATATTTTAAATTTAATTAAAACGATACAAATGATGAAAAATTATAAGCAATAAATTAAATAAAATCTATAAAATCACAAACAATATAAATAAGTCTAAACATGTTTGCTTATTTACTTAAAAGCTGACATTAGTCTTAAAAGGATTTACTTATATTTGTTAAGAACAAAAGTAAAGGAAATTTATAAATAAAGCTGGTTAAGGCAAAATCCAATTTATATACCAACAAGGTCCACCCACAATATATGCAATTGTTTCAATCACACAAAAATTTCAAAACCACTAAGCACCACGAACCGAACATTCGAATTAGGAACATTTTGTCAGTGAAATGCTAAAAGCTGAACGTTAGTGCTCTATTTTCCCAATAATTGTAAAATTTTGGAGAATCCACGCAATTATAATTTTGATCATGGTAAATAAGCTGATATCTCACATCACAAAGAGTCCTGATCAATCAGGCTTTTGAGCACGTGTTGAACAAGTAAATACCTTAAGAATAATCGAAAAGCTGTGGTGTGGAAATTTCCTTTAAACCTAGAAATTATAGATTTTTTTTAAATCGTAGGCAATTCACTCATGTAACCATATATGGAAAGTACTTCAATGCAAAGACATCATCTTTGCAACACCTCGACTTGGAACAGCTTTTCCTTGAGGAAAAACTCAGCACTATTAAAATTGGCATTAGACAGTGTATACCTTAGCACTTTAACGCCGAAGACCGTCTATAGACGGTCATAAGTTGAGTATTAAAAAAAACCGGGTTTTTCCGTTTAGCCACTAAGACCGTCTACAGACTGTCTTAGTGTCTTAGTGGAGCTTTCCAGGAGTATTTTTTCTGAATTGGAACTGAAATTCGTAATTTGCAATTGGAACGCATTTCCGTATTTCTTTTGCAGATTTTGACAGCTTCTAAATTTGGCTTCCTATGCTTCGCAAATGTCTAAAACCAACACAATTAAAATATTTAACTGAAATGTTAAATCAACCCTATTGTACTGATGCGAAACGTGTAATACTGATGAAAGACAGGCTAAACGTAGTAACCTAAAGTAACCGAAATATAGAAACACAAGTGAAACTGGCTACACTAAGAAAACCCAATGATGATCTAATACGAACACCAATTGATTGGAAACCACAGCACCGAGTAGTACAACCTTACCATACTTGGCGTATACAACTGTAAAAGGAAGTGGCTATGACACGAATGACTTAAGGTACGGTCACACTTTAAATAAATATTTAGTCTTGTTTTATTTGAGGCTATTTGATCTTGCAAACCTCTTGTCAGCGTAAATAACGTCAAACAAATTTGTGCTAAAACAAATATTTTTTGAGTAAATATTTGCCTTTATTTGGCTTTATGTTCAATATTTTATCGTTCGATTCAGGATCGGCCTGAAAAAAGTTATTTCGATTGGAATATAGAAATTAGTTTAAAGACATTGAATTTTTGATTTCATAATTAAAATGTAAACGTATCCTGAATAGATGGGAAACATGACCAAAGAACTTTAAGTGACAATTTTACATAAATTTTGTTCGTTTCACAATACCAAGGATGATTGCTGTTTCAAAATGTAGAAAAATGTCTTGCAATTGCAATAATATATCTCTCCTATGTAACGGAAAAGCTTTTTTATTACATATGTAAATCTCCGATAATTATTTGATGACTCCAGAAACAATCTGGTTTTCGACCTTTTCAAATATGTATCACTGCTCCAATTGATGACACTAATAACAACGCGAGTTTGATCGATTTTTTTGCTTTGTTTTTAAATTTGTAATAATACTAAAAAACCTCAGTTTTGCTAAGAGGTAGTAATAAAAACTAAATACTCAGCAAATGGATTTTCTTGCAGAGCATTTACAAATTCTCATACCTCTATTCAAGAGGTTTCGCAATACATATATGTATTTGGTTTTCAATATAAGAGAATACGAGTATAATTAGTTTTACTATTTTTAGTGAATTATCAATGGATAGACAGTAAATTTTCCGAAGTATTTTTGAGTATTAATTTTTTAGAAATTTCACATATATTCTGTTTCTTGTTTTTTTGTCACTCATATATTTTTTTCTTAATATAAACTTGGTTGGCGGAGAATTAATCCATCAAATTGCCGGGTTATCCCACGATCGATTTTAGAAAGTCCCAAGTCGACCTATGACTTCATATAGGAAGCTTGAAAACTTAACGCCTGTCACTCATTTATTGTTATTATTTATATGAAAACTGTGCCGATAACATTAAAAACATTTCAAGTGGAGATGATAATAAGTTAGAATTCAAGTTGACAGTTTAGTATCAATTGCAAAAGTAAATTGTTCTGTTGATTGTTCTAGAAATGGTTTACTATTTTAAAAATCAAAAGATTAATAAAAGCATACGTACAATAATTAATTTTTTTTAATAGAAATAGGCTTTAAAAAGCTATTTTAAAAATAAGAAAAGTTAAATAAAGCCAGAGCTATAATATAAATTTCAAGGCTAAAAGGTAAATAAAAAGGCTAAACTGGCAACACTGAATCTAATGGGAACTTTTGATATTTTTGTGCAAACATTGCAAAATTGAGAACATGCTAATTATTTGGTACTATTGTTTATTTTCCTCAAATTATTATTTTCTATTATTTATTGCAAATTATTTTGTTTACCATTAAACCTTAAATAAATGACAAAAACATTTTTCATATACTCATTTTTGTTCCCCACTGTAGAATATAATTAAATATGGAAAAACAAAACAAAGTTTTAGTTTTATTAGTCAAATTAAAATATCTGCATTAATAGTGCCATTGATCGAGATTATATAAATTGTTAACAATTTTGTTTTACCACACTTTAATTCAAATGTAACTAACTACACTCTAAATAACACAGATACTAGAAAAATGTAAATCCCCCAATACCTATAATCATAGTTAGATAAATATGCAAATAAATCTCAGTTATTATGTCATGTGGTAATGAGAGCATTGCGAAGGTAAGTTATTTTTAAGCTCAAAGAAATAAATTTACTTTTTTATGCCAATTACATAAAAGTCTAATATTTCAACATTATCGCAAAGCAAATGTTCATCTACTGTGTTACTTGTTGACACCCAATGTAAAACCAGAAAAAAAAAATTTGCAATTGTTTTCTTCTTTAACTTAATTAGATGTGTGTAATTTAGTGTTTGTTAAAGAAATCGATATGTTCAGCTCTATTTGAAGCGAAAACACTACAAATGTATAACAAAAGATATAAAATTTACCGGTTATTTGTAATGCAAATAAATAAGTGAAAACAATAGCGCAATTCACAATATTGTGCAAATGGTCTTGCATCAATGCATTTGCAAAAAGGTTTAGCATATTTTTGCTCTACACTAAGAAAATATACTATGCTAAACCTTTTTGCAAATGCATTGATGCAAGACCATTTGCACAATATTGTGAATAGCGCTCATATTGATCTCTAAACAAGCACGAAACTGTTGGTGGGAAACCACAAAGTAACATAAACACAGATTCGTAATGCAAGTCAATATTTGCTTGTGTTAATGGAAGAAGCTGTTAAAAACTAAAAAAATCAAGTAAGAAAGTATAGTCGGTCAAGCCCGACCATATAATACCCTACACCCAGTATATGTATAAATCAGTTTTTTAGAAATGTGCGCTATATAAGAGATATGACCTATTGTGGACCTATCATCAAAAAATTTAGTGCTATGAATTTCGTGAATATAAATATTGTGTATGTTAGAATTTATCTCGATATAAATAGTTTTAAAAGATTTATGGAGGTTAAAGTTGATTACGGGGAGGGTCTTATGTGGGAGTTTTGACTAATTATCGACCGACCGTTATAATATTAGGTGTCATTATTTCTGTATATAAGAAACTTATTTGCGTCGAATTTTATTTGATTACCAACATTTTTAAGAAATTTATGACAGTTAAAGTGATTTTCGGAAGTGCGCCTTATATGGGAGCTACGACTAATTATGGACCGATCATACCAAAATTGTACCGTATTATTTGTATACATATAAAATATATTTGCGTTAAATATTATTTGGATACCGACATTTTTAAGAAATTTATGACAGTTAAAGTGATTTTCGGAAGTGGGCCTTATATGGGAGCTACGACTAATTATGGACTGATATGGACAAAATTTGCAGTTGTGATTTGGCTTTATTTACCACTTATTTGTGATGAAATTTGTTTAGGTCCTTGCATAATTCAAACACTTATGATCAGTAAACCCCAATTTCGGGAGGGCTTTTGTATGGGGGCCAGGTGAAATAATGGATCGATTTCCACCAGTTTCAATCCCATCCTTTGTTGGGCCGAACAAATATCACTTACCAAGTTTTATCAAAATATCTGCAAAATTGCGATTTGTACTCTGCACACAATATTTACATGGACAGCCAGCCAGCCAGACGGACGGACGGACGGACGGACATTGTTAAATCGACTCAGGAAGTGATTCTGAGTCGATCGGTATACTTTAAGGTGGGTGTTGGACCAATATTTCTTGGCGTTACAAACATATGTACAAATCCAATATACCCTCCCCACTATGTTGGTGTAGGGTATAAATAGTTGAAGTATTTAAAATACGTAATAACTAATTGTTGAAGTTTGTTAATGAGATAATAAACTCTAATAACATTTTACAATAGTTATATAAGGGAATATAAAATGCCCCACTAATTGTTATACGTGATTGAAATACTTGTAATGTTTTTTCGGCTACGCTTCTTTGAGTAAATATTTGCCAAATGTGACCGTACCTTAAGCTTTCTAGAATGTTTTTAACGCATTTTCTAATAATGATATTCGTTGGGTGTGCGTTATTCTTTGTTTTGTCAAAGTATTGTTGTATTAGATTCTAGAAATTTTAAAACTTGTTTATTGCATAATGGCCATGACAATGACATTTCTTTGGAATATGTATAAATAAGAAAGGCTGCGTTTGCAATTAACCCCCTGGCCCACGATGTCGAACGATAACGTTTGCTTAGATAAGACTCAAGACATAAACTTGATTGTGGAATAAACAAACTTGATTGAGTAAAAAATAGATACGATGAAAAGTTTGTGTCTTAAGTCTTATCTAAGCGAACGTTGTCGTTTGACATCGTGGGCCAGGGGGTAAGTTTTATTTACCTATAATTATTTACAACCAAAAGAACCCACATTTGATATTTGATATTTGTAAGACTTTTAAAGTAAAGTTATCGTTGCAGTCAAAAATTTTGCCTTTTCTCCGACACTTTGCCTTTTTTGTGTAATTAAAAAAAAATATCAGCAAGAATTTTATGTGATTTTAAAAACTATAACCCATAAAGATCAAACATTTGATTTTTATATGATATTTGAGTAACAATTTTATTACAGAATGAAAAGTAGAGTTATCCAGCCAGTCAAAAATGTTGCCCTTTCTTCTGCTCTGTGCCCTTTTTGTGTAGTTTAAAAATATCTGCAGGAATTTTAGCTTCGTTTTAAAACTATAATTCAAAAAGTTCAATTATTTGACATTTTTTTTAACAATTTTGTTACAGAGTGCAAATTAAAGTTAGTGTTTCAATCAAAAGTGTTGCATTTTTTCTACCCTTTGCCTTTTTTGAGTAGTTTTTTTTATCTTTTATCTTAGTGACAAGTAGTGTCTCCTTTTCATTTTAGGATTTTTTACAGCATTCTCAATTGTATTTTATGAAATACTAATTGTGTTTCAGAAATGTGGAATAATATGTCTGAAATTTATATTTTTTTTTATTTTAAATATAAACTTCTGATGTATTGTTAAGGATTTGCGAATTACAATTGCAATTTTGTGCAATATACGAGTACAATATGTATTGCAACTGATGTGGTCTGTCTAAAATCTCTTTTTAATTAAAATATAAGATAAGCAATAATTTATAAAATAGTAAAATTTGCGTATTTGTCTTTTTCAAAGATCGTTTTTTTTTTTTAATTTTGGGTTTTAAATATAACGACATACTATAAAAAATTTGGTATAAAATATTATTAGTAAAAACGAACGCATGAAAACCCATATAAATCTTTAGATTTCTTTGTCTAATGTTTGGTAATAAAATATTTAAATAGAATTTCATCATTCTTTTAGCAACATTAAACGTGTCAAGGCAGAATTTTAAACAGAAAAACTTTGCAATTTAACTATGTCTTTTGCTGTAGTAGTTTTAGTAAATAAATTAGGGAAATAAATCAGTGCCAGAATTAAAATTATTAAACC
This sequence comes from Bellardia pandia, assembly GCA_916048285.2. NCBI lineage: Eukaryota > Metazoa > Arthropoda > Insecta > Diptera > Calliphoridae > Bellardia > Bellardia pandia. The sequence goes on from OU696530.1 coordinate 42,858,720, forward strand.
AACTAGTAAAGCAATTTAATAAAAGCGTTAAAACTCATTAAACGTTTCGTTCTGCATGATCCGTTCAGTTTTTTTTTAATAAAATTCAACACAATTCACAACTAACGGGGTTTTCAACATTAACTTTCTTCTATATCAAGGTCATATTTTTATATTTTATTTATTGGACGAGGGCGATTCGGAGACTTTTTAACCTGGCATAGAAATAGAATAGTTAGTTTTTCAAAAACGTTTTTATTTTTCAATATAATCTCCGAAAACTTTAATAGACTTAGTCCAAAGCTTATCTAGCAATTATATCCCTTGATTAAAATAGTTTTCTTCAAGCCCTTCGAAATAGTGGTTGACAACTGTAATTGCATCTTCATTTGAGGTAAAGTCCTTGCCAGCTAGAATTTATTTTAGAAGAATAAGCCATAAAACACTCTTGTGCGCTGGTGCGTTGTCTTGATTAAAAATTATTTTTTTGTGTTGTAAGCCAGGACGTTTTTCTCGAATTTTTACATTTAATTGATTCAAAATTTTGCAATAGTATGTATTCACACAAATTCACCATATCATTATGAATTTCTATTATTTTCACATTAATATTTAATGACACCACGAATTTTTAATTTTATCATTGTTAAAAAATCGCGTATGCGTCTTTTTTGAACACCTGTTTCTATATGAAGGAGTTGCTAGATCGAAATGAAATTTAACATGTCTTCATAGCACAGATGTAAGTTTCCAAAAGACTTAACTTTTTTCTGTTTATACGGCGCTTTCCGAAGCGCTCTCGTAAATATAATACTTTATGGTTTTGGTAAAATAAAGAGCAAGAAACAAAAGTCAATATTTAATTCTTAAAGAGAGAGAGATGTAAATAAAGAGTATTGAAATTAATGAATCAACTCAAGACTCATATTATTTAAATAATTAAGTACGTCATTATAAGACATAATCGCAATTTTTTTTTTTCTAAATTTTTGTTATCTTTTTTTAGTTGAAACCCCCTGCGAGTGTGCAACAACAAGTTCAATGTGATCTGCCCAAATCAAGTTTGATTGTGGGTTCATTTACTACAATTATTTGACAAGTATTATCATTAAGAATTTATTTCGTATACGTCTACGTTTAATTATATTGCGTTGATATAAATTTTAAATTGCTGTTATCAATAAAAAACAAAACATGTCAAGATGAGACGAATCCGAAATACCCAAAAACAAAATATATGAAATTTCGTTGTTCAATCGTTCCAAATAGTGGGTTCCAAATTCCTATGGATACTTAACCTTTGTTATGACACTTCATAATTCCAACTTGATAATCAGTATTTAGATGTGTTACAAACGTAATAAAAAAAAATCAATATATCATTCATCATCTTGTTAGTGTTTATGAAAATTACAAAAAACAAATAATATTTTGTTTCTTTGCACTTTAAGGTGTTTTTAAGTGACGTGTATTTATTTAGAATTTAATCTTTGCTGTTGTTATTATTGTGACAAGTTTTTTAGCGCGCCTTATTTGTCTACTTAAACACACGATATTTGTTTAGATGATTTGCTTTTTTTTGTCTTATAAAACGTGTTCAGATTTATTTGTTTCAGATTATGTCTGATTATTCTACTTGTAGCTATATTATTTATTTAAAACATTTTTAAAACCCATATCAGCAATTTTTTACAGGTTCAATAGACTACTGGAATGTATAATGAAAACCCCTTTGTGATTGCAGGGGGGATTTTAGCTCATTACACCAGTTGAGAGATTTTTATTGATTGCAAACCCTTATCACAAATCTTAAGAACTTACGTTTGGTTATTCTTTTAAGATTTTTGAAAATTGAATTTCAAAATTAATTTCTGCTAGCAAATGTGGTCTGTAAAAACAAACTTGTACCAAAATCTAGTATTTTTACGTCGTTCATTTATTAATTATAATATTTTGACGTCAACAATTTAAAAGCGTATCAAATATCTTATTAAAAAGTCAAAAAAACAAAACAATATGACATATTAAATTTTATAAATAACAAAACCTACAAATAACAACAAACTAGTTTAAGGCTTATAAATATATGGAAGTACTCAACTCATGTGTTTTATACTTCCTATTTGGACAATTGTGTAAAAACAGCAAGTAAAATTTAATAAAAAGCAAGCATCAGTGTTAACTATGTTCAGCTGTGCTGCATCTTATATACCCTCCAACATTATAAAACCAGTACCGAATTTACATTTATCTGATCTAAAAGATTTGGTGAATTTTATATTTTCTATATTCATATTTAAATTTTATCTGCAGCTTAATATCAATAAGTGACAAGTCCAAACATCGGTTAACTCATTTTTTCCACTATTTGTGATAAACTCTTTTTAGGTTTTCTAGTTTAGACCAAATGTGTTTTAAATATTTTTAAGTGGCGGACAGGCGAACAATTGATTGAGCACATTTTTCCTATTTCAATATCAAACACATTTCTGATCAACGAAGTATATATACTAGGGTGGGGCGATTTAAACATCTTAATGGGCGAATCGCGTTTCTGATTCTTGGGATTGTACTGAGCTAAAAAGTCCACTAGACCATATGTTTACGGTGAAAATCGAGCCTCCTGATTTTGACTTGAAATTTTTTCTCAGCCTTTTTTTTTGGAAAATTTGCAAATTTTCTTGGACTTATATTTCGTAAAGTATTTAAAATTTTGACTTATTTTCAACGGTAAAGTTGTAGCTGTTCTCTCGGGCTATAACTTCTCTGAACATATTATTTAGAAAAAACTTCGTTTTCAGAATAATTCCTATTTCGCACACAGTGAACATGTTTTGATGAGCATGTTATTCGATGATCGTAAAGAAATTCGTAAATTAGCACTCAAAAAAATATTATATATTAGCGACAACCAATACCAAACAATAATTTTGATTGTACGGATTAAGTTCACATGATCGATTTAGAGGACAAAGCATTGTTATTGGAACCGCCATTTACCAGGAAAATTCCGTATGAGCATATACAACAATACCTCGAATGTGTAGATGATGAAGATCCACCATTTCCATACCCAATAATACCTTGTCATATTCAAGGTACGGAGCGTCATGTCCAGCTGCTAGCTAGTGTTGCTAAGCACACAATCAATAAAAACCGTGAAGGTATAATGGCATCTGTATCTGAAGGCCGAAAGAAAGCGCCTCGTATGGAATCTCGAAAAGATTTGGAAGGTAATTTTTGAATGAAAAATACTGAATTGGAATTTTTGATGTGAAATCGTTTAAAACAGTAATTGCTTTCTGCTTGAGTCATACCTTGTCTCTACCAATACAATTACTTTGTACTTTAAATGAATTTCTCTTAATTTTTAACATAAATATTAAACAAAACAAAAAAAAAAAACATTATATTTTTGGATAAAAAAGCGGAAAAAATAAGAAATAGAAAATTTTTACGATTTTGCGCTATAAACAACTGAAAATGGTAATTTATCAATATTATAGATCGGGGCTCTGAGCAGGCTATTCTAACTTTTCAACATTTTTTTCTTCCAAATAGTTTTTAGCGTTCTTGATTGCATGCTTGGGGTCATTGTGCTCTTGAAATATAAACTCCTTCAAGTCCATTTCCTCAGCACTGCTATAACGATGTAATCTCCAGTAATTTTTGAGACAATTTTTACAATTTTATTAACTCCTGAAGAGGAGAAACGTCCCACACCATGAGGCTTCCGCCACCATGCCTTACAGTGTGGATAATGTTTTTTGTTTTCAGCATTTGTGTTGGTTCACACAATATCCTCTTTCGCTTCTTGCAATTTTTAAGTTCCTATTTTGACTCGTCTGTCCAAATAATTTTACCCAAAATGATACAGGTAGATTTAAGTCCTTCTTTGCAAAGTCTAACCGTTTTTTATATTTGCAGCTCGTAGAAGAGGCTTTTTTTGGCGAACGTACTTTTTGGATCGCTTTCGTTATGTCTTCTGTGGACAGTTCGAGTCGAAATATTTAATTCTAGTTTCTCCTTTATATCTCTGGCTGTCGTAAAAGAATTTATTTTTGCTAGAATTGCAATAGCTTCCTCATAAGTTCAATAACTCCAGTTAAAAAAATTTTATGAGTGTTTGGTTCGTAGCTCAGGCTCTGCTTAACCCTTAAGCGAACACCAGCGCCTGGCAGGCGTTTTTGAACATTTTTATAGTTTTTTTTTTTAGATAACTTAGGCGGAGCCCCTTAACTTTTTATGAATTCCTCAATAAAGGTGTTTTGTACAACAAAAATTAAAAAAAAACTTAAAATTTTTTATCTCTAGGCGTGTTAATTACTCTCAACATGTTTGTAACACCAGGGCCCAGCTAGGCCCTATTATGTAGAAAATGCAGCAAATAAAATCAAAACAAAAGAGAAAGAGAATAAACCGATAAAAAGCAGAATCAATGTGCTTGAACGTTTCAGAAATTAGTTTTTTTTATTGTTGTGTTGGCAGATAACAAGTGTTAATAGTGTTACAATGAGTACTAAATTAGACAAAATCTTTGAAACAGTTTCAAAATCTCACCCTAATTATGACAGATTGGCAGAGGCAATTGCCAATGATATAGAAAACGAAATTCAGAATGAGGTTGATGGAAATGAAGACAATGCTTCTGATATTGGAAACTAGTTAGAAATTGATAATGAAATTCAAGATTTTTAATTTAAAGCCATAAAAAATATAAAAAGTTCCAGCTAGGCCCTGGTGTTCGCTTATGTGCACACAATTTGGTGTTTGGCTTAAGGGCTAAACGTTTTACTCAACAAGAAATACGAGTATTTATGGAAAATTCCATACACCTAAGTCCATACCATGAGGCGCTTTATTACCTTCAACAGTGGGACAGACATAGCAAGATTGTCTTAGAATCTTATAAACATCCAGTATAAATATATTTTGTGGCTCTACGATCAATATTTTCATGTGTTAGAAATAGAAAAATGTAGCGTGAAGTTTTATTACTTTAATATAAAGGTGGCTGCAGGTGGTTTCAAGAGTTGTGGGTTGTATGGTACCGTTTTATTAATACCACATATTCAGATAAAACCATATGGTAAAATTCCAAGAAGTGTAGTCCAATTACACCTGCCCAAAGTAGGTACAAAATTGTGACGCATTCTGGATGCAATTTTTGGATAATTAGTTACATACGGATTCTCTAAACCGCCATTGCGGCATTCAAGTAATAATACTCTTCCTCGCTTACGATGATCTTGCTGAAAACTGTCAATTTTCGTTTTTGGAAAAATTTTCAACCATACACTCGCTTATAAGCCTACATTTCAATCTCATCCTAAGCTCTCAGCTGTAAAACTGTTTTTTTTACACGGTGGCACATAAAATTTGTTCTTGCATTTTGACACACGTTTTGCTTTTTATCTGAAATATCATTGATCTAAAATCAAATATAAAAACTCGAACATAGATCACATGTGTCACAGATCGAATTAAACAACGCTGATTACAACATTTTTTTATATTTTTTTTGTATTTATAAACGATTTATATATTTTTAGTTCTTCACATAAAAAACTGAATTTTGGTTAGAAATATAAATTATAACAATAAAAAATTTCCATATTAGGGTTTTTCGAGTTGAAAAAACAGTTTTTGATCATTTATGATAACGTGCTTGCATTAATAAGAGAGCTTAGGATGAGATAAAAATATAGGCTTATAAGCGAGTGTATTGTTGAAAAATTTTTTAAAAACGAAAATTAACAGTTTTCAGCAAGATCATCCAAGATCAGGAAGAACTTTTTCACTTGAATGCCGCAATGGCGGTTTAGAGAATCCGTAATGTTGTGTTTAGAGGTAGACGTAATGTTGTGTATAATAATAATAAGTCGGGCCCTTAAGTAGCCTATACATATCTGTAGACATTCTCTTTTGGCATTGAAATATTTCTTGATTTTATTCTTTTCTTTATGGCTGTTTCTCTGGGTAATTAACTTATTTTGTTTGTTCCTTTATCTGTATTATGAACTATTTAATCAACAATTTCGGCTCATAACGGAAATGACAATAGCAAACTTTAAATAAATATATGTATATGAATGTACATATATTAGCTAAACAAAGTAATAAAATTAGTTTGCAAAAACGCACAATTCGCAATGAATGTCATAATATTATTTAAAATGAAATTAGACATATCACAAAGACTTAGAGATGAAAAATCAAGCGATTAAGACGCAAATAACGACCTTCTAAACTTGTGTACTTGTTTCTTATTAAAAAATTATTTTTTTTTATATTTTATTAAAAATAAATTAAAAAGTGTTACTAGCTCAGAAACACGAAATGAAAACAATTCTTAAATAATTTTATAAAAAAATATTCGTTCAATTCACAAGTTATGTTGCAGTGTCGTATGAGTTGTACGTCGTTTTCGAAGTGTTGCCAAAAGTTAAAATACATACATACTCGCATTCAAAGTCGGACAATATAATTTTAAAAATTTACTTTCAATGAACACTTGTGGACTATATCTATCAGCACTTTAAAAATTTACAGATTCTTTTTACGGACGAAAGTAAATTCAATTTATTTGGATCCGATGGCCAGCGTTATATGTGGCGCAAACCTACTGGAAGGTTTTGCCCTACAAATACTAAGAAAAATTTAAAGCACGGGTGCTTGTCAGTGATAGTGTGGGGTTGCATGGCTGCCTCCGGTGTCGGAAAACTTCATTTTATAGAAGGCATAATGAATAAAAATATGTATCTTGATATTTTGCAGGCAAATGTTAAACAAAGTGCTCATAAATTGGGGATTGCCAATAACTTTAAATTTTACCACGACAATGACCCGAAACACAGAACTGGTTGTTGTATAATTGTCTTAAAGTCCTCAAAACACATACGCAAAGAACAGACCTTAACGTAATCGAGCATTAATGGCATGAATTTGGACGGCCAATGCAAAATAGATTATGTATCAGTAAAGAACAGCTCAGAGCCGATTTACTGGAAGAATGGAACCAAATAAGTCCTGATGTGTGCAAAAAACTGGTGGAATTGATTCCAAAAAGAATCTAAGCTGTCGAGACTCAAAAAGGATACACAACCAAATACTATATATCTTATAAATAATTGAATTTAATGACCTGATAATTGAATTTAATGTTGAAAATTCTGCGTATGTGTTAGTTTAGGATGTTTTTATATGTGTTTGTTTTTAAAATATTTTTCTGTTGTTATTTTAAAGGTTTGACAACATAAACATATGTACGACTTTGCTCAAAATTGTGTTCACAATCAGATACACTGCTACATATTTCTATAAACGCAGTTACTTTCTCAATTTCTGTATGTTATATTTTTGCTAATGCATAAAGGAACATTTCAGGAAAAATTCAAATAAAGTTTGTTTAAAACTTGCACGAAAAATTGGGCATTCCAAATTGGCTCGCAGTTTTTTGAAGAAAAGGCAAAAATATGGGTTAAGAAAACTTACGAAGGGAAACAAAAACCTGACAAAACGGTAAATAAATATGACAACACAAGAGGCCACCTGTAATCAATTAAATATTCTACACAAATTAAGAATAAATTGCAACTGTCCGTTACTTCCAAACATATTGCACAAATGGAAGAAACCCAAATGTAAACCAATGTTATAATATCGTTTAAAATTTGCTCGCATGTATTTACATGAAATGGACAGATTAGTGGGAAAATGTAATATTCTCAGATGAGAAAAAATTCAATTTGGATCGTCTTGATTCGTATTCTTGCTATTGGCATTATTTGAGAGCCAATGAAGTTAGGATGTTCAAACGCAATTTTGGACAATGTAGAACTTGTGGGAATATATATCACGTAAAGTTTACGCACATAATGATCAAAATCAAACCATAATGACGGTTACCGAATTGAAACTTTAAATCCAGCAAACCAGAAATAAATTGACTTTAATCTATTGAACAAACTAATAGAATCAATACCGGATCGTATTTTTGAAATAATTCGTTATTAAAACTTATAAACAGACCCACCACTTAAGGTGCGTTTATAGAAAAAAGCAGCTTAAAATTATATTAAGTTTCAAAATTAATAAAAATTTTCTTATTCGAAGATTTACTTCTAGTTAAATATAAAAGAATTTGAAATTTATTTTTTAACTAGAAGTAAATCTTCGAATAAGAAAATTTTTATAAAAAGTTTTTACAATAGTACTCGCAAGAGGAAAAATTCTCAATTAGTTTCAAAATTAAAAAATATGGAAATAAATGTAAAAGTTATGTTTTTAGTTAAAATAATTTTAATAAAGTCAATAATAGTTTTGTTTCAAAGATTCTTGTTTTGACATTTGTACTTTACATTAGATTTTAAAAAGTTTTCTTCTTTAAATCGATGTGCGTTTATAGAAATATGTACCGATGTAGTTGAATATATATTATATATATATATATATATATACAATGTGCATGTGAATTGAACAACTACCCAGTACTCATCCAAAGAGTAATCCTGGAGCGCTCCTTTGCGAGTAATGGATTACTCCATAAAACTCCGAACCTCATAGGATTTTTAACACAGCATGTCCGCAGACACGAGTACTCCTTTTAAGCTCCTTATGGAGTACTCCCTTTGATCTTGAAAATGACGACAGAGGGAGTAATCGTTTTTGTCTACTAAAAGAGCATAAATACAAGTTTGGTTATTTTTTACAAAAACAAGAAAGCCTCGAAAAATAGCAACGGCGGAAATGAAATTTGCAATCCCGTTTTCTTGAATTTGAGTGGCATCACCGGAAGTGAATTGAGGGAATTGAGGAGATTTTTTAACAGCAACGAATCCCACTGAATATAGAAAGTTTTCCGTGCAAAAAATTGTCTGATTTTTATCTTTATCCCAGAAACTAGCTCTAAATATAAAAACAAAACGAAAATATTTTACAGTTATGTCAAAGAAAAACAAAAAGCCAAAACGAACTGATACATCCCTCATTGATCCATTTGGAGTATTAAGCGAGGCATAAACAACAAAACAAAAAAAAAGTTTTGATAGCTCGCATATTACTCCAAATGGATGAACAAGTCATTACTCCTTTATTGCTCGATTATGGATTAATCCATATATTTTTTACTGGGTATATTACTTCATAAAATGGTGTTAAATAAACTGTTTGTCCGTATTTCTGAATGAGACTTTCTACTATTGATAGAAGCTTTGACAAATGTTGGAGTGAATTACACCAATACCTCACATTGCGTCGGGGTTACGTTCCAAAAAACATGACGCAAATTGAGATTTTCTATAGCAAACCATAAAATAGTTTCCAGGGTTATGAAAATACTAAGAAGTCGGCTTTCTATCACAAAAAATTGGTTAAATTTTTGCTCAACAGCTTTTTTTTCAACGTAAAATAAATTTTCTTGAAGCTATAGTCTGTATTACTACCACTAGCATTATCGTTGGATAATGTTTTACTTCTTATGTCATCAAATGGTATTCTCTGCGCAACTTGATTTGCACTCCAAATAGAAAGCAAGGACTCCGTTTCGATCAGTAAAAAAAAATTAAAGACTCGAACCCAACGCAACCTCAAAAATTTGCACAGTGAAAATTAGTACCACTTAAGCAGCAACGCAACTTCGAAAAAACGCTAACCAAAACGACACAAAGCGAGGCGCTTGAAAATTCATTATGAAAATGGTGGATCCCTAAAAACCGCATTTCGGGATATTTTCGTTCATGAGACAGTTATGAAGAGTTTGTTCGATAAGAATTGTTGAGAAGACTTTGCATTCTGAACGTGTCACAGTTAACAAATATATTTTAAACTGTTATATATACATTTTGATAAAATTTGTTGAAATTTTCAAATAAATACTTTGTTCTGTTTTGAAAAACAAAGTTGCAAACTCTTTCAGTTAGAAAGTATCCTTAAATTTGAAACGTTTGACACGTTTTCAATTTATTTATAATGATGCCAGTTTCTCTTGACAACATCTTTAATTAATTTAAATTTTGAGTTGAACTGAATTTTAGTATTGAAATTAATGTTTGTTGTTGATTTGAAAATATAAAAATTTTATGATCAAAGCATAGATTTATGTATTGAGAAGTTTATGTCTTTATTCTATCTAACAATTTTTTGAATTTATTTATTTTCTTCATATAAATCCAGATTAAACCGCAAAATATTTGCAATTTTACACACCGCACACAGAACGTTTTGTTTAAAAGTAACATCTTGCTGAAATTGAATCAATTAACAACGACTTCTTTTCCTTATCACAAATACATCAAAAATTATACCGGCATATACATACATACATACTTGTACATATAATCATATATAATTATGTTTCTAGACTATGCGTCCATAAAACGTCACACAGCAATGATTAACGGAACAAGCCCTCATATTTCAAATACATGTGAACATACTAAATGCGACACTTACTCGCAGTTACTCACACAGATAATTTAGGAAATATTCTATTGAATTTCGTTAGAAGTATTTCACAGTGTCAGAAATACTACAATAAATATTTTTGTGGTTTTCCTAAATACAAATCGAATGACAATTGATTTTTTTTATGATGAATTATTCGATTCATATTACATGAAGTGAAATAAAGTTTGTGTATCTACTACCAAATTGTTGGCGATTTAGTTGATTTTGTCAGTCGGTTTGTAACATTCTGAAATATCGATTTTTTACAATATATATTACAGCAAAAACAATCTGAGGCCCTCGCAAATATATTAATTTACTAGGGATTAACTAAGACAATTCAGTATTTATTTACACAGAAATTTCTTTTTAAAATACTTGAGGCCTGTAGTTGTTTAGTGTTCACAACAACTTTACCCACTCTGAAACCGTTCTTTTAAAATTCTTATTAAAGTTTCTGTTAAATAATATTAGAATTCAATAATAAAACTCTTGGGCACATAAAATTCCATACAGCGGCATAAATCTTCTTATTGGTATAATTTTAGAAATAAAACACCCAATAGCTAGGAAGTGATCTCTCTTATCGCTTAATGTACACATTAGATGGAAAATATCAACTGAAACTGTTTTTATTGGTTTGTTATAAATAATTACTACGTCTATAATATATGCATATTAACTGCCTACTATACAGTTGCATTATCTGCTGCGTGTGCCCGTATCTAATCTCAACGACAACATGTCTATTTTAGTACAAGTTTCACTTACTACTACAGAAAATAATCAACATCATGATTGTCGTAATAATAATAATACTCTTTATTTATTTAAATATTCAAATAATTAAGTTTTACCAACTAAAGATGAGCTTAAGTAAAACGAGTAATGTATGGTTTGAGTACAAACATTTAAGTGAATGAACGATTAATGATAATAGTTGCCAGATAATAATGATATTAAAGTGAGGGATTTAAATAATATAAACTATGTGTAGCTAAACATCAGCGTCAAATCTAGCCAGTCATATTTTTAAATTATATTTCACTATTGCCATTTTTATTAAAAGATTTGTATGTATTGTCATTTCTCATTTAATAATTGTGTAATCAGAAAAATTTATTTTAAATGCTTGGAAACGCCAAATCAAGCATATGTACTGTCTACACAAAAAGCTTTGTTTTTAAGAAATATTAAGGTTAGTTCAATAGCTCTCTCCAATAGCAGTTGATACCATTGGGAACATCCAGATTGAATTTTTAATAATCGGAAAAATCATCTTAAAGAACTATACGAGGGCGGTTAGGAAACTTCTTAGCGTAGAACAGAGAGTGCGGTATAAACATAAAACACTTAAGTGTTTTGAAAACTTCCATCTGTGTTAAATTTTTTTCGATCTGGCAACTCCTTCATATAGAAACAAATGTTCAAAAAAGACGCACCCGCGATTTTTATACCCTACACCACAATAGTGGGAGGGTTTGTAACGCCCACATTTAAGTACACCGGAAAGTGATTCTGAGTCGATTTAACGATGTCGGTCTGTCCGTCCGTCTGGCTGGCTGTCCATGTAAAGCTTGTGCGCAGCCTACAGGTCGCAATTTTGAAGATATTTCAATAAAATTTGGTACGTCATATTTTGTCGGCCCAAGGATAGATGGGATTGAAAATGGTGGAAATCGGTCCATTATTTCACTTGTCCCCCATACAAATGTCCTTCTAAAATAGGAGTTTAACAATCATAAATGTTTGAATTATGAAAGTATCCAAACAAATTTCACCACAAATGAGTTATAAATGAAGATAAACCACATCTACGAATTTCGTGCAAATCGGTCCATAATTAGTCGTAGCTCCCATATAAGGCCCACTTCCGAAAATCACCTTAAAGAGCAGAACTCTTTTAAAAAATTTGGTATTCAAATAATATTGAACACAAATATGTTTCGTATATATACAAATAATATGGTAGAATTTTATAATGATCGGTCCAAAATTAGTCGTTGCTCGCATATAATGCCCACTTCCGAAAATCACTTTAACGACTATAAATATCTTCAAAATGTTGTTATCCGAAAAAAATTATTAAAAATAAGTTTCATATGTACAGAAATGATACAGTAAATATTTGTCTAGCAATATATACCTCTACATAAAGGGTATCCCAACTAGAACGCAATTTTTAAATTTTAAATAAAACACAGATATTTAAAAGAAAATCATGAAACTTTATTATATCGTAAAGTAGACCGAATGAGGTTATGTATGGAACAAGATATCGTTCATTTAAGGCTTGAGTTGTCATCGGCTTATTCGCGTAAATCATCGACTCCAAAAAATTCCAAAGAAAAAAAATCTAAAGGTGTTAAATCGCACGATCTAGGCGGCCAATTCTGGTCTGCAAAACGCGAAATAACACGACCGGGAAATGACTGATGCAGCAATTGAATTGTTTCTCTGGTTGTATGACATGTGGCGCCGTCTTGTTGAAATCACATGCCCTTCACATTCATTTCTTCAATTCTAGGCAAGAAAAAACTGATTATCATTTTACAATACCGAACACCATTGACACCATTGCGTTCTAGTTGGGACACCCTTTATAAATAAATCAAACTAACGGGTTTGATTGCTGCTATGTTAGATCAAGACGATCATATTGCGTTTTCATATTCAGCCACCAACGAAAATACTACGACGACGAAGATTCATTAAGAGATTAAATACTGAAATACGATTATTGAAACTTGAAATTAAATTACTCTCATTATCTGAATACTCTTAAGAAAACGCTAAAAAATATCTTTATAAATAGATTACACAGACTTTTCCAAGAAACATTCAGTCTTTACAAATCGAAGTGTGCATACAAAATAAACAGCGGCTAATATTAAGAAATACATAAAAATACGATTAAAAAACTTTGAACAAAAACATCAATTAGGTTCGAATTATTTAAAAAAAAAAAACGTGAATTTAAAGCAAGTGCATAAGAATAAGAAATAGATTTGTGAATAAAAATATAAAAAAAAACGTGAGATTACATACATAGTGATTTTAGTTTTAACGACAGCAAATATGACTACCTCAATTACAAGTCTCTTGCAAGCTTTACGCATTGTGCCCACTGTGGGACAAAAGCAGACAACTCAACAGCCTCCATTGAAAGTTCTAACCGCCCTAAAAGCCTCTTTACCTGAAATATGTCTGAACGCTGTGGCCCAGCACGATGACTATTGTGATTGTTGGGTCGTTATTTACGATCGTGTGTATGATGTAACCAATTTCATACAAGATCATCCCGGCGGCGCCGATGTTATCATGGATTATGCAGGTCGTGATGCCACTTTGGCGTTCCATGGCACCGGTCATTCTCGTGATGCCATTGAACAAATGCGTGATTATTTGATTGGAGAACTGCCCGAACATGAGAAAATATTCCGCTGTACACAAGGTCAAGTCATAAAGACTGGTATACCTGAATAGAGTTAAAAAAACAACAAAACAGAAAACCAAAATTTTAACAGCTTTATAATCTTAAGGAGCTGTCTTTACGGCTATAAACATATGCAAAGTTTAAAAATCAATTGCAAATTATTTTTGAAGCTTTAAAACATTTTTTATGTACATATGAGTTAAATATTCCTAATTCTTTAAGTGTTTGGTTTGTAAAGATGGCCTCTAGATTTTAGTATTTTGTAACTATTTGCATTTCTTGCCGTTTCCTATTATTTCCTTGACTATTTTTATTTCTATAACATATTTCTTGAATTGCATTATTTTATGTATTCTGTATTTTTCGCATTTTCTTACATATTTAAATTATTTACTTAGTTTTTTTAATCAGCATTTTCTAGTTTTAAATTATAATGATCTATTTTGTACTTATTATACGCACATGCAATAAATTAATTTTAGTCTTTAGTATTTATTTAATAGTTAGTTCTATATACATATCAGTTTTAATTGATTATTTTTATATTAAATTGAAATTTTTTACTTGTAAAAATAAAACTGTATTCATTGAATTATTTAATAAATACGAGTACATTTTTTATTTCTATTAAAGATAAACAATTTATTTTAATCAATTTACAATAAAAAAAAATTGCAACGATTATTTTCAGTGCCCTACACTAAGGCAACAAATCAATAAATCCGTGTATGATTTGACAAATATTGTGAAGAATATTGACTTTGTAATTATATACAGTAGCACAGTAAATTCTGCATACCATCTTGAAAAACGAGTTTTTGAGTTATCTATGAACAATCCAGCATTAAAGATGATTTAAAACAAATTCAATCTAACAGCAAACAATCAATTTTGACCACAACAAAATTTTATTATTAAAAAAAATTTAAATTAATCTTTCAAACACAGAAAAGTCTACATACGAGTACACACTTAAAATAAAAAAACTATTTGACCTAAATATAAAAAAAAAAAAAACAAAATTAATACTTTATGGGTGCTCTTGGAGGCTTTGTAGAACAGCATCTAATTTATTTTTCATAGAATTTACTTCTGGGGGCTAATTCTCGCATTCGCGAGTAAATTTTCATTCGAACGTTCCAATTTTTTAACATTTGGGATTCTCCCATTCGACAGCGAATAAAATGTATCGAAATTTCTAATGATGGCATTCGATAACGAATGATTATTCGAACGCAACCTTGCGAGTTTTTACTCGTAAGCAAAGAAGCGTTCGAAATAACGTTTTTTTTTTTAGCAAACAGAAGAAAAAAAGAAAATGTTAGTAAAAAATTTGTTACTTACTTTAAAAAATATCATAATATTAATAATTTTATTACTTTTAGGTCAAAAATTTCAAAAATAAATTTTAGCTTTGCTTGCTTTGTGAGCCTAAAATGTCTTTTGAGTCTAGAAAAACACATGTATACATTAATACATACATATGTAGGTATGTATGTATGTACTTATTTATACTTACTCATTGTTTGTTAATCTTAATGGGACGAAGGTGTTTCTTATGTCATTCATATTTTGTAAGAATCAAAAGACGAAGAATAAAAAAACATAACTGGGTCCATTTTTAATTTAAAAGAACTTCTTTAAAAAATTTTGCTTTTACTTGAGTTATTTTTTGCAGAACCATATGTTTTTTGTTTATATTTTCTTTTATTTTATTCAGTGTTGTAATACGTACTTATTTAAGTTTTTTACAACACTGAAGCAATGAATCGATTCGATTCGTATCGAGTACCATCATTAGAAAATTTTGCACTGTCGAAATAAATTTCGATTCGAAAACAATTTCGATCACGACTGCCAGAATTAGCCCCTGGCTTTTTTTAAACATACTATTATATTAATTTGTCAACGCTCGATTGTTAAAATAGTAAACCATTGCAATAACAACCAACAGAATCATTAAATTTGCCATTGATACTAAATCGTCAACTTGAATTTTAACTCATTATCATCCCATTATCATAAACAATATTGAAAAGATAAAATAAAAAACGGAATAATATGTAAATTTGCTGGAACAAAAAGTGCGCCAAAAGTGTCAATTTGTTTAATGAAACTAATAGGACAATTGAGACGAAGATTACCAGCAAATATGTATAAACTTTGTAAAATTTCCTTTTTATTCATTGATAATTCACTAAAAATATTAAAACCAATTAGCGAAACCTTTCAATTTATAAATGGAGAAACGTTTTAGCAATGCGAAGGTTTTTTAGTATAGGGTGTTTTTTTTTTAATGTATAGAACTTTAAGTTGGCAAAACATTTTTAACTGGCGGCCATTTTGTCAGCTGTCAAGTGATTTACATTTAGTTTGGTTTGGCATTTCAACATAAATCGAATATTGACGCCTGAACAACGGTTCCAAATTGTGCCAGTTTATTTTGAAAATCATGGTTCTGTGTTTTTTTTTAGATGTATAGAACTTCGAAATAGTATAAAACAAAGATAATTTTTTGAAATTGACTTGAAATTCGCCGCAGAGTAGCGACTTTAAACATAAATCACTTGACAGCTGACAAAATGGACGCCAGTTAAAAAAGTGTTGTCAACTTAATGTTCTATATATTTAAAAGAAAAACTCTATACTATTAAAATTGTTAAAATAAATCAAATAATACGAATCAAAATTAAAATGCTAAATACAAAATAAAATAATCCATGTCTCTCATAAAGTTGGCGCTATTTATGCAAATTCTAGTTCCGATTCTTCTGAGGATAAAACAATTAGTTAAACTATTTTAAAATTATAGATGTTTGAAACGTACTTTACTAACTTCTAAAATCAAACTAATCAATGCAAAATTTTAAGCTTAAGGGATGACGGGATTACATGTAAGAAACCGATTGAAAATTGTTAAATTGTCATTAATAGTTAAACTATTACATGTTTCATACTTGAAGTACATTTTAATTTTATTACTTTATGTATGATACTTTTACTTTTAATTCAAAAAATCAGTAAATTCTAATTGAAATTGTGTTGGCTTTTTTAGCTAAGTATTTTTGCTATTTATACCAATAACCGCAATATTGGCAGAGATCTTATATTGAGACGTCTGTGGAAAAATTATAATTAAATGGTCATTGATATTTCTTTTATTTCGGCTCGAGTTCATTAAATTTAATTATCCATTAAATTATTTTTACTGTAGGTAGGAATTGTTACATGGAAATTATTATTAAAATTTATTGATAATTTTTCTTCGAATCCTAAGCCAAGAAAAATTATCAATAAATACCTACCATACATTGTATATAATAAGATTTGTGCATTTATGTGGTTCAGACGATCTGATATAGTTTAGTTTTAAATTTACTTTGATTGTGATTTCATGAATTTAAATGTTACGGAGAAAAAATATGTCCCAACAAAGGTTTATCATATAATTTGGTCCATAACTTTATCGTATATTATTTATTTTCAAACATTGCAATTATAGCTAACTACTCCTGGCAAATTTTTTCTAGAGCTCCTTCTTTAGGTTATGATGTGTTGTAATTGTTTTTAATTGACAAACAAGTGGATGCTTAGTTCTAAAATTCGTTATTATTGTAGCAGCAAAGGTTGTTTAGTTGAGTGATCACGGGACATTTCGGTGTGTAGAACCGGCTATCGTGGGAACAGTATAAATATTTATATAAATAAAATCTATATAATTCATAATACAGGACGGTGTATTGTTCAGAACAATAAATATAACTATTTAATAAAATCAAAGATATTCAAAGCTGTAAAGTCTTTATTTTTAAGCGACTCAATAGCCGATTAAATCAAGTTAGTACTCTTTGCATCTCTACTCTATGCATTGCATAACTGAAAATACATAGTAGAAAAATCAATTTTATGGTAACTAAAAAAATAATTTTTACATTTTTAGATTGTTTTTATTTTTTTTCTTTAGGGTTTTATGTTTTAAATTATTACCCAACAAATTAAAAAAAAATATTTTTTTTTAAATTTATTTTTTAAATTTTCTGTAAAATATTCATCCATTACCTTAAAATTGATTTTTCTACTAATTTTAATTTTGATAACTCATAAGTAGGCCCCTACAAAGCGTAGCGCACTTTCCAAACGCTCATTTCATAGGCTGAACAATTATCTATCATATGCTGTTTATGCTGTTCAATTATCTTATTCGGTTCAAAAGATATGATGTTTGCAACGAAAAAACTCAAATGACGCCAGTGTGCGCGATATAATTTCTGCAACCATGTCTTTTTAACCTTTTATACCTCTAGAACCCAAACGGGCGCGTACAGCAGATAAAACCTTTTGAATTATGTAAAGAAATAATCAAAAAACAGGTTTTGCAAATATGGCAAATATACAAAAATTTACACTTTTTTTATTTTCCGTCAAAGTTGAAAAATAGTGAAAAAACGGATAGTTTTTAAATAGTGATTCACCAGGAGAAACACAAAGCAAACAGGTAATTTTTTTTATCATTATACATTTAATAAATACATCAATCAATACAAAGAAAAATTATGGCGATTCGTTACCTATTTTTCGTGATATTACACCTGAAATCGCAACAAATTGACTAAAAATTGTGTGTTTTTTTGAAAACCGAAAGTCGGTCAACTTTAAAGGGTTATATCTTCTAAACTAAAAATGTGATATTATAAGGAGTGACATATTTGAAATCGTTGAAAAGTTTCCTATAATATGGGTTTATTCAAAACTTCGTCGGCGCTCACGAAAATTTTGATTTTTGCAACCTCGTTTGCTCTACGAGCGCCACTGTGCGTTGGTCAAAAAATGCCCAAGATATGAAGATTTTTAGTTTTGGGTTTATGGGCGAGGCCACGCTTCTTTGTCCACTCACAACTTTATATAGTCAAGAATTTAATATTTCGTAAGAATATCCTATTGTGAAAATTTAATGACGATTGGTCCAGTAGTTAAGACTTTATTACAATTTTTAATTTTCCTAAAAAGGGGCGTGGGCACATCCACTTTCTCCTAATTATGCCAATACCATATGTACCAAATATCACCAACGTACATCAAAAAATTTTCAAAATATGGCAATTTAAATTTTTGGGTTATATGGGCGGTGCCACTCCCGTTTATCCAATCAAAACTTTTTTCTTATTATTATTTCACAATTTCTCTCTTAAATTAGTTTTGAATAAAAAGTTCTTATTAATCATTCTCTCAATCTAAATTTTACTCGTTGTAAAAGACTGTTTATAAATTTAGAACAAATAGCAAACATTAAGTGTAACTATAGTAATGCAACACAGACTATGTATGTGAAATTTCCTATAAAGCAGAACTACCAATTAATGACACCCAGGATTGCATTGTGAATTTAGAATGCACTTGATGCCTGATGACAATGTTTTTTGGACTGTAATAAAAAACCATTTTTGCAGTTCCTCTGATTTCTTCAATTTTTAATTGCCTATACATACAAAAATCATAACAACTGCCCCATTTAATCATAATATTTAATACATTTTGAGTATACTTATTTAAAACCAACCACAATTTATGTTTTTATACATACATAATAAATTCCACATACATACATACATAAATTTAAAAGAAATTTAAATATTTAATTTTTGAAAAATAGCAATTATTTTAAAGCAGTGTGCGATAATTAAACGCTTAATAAAAAATTAGCATAAATAATACGTGTGTGCTTTTTAATTACTTCTCATAAATTTTGCGCTTTTCTTTTTATGCGTTTTTTGACATAACTTTTATTTGCTAAATTTTTTTTATTTAATTTTGTCAAAAAGAGAAAAAAAAAACATCCGTTAAAATGTTTACCTACTATCTCCGATGTCAAAATACACATATTTTATATTATTTTTAATTTTTTATACTAAAAAAAATTGTATTGTGACAGTGAAAGACCAACAGGAGACAGATCGGTGAGTATACTGAAATCTATCACATACATACATATGTATACATTTAATCAAATGTAAATTTGCATATACATACATATGTATATTCTTATATATTACAGATTTAATTGAATTTCATTTAATTGTAATTGTTCAATTGTATTGTACCGAAAATTCAGGTGAAAAATAACTAATGTTAAATTGAAAAAAATTTAAATATGTATGTATTTGAATTTTGAAATTTTCATTTATAATTCATTTGTAATTTCTATTCATTTGAGCTTTATTTTGGCTGAATTTCATCTCAATAACGATATTTACAAGAATTTTATGAATTTTATTCCAGTTATAATCAAGTATTTATAAATTGTCTCTTTCTTTCAGAACTGCTCTTTGTTTATACTTTTACAGCGTGTAACATAAAGCGATGGACTTTAACACACAATAAATGAGGTACCAAAAAGCCCTAGGATTAGGGTAGCCAGACGGTCTGGATTCGGCTGGATTGTCCAGCTTTTTTTATGCTTGTCCAGTGTCCAGCTAAAATAAAATTTGTCCAGCTGAATAGAAATTTTTGAAAAAAAAACAAACAAAATCTTTTTAAGTTATACAGGCATGTGATGTAAATCGAAATCGAAAACGAATCAGTTTTGGAAATATATTTTAATGCATTTATAATCTAATTTTTAAAATTTTTGTTTTAAGATTCTCTTTAGTAGCCCAATATCTTTATATTTTATGTGATAAAAGTTTTTCAATACAGAAATATTACGAAAAAACTGACTTCTAAAACTCATTCGTTTTCGTTTTCGATTTCCATCACATGCCTGATAAATATCCTTATATCGGTAATATTAAAACCCTCGCATACGCTGTTCAATATTTTGATCCCGCATATGGAATCCGAAAACGAGTTTTAGACTTTTATAACGATTCCTATGAAACTTCGAACGATATTTTTTTAAATATAATGAGAATAACTAATGATTGTGATTTAGAAATAGCACAAATAACATCATATAGTGCTGTTAATACTGCTGTAAACTATGGTATTCACATTTCTTTTTACCACAAATTGAAAGAGACGTCAGATCAAATTATTAAAGCAAATTGTAATTGTCATATTCTTAATAATTGTGTTAAAAGCATTATTATAAAAATATTCAATGAGTTTAGTTCATCGGCAATGACAACTGAGAAATTAAAAGAATGTTTTGTGCTTGCTGGTACAGAAACTAAATGGGCAATTTCACGTCAACTTTTAAAATCGATGTCTTCTGATTTGGATGAAATTTTCACCAAGGTTAGTACTATTGGATGGTATGCCAGACCCAAATTTTCAGCTCTATCATTCAAGAACTGCCGGAGTTAGAGGGGGTCAAAGTTGGACATTTTGGTCATACAGGGTTTTTTTTAAATGAGTGTAACTTTTCAGGCGAAAAAAGGGCCCAAATTTAAAAAAAAAATATTAAAAAAAATTTTAAAAAATTTTTTTAAAAATTAAAAAAAATATTTTTGGAATGATTGATGTAATACCTAAAGTCCTTTGGACAATTTTTGCTAGGACCAATAGGTGAAACCTGACAACTTTTTTCCATGAACACATGTTTGGAAAACGTCCAGTTTTTTTTGCCACATCCAGCCTTTTTAATCCAAATGTCCAGCTTCGTGTGAATCTGGATCTGACAACCCTACCTAGGATACTGATTTTGGTTTTTTGAAATGCCAAAATTGTCACCTCTGTACCTAAGTATAAGCTGTAGTTATTCTCGGAAGTGGAGCTTGTATGGAAGCTTTGGCCAATTATGGAACAACTTGCACAAAAATCAATAGTATAATTTTTACATACTTACAACTGATCTGTGTAAAATTTCGGTTGGATAATACGATTTATGTATGTGTATATGTGAATTATTTGTGTTGAATTTAAATTTAATAGGGATAAGAGATTTCTGCGCACTTAAGGGATTTTTGGAACTGGACTTTATATGGGAGCTACAATTAATTATAAACCGATCATCATCAAATTGTACGAAATGGTTTGTATATACATATATAATGCATATTTGTTTTCAATATTATGCTAAGCGCATAAGCTCAGCATGGACAGTCAGCCGGACGGACGGACAGACATCGTTAAATCGACCAGGAAGTGATTCTGAGTCGATCGTTATACTTTAAGGTGGGTGTTGGACCAATATTTATGGGCGTTACAAACATCAACACAAATCTAATAAAACCTTCCTCACTATGGTGGTGTACTCGTAGGGTGTAAATATGTACATTCTTCTTTCCTCATAATTCCTTTGATTAATTGAGGAGGACTGAGGTGCCAACAAGCAAACCCATATCATGACGTTCCTTTCACCTTGCTTAATTTTTTCCTTTAGATGGAGACTTTAAAATGGCTCGTTTTAATGTCTATTGACAAACGGTTAGGCCTATTGCTATTGAAGGATTTTTCGGTATTAAACTCTAGCCATTTTTCAGTTGCGTTATTCTGAGACGTGTGCCCACATTTGTTAATAGCTTTCTGCGGCCTCTGATTTGTAGTTTCGATACAGTAGAACGGGGGTTTGTTTTTTGATTTCTATGACTATTGACTCATATAATTTTAGCTGATTAGTTATTACTCGCATAGTTAGAAGAGCTACTTTTTATCATTGCCAGAATATTGGCTTTGGAAAATTTATTCGTTATTTATTATAATTTGATTTATGTTGGATAATTTCCAAAAAGTGTTTTCCAAATGCAATTAAATTAATATCAAACTAAAGTTTTTTTTTATAAATCATAAACGAAGTAACCACAAATCAAATGGTAAACTTTGATATTTTTGTGCAAATATTTCCAAAGACACACTTGTGCAAAAAGTTTTTTTTGCCGAAAATTATAATTTTCTTTATAGTATTGTAAATTACTTACATTTTTAAATTTGTTATGAGTTTCATTTCTATGCAATAAAAAGTGCACAAGGCACAAACATGTACTCATTTGTGCTCCCCGCTGTAGGTGTTACTTTTGGAATATTTTCTATTCCTCCTTAATATAGCGTACAACTATTGCAATCGAATACATAATAAATTAAATTTTACTTCGATTGAAAACCATCAATCTACATAATGACTGTGTAAATCATTATCGCTGTTTAGAAATATGCAAGTGCATATTATATTAATTCTAGAAATAACTAGTATTTAGTATTTCAATATGTAGTTTCTATTCACTTTAGCCAGCAATGTGTAACATGTTGTAAAAATTGCAACACAAAGTTTCTATGCTCAACTTGATAGTTATGCCATGAATTTGTTCTCTCATTAAATAAATTCTTGTCTTTACAACAAACGTAATTTTCTCACAAAAATACCTACATTTAAAAAAAATTACAGAGAAAATTTTAAACAACGACACGTTTTCCCCACATAGAAGAACATAACAAATTTATGTCCGTAATTCTTTTTTGTTTTTATTTTGCTCATAAACAAAAGAAAAAAACTAAAAGGCTTTTTTGTTTACATTTTTTATAGTTTGCTTTTTCTAACATTTTCTGTTTCTTTCTATCAATTCTATATCAATTCAATGAACACAAAATGTAGTGTGACAAGGGCTTAAGTGTAATTAGTGTAGGTTCGCTTCCTGCTAGCGAGTGTACGGTTTGTTTGCTTTACATCAGGAGTGCCCAAGCCCTATACTCTTGGTGCTCTTTTGTATTTGTAAAAACTCTTAGCTATAGGCTGTGTGTTTTGTATACTCAATACAGCACTCAGCACTAGCAATACGAAATACACAAACAACTTTGCCTTATTTGTTTTTTTGACGTACTTCACTCTATAGCAGGGAAAGGCAAAACATGGGCGCCGCGTTTTTCATTTACTCTTCTCTTACGTACGTGTGCACACGCATTGTAGAGAAATAAACAAAGTTTAATGAGTCTAGCCATGGTGAAATTAAATACCAGGTGACCGCATTGCTACAACAATTACAACAAGGCAAGAACAACAGGCATTTTTCTATATGAAAAACTTTCGTCACTGTCAAAAAGTTTTTTTTTTTATATAACTTTTTGGCATTTTCAAATTCACCTTGAATAATCAGCTGGCGCTACGCTATCACCTAGTATATAAATTCACCTTGAGTCTAGCTGTGCAATTTAAAAATCAGCGTTGCCAGAAAAAAAAATTTTTTTCCCAACTTTTTTAAAAATGTGTGATGAATATGAAATGAATTTTTTATTTTCTTTAAATTATTATGACAAACCAGAATGCTTGGTTTGCCAACGTGCGTTATCACGCACTAAAAAACTAAAATTTGTTTCCATATGCCTAGATGAATGCACTGATCTGAACGATATATCTCAGCTAATTATTTGTGTTAGAACTGTCAATGAAAATTTTGACGTCCACGAAGAAATGTTTTCCCTATATGGCTTACACAACAATGTAAAAGGAAAACTTATTTATGATATTGTAAATGAAGAAGTTCTTTCTTTTACTGATAAGAGTAAGCTTTCCTCTGTATGCACTGATGGTGCCAATGTAATGTTGGGTAAAAAAGAAGGTTTTGCTGGACATTTGAAAATTTAATGCGCATAAAATGTTGCCCATATGAAATAAATGTTGAAGATGTAATGCAATTTCCTGACTGATTTTCTAATTTTTCGCAAATAATAAAATAGAGATTTTTGGAGATTTAAAATTTTTAATTGGGGATAAGTGACGAAAGTTTTCTGGCAACACCGATTTGTGTTGAGAGCGAAGAGAGTATATTACTAATACAATTGCAAAATGTAATAGTATAGGCTGCCTTTCCCTGCTCTATAGTATAGAGTCTATACACGCAAGCGCAAAGCAACAACACTTTCGTATACTCTACTGGTAAACATTGGTGATTGCGATCTTCAATGTAGATTTTGTTTTTGTTTAACGTTTAAAAATGTGTATTGTTTCTTTGCATGGATTGGCTTTTACAGCAAAAAATACTGAATAAAAGTTAGTTTTTATTTAAATGTATTGGTGTTTGCTCTTACATAAGCAACTTTTGGGCACTCCTGCTTTACATCGTACTTTGTTGTAAAATGTTTCACACATGTTTTAACAACATTGTATTACATTGCCTTAGAGTAGCCTTAATATTCTATTTCGAAATAAACCTGATAAAGACAAGGAATATGCAAAGTTTCTTATTTTCTATTTGCAAAAGACGCAGTAAAATTGTCCAAGAATTTCTTGCAGAAGCTTTGACAACGTTTAAGAAAAATTAAAAAATATATATAACAATGAATGATGATGACTGTTTACTTTTTACGAGTATTTATTTTTATCAGGCATGAGTTATAGAGTCAAAGTATTATTGGCAATTTATGTGCATATGTTCATTTATTAATATTTAAAATATAAAGCTACATATTAAAAGTCCATAAAAATAATTACGCGAACGAGTATAATTATTTCTGTAATAATTCAAGGCTGTATAGAAAGAATAATGAAATTATATGCAAGTGTATTAATAAATACAAATATGTATGATTAAAATATCAATAATTTTTAGATTATTTCAAACGCTAAAAATTTGAACTCAGCCTTTTAAGAGTGATTGATAATATTTTTTATTATTTTATATATTTTTTTTAAGAAACTTTAAAAATGCTTTACAGCTTTTAAGTTTAAATGAAAATTTTGTGAGGTAGTATTTGTGTTGTCCCATAAAATCGCTCTTAATTCAACTGTAAAGTTAACAGCATTGTTTTTAGTAGCAAAAAGCTTTTCAAGTGGGCATGTGCCAAAAAAAAGTTACTATTTACATCTGATTGCAGCAGACAGCTGTTGCTTTGCTTTAGAGAAAAACAAACGAGTATAAAGGAAAATTCTTAAAAAAAAGAATCATTGATGCGTAAACAAATTTAACCGTAAAAGGAAGGTGAAATTCATCTATTTAAGATTTGTATGGTTTTTAATGCTTAACAGCATATAAAGATATACATACAGTGGGATTAAGGAAGGTACAGGGTGGGCCAACTTGGACTGACTGATTTGAGGGTGGGCCAACTTGGACTGACTGATTTGAAATGCTTATAACTTTTGCATTTTTAATTTTTTTTTTTGCAGATAATACAGAATTTTATAAAATTTCATAATGTCATCATACTCAGTGGAAGAACGTGTAAAAATTATTGAATTTTATTATGCATTAAAAACACAAAAGTTATAAGCAGTTCAAATCATTCAGTCAAACTTGGCCCACCCTGTACTTTTGGATGCGCTCATGCGGCCTATGTAACTGACATTCTTACCAATACTTTTTGTAGCACTTTTGGGGTCTTGATGTCCTTATTATGTAGCAAGCGTTCAATCTGCCAAACCTTCATTAGAATGCAGTGTTGATCGAATCCTTCGTTATTATTGTAAGCTACATTACGCCGTTTTTTATATCATTTACCGGGGATTTACCATAATTTAATTTTTCAGCAATTTGACAGCATGAATAATTATTTTGCCACAAATTTTTCATATATATGCGTTTTTCTCATTTTTAAAGATCTTTTCATTTTTTTATTTAAAAATCAAGTTAATCATTTGACAGGCCAAACAATAATGTGCAAATAGAGCAGTAAGATTTGGACAACGAGATCGCAACAAAAAAAAAAAAACCAACGGGTCAAATACCGTTGCATTTTAACAGAGCAACATCGTGATAGTTTTTCTTTTTTGTACTGTGCAAAAGTGTCCAAATAGTAAAGTTTTTTTTTTAATTTTTTTTTTTATTTTTTTTGAAGCAATTTATCTGAGTTTTTGTGCTTTATAATTTAGGTCCAGGTTAATAAAAAAAAACATATGTATATATGATAACATATCCATATGTATTTGTATAATTTGCATTACCTTACTTTCTTAATGCAAAACAACCGGACAGTTTTACTTCCCACTGTATGTATTAAACTTTAGCTAACGAACAAGAAAAACGTCAGCCCACAACGACTGCTTGATAAGCGCATCTCTAAAGCCAATCTAAAAAGTCATTCAACGCGAAATTCATGAAAAATTAAACGTGACGTTATCTAAGTCCCAATTTAAACGAGCAATTCTTATTGAAAAGATTAAAACAATTTTTTTCTTTAAATTTCTTCGGTGTTCACACAGCACAATTCTTATTGCTTAAATCGCTCGTACTTTTATAGAGAGATAAGTAAGCAACATAAATTGTTAGTACAATCAAGTTTGTAGTCGTCTTATCTTCCCCACACCTCGATGTCTAAAAGTTAATCAGATTAGCTTAAAGAATTGCTTCGTGTAAATAGGGACTAAGCTAACGATTACGCGCCGTTTGTTAGAAGGTAGGCTTCATGGAAAATCAAGTCTTGCGCCTAACTAAAGTTCAACGAAAACGTCGTGTACAATTTGTCAGGTCTCATTGAAATTGTCCAACATGACTACGCTTATGTACATATGTATGTATGTCAATTCTTTTCACATCATATTCTGACAAAATTGTGGGTCTATTTTGAGTTTTAAGACTGTAACCGCCGGTCTTGATATGCCTTTAATTTGTTCACTCTGCGAACAATTTCTTGTCCGCACATGATTTTGTATGGTCAAATGTTTTGTTTTTGTTCGAACAACGGTATCAAAACATTTATTCGCAAAACTATGCCTGCCAAGAAATGCAATTTTCACACGAAAATACCTATTTAAAAAAAAAAATTACAAAAAAAAAATACACTCAAACCTTGTTTTATGCGATTTTTTTTATGCGAATTCAAATTTGTGCGATTTTGAATTTTTTTTTCATGCTTATAATGAAATGATTTATAGCAACGAAGTTGAACTGAGACAGAGTAAAAACAAAAAGATACACACAAAACACACACACAATACACACATTAATTATGCTTGGTTTTCACTATGTCATTTTTGTTGTCAAATTGTCCAAATTGTTATGACATTACCAACACTCTGTCGTCAACCTTAGTGTGAATATCATTCTAGTTTTCAACTTAGGGGAAATCCCTTTTAATCAACATAGATGTGTTTGTTTGCTCTAGCCCTGCAAATAACGCGACTAGTCCATACATGCATGTAAAGACTAGTCCAAAGAGGAGTAGGAGTACTCCAAAACTACTCCAAATATATGAAAAAAAGGTGGTCCATTTAACATTGCGATGTCCTAGGACTGGACCATATAACCCATCGGAGTAGTCCCAAAACTACTCCATGGAGTACTCACGAGGGTTAGTTTTAAACAACAACAACAACTCAATATGCAATCGTGTTAACACGAAACCATGTCGTTTAACTACAAACTCTTGTTTAACTATGACATGATCCATGACTGCATTACATTGGACCATGTTGTGAGTAGTCCATATCATCTAAAATGGATCACGTAGTCCAATATTATTTGCAGGGGTAGTCCAATATTATTTGCAGGGAGTGATGAAAGCGATATAGAGAAAATTCAGAAACTCGGCACACGCCATATTAGTGATTCTGATTATGAGATAAATATAATTTATTTCTTCAAAGTAAATATTTTTTTATTTGTTAAGTACGTAGTGAATTGATGTTTATTTGTTTTTTTAAAAAATGAATTACTTTTTTGTTGACTTTTTTTATGCGATTTTGTTTGAGTTTTAATGCTTTACATTGAATTTATGCGTTTTTTCAAAATTCAGGGACGAATCATTAATTTTAGTATGGAGCTAGTGTATCGTTTTATGCGAATTTGTTTTATGCGATTTTCTCTGGAACGAATCAATCGCATAAAACGAGGTTTGAGTGTATGAATATTAACATCAACACGTTTACCCCGCACAGAAGAACATTAATGATTTTGTATGTATAATTCTGCTGACGTTTTGTTTATGATGATGTGGGCTAATCAATTCGATTGGCTCTGAATAGACTCTATATTTAAGATAAAACAACAAAAACTAGTTCTGTGGTGTTAAATCGCATAATCGAGACGTCCAACTAACAGCTAAATTTCGGTTTACCTAAAATTTATTGTATTCGTGGCTGTGTAATAACCATCTGTCACCTAAAATTTAGTTAGTAATCTAAACCGATAACGTGATCCATTCTCCTTAACTACATACATTTCCAGCCGAAATATCGAATTGTTCAAAAAATTTAAAAATCTCGCTTTCAAATTATGCGACACTTGAGCATAAAACGTGTGTATGTTGATTTTCAGAAGCTCTAATGCGAATATTTTACCAACCATATACTTATTATCTCTCTCAGAATAAACATGTTGACCGAAAATGTAGCGAAGTGTACAAAGTGTAACTTTCACACAACCAACATGTTCGTGGTTCATTTCGAGTAAATTTTTAACGATTGTAACAACTGTCAAAGCATATGCTGTCCCACGACAGTCTCTTCACGTTTGACCACAAATTCTCAATCGCATTGAAGAGCGGACATATTGCTGGCAATTGCATAAAAAGGATATTCTCCTCTCTATTTTAGTTTCCTCATTATTCCTTTGATTATTTGCAATTTAAATAAAAACTAGAAATTTTAAATTATATTTGAATTATTTAACACTTAACATTATTTTCATTAAAATTTTAATTGTTATAATTGAATAATAAATTAAACAAATTTTCATAGAATTGTATACAATGTATTTAAATATGTATTATATAAATCGAATTTTGTAAATTTTGCCAATATGGCGCTGAGGCGTAAATTGTAATATTGTTTTATATTTTTTTATGCATAATAAAATAATGCAATATCATATATTCAAAAAAAAAAATAATATTTCTTATGTTTTAAATATGTTATATAGACGTTTTATCAATCTTGTTGACAATTTTTCTAAAAAATAATTTTGTAAGGTCTACAGTCCTTTTACGGTATAATTTACTGTTGCTTTTCCTTTCAACTTTCATTAATCACACATACAATGTAAAAACTTTAGGACAAACAACAAAGCTTGAGAACGAAACAATATGTAATTGGACAACTTTACATTGATGGAAAACGAAAGTAGGTATTGTATCGCAACACATAAGTGATAAGCGTACACCGAGTTAGTACTATGGACGTAGTTATTATTCTACCTCAGAGGCAATAACAACATATAAAGCGAAGAAAAAAAATCAAAATAATAAATACATACACAAAAACACCACACACACACACAGCTTAACAACAATATTAATATAATACAAATATTTACCTGTTTAATAAATTATTAACCGATAATAATAATAATTATAATAACAAAAAGCAAACAATAATAAATTATTTAGTTAAACAATCATTTTGCCCAAATTTGTTGACTTATTTAGTTAGAGTGATTTTGGGTGTATGTTTGTTGGCAAAGACTTTGAAATGATAATGAAATGTTAACATATTGTCAGGATTGTTAACAACATTCAAAGCGGAAAATAATAAATTATTAAACAAAAACTTAAAAAAACTATAAAAGGGGTAAGTTTTTTTATGAATATATAAAAAATTTATTTTTAAACTTTAAAATTTGTTTAAAATTTTTAGAATATTGTTTATCTATTTATCTAGTTCCCATACAACAACAATTTTAGTTCCAGAAGCATAAACATTTGATTTGAGCTTTCTTTCCTTTTTCTTCACTTCTTTATACCTTACGAGTATATTTGAATGAGTGTTCTGTTTGTTTGTTTCTGTGTGTAAGTAGCAATTTTGTTTTCTAAATTATTTATTAATACCTGTAGGCTGTTTTAGCCTAAAAATTACTTGGAAATTTGTTTTATATGTAGTAGCGCACATTTAACCATTTGAACTGACACATAAATAAATATGTATGTATGTATGTATGTATGTATGTATTTATGTCAATATTTGTGAAATAAACAAAGGAGTAAATTAATTTCGGTTGAAATGCTTATTTCGCAAATACCTAAAGACACATGTGCGAGCTTTGCTACAATTTGGTTGAATTGGGAATTAATGCTCAAATGAACACATATGTTCAATAAATATATTATAAGATGTCCTCATGCAGAAAGTGTGAGAGAGCGGAAAATATGTTGTCCATACTTTAAAATTTGCTGAACATAATTTATTCACAAATTTAACTAATTGTATTTGAAGTGAAACCTGAAGTTAATTAAAAAGTATTAAAATATTTTATATAATACAAAGGATAATCATTTAACAATATTTCAGAAATAATAATAAGAAATAATGAAAGAAATTTTCTGTAATAAAAATTCGTTGATGGAATGCCTTAACTTTTGCACAATATATCGTCGATCTGTTAACTTTTAATTTGTATAAATATATGAAGTCATACTTGATTTTGTTCCAAATATCAATTATGCTACTGCAAAATGCTTGCCAAACCATTGTTTCTTTATTAAATTTATTCATTCCGTTCATAAAACATTGAAACATTAGTCTTAAAACCAATAAGTATGTATTTCCGGTCCTAATAAAATTCTAAAGGTACGGCCACACTTGGCAAATATTTGCCGAACCCCTAAATAAATTATGTTTGAACTTGTTTATTTATTTAAAAAAACTTCGTTTATTTAGGTCAAGACACAACAAATAATTAGTTTTATTTCTTTTGATGCTTTTTGGTCTTGCAAAACTCTTGTTAGAGTAAACAACGTCAAGTAAATTAGTGTTTAAACAAGTGGTTACGCTTATATGAGTAAATATTTGTCATGTGTGACCATACCTTAAGACGTCTGTTGATGGCACGTAAGGGGATGAAATTCTTCAGATCTTATTTTTGGTCTGCCAAAAAAAAGTTTGCTACTAAATATGGCTAGAATCGGTTAAATGCGAACAGAGTTATGGATCAAAATTTGAGACAACTTGGATAATATTAAACATGTTTTGCTATGTATGGCTGTCCATGTAAAGCTTGTGCGCAGAGTACATGTCGCAATTTTGAAGATATTTCGATAAAATTTGGTTTTTTCGGCCCACGGACGAATGGGAGAGAAACTGGTGGAAATCGGTCCATTATTTCACCTGGCCCCCATACAAATGTCCTCCCGAAATTGGGGTTTACCGAACATAAATGTTTGAATTATGCAAGTATCCAAACAAATTTCACCAAAAAGGAGTAGTAAATGGACTTATATCACATCTAAAAACCTAAAATTAGTCGTAGCTCTCATATAAGGCCCACTTCCGAAAATCAATTTAACGGTCATAAATTTCTTAAAAATGTTGGTAATCAAATAAAATTCGACACAAATAAGTTTTTTATATACAGAAATAATGACACAATTTTATAATGGTTGGCCCATAATTAGTCAAAACTTCCATATAAGACCCTTCCCGTAATCAACTTTAACCTCCATAAATCTTTTAAAAGTATTTATATCGCGATAAAGTTTAACATACACAATATTTATATTCACAGAAATCATGACACTAAATTTTGGTCCAAAATAGATGATGGGAGATATCGCCCATTTCTGAAAAACTGTTTTATACATATACTAGGTGTAGGGTATTATATGGTCGGGAAATATACATACATATGTATGTATATTTTGAGAGTATGCTTTTAACACGACAAAAAATATTTCCTAAATGTTCTTTAAAATGTCGATACCGGCATTGTTAGAATTTCTCTGTTGAACCTGCGCCCTCTTTTTACAATACTTATTCTGCAATCTTTTCATTTATGACATGCTTAATGTATGGTTGACGTTCTCTAGGATTTTGGCTAATCGACTCAATAACGGCATATTTTAAGACATTCGCGATTTTCTGTGTACCATTGTTACATTTTTACATATGTAGGCTGTTTTTGATGAGTCTAGTTTTCTCTTCTGCGCTGATTTTCTTTGGATTGCCATTTTCTTAACTAAAGAGTACGTAATTATTTGGTCTTCTTTGTCCAATATTTATTTCTATGATCATTTGGTAATCGAATCCTCTGCCGTTGAAGCAAGAAAAGAGTTTGGTGAGGTTATACTTTTGTATTGATTTAAAAATGATTGCGTCGGTACTTTTTACTACGGAGAGAACTATGGTTCTTCTCTGATAATCGAATTCTAAAGGCTAGATAGCTATTTCGGAATATTTTGTGCGCTGTGCCCCTAGTATTTATTTGCTTTAAAACTATCATGTCTGTGGTTTTTTTTTTTTTTTTTTTTGCTATAACTATATTACTTTATAAGTTGTGTAGTCACAAGTTTCAGATTCCACACCTATCTTGTTAGGTTGGGGTTGCATTAAACTCTCGAGTTTAAACATATATACCTTCTCTTGTATGTTTTGTCTTAATAAAGCTTGACATAGCCTCCAAACCATCTCCAAAGTGGTATGCCTAATGGCTCTCGATACTAGTTGCTTCATACTAGTTGGCTAATTGCTCCCTTTGATCTGCACTTTTATATGTTTCACTTTTTCCTTTAATTTTTTTATTTTTACTTTTTTGCCTTTATGTGTCCCTTATGACATTGAATAATGGCTACTGATTTTACCCAGATGCTCTGGTGTTCATCAAAAGGGTATGATGTTCTCTCATCATATTTTATATAATTATGGCTGATATTTTAGACTAGGTCGCCTAGGGATAAGTGAAAAGAGCAATATACTCACAATTTGGTAAACATTGTAAAATACACGTATGTATATATGTATTTATGTTATTATATGTTATTATTAAGAACTCGAATAACCTTGAGAAATTTATTTTTATGTATTTCTTAAGGCTAATTCACTGCATTTGATAATTGTGCGTGTGTTATATTTAAAGAAAAAATTTATGGAAATAAAAGAAATTGAATACATTAGTCGGCATTCTTCATACTACAAATTTCAAATGTTTGAAACCGTCTCGTTTAATAATATGAATATGACAACTAATTGGAAATGCTCTTTGTATATTACTAACTGATGAGATTTATTTTAAAAAAATTTAATTTATCTTTATTAAAAATTTCAATGTTGTTGTTGTGCATTTCATATTCCCTTTCAATTTAATTAAACTATAACAAATAGGAAATCAAATACAATAAGGCAACTAATTGGAAACGTGGTTTATTTTTTGAAAAATAATTAAAGTTAACGGTTATTTTTATATTTTTTTTTATTTTCGGTAAATATTATTTCTAATTTAACGTATAAAAACATTTAATACCTATAACATTATTTAAAAGATTGTTAATGGCAACTGGCAATAACTTTACTTCTGCCTAGTGTAGCTTCTTTTTAAGCTTCATAAAGCTAGGAAATCTCAAAAGGAAATAGGAGAACAGTGTTCCAAAAAAATTATATTTCATGCTTTACTAATCATAAGGACACAGTAGTTAACACTCCCTGTAGCGAAAGTCCCAGAAAACCACACCGACCGCATTGTAAGGCGAATCACTAAAGAATATCCAAATAATTAGCCACTGAATTTGATGCCGTTCGGTCCATATTTAAACAAAGCACCATATAAAATTCATTTCCGAAATGTGAAAAAACTTGTTATAAACGTAAAAAATCGTCGCACCGAAGTACATGATTATCGTTCAATATTTAACCATAGCCTCCATATAATGTCCACTTCTGAAAATCATTTAAATCTATCTATCTATCATTTTTGACCATAGCATCCAAATAATGTAAATTTCTGTCATATAAGATCTATTTCCAGAAATAACTGGAATACCTTCAACATTTTTTACATACATATATCGTTATTGAAATAAAATTCAGCCAAAGTAAGCCTCAAAAATTATGCCATTATGGAGCAATCTAACGACAATCACGATCGGTGATAGCTCCCATTTGAGAAAATAGAAAAATAAAACAACTCATACAAATAAATGATATTACAGGTATATATGTGGTGTGTATATAAGATTCACCACAGCCGAATATAAATTCTTACTTAGTAAAAATAATTGCATTATTCTGTTGATCGCGACTACGCTGTTGGTTATCCATTCGGAGTGCCTAATTTTCGATCACTCTTTTCATAATTGCTGCCAGTATCTTGTGAATTACGACTCTTTCCGCATTGCTAGTAGTGTCTCTCGAAATGCCACTTTGACCCAAACAAATAATGATGAAGTGTGACATCACACGATATGGGCGTGTGTCTAAATCAGAGGTGGGCAAACACTTTGGGATGAGCAAAAGATAAGACGAGTACAAACTTGCTTGTACTAGCAATTTGTGTTAATCTCTTTTTCGTATTACATATGTTTATACAAATGCGTGTACACTCTCAAATAAAAATATGTGCTGTGTGAACACCGAAGAAATTTCAATCTTTTCAGTATAAATTGATTCGTGTAAATTGGGACTAATCAGAAACTGCTTTAAGTTTGATCTCTGAAATCATAACAAATCAAGAGACAAATGCTCATTTTAGTTAAACACACATAAGCTTATAGTGTACATGTGTCAACGTATTGAAAGCCAAGCACACCTGCTTGGCCACAAATTTCAATTTCGCCCATGACTGTAAGTGGATGACCCATACATGTCAACTGCGTCATGAGTTAATTTCTTAAAACTTTTAGCTCATCACAAGTTCTTTCAAAACATGCAAACAAAAACTCTCTATTATTTTTCTATGCCTATTCGTTTCTATTCTGAGCAGTGTTGCCAGAATTGCCGATTTTTTTATCATTAAAATTATAAAGTGCAATTTGACGATTTTTGCCCTCAAAGTGATGATTTCATTAACTTAATAAATTAAAACAATAAATATTTTATCTTCTTTTTTCTTTTGTCGACATGTAAGAAAATAATATCAATGCTTGACTGTTATTAAAAAAAAACTATCAATGCAAACTTTTTATTCTCGATATAATAAATTTTTATTCAAAAAATACTGAGTCTACCACATTCGTTTTTGAAATCATTTTGGCAAAGAATGAAATGAAGGAAATTTGTACTATTTAAAATTAAGTAAATCAAATTGCTTTAATAGCTTAATAAAACCTGATTATTAAAACAATTAAATTCCGATATTTATGAACAAATTTACATGTAAATAGACCTAATTGTGTTTTTACACGGTAATTGGTCCAAGGAAACTTCGTGTAAAAAAACGTGTACAGAAAGATATTGATCGTATGCAAATGGGTGATTGGTTCCATATCTCTAAAACTAATTGAAATTAGTTAAAACAAGGATTTTTTAAACAACAAATCAGGTTTATAGTATTAAATCACATATGTATACAATGTGTTTTTACATATGTAAGCATAGTTATTATAGAAAAAAAGATATGTACTGTAAGCTTAAAAGTAATGTAAAAAATGTATGACAAGTTAATTTGCTTGTATCCACAAAAAGGGAATTTTCCTAAATTTGTCATATGAACATATGTCGCAAAAATTTATTTTAACAAAAAAAATTTAAGCCCAAAAGATTTTGAATCGTGATAAATGGAATAAAATCGTGTAAAAAAATTAAATTTATTTATTTTCACCGTGTAAAAACAGAATTAGGTGAATTAATTTTTAATGTTTGTATAAAATTTGTATATAATTTGAATTATTTAACACCTATTTATACTTTTGTTTAATTCAATTATGTTATTTTAGTGTCGTAGGAGTTGTAAGTTGTCAGAATTTACAACAATTAATTAAAACGGACTATTTTCATTTGCTACTTGTATTAAAAACTGTCTTATCTTTCATGTACACGATATGGCTGCATGCTATGCGATGAAATCTTTTTCATTTTATATATTTATTAATACTTTACCTTTGATTTGGGGGTCTTGAATACATAAACATACGACTTTGTTCATACAATGTACAACATCAGTTGTAAAGTGAAATTCAATTGAATTGTCTATTACTTATGCATTAGATTACATTTTGTCTAATACAGTGTTAATCGCTTATAAAATGCTTATAAACGACGTGTATCGTTTATAAGCATTTCCCGCTTTTGTGCATCTAAGCTTGTGCAATTTCAGGTCGTAATTTAAAATACTCGTATGTGTAAAAATTTCTTCTATAAGCATTTCGCTTATATGAATTTCTCGCTTTTATGCACCACTGTTTTAATAGAATTTGAATAAATTACCTAAGAAAATGTCTTTTATATGCATCATTCACAATTTTGCAAAAATTGTACTCAAATCGTTTCAAAATGCTATTAGTCAGCTGTTAAATAAAAATTTCGGTTTGCGTGTTCTCAAATAAATGAATAAACGCGATCGATAATAAATGCTTACAAAAGAATATGCTTGTCTGTAAAGCAAAGGAAATTGGATAAGGCATTATCAAAATGGTTTTATCAAATGAGGTTGTTTGGTGCTGTGGTGTCAGCCAATATTTTAATGAAAATGGCGAAACAATTTGCCATTGCCCTAAAAGAAAATTTTGATCCTACTCCTGGCTGGCTATACCAATGGCAACGGAGGGAGGGGATTAATTAAAAAAATATTAATGGTGAGGCAGTCTCTGCTGATAAGCAAGCACTTGCAATTGTCAAAAAATCCTCACAAATTTAACCACTAGATACAAGCCATGCGACATATTTATTTCCGATGAAAAGCATCTACTTTTCAAAGCATTGACTTCGTTAACACTCAATAGGGGTAATTTTAAAATTTCTTGTATGAAGTCACAAAAAAGAACGCGTAACTATACTTTTTTTGTATCATGCAACTTATAACTATAAATAAATGTTTGCCATAGGTAAACCAAAACAGTCCCCATGTTTTAGAAACAAAAAATACCCATTAAGTATTTTTCGCAAAACGGGGCATGGATGACACAAAACATTCAGACTTAGTTAATGCTCGCTTCTGCTGAACAAATGATTCAGCGAAATAGAAAAGTCTTATTATTTGTTGATAATGCCACATCCACCAAGAAGATAAGTTCAAAGAACGTTGACGTTCGATATTTACCGGCAAATAGCACTTAAATTTTACAACAATTAGATCAGGGGATCATTTATGCATTCAAGACATACTATCGACAAAATATAATATGTAAATAAATATGCTTTTTAGAGTCTGGCAAAAAAAAATTTAAGATTTTAAGAAAACTCTTGATATATAAGCAGCATTATATATAGCATATTTTTCCTCAGCAATTCCAAATTGGAGTTTTCAATGCTTGCGAAATGACTTCGCACTGTTAAATTTTTTTAGTCGAACTGTTAATTTTTAAATTTTTGTTATATTTCTTAAGTCAGGCTCGACTTCATTAAATTTAATTTTCATTAAATTATTATTTTTTCTGAAGGTAGGAATTGTTTTTACAACATTAAATCTTATTAAAAAATTTTTGATAATTTTCCTTGGCTGATGCGTAATTGCGGAGTTGTGATATAGAGGTTTCTTCTACTTTCACCACCTTTATTTCTTCAATCTATCCCCTTTCCAAAGAAAGTAACGCAATATTAATTACCTGAGTGTTACTTCTCTTAAGAAAATACTGAAAAAATTGGAAAATTCATCAAGAAATAATATATTTTTGTTTTTCTGATTTTTTTTTTGACGTTTTTAAAAATATATTGCCGATTGTTATATCTAGTTTTGAAGATTTTACGGAATAATTAAATTTTAGCTACTCACAAGTTCTTATACTTCAAAACATGCAAACAAAAATTCTGTATGCAAATTTTATGCAAAAAAAAAATACAGTTTCCCCTTTTGTTGTTTTAATTATATGTTTAAATTTTCACAAATAATTAAACCCAGCAAAAGGACCGGGGGACAGCTTGTTGAATTGTTAATGACAAAAATTATAATATATAAAGAATTTAGCGTTCACTAAACATGCAAACAAATTATAATGTCATGTTTATTTAGTATTAAAATTTCAATATAATGAAACACTTGAAATGGGATCAAACAAGCAAACTTTGTAAAAGTGTTTGATAACTTTTAAAAAAATACATGCTCTAAAAACAGAGAACAAAAGTGAAAATTAATAAAGAACTTAAAACAATTTAAAAACCTAGAAATATTAAACCATTTTAAATATTTACCTATAGACAAATAAAGTAATAAAAAAGTATTGTAAATACGGGAGTAAATAAATATTAATGGCTTGTGGCCAGTTATGAATACAAGTTCATGTTTATGGTTTTATTATATATTCAGTTTATTTTACTTTTTTTCTTTTGTTTTTGATGCGTTAACACCCCCTACGTTAGTTTTATTTTATGTGTAGCAGCAAAATGTGAATATATCATTGCAAAACTGGGAGTGTAGGTTAAACAACAGAAAATATACTTCCATCTTTAAATAAAAAGCAAACGTAAAAAATATAATATATTTCGCTGTTTCCACTTGCCCCAACAAGTGTTAAATAAACAACTGAAAGGCTTAAATTACTTGTTGGGTTCTTTTATTTATTTACAAAATGGATTCATACACTCAGTCATTCGTATTAAATAAATGTGAATTAAATGCTAAAGAATACTACAAGTCTAGCAGAACATATAGCCTATTAAGAATAATAAATGGACAATGACTGTCTTAGGAAGACATTTACAAATACATATTGTAATACCAGCACTAGTACATGTTGAAGTATATTCTTGAGACAATCATATTATATTTTATTTTAGTTCTTGGCATTCGCTTTCCTGTTTGGGGAGCAACGTAGAAGTGCGTGTTATAGAATATTTATTTGTAATTTCAAGATTTGAATGGCATTGGAATGCGAAAGCAAAAAAAACTTTAATAGGAAATATCATGAGAAAAGTTTTACTGCTAGATGTTTGAGAAAGAAATGTTGGAGAATTTAACTTATATTGCAGTTGTCAAATTACTTTTATGCTCGTACACATCGTTTAGTGACACAGAGAATATAGTGTTAAATTTTTAAATATTTCATAACAATAGGAATTGAATTGTTACCTAAAGAGAAACTAAACAAGTAAGAAAAGATAAAAACACACAGAACTATTATTTTCAAAATAAATTTACACAATTTGGCAGCGGTGTTCAGGCGTCACTCTATGCATGTCATGTTGTAATTATACAAGGTGAGTGCAAAACGACAACAAATACAACACAATACAGAAACAACAGACATTTTATTTGTGTAAAATAATGTACTACTGTCAAAAACACTTGACAGAATATTACTTTTGACATAAGTAAATTATAAACAAAGTCAGTCAGCTGTGCTACTGGAATCACCTTGTATAGTTGCACCATGAATAAAACTAAACAAAAATCACTTGAGAGCTGACAAAATGGCCGCCTGTTAAAATAGTGTTGTCAACTTAAAGTTCTATACATCTAAAAAAGCACCCTATATATATATATCAGTAGTGTGATCTATGCAAACAAACAAACTTGCGTTAAATTTTGTGTTTTTTTTATCGATTTAAATTTCGGAACTCTTCTTTGGGATCTATTGCATGTTCAATATTTTACTGTATTTATTTCTGTAGAAGCATCACGTGGTGTTAAACACTTGTCTCTTTTCATTTGTGTTATCATGAGACGTGCGTGCACATTTGCTTCTGCGAACTATGATTTGTAGTTTGGGAATGCCTTTTTATGATCACTGATTGAGTTACTTTAAGCTATTTGGCAATTGCTTGCGTGGAACAGCAACTTTTAGTCATTGCTAGAATGATGTCCTCAATCGCCCTGAACAGTATTTTCTTTGTGTTGGATAATTTGCAAAAAGTGTTTACCACATGCAATTTAGTTAATAGCAAGCTAATCATAAACAAAGTAAACACAACACTTTGATATTTTGGTGCAAATATTTAAAGAGTCACATTTGCAAAATTTTTTAGTTTTTTTTTTTTAACTAATTGTTTATTTGCTAAAAATTATTATTTTATATTTTTATTGTAAATTAATTTGTTGAGAAAATATTTCAAAATTTTCTTTATTAGTTGCATTTTTATGCAATAAAAATATCATAAAGCCATGCACCGACATTGTTAAATTGGCCGAAGCTGTTAACAATTAGGGGATTCATATATTTTTGTATTACGTCCACCTGATTACCACAACACGAGTCGATTGCAGTTTTCAAATAACTGCAGGGAACTAAAACTTTATAGTTATAAAGGTGACAAATAATGTTATCTCGCCACTTAACTGGACAATGGGTGATTTTTAAGGAATTTCTGCAAGTTTTCGCTTTATAAAACGTAATAAACAACATCCTTTCTCAATTTATTTTCCAACAAAATCTATTACTTAAACCTTAAACATAATTAAATTTCTTCTTGATTATTTAATGATTATCATTATAAAGCTTAAAAACTAATTAGCGCATAAATATGCATTCAGCATAGAACAATATCTCCATAATTACACACCTTCAATTTTATATATTCTTCTATTCTGTTGTTGTTCGATTTCATTTCCAAATCCAATTAAAATTTTATCTATTTGTATTGTTTAAATGTGTGTGTCTGCAAGCGACACACGATGATGGAAATTTATTGTTACACATTAATGACATCAAAAATTGTTACAGATTAACACTTTCTTTTTTCTTTCCCTCTTTAATCAAAAACACACTCGTTACTTTTTCTATATTATTTGCCATTGTTATAAATTTGCGATTTTGTATGTGGGTATGTAGATATTTATTTACTCTAAGACGTTGGCAATGCGCAGAAAAACTGCTACAATACATTATTACTAGTTAGAGAGAACACTGTTATTTGTTTCAATGAGCAACTAATATATGTGCACACAATTATTACACACATTCATAAGGATACATGCACAAACATGTTATAAATAATGTCCTGTATAGTTTTAATGATATGTTTACTAACTAGCGTTTTCCATACTACGAGTACTAGTTGGCAGTGCGTTAACCCATTAACAAATATAAGAACGTTAGCTAGAAAACTACCAGCTAATTATTTAACAGGAAATAGAAATTTTCTATGGAAAACTAGTTCAGACTCTGGTAAAGAGAAATTTAACTGGTCTCTTGTAAAGAAAAATTGTCTATAAAAAACTTTTATCTTGCCAACAAAAATTTTTCTATAGAAAACTGGTTTCTGGCCAAGAGAAATTTTCTAAAGAAAACTCTTCCCTTGTCAAGAGAAATTTTCTACAGAAAAATGTTCTCTTGTCAAGAGAAATTTTCTAACGAAAACTGGTCGCTTACCAAGAGAAATTTTTGATAGAAAACCGGTCTCTGGCCAAGAGAAATTTTCTTTAGAAAACCGGTCTCTGGCACAGAGAAATTTTTTATAGAAAACTAGTCTCTCGCCAAGAGAAATTTTCTATAGAAAACCGGTCTATGGCCAAGAGAAATAGAAAACTGGTCTGTTTTAAAGAGACATTTTCTATACAAAACTAGTATCTTTCAAACAGAAAGTTTTGTACTAAACTGGTCTCTTGCAAAGAGAAAACTGGTTATTACACAAAATAAATTAATTTAAAGTCCAGAAGGATTCGTTGATACTTAAAAAATGTTTTGAATTTCTCATTCATGCCGTGGGTTCCTTGAATGGTTAAACATATTGCCGCACAATCAACCGAATTTGTACGTTGTTTAATGTTTATTTAAAAATTTATTGTTGAAGGTTAAAAACAGAATGAAAACATTTGTTTGTATAAATGATACTCATTCACACTGAAGATACTGACAGTGAGTGCGAATGAAGAACGTTTTTATGAAGTACAGATTGTTTGTTAAAAGTTCATAAAAACATGATGTGAAAAGAATTTTTAACCTTCAACTTGGTATGTTTTTAAGTTTTGTGCTATTTTTTGTGTGTATTTAACGTTTGACCACAAAAACCTTAAACCATAAAAGCCAAATATTTTTAATTAAAATATCAAGATAAGTAAAGACAAGGATTTTTTATATTGAGACATTAAAATGTTGTTAATAGGTGGCTAATGAAATTTTGTGTGAAAAAGAAAACAATTTTGGAAATATTAAAAAGTGATTTATTTATTCTGACTAAATATATCTATTGAAGGTTTGTACGTATTTCATAAATGAAAATATATTTATTAAACATGACTTTAATATTTAAAGCATATGCAATGCCATACAATCATTTAATAACCTTTATCTATAGATTGCAATATCAATCAATCAATTAAATAGTAAAGAAAAATGCCATGTTAATTTTTAACAAACCTTATCATCAATTTATCTTAATTAATTATTATTGTTGTTTATTCACCTAAACTTTTACTGAATTATATCATAAAATTGTTTGTTTTATTCAAACCCCCTGACACATATGTATTTATATCAAACGTATCATTATTTAAGTATGTTCGATGTGAAAAATTATAAATTACTATATAAGTCATTATTGAGATTAATGGTACCTTTGCACTTTTCAGTGTTTATATTGAATTTTATGATGAATAAACATGTTTACACTTGCATATTTACACACAAATCTATATTGCAAACAAGAGGCACGTGCTACATTATCATAAATGTCCATTATCGTTAGTAGGAATTTCAATAAATTTGTTTGTTTTGCTGTTTAAAAATATTTTATTAGACCTTACACCTTCTACAGTAGGCCAGGTATATTGGATTTGTGCTGAAGTTTGTAACTCACATATATATTAGATCCATCTTACGAGGACGGTTAGGAAACTTCTTAGCCCAGCTCACAAAGAGAATAATTGGTTTTTCAAAAACATACTTATTTTTCAACATAATCTCCTCAAACTTCAATACATTTAGTCCAACGTTTATTTAACAATTCTATCCCTTGATTAAAATAGTTTTCCTCAAGGCCTTCAATATAGTGCTTTACATATGTAATTGTATCTTTAATAGTCAATCAATAAAATACCTTTGAAGTCACAAAAAACGTTGCCATAACCAGCCGATTGAATTGCTTTTGCCTTCGTTGGGGCACTTCCTCCAGCTTCAGTCTATTGCTTGGATTGTTCTTTTGTCCCTCCTCAACAGTTATGAAATGACGCTTAAAATTCAGTTTATTTTTACTTAAAACGATCCAAACAAGCTTGAGAAGTTCTCAGCGTTTTTGGTCGACTGTGCGGCACCCATCTTGCAGAAAACTTTATCATCTGTAGTTCTTCATGCAAAATTAATTGGACTCAATCATTTGAGCATGCTCATGATATTAGCTATTTCATACCATATCATGCACTTTAGCACATTCACCATATCATCATGAATTACTTGTCATGATAAAACGTTTTTATTTAAACATTGAATGACACCACGAATTTCTAATTTTTCCATTGTAAAAAAATCGCGGATGCGTCTGCTTTGAACATCTGTTTCTATATGAAGGAGTTGCCAGATTGAAAAAAAATTTAACATGTGTTCATACACAGATGGAAGTTTCCAAAACACTTAACTTTTTTCTGTTTATATCGCGCTTTCTGTTCTAGGCTAAGAAATTTCCGAACCGCCCTTGTAAAGTATACAGATTGACTCAGAATCACCTCCTGAGGCGATTTAACGATGGCCGTCTGCCTAGCCGGCTGGCTGACTGTCCATGTAAAGCTTTAGGCAGAGTGAAGGCTGCAATTTTTAAGATATTTCCATAAAATTTTGAACATGACATTTTTTAGCCTAAGAACACTATG
The DNA here is from genome assembly GCA_916048285.2 of Bellardia pandia. Taxonomy (NCBI): domain Eukaryota; kingdom Metazoa; phylum Arthropoda; class Insecta; order Diptera; family Calliphoridae; genus Bellardia; species Bellardia pandia. The sequence goes on from OU696530.1 coordinate 42,902,976, forward strand.
TGTAGGTTATTATATGGTAGTGCTTGACTGACTATATTTCTTACTTGTTTTTACAACAGTATAAGTATGTACATTAGGGTGGCCCTAAAATAAAGTTGCGGTTGTTCCCGACAAATATGAAAATTTTATTCATTTTACGACTACGTTTCTCAATTTTTTTGTCCTGGGGTCAATATTTGGTGAGCTGGATCAAAGGATAAAAAGATCACTTTTAGATGCTTTTTGATTTTTTTTTACAATTACTATATGTAAATTTGGTATCATATGAAAGGTCTTTGAGAGGCGTATACAACGGGTTATCAAAAATTAAAAAATTTTGAAAATTTCAGACAAAATTTTAGTATGTTTTTATTTTTTCATAGAATTTACTTGAATAAATAGTTGAAATTTCTTGATTATAAATATCATGCAATTTAACCCAAATGGTTTTTCCTGTTTTTTAGCTTATAAAATTTACGTTCTTTCAATACCCATTAGATTAACGAATTCAGTTAACAGAGATTGTCAGATAGGAAAGAATTAAGTTTAAAAAAAAATAATAAAAATTGAAATAGGCTGAATTTTAAAAAACGGGAAAAACCATTTGGGTTAAATTGCATAATGTTTATAATCAAGAAATTTCAACTATTTATTAAAGTAAATTCTATGAAAAAATAAAAAAAAATAAAATTTTGTCTGAAATTTTAAAATTTTTCCAATTTAATTTTTTTTTAATTTTAGATAACCCATTGAATGGGCTTCTTAAAGACCTTTTATATGATATCAAATGTAATAGTTCCTTTGGAAGAAATATGAAAAAAATCAAAAAACCTCTAAAAAGGGCATTTTTATCCTTTGATCCAGCTCACCAAATATTTACCCCAGGACAAAACAATTGAGAAACGTAGTCTTAAAATAAATCAAATTTTCATATTAGTCGGGAACATCGATACTTTATTTTTTCTCCATACAAACGGGACCACCCTAATATTTTTGTTTATATGTTACCCCTTTAACAGGTGTTTTTTATAAAAATTCTCATTAGAGTTTGAACGATTAATGATCAGGTTAAGGTTGACGTCATTTGTTGAACTCTGTTAATGTCTATTAGCATGATTTATAAAAAAACAATATTTTCGTAGATAACATTAATTATAAACAAGTTGTTATAAAATTTATTACTACTATTTTCAATAGAAAATTTCTTGTGTCCAAATACACTAGCAAGTAATAGAAATTTCGATTGTTAAGACACCAAATAAAAATTTAAATATCTTTAGAAAATTATTTAGTCCTTTTTCAATATTGTTTAATTTCTTTTTCAAGCAATGAGGTCACTTTTAATATTTATATAAAAATGTTCTCTATGAAGAAGCTATCCATTGTGATAGCGAAATATTGGATATAAATATATTGAACATTTTTATATAAATATTAAAAGTGACCTCATTGCTTGAAAAAGAAATTAAAGGGTATCTTTAGAAAATTTCTCGTATCAAGACACTAGAGTAGTTTTGTATAGAAAATTTCTAAATCTTTGATATTTCTTTTATTTCGGCTCGAGTTCATTAAATTTAATTTTCATTAAATTATTTTTACTGAAGGTAGGAATTGTTACATGAAAATTATTATTAAAATGTATTGATAATTTTTCTTGTGAGAACGTAAAGATTTCTGATGAGAGAAAGTGGTGTTTCTCGAAATATATGTAAATTCAACCAACAACCCAGGTTCGAATTCTAAGCCAAGAAAAATTATCAATAAATTTTAATAGTAATTTTCATATAACAATTCCTTCCTTCAGTAAAAATAATTTAAGACAATAAAATTTAATAACCTCAAGCCGAAATAAAAAAAATATCAAAGATTTAAAAATGAACAGTTCAAATAAAATAAATAATTGTTCTTAATAGAAAATGGCTCTTATAAAGATACAAAGAAAAAATATACTTGAAAATGTTTACCAAAACAATGTCAACATTTTTACAAGTTTTTCAACAATATTATTGTCACTGTTATTTCTTTTATGATTGCGGTAACCATAATATAGTTAAGTTACGACTCAAATGATTACTTAAATCATATATGCAATTTTAGTAACTATGTATATTTTTGTTGCAATCATGTTTATGATGAATCCATTTATCATAATTTGTTGCTCTTTGATTATGATAGAGAACAACATAATATGGTATAATAATTACCATAAAATAAATATTACATAATTGCTATAATCATATATCTGATTGCTATAATCATGTAAATGGTAAACTTAAACATATTATGGTTGCATAAATCATATAAATATTAACAGTGACCATAATATTTTAAAAAAGTGTTTACAAATGTTGAAATAGCTGTGGTAAACATGCACAACTATATTTTTTCTCTGCGTGTATAAAGAGCCTAGAATAGTTTTTTTTTAGAGAATTTCATGCATGAAGAGATTAGAATTGTTTTCTATAGAAATCTTCTCATCTGAAAATACTAGACTAGTTTCTACAAAAAATGTCTTTCCATTAAATCCACAAAATTCTATGAATATCTAAAATATTGCTTATAATCCAATTTAGCAATTTAAGTCTTCAAGTATGTAGTTGCATTATTTAATTACTTTTTATTTCCTCTAACTATGTATTTAATAGCTTTGCTATTTGTAAGGATTTTCTTTGTTATAATCTCTTAATTCTCTAATAATGAAAAAACGTTTCTATAAATCAGTCCCTCAAGTTTCCCTCGCAATCACAAATAAAGCCACAATTAAAAAATCCTTTCATATTGAAAACAGCAACAACATTCTAAAATTAATTGTTGGTGGGGTGCTTGTGTTCTTAGGATCAATAATAGGAACTTGAAACCTCTAAAATTTCAGGAAGGATGTGGGGTTGGCAAAAAATATGTGGCACTCACTCACAAAGTAAAATACCAAAAGAACTATAGCTGACAAAAACCAATATGAAGCCCTCACTATGTGTAAACACACATATTTAAAACATTGAGTTTATGAAAATGGTTGACAGTGATATAAAAGAATGTATACATAAATGGAATTGTTACTAAAAATAGTAGTACAATATTAATACATAGTAGGTGAAATATATGTATGTGTTTTGAATTTAAAATAAACTTTCACATTTTTAATATTTTAGACAACAACCAGCTGTATTTAATAGTAAAGACAACAACTTCCTATCCACAATTCATTTGTATAACAGTTTCTTTCTTTTACAGTTTCATTTTATATTACTTACAACAAAAGTTTCTCACCATGGATATTGTTATACGTGAAGAAGACATTTCATTGGGCCAAGTAGGCATCTATGCATCCTTATCCTTTTTAGTGGTTTCAGTATTAGGTTTGGGATTTTATGCCACTTGTTCGAGAAGATACCGTTTGAATTGGTTTGAGAAGACTCTCCTAGAATCGGCCAACACTAAAGATGAGGAAGGCGATTGCAGAGATGCCTTAGTGGCAACTGCTTCTGGTTACAATGTGGACAATATTAGTGAATGTTCACGTTCTGTGGCCAAGGGCAATGTCACTCCCAGCTCTATAAATACTGAAGATCCCACGTTTTGGGTGCCACCACCTTCGAAAACCATACAACAGCAGGTTTCTACTTCGGCTGATGAATCGCCTCCCTCAACACCCACCTCTCCAACTGGCAGCTTGAAGTCCAATACTTTATCAATGTCGTCCGGTAATTCTGTGCCTATAGCTCGTTCCGATAAACATGTGGTGTTGGCTATGACTCCTGCACGTCCCAAGGTCTCTTCGATGAATGCCAAATTGGATCCTACCAAAATCGACATGTCCTTATATAGAACGGTAATGATATTTTAAACTTTAAACAAAGCACACCACACCATAAATTCTAAATTTTGTATGATTATTTTAGAACTCTTTACAAAAGGGACCCCATCCGATTGAGGATGTGAAAGGCAGCATTCATATCAGCATAGTTTATGATCCTCATGCTGGCATTTTGTCGGTCCGCTTAATAGAGGTTAGTTTGGTTTTCTAGTACGGGTATATGAAAAAGTTGTTTAGTTTTTGTGTTTTATACTAATAGGCTCAAAGTCTTCAACCACGCGAATTTAGTGGCACTGCTGATCCTTATGCTAAGATTCGTTTGTTACCCGAGAAGAAAAATGTCTGGCAGACTCGTATACATAAAAAGACTCTTAATCCAGGTGTGTTGAAATTAATGTAATTGGTGAAAGTATAAGAAATTTATCTTGCCATGAAGCTCGATTTCTATAGAAAATTTCTCTTGGCAAGATACTAGTTTTGAATAGAAAATTTCTCTTGGCAAGAGACTAGTTTTCTGTAGAAAATTTCTATTGGCAAGAGACTAGTTTTCTATAGAAAATTTTTCTTGGCAAGGGACCAATTTCGAATAGAAAATTTCGCTTAGCAAGAGACCAGTTTTCTATAGATAATTGCTTTTAACAAGAAACCAGTTTTCTATAGAAAATTTCTCTTGGCAAGACACCAGTTTTGTATTGAAAATTTTTCTTGGCAAGACACCAGTTTTCTACAGCAAATTTCTATTGGCAAGAGACCAGTTTTCTATAGAAAATTTTTCTTGACAAGAGACCAGTTTTCTATAGAAAAATTTTTTTGGCAAGAGACTGAACTCGTTTTCTATAGAAAATTGCTCTTAGCAAGAGACCAGTTTTCTATAGAAACTTTCTCTTGGCATGACACCAGTTTTGTATGGAAAATTTTTCTTGGCAATACACCAGTTTTCTACAGCACATTTCTATTGCCAAGAGACCAATTTTCTATAGAAAATTTCTCTTTGAAAGAGACTGAACTAGTTTCCTATAGAAAATTTCCCTTTGTAAAATACTTGACTAGTATTTTGGACTAGTTGTCTATAGAAATTTTTTCTCTGCAAGAGATTAATTATCTAATTGATGTATGCAATAATTGAAAATAACATCATTCCATTTCTGTTGCAGTTTTCGATGAAGATTTCGTTTTCGAAGAAAACCCCAATGCCATTGATAAACGTACCATAGAAATTTTACTATACGATTTTGATGCCTACTCGCGCCACGTGTGCATAGGAGGAGCACAAATTCCACTTAATAATTTGGACTTGACCAGAAAGGAAAAATTCTGGACACCTTTGGGAACATGTGCGGAGCAAGTAAGAACCGCAAAAGAATCAAATTTAAATATCAAGCATACTAAATAATATATTATTACAGGACATGAAGGTAGATTTGGGCGATGTCATGATTACTTTGGCCTACTTGCCCTCAGCAGAACGTTTAACAGTGGTGGTGATAAAGGCTAGAAATTTGAGAATTGTGGATGATACACGCAACTCCTCGGATCCGTATATAAAGGTGATCTTATTGTTGCCGGGTAAAAAGAATAAAAAACGCAAGACAGCCGTTATACGCAACAATATCAATCCGGTGTATAATGAAGCCTTGACATTCGATGTGCATAAGGAGGCTTTAAAGAATGCCACCATTGAGCTGCAGGTGGTGCATGATGGTTTATTGGGTGAGTTATAAAATATTTCTGCAAAATTACATTACAAATTTTTTTCTTTTGTTTTTGTTTAGGTTCTAATGAAATTTTGGGCAGAGCTATTATTGGCGCCGGTCCGGATGTTCGTCCCGATGAGAAAATTTTCTTTGAAGAAATGTTCCGTTCGAAAAACGCCACTGCCCAATGGGTGCCACTGCAAGATGTTAATAACGGTCGCACTAACAGTGGCAATTAAAGTGGAATTTGATAGAAACAAATGATTTGTGTCTGAACTAAAAAAATGTAGCTAACTAAACCAAAAACATTGAATACCTTCCACTACTTGGTGTTAAAATAGTTTGAGGATCATAGCATTGTATTTGTGCTGATACTAAATTAATAATGTTAAATAACAATTTAACACAGAAATAACAAGAGTTTGTTTAACACCACTGTTAACAGTAATTAACATTTTGTATTTTCTGCTAAAATACTTAAACAAGACATTGTTGTTAGAAAAATGTTAACCAAAAATATAATAAAGGATTTTTGCAGGGATATTTCATTAATTCAAGAGAATAATTTTAAATTTAACCTAATAACAATTATTACATGTGCTTTAATCTTGGAAATTATCGTAAAACTATTTAAATTAAACAAAATTAAATAAAATTGAAAGGAAAATTGGATTTTTTTTATAAATTATAAATATCTATATATTATTGGTTTTTTGCTATTGATGTTTATAAACAATTGCTATCACATACATACATCCATATATATATATAAATGTTTTTCATGTAGTAGTTTTAGCAACAAAAAAATATATATTTAACATGCATTTTGTCTACATGTCCATAAGTACCTAAAATAGTAAAACTTCTTTGTAACTTTAAATCAAATCGAACAGTATTTTGTCAGTATCTGCTAAGCCTAATGGTGGAGGAAGAAAAAAACTTTTTTATTTTTAGTAAACTTGGTTTCTTTTTAATGTTAAACAAAATTGAAACAATATTTAAACAAATATTTGCCAGAACTTAGGTATGTCTACAAAAAATATATACACATAAATATATATTGAAATTCGTGGTATCTAATAAAAATAATATATTGAATTGATATGTAGATTCTACATGTATACATAACACCCTTAAATACTACAAATACCAAGAAAATATTCATATACTTAATTATATACATATTATAAATGTTACAATTAGTATTAATATTTATTTAAATAAATTCGTATGAAAACCATTAAAGTGATTTTATTTGATTTGCAAAAATGTATTGGTAAGTCCCAATTTACACGAAGCAATTTCTTAAGCTAAGAATTTTGGTTTAAGTTTAAAGGAAACACTTAAATATTTATTTATTTATTTTTTAATTATTTTTTTTAAAGGATATACGAGTATACAGTTAGGGGCTATACTCAAAATTTCATATATTCACTAATCAAAGACTACCAGAAAATAAATTTTAAAACGAAAAATTCAATTCCATTTTTATTACTCTTTCGTAGCAAAAAACTTTGTTTTTTTACTAACGGTAAATATGAAAAATTCTGAAATGAAGAGAGCCAAAAGTGTGCATACACAGAATTCTCTTCTGTTTTATTTATAATTATAAAATTTTAAAATTTCTTTCAGTTTAAATACCATCAGGTTTTTGCAATTCAGGTAGTTTATGTGACTGCTGAATTACTTTTTAGCAGTTTGTCAGTCAAATAAGTTGTTGCAAATTAACACGCGTAAATAAGGTAGTGTGGATGTAAAAAATGTTGTTATTTAAGAACACAGTAAAGGAAAATTATACCCCACAATCAAAAAACTTTTTAACAAATTTTTTGCTGCAGTTCAGAGCTGTATAAAATATTTAAAAAAAACTGGCTCTGTAGAAAATAAGCCAAGATCAGGTCGTCCAAAGAAACCTTCCAGTCTTATTTTAAGAGATTTAAAAAAAATCCTAGAAAAGAGTCGAAAATTCTACGGATAAAAAATTCATCCTAGCACTATTCAAAGGGCATTACGGGATCAAGGGTATGCAAGCCGAATTCCCGCAGAAAACCCTTAATATATGAAAATAAGTAAAGACTAAAGAATAAATGCATTGATTTTTGGAAACGAGCTTTATTTACTGATTATTCGTCTAGTAATTAAAATAGAATTAAAATTTGATTTAAATTTTTTTCTGGTGGTCTTTAATTTACGAAAATATAAAATTTTGGGTATGTACGAAAACTAAAGTCCCTAACAGTATATATTACATTTAACATTTACAGCTGTATGTGATGATGTCGGTCAAACTCCATCTACCTCAATTCGACACCGAGCTCAGTAAATTGGTGTCTCCAAATCCACTATGCAGCGAATTTTGACGAAAGATTTGCATCTTCATGTATACGAAGTGCAATTGACTCATGAACTGAAGCCATGGACAGCGAAGGGAGTTCGTTAATTGCCGATAAAATCATCTTCAGTGACGAGGGAGCCATCTTGATGGCTTCGTCAATAGGCAGAATTGGGTATGGGTTTTGGGATGGAGGAATCATTGGAACTTTATTTATGCAAATGAGGCAGGTCAAGCACAAACAGTCAATGGTGTTCGGTATCGTGAAATGATAACCAGTTTTTTCTTGCCTCGAATTGAAGAAATGAACGTGGAGGGCATGTGGTTTCAACAAGACGGCGCCACATGTCATACAGCCAGAGAAAATGCGTCACTCATTTCCCGGTCGTGTTATTTCACGTTTTGGAGACCAGAATTGGCCGCCTGCGATTTAACACCTTTAGATTTTTTTCTTTGGGGTTTTTGAAATCGATGGTTTACGCGAATAAGCCGACGACGACTCAAGCCTTAAAAGAGGAAAGTGGACGCTGCATTAATGAAATACCGCAGCATTTATGCAAAAAGGTCATTGAAAATTTCATTAAAAGATCACGATATCTTATTCCATACATAACCTAATTCTGTCTACTTTACGATGCAATAAAGTTTCACGATTTTTTTTTTAAATATCTGTGTTTTATTTAAAATTTAAAAATTGCGTTCTAGTTGCGACACCCATTATTTATTTAAAGGACTTTTATTTTCTGTTTTCTATATATTTTGTTTTACATGCTCTTACTTTTAAAAGACAATTGTCTTTTACTAACTTTTCTATTTCGAAAAACATGTTTGTATATTTAACTAGATCTTAATGATAAGACTGTACATGCACATGCATGCTCAAACATGTCAGAAATCAATGCTTAAATTAACTTACAAAATGTATGTAAGTCAGAAAACATATTCATACACTTAAATACACTTGACTGTTTTGTTTAACTGATCTATGCTTAGTAAAAAAGTTTGGAAGAGCGTGTAAAAAAACAACGGCTTTCGGAAAAACTTCCCAAAGAACACATTCCATAATAGTATGGACAATGAAAGACAACCGATATTGGACTTTGAAGCACCGGCCCATATAGGAGAGTTGTATTCTATTTGCGCTCGAATATGAGTAGGTGGTGTAAATAGTAAGGAAATTAGATAAAGTAAAGTACACTACTTTAAAAAACAAAGGCACTTATATGCTTCTTTTGACATCACACTGAATTCTCATGCCTAGAACATCAAGAGCACCAGATTCCTTAATATTTAAGAAACTCATACGTGGCTGCCTGAAATATGATATGACGAAAAAAACGAGGATGTGTTTTTTTTTTGTTTTAGTATATCAAATTGTACATTTTTGCATTATTTATGCGCTTCAAAAAATAAGCTCTGAGCCACTGTATATATGTAAATTCTTTGATAGATTTTATTTCGAAAAACGGTTTGTGGTCATATTTAATACTTTAGCTAAATATTTCTTTGATGTATTCATTTCCAGAACTACAGTTACTTTCTCCAACAATTTAATCAGTCAGAATATTTGCGAGTGATAATGGAAAAAAAATCGAATAAAAATTCCTTGAAAATCTTAAGCTTACATACATAAATCCAGTAAATCGTATAAACAATACAAGTAATCCTAAAAAAATATACAACGTCAGATTAGTTAGCTAAAGAAGAATAGTATAAGCATAAATAAAAGTTATATTTTTGTTTTTCTAGCATTCCTATTTGTTGATGAGAAAATGTAATTATAGTTATGCAATACTAACAAAATATTAATGCACTATTTTTCTCTTAAATTAATGATAAAAAATTTTTGATAAAAGGCAACAATCTTAAAAACAATTTACACTTGTTAAAAAACAAATGCAACAAATAGCAAATATCAAGTGCAATTTTAGCAATGAAACATAGTGTATATGTCTAATCGTATTAAAAAAAGTAGACGTGTGATGTAGGTTTTGTTTACTTCAAATTCTTTAGAAGTCCACCTCCTTTGACATCTATCTCATCGCAGAGATGATCGTCTAATTAATGGGATAAATAAATTACTTTGTTCTGTACTAAATACTAAGAAATCGACGAGATAAAGCATTCAGCTCTCAGTTGGTTAGATGTCTGCCTAATTCCCTAACACTTAAGGTACGGTCACACTTGGCAAATATTTGAGGAGGTGAGAAGCAAAACTCGTTCGTTCCATGTTTACAAAACTTTGGTAAAAAGCTAAAAACTTGCTACAGCTTAGTAAATGAGCCAAATAAGTTGAAAGCTACTAATTCTTAAATATTAGGATATTTTTTATTAAAACCTTAAAATTTACAAACTCAATACTCCTTAACTAAAGAAAAATTAGGTTTTAAAGTTTGGAACGAACAAGTTTTGCTACTAATTTTCGAAACAAACGAGTTTTGCTACATTCCATATTGGAACGAACGAGTTTTGCAACCCACTAGTAAAATAAATTATTTAGCTTCACTATATTTTAAAAGTTATATTAGTTTATTAAAACTAAGGAAACTTGATATGAATTTGTATATGAATTTTTAAACAGACAAAGAAAGTACTTCATCTTCAGTATACTCCTTGTTGTTTTCTTCCACGTCATGACCAGCATTCTCGTTGTCCAAAATTGGAACATAAAATTCCAAGTTTTGTTTTGTCTCCAATTTGCTCCAAAGTGATTCAACATCTTTTTTATTTTCAGGTTTCATCGCCACATCTATGGAAAGTAGGTTTGGAATAATATATTTGATTTTCTTTCCTCGACTCAAAAATGGTTCAGGGTCGCAGGAATTCATTCTATAATTAATCTCCCCTTGCAAAGTTATCTGATCATTTTAATGGTTGTTGTATTTCTAATAAATCACAATACTGATATTAATCTTTGCGAGTAATAATTCTAACAATTACAGTAATATAAGGAAAAATTAATACATAAACATATTTGGATTTTCACCAGACACGATGGTACTTTGGCTCACTTCAAACAGGTAACCAATGAGTTTTGCTACGAAATATGCAAGGAGACAGTTTTGACAATGATTGTTAATTAGAACGAAACAGTTTTGCTACGAATTGCAATTTTAGGATATAAAAAAACATAAGAAAGGATATGAATTGATACAATCAGTATATTTAACCTTATAAAGTAGCACAAGAAATATCAGCATCCATTGTTATCTCAATTTTTAAATTTTTGGAACGAACGAGTTTTGCTTCTCACCTCTTTATATATTTTAACTCGTTTATTTATTTAAAAAAAAACTTTACTTATTTAGGCCAAATATTTAGCTTTGTTTATTTGATTTTGTTTGATCGGGCAAAACTCTTGCAAGAGTAAACAACGTCAAATAAATTTATGGTTACGCATTTTTGAATAAATATTTGACATTACCTTTAGATTTAAAAAGTGCATTTTATATTTTAAATTTTATTCATTATTTCATTATAACCGCCAACACACTCCACTTTAGATCAATATTTGTTTACAAAATGCTTTCAACAAGTTTTATATAATTTCATCACATTGTCTGCCCTTTATTGTATTTGGACACTCATTCTTGAATACTTTATTCTTTTATATTTTTCTATTTTGACACCATGAGCGGACGGATGGTCAGTCAGTAAATGGCTTAAAACAATGACACAGCTTTCCTACATTGTTTCGGCTCCGTTAGTTTTATAAGTTTAGTTAGTTTTGTACTCTAAATACGTTGTAGTTATTTAACTTCAAATTGCGGATAAAGTGCCAAAATTGAAAAACAACTCAAGCGAAGTTTTATTCAATTTTACCAATCCGTAAGTAAGTCCAGTCGCTGCAATCTTTTCAATATCGTTTTTATTTTATAACATTTTCTTAAACAATGTTTTGAAAATGAGACTGAAAAAAAAATATTAAGTTGTTGTAAACGAATTTCGTCTGAAGACATGGCCTTCAGCTGAACCTTAATCTATCGAAGGACAATTTTGAAGTGACGCATATATACAATAGCTATAGAAGGTAGTGTTTAGTGTGTGATAGTTGGCCTACAGTGGGACAGTGAAAATAAATAGTAATGTTATAAACTATTAGTCAGATATAAGGATGGTTCTTTTAAGGAAATTCTCTTGTCTGGAGAAATGAGAGAATTTAATTTTCTTATGTTTCAATGTGGCGTTATAGAAACTTAATCATCGTTTGTTATAAGTACTCCGCGATAATTCGAATCAAGGGGCTTAAAATTGAATTTATAATTCAGTAACTTGGAATAAAAATAAATATTCTGAATCTAATAAATACACAACAAATAGGAAACTAATGAAGGAAATAAAGAAAACATACGCGATAAGGTTGAGGTTTATAACATCAAGCAAATACTCGGAAATGAAAGTATGGCGCGTGCTAAACCATACCAAAATTTGGTAAATAAAGATTTTTAAATTTTTCTAGATTCAATCGAAAACGTTTGCATAAAATTCAGTTTTAATATTAATGTAAAAAAATTAATATTTAAGAAAAAAAATTCCAGCTTCTGTTTTGATGAATCGAAATTTTTGAAATTTAGAACTATTTGGTTCACATTTTCATATACCTAAAATTCACCACACCACTGTGACGATGGAAGTCGTAACCCTCGTTTCCACCCACACATATTGTTTTTTTTTTGTAATATTGTAATTTTGTATAATTCTTGTATGAATTACATGTAAATTGATTTAATTTTTCTAATTTATAACTTTATATAATAACGATCGAATTCCCTTTTATAGTATATAATTTGTAGTTTTACATAATTCTCGTATGATTTAAATTTAAATTTATAAACGGCGACATCTAGTGGCAGTGACACGAATTGGCATTTGAGACACACCCTCTAGCGGCATATAAGCAAACATCGCATACACAGCAAATGTGATAAACAGCTGAGCGAATGGATAGATGCAACTACCTTGGTTGTATGTCAACAGAAAAAAAGGTATAAAAGCAGAACAAAAATGAAAATCGTGATCAGTCAGTTCTCACCAGTCGGTGAACACAGTGGTAGGTAAGTTGTTCTGGTATATTTTAGTAGTTTGTTTTTTTTAGTCTGTAGTGGTGCTAGTGTAGCCTCAGTTGTGAATTCCGTGGTTGGACCGCAGGTTTACAATTTGATACTACACCAACATCCCAAGCCGAGCGTAGTAGTGTGCCCGTGGTTGGACCGCAGGCTCATTGCTACGAGTCACTCGACACATCGTTTCCGTGGTTGGACCGCAGATTCGTTGTCGTTTGGTGGCTTCACTTGGTATCAGACCAGGTGGTGTGTGTGTGGGGCCAGTTGTGAATGCCGTGGTTGGACCGCAGGTTTACAATTCGGTACTACACTCACGTCCAAAGCCGAGCGTGGTGGTGTGCCCGTGGTTGGACCGCAGGCTCATTGCTACGAGTCACTCGACACAGCGTTTCCGTGGTTGGACCGCAGACTCGTTGTCGTTTGGTGGCTTCACTGGGCATTAGTGAGGATATATCATATCGACGTACCACTGTTGACTGGTCAAGCTGGCCATCCGTTCAGCCAGCATTTGTGCCGGGAGATTGTGTCTCATCAAAAACGCCGTGGAAATCGTGATTGTGACAGAATTTAATAAACCCTAACTTTAAGAAAAATTAATTAATAAATAAATCTTAATTTGAAAATATAAGAATAAAAAGACAGAAAGTTTCCTTTTTTTTAACGAGCGTCTCAAATAAATAAAATTTATTGTGAGTGGACCCTGGGTATCCGGCGAGATATACCCCAGCAAAGAAAAAGGTTCGTTACACCACTGTGCAGCATAAGTGTCTGGCTCTGTTTGAATCTAAGAAAAAAATCAACGAAGCATTTAAACAACCTCAAAAAAGAACTGACAATTACCAGGATGCACAAGCACAGACAGCAGGACCGACATACGTAAATAGACTGCTGCTAAAAGTATAAAAACTTTGACTTAAACTAGATGACATTAAGTCAATATAAGCAACCAAAAGGGGAAAGAAAAGACTGTAGCAAGAAAACCCACAAAAGATAAACTGCAAACAAAGAACAATATAAAAGTAAAAGAAAGGAATCAGCACTTATCTAACTGAATGAACAACTAAAAATTCTATTATCCCTACAATAACTCAAGCAAGCCAACTAGCCAGCGAGTAGGTGAATGCTGGCTGCATTGTTGATGCAAACAACAGTCAGCTATTAAGATCTGATCTACTTGGCTGTGCTTTTTATCTGTGTACGTGCATATGGGGGAAAGTGTTCCTGATAAATTTGACATGATTAGGTTACGCTGTTTCCCCACAAACACAGAAACATATACAGTGATATGTTAGAAAGTCTTTGTAAAATTTGTATTGCATGTAAAGTGGCTGCTATGATTGTTTAACAAAAACTATCGCTATATTTATCGACAGTAAAACTATCTTAGAAACGTTACTGCACATTTAGCAGCAACTTTAAGAACAATGTACTCGTATATGTTTCAATGGTCTTTTTGTGTTGGGTGTCTTAGTTTTTGTATGTTTTGTATTTCATAAATGAAGCAAAACTCATACTATGTTGATAATTTTGTAATACAGCTGAATAGTTTGCTGTAGTGTGAGTCTTGCCATGATGAATTGTCCAACAATTCTGAATAAAAACAAGTAAAAAAGTAAACTGGTCAAGCCCGATCATATAATACCGTACACCTAGTATATGTGAAAAATCTGATTTTTAGAAATGGGCTTTATATAGAAGCTATGATCTATTATGGACCGATCATTAAAAACTTTAGTGGCATGACTTTTGTGCATATAAATATAAATATTATTAAATTTTATCTCGCTATAATCACTTATAATAGATATATAGTAGATATTAAAGTGATTTCTGAAGGGGATCTTATATGGGAGCTATGACTAATAATGGCCCTACCATTCTAAATTAGGTGTTATCAGTTCTGTGTATATACAACTTATTTGTGTTAAATTTTATTTGTATGCCAATATTTTTAAGAGATTTATGGTCGTTAAAATGATTTTCAGAAGTGGGACTTATATGGGAGCTCTGATCAATTATGGACCGATCTGCACCAAATTTTTAGATATGGTTTGGTCACTAATTTGTAGTGAAATTTGTTTGAATACTTGCATAATTAAAACATTTATGACTGGTAAACCCCTACTTCGGGAGGAAATTCGCTTGGGGACTGGGTAAAATATTAATCCGATTTCTACCAGTTTTAATCCCAACCGTCCTTGCACAGAAAAAATATCATGTACCAAATTTTATTGAAATATTTTCATAATTGCGAACTCTGCGCACAAGCTTTATATAGGCAGCCAGACGGACAGACTCAGGAAGAGATTGTGAGTCGAGGGGTATAATTTAATTGGCGCCACAAGCATCAGCACAAATCCAATATACCCTACCCACTATGGTGGTGTAGGGTATAAATACATTACATTTGCGATCAGATCAAAAAAAAATCTACAGACAATACTTTTATTTAATTAGCTTGATATTTAATTCGATTAATGACGTCTTATAGAAATCATGAAACTTTAAATGAAATTGGCCTTCAACGGTTAATCAATGAATACTCATAATAATACCTAGACTATAAAGTGATCGCTAAATGCTGTTAGACCAAAAAGGTCGAGGATAAACTCAACTTGTTCCTATAGCAAAATGAAAAATGAGTCAGGGAATGCAAAGAAATAGATTGAAGTGTAGATTAAAATCTCTTGAACTTTTTTCTAGAATCCAATGACTAGACGAAAATGTTGTTTTCAAATGTTATTATAAATGTCAGTTACAATCTTCTGAGGTTCTGTGCAGTGGTCCAAGGTGCCACCATGTAAAGAACCCCCACATCATAAAGTTCTTCCCACCTCACAATGGGTGTATTTTGCATTTAAAATTTAAAGCTGTTAAAAATTTTAATTTTTGAAATTTTTTGATATAATAAGGTACTTCTTTTCTTTTCATATTATTTAAGAAATTTCCAAACATACTTTAAAGGAAATAGTTATATGAAAAAAAATTAAAAAACTTAGTTACGAGGGAACCAGCTGTTCATTCAAAATATAGCTGTTGTTTGTAAAATTTAAACTTATGGCAAATGTTCTCAAATCGCTTAGTCGATATTCAAAAATAATAACCGGTATTGTATTGTAAAATATGTTCTTAATTATTCTGCAAAAGCTTTCGATAACCCCGACCCTGGTATAGCCAATTAACCAAAAATCTAAAAAATTCCATTTTTGTAATTGTGTAAAGTTTAATGTAAACAAAAGAAAGATAATAAAAATGGGCACATTCGAAAGCAGAAACGAATAATTAGGATCGTTTTGTAATATCTGACATACTTGAGATGATCCACTTTGGGGATCGCTGGCACCAACGCTGGTGCACTTATGAGGTTAAAATTCAAAACACTAGACAACCCTTTTGCTCTAGGCATGTGAAAAATTATTGTAATCAGACTCAGCGTTTAAAATTTACAGAATTAGTTTCCTTTTTTAAAATGCCCTTATTGTGCACCGTGCTTCATTATTTCCTTAATATGGTGGGCTCAAACTGTTGTGCTCTTTGGCAAACTTTAACATTTTTTATCCACAATGCTGGTTTTATTTTTTTACTTGCTATTCATCGACTAACGGGTGTGCCTATTGCTATGAAAGCATCTTTTGGTGTTAAAAATTGTCTCTGTTCATTTCTGTTATCATGAGATAGCTCTTTGCGACCTCTGACTTGTGGTTTGAAAACAATAGAACACCTTTTTTGGACTCTTATGACCACTGATTGACTTACTTTAAGCTGTTTAGCTATTACTCGCGTAGAATAGCCTATTTTTGTCAATTCTAGAATATTATTCTCAATTGTGCTTGACAATTCCCTTATTATTTATAATAATTTGTATTATAATTTGATTTGAGTTGGATAATTTGCTAAAAGTGTTTACCACATGTAATTAAATAATATCAAACTAATAGTTTTTATAAGTGATAAACAAAACCAACACATACAAATCTAACGGTAAACCTTGATAATTTTGTGTAAATATTTATAAGATACACTTGTGTAAAATTAAGTGCATACAGTTTCTTTTCTCCTAATGGTTTATTATAAATTATAATGCTTAAACCCAAATTAGATAAATAAAAACATGTTAAAAATTTTCTTAATTAATTTTTGTATGCAAGGCTTAAATAGGTGCTCATTTATGCTCCCCACTGTAGGCCAGTTTTTCACATATAATTCATATACAATCTAAATGGCAGTGCTGCCAAGGATTTATGCAAATTATGTATGGGATGTATTATATACTATTGTATAGTAGCATTTCCGTCCTCTATTGCATAGAGAAATTATTATTAACAAGAGATAAAAGGATTGGAGAAAGAAAGTTACCCATTAGATAAGATGAATTGCAATATTTCGCTACAATTAAATTGAATCCTGTAACAGAGATAGTAAAGTTCTCAGATATATAAAGTTATAACGTGACTTCTGCTTTTCTTTTAAAGTTTCAAGCCGTTATCTTAAGACCAATAAATATTTCTTGTTTATAAGTAGGGTACATGTTTCAATTGATTGCTATTGATTAGTAAACAATATTTTGTATTGTTGTGACCTAAATTCATGAAGAAAACTATTGTTTGAACTTAAGCAAAGTGTGTGAACAATTTTAAAGAAAGCAAAAAATTAAATCAAGAAAGAACAATGACATTGAAAGATTTGTCAACATCATTCATTTCTTATAACATGAAAAATTAACCAGTCAAATATTTGAAAATTTGACAAACGAAAATTTTGTTTTATTAGCCAAAAATTCCATGGAATTAATTTTCTCATACATTTAATACTACTTGATTTTATAGTACTACAATGGCATAATAAAATTTGCCAAATTTTTGTTTCAATTATTTGTAACTATTTCATTATTATGAGAACTCCGCTGGGTTATATACAAAAAACCAACTCATTGTTCTTCTTTTCTTCTGATTTCGTTTTTAAATAAAAACTATGTTTTTGCTTTTCCATTTTTTAGCTTAGTTTAAAAACGAAATTAAATATTTTCTATGTTTGTTTGTTTGTTTTCAAATTCTTTGTTAATGTACATATGAACATATATTAAATATTTGAAAAGCAAACAATCTTTGTCATAGTATATAACTCGTACTGCAATAATGTTATTTCCTTTGAGTCGTTTAAAGTACATTTCATTCTTCATATGTATGAATAATAATTTTTTGTTTATTAATGTACATAATAATGATATTTGAATATGAAAATATGTTTGTGACTTACCTTGTTAAAGCAAATATGCATATTAAATGAAATCTGAAATTAAAAATAAAAGAAAGTTTAGTTCTTTTATTGCATAGCAAATTAACTAAAATTGAATAATGAAAGGTTTCTTTTTTAGAATCTGTCAAACTAGTTCATAAACGCCGAATTACCAAATTATGTTATAATTGGCTGATAATGAAAACATGCAAGACTACCCGAAAATGTTTACCTTTATTTATTTATTTTTATTTATTCTTATTTGTCTATGGAAATGAATTCCTTACAGACAGTTTACAGTTTTATTTAACATAAAGGAATAAAATACATGTAACAATTAATTATGAGTTTAAGAAAACAATTACTAATTTTTTTATGACATTAACATTTAACGAAAAATCAATAAATCTGTACAACTGGTTAAACTGATTACACATTCTTCTTAGGGGATCAGCGTCAGAATAATTGGCTCTATAAAATTTCACAGATAGAGGTACAAAATTACGGGATAAACGTTGCGGAATGTTGAAAGAGATTTCGTTGATTAGAAAACCAGAGCATATATCACCATTAATAACATTCAGGATAAATGATATATTCAGCATAGTTCTACGACTTTTTAATGTAGGAAGCTTAATAAGAGCAAGTCTAGCAGTATATGATGGTAAATTTAATGGGTTGAAATGGAGTCCACGTAAGCAAAATATCAGGAATTGTTTTTGCACAGATTCAATTGTATTGCTGTGAGTAATGAAAATCGGGTCCCATATTATTGAACCGTATTCCAGTATCGGTCGAACAAGTGAAGTAAATAAAGTTTTGGCAATATATGGATCATTAAATTCTTTTGCCCATCGTTTAATAAAGCCTAGAGTACATCTTGCTTTATTTATTATCGTAGAAATATGTGGAACGAAGCTCAGTTTAGGGTCGAATAAAATGCCTAGGTCTAGAAAATTTTGAACCATTTCCACTTTGTAGTTTCCCAGAAAAAAATTTGTTGAAATAGGATTGTGCCTTGTAAAGCGCATTACTTTACATTTCTTTAAGTTAAGTTCCATCACGTTAAGCTTGCACCATTCATAAAAAGAATCCAAGTCGGTTTGGAGACGTAAGTAATCATAAGGTTGGTTATAGGCCAAGAAAATTTTTACGTCGTCTGCATACATTAAAACATTAGAGAATTTAATTACTTTAGGTAAATCGTTAATAAAAAGAGAGAAAAACAGCGGCCCAAGGTGACTCCCTTGTGGTACTCCAGAACAAACGTTAATTTTATATAAAGACGTATTATTAAAACGAACGGTTTGTGTTCTATTCGACAGATAAGATTGTATCCACTTTACACTAAAGTAGATGAAGAAAGGGGGTTTGATATCGATGAAAATGAAAGGGGGTTTGAAATTCGATGAAAATGAAAGGGGGTTTGATATTTGGTAACGATGAAAATGAAAGGGGATTTGATTTTTACGATGAAAACGAAAGGGGATTTGATTTTTACTCAAAATTTACGAAGAAAATGAAAGGGGATTTGATTTTTATACGATGAAAACGAAAGGGGATTTGATTTTTACAAAATTTTCCATTGTTTTAAAAAATTCTTATCGCACACATTTTTTTTCCACGGTGATTCCTCTTTGCTGTTATTTTCATGTTTTAAAAAATTCTTATCGCACACATTTTTTTTCCACGGTGATTCCTCTTTGCTGTTATTTTCATGTTTTAAAAAATTCTTATCGCACACATTTTTTTTCCACGGTGATTCCTCTTTGCTGTTAATTTCATGTTTTAAAAAATTCTTATCGCACACATTTTTTTTCCACGGTGATTCCTCTTTGCTGTTATTTTCATGTCTATAGAAAAATTTTTTAAATGTTAAAAAATTATTTATCAAAGAAAATGAGATGAATGGTGGAAGAATAAATCTTAAATCGAGTAAGACATCCGGCACAATTTTTAAAGAAAGACTATTTACACAGTTTCCATTGTGATTTTTGAAAATATTATAGACGGCGATAACACCACATATTGTTTGGTTTTAGGTCTAGAATCGAGTAAGACATCTGGCACAATTTTTAAAGAAAGACTATTTACACATTTTCCATTGTGATTTTTGAAAATAAGATATACTTGTCTGGAATTATAGACGGCGACAACACCACATATTGTTTAGTTTATGAAAAAAAAAAAAAAAGAAATGATAAAACATTTCCGGATTTATAGACGTTGACGAATCCTCATATCACAAGATACTTATAATAAACTAATATGTATAAATACTGAGTTTTAAAACAGTAACTATTCAGTAAAAGTCAAACATTCAATTGAAATTCAAAGAAATATGACCTCCACAATGACGAACCGGGATATTTTAGCCGCCTTCAACAAATTGAGGGGCAAACCATACTGCTCCGTAAAGGATATGGATTCTTATTTGGACACTATGCCATCAACATCAAGATTCGCTAAGGGTACGATGGAGGTGAATAAGGAAAGCGGAGCTGGATTTATATGCGAAGTTTGTTACAATGTATTTACTACATTAAGTAAACTGCACAAATATAAGCTCGTGCACCAAAAAAGCATGAAGAAGAGTTGCAACATCTTTTACTGTAAGCATTGTGGAGATGAGTTCACAAATAAAATGGATTTAAAAAATCATAAGGCTATCCATGTCGGGATAACAAGTTTAAATTGTGAAATTTGTGATAGAGGTTTTAAAACTCACAAGGGCTTTGAAAATCACAAAAAAACGCATCAAAATAAAATTAATTGTTCCAGCTGTCAAATTGATGTTGGAAGATTGGATTGGGGGCATCATCTTCGTTCAAGGCACCACAAGGAAAGTTTGGGTGTAGTGAGAGATTTCACTAAAAACATCAAAATAAGATCCAGCGACTTCATGGAACGAATTGAAGTCTACACATACTCAAACCCGAAGTTAGAGAACCTATTTGTGGAAGAATTTTTTGAAGCTGCAGAAGAGGAAGTAATGGAAATATTGGAAGAGTCCTTGGCGAAGCAAATTAATTTTAAATGTAATTTTGAGCTTCAATGCCTTTACATAAAAAAAGCAGAGGATACAGAGAAACTTGAGATTATGTCGCATGTGACTAAAATGGTGGCTGTAAACCGTTCTCATGGCTTACGAGATATTTATTTGGAAAAGGCAGATGACATTAAAACTAAAATGTCAGAGTTCCAAGAACGGGATAGTGGATGGGCTCTACTACAAATATCCAACTTGAACATCAACATCAACAAGCACAATATAGTTCGAGGATCGAGTTACATAAATATGCCATATAAATTGAGCAAATTAAATGCTTGCCTCAATATAAGAAATAATGATATATATTGCTTTAAATGGTGCATAGTAGCAGCATTGAAAAATCCAAGCAACCCCCAAAAAGCTACTATGTGTTCCTCATACAATATTGATAATATTGAGAGAGATGTTATAAAAATTAATGAAATAGAAATTAATTTCTCAAACATCAAATTTCCAATTGATGTAAAAGATATAAATATCTTTGAATCACAAAATCCTTACATTAGTATAAATGTATTTGGATTTGATGTGAAAGGGAACCAAATAATTGGACCATACAGAGTATGCGAGAAATATAGGACAATTCACATCAGCCTACTGCTGTTGGAGAACGAGGATTGTAGTAAGAGGCATTATGTTCTCATTAAAGATTTATCACGGTACGTTAAAATATTTAATACATTTTTTGAATTATTTATTTATATTTAAAATTTTATATTTTCTTCTTTCAGATTTTTGAGATCATCGTTAAGCAATAGCAAAAACAGCATTCACTTTTGCATGACGTGTCTTACTTACTCCAAAGATCCAGAAATGTCAACAAGACATAAAGATGGATGCTCTAAAATGGTTACTACAATGCCGGCGTACGAAGATAAGTATATCGAATTCAAAAATAGAATTAATACTTTAGAAGTGCCATTCGTTGTCTACGCAGACTTCGAATGTCTATTACAAAAAATTAATAGTAGGATTAGCTCTAAGACACTAAATGAACAGAAACACATCCCCTGTTCATTTAGTTATTATATTAAGTGTAGTTATAATGATAGATATTCAAAATCATTCACTTATAGTGGGTTAGATAGCCCCCAAGTATTTGTCAGGGAATTGTTGAAAGACACAAAAGAAATTTTCAAAAATTATTTAAATAAAGTAGTTCCAATGAAAGCACTTACAAATGAAGAAAATGAGGAATTTAGAATTTGTGTAGACTGTAACCTTTGTGGAAAACCGTTGGGTGATGACAGAGTTCGTGACCATTGTCATTTAACTGGTCGCTATCGATCTGCCCTTCACAACCATTGTCACATTAATTTTAAAATTAAAAAATTCATACCAGTGTTTTTCCACAATTTATCATCCTATGACAGTCATTTGTTTATAAAAGAATTAGGTAAAGCTGAGGGTACCATAGAAATAATTCCTATAAATAAGGAAACTTATATTTCCATTACAAAAAATGTATCAATAGAAAATGATAGTTTTCAGTTGAGGTTTGTAGACTCATTTAGGTTTATGGCATCAAGTTTAGACGCTTTATCTTCAAATTTAGCTTCTGATGATTTTAAAATCATTAAGAAATATTTCCCAAATGATGGTGAGTTTGACTTAATAAGAAGAAAGGGAATATTCCCATACTCTTATATTGACTCATTTTCAAAACTTTCTGAAGGAAATCTCCCTGAACGGGAAGAATTTAGAAATTTGTTGACGAATCAAGAGTGCAAAGTCGAAGATTACCAACATGCTAAAAAAGTATGGGAAACATTTAATTGTAAAACACTGTTAGAATATACAGAATTGTATGTTAAAAGTGATACACTTATTTTAGCAGACATTTTTGAAAATTTCAGAAAGATTTGTAAAAGCATTTATGGTTTGGATCCTTGTCATTATTATACAGCACCAGGCTTATCCTGGGATGCTATGTTGAAATCAACAAAAATACGTTTAGAACTTATAACTGATGTTGATATGTATAATATGATCAAAACTGGTATTAGAGGAGGGCTTGTCCAATGTTCATTAAGACATTCTGTGGCCAATAATAAGTATATGCATGATTATGATAGAACAAAGCCCTCACAATATCTAATGTACTTGGATGCAAATAACTTGTATGGATGGGCAATGTCGCAATACCTACCATATTCGGATTTTGTTTGGTTAAGTAATGAAGAAATAATTTCACTTAATGTAAATTGTCTTGAAGATGAGTCCAGTGAGGGTTATATCTTGGAAGTTGATTTAGATTATCCTACTGGACTACATGACCTACACAATGATTTACCATTCTGTCCTCAAAATAAAGTAGTTCCTCCCATGAGAAATGAAAAGTTGATAGCAGATTTAACTAATAAAAAAAATTATGCTATACATTATAGAGTGTTGAAACAATGTATAGCAAATGGTATGATTTTGAAAAAAATCCATAGAGTTATAAAATTTAAACAGGCTCCATGGTTAAAGTCATACATCGACTTAAATACTTTTCATAGGACTAAAGCGACAAATACATTCGAAAAAGATTTCTTTAAGTTACTAAATAATGCAGTTTATGGCAAGACCATGGAGAATGTAGAAAAAAGAAAGAGTGTTTATATTGTAACACAGTGGGAATCGGACAGAAGAAATCATAAAGAAGCAAGAGCTCATATTGCTCAATTGAATTTTCATAGTCTGTCTAGGTTTGGAGATGATATGTTTGCCGTACAACTTAAACGAGTCAACATTAAATGTAATAAACCAATGTACTTAGGTTTTACTGTATTAGAACTTTCAAAATGGAAAATGTACGAATTTCACTATGGCTATATGAAACCCAAATTTAATAGTAGACTTCATTTAAATTACATGGATACAGATTCATTTATATATACCATTAGAACAGAAGATTTCTATAAGGATATCTCAAATGATGTACTTCAACATTTTGATACTTCAGATTATAGCCCTCAAAATAAATTTAATTTACCAATTGTAAATAAAAAAGTTTTGGGAATGATGAAGGATGAAAACTGTGGAGTAATTATGAGAGAATTTGTAGGTTTAAGGGCGAAAATGTACTCAATTAGGAATGAAGATAATGGAGAAATTAAAAAATCTAAAGGTGTGAAAAAAATGGCATTAGATAGAATAACATTAGTCGATTATAAAAAGTGTTTGTATTCCAAAAATGTGCACAGTGATTCAATGTATACATTTCGAGCGTACTGCCATCAAATATATACTCAAAAAATAGAAAAAGTAGTTTTAAGTCACAATGATAACAAGAGATATATAAAGTTCGATGGTATTCAGACATATGCTTGGGGGCATTATAAATTAAAAGAAAATGATTTTGAATTAGAAGATATTGCAGAATATTTAATAGAGGACACGAATAATGTAGAATCAAACATTACTGAAAATTCAGTAACGAACTGGTATAATGATGGAAATGATCAAATTTTCTTAAATATAAATTCAAGTAATTTAAATGTAAATAATAATTATTTATTTTCTGATGATGACGATGAAATGTTTATGGATTTGAAATATTAGGATAAAATATGTATATTTTAAGAATTAAAAAAATAAAACACATGTGATATTATAACAAATTTATTTATTGTTATATAATTTTAAGTTTAAAGATAATATTGTTAAATAAATCTACAATTAAAAATATTGAAATTAATATGTTTTATTCATTGTGTTAAACAATTTTTTTGACTGAAGCTGTAAGCGGTGAGTATTCGATTAAACGATCGTGTATGAGTAAACAGTATGCAGATGTATTAGCCGCTACTATTTTATCTGTAGAAAACTCAACTTTTATATCAATTGGGCCTGTTGTTACTGCTTCATTTTGATGACTGACATCAATCACAATTATAGGTGCTTTTTCCTTAAATTCTTCAGCTGAGAGGAGTGGTTGAGCCTCCCTCATATAGAAATTTTGTTGAAACTTAACATACATATCATATAGAATGGCAAAACGTTGATTATCAAATTTAACATTTAAGTCATCATAGGGATATGAGTCTGAATTTAAATGTACTTTAATATTGTTAAGATTTGAATGGGTAAGCTTGTTGTTATGTTTAAAAGCAATTAGTACAAAACGTGGACGTTCTCTGTTTGCAGCTAGTTTTACATTCCAAATATGATTTTGTGATGCTGATAGTTGAGGATGGTAGTGGCAATCCCAACTACGAAATGCTATTGGCAACACATTTCCACTATTAATAATTTTTATTGTGTTCAGTTTAGCATAATCCGAAAGTTTTACATGCGGAATTCTCCAACTAATATTTTGAATTGTAATTTTTGGTTTTTCAGTAGGTTGATTAGAATTTACAATATTATCATCATTTTTGGTACGTAATAATATTAATTCATGTTTACAATTTAACATAATTTTATTATAATCCTCAGCAAATCCTAATAATGATTTAAGCGGGACATAAAAGTTGAAAAATCCTTCACCAACATCGATGTCTTTATCATAAGACCAGCTTGCATTCCCCATCATAATACTTTCGCTGTCATTTAGGGATAGATAATTTTTAATTGTGCTAGAAACACCCAAATGTCGTGTGCGATCTATTTCGACGCCATTAAGCTCATAACGAATCTCCTCAAATAAATTGGGTACAAAGTTATTTTTCAATTTAAAGTTTTTCGATTTTAGACCACTTGTAGCATCTAACA
This sequence comes from Bellardia pandia, assembly GCA_916048285.2. Taxonomy (NCBI): domain Eukaryota; kingdom Metazoa; phylum Arthropoda; class Insecta; order Diptera; family Calliphoridae; genus Bellardia; species Bellardia pandia. Next base: position 42,928,843 of record OU696530.1, read on the forward strand.
CAGTACCTTCAATATACAAAAAGCTTTCACTCGGTAAAACATATAAATCTTGATTTTGTATTGAAATACGAATTTCATCATTATTATTAAATGATTGAATATACGGTGTATATGTATGATAATCTTTTTTTATGATTCTTTCATCCATCATTGGTTTTTCTAAAACATTAATTATGTCAGTCATTATTCTTTAAAATAAAATTCAAGGATTTTAGGAATTGTTTATTTGCTTCGCTCAGTTTTGATGTGTTTAAGGTTGTTCTTGCTGATGCAGTGTTCAACACACTAATGTCTCTCCTCATTCTATCAACAACGTTTTTATTGTATATAATCATTATTGTTTTGGTCGTAAATGAAGACGAAGAGTAATATTTTCACCACGAAAATTTATAAGCTCACTATTTTGATCTACAATAGTGACCGCAATAGAACTGATCTCCTTGGTGTTTAGTGGTAAATAGATTAAGTTTCGTGGAATTTCGTCCATTTTATATCCTGGGGAAACACTTATTCCAAATTCATGAATTGTATGTGCCCTTTCTCCATTTATATAAGATCCAACAGCGATATTACAATCAATACGTATTGTATTCACTTTGAGAATATTTACGGGTAGTTCAGAGAGATTATTGGAACCCCCGTTTAAAGTTTTTTTGTTAAAACCCATTAACTTTCCAATTGTTCTTTTTTTATTGAAATATATTGAATCATGAGAAGTAGTTATTTCAACTCTCATTGTATTGTTGTTGGCTTCTATTTTAATCGATTTTTCACCATTAGTCAAACGCTCATATTCACTTTCTAAATAATCTGCAATATCTTCTAGCTCATAGGAACCAATAGGAATTTCAATAATGTTATCCCCAATATGAAACAAATTATTATCCTCATCGACATTGGGTATGCTATTATATGTATGAAAATCTATAAGTGAGCATTCATAATCCTCTTCCAATGCTATGGGTGGAAAATAATTTGCAGTTAAAATTGACGAGTTTCCGTTCAAAGTTAATGTAATAGACATATTGAATACTAAAAATGGAATGAATAAAAACATATACAATTTTTTTTTTTTTTTTAAATATATTTTCTTTATTTATAAACTTAATAGATATAAGAAATTTATTACAATATTTCGTTTTTATTAATCCAAGAGTTGTGATCATTTGTAAATCCCAACCATTTAACAAATGCACGATTATTTTTTATTCTTATAACCTTTTCCACAAGATACGTATTTGGATATCTGGTTGGTAGTAGCTCCTCTTCATAGAATCCACCTTTAATAGGATTTCCCATATAGTCTTCTAAAATATATGTCGTTGGATGTGTAATTTTAATATGTTTGATTTTAAATATTTCTGTTGTCCAATTTGGAGTATACCCTTTTTCAAAACAATGTTTATATTTGCTAATGCGTACATTGTCACCAATATTAAACTTGTTTTTCTTAAATATTTTTATATGGTTATAAACGGTATTTAATAATAATTGCTCATTAGAAGGTTTTACATCAATAGGAGCCATTTTGATAACTCGATGGATTTTTTTGTTATAATCACTAATTAGTTTTTCATACAAATCAACCCAATGATATGAGCCATTGTAACTGAATTCTTTCCACATCATACCTTTCAGAGTTCTGTTAAATCGTTCTACAATTGAGGCTTTCATAATGCTGTAAGTAGAATAGTGATTAATTTTATATTTTGCCATTAGGTTTTTGAATAAGTTGTTGAAAAATTCTTTTCCATCATCTGTTTGCAAATTTTTTGGTATACGGCCTAAATTAAATATGTCATTCATAGCATTTGTAACATCTATAGCCGTTTTAGATTTTAGTGGTCGAATCCAAGCAAATTTTGAAAAGGTATCAATGACTGTTAATAAATATTTAAATCCTTTATTATATGTAGAGTAATTTCCCATTTCAACTAAATCCGCTTGCCATAAATCATCAATACCCTTCATTATTACTCTCCGTCGTTTAAAATTTTTCCTTGCTTGGGAATGAAGCTCATTAACCAACTCTCGTTTTTCATCCATACTTGAATTATATTAATATTAATATTTTATTTTATATTTCTTTTTTATTGGATCTGTACTGCTTGGCGGTTCACTTTTTGTAATTATTGACGTAAAAACAAAATTCTCCAGTCTTTGTACTTTCTCTAACAGTGTTTCGATTTGTTCACTAAAATGTAATTTTAAAGACATTTCTCTATGAGATATCATGTTTTGCATTGAATTATCAATATTATTAAGTTTTCCATCAAGTTTTTTATATTCTTGTTTAATCAATGTTGTTAAATCTTGTTGCAATTGTCTGATTTCTGTTCCCAAGTAATGTTTATTAACAGCGTCTTTTTCTTGTGTAGGAAACGAAACATTTGTGATCCTTTTGTTTTGAACATTAATGTTATTATTTTTATCCAACACAAGTCCAACAACTTGACGAATTTTTCTTTTATTTTTTTCATTTTTTATAAAATTGTTTTGACTCTTTGAGTGATGACCAAATTTATCAACAGACATATTTTGTTATCCTTCCACTATTTATTTATGATTATTGCTTTCTACGCAATAATATTTGCTTCTTGCAATTCCTCTAAAATTGAATTAATTTCATTGCGATGATTATTGTGTCCCGCGCCTTCCGATGCAACCAATAGTCTCAGTCGATCTACTAATTCATTAGGATCGTTCCAGTATATATAGTTGGGTCTTTCATTATTGACTTTCATAATCATTCCGTTTCCTTCATGCGTTTGTGATCTTAATGATCTTTTTGGTGTTATAGAAATTTCATCCTTAAACAATTTTTTTATAATAGTGTTGTACTTTTTGCTCTTAGTGCCCTTAATTTGATTTTTGGAATTAAATTCTCTTTTGTGCGCATTGGTTTTAATCAAAATATTTTTATAAATATCCAACTCATATGGTTCATAATTTGTTGGTTCTTTATGAAACAATAATTGAATCAAGCCTGGTGTAATGGCCCAATTTTGATTTCCAATGTTAATTTTTTCTTCATTTATTTCTATATCACTATTACCAAACTTCCAAACATTATATGAGTTTTTATGTGGACCATATGTTGTATCAAGCAATTTATTTTTCTGCAGTAATGCTAAGTCAATAACATTAGATGAATTATTAGTTGACTTAAATGTCGAATCTACACTGTTTGTATCGTTACTGTTTTCATCATCTTTAAGTTGTATGTCTTTCTTAGGAGTACTCATTTCTACTTTAGACAACATATTATTGAAATCGAAAGAATTGTCTTGAGTGTAAATATTTTCTGCTTTAGGTTTATCATATTGAGTGTTGTTATTTTTCACAAGTTCTTTTAATGGTTCAGTTATTGGCTTAAATGTTTTTGCTAATCTCTCGTCGTTTTCAGTTTCACCAACTTTTAAACTTCGATATTTTTGTTTTAAAACAGACCGAGTCTTTATTAATTCTTTAAGTAGTTGTTGATTCATCTTAATATAGCTCTGGGAGATCAGATCAATACCGTTGCTTGCAAGTTAATAATAGTAATAATGGTAAAACTGTTTTGCAAATTCTTTTTATTCAACTATTATCTGCTTTGGATCAACTTTCAACAGCTCATGACCAGCTTTCAACAGCTCATGAACGGCTTTGAACAGCTCATGAACGGCTTTGAACAGCTCATGAACAGCTTTCAACGGTTCATGAACAGCTTTGAACAGCTCATGAACAGCTTTGAACAGCTCATGAACAGCTTTGAACAGCTCATGAACAGCTTTGAACAGCTCATGAACAGCATTTATAATTGAATAAAGTTATCAAAACATTTTCTATATCTTCCACCATTCATCTCATTATCTTTGCTAATTACTAAAAAGCCAAATTTGTCTTGCCAACATTCACGACACATATCATAAAATTTTTCAAATGCCATATCTGTTCCAACGTGATCATTATAAACATGGCGCATATTTAATTCATCCTGTTTGAACATAATTATCATATTTGCGTTGTCTCGAATCAAATGTTTAGGAATTCTTGTATATGTTTGACATAAGTAAAAAGAATCAACATTTCTGTGGCGACCCATACAAAAATATGATCGTATATTATTTTGTTTCTCGCAAGCAACATCATCGAATATCATTAGCGAATTATTTTTGGCTTCATCAGGCGGTATAACACTCTCATTATCACTAAATGTAAAATATCCCATCCCTGTTATAGGTGCGATGAGTTTTTCCAAGTACTGATATTTTGGTTGATAGAGCGATTTTGAATATAAATATATGTTCTCAAATTTTAAACCATTCGGACTTTCAATGAGACTAAGCATAACATTAGTCTTCCCACAATTAGATGGGCCAACAATTAGAGCCCTAATGCTGTTCGGTAATAAACTACTATGACGTAGTTTTGTGTTTGCATCAGTAGAAAAGTCTATGTTTCTCACGGAAATATTTTTGTCTTGTTTTATTAAACGCATATTGGTAACTAATAATTTTTTTTGTTTGTCAAAGTATATATATAAGATGTTACACATTAATATTTTATTCATTTCAAAAAAAGTTATGAGAGGACAAGGTATATTAAATAATTTAATCGACGTTTTACCAATAGAGCTTCATATACCAGGATATAAATTTTGTGGACCAGGAACAAAACTAAAAAAACGTTTAGCTAGAGGAGATAAAGGTATTAATCCATTAGATTCTGCTTGTAGAGAACATGATATAGCTTATTCACAAAGTAATGATTCAACCGAACGCAATCAAGCTGACAAAATATTAACTGAAAGAGCTTGGGAAAGAGTTTTAGCAAAAGATAGTAGTATTGGTGAAAAGACAAGTGCATATATAGTGACCAATGCAATGAAGACAAAAACAAAATTTGGTATGGGACTCCAAAACAAAAAACAGCTCTGTAATAAAAAACTGTTTTTGAAAACTATTAAAACTGCTACCAATATGTTGAAGAAGGAGAAACCTCAGGATATACAAGATGCTATTAAAATTGCTCACAAAGTTATTAATAAATCATTTAAAGGAAATAAACATAATGTCATTGTTCCACGGATTATAAAACTTCCCAAAACTGGAGGATTCTTACCACTTATTCCAATTTTAACTGCACTTGGAGCATTAGGCAGTATAACTTCGGGAGCTACATCAATTGCAAAAGCTGTTACCGCTGCTAAAAATGCTAAGAAAAAATTAGATGAATCTACACGTCACAATAAAGCAATGGAATCTATTGCTATGGGAAAAGGACTATATCTTAAACCATACAAGAGAGGTTATGGTATAATTTGTAAAAGTTCAAAAAACTATTAAATATGCTACCCAACAGACCACTTACAGATGCAGATATCATGAATTTTGCTAATAGAAATATTCCTAATTTTAGAGGCGTATTTATGCGAGATATGCTTCCAAAACAATCTAAAAAAGCAGAGTGTGGAATAGTTAATTTGGATTCTTCAACTGGTAGTGGCACTCATTGGGTAGCATATTATAAAAACAATAATGATTTGGAATATTTTGATAGTTTTGGAAATTTACAACCACCGTTGGAAATCATAAAATATTTGGGTAAAAACATCAAATACAATCATAAGCGAAAACAACAATATAATACATTTAATTGTGGACACTTGTGTTTAGAATTTCTATATAAAAAAAATAAAATAAATAAATAAATACAAACAAAACTCTTTTAAAAATGCTTTTTATTTAATTTTCATATATTATAAAAGTATTTTGATAATAAATAATATTTTTTTATTAAGTCTTCAACCATTTTCTTTTGCTTTTCAAAGTTTATTTCATATCGTTCAGGAATCACTTCAGCATATTCTTGTAAGCAACTTATAAATCCACATTTATTATGTAGTATATCATCATTTTTTTCACTTTCATCTATTAACTTTAGAAAATGTTTGATTAATTCCAGATGCTCTAAAAAAATGTATCCATCAAAATCCTTTAAAAATTGTACAATATTTATGCGAGACATCATTTCAAAACAGCTATGCTAATAAGAATAGTAAATTTTAAAATTTGTTCTATCTTTATATATATTTCTATTATTATAATTATTATTATTATTTTATAAAATACTATATTCTAATAGATAATTAATGTTTCGCTTTTTTACTACTTCCCCAACCAAAGTAGGGTTGTGCGTTGGGGATAAACATCTGATCATCGTCATCTGCTTCTATAGAATTTCCATATTCAGCAATCTCTTCTAATTCAATGATATAGTTCCCAGTTATTATATCCGTCTTTTTGCTCAACAGAAATTGCTCCTCAGAGATCCCCTCAATAGCAGCATCTTCCAAAGCGTTATATCTTTTTGGAAGATATAGCATCCACTCCTCTAACTCCGCTATCACAACATTTCCATATTTGTTGTTGTGACGAAACATCCTAAGAACCTTATACGGCTTACCAGTTTCAATATCCTTTACGGAGCAGTATGGTTTGCTCCTCAATTTGTTGAAGGCGGCTAAAATATCCCGCTTCGTCATTGTGGATGTCATATTTCTTTGAATTTCAATTGAATGTTTGACTTTTACTGAATAGTTACTGTTTTAAAACTCAGTATTTATACATATTAGTTTATTATAAGTATCTTGTGATATGAGGATTCGTCAACGTCTATAAATCCGGAAATGTTTTATCATTTCTTTTTTTTTTTTTTTTTCATAAACTAAACAATATGTGGTGTTGTCGCCGTCTATAATTCCAGACAAGTATATCTTATTTTCAAAAATCACAATGGAAAATGTGTAAATAGTCTTTCTTTAAAAATTGTGCCAGATGTCTTACTCGATTCTAGACCTAAAACCAAACAATATGTGGTGTTATCGCCGTCTATAATATTTTCTAAAATCACAATGGAAACTGTGTAAATAGTCTTTCTTTAAAAATTGTGCCGGATGTCTTACTCGATTTAAGATTTATTCTTCCACCATTCATCTCATTTTCTTTGATAAATAATTTTTTAACATTTAAAAAATTTTTCTATAGACATGAAAATAACAGCAAAGAGGAATCACCGTGGAAAAAAAATGTGTGCGATAAGAATTTTTTAAAACAATGGAAAATAACAGCAAAGAGGAATCACCGTGGAAAAAAAATGTGTGCGATAAGAATTTTTTAAAACAATGGAAAATTTTGTAAAAATCAAATCCCCTTTCGTTTTCATCGTATAAAAATCAAATCCCCTTTCATTTTCTTCGTAAATTTTGAGTAAAAATCAAATCCCCTTTCGTTTTCATCGTAAAAATCAAATCCCCTTTCATTTTCATCGATATCAAACCCCCTTTCTTCATCTACTCACTAAGTTCTGTAAATCCCAATTTTTGCAGTTTCCGTACGAGAAGTAAATGATTTATTTTGTCAAATGCTTTACTGAAATCAGTATATATAACATCAGTTTGCATCCTTTGAATAAAGCCGCGATTGTTGACTGTTGTTAGATGCAGAAGATTTGTAGTAGTAGAGCAAGATTTTTGAAAACCATGTTGAAATGAAGATATTAAATTTGATACTTGATAGTGTAAATGATCGGTTATTAATTTTTCAAAAAGTTTCGGTATAATACTTAGTTTTGCAATACCTCGATAATTTTCGACATCAGATTTTCTGCCCGATTTAAATAATGGAACAATATATGATTCCTTCCAGATTGATGGAAAGTATCCATTAATAATAGAAGTGTTAAACAGAAGTGTTAATGGAGGAGCTAAGACTTTGGCGCACTTGATTAATATGTTACTGGGGATATTGTCAGGACCGGAACTATATGAGAACTTAAGCTTTTTAATGCTTAATACAATGAAAAATGCAATAAACAACTTTGAATTGTCATGTGGAACATTTCAACACTGACAGTATTGTTTAGAGATCATTGGACGATCAGTAAACATACTAAATTAATTGGACTTTCTTTATTAATGCCTGGATTTCGGAAAGCCTAAAAAGCTTTTCATCTTTACACACAATATGTCTTAAAACTAATCATTACATTAATACCGACTGTACAATAGGGATACAACTTTTTTACAATTTTTGAAAATATCAAAATGGCCCTATGTACCATATAGTACATAAAAAAAACAATAAGAACTACATCTTTAGATTTTCGATATCGTTAAGAAAGGTTCCGCGTCAAATGCAATTAAGTTTGGGATCAGTAAGTTCAAAAAAAAAAAATAAAAATATTTTCTTTATAAATTCATTAAATGATAAATAAATTATAATTTTTTCCATTAAATATTGAATAATATTCTGTATAAATTCAATTAATCGTGATAAAATATTGCGACTTACCTACGCTGTCTTATGCAAATTTGCGAAATATTATAATTTATTGCCAAAAGTGGCCTTAACAAAATCATTATTGGGCTTTACTAATGCGCAGAAATGCTTTCTAAGACATTGGCTGAAAGATGAATCAAGAATTCCAAAAACACAACGCAGCACCATTTGTGCGGAACGCGCCATCAAAGTCGTACAAGATATTTTCCCCCAATGCAACTCAACACGAACTCTTAATCTTAAGTTAATTTCACTTAGTCCTGTTTCACACTCATCAGTTCTGACACGTCAAGTCAAGTATTTTTCAATCAGAAGGAAAGAGAAAATTATCTTTTATCTTTTTCCTTCTCATTGAAAAATACTTGACTTGACGTGTCAGAACTGATGAGAGAAAGAGAAAATTATCTTTTATCTTTTTCCTTCTCATTGAAAAATACTTGACTTGACGTGTCAGAACTGATGAGAGAAAGAGAAAATTATCTTTTATCTTTTTCCTTCTCATTGAAAAATACTTGACTTGACGTGTCAGAACTGATGAGTGTGAAATAGGTCTTAACAAAGATAGGTTTTAGATTGTGATTTTAATTATAATCATATATTTAAAATAGTTTATTTAACTATATATAAAATATTTTGAAATTTTGAAAAAAATCTTAAAGGGCTTTCAGAAATCGGTTTTGACGCGGAAGGTTTTTATTCCGAAATAACCTGAGGAAACATATTTTGCTTTCAGCACAACATCGGCTACAGTGTGATGATAGGGCCTTATTTTGGCTGTACCCCTACTGTACAAACTGGCACCATACAGCCAGCAATTTATATCAACAATCGCGGACAAATATTTAATGTGAAGAACAAATCAGTACATGTTTGGGTCTTGCGCTTTTTTTGTTGCATAATAATAAAACTAATAAAGAAAAATTAAACATGTTTTCTGCTAAACACAATAGTTTAAAATGGAATGCAATAATTTTCAGCAAATATATCACACGCACGTCAGCACTCAACAAAAGGCCTTATTTTGCAAACACAAAAACCATCAACCGCATTGGAAAATCATTTCAATTTTACACAGCGTATCAATGGCAGTCAAGGTCTTGCGTACTAGCTACTGGTTATATGCCTGCTAGAAGGCATACTTGAGAAGGGCAATTAGAAGGCCTGTAAGGAGAATGCGTCATAGAAAGCGTAATTAAAGCTCTGTTAAATTAATAATTTTATTGAGGAAAATATTCTTTATGAATTCGACATAAGACTTTAAAGAAGGATTTTTAATTAATCACATGCCTTGTGATTTTTGTATATTTAATAATTTTTATTACTCGTATAACAAAGTCAGTAAATTAAAGTTTGTTATGGTAGTGACGCTATATAGGAATAATTGTATTCACGCTTGATATGTAAATCAACATTTTTTGACCTTCTTTTGAAATGAAATTTTGAATGTGTATAAAACTCTTTCTAGAACACCTTCTGAGAGAAGGCACAATAGATTGAGTATTGAATCTTCTAGAATGTGTACACAGGTCTTCTATTAGGCCTACAAATGCAAGCGCAAGCCCTAGCAATTTTTCCCCACTGTGGTGCTTCTATAGCAATAGGCAAACCCATTACTCGATAGACAGCAGGATGAGCCTATCGGGATATTAGTGATATTTCAGAAGTAAAAAGAAATTAAAAGCGCATTATCGATGAAATTATTAAAAATTTGCCAGATAGCACAGAAATTAAAAATTAGACAACTGGAAACGTGACAGGTAATCAGACGAATACAAATTTAATTATTTTTAATCTGACGGTAAGTAATATTGCTGGCGATCAACAGGCCAGAGAATTCAAAGACACCATGTTAAGAAAACAATGAAGCACGGTGGGAGGAAAGTTATGGTTTGACTTGGGTGCCCCGATAAACTAGGCGATAGAGTGCTGGCCTATCAGTCAAAGGGTTGCGGGTTCGATTCCCGCCAAAGACTTTGGGTAGCCCAGTCAGACACATGTAAACTAGTCAGACATTTGGTAGAGGTGACCAGGTGTGAGGTGACTCACACCAGCCTTCCTACCTAACCTAACCTATGGTGTGACTTAATCATAATTAGAGGTCTTCATATACAGTGGGTAGCTCAATTGAATAAATGTTAGTAGTTTGTGCACTTGTTATTGCACACAAATAAAACTAAATTAAAATTTAGTTAATCAAATAATGCTTAAATCCAAACTAAAAGTATCAAGTTTCTAAAAAAATATAGAAACGAAGCAAACACATCCCGCATTAACTCAATTTTACACTATACAAAACTATATGGAATATTAGTATTTTTAATATTTAATCTAAAGCCTGTTATTTCGTAAAACACTTGTTACATGTTTTGACATATTCTCCCATGCGTCGATGTTAATCAGTGATGTCCCAACTGCCCCTTTACGATTAACCACAAATTCATTCTCAATTGGATTGAGATCGGAACTTATTACTGGCCACTGCTGGCTAAGGCATTCCTTCATGATTTTGAAGTTTGCTTTGCGTCACCATCCAGCTGAAAACTAACTTCATTCACATGATGGGGCAGATGAGTTTGCAAATTACTTAGATAGTGCTCTTTCCGCTTTATTTTCCCGATTCTTTGCAGTGGTCCGAGGTGCCACCAAGAAAGGCGATCCTATATCATGGCGTTCTTCACATCCTTATTTGTCTATCGTCGAATTGAAAACGATTAAATTTTTTTTCGCCAAACCACATTTCACGTTTCCGGTCATCTACTGCCAAATGTTTGTGCTCTCTGTTAAACTATAACGTGCCTTAATATTTTTTTATCGACAATGCAAGTTTTAATTTTTTTACTTCTGAGACGCTTTCGTTAATAGCTTTATGGGACCTCTGATTTGAGGTTTGGGAATATTATTACTACTGATTGAACTACTATAAGCCGATAGTACCTACTCGCATAGCATAGACATTGCTAGAATATAGTAGTCAATGGCTTTTGGCAGTTTCTTCATTACCTATTACAATTTATATTGTATAATTGACAAAAAGTGTTTAGCAAATACATACAAATCAAGCGGTAAACTTAGTTTTTTCTTCTTACTAATTGTTTATTTCGCGCAAATTATTATTTTATATTTTGTATTGTGAATTATTTTGTTAAGCTAGTGGCTATTAATTCTGTACTAATTTAACTTTATATTTCTCTACGTAAGAATTGTTCATAGGAGAAACAATTGTTTCAATTCGAAACCGTAATCATTAATCTTAATATAAATTAAGCTTTGTTTAACAAATGCTGCAACTTTCTCTGTAATTTAATTCTTTAAATTCTTGTTGTTTTGTTATTTAATATTAAACGCACTTAAATAGTATTTAATTTTGTGTTCCAGGAATTTAGAAATTTCGTATTGATGTTTTCCCATTAGACCGGCTCATGACAAAAGGCTTCACTTTTACAGGTTGCCATTACGAAAATGTTTGTTCCTGAACTAATGATTGTTGAATTTTGCTAAAAGGTATATCATTTTATTATTCAGTATCTAAAACTAAATCAGCAAAAATTTAAGGATACTTGGATATTAGCAATACGTGTCGGACAATGAAAACTGTAATTGGTTGAGCCGAAATGTATGAAATATCAAAGAACTAAATTAGATCCATTTAAGTCAAAGTTTAAGTAAGACAATCTCAGAGTGCCCCGATAGACTAGGCGATAGAGTGCCGGACTATCAGTCAAAGGGTTGCGGGTTCGATTCCCGCGCCAATCACTCTGGGTGTTTTCTGCAGATAAGCCAAAAAGCTTTGCAGTTTGTGTTTGTTAATCATGTTGCTTCATCTGTTTTTATGGGCGGTGTAAATATTAAGAAACCAGATGCTCTTGATGTTCTGGACATGAGAATACAGCGTGATGTTCGCTGGACCCAACACATTTTTCAAGTGCCAAAAGAAGCGTTCATGTGCCTTGGTTTTTTCAAACAGTGTAGGAGATACTTCTCAATCCATCTGATCTCTTTAGTATGTATACCACCTCTATTCGACCGAAAATACAATACAACTCTCTTGTATGGGCCGGTGCTTCGAAGTATATTTTGGAGTTACTCGACCGCGTATAGAAGAGGGGAAAGATACTTATCGGTGACAGTAGGGTATGGAACTCTATTGACTCATTGGAGCAATGTGGGTTGTGTTTCACTGTTCTATCGATACTATAATGGAATGTGTTCTGCTGAAATTAGGAAACTTGTTCCCGAAACAAGTAGTTTTTTACGTAATACACGTTCTTCAGTCAGGGTTCATCCATTTGTGATCGACTGGACAGTGGATCGCACAACACATTACAGGGAAAATTCGTTTTTCAGCCGTACTATCCGTATGTGGAATGAACTACCTACAGAAGTATTCCCTGCGACTTTCAATTAAGGAAAATTCAAATCAAATGTCCATAAACACTACTTCCTCTATTCTCCCTCCCATAACCTATTTTCCTAGTTCCAACACAATGCGTCCTCTGAGTGCTGGTCCAAGCAAAAAACAAATTACTTTTTCTGAGGGCAGTTCTAATGGCTAATATTAATTTTAATTAAATCAACTTTAATTTATTTCCAATTCCTAGAGATTTTTTTTACATTGCCAAAACTTCAGTGCAATTTCAGAGCATTTTTATTTTTATTTGTTTTTTGTTGGATTCTAATTCCATTACCAACAAATACTGGTCGAAAATACATTGTTTGAATTTGATCTTTTTTTTTAACCCATCAACTGAGTGTTTGCATTTAGTTTTTCATCTGGTTAAAATTGTAACAAAAAACTTACATACGATATTCATTTTCAAGTTGCAGGGGAATGCACAAAACGTAGGCGGTTTAGGTATTTTAAGCAAAGTCAAAAGTAAATGAATGCTGAAGGGTATGTGGCAACGATGTAGTTAAACTACACCGTTCATCAATCCCGCATTCTAAAAATCAAAAAGGAAATACGAATTATTAAAACAAAGCAAAAAAAAAAGAGAAATTTCTATTTAATGATTGAGTTGGGTATTAAATCTAGTTCTATATAAGTAAAGATGGAATGCAGTAAACAGTCAAACTATAGCAATTTACTTTTTCATGAAATATACAATCTGCCTAAGATTTCATACAAATCATTAAGTTCTAATAATATATTTGTTAAAAATTATGCTTTCAGTAAACGGGGGCAAATGGTATTTGAAAGTCTAACAGCCAACTTACAGCAAGGATTCAGACTAAATAATTAAAATACCTATAGACTTTTTAGTGTTTTGAATGCTCAACATATTTTCGTTGAAAGTCTACTTTTTTACAAAAACTTTTAGTTTTGGTTTTGGAGAAACGCAAAACGTTGCAACATCACGTAGTTACACACATACACACAATTGAGTAAATGTAGCACAAATACATCTATACCCAGCAAGCCATATGAGTCCGAAAAGAGTCTTTTCTGACACCTTTTTTCGGAGCGTTAACGCTCTTTATGAGCCCAAAAAACAATCATAATTGCTACGAAAACCTTTAGAGAAGAGGGTCATTACATTGGAAACTGGTCCGTCAGAAAGAGTTCTTAGATAATGTCAGAAAAGAGTATTTTATGAGGTTTTTTTTTGGGCTCTATGTAATCCTGTTTTTATCATTCTTGTATGGTACAGCTGTTTTTTTTTGTTCAAAGCACAAATAACAGGACAACAACGCTTTGGTACACACATAATTAAGCGGAATTTCTGAGTCATACTGCGTGCCGACTCAGGACAGTAACAAGCAATTTTTCTTTCGCTCCGAAAATGCTCTTTAGTTGGACTCTTTTCTGACTCCTTTTTTCGGAGCACTCCGAAAATGCTCTTTTGTTGGACTCTTTTCTGACTCCTTTTTTTAGAGCGCTCCAAAAATGCTCTTTAGTTGGACTCTTTTCTGACTCCTTTTTCGAAGCGCTCCTAGAATGGTATGCTGGGTATGTACATGCAGACACAAACTCACACATGTACACAGCGGTATTAACAATAAAAAAAATCCTCCATGCTCACATGCAGCTGTAACTATCAAACAACACGCAATGAAAAAAATAAAAACAAAATAAAACTTCACAAGAAAGAACAAAAAAAAAAAAAATAAATGCCAACATGGCATAATATTCAAACATCATCAACGCCATAGTCAACACCAAGCATTCATTACCAGCACCACAGTAGGACCGCCACTAACGGAGTAACGAGCTGACCACATACTACAGCAGCTGCTTGTCCAAATTTCTGTTGAAGCCAATTGTCATGTGGTATATTGTAACAAAGACTCAGACACACAAAAACTCTCTTGAAAACTGGTTATATCTATACATACAGATATTGTAGGTGTGCTTAATATTACATAGACATGATGCTGGGCCTCACACTGACTGACTGCCCACAGGAACACATTATTGCCAGCAATGTAACACAAAAGAAACTCTATAGTACCAAAATAGTTATTTCATCAGAACTGGCTGTTTGGCCAGAAATTTAATGCGTTAATTGGAAAAACAGCACGACACAAACACAATCGGTTTCAACATACATACGAGTATGTATGTATAAATGTCTGGATTATAAGTGCAAAAGTCTGATCAATAATGATTTAAAAAAAACTATTGTTATATATTTCTGGCAAATACGTTCTTTAATACTTTAGTAAGAAATTTTATTATAAAATTAATTAATCTTTGTTTGAAACCTCTTTAATAAGAATCGATTTCGGCGCTTGAATAATTCAGTTTATCACTAAACTGTTGGTTTCCTACACTTACAAGCGCTTTGATTTTTGGAGCTCTGTGTCCTATTTATTTAACTTTACAAAATGTTCTTAGCATTGACTCCAATTTCATCCAGTTTCTGTTTTACATTCCTGTGCTTTGGCTATGGAATAGTGTGTCTATTTTTCTCAAACTGCAAAAGCAGTGACCGTATTTTTATAATGTGAAAACTTCAGAAAATTGAAAACAAATGTCTCAAGATCGTAAACAACAAACATTGGAGATACTCTACGTAATTCCTTTACATCGCAACGGGTTGTGAACTTATTCTTGATTTTATAAAAAAGCTAAACAGTAGATATTATTACATCATAGCAAATTTTCCTTATCAATAGGTAAAATTCGTGCCCGAGAAAAATATTTCACTTATTTCTTTCTTATAAAAATTGTTTTCGTGATTTTTATTTTTAAATTCGCGAAATTTATTAAAGAAAATTTCTTATTATGTTGGTTTGCGTTCTTTTTTAATTAATATACCATTGTGAAACTATATTTTTCTAGATAATTGGCAAACTGGAATGCATTTTCTACCTTGCAATTTTCATTGTCCACGATCAATCTGTAAACATCATCTATTTAACTCACCGTTTTTTGAGAAATAGAATTTGAGAATTATCATATTTCCTTTTTACGTGTTGTGAATTAGAACGAAATTTGCTTACTTTGACAATGTGTGTGTATTCTTCTTTATTATTATTATTAAAAATTTTGTATTACTACAAATTTATTGTTGGCAGAATATTTCATCATTATTTATGTATATGTTTGAAGAAAGTTGACATGCTACGCCTATCTAAATTTAGCAAGTTTTTCAAAGCTTTGAAAATGAAAACAAAGCAATAAATAAGCCTATATATAATTGCATTGCTTTCTTTGGAAAAGGACCAGTTGAAGAAGTAAAGGTGGTGAAAGAAGAAAGCTTTTTTATATCACAACTCTGCAAGTGCGCATTATGTTTGTTTTTAGTGCAGAATTGCAGCGCCTCTGGTGGTGAGTAGGCGCATTAATGTTAAAACTTGATTTTATAGCCTTTATTTAATTATTTTACTTCGGTGGCGTTTCAATGCTATACCACCGAAAGGGTGTTGTGATAAATATAAGTTATGATAGATAGAAAACTAATAATTATCAGAAACTGATGCTGTTTGAGTGGCAGCGGTTGAGAATTGAATTGGGGCTAGAAATACCAACCCATGCTTAATGATCAAATGCGCTAACCAATTAAGCTACAGCACCCTCAAATTTCTAAAAAAAAAAAAATTATTTTCAAAACCTAAAACGTACCCGTGTACCTTGTCAGTCACATAAGGGTTAATTACTACAACTAAAGCTATATATATGATTGCTTCAATTTTGTGACTTAAACTTTAATATACAAGCATAGTCGCAATCCTATAATTATTTACAATTACCATAATATTGTTATTAATGTTGAAATGATTGGCTGGCTCTGTTTTCAAACAACACAAACAAAACATGATGTATTGATAATAACGAGCAGAAAAAAATCATAGTCTTCTCACTTCTAGAAATGTTTTTGATTCTAATCTCACACCATTAGTTTACAAGTCCCTAGTAGATTACATTATTCTCCACTGTTTATACTCTACACCACCATAGTGGGGAGTGTATATTGGATTTGTGCTGATGTTTGTAACGTCCAGAAATATTGGTCCAACACTCACATTAAACTATACCGAAAGTTCTTCTGAGTCGATTTAACGATGTCCGTCCATCTGTCCGTCTGGCTGGCTGTCCATGGTCGCAATTTTAAAGATATTTCGATAAAATTTGGTACATGATAGTTTTTCGGCCCCAGGATGGACGAGATTGAAACTGGTAGAAATCGGTCCAATATTTCACCTGGCTCTCATACAAATGTCCTCCCGAAATTGGGGTTTACCGATCATAAGTGTTTAAATTATGCAAGTATCCAAACAAATTTCACCGCAAATGAGTGGTAAATGAAGCCAAATCAAATCTACTAATTTTGTGCAGATCGGCCCATAATTACTCGTAGCTCCCATATAAGGCCCACTTCCGAGAATAACTCTCTTAAAAATTTTGGTATCCAAATAATATTGAACCCAAATATATTTCATATGTATGTAAATAATACGATACAATTTTATTATGAGCGGTCCATAATTAGTCGTAGATCCCATATAAGGTCCTCTCCGTAATTCACTTTAAGCTCCATTAATCTTTTAAAAGTATTTATATCGAGATAAACTTTAACACATATAATATTTATATTCACAGAAATCATGACACTAAATTTTTGTATGAGCGGTCCATAATAGGTTATATCTCTCATATATCGCTCGTTTTTGAAAAACTGTTTTATACATATATTGGCTGTAGGGTATTATATGGTCGGGCTTGAGCGACTATACTTTCTTACTTGTTTTCTTCTATAGATAATGGTATTTCCCAATAAAATTGCATTTCCGAAACTTAAAAGATTGAACATTTAAGTGCAAAACATTTGTTGCATAAAAAGACAATGTCATAAGTAGATAGAACAAATTTACCTATTTCTATGCACACAAAATTGCAATAGTATAACCTTAAAAATATTCTTAACACACACACATTTAATACGTTTTTCCTTGCTTAACCTCCCTAAACATGAACCCAGTAACTGCTGTATGTACAGTTTTGTAATCCAATGCAATCTCATTTATATGATTGTGTTTGCATACTTTTGGGTGTGTGTGTGTGTGTAACTCAAAACTATTTGTTGCATTGTATAGAATTATGCATGTGGTGGTCCGTGTGTGTGTCTGATTATATTGTATTCACTATCGAAATCCCCTTGGCATTAACCTGACACAAATGTGACAATGTAAAGTTACCGCCAAATGATATCGTCTTTAAACATCCTCCTTATAGACAACAACACTATTACTACTCGTATTCCCATTGTTGTCTATTATATTCATGTACATGTATTCACACATACTTATAGAACAGCAATGTATGAATGAAAGTCTGTGTGAGTTTCATTTATTACCCTGCAGTCTGTGGAAGCAGTAACTAATTGAAATTAGCCGTATTAAATTGAGTTAGTACAGTGAATTCTGATAAGCAGAATTACAAATCTATTAATAAAAAGAACCAATATCCCACTTTAAATAATAATGTGCAGCCTTTGAAACTGCTGGGAAGCAATAGATTTCACTATAAAGTTGCAGTTTTTAAGGATATATGTGCATACATTCATAATATGTCTAAAACATCCACATACACTTGTAGGTACGAGTATGTGCAGAAGTAAAATGATATGATATGGTTTACAAGGAAACATCACGTGATGCCAATAGGTAATTGTTCCTTAGTCAATTTGTTATAAACACTTGCAAACTAAAACACATAAAATTGAACTTGTGCATACACATACTAATATGTTTGCAGTGGATTTGTTTATATTTATATTTAAAATAAAATCTCTTGAGTTTTAAGAAATATTATAGTGGCATAGTTTGTTTTTTTTTCTCTGCTGGTTTAGAGTTAAATGTGGCAGTTGTGAATTATTTAAATAATGTAAAAACAAATGTAGTTGGAAACATTTTTAGAAACACCAAAAATAATGAAGAAATCTTAAATCTCTAATAGTTAAATACAAGTTAAATTGGTAAAGTAGTTTGAAAATGTATGAAGAATTTCTAATTACTCATATTACTTTTTTAATCGTCTCTGATAGTGAGGAGCACATATAATTACATGTTTGTGCTTTGTGCACATTTTGTTGCATAAAAATAAAACTAATAAAAAAAATTGAAAAATACATTTTGTCATTTATTTTAAGTTTCATGTTAAACAAAATACTTTAGCATACAAAATGGAAAATAATAATTTTCGGCAAATAACAAATAAGTATAAAAAAACTTGCATGTAATATTTGTACAAAATATCAAAGTTTACTGCTAGTTTGTTTTATATTAATTTAAGTGCAACTGGTAAACACTTTTTGCAAATTATCCAACAGAAATCAATTTTTTTTTATGAATTATAATAGATAATGATGAAACTGTCGAAAGCAATTGAGGACAATTTTCTAACAATGACAAAAAGTAGCTGTTCTACGCGAGTAATAGCTAAACAGCTTAAAGTAAGTTCATGACAGGTCATAAGGGTCCCAAACAGAGTTCGAAAAAAGCTATTAAAGCCTCATGATAACACAAATGAAAAGAGACAATTGTTAACAGCAAAATATGCTTCTATAGCAATAGGCAAATCCATTAGACGATGGATAGCAAGTAAGAGTTTTTTGTTTGATCCCTTATTAGGATCTATTGTATATATGACGATCATTGTACAATATCTCAAAAACGATATATTTGAAAATTTTTTTTTAGGTGTTCCAGATATTTTTGGAAATGGACCGTATATGGGAGCTATTATGAACTGACCTTCTGTGAGGACTTGTATTTATTTAAAATTTCTTTAGTGTAGTAGTTCTAATTATTAAAATAAATAAATAAATAAATAGAATAAATAAAAATTTTATTCATAATTAAACCTTCAAGGAAAGTATCTTACGAAATAACGGCTTTCGACTAAATATTAAAAGCACTTTAATTTCCTACGGATTTTGTACGAGTATAGTGCAAAACTAAATGTATACGGATTGGTTTTGTTTCGTTTGTAATTTATCTTAAAACTTGATACATTTAGTTTTGATTTATAAATTATATTATTAAATATTAAACGTAAAGTAAATGACGAAAAAACATTTTTAAATTTCTTTATCAGATTTATTTTTATACAATAAGAAGTTCACAAGGCACAAGTATGTACCATTTGTGCTTCACACTCTAGATACGGAAAAAATCAATTAAAAACTATGCAGGAATCTAAAATCTAGATGAGATTTAGTAGGGGAGAGAGGGGCACCTCAGAATACTTTTTGCTTTCAAGCCACATAAAAATTTATATTTTTGAATTATTGACTTTTTACATAATTTAACTAATATATATGGAAATAAACTTTAGCTACAAGAAACTTATTTTTGGTTCGATTTATATTTGTTTTTATTTTTTTAATGGATGAAGTCATTGTGTTCAAATGTGGCCCCATACGGGGCAGCTTTGAACAGGCTGGGGCAGTTTTCAACGGAAAATTTTTCTTGTAGCGCTTATGGCCAAAAATAACATAAACAGTTATGTTTTTTATATATATAATAAATTCGATTTATTTATTAAGAAAAACATCAACATTAACAATTAAAAAAATCAAAAAAAATTCAAATCAAAAATAAGTTTTATATTATTAAGACGGAAAGACGGCCTTGTGATTTCAGGTGACATTACATTTTCCTTTAAAGCATCATGATTAACATTGGATTCGTCATTTTTAGAAAATAAGAGAGAATCAACATGTTTGGTACTTCGGTTGATAAATTAACATGTTCAAAGGCGCCCCCTTTTTCTTTGTTCAAAAATTGTTTACTTAAATATCAAATAACTTACCTGAATTTTGTTTGAAATAAATTTTGGAATGGAATAAATTTCTTTCACGAAAGAAAACGATCACTGAATACTTCTTACACTCTTACAAAAAACAAAAATGAAAGAAATTACAATGGCACTGCGAAAACTTGTTCACCAAACTACGGTCGACGACTGAAAAAACTAGCAAAAGTTGTTAACGTGGCTAGAAAACAAGATTGCCATGTGAAAAATATGGTTAGGGGTCGGAAAAAATGTTAAACTGAGATTTTATCAACATAAATCAAAGGTGCCCCGGGTATAAACGTGCCACCCTCTCCCCTACTGGAATTTAACAAATCCAATGAGCTAGATAAATGTTTTTATGCTAAATGCACAAAAATGTCCAATAGGTTGTATGTTACATCAAA
Organism: Bellardia pandia; assembly: GCA_916048285.2. NCBI lineage: Eukaryota > Metazoa > Arthropoda > Insecta > Diptera > Calliphoridae > Bellardia > Bellardia pandia. The sequence continues at coordinate 42,949,812 of OU696530.1, forward strand.
TGAAAGGTATTCTAATGTAATTGCCTCATCTTCATACACTTTAGTAAAAATTCGGAAGTTTTCATGCAAAAGTATTAAATTCATTACAATTATAAATTAATATTTGTAAAGATAAAGACAAGTACAATTTTACTTAAAGTAGCTGACATACAAAAGGTTTATAGTTCATGTGATAACTCGTTTAGTCTTGTATGGATTTGTAAATTCAATAATTAAGCAATAACACATAAGTATGTTAAATAAATCAAATTTCCTAAAATTAAAATTTAAATGTTTTTCTGTAAGTTTTTTTTAAGTTTTAATTTATAGTTCATTGCAAAAAAAAACCTGACACATTACTAAATGTGCTAATATTATCTTAAATATGGCATGACCTACTTTAAAACTTAAAATCCATTCCCCTTCAAAAACTGTCCTGGCATACTTTTGTGTGTGTTCCCCCAAAAAAGTATTAATTCCACAAAAAAAAAAACGTAAACAATTCATTATATAATTTATGTCTTCAATCTGTTTTTAATTAAATTATTAATGCAACATACACATTTCCTTTCTTTATGCAAATAGATATAAATTATTCATATTCTTACTGCTACTGCAATAATATGTTAATGTAATGAAAAACCAAAAACAAAATACATTCGTTAAGTAGTAAAAGTTTTCAAATGAAACCCAAAATTACATAAATCGCATTAAATCACACCTACTTATTTCTTTCACCGCAACAACAGTCTAAGAACACTAAAATTCAGTGAATTTTGTTGCTTTAATGCAGTACAATTGCCAGCACATCATAAAAACAATTTTAAAAGAAGAAAGAAAACTAATTAACCTTTTCTGCAATACAAACAAACATACAAGCGTCTTGGATTCGTTTTACATGTTATAATATCTATAAAGAGATAAACGCAGCAACTGCGACAAAAAATATGAAGAACTTTAAGCAAGTGCAACGAATTCATAAACCCTATTGCTATGATGATACTTAATGCAGTTTAGCAGAAAGTAGTGAAAGCAGTTGTCTTCCAGTTATAAGAACAGCTTGTTGTAAGGGGAAGAAATAATATCATTTGTTTGCCATGAAATGCATTAAATATTCACAACTTTTACCGAAAGAAAAACAAATTAAAGTTTATTTACAAATAATTTATGCAAAGGTTGGTGGAAGATCTCTTTATAAATGTGGGGGAAAGTTAAGAGACTTCTTATATGATGCCAGGAAATTGTGTGTTTTGTCTGAGTTTTAAAAATTCATAAATATTTTTTCACAAGAAGGTATAAAGTTGAGAACTTTATTCGTTAAAATAGTGTGTCATTAGACTAAAAAGTACGGACAGTATAATGGTATTATCGAATATATGAGGAGATTATTGATAATCTGCAACAATTCTCCGCCCACAGTAGAATCTTTATTAGAATAATAATATCAGCATGCATCCCAAATTGTTAATCAGTCATACCTAGTATTCTCTTGCACAGAGATTTTAACCTTTATATCAACAACCACCTACCAGCTTTGTTTTTTGTATTCAATTTGATATAATTTGAGATATCGACTTGAAATTTTGAATATGCTTCGAAAATATTGTCTTTTAGTTATTGAAATGACTATTTAAAAATTTTTTTTTGGAAAAAATCCACATGCAGTTTATGAAAATCATCCCACAACCAGCATACCCGGGATTTGGATTTGAAATGCAAATATAGGTACATTAGGGCGAGTTAATTTTTTTTTGATGAAGCGTATAGCAATAACGTATTCTGTTAGGTGCTTCTGAGAAATTTTGCTCAAGAGATCATAGCTCTGAGTCGGATTTGGAGCCCTCCAAAATTTCAAAATAGATATTTTTCCATATATAGGTACATAGAATAATTTTAATAAATTCGTCATAAAATCGGATAGATATATAGAATAATATAAACTACCTGAAATAATATAAAAGGACCTTAAAAAATAATATTACCACGTTAAAACATTTAATTGTAGATCTTGTAGATGTTGCGGAAGATATATGAAGTACTTTAGTACTTTTAGACCATTCGAAAGCTTTTGATACAGTCGATCATAACGTCCTATGTTATAAACTACAGCATATGTTTATATTTTCTACAGCCGCTACACAACTAGGATTTACATATCTTACCAACAGGCATCAGTATGTTTAAAGTGGTAACGATAAATCAAATTTACTACCTGTTATGAAAGGTGTACCACAGGGGTCAATAGTTGGGCCTCTTCTATTCTCGCTTTATGCTAATGACCTGCCTAGTCAACTTACCCACTGTAAAATCAGAATGTATGCTGACGATATACAAATTTACATCAGTTGTGATTTATCTAAAATTAAGACACACAATTCTAAATACAGAGTTAAAACATATTTATAAATGGGCTACTGCTAATGGTCTAAGTATCAATCCAAAAACTGACTACTATAAGTGATCATATATCGGATATTTTACTTAATGACACACGTATAGAAAGGGTAAACTCAGCAAAAAATCTTGGAATTATTTTTAGTAAGAACCTGACATGGAGCAATCATATTAATTATGCATGTGGCCGTACGTATTCCATGCTTAGAACTCTCTGGCAAACGCAGTATTGCACACCTGTCAAAATAAGAGTATTTCTTGCAATAACCTATTTATTGCCAGTTCTAGTAGATGAAGAAAGGGGGTTTGATATCGATGAAAATGAAAGGGGGTTTGAAATTCGATGAAAATGAAAGGGGGTTTGATATTTGGTAACGATGAAAATGAAAGGGGATTTGATTTTTACGATGAAAACGAAAGGGGATTTGATTTTTACTCAAAATTTACGAAGAAAATGAAAGGGGATTTGATTTTTATACGATGAAAACGAAAGGGGATTTGATTTTTACAAAATTTTCCATTGTTTTAAAAAATTCTTATCGCACACATTTTTTTTCCACGGTGATTCCTCTTTGCTGTTATTTTCCATTGTTTTAAAAAATTCTTATCGCACACATTTTTTTTCCACGGTGATTCCTCTTTGCTGTTATTTTCATGTCTATAGAAAAATTTTTTAAATGTTAAAAAATTATTTATCAAAGAAAATGAGATGAATGGTGGAAGAATAAATCTTAAATCGAGTAAGACATCCGGCACAATTTTTAAAGAAAGACTATTTACACAGTTTCCATTGTGATTTTTGAAAATATTATAGACGGCGATAACACCACATATTGTTTGGTTTTAGGTCTAGAATCGAGTAAGACATCTGGCACAATTTTTAAAGAAAGACTATTTACACATTTTCCATTATGATTTTTGAAAATAAGATATACTTGTCTGGAATTATAGACGGCGACAACACCACATATTGTTTAGTTTATGAAAAAAAAAAAAAAAAGAAATGATAAAACATTTCCGGATTTATAGACGTTGACGAATCCTCATATCACAAGATACTTATAATAAACTAATATGCATAAATACTGAGTTTTAAAACAGTAACTATTCAGTAAAAGTCAAACATTCAATTGAAATTCAAAGAAATATGACCTCCACAATGACGAACCGGGATATTTTAGCCGCCTTCAACAAATTGAGGGGCAAACCATACTGCTCCGTAAAGGATATGGATTCTTATTTGGACACTATGCCATCAACATCAAGATTCGCTAAGGGTACGATGGAGGTGAATAAGGAAAGCGGAGCTGGATTTATATGCGAAGTTTGTTACAATGTATTTACTACATTAAGTAAACTGCACAAACATAAGCTCGTGCACCAAAAAAGCATGAAGAAGAGTTGCAACATCTTTTACTGTAAGCATTGTGGAGATGAGTTCACAAATAAAATGGATTTAAAAAATCATAAGGCTATCCATGTCGGGATAACAAGTTTAAATTGTGAAATTTGTGATAGAGGTTTTAAAACTCACAAGGGCTTTGAAAACCACAAAAAAACGCATCAAAATAAAATTAATTGTTCCAGCTGTCAAATTGATGTTGGAAGATTGGATTGGGGACATCATCTTCGTTCAAGGCATCACAAGGAAAGTTTGGGTGTAGTGAGAGATTTCACTAAAAACATCAAAATAAGATCCAGCGACTTCATGGAACGAATTGAAGTCTACACATACTCAAACCCGAAGTTAGAGAACCTATTTGTGGAAGAATTTTTTGAAGCTGCAGAAGAGGAAGTAATGGAAATATTGGAAGAGTCCTTGGCGAAGCAAATTAATTTTAAATGTAATTTTGAGCTTCAATGCCTTTACATAAAAAAAGCAGAGGATACAGAGAAACTTGAGATTATGTCGCATGTGACTAAAATGGTGGCTGTAAACCGTTCTCATGGCTTACGAGATATTTATTTGGAAAAGGCAGATGACATTAAAACTAAAATGTCAGAGTTCCAAGAACGGGATAGTGGATGGGCTCTACTACAAATATCCAACTTGAACATCAACATCAACAAGCACAATATAGTTCGAGGATCGAGTTACATAAATATGCCATATAAATTGAGCAAATTAAATGCTTGCCTCAATATAAAAAATAATGATATATATTGCTTTAAATGGTGCATAGTAGCAGCATTGAAAAATCCAAACAACCCCCAAAAAGCTACTATGTGTTCCTCATACAATATTGATAATATTGAGAGAGATGTTATAAAAATTAATGAAATAGAAATTAATTTCTCAAACATCAAATTTCCAATTGATGTAAAAGATATAAATATCTTTGAATCACAAAATCCTTACATTAGTATAAATGTATTTGGATTTGATGTGAAAGGGAACCAAATAATTGGACCATACAGAGTATGCGAGAAATATAGGACAATTCACATCAGCCTAATGCTGTTGGAGAACGAGGATTGTAGTAAGAGGCATTATGTTCTCATTAAAGATTTATCACGGTACGTTAAAATATTTAATACATTTTTTGAATTATTTATTTATATTTAAAATTTAATATTTTGTTCTTTCAGGTTTTTGAGATCATCGTTAAGCAATAGCAAAAACAGCATTCACTTTTGCATGACGTGTCTTACTTACTCCAAAGATCCAGAAATGTCAACAAGACATAAAGATGGATGCTCTAAAATGGTTACTACAATGCCGGCGTACGAAGATAAGTATATCGAATTCAAAAATAGAATTAATACTTTAGAAGTGCCATTCGTTGTCTACGCAGACTTCGAATGTCTATTACAAAAAATTAATAGTAGGATTAGCTCTAAGACACTAAATGAACAGAAACACATCCCCTGTTCATTTAGTTATTATATTAAGTGTAGTTATAATGATAGATATTCAAAATTATTCACTTATAGTGGATTAGATAGCCCCCAAGTATTTGTCAGGGAATTGTTGAAAGACACAAAAGAAATTTTCAAAAATTATTTAAATAAAGTAGTTCCAATGAAAGCACTTACAAATGAAGAAAATGAGGAATTTAGAATTTGTGTAGACTGTAACCTTTGTGGAAAACCGTTGGGTGATGACAGAGTTCGTGACCATTGTCATTTAACTGGTCGCTATCGATCTGCCCTTCACAACCATTGTAACATTAATTTTAAAATTAAAAAATTCATACCAGTGTTTTTCCACAATTTATCATCCTATGACAGTCATTTGTTTATAAAGGAATTAGGTAAAGCTGAGGGTACCATAGAAATAATTCCTATAAATAAGGAAACTTATATTTCCATTACAAAAAATGTATCAATAGAAAATGATAGTTTTCAGTTGAGGTTTGTAGACTCATTTAGGTTTATGGCATCAAGTTTAGACGCTTTATCTTCAAATTTAGCTTCTGATGATTTTAAAATCATTAAGAAATATTTCCCAAATGATGGTGAGTTTGACTTAATAAGAAGAAAGGGAATATTCCCATACTCTTATATTGACTCATTTTCAAAACTTTCTGAAGGAAATCTCCCTGAACGGGAAGAATTTAGAAATTTGTTGACGAATCAAGAGTGCAAAGTCGAAGATTACCAACATGCTAAAAAAGTATGGGAAACATTTAATTGTAAAACACTGTTAGAATATACAGAATTGTATGTTAAAAGTGATACACTTATTTTAGCAGACATTTTTGAAAATTTCAGAAAGATTTGTAAAAGCATTTATGGTTTGGATCCTTGTCATTATTATACAGCACCAGGCTTATCCTGGGATGCTATGTTGAAATCAACAAAAATACGTTTAGAACTTATAACTGATGTTGATATGTATAATATGATCAAAACTGGTATTAGAGGAGGGCTTGTCCAATGTTCATTAAGACATTCTGTGGCCAATAATAAGTATATGCATGACTATGATAGAACAAAACCCTCACAATATCTAATGTACTTGGATGCAAATAACTTGTATGGATGGGCAATGTCGCAATACCTACCATATTCGGATTTTGTTTGGTTAAGTAATGAAGAAATAATTTCACTTAATGTAAATTGTCTTGAAGATGAGTCCAGTGAGGGTTATATCTTGGAAGTTGATTTAGATTATCCTACTGGACTACATGACCTACACAATGATTTACCATTCTGTCCTCAAAATAAAGTAGTTCCTCCCATGAGAAATGAAAAGTTGATAGCAGATTTAACTAATAAAAAAAATTATGCTATACATTATAGAGTGTTGAAACAATGTATAGCAAATGGTATGATTTTGAAAAAAATCCATAGAGTTATAAAATTTAAACAGGCTCCATGGTTAAAGTCATACATCGACTTAAATACTTTTCATAGGACTAAAGCGACAAATGCATTCGAAAAAGATTTCTTTAAGTTACTAAATAATGCAGTTTATGGCAAGACCATGGAGAATGTAGAAAAAAGAAAGAGTGTTTATATTGTAACACAGTGGGAATCGGACAGAAGAAATCATAAAGAAGCAAGAGCTCATATTGCTCAATTGAATTTTCATAGTCTGTCTAGGTTTGGAGATGATATGTTTGCCGTACAACTTAAACGAGTCAACATTAAATGTAATAAACCAATGTACTTAGGTTTTACTGTATTAGAACTTTCAAAATGGAAAATGTACGAATTTCACTATGGCTATATGAAACCCAAATTTAATAGTAGACTTCATTTAAATTACATGGATACAGATTCATTTATATATACCATTAGAACAGAAGATTTCTATAAGGATATCTCAAATGATGTACTTCAACATTTTGATACTTCAGATTATAGCCCTCAAAATAAATTTAATTTACCAATTGTAAATAAAAAAGTTTTGGGAATGATGAAGGATGAAAACTGTGGAGTAATTATGAGAGAATTTGTAGGTTTAAGGGCGAAAATGTACTCAATTAGGAATGAAGATAATGGAGAAATTAAAAAATCTAAGGGTGTGAAAAAAATGGCATTAGATAGAATAACATTAGTCGATTATAAAAAGTGTTTGTATTCCAAAAATGTGCACAGTGATTCAATGTATACATTTCGAGCGTACTGCCATCAAATATATACTCAAAAAATAGAAAAAGTAGTTTTAAGTCACAATGATAACAAGAGATATATAAAGTTCGATGGTATTCAGACATATGCTTGGGGGCATTATAAATTAAAAGAAAATGATTTTGAATTAGAAGATATTGCAGAATATTTAATAGAGGACACGAATAATGTAGAATCAAACATTACTGAAAATTCAGTAACGAACTGGTATAATGATGGAAATGATCAAATTTTCTTAAATATAAATTCAAGTAATTTAAATGTAAATAATAATTATTTATTTTCTGATGATGATGATGAAATGTTTATGGATTTGAAATATTAGGATAAAATATGTATATTTTAAGAATTAAAAAAATAAAACACATGTGATATTATAACAAATTTATTTATTGTTATATAATTTTAAGTTTAAAGATAATATTGTTAAATAAATCTACAATTAAAAATATTGAAATTAATATGTTTTATTCATTGTGTTAAACAATTTTTTTGACTGAAGCTGTAAGCGGTGAGTATTCGATTAAACGATCGTGTATGAGTAAACAGTATGCAGATGTATTAGCCGCTACTATTTTATCTGTAGAAAACTCAACTTTTATATCAATTGGGCCTGTTGTTACTGCTTCATTTTGATGACTGACATCAATCACAATTATAGGTGCTTTTTCCTTAAATTCTTCAGCTGAGAGGAGTGGTTGAGCCTCCCTCATATAGAAATTTTGTTGAAACTTAACATACATATCATATAGAATGGCAAAACGTTGATTATCAAATTTAACATTTAAGTCATCATAGGGATATGAGTCTGAATTTAAATGTACTTTAATATTGTTAAGATTTGAATGGGTAAGCTTGTTGTTATGTTTAAAAGCAATTAGTACAAAACGTGGACGTTCTCTGTTTGCAGCTAGTTTTACATTCCAAATATGATTTTGTGATGCTGATAGTTGAGGATGGTAGTGGCAATCCCAACTACGAAATGCTATTGGCAACACATTTCCACTATTAATAATTTTTATTGTGTTCAGTTTAGCATAATCCGAAAGTTTTACATGCGGAATTCTCCAACTAATATTTTGAATTGTAATTTTTGGTTTTTCAGTAGGTTGATTAGAATTTACAATATTATCATCATTTTTGGTACGTAATAATATTAATTCATGTTTACAATTTAACATAATTTTATTATAATCCTCAGCAAATCCTAATAATGATTTAAGCGGGACATAAAAGTTGAAAAATCCTTCACCAACATCGATGTCTTTATCATAAGACCAGCTTGCATTCCCCATCATAATACTTTCGCTGTCATTTAGGGATAGATAATTTTTAATTGTGCTAGAAACACCCAAATGTCGAGTGCGATCTATTTCGACGCCATTAAGCTCATAACGAATCTCCTCAAATAAATTGGGTACAAAGTTATTTTTCAATTTAAAGTTTTTCGATTTTAGACCACTTGTAGCATCTAACACAGTACCTTCAATATACAAAAAGCTTTCACTCGGTAAAACATATAAATCTTGATTTTGTATTGAAATACGAATTTCATCATTATTATTAAATGATTGAATATACGGTGTATATGTATGATAATCTTTTTTTATGATTCTTTCATCCATCATTGGTTTTTCTAAAACATTAATTATGTCAGTCATTATTCTTTAAAATAAAATTCAAGGATTTTAGGAATTGTTTATTTGCTTCGCTCAGTTTTGATGTGTTTAAGGTTGTTCTTGCTGATGCAGTGTTCAACACACTAATGTCTCTCCTCATTCTATCAACAACGTTTTTATTGTATATAATCATTATTGTTTTGGTCGTAAATGAAGACGAAGAGTAATATTTTCACCACGAAAATTTATAAGCTCACTATTTTGATCTACAATAGTGACCGCAATAGAACTGATCTCCTTGGTGTTTAGTGGTAAATAGATTAAGTTTCGTGGAATTTCGTCCATTTTATATCCTGGGGAAACACTTATTCCAAATTCATGAATTGTATGTGCCCTTTCTCCATTTATATAAGATCCAACAGCGATATTACAATCAATACGTATTGTATTCACTTTGAGAATATTTACGGGTAGTTCAGAGAGATTATTGGAACCCCCGTTTAAAGTTTTTTTGTTAAAACCCATTAACTTTCCAATTGTTCTTTTTTTATTGAAATATATTGAATCATGAGAAGTAGTTATTTCAACTCTCATTGTATTGTTGTTGGCTTCTATTTTAATCGATTTTTCACCATTAGTCAAACGCTCATATTCACTTTCTAAATAATCTGCAATATCTTCTAGCTCATAGGAACCAATAGGAATTTCAATAATGTTATCCCCAATATGAAACAAATTATTATCCTCATCGACATTGGGTATGCTATTATATGTATGAAAATCTATAAGTGAGCATTCATAATCCTCTTCCAATGCTATGGGTGGAAAATAATTTGCAGTTAAAATTGACGAGTTTCCGTTCAAAGTTAATGTAATAGACATATTGAATACTAAAAATGGAATGAATAAAAACATATACAATTTTTTTTTTTTTTTTAAATATATTTTCTTTATTTATAAACTTAATAGATATAAGAAATTTATTACAATATTTCGTTTTTATTAATCCAAGAGTTGTGATCATTTGTAAATCCCAACCATTTAACAAATGCACGATTATTTTTTATTCTTATAACCTTTTCCACAAGATACGTATTTGGATATCTGGTTGGTAGTAGCTCCTCTTCATAGAATCCACCTTTAATAGGATTTCCCATATAGTCTTCTAAAATATATGTCGTTGGATGTGTAATTTTAATATGTTTGATTTTAAATATTTCTGTTGTCCAATTTGGAGTATACCCTTTTTCAAAACAATGTTTATATTTGCTAATGCGTACATTGTCACCAATATTAAACTTGTTTTTCTTAAATATTTTTATATGGTTATAAACGGTATTTAATAATAATTGCTCATTAGAAGGTTTTACATCAATAGGAGCCATTTTGATAACTCGATGGATTTTTTTGTTATAATCACTAATTAGTTTTTCATACAAATCAACCCAATGATATGAGCCATTGTAACTGAATTCTTTCCACATCATACCTTTCAGAGTTCTGTTAAATCGTTCTACAATTGAGGCTTTCATAATGCTGTAAGTAGAATAGTGATTAATTTTATATTTTGCCATTAGGTTTTTGAATAAGTTGTTGAAAAATTCTTTTCCATCATCTGTTTGCAAATTTTTTGGTATACGGCCTAAATTAAATATGTCATTCATAGCATTTGTAACATCTATAGCCGTTTTAGATTTTAGTGGTCGAATCCAAGCAAATTTTGAAAAGGTATCAATGACTGTTAATAAATATTTAAATCCTTTATTATATGTAGAGTAATTTCCCATTTCAACTAAATCCGCTTGCCATAAATCATCAATACCCTTCATTATTACTCTCCGTCGTTTAAAATTTTTCCTTGCTTGGGAATGAAGCTCATTAACCAACTCTCGTTTTTCATCCATACTTGAATTATATTAATATTAATATTTTATTTTATATTTCTTTTTTATTGGATCTGTACTGCTTGGCGGTTCACTTTTTGTAATTATTGACGTAAAAACAAAATTCTCCAGTCTTTGTACTTTCTCTAACAGTGTTTCGATTTGTTCACTAAAATGTAATTTTAAAGACATTTCTCTATGAGATATCATGTTTTGCATTGAATTATCAATATTATTAAGTTTTCCATCAAGTTTTTTATATTCTTGTTTAATCAATGTTGTTAAATCTTGTTGCAATTGTCTGATTTCTGTTCCCAAGTAATGTTTATTAACAGCGTCTTTTTCTTGTGTAGGAAACGAAACATTTGTGATCCTTTTGTTTTGAACATTAATGTTATTATTTTTATCCAACACAAGTCCAACAACTTGACGAATTTTTCTTTTATTTTTTTCATTTTTTATAAAATTGTTTTGACTCTTTGAGTGATGACCAAATTTATCAACAGGCATATTTTGTTATCCTTCCACTATTTATTTATGATTATTGCTTTCTACGCAATAATATTTGCTTCTTGCAATTCCTCTAAAATTGAATTAATTTCATTGCGATGATTATTGTGTCCCGCGCCTTCCGATGCAACCAATAGTCTCAGTCGATCTACTAATTCATTAGGATCGTTCCAGTATATATAGTTGGGTCTTTCATTATTGACTTTCATAATCATTCCGTTTCCTTTATGCGTTTGTGATCTTAATGATCTTTTTGGTGTTATAGAAATTTCATCCTTAAACAATTTTTTTATAATAGTGTTGTACTTTTTGCTCTTAGTGCCCTTAATTTGATTTTTGGAATTAAATTCTCTTTTGTGCGCATTGGTTTTAATCAAAATATTTTTATAAATATCCAACTCATATGGTTCATAATTTGTTGGTTCTTTATGAAACAATAATTGAATCAAGCCTGGTGTAATGGCCCAATTTTGATTTCCAATGTTAATTTTTTCTTCATTTATTTCTATATCACTATTACCAAACTTCCAAACATTATATGAGTTTTTATGTGGACCATATGTTGTATCAAGCAATTTATTTTTCTGCAGTAATGCTAAGTCAATAACATTAGATGAATTATTAGTTGACTTAAATGTCGAATCTACACTGTTTGTATCGTTACTGTTTTCATCATCTTTAAGTTCTATGTCTTTCTTAGGAGTACTCATTTCTACTTTAGACAACATATTATTGAAATCGAAAGAATTGTCTTGAGTGTAAATATTTTCTGCTTTAGGTTTATCATATTGAGTGTTGTTATTTTTCACAAGTTCTTTTAATGGTTCAGTTATTGGCTTAAATGTTTTTGCTAATCTCTCGTCGTTTTCAGTTTCACCAACTTTTAAACTTCGATATTTTTGTTTTAAAACAGACCGAGTCTTTATTAATTCTTTAAGTAGTTGTTGATTCATCTTAATATAGCTCTGGGAGATCAGATCAATACCGTTGCTTGCAAGTTAATAATAGTAATAATGGTAAAACTGTTTTGCAAATTCTTTTTATTCAACTATTATCTGCTTTGGATCAACTTTCAACAGCTCATGACCAGCTTTCAACAGCTCATGAACGGCTTTGAACAGCTCATGAACGGCTTTGAACAGCTCATGAACAGCTTTGAACAGCTCATGAACAGCTTTGAACAGCTCATGAACAGCTTTGAACAGCTCATGAACAGCTTTGAACAGCTCATGAACAGCTTTGAACAGCTAATGAACAGCTTTCAACGGCTCATGAACAGCTTTGAACAGCTCATGAACAGCTTAGAACAGCTCATGAACAGTTTTGAACAGCTCATGAACAGCATTTATAATTGAATAAAGTTATCAAAACATTTTCTATATCTTCCACCATTCATCTCATTATCTTTGCTAATTACTAAAAAGCCAAATTTGTCTTGCCAACATTCACGACACATATCATAAAATTTTTCAAATGCCATATCTGTTCCAACGTGATCATTATAAACATGACGCATATTTAATTCATCCTGTTTGAACATAATTATCATATTTGCATTGTCTCGAATCAAATGTTTAGGAATTCTTGTATATGTTTGACATAAGTAAAAAGAATCAACATTTCTGTGGCGACCCATACAAAAATATGATCGTATATTATTTTGTTTCTCGCAAGCAACATCATCGAATATCATTAGTGAATTATTTTTGGCTTCATCAGGCGGTATAACACTCTCATTATCACTAAATGTAAAATATCCCATCCCTGTTATAGGTGCCATGAGTTTTTCCAAGTACTGATATTTTGGTTGATAGAGCGATTTTGAATATAAATATATGTTCTCAAATTTTAAACCATTCGGACTTTCAATGAGACTAAGCATAACATTAGTCTTCCCACAATTAGATGGACCAACAATTAGAGCCCTAATGCTGTTCGGTAATAAACTACTATGACGTAGTTTTGTGTTTGCATCAGTAGAAAAGTCTATGTTTCTCACGGAAATATTTTTGTCTTGTTTTATTAAACGCATTTTGGTAACTAATAATTTTTTTTTGTTTGTCAAAGTATATATATAAGATGTTACACATTAATATTTTATTCATTTCAAAAAAAGTTATGAGAGGACAAGGTATATTAAATAATTTAATCGACGTTTTACCAATAGAGCTTCATATACCAGGATATAAATTTTGTGGACCAGGAACAAAACTAAAAAAACGTTTAGCTAGAGGAGATAAAGGTATTAATCCATTAGATTCTGCTTGTAGAGAACATGATATAGCTTATTCACAAAGTAATGATTCAACCGAACGCAATCAAGCTGTCAAAATATTAACTGAAAGAGCTTGGGAAAGAGTTTTAGCAAAAGATAGTAGTATTGGTGAAAAGACAAGTGCATATATAGTGACCAATGCAATGAAGACAAAAACAAAATTTGGTATGGGACTCCAAAACAAAAAACAGCTCTGTAATAAAAAACTGTTTTTGAAAACTATTAAAACTGCTACCAATATGTTGAAGAAAGAGAAACCTCAGGATATACAAGATGCTATTAAAATTGCTCACAAAGTTATTAATAAATCATTTAAAGGAAATAAACATAATGTCATTGTTCCACGGATTATAAAACTTCCCAAAACTGGAGGATTCTTACCACTTATTCCAATTTTAACTGCACTTGGAGCATTAGGCAGTATAACTTCGGGAGCTACATCAATTGCAAAAGCTGTTACCGCTGCTAAAAATGCTAAGAAAAAATTAGATGAATCTACACGTCACAATAAAGCAATGGAATCTATTGCTATGGGAAAAGGACTATATCTTAAACCATACAAGAGAGGTTATGGTATAATTTGTAAAAATTCAAAAAACTATTAAATATGCTACCCAACAGACCACTTACAGATGCAGATATCATGAAGTTTGCTAATAGAAATATTCCTAATTTTAGAGGCGTATTTATGAGAGATATGCTTCCAAAACAACCTAAACAAGCAGAGTGTGGAATAGTTAATTTGGATTCTTCAACTGGTAGTGGCACTCATTGGGTAGCATATTATAAAAACAATAATGATTTGGAATATTTTGATAGTTTTGGAAATTTACAACCACCGTTGGAAATCATAAAATATTTGGGTAAAAACATCAAATACAATCATAAGCGAAAACAACAATATAATACATTTAATTGTGGACACTTGTGTTTAGAATTTCTATATAAAAAAAATAAAATAAATAAATAAATACAAACAAAACTCTTTTAAAAATGCTTTTTATTTAATTTTCATATATTATAAAAGTATTTTGATAATAAATAATATTTTTTTATTAAGTCTTCAACCATTTTCTTTTGCTTTTCAAAGTTTATTTCATATCGTTCAGGAATCACTTCAGCATATTCTTGTAAGCAACTTATAAATCCGCATTTATTATGTAGTATATCATCATTTTTTTCACTTTCATCTATTAACTTTAGAAAATGTTTGATTAATTCCAGATGCTCTAAAAAAATATATCCATCAAAATCCTTTAAAAATTGTACAATATTTATGCGAGACATCATTTCAAAACAGCTATGCTAATAAGAATAGTAAATTTTAAAATTTGTTCTATCTTTATATATATTTCTATTATTATAATTATTATTATTATTTTATAAAATACTATATTCTAATAGATAATTAATGTTTCGCTTTTTTACTACTTCCCCAACCAAAGTAGGGTTGTGCGTTGGGGATAAACATCTGATCATCGTCATCTGCTTCTATAGAATTTCCATATTCAGCAATCTCTTCTAATTCAATGATATAGTTCCCAGTTATTATATCCGTCTTTTTGCTCAACAGAAATTGCTCCTCAGAGATCCCCTCAATAGCAGCATCTTCCAAAGCGTTATATCTTTTTGGAAGATATAGCATCCACTCCTCTAACTCCGCTATCACAACATTTCCATATTTGTTGTTGTGACGAAACATCCTAAGAACCTTATACGGCTTACCAGTTTCAATATCCTTTACGGAGCAGTATGGTTTGCTCCTCAATTTGTTGAAGGCGGCTAAAATATCCCGGTTCGTCATTGTGGAGGTCATATTTCTTTGAATTTCAATTGAATGTTTGACTTTTACTGAATAGTTACTGTTTTAAAACTCAGTATTTATGCATATTAGTTTATTATAAGTATCTTGTGATATGAGGATTCGTCAACGTCTATAAATCCGGAAATGTTTTATCATTTCTTTTTTTTTTTTTTTTCATAAACTAAACAATATGTGGTGTTGTCGCCGTCTATAATTCCAGACAAGTATATCTTATTTTCAAAAATCATAATGGAAAATGTGTAAATAGTCTTTCTTTAAAAATTGTGCCAGATGTCTTACTCGATTCTAGACCTAAAACCAAACAATATGTGGTGTTATCGCCGTCTATAATATTTTCAAAAATCACAATGGAAACTGTGTAAATAGTCTTTCTTTAAAAATTGTGCCGGATGTCTTACTCGATTTAAGATTTATTCTTCCACCATTCATCTCATTTTCTTTGATAAATAATTTTTTAACATTTAAAAAATTTTTCTATAGACATGAAAATAACAGCAAAGAGGAATCACCGTGGAAAAAAAATGTGTGCGATAAGAATTTTTTAAAACAATGGAAAATAACAGCAAAGAGGAATCACCGTGGAAAAAAAATGTGTGCGATAAGAATTTTTTAAAACAATGGAAAATTTTGTAAAAATCAAATCCCCTTTCGTTTTCATCGTATAAAAATCAAATCCCCTTTCATTTTCTTCGTAAATTTTGAGTAAAAATCAAATCCCCTTTCGTTTTCATCGTAAAAATCAAATCCCCTTTCATTTTCATCGTTACCAAATATCAAACCCCCTTTCATTTTCATCGAATTTCAAACCCCCTTTCATTTTCATCGATATCAAACCCCCTTTCTTCATCTACTAGTTCTGATGTATGGATGCGAATTATTTGCCAAATGCGATACCGCAAGTACAGGAAAACTAAACTCAGTTTACAAAAGTATTGTGCGCTATGTATATGGCGTGAAAAGGTGTGATTCTGTTTCGCCTTTTACGGCAAAACTATATGGTATTCAGTTTGATATCATACTCAAAACAAGAGTACTCCTGTTCATGCACAAAATCGTGTATAGCCAACAACCACAACATCTCTATAACCGCTTAACCCTATCGGGTTCTAATAGAGGAAAGCTAATCTTATTGTTTAGACATCATAGTTTAACTTCTTATTGGCAATTTTTTCTTAATGTAATCCGGCCTTAGAATCTACTCCCGCACAACATACAAATAACAAGTAACGCACTGCGATTTAAAAAATGCATTATTAATTTTTTACATGTTAATTTGTTAACCAAACACTTTTCCTTTTCTTTTTTGTTTTCTTTTATAAATTTAAAAATTAATTAGTTTAAAAATTGTATCTTTAAGAATTATAATTTTTTTCTTTTTAATGTTTCTGCTAAAACAATGTTCTATACCGCAATAACATACTTTAAGTCTTGTGTATAGAATTGGAAATAAATAAATAAATAATATTTTCCAATCCCAGTCAAGAAAAATTATCAAAAATAAAAATTTTTCAAGTTGTAAAACAATTCCTTCTTCACTAAAAATAATTTAATGAAAATTAAATTTAATGAACTTAAGCCTAACTAAAAGAAATATCAAAATTAAAATATTAACAGTTCAACTAAATACTAATTATAATATTTTAAAAAATTTTAATCGAAATTACCTTCAAGTTAAATATACAATTTATTTGAAAATAAATTGTATACACTACATTTATTTTTGAATATTATATGTAAGACATATAACAGAAATATTCAAATAAATTGCAACTTCGATTAAAATTTTTTAAAATTTGTTTATTAATACTCGCAAGAGGAATAATTCTCATTTAAATAAGTAATATTTAAAAATAAATTAAATTAAAAATGTAAAAATAGTGTTTTTTTGTTGAAATTTTGAAAATTTTAATTTTTTCAGATCGATTTTCCTACAAAAAGGATTTTGAAAACAAAAAAAATTGATCGTAGTAAAAGTTCTTGGAAATTATCTGAACTTTCATAATCTGCAAAAAAATATCGAAAGTAATCGAAGAAAATTCATAATTAATTTTAGGCTAATATCTCTACTAAGAACAAAAAAAAAAAATATTGGTATCAATATAGATTCTGAAAGGTAATAGAAATACCTTTCAAACCAGCCCAGATTGAGAAATCTACTATAATTCTTTCCGATTTTATGACGAATTTAATGCCAAGGCATTTACATTTTTAGGTTTTAAAGTTTTAAATTCATTTAAAATGATTTTATTTTTTCCTTCGACAGTCTTCTCGAAATTTAAATGTGTAAGGGTTTTTTATAATTTTCTTACAAAAGTGTTTTTATTTAATTCTTTTTACAAAAGTCTTTTTAGTTAATTATTTCTGTACAAAAAGAATAGTATGTGTGCTCGAATAATTCTTAGTAGTTGCAGCCACCATCGCGACCAACAACAACATCAGAATATTCAACTGTCATGCCAACACACACAAACAACGACAGCCAACGCCATCACGAAGTTTGTGTAGTTGTCATGACTAGTAGTCCGACCGCACAAACCAACCTGTACAAAAAGAATGAGCTGCTGTCGTTGAGGGTGCTGCTTTTATACCCACAAACTAGAGCTTTCAACAAAACGAAAGATCGTTAACATTCAAACTCAACGAAAGCTCTCTCTCTCTGTTCATACAGAGTTGATTAAAGTGCACTTAACAATACAATGTATAAAGTGTTGTATTAAAACAGTAGTGTGTAGGGTTATAATAATAAAAATACAGTTGGGGGATTCACAAGTAATTAATAATATCATAAAATAATAGTAAAATATACATAAAATAAAAGGTGTTCCGCTACAAATGTATAAAAAAACACATTAAATTACTTTAGAGATATAATCCGGAAAGAACGACATATGCTACTACTCATACTTCAATAAGTGTGTCTGATGCCAGTGGGATTTAATAGTAAAATACTCAATGCTCCCTTGGAATGGAATAGCGTCAATAAGTATCTATTCCTGTATACATCTTTTTACTATAGGTTAAGTAATTCAAGAGTTACATGCATATATCATATTTAATACATACATATCTTATTTCAATTTTTAATATGGGTTACGGGTGGTATGAGTGATTTTTAATTATAATTTGCATAAGTATACGTTCTGATGTACGTTAAGGTACATTGGAAAACTAATAATATGCTGACAGATGTTTGTTTTTTTTTTGATAAAGGAAACTAGTATTATTATTAGTTTGTTACACAATATGTACTAATCTATTTCTAATCCTGTATAATGTAAGATAAATATTTTTAAAATCTCTTAAGTTTGTCATTCCATTTGTAAAACAGAAAAATTACATATTTTATTGATTTTATTGAAATTCTATGTCGCTTTATATAGGTTACCTGTTTTTCTTTTGCTCGTAATTGTAGTCAGGGATAGACCCATACTCTTGTAATGCCTTGTGTTGGAATTAGGAAAATAGGTTATCAGAGGGAGGATAAAGGGAGTAGCGTTTGTAAACATTTGATTTGGATTTTCGTATATTGAAAGTGGCAGATAATACAAGGTGGCGCAAAAGTAATCCTTCTATCAGAAAATGCTATAAATTTTGCGAGGCTGAGAATGAAAAATGTTTCCAAAATATTGCCTTAAATTTTAAATTGTAACTGCCGTATTTATAAAAAAAATAAAGTAGGTTTGAATTGTGTTTTTAGACAAAATTTTCATACAAAATTTTCTTAAAGTACATTTGAAGTCTACTTTAATTTTTTATGAATAACGGCATTAGTCTATGTAAACCAACAAAGATGTAACTGTGTTATGATCACAAAACACTTGTAAA
The DNA here is from genome assembly GCA_916048285.2 of Bellardia pandia. Lineage (NCBI taxonomy): Eukaryota > Metazoa > Arthropoda > Insecta > Diptera > Calliphoridae > Bellardia > Bellardia pandia. The sequence goes on from OU696530.1 coordinate 42,969,201, forward strand.
CATTTTTTTATAAATACCACATATTAAATTTGTATTAACAATTTAATTTTAGTACTCTTCAAAATAAATATTTATCATTTACATTTTATCAAATTTAAGTTTTCTATTTAAATCCTAATAGTAACTTTATTACATTTAATAGCTGTTAAATATTTAAACAATTTATAAAAAGCCATATTTCTATTTAAAGCATTATTTTTATATAGAATCTATCTGTGTTTTTTTTTTTGTTTGGTCCATAAAATCCACTATAAATTTATGGCAGTCATATAAATTAAGATTTGGCATTGGGCCAAAAACTAAAGGAAAAAAAAGTTTTCAAATATGAAAAAAATTGGTTACCTATTACCAAACCTACCACATGTGGATGTATGTATGTAACAGCATAGTAATACTTATACACTTCGATATAAATATATGAATGTATTGTATGATATAGGATTTTTTAACAGGATTTTTAATAGTATTTCATACAAATAACGAGGGAACAATCAAGAGGTGTATAAGCTGTTAAATAATTTGTCGGGCTACGTTATCAAGCTAATTGTATCAAATTTTGAATGATAATACGGTAATGATCAACGAAATAGATTGGATCAAGCTATTGAAAGATGTTTGGGCATATTATTCCTGATATGGATATCACTGACATTTGGTTCTAAAAAGATGAATAAAGCCTCTGCAAAGCTAATCTTTTTTGATAAACAAAATTATGTGTTTTTTATTCGAATGTGCCGAATTTTTTGTTCCCACCATCAAATTATATATTATTGGCGTAAAATATTGTAGAATTATTTCAATTTATTTTAAGTTTATTTTGGTTGAATTTCAACCCAATAACGATATTTATAAGAATTGTATGTATATTCCAGTTATGATCAAGATTTTATATTTGTTTCTGCAGTGCGTAACATAAAGCGATTTACTTTAACATACAATAAATTAGGTATCAAAACCCCCTAGGATACTGATAATAGCTTTTTTTAAATGTAAAAATTGTCAGCTATACTTATGGGTATATACTCTATGGGTTTTCTTGGAAGTAAAGTTTGTATGGGAACTATGGTCAATTATAAACCAACTTTCACAAAAGCCAATAGTATAATTTCTACATACTGTGTAAATTTCGGATTGATATGGATGTTATTGTAGGTTAATGTGTTTACGGGAGTGATCCTCATAAGGAACTATAACACTGTGAGACAAATGGGTCAGTGATCGGAAAGGGTTCAAACCACCATAAAAGTTATATCGGTAAAAAAGAAGTTATGTACCGGCGTTTTGCTGGGTCACGTCTAGGAATCGAGATATATCGATTTGAAGTTAGTAACTATCATATTAGTTATTATTAATATTAGTATGCAAATAAAATTAAATACACATCAGTCTCACAGGTGCAGATATCATGACACCTAATTTCATAATGGTAATAATAAGTCATAGCTCCCATTTCAGACCCGCTTCTGAGAATCACTTCAACATGTATAAATCGTTTAAAAGTGTTTAAATCGACCTAAAATTTAACAGAAACAATATGTAGATACACAGCAATCATGCCGCTAAGTTTTTGAATGATCGGTTAATAATAGATAATAGCTCCCTCTAGCGGTCACTTTTGAAAAACAGTTTTTTCACATATATTGGGTGTAGGGTATTATATGGTTGGGCTTAGACTATACTTTCGTATTTATTAGTTAAATTACATATTCAGAAGAACATTTTAGTGAATTAGTTACAAAACATAAAGATACTAAGCGTTCGGACAATTGTTAATTTCAATTCAATATTAATATTGTAACTATAAAGCTTATTGCGGGTAATAGTTTTAGTAGACAACTTAAATAACTGCTCTTTTTCTAATATCCTGCCCACTAGAAACTTACACGTATTGCACCCATACAGACAACCATGCCAACATTCAATATCATGTAACAGACACAAAGTATACATGCAGCATACAAAAGACAGATGTGACAACTGTCGACACGTTTTGTACCGGAAGAACAAAAACTATATACAAATACATATACACATACATATATAGTATACCAAACCAACCAACCAACCAACAACAACAATGTAGATTTTTAGAAAACCATGTATTGTATTATATATGTATGTGAGTACGAATAGGAAGAACGTTAAATTTTATCACAAATGCATAGTGATAGATAACTAAGCAGGAATATGTATTTATGTATGACTGGTATTAGTTCTATTATGCATGTTTTCTCTAGCATTAATACTCATACTTACATACATACACACTCTCATATATAAAGTGTCATTGTATGATCTTTGTTAGTTGCAAAATATGTACATATTAGAAATCAAAATAATATTGTACGACTACACACGGAGTTGATATATCAAACAAATACGGAGACTTATACATGTTTATAAATATGTTTATGTACATGGACTTGAGGAGTACATACTTGAAGCTATTTTTAACAAGAACTTTGTTTTCCAACAGGGAGGATATATTAAAATAAATAAAATAGTTGTGACTTTTACTTCTTGACATATCAGTAGCAGATTCTTTGAAAATTGTTACAATATACATACGCTAAATTAATTCAAACACAACCCACTAATTTTTGCGTAAAAACTAGGAAAAACTGAGGATTTGCAAATCCCGGAATCCAGGATTTTAAAAATTTAAATCTCTGGATTTTTCAGGATTTGGGATTTTTTGTTTCTTATTAAAACAGATTCTTTTATTAATAATAAAAATTATTTATTTGAAAAAAGTAACTTATGTTAAACATAAATATGTTTGAAAACAAAAATTTTCTGTCCTAATAGCTGTAATTATTAAATTTACTAAAATTTTATCAGGCATGTTCTGAAATCACGGTGATTTTAAATCACGAACGATTTTGAAATCACGAGAAAAATTTTTTGGTGTTCTGAAAATCACGAGATTTTTAGTTTTTAGTAGTGATTTTAATTGTTCTAAATCTCGAGCTAAAACTGGGGCCAAATTACCGCATTCGATATCTAGTAAAATTGATCGTAATTTTCTTATTTGAGATTATGGCATTCGATAACGAGCAAGAAATTTAGTACATTTTAACATAATTTCGATATCGAAATCATTTTTCGATACGATAGCTCAATCGATCACAAATGCGGTAATTTGGCCCCTGATTTTCTTTGTTTACAATCAAATTTTCACTTGTTTTTTACATTTGTATATTCAAATTTAACTTATCAAACTACATATTTATTGATTACTTTAATTTTTATCAATAATTTTAATAAATTTTTAATTTTAATGTGTAATTTAATTTAATAAATCAGTCATATGCCATACGACATTTTGTATGGTTTGTTTTATTTTTATAAAATCATATGATTTTATACAAGTTGATTGTTTCACCCTAACAAACTCGCAACTGACTAGAGTCTTATCTAGAGCCACGGGATCAGTTAGAAGCCCGCGGATTTGTTCCTTAACTGATAGTTGGATGCAGGTGCCCTTCGGGGTACACGTGGTGGTACCCCAGAAAGACTGATGTTATCTCTAGGTGCTGTTACCGAATCAACAGATTCATTGAAGGTAGTGATGACAGATTGTCTGTGTGTTAGGAATAAAATATAAACAAACAAACAAAGTTCTGCGGTGGGAGTTTTCGTTAGCTTTCGTAGTTGATCGGCAGAACGCTTGGCTAGTGAGCAGTAATTATTGAAGGCTGCATCGGGCTAGGGCTGAACGTTCATCATTTATTTACTTCTGGCTAGTGACAGCTTGTTAAACTCTTGGTGAAAGCGATTAGATAGACTGAAATCTCTAACAAGGTGTTTGTACAGTGCTTTGTGCAATTGCTGTATGAGAAATTGTGAATTGCGTGTCTTGCAAGACATTCAATATTGTATGTCCTTGCAAGGCATTCAGTGCTTTGGTTGGCCGTTTGTCAACTTGTCAACCCGGTGTGAAGAATACATGTGCTCATGTTATTCTTGACAATACAGCATGTAAAACCCCTGAACTCTGTCAGCTGTTGAGCTTTAAAATTAATTAAAGCTTTTTTATAGGGATTTTGTTCAACATACTTTTGCAAAAAATTTATTTTGGTTGTTTACTTTGTAAACAATTTAGAATTTTTTCTGATTATGTTTCAATTAGTGATTTAATATGAAATCAGTTATTAGATCTCTTTTACTTTCTCTTATTAAAATGCTAAAAAAACATAGATTTATGTCAAGTAAGGATGTTTTGTATTAGTGTAAAAAAACAGATGAAAACAATTATACTTCTGTGTATCTTTTACCTAAATACAAATTTTCAGAATTTATTAATCCCGATGAGATTTCAGGATTGCCATCCCTAGTAAAAACGAAGCCTATCTTGTTCTGGAGACGTCACACAAAAATTGTAGCGTGTGGGCTTTTGAAAATCTAAAAGCAATTGTTGAGAAGTCTTTGCATGGTGAACTTGCCGGAGTTTTTTTTTCGTAAATTTGGCTGCAAATGCAGTTACGATAAGGGGTGGGTCTATTGTTCAGAATATGGATATTACTGGCATGTGGCTTTCCAATGGATAATTTTGTTGGCTCTGTTAGGGATAGACTCCATACAGGGTCAATCGAATCGATTACAATATTAAAACCACAAAATCTGTAGTTTAGAATATAATTTCAAATGTGGAAAAACTTGTCGACATCTTTATGCGAGATTGGAATTGAAATTTGTACGATGTCATTTTCCATTTATAATATCAAACCTTACTATTTGTATATAAATTTTTTGTTGTATTCGTATTAAATTTTGAAATGCAAAGTTCTTGTTTACATACCCATTACGTAGACTTAGTTTTGCAACAAACTGCATGTTCCGTATTTTAGCTTGTGATGTAAGTTCCATTACAGGGAAAGAAAAATTGTAAAAGCTGAATCTGAACTTCCGCCGAAGTGCTATAGGTTTGGTTCCATTGGCAGCCGTTCTCAGAAACAGCTCACTTGGGTCTATTAAGTTGATCCCATTGTGTTACCCTTTTACTAAACAACTTATCGATTACTCATCATTGGAAGTGCTATAAGAAACAGATAAAGATTTGGAAACTTTAAGTCTTTCCCTGTGTCTGCTATTGTTATCATTCAAATCTGCTATATACGAGGTTTGTTTCAATGGATATTTCACAAACTTGTATTTGTTATCCTCGGAAGAACAATACTGTATGATGTGCCAACTACTGCTTTGGAAACGTTGAAAATTTATCCTTTTCTTAACAGATTGGCGGCCTGTTTATTACCGTAGAGAGCAATACGAATTGCTAGTATAATCAAGTCTTACAGCAATTCGTGTTACTTCTCCTCCATCCAGGTCTAAAAGGTAATCAGCTTAGCTTAAAGACATGAATTAAATAATAATGATTGCATGCAGAATGTAAACGAAAATTCCCCTTTTTGCGCACGACGTCACAAGTTATCAAACTAACTTTTAATTAATTTGTTTTTGTGACCAATGTTTGTTATTATAATTATTAAGAAGTTTCCTTCAGGCTAATTTGGTCAAATGTTTGTTTCCTAACTTTTGTTAACAATACTTTAAATGAAAATAATTTGCGATATTTCTTTATTTAGGCTCGAGTTCATTAAATTTAATTTTCATTAAATTATTTTTACTGAAGGTAGGTTACATGAAAATTATTATTAAAATTTATTGATAATTTTTCTTGTCTTAGGACTCGAACCTGGGTTGTTGGTTGAATTTACATATATTTCGAGAAACACCACTTTCTCTCAACAGAATTCTTTGCGTTCTAACCCTCTGCACCACTACGGTGCCACCTAGCCAAACATCAATCTTTTAACCAGTGTTACCTGGTGGTTCGAAATTTTTTGTAATTATCATTTTTAAATTTATTTACATGTTGTCTCCTTTTTCTTCAGTTTTTTCGTATTCATGTCAAGACTTCGTCCTGAAAACCTGAATACATTTGTTTATTATCTTTGTTTCCACTTTCGACATTGTATGTGTACTACTTGAAGTAAAATCGCAAACATTACCTTGCGCCCTAGCTATTTTAAGAACAGTTCAAATAAAAATAATAATTGTTCTGAAAATAATTTTCCTTAAATTTTTGGCTGCAAAATGAAACATTTAACTATTTATTATTTTATACATATTAAAATTTATCAAAAAAGTGAACTATATTTTAGTATTTTAAAGGTATATTATATTTTTGTATTATCAGTTTATTGTTTTTGTGTGTTTCCGTTTGTGTGTGTGTTTTTTTTTGTCTCATCCGCTAGGAGTTGATTTAGTTTTCTTTTTTTAAAAAAATATTCTCGATAGAAAAAAATGTTTTAGCTGTAATATCCACATTAATAGTACTTGACTCATTGACATATATGTTTTTTACTCGTTGCAAATCAAGAGATTTTCACCATTCAAAGATTTGAATGCAGCTTCCAGATTTCTAACATAAAGTATCTTAAACCCAAAACGTGTCAATTACCCATTTTTAATTTCATATCTCCTTTTAAATCATCTGCCTTAAAGTGTTCACTACAAACTCTATAAGATAACTTTAATTTTTGTTTTATCAAGGTGGAAAAATTGTGCCCATTATTTGTTTTTTAATTTATTTGCTTATAATAATCGAAACAAAAATTTAAATTTATGTTATTTTGTTGAAATATTAATCCACAATTAAAAACCGTACACTTCATTTATAAACTTTTATTTGCTTTAAAATTTATATAGAAGTTAAGCAAACATAAAAAATTTTTGACTTGTGACGTCACAAGAAAAAATTTTGCTCTCAATTTTACTCTCACAGATTTTGTAAAATATAACGGACCGGCGCAATGCGTAATCTTAATTATTTTATTCATGGATTAAAGAGTTATTTTATTTTTTGCACCAGGGGCCAAATTACCGCATTCGATATCGAGTAAAATTTATCGTAATTTTCTTATTTGAGATTATGCCATACGATATAGAGCAAGAAATTTAGTACATTTTATCATAATTTCGATATCGAAATCATTTTACGATACGATAGCTCATTCGATCACGAATGCGGTAATTTGGCCCCAGTTTTTTTTTTTTTTTGCCTCCATAATAGTTAGGTTCACTCTAATGTATATATTCAATTATAGGTGTGTAAGTGAGTCTATATAAATAAAAATGATTGGCGCTATATTTCAATGAAAAATAAAAATAATCTATGCATTTCGAAAGTGCAAAAGAACGTATAAAACGTGTAATATTGAGCATAACAACCGGAAATATTGATATTGGTTATTATTTTCTGCAATATTTTACGTGTGAGTAAAGAGGAAAATATATGTACATACAGCTACGTGCAATTGATTAAAGACACGATATTGGAACATGTGAGATTTAAAGGAAACAAGCAAATAAGAAGGTTTTATGATGTTCTTAAAATTTGTCGTAGTTCAGTCAATTTAAAGTTTACTCCTAGAAAATAACTGCATATTGACAATAATGGCTTCTTTCGTGAAATTTTTCCAAACAGTTTAACTTCTCGCAATATACTGTATCTGCCGACTTTTTGGCTAAATACTGCAATCCGAATCTTATTTGCTGGTGATTTGCTCGAGTTTTTTACAATGGAAAAATTAGAAATTCGTGGTGTCATTAAATATTTAAATAAAAACCGTTTATCGAGACAAGAAATTCATTATTCGGTTGCTGAATTTAAACGTGGTCGTACAAGCATTGAAGATGAACCACGTAGTAGACCTCCAAAATAATGAATACTACTGTCCTTAGTTAGTTGCACGCAGCTGTATGGACTTATGTCAGTGTGTGTATTCTTTCAGGCAGCAACAAAAATATAAAATATTAACTTTTGTTTCAAAACTAAAGATGAAAGAGTTAAATAAACAAAATTTTTATTGTGCAAACAATAAAATCGAAGCAATATTGAAATAAAATAGCAGCAAATTATTCACATGGAAAGGAAAAGGTTGTTAAAATAACAAATATACAGAATTATAGACATAAAATTGAAATAAAAATTTTTGGTTGTACGAAATTGTTATCAAAACATGTTTTTTTTTTTTTTTGCATATTCTTTTTTATTGTATCTTCATTTTAAATGAACTAACAATAGGTATTCAAATCTTAAAACTAAAGTTAATTAAGATAAGTCCAGCCAATGCTAGGCAAAATCTAGTTTTCAAATTCGATAGGATATAATGAGCAACTTGTATTTATTCATCTGAGAGCGGTGGTGTCCCTCCTTCTCAAACGGCTATGACCGGGATGTTGTAAGATGTCTCGAGCGAGGGGATTTGGATGAGTTTCCAGCTTACCCAAATAAAGGGCCACGTGTTTAGTTATTTCCCATTTGACAAGTGGAACATCAAGATCGTTGTGTATGTTGTTGTTTTTAATATACCAAGGAGCGGTAGTTATCATTCGTAGAATTTTGTTTTGACGTCGTTGAATTTTCTCAATATTGGAGTTGGAGGCAGTGCCCCATAACTGGATACCATAGCACCAAATTGGCTTTAAGATTGAGTTGTAGAGTAGAAGCTTACAATCGAGCCGAAGGACGGAGTTTCTGCCGATGAGCCAATGAATTTGGGCTGCTTTCAGTTTCATTTGAGTCAGCTTAGCATCTATATGTGGTTTCCATGTGAGGCGACGGTCCAGATGAATACCAAGATATTTCACGTGTGAGTTTTGAGGCACTATATGGTCATTAATACGAATAGGGGGACATGATTCCCTACGTAGAGTAAATGTTACGTGGGTGCATTTCTGTTCATTTATTTTTATTCCCCATTGTCTTGCCCATTTCTCCACTTGCGTTACGTGGTGCTGTAATTGAATCGAGGCATCTTTTGGATCTTTGTGAGTACTGAGAAATGCCGTATCATCAGCAAATGTTGACGTGTGAATTTCATTGTTTGTTGGCATGTCTGCTGTGTACAGCAAGTATAGAATTGGTCCTAAGATACTACCTTGAGGGACGCCAGCACCTATAGGTTGAGGACGGCTTAAATAATCACCTTCTTTAATCATAAACTGACGGTCGATTAAGTATTTCCATAGTAGGTGTTGAAGATTCACCGGCAAGTTCTGCTTTAATTTAGATATCAGGCCTTCATGCCATACTTTGTCGAAAGCTTGAGAGACGTCAATAAAGAGCGCCGAACAGTATCTCTTTTCCTCAAAGGTTTTTCTTATGACTTGTACCAATCTATGTGTTTGTTCTATTGTACTGTGTTGACGTCTGAAGCCAAACTGGTGATTGGGAATGCAGTTGTTTTCGTTCAAAATCGGAGTCAGCTTGGTTATAAGCAATTTCTCGAATAATTTGGACATAGTTGGTAATAGACTTATTGGCCTATACGACTCAACTTTGCAAGGATCTTTTCCCGGCTTAGGAATCATCTTTACTAATGCAATTTTCCAAACCGGAGGGTAGTACTCAAGCCGTAAGATGGCATTAAAAAGAAAGAGGATTAATCTTTTTGCAATGCGAGGCAGCTCAAAAATCATTTTATTGCTGATTTTATCAAACCCAGGTGCTTTTTTAACATTTAAATTATCAATAGCCTCAACAACCTCCAGATATTGAAATCTTATTTGTACAGGTGGTCTGGCAACAACAGGCGGTAGTTCGCTAATGTCAGTATCCGTATTAGGAGTGAATACATTTTTTAAATGACTTACGAAAAGGTTGCCTTTTTTTTCGTTATTTCGTGCCCAAGATCCGTTCAAAGTACGCAGTGGAGGTTTTGCGATTACGGGTTTTCTCAGATTTCGGACTGCACGCCATAATAAATAATTTGACTGGGAAGTTGCGTCTAGACCTTCCAGATGTTGTTTGAGAGACTCTGCTTTTTGCGCTTCTAGCAAGATCCTAAGATTTTTGGTACATTCTCTCAACCTAGTTTTAAGTTGGGGCGATCTGTGTTGTTGCCACTCTCTTCGCACTCTCCTTTTTTCAGACAATAGTTGCTCAACATCTGCAGAAAAAACTCTGTTATACCTATTCGGGCGGTAAGTGGAAGAAGCATGTTCTGCGGCTTTCTCGACATGTTCATTAAGACTTTTTATACAGGCATCGATGTCTTCAGCAGTTTTTAACGGGAGTTTCTCTGTGCAGTGAGTGCTGATGTATTTTTTGTATTTTAACCAATTCAGACGTTTGACAAGAAGTAAGGCATCAGTTACGATTTGCTGAGGACTTCTGATGGTGATTACAGTGGGTGAGTGATCTGAAGAAAGATCCAGTGAAGCCTCGACTTCAATGAGTTCCGGGGATACCCCTTTCGCCACGCCGAAATCGATAACGTCAGGAATTTTTTGCTGGTCAGTTGGCCAATAAGTTGGTTGACCAGTTGAAATCACATTCAGTCCCATTTCAGACAGGGAGTCGTACAAGATACGACCTTTAGGGCTAACGAGTCGTGAGCCCCAGAATGTATGCTTAGCATTGTAGTCGCCAGCCGCTATGAAACGGCTACCTAGTGATTTGTAAAAATCTCTATACTGATCTTTTGTTATTGAAAATCTGGGCGGACAGTAAACTGACGAAATCACGAGGTTTTGACAAAAGTTCTCAATACAGATGTTTGTTGCTTGAAGATAACACTCTGAAAGACCACCCAATGAATGGTGTTTGATTCGCGATTTGACTAATATTGCCGAGCCACCACATGATCTATCTCTGGGGTCCTTGGTGTCGTAGAATGTATAACCACTTATTTTAAAAATGCTTCTCGACGTCATATGAGTCTCGGAAATCAGCATTACATCAATTTTCTTATTAAAAAGAAAATATTCAAGTTCATTTTTGTGTTGGCGTATGCCGTTTGCGTTCCAGAAACATATTTTGAGACAGTTCATGGTCTATTAAGTATGGCCTGCAGTAGCGTGGACTGCATTTTTTGCATCTCCTGCATCATACTTGTCATGCTTGTCATGAAATGATTCATGGATTGCGCCAGATTCTCCATTATACCTTCAAGACGGCTAAAATTATGGCTGTTTGTATCATTTATTGGTGATTCATTTTGCACTGTTGGTTGGTTAGATCTTAGCACGTTGGCATATGAAAATTGGCTAGTGGATGCTTGGGCTACGGGGGGAATAATTGTAATAGGTACTTTTGTCGTCTGAGTAGGGGTAGAAGCGGGTTTGTTGATCAAGGAGCGTTTAACGACCCCGAAAACAGGGCAACCCCTGTAGTTGGCAGTGTAGTTTCCACCGCAATTGCTGCATCTTTTTACCCTGGAATCATCTTTAGGTTTATCGCACTTTGAGGTGTCATGAAGATCCCCACAAACAACACAAACAGTAGGCAACTTACAATAAGATTTAGTGTGACTATATTCTTGGCAGTTCGAACACTGTACTGGGCCAGATCGCTTATGAGGTTCTTCCACTGTAACTCTTCGGTGCATTATGAATTTCAAGTCATATATAGGATGTGTTTCATTTTTCTTCAGCTTAACATCACCAGGTTCTAACTCCACTCTAAATAATGGTTGAGGGATCCTATCTCTGTTTCTTATATTTGATACGGCCTTGATTTTAAAGCCTTTGTCGGCCAAACTGCTCTTAATCTCCTCAGGATCAACAAAAGAATCAATTCCCTTAATTACGACTTGTAGACCTTTTGCGCTTTTAAGTTGATACGTGTAAAAATTCTTTTTGCGTTTTTCAAATTCCGAAACTATTCTCCGATAGTCGTTTTCATTATTAACCTGAATCTTTGTTTCATTAATATTGCCACGCTTAATTGGAGTCACATAAAAAGAATTTTCACCAATTACTGAAACTAATATTTTTATAAGTTCGTTTGAATTTTTTTCTCTTAAATATATTGGAGGTGGTTTTACTGGCTTAATCACAGCGTTAGGGACATCATTTTTCTCTTGGAGGATGGCAAAACGATTTTGCGAGCGTGGCTCTTCAGCATTCTTTGACAATTTTGCGGCTGGTGTAATTTCGGCAGATTTTGGGCTTCTGCCTCTCTTCGATACTGTTATATAACGGTCCATTCCTACCTGTGTTTTTTGTTTTTCTTCAACAGCAACTATAGGAGCGGCCTTATTTGTAGGACTTAATGTGCCTTTTGCAGCTGTTGACGTCTCTCCAATATTTGATAACGAGGACCGTGAAGAAGACGGTCCTTCAGTGATTTTTCTATTTAAATTAAATATGCTTTGGGCTAAGTTTGTGCCCTGTTCAACACATTTATTCAAGTTTGGTGCACTTGCACTTAAATTCAGATTTGTGCTTATTTTTGGTTTCACAGTTAAGTAGTTTTTATTAAATTCGGGATTTTTAATGTTCTCATTACTAACACTTGCCGAGCTCAACACGAAATAAGCATTTCGGCTCTGGGGCCCACTCGCACTGTTAGAATTGTTACTCATTCACTGTCTCACTGTATTTAATTTTGTAGTTTTCAAATAATTAAAAATAAATTATTACAATTTATTAATTTTTTATTGCACCTAGTGCAATTATTTGACTTTGTAAAGTTTTTCACCTATTACGAGTTTTTTTTCCACTTTTTTATTTAATTTAACTTTTTATACTTTTTCACCTATTACGATTTTTTCACCGAAAATTCAGCCGCACTAAAAGTAACACGTCCGAACTGTTCGATGTATCAAGCTTGATGATCAAAACATGTGAATTCAAAATTGTTTTAGAGTGTTTTAGCTAAAGGAATATCTAACTACTTGAAACAAATTTATTTCGATTTTGTACAAATTGTTAATTAGTAAACACTTTAATGTAAATGTTACATTTATAGTGTTTTCATAAAACCACAACATTTGCTCATAAACCAATTCGTAAATGATGATCATACTTCATGGCCGAATATTGTCAAACATCTAAACATATACATACATACATACATACATACATACATACATAAATAGAAATAGTAATTTATAGGACTACTAAAATCAAAACCACTAGAGTGTTATTTAGCTGTAACCAATACTACCGAAATTGCACTACACTCAACTAACGAAAACCACCGTCTTTTAGTGAAATGGGTGTAAAATTGGATTCTATGAACGTTGGCTTATTTGCACATGATTGTCTGTGTTTAAATATCTAAATGTATCTGTGTGCTTTTGTATTTGTTTTGTGTGTTTGTGTGGCAACAAATGCCAAAACGTGATGGAGTATCGGAGTTACATAATTAGCACATTAGTTTTAGAGTTGGCATGTACACACGCCAGTGATAAACACATTTACAGCAATTCAAAAGCTCATTAACATTTTAAGCATTGAATATTTAAATACAACTAATTATTTCTAGAGAACATGTTAAATGTTTTAGCGAAATTTTCACAATGTTGGCAGCATTAATCATCAACAATGTGGCATTGAAGCTTCCACATTTAAAGCATTTATCATATAAATGTGTAAGCAATTGCATATTTTTATAGCACGAAGTGTTACTCATTAAATAATATTTAAGAAAATCGAAAAAAGAAACTACAATTCATTAAATCTTATACAAATTCAAAATGTTGTTTTTTTGCACAAGATTTCGATCCACCTACCCTGCATAATTATTTAAAATAAAATGAATAGAACTCAGTGTCATTTTTAGATTTTATTTGATAATACCCCACTATTGTTAATTGGGCAAAATTGGGTGCAATATAGTAAAAAACATTCGTTGGAATGGTCATGAAATATTTTTATAAAATTGCAAATTTCCTGATCACTGGTAATTGCTCGCCCCGATCAAGTGATTTAACTCCACTGGATTATTTTTTTGTGAGGCTATCTTAATAATAGATTACATATAAAAACAATTTAATCCATTACAGCCTTAAAATTCAAAATATGTGACGTGCTCATCGAAGTAACTCGACATTTTTATCTAACTAAAATTATCTTTTTATGAATTTCTTAATAAAAGTGTTTAAAAAAAACTTTTTATCTGTTGGCGTGGTAATTACACTCAACATGTTTGTAAGACCAGGGCTCAACCAAGCCCTATACTATTATGTAGAGCATGCAGCAGATAAAATCAAAACAAAAGAGGGGGAGATTAAACCAATTTATAACTATATATTTTGTGCTTTGTATAAAAAGCAAAATCAATGTGCTTTTACGTTTCAGAAATTGGTTGGCAGTTAACAAGTGTATAGTGTTACAATGAGTTTTGAAGTCTACAAAATCTTTGAAACAGTTTCAAAATCTGACCCTGAATATCATGATACATTGCTGATATTGGAAACGAGTTGACAATCAAAATTAAGATTTTTAATTGAAATCCATACAAAATATAAAAAGTGCCAGCTATGTTAGAAAAAAATACACATGTTATGTTTGGGTCATATTTTGTGCATTTTGAAAATATTTTTAAGGCTTGTGATCAATGCAATTTATCGTCTTTAGAGTGATTGTGTGTCGGTCTGACGGACAAACACGTTTTTTTTTTTTGCAAGTTATGCAATGTTAAATACGAATGGGTCATCAAAAGACCCTAAACGTAGTAGCAGGGTAAAGAGTTAATCATAAATTCTACCGCTTAATATTCCCTAAACGTTCTCAATGGACTTCTGATCTGGAGAACGTGAGGTCTATTGAAATACATGAATATTTTTGACGACTTACATGCTTAATTACGTGTCTTGTTGAAAAAGAAATAAATTGTATGTCAGTACTATTTTCTAAAAATTTTACTAATTTCTTATCTGATAATTCAGAAGAATTCATGTTGGTACTTGACAGCTTCAATTCAAGCATATCGCCAGCACAAAATGCTCCTCCAACCATCAAAGAACCTCCTACGTAATTTATTTTTAGGAAATGTAATAGTTCCTTCAACAGATCTCTTCAAGCCAACTGGACCATCAAGATAGCATTTTCATTCATTGCCAAAAATCACCGTAAACAAATGTGTGTTAAAATAGTGCAACAAAGATTATCGGCTTAACCGTTTCCAGTTAGTTTGTGAGTTTCTTTTAGTAAATTTAAGTTTAGCAGTTTTGCGGCGGAGTACTCGTACTTTCGCTACAACGCGGTTCCCAAAATGCGGGCATTTTCTTACAACGCTACTTTTACAACGCGATTTTTACGAACATTTTTTCAAATATTTACTATTACCTGGGCCGATCTTTCCGATGTTAAAAATAAAAACTTTTCACTAAAAAATATCGAGAAAGTTTTATATATGGCAAAGCAGTTGGAAGAATACATTTTGGAGAACGACCCTTTAAGTGCCAGAGCAGAAATATTTGAACGAAATCTTCGAAACAATTTAGCTCCCTATTAAGAAATATATAAAGATTTGCGAAATAAGAGCAAACAAACTTTAATGCATGATTTTTTCAAACCAATAATCGTCGAAAGGATGCCCGAATCTGATAGTGAATCAAGTTCAGATTTTGAACTAGTAATAAGTGATGAGGAGTAGAAAGTTATCGTTCTATTTTGGCTTTAATTTATTAAATCTTTCAACTTGAATATTTTACGTAGAATTGAAATTTTATTTTATTTTGTTTTTGTTTAAACAAATAATTTAACATGGAGTGTTATTAAATAATACAATATGCATGTTTTTATGACTCAACAAATAAATAGACAGAATTATATTAAGCACATATTATTACTATACAAATTCCAATATTTAATTGAAAATTTTTTACTTTGGAACCAAACTCTGATTTTTGTATGGAGTTAGAGTCTCCTACAACGCGATTTCTTATAACTCGGAGTTTTTCAGGAACCAATTCACCGCATTGTAGGAGGTTTACCGTTCTCTATTTATGGTTGATTTGAACATATTTATCTATCTCACATGAATTAATAATCTAACCAACTATTGCACAATCGCAGAAGTCTCTTTCAGAAAGTTTTTTTCGGGCCGCCAATTTTAATTTTAATATAAGAATCCGAATTATTTGCAAAACTTTTTATAAAAATATGAGACCAGTTTATTTTGTTGGCAATTGCTCGAAAAGTTAAGCCACTTTTTATATTTATGTAAACTAAAATTTGGCCTTTTTCACTAAGGTATGAACTACGCGGCAAATTATAGCAAATTGTTGAAAATTGTATAATACGAATAATTAACATTTATGTTTTATTTTTCTAGTATTTTTCATTGTTTATAAAAAAATGTAATTTTAGTTATGAAACACCAACGAACTATTTATGCACGATTTCTCTTTTAAATTAATCAAGTGGTTTCAAAAATATTGGATAAAAAGAGATCATCAGCCATAATATTAAAAAATATTTTACATTTTAAAAAATGTTTACAACAAATAGCTAAAATCAAGTGTAATTAAAGAAATACAATACACTTAAAGTTTAGTAAACAAATTCTCTACCCTCATACTTGAATGTTGCATACTATGCAGATGATACCGCTCTCATAACGTCTAGCAAACTCACTAAGACACTACTAAATAAAATGGAAAAAGGATTTGATGCTTGCAGAAAGTATCTTAACAAATGTAAAATAAAAATAAGCCCTAACAAAACTCAGGCAATTATATTCCACTACAACAAATCTCCCAAACGATTACCAAATCGACAGTTGAAAAGTCAAAATGAGAGACTAAAAATCCAAAATGATGTTAAATACCGTGGTATGTGTCTTGACAAGAAACTTAATTTTGGAAAACATATCGCAGAAATATGCAAAAAATCTCTCAAAACGATTAGAGCTTTGTTGCCAATTTTAAGTAAGCGCTCAACTCTTAAAGCTAAAAGCAAAAATTTAATATTTAAAAGTGTTATTAGACCGTCTTTAACATACGCAAGTCCCATTTGGAATAAAGCAGCAAAAACACATCTGAAAAAACTTCAGATAATTCAAAACAAATGTCTCAAGATCATAAACAACACAAAACTGGTGATACTCTACGCAACTTCTTCACTTCGTAACGGGTTATGAGCTCATCGTTGATTTCATAAAGAGGCTAAACAGTAGATATTATGAAACCATAGCAAATTCTCCTTATCAACTGATAAGGGAATGTAGAGAATAGGCTTAAGAGCAACCAAAAATATATATCACCAAGTTGAAAATGATATGTATTAAATTGTTATCTTCTGATAATTATATTACATACATATATATTTTCTAGCTATATTTGAAATATATTTTTTTCATATAAAGGTTTTCCTTTTTTTCCTTTAAATAAAATTATAAAATAGACAGTAATTATCAACATCAGTCAATAAAATATAATTCGTTGTAGTATTAAGATAAAATCTCGAAAATTGTAAAAAGTATATAACAAAAAAACCTGTAAATAAAGATGATTTTAAAAATGAAAAAAATGAGTAAACAAATTCTTTAACATTTATTTTGATTCCTGTATAGACAGCCCTTGACTGCTCTCACGCATCTCCAAACTTGGCAGCGCTTAGTAAAATTCTCCAAATCATAAGCAAAAAGGCCTTCGGTCATGCAAAATAATTTTCTTGTCTAAAGTCGCCTTTCTGTATTGAAGTTTTCTTATATAATGAGATTTACAACTTAATTAATTATACATTGTCTATTCATGGGCTGAAAACTCGGTTTAATGCTCGGTTAATAATGGTAGACATGGCCAAAGTGATAATGTAAACGCGTTTTAGCCTTTACTGCTTTTATCTATAAATTTATATATATTTTATTAAAAACATAAAAAACTACATGACAAAAGCATACCAAAAACAATATAAATGTGGACATTAATAAAAACACAATACAAACTAGAGATACATGCAAGTGGTCATATAAAAAAATGTACACGAAAATTAAAAAAAAATGTATATAGATCCTCACCAAAAGATACAATCGTTCACATGCTCATGCATAGAAAAATTCCGGGACACATTCATATATGTATGATATTTTTGTTGTTTTTTTTGTGTATTTCTTTATTTGTATGTTGTTATCTTTTAAATTTGTATGAAACAACAAAATAGAAATAGTGAAAAATAACAAAAAAAAAAAAAAAACACAAAAATACAATGTACAAGGACACAATTTCACACTCATGTATGTGTGTGTATAAAATTGAAAGTATAATTTCCGCTGGAGTATATCGCTTGTAGGTTTTATTGTTGTTGCTGTTGTTGTTATTATTGGCTACCACTAACATACAGAGTGACATGCATGTTTTACAAACTTTTGTGTGTATTCAAAAACACACACACTTAGAAAAATGTATAGAGTCATTCATTTAGAGCTTTATTTAATTGTAAAGAAAACTCTTAAAAAATAACTGGATGTCTGAATCATTATTACTGCCCGATAGAACAAGCTTTGGCATTTACTTTTAAAAACAAGTAAGAAAGTATGTGGGCAAAATTTGTTTTCAGAAATAGCAGCTATATGAGAGCAATGATATATTATGGACCATCATCTAAAAATTTTGTGGCATGACATTTGTGCAAATAAATATGTTGTGTGATAAACTCTAGCTCAATATAAACACTTTTAAAAGATTTATGGATGTTAAAGTGAATTACGGTGCTGGTCCTATATGGGAGCTTTAAGTAATTATGGACCGATCGTTATAAAATTAGATGTCATGATTTCTGTAAATATGTGTAGATTTTCCGTCTCTAGCTCAATTATCAAACAATTTCTCTTCATCTCGGATGAGCCTCCAATAGTAGAATTTGAAAACTCTCTACTTTCCTCTTGTCATCTCCCTCAAAATAAAACTCAGCAATTTCAATCTGCGTTATAATGAAACTATATACTCGTACACATTTATTTACAAGAAAACAAGCAAGAAAGTATAGTCGGTCAAGCATCACCATATAATACCCTACACCCAGTATACATAAGTATAAAACAGTGTTTCAAAAAGGAGCGCTATATGGGAGATATTACTTATTATGGACCGATCATCCAAAAATTTAGTTCCATGATTTCTGTGCCTATAAATATTAAGTGTGTTAAACTTTATCTCGATATAAATACTTTTAAAAGATTTATGGAGGTTAAAGTGAATAACGTAGAGGGTATTGTATGGGAGTTTCGACTAATTATGGACTGACCATTATAAAATTAGGTGTCATCATTTCTGTATATAAGAAACTTATTTGTGTCAAATTTTATTTGGATACCAACATTTTTAAGAAATTTATGCTCGTTAAAGTGATTTTCGGAAGTGGGCCTTATATTGGAGCTACGACTAATTATAGACCGATCTTCACGAAATTTGTATGTGTGATTTAGCTTCATTTATTACTCATTTGTGGTGAAATTTGTTCGCATACTTTCATAATTCCAAAATTGTGATCGTTAAACTCCTATTTCGGGAGAACATTTGTATGGGGACCAGGTGAAATATTGGACCGATTTCTACCAGTTTAAATCCCGTTCATCCTGGGGCCGAAAACATATCACGTACCAAATTTTATTGAAATATCTTCAAAATTGCGACCTGTTCTCTGCGCACAAATTTTGCATGGACAGCCAGCCAGCCACACGTACGGACGGACGGACATCGTTAAATCGATTCAGAAAGTGATTCTGAGTCGATCGGTATACTTTAAAGTGGCTGTTGGACCAGTATTTCTGGGCGTTACAAGCATCAGCACAAATCCAATATACCCTCCCCACTATGGTGGTGTAGGGTATAAAAATACTTAACTTATTAAACACCAATTAATTCGAATTAATACGAGCAATATGGAACTAAACAATACAACTTCCATTAAATGAGTGTAACTCTGTCAGTCGGTAACCAGTCTTATATACACCCATTCTAATACCGGCAATTCCACGCCAGTCACGCATTCGCACTCTGTCTACAGTCACTGTCCTTTCCCCTCTTACCCCTGTCATATGTCGTATACTGGCCCGTTCCTACATTTGTAACTTATGTGCTGACTTTTATTTGCATACCAACATTTTTAAGAGCCTTATGGTAATTAAAGTCACTTTCGGAAGTGGGAGCTATGACTAATTATGGAATGATTACCATATAATTGTGTTCAATGACTTATGTATATATGAAACATATTTGTGTTGAATATTATTTGGATTCCAAAATTTTTTCCAATATTTATTTTCCAATAAAACCATTGTCTATGTCACACATTTCTCATATAACGCTGATTTTCGTAATACAGCTGAATTATTTAGAGATAATGTTGTTATGTGATATGTTTGAAGAACAAATGAAAACGGTCTGAATACATCACCCTATACAAATACATGCATGCATATACATGTGCATACAGTCGTATAAATAAAACGGAATTCATAAACAAAAACCACAAACGCTGCTGTTTTTGTGGCACATAAGGAGTGATATCAGTAACACCGAAGGATAAGTCTACCGATTTTATTTACATTAACCAATTTCAATAAGCAATATTGTCGTGCTATGAAATTGAAGAATGACAGCAAAACATTTTCTAAATTGAGTTCTAAATTTATAGAGTTCGACGAAACCGTATTTTTTAGACTGAAACCGAACCAAGGTACTTGACTCATATAAATGGATTTAAGTTATTTCAGGTTTTACACCACCTTAATGAGGAGGGTATATTGGAGTTAGCTGATGTTTGTAACGCTCAAAAATACAAGTCTAACGCGCACTTTAAAGTATATTCACTCAGAATCACTTTCTGAGTCGATCTAACGATGTCTGTCTGTCTGTCTGTTTAGCTGGATGGCTCTCTATGAAAACCTTATGCTCAAAGTACAGGTCGCATTTTTGAAGCTATTTTGATAAAATTTTGTGCATAATATTTGCCGGCCCAAGGATGATTGGGATTGAAATAAGTTGAAATCAGTGCATTACTTCATCTACTCACCATACAAATGTCCACCTGAAATGGTGCCTTATCGGTCATAAACATAGACAAACTATTTTGTCCACAAATGAGTTGTATTATTACAAATAAGATTTGGTACATAAAACCAAATCACACTTTCAAAGTTTGTGCAGTTAAAAATTGGCCATAGCTTCCATATAACGTCTACTTCCTAAAATCACTTTAGCGATCATAATTCCCCTTAAAATGTTGATATCCAAATAAAATTCAACACAAATTAGTTTCATATATGCAGAAATCATGTCATTCATCATAATGGTTGATTCATTATGAGTCAAAAAGCTGTCATATAAGAAAATCGTGCATTGTGTTGGAGCTAGGAAAATAAGTCATGGGAGGAGTAGTTAATGCAAACTTTTGATTTAAATTTTCCTAAATTGAAAGTGCCAGAGTAAACTTTTGGAGGAAGTTTATTACACATATGGAAAGTAAGGCTAAACAAAGAATTTTCCCTGTAATATGTTGTGTGTTCTACTTTGTGTGCTCCAGTTTGAGCATGAATAAATAAGTTCCCAACTTCAGTAGAGCAGACTCCATTATTGCATCGCTGGAACACTGAAACATAATCCACATTACGATGAAAATCCAGTGAATGATTTCTATTCAAGTTCGAGTAATACAAAACTAGACCTTATATATGAGTTGGATTAAATTTTCGGTGGAACATAGATGGTGTAAATAATAAGCAGATGGAGTAAAGTATCGAGGCATTTGACTTATTCTTTTGACATTTAAAAAATATGTTTAGTCCTGCCAAGTTTTTAATTCCTTAATACTTCTATTAACCAGAAAAACAGATGAAGCGACATGATTTGCCGTGTGTTTGTGGGTTAACATAAAACATGAAATTTTACGTGCCTTAAAAGCGACTCTATTCACACAACCCCATTCGGAGATTGTCACAAAATATTGTGTAAGTGTATCATTCATGTTTCGCCTCATTGTCCCAATCTCCAACAGGCTTAAATAATAGATAAGGTTGGTAATCTGACGCACAAGGTCATTTAGAAAGATAAAAAATAACGTAAAAGAAAGAATGAAGTCTTTCAGGTATCTCTAGTTCAATCTTGAAAACCTTTGATGAGATTCTATCTATAACAAATTGGTATCTGAGAAAGCTTAATATATAATATGTTGCATTACTATAATTACACACCATGGTTGCTGTATGTTGTAATGTTATAAACCATATTTATCTAAAATATAGGATACCACAAAACAAAGAAGAAAAAAGCATAACTGTTGTTTATTCTTATAATTTATTTTTTAAAAATTTGATATAAAATGCTGAAGAAAAGGAGGCAAACATGTAAATAAATTGAAAAATAATAATTACAGCAAATTTTAAACCACCGGTAAAACTGGTTAAAGGATTGAGGTTTGACTGTTGGCTATCGGGCACCGCAGTGGTGCAGAGGGTGAGAACGTAAAGAATTCTGATGACAGAAAGTGGTGTTTCTCGAAACGTATGTAAATTCAACCAACAACCTAGGTTCGAATCCTAAGCCAAGAAAAATTATCAATAAATTTTAATAATAATTTTCATGTAACAATTCTTACCTTCAGTAAAAATAATTTAATAAAAATTAAATTTAATAATCTCAAGCCTAAATAAAGAAATATCAAAAATTAAAAATTAACAGTTCAACTAGAAATAATAATTGTTCTGAATTATTAAAATATTCTAAACACAAAATACTTACAAATTGCTATCAAAATTTTACACAAACTCTTGTAAAAATACTAAGGCATGTGTACCTAAGGCAGCTGATAGGTTAGAGATGGTAAACTCTGTGATATTTTTTTTTTTTTTTTTTTTGATATTTTAATAGATTTACTTCAGTTTTTTTTTTGTAATTTTGTACAATTTTCCTTAATTTCGAAAACGTCATTGCTGAAAATATCTCAAAAACGAACCTGCCCTAGTCTCCCCTATACATGTAAGTCGCCAAACGAATCGAAAAATATAAAACTCACGTATAGCGCACTCTACGAAAGATGTACTGGCGGGCGCTAAGTAAATTTGTGGACTCCAGATGCTAATTTTACCATACTTTCGTTAATTTAGAAAAAAAATGCAGATTAAATTGCTATTGGGCGAGAATTGTCGGAGTTATCGGCGTTATATTAACAATCTTCCAACACATGGGGAATATATTAGGGACGTTATAAAGAGCGCCAAAACTCCTTTGAAACGCATATTTAAAAAAT
The DNA here is from genome assembly GCA_916048285.2 of Bellardia pandia. Classification (NCBI taxonomy): domain Eukaryota; kingdom Metazoa; phylum Arthropoda; class Insecta; order Diptera; family Calliphoridae; genus Bellardia; species Bellardia pandia. Next base: position 42,992,193 of record OU696530.1, read on the forward strand.
ATTACGGTTCAAGGATTTTTGAGTTTTTTTTTTATAAAAAGAAATGGATATTTTGAAAAATATTAAGCATTTAAGAAATTTTGACAAAAAAATTTAATTATCAGAGATTAGAAGTTTCTCATTGAGACTCATATTCAAGAATTTATTAAGGATTTAATTCTTTCTAAAAGTTACGCTTTTAGGGCATATTTCGAATACTCCTTGGTTGGACTCTTAAATATTTACTTGGAAAAAAAATTTATATTATGTAACTGAATAACACCAAATAACTGAACTCCATCCTCATTTAACCATAGATACATTTAAAGAATGTTCATATATTTTCAACGACAAATAAAAATTTCATGAAAAAAAACTTGAATTGAAATTTGTTATGAAATACATTGAAGCAGCCAAAAACTGAATCAAAGAGTTTTGTGTTAGTGAAACTTCTTTCATGCACGTACATGACCATCCTTTAGTAGCTGTTGGTGGCGGTTTAACCAGACTCTTCCAGCTGCAACTGTAACTTCAATTGCTGTTCTTTTTTAAAGTATAAAATAAATTTTAAAAAGAAAACAGTTAAACGGACATAAACTACCAACAAATAAGATGCTGCTGTTCAGTTTCATGTTGAATATACATGTATGTATGTATGTATGTAGAAATAAAACTTTACAATTTAGGCGGTGACATTGTCGGTTTTCATTTTGTTTGTGCATGTTATTTCTTTGGATGTAAATGAAAAGGGAATAAGCAGTTCAACTGTGATATTAAATTTGCTATGTATTCTACGAATTACTGGTGTATATTTCAATATTAATATAAAAAATAATAAAAAAATAAAAATAAATTAAAAATGATTTTGCTGTATTCGACTGGGCGTTTTGTTTGGTGGCACAGCTTAAGAAATGAAATATTACATAGCGAACAATTAATGCAAAGCTATAGCAATTTAAAATATATTAGTTTTATACCCTCGACCACTATAAGTTGTCAATGAATCTCCCACTTTTAAAATGAACTTAATTATGTCTAAATCTGTTAAAAATTTTGTTACCAGGCTAAAATTCGACAAAATTAGACTTTATAAATATATAAATTGCTGTAGCGAATTTTATAATTATTGCTACATAACTGATCATAACTATATAAGGACCACGTCCACAAAAAAAAAACGGTAATATTTATATATATATCTTATTAACATCGATACAGACTCAAAACATTACAATAATATTTGTTGTTACAGGCTTGTGTGAATTTTGGTCCATATGTAGCCATATCTATCGCATAAAATCCACTTCCGTAAATCACTGAAATATTCATATATAACTTTTTTTTAATAATATCCTCTGGAGTAATGAATCAAATTTTGTAGATTCGGATCTGATGAACAAAAATACATATGGCATCCTTCAAGCATGCAGCACAATCCGTAAAGCAAGGTGTTGGTCCTATACATAATATCTATGCATGAATGCATCAGTAGGGCTATCAAAGTATACATAAATACATTGAAATACACTGATAACAATATGCCATTTAGGTGACGTTTTATGCACGACAATGAACCAAATCACACCTCACGCACTGTGAGAAGTTGCTGTGAGTTGATGCATTGAAATGGCCAGCCAAATCTCCGGATCCTAATCCAGTAGAGATCTTATGGAATGTTATGTTTGGTCGATTTTTGGAAGGAAATCAAAAATGGTTGTACGTAATTTAAAAAGAGTGGTGTAAGGCTCTGGTGAAGAGTATGTCCATGAGATGTGCAGATGTTGTTGAAAACAAAGGTCATACTTCTAAATAATACAATTTATACCCAGTAAAAAAAAAAATCGTGTTTTTTGAAGCACTTAAGAGAAAAAGCGCATAATCGAGCGCTTCTATAAAAACGTTCTTTTGAAGCAGTAAATGCTTACGAATAAAATATACAAAAATATTCTTTTTTAGTGCTGACAATGAACAAGGTTTTAAAGCGAAAAAACAAAAATGAAATTATAGCCTACAGATTTACGTATGACAACGAAAGTCAATTACAAAACGAATATCGCGCTTCTCAGTTACTATGAATTTTTCTTAAGCAAAAACATTCACATAGAATTAAAAAAACACTTTAGGAAAGTGCTTTATTTGCATGTTTGATTAGGTTAAAAGAAGCGCTTATTGTTAGCAGAAAGTAGTCCTCCAAATCGGGAACACCTCATACAAAAATCATGCATCCCATCAGCAGGTTTGAAGCGATTTGAGGTATGAATTCATACATAAAACCTGCTCCTTTTGGAGCACATTTTTTACTGGGTAAGAATTGAATTTGATTTATTGCTTAACTAAAATCTAATTTTTTTTTAGCGAAAAGTAAATTCTACTCGTATGTTATTCTTTTTTATTTGACTTGCTGTTGTTGTTGGTTCAATGGACGGTTGGCTGGATGGTTGTTGTTTGCGGTTGATCTTGCAACATGTTTACACAGAAATTGATATTTTGTGTGTATATATTTTAAAAATAAACACTAAAAATTACAAGTATACGACCCTAAATATCCGTATTCATGTAGATGGCGCCTAACCTAAGAAGTTTCTAGTCATTCTTACAAATAAAATTTCTTTTGTATTTTTACAATGTTACCAGATTTTAATAAAAAACTCAAATCCCTGAAGAAGTTGGAAAGAATACCAACGAAACGTCGGATTTAATTGAAAATGAAATAAATAATCTTTTATTTACATTAAATTAATGACCTTGAAAGCCTGCATATAGGAAACTATATAAACTATTAAAAGTTTTAAACATTTTTCAAAAGTACGAGTATAAAATAAAAAGAGTTCTGAGAATTTAAGAAACATTTTAATTCATCACCAGATAGTCTATAGTTGATACACTATAGATATTTTAGCTGGAGACTGAAATAAATCCAAAAATTTCCTTTTTATCCAATCAAAGTTAATATGTGTGTTATTTCTGTGTTTAAATAAAGTTCTATTTCACACTCTTCAGTTTTAGCTGACCAGTTTGTGTTTAACTGTCTTTTGAACTTGCCATTTCATTCACACACGACAATTTAATTTTCGTACTTTTTCTTACAAATTAACAAAAAAAAAAGGAAATAAGAAAATTGACTAGTACCATAAATGTTGTACCCCTTTTATTCTCTTTTCTCTTCTCACTCAAAAATACATGCCTTGAAGAGTCACAATTGAATAGTATGAAAGAGGGCAATGAAAAATATTTATTATTTTAGTTTATTTGAAGTTTTTATTTTTTTTAATAAAATCTTTATATTTTGATTTTCGATATTTCGCTACTTCGTTGAGTAGCATTTGAAGATGCAAAATCATCTAAAATCGAAAATAAAAATGTAAAGATTTTATTAAAAAATACCTTAAGCTTAAACAATTCTTAAGATAAAATAAAAAACAACGGGCTCAACCGGGATTTGAACCCGGGACCTCTCGCACCCAAAGCGAGAATCATACCCCTAGACCATTGAGCCAGCTGTTAACCCTTTTTCAACTAAACATTGAAATTTTAAAAATGATTATTTTATTTAAAAAGGACTTATTTGTTATATGTCATTCACATGGGGATGTAGCTCAGATGGTAGAGCGCTCGCTTAGCATGTGAGAGGTACGGGGATCGATGCCCCGCATCTCCAGATAGTACGATTCTTTTTTGTTTCAAAAATTTAACCTTCATTTATAAAATTGACCACCAATGCCAAGTATTTGTAAGCTCTATTGTAAATTCTCTAAATCGGTTCGAAAATGGTTAAATAATTTATTATTATGCAAAGTAGCACCTTTTTAACCTAAAAATGTTTCTGAATGAATTCGCAACACATAATCGGACCTAACTTTTTCAAAAGTAATTGTTATGGTCCATATCTCAAGCAGATATACTTCTTTCAATAGCCTTTTTTTGACAGATCACGTGTGAGTTGTGTCATGCTGTCATGTTATTTTTATTTAGTATTATTTAGAAAGACTTGCGCCTGAACAACGTTTACAAATCATTCAACTTTATTACGAAAATTCACCTTGTGTGAGGAATGTGTTTCGTGCACTTCGCTCAACTTATGGTCAACATAATCGGCCTACTGAGCGTACTATTTGCAAAACCATCAGCCATTTTGAGATGCAGCATTCATTATTGAATACTATTCGACCGAATAGACCACGTCCAGCACGCTGTGAAGAAAATCGGTCCCAAAATCACTTTTTTGTAACTTGTGGTGAAAATAGACGAATGGTCATGTTATATTTTTATATTTATCTAAAACAATTATAAAAAATACATGACTCAAAGAAAGATTACTAAAATATTCTTTGTGTTTGAACCAATTCCAAAAGTACATTTTGCAACCATTTCTGCAGACTTAAAAGAAAAACTTAAGATCTATTATTATAGTCTATTTGACCTTTTTTGTTAATATCTTAATAATTGTTCAAGCTTAAGGTCTTTTAATAAAATCTTTATATTTTGACTATAATTAAAAGATAATATTGTTGTTAATAACATCAGAACATTAGACAACAAATCCTGTCTTTACGATGGTTGGCTTATATCCATGTATTTTTTAAGGAATCCTTTTAGGCTGGCAGATTCTAACTGCAACTCCATAAAATATTCTGAACTAGTGTAGAGTAATTATTTTTATTCCATCTCTGTTGTATGAGTAATATGCAATACTAAGTAAATTAAATATTAAGTATACGTAAACGTATACGTAAATATGAACGTGAAAATGTTCTACATCGCACAGCGGTTGAGAAACATTTTATTTTGGAAACAATTCGGTTTCTCGGCAGCTAAGATATCGTAACGTAATGGTTACAGCTGAGGTGTTTTCAAGTTGATTTAAAAATTTTTGGCATCGCAAGCAAAAAGTTCGTCAACTCGAGTCTCATACATTTTAAAAAAATCACCAAAAATCCATTTATCAACCGAATGAGATGAAATTTAAAAAACTAAAAAAGACCCTTACATCTAGTTTAAGAGATATATAGGTTTTTTTATTTTAATTTTTTTAATTTAGCTCGATCTTTACTGGTTGTTTTTAAATATAGCGTGCATTCGAACGATCGAAAAAATGTTATAAAATACACCAATCCAATCTATAGCAAACAATGTAAAAACTAGAACCTATCCTAAGGTTACAAAAATACTAAATCGTCGGCTTGCTTTCACAAAAAATTGGTACAATGTTTGCTGAGCAACCATTTTTCAACGTAAAATAAATTTCCTTGTAGCAATTGTCTGTATGTAATACCACTATCAATATCATTAGATAATGCTTTACTTTTTATGTCAGCAAATACGCTATTTGATTTTGTCTGAAATGCCACTTTACTTAAAGGTATGCTCTGCGCAACTTGGTTTTAATCCAAATAGAAAGCAAGGACTCGATTTCGATCATCAAAGCACTTTTTGTGTTGGTCATCATTTAAGCATCTACTGCTGTTGCAAATTTTGTAAAATTAAAAAAAAAAAACAAAAAGTTAAAAATTCGAACCTAAAATAACGCAACCTCGAAAACCTAACGACGCACAGTGAAAATTAGTACTAATTAAGCAGCGACGCAACTTCGAAAAAAAAAGCAAAACGATAAGACACAAAATTCAAAATAAAATCAACAAAAATTTCAAGCAGCTATCGCTTCCCTATAAAAAGTTGCAACCATCCAAATTTTGAAACTATAAAAAGGTTCATATTTTACATATTACCCCGAAAAAGTCCCTATATGTTGTTTTCTCTTTTAGAAAGAATTTTACTCTATATAATATTTATATGATGCGGAAAGAGAACTTAATGCATAAGCTTGTAAAATAGAATTTGACTCATTTAAACTGACATAGCCCTTGCCAGTCCTAACCAAACTTGGCTAATTAAAAAAAAAAAAAAAACATTGGGTATAACTAAAAATTATAAAAACGCAAAGCACCGATGTTCTAAAGACTTCCATATTTGTTTAGCCATATATGTTACTTAAATATACAGAAGGTTTTTTTTACTGGCACAGAATAAATAACGTCACAACACTTTTATACAAAATTTTAATTTTGGAACATATTTTTCCCGTATTAAAAATTTCGGTTTAAACATATAAAATAACAAAAATTTTAATGCTGTTGATTTAAAGATTTCGATCTATAATAGTTTTAATTTTAAATTTGGTTATATCTTTCACTATTAAGATTTGACATTTGATCATTTTTTTTTATATTTTTCTTAAAAGAAACCCCAAAATCCAAAAGGCCGTAACAGCAAAAAATTAAAATCGATTTTTTTAATTGATTATTATATAATTAAAAGGCCACAACTACAATGTTAATAACTATATAAAACAAAAAGTTGTAACTATATAATATATATCGTATAACAAATCAATTTAACATCTGAGCTATCAAATTTGATTAAGGACTCACGAAAATACCCATTTCTTCTAAAAGTTCACCACCTTAATTACAAATATTTCTTTGATTATGACAGTCTTCCTAAGCGATCTGTTTCTATTGGACCAGGTGGCTTTGTATACTTATAGTCTAATTCGTAAAAACTTATCAAGGGTTTATAACAGGCTTATAAAGCAAATTTTGTATGACAAGTTTTATGAATAAGGGGGTTATTTTATATGTACATATTAATATGATTCGTGCCTTAGCTATGATACTTCTGGTACAATTTTTAATAAAACCAATATTATAGACGAATATGAGGTTTTGCCACAACGCACACAAAAAAAGTTTTGAAGACGTCGAACCAGTTCGGTTACATAAAGAAAAAATAAAAATATCAAACAAGTTGTGGAGAAATCTCCAGGAACTTAAATGTTTACTTCTGACTAATTGCCACCGTTTTTACGATAATTTACTATACTCAGATTTGATTTATAAATTTTACTTTGCAATGCGAACTCCTTTTCTTTTCATGTTTACAATAATGAGTTTTCGTTTTTTTAATTTTGTTTTTTTTTTTTCTAAATAAAGTTTGTTTTTGTTGAATTCATTAAACTCGTTGTAATGAGCTTTGTATCTTTTATATTCAAAACATGGAAAACAAGAAGTAAACAATTTTTAATAGGAGTTAAAAGCGGAATTTTTTCATTCTAATTTGAATTTTTTTTTAATTTTTTTTGTTACAGCTTTTTGGTTTTAGTAAAAATGATTCCAAAATAATTTCAGTACAATTACTAAGAAACTGCTATTATTTTATAGTTTTTTATCATTCCTAATCCGCAATAGTTGTCTAAAGTTAATTCTGAAATTTGGCCAATAAGATTGAAATAGTCTTAAATTTATAAAGCTTGTTGCTTCTCCTGTAAAAAAGTAAAATGTGTAATTACAGACTTTTTGATTTTCGCTGACGATATTATAATTTTTCTAGTTTTTAAGGTAAATGACATCCGAAAAATTTATAAAATTAATTGGTTTCAATCTGCAAGTCTTAGAAATCTACTAGAGAAATCTTATATATTATATATCTTCGGAAGCCCCACAAACTTCGCCCTTTTTAACAAATTTCAACGTTTTCCATATATTGCATGCAAATTGTATGTACGCACAATGGGCAGATTCGAAATATTTTGAAAATTTATTTCTAAAACGCTGCTCTGATCGAGATACAATTTCACATGAGAGTATTAAATGGTATATTGGTTATTTAATGGTTTTATGATGGACCTCACAAACCCTTTAGGGGCGTAGCTGTGGAGGCTTGTTTAAACGTATTTATAACGATTTTTATGTTTTCTGAAAGTCTCCGGCAAGGTCTTTGCTTTCTTAACAAACTTGTTTTTTTATTTAATTTTTAAAAGGCATCGCAATGAAGATAGTTTTAAAAATATTAAAACTCAAATTTTTTATTATTATTTCCCAATTATGGTATTAGTTTGCTTTGAAATATATTTTTTTTTTTATAAATTAACTAAATGAGAATTATTCCTCTTGCGAGTATAAATTGTAAAATTTAAAAATTTTTAATCGAAGTTCACTTCAAGTTAAATATACAATTTATTTGAAAATAAATGTATACACTACATTTATTTTTTAATATTTCTGTTAGATGTTTTACATAGAAATTGTATATTTAACTTGAAGTGAACTTCGATTAAAAATTTTTAAATTTTACAATTTATACTCGCAAGAGGAATAATTCTCATTTAATTAATGAATAAAAAAAGTTAAATATACAAGGTTTGAAAATGAAACACTATGACACAAAGAATGCTAATGACGGCTTTAGCAGGCCAGAAAATGCATTACATTTTGCTAGTGTCTTTGAATATTTTTGTATGATTTTGCATTTATGCTTTCCAACGGAAGGCTATGTAAAACATCTAACAGAAATATTCAAAAATAAATGTAGTGTATACAATATTTTCAAATAAATTGTATATTTAACTTGAAGTGAACTTCGATTAAAAATTTTTAAATTTATAAATTAACTATTTCAAATTTTATAGTCTACCTTTAAAAAAAAAACTCATTGACATAACAATACATTTTAAAAGTTACTCCCAAAACTTAATTTAAGAAAACTTTAAGAACACCTTAAGTTACCGCTAACGATAACTCATTCACAAACACAACTTCATACATAGAACTAGCAATTACTTTTGCGGTAGAATTTTCTATTATGGATCTTTACTGAAAGCAAATAGTTTTAGTCTTAATTCAAAGTTATAAATATTTATTATTAAAACAAATATTTGTATAAGACCAAATTACATAAACAAAATGAGAAAAACATAAACACTCTTCATAAATACAATTTTTTGGAAATATCTACCGATATGAAAATAAATATTTATATGAAATACTTTAACAAGTTTCCAATATGTGAACATAGATATTTATTAGGAGTATTAACTTTTTGCTGTAGTTATTATTGTTGCTGTACATAGTTTTATTTGTAATGTTATCTAGAAAATTTAGAATTAATTATTTGGGCTTTATGCTTCTATCACTGTTTATAAACATAGTTTATTATAGTGTAGTGAAGAAAAAAAACTATTCCTTTAGTTAAGATAAAAATAACAAAAAAAAAATAGAAAACTTATAAAACTAAATTTATTATTAGACAAAAGTAAATATTCAATATATTGAAATAGAAACAGGGAGTTTCAACTTACTGTTAAAGTCAGGCGGACAAATTGTGTACTAGGGGCAAAAAACCTTAAGGTGCTTTTTCAGTAAATCTGAATTGTGGATATGAAAACGAAAAGAAGAGAACTTCTCCACTGTAATGCATTGTAACCCAAATTGTTATTAATATTAAAATTGTGGGATTCATAACAGATGACGTATCTTTTAGAGGTTCGTTTTGTTTTAAGTCACAATTAGGGTATATGTACATGTATACATTTGTCATTCCGTGTGAAACTTTGATAATATTCATCTGAGAACCAATATGACAAAAAACTTTAAAAAGGTAACCCCTACGTTCGGCAAAAAAAAACAAAAATTTATTTTTTCAATAGTTCTGTTGGAATTATCGAAAAACTTCCTTTACAAAAGTTTAATGATTTTTTGTGAGCTTTTATTTTCTGATATTAGGGTGACATTAGGGTGGTACGAACTGAGATCTGGTGAGTAAATACTAAAACGGGATATTTGAGGTAAATGCACGATAATACCATCGATAGATCTCCTCAAGACAAAGACAGCAATATATCACACTTTGAGATCGGACTATAAATGTCGAAGGTATAACAAAAAATGTATTTTGGCGACCCCTACTTTCGGAAAAAAAAAATTTTGTTTCGAAATTGTCTTGCAACAATAGTTCATATTCGGTGGTGTACCGCGAACTTTTTTTTCGAGACACTCTAATGTATATACCAGATATCTTTGTTAAAACAAAAACAGACATTGATAAAAGTATTCCATACGAGACAAATTTATGTGCAGAGAAAGAAACTCGCTGGGTAAACAAATTGACGTTTGGGAATTATAAGCTTTTTAATGACCTTGATTAGAATTTATGGTTAGATCTCTGATTGATTGGTGCACCGTAGCATAACAGTAGTGCTGGCAAACAGCGTTACCGTTGATGCGACTAAAGTCGCAATATGACCCTTTTACAGATGCCTTGCCACTTTTTTAGTTAGTTTTTTTTTATTAATTTTTTATTATATGCATATGTAAACATACGTCATATACAACATTTAAACGAAAAAAATACGATTATTATTTTTGTTTTGTTTATTTTCCATCTTTTTAAAAGTGGTGCCCCTTTTTTTTAAGAAATCCTCTTTTTATGCGACTTTCTCAAATTTGCCAACGGTAACGCTGCTGGCAAAGTATTGAGTATTTGCCCTTTTTTTTGGATACTCAATACTCAAAAGTAGTTACTCTATACTTTCTGGGTTGTATTTTTAAGCAAGTTTAGTTGGCAAAATAGTGCATAAAAATACATCACTGTATAAAAAGACAACAATGTGTAAGTTACAAAAATCATTAATTTTCCAAAGAATTTATTTCAATTATTTCTTAAATTGTTGTTAACGTTGTATTAAAAGTTAGCTTTACATTTATTTTTGATTAATTCAACTAGTTTTTATTCGACCTTTTTATGTGTAATAAATAAAAATGCTGTTATTTCAAGCTCGAGGCCAGTATTGAAAATAAATTTTATTTTATTTGGCGATATTTCGATGCACTTTGAGTATCATAAATAATAATTTATATGGACCACGCAAAATTAATGTTTATTTCTCTTCATCGTCTGTTGTTCAACTTATTTATTTTTGATTTAATAATAAAAGTATCGAGTAGTATTGAGTAACCAAATGAAAAGTATTGAATATTATTGAGTAGTGGAAAGTACTATAATTTGCCAGCACTACATAACAGGTGCTATCAGACGGGATGTATTTTACATATGTACTGTTACTTTTCTTACCCATATGTAATTCCGTATGTATGTCAAAATTTCCATTTTACATACGATTCATAATTTTTGCTATCACACCTACTTATGTTTTTCCGTATGACATAACCTATAAATGTAAACAAAAGCTGCCTTTTTAACGTTTATAAATTTCAAAAATTGCTTCTTTTGGCCAACCTAACTGCAATAAATATAATAAACATAATTTAATTTATTAAAAATCGAAAAATTCATTTTCTTTAATTTTTCTTTCTAATATATTCTTTCAAACAATTTTGTTTCAAAACAAATCAGCTGTTTTGTTTATGTTTGTCACACGAAAATAGAGCGTGTTCTAATCGAAAAAATTACATATGTATTTCCACATGTATTTTACACATGCAAAGTTTCATATGTATCACACGATGGGTACAACTTTTACAGATGGAAAACTTGACAGTACATATGTAAAATACATCCCGTCTGATAGCACCTTTAACTAGCATCAACATTTTCTTAGCTGTAAGTATTAAAAACAGTCAAAGAAATAATAACATCTCTTTTTGCTAAACTCTGTTATAGTTTCAGTTGTTTATTGTCTAAATAAGATCAATGAAAGAAGCAACAATTTCCATACAACATAACTATACATATTTTATTGGTTAGTCTGCTTGTTTACTCTAATTTCATTTGTTTAGCCATGTCTTTGCATGGATATTTTACCAGATAAAGTACTAAAAGAAACGAGAGTTGTTTTTAAAGTTTTGGATTAAGAAACGATCTAGTCATATAAATTAGATATCTAAAGTTGTTAAGTGAAAAGTAATGAAAAATTGTAAATTTTCTTGAAATATTTATTTGTAACAAATGTCCAAATCCAAACAGCCCTCGCATTTTTTGAATACGTTTATATTTTAGATAGATTTACTGGTATATTTTTATACAATTCTCTTTGTGTAATATTTTTTTGTTTGTTTAACATATAAATGAAAAAGAAGCGCCACCAACAACAGCTATGAAAAAAACCTAAATTCTTTTAGTCCTGGTTTTTAGTATTTATAAAAAGTATGAATAAATTTGCGTATTGTACAAGAAAATTTATTTGTTGAATCCAACAATATTTGAATTTGTATGAGTGTCGAGTTTGGGTGGTTGAACCTGATGTTACACATTTTTCATTTTACGTAAAGTTTCTTGGTCTCTCTCTGCCGCTTGCTGCAGGCATATTATTGCAATTTTTCATTAAAATGGATTTTACGACTTTTGCAAAATATTATGCAAATTTGTAGAAATACATACAAATTACATTTATGTTGCTACTTTCTCATTCCAACCTTTTTGAGCTGGGGATAGGTAGTTAGTATTTTTGGCCATTTGTTATGTAAATAAATGCTTGCTGTAACGTTGTTGTTTTCCAAATAATTTGCCACAATTGTTGTTAGTCTTCAGTTTAACTATTACATGGCAGTGGCAATAACTTCGGAAATGTAACAAATAGTCTGTAGTAAGAGTCATTTTTGATTTTTGTCATTTCTGTTATATTTTGTTGTCTAATTTTTGGTTTGGTCTTTTCTATATATAAAGTTTATTGTTATCTTTTATTGTAACAAATAAATATTATTTATGCAAATTAATATATATTGAATTTTATATTTTGTAACTTTTGTATATATTCTTGTATTTTACAGAATAGTTCAATAAGTGTCATCACAGTATTGGCAGCAATAGCTTTATTGATTGTACTCTTATGTATGTGCAAAGGAAATCATTTAAGATTTTAAGAATTCAGAACATTTTATTTAATGTGAAAAATAAGAACTTTTGTAATCGCTATTTAAATAAAGGAAATTTTAAAATAATTGAAGAATAAGCAGATTGATACAAGGTCAAGTTTGTATGGAAACAAAAGTTAGAAGTTAAAGTTAGTCAAATCTATCTTCTATATAATACCCTACACCGTGTTAATATAGTGCAAAGTAGGGATGGACACTGTAAAAAAACATCAATGTTCTTTTCGATGCGATGCATAACAAACATAAATCGATGTTGCATGGATATTTTATGAAATACATCGATGTTTTTAATACATCGATTGTTTTTTTTTAATTATTTATTATTATATTTTCGAAAAATTTTAAATTTATTTTACATATCCCAATACTTTTTTTCAATACTTTTTAGAAATAAAACTTTAACAAGTCTTTCACCACTCAATCTGTTTCTTTGTTGAATCCGATATTCCCACCATTGTAAGGTATTTAAAAGCGATCTTGTAAAGCTTGGGAAACTGTAATTTATAATCTCTCCAAATATCCAACGGATTTTCGTTCAGTCTTCCAACAGGAGTGCTCAACTAAACTTAAAGTTCATCAGACAATATATCTTCAGTCTTGTTGCTTTTACAATTTCTATGAACCAGTTTATAATGGCTAGTACATAATGAAAAAGTATTCTCCCTTTTATCGGATTTTTCTGAGTCAGATTCAATATTTTCATTTTGCAAAAGACTATTTTTCATTAATTCCTTGATCTTTGATACAGCATTGGCAACGGCTTTGCATCATTAAAGTGCATTTTTTTGAATCGAGGGTCTAAAATGTTAGATATGTATACACGTTTATATATGTACCAATATACACGTTCTGTATACAATTTGTCATTTCGATGCATCGAAAGAAAACATCGATGTTTTCCGATTGTTTAGGATCAAAAAAAAACATCGGATTATATCAATGTTTCGAAACAATACATCAAGTGTTTTTAAAACATCGATGTTTTTTGTCCATCCCTAGTGCAAAGTATTTATATTGCAATATACATATAACAATTGAGAATTATTAACATTTTATACCGTAAAATACTTCAATTTAGTTTGGTGAATATACTGTGTTGCATTACTATAAATACACCTGATGACGGCTTTTTGTTTTAAAGTTACAGACTGCTTTTAAAACATGTAAACTTTTTTTATAAAATTTATATATAAAATTTGGAAGAACACTTCATTAATTTAAGAGAGAAATTGTGCATTCATTATTTAATTAGTGTTTCATAACCATAATTACATTTTATCATAAATAAAGAAGAATACTAGAAAAACAAAAGTATAACTGTTTTTTTTTTTTTGTTCTTATTATGAAATTCTTAACAATTTGCTGAACAAATAAGAAAGTATGGTCGGTTTAGTCTGACCATATAATACCCCACACCCAGTATATATATGTAAAAACCAGAGATAGTAACGGTTATAACTTTTATTATAAAACTTAATCGTTAATAATTATTTTTCAAGCAAAAACTTTTTCATCAGTTAATAATAATTATTGTTGAGTATGTTTATTGATGTATATGACTCTGTCATCCATAGATTACGAAGCATAGCATATATTTTACCACATAGACCATTTATATGGTTAGACCAAGTGAGGGTATCATTAATAATAATTCCAAGATTTTGGCGTGGTCAACTACCTCAATTGTGGACACACCGATCCAAATTGGCGGTAGGTTATATTGTTTACCGCTGCTTTTTTTATCATCATTGCTTTTTATTTCTTTGCATTTAAACAAAGTCCATTTGAATACATTATCAAGATCACTGTTTGATTTTATAATATAATTTTTTACATCAAATGGCACACAACTGATAATGAGTTGGACGTCCTCTGTGTACATCTGAATTTCACAATGAACGAGTTTCATTGGCAAATCATTACAGTAAATGATATAAAAGGTGTCCCCACTAGAACGCAATTTTTAAATTTTAAATAAAACACAGATATTTAAAAAAAAATCGTGTTTATATCATCGTTATTATATCATAAAGAAGACAGAATGAGGTTATGTAAGGAATAAGATATCGTGCAGATGGCCGCCGCGGCTTTGCTGGCACACACGCGATCTTTTAATGAAATTTTCAATGACCTTTTTGCATAAATGCTGCGGTATTTCATTAATGCAGCGTCCAATTTTCTCTTGTAAGGCTTGACTCGTCATTGGCTTATTCGCGTAAACCATCGACTTCAAAAAACCCCAAAGAAAAATATCTAAAGGTGTTAAATCGCAAAAAAAAAAAAAAGACCACCAAACGTGACAATTTCCCCTGTATGATAGTTACTAACTTCAAATCGATATATCTCGATTCCTAGACGTGACCCATGCGAAACGCCGGAACAAGTATAACTTCTGTTTTCCCGATATAACTTTCCCCGGTAGTTTGAACCCTTCTTGATCACTGACCCCTACCATTTGTCTCACAGTGTTTTTATTAATATTTTCTTAAAAATATTTTTGCATTCTAAGTCAAATTGTTACATTTAGTCATCGCCTATGTTCTATATTCCACTACGAAGTGAAGCTGAATTCGTTTTCAATTCGACATGGACAATTTCATGGTGTTTTACAAAACGAGTGAAACTGTTGCACTACGATGAACCAAACTAAAAATGATATTTTACTTTTGAAATCATTTTCACAAAATTCAAAACACAAACTTAATGAAAATTTCACTTCCACTTCATTTTACAGATGTAGAATCCAGGTGTATAAAATCTCTCAGTAAGTTCGGAAAGTACCATAAGCCTTGACCAAATGGGAAAGAACAGTGAATGCCTGAATGAATCATTAATCTTTTTTTACAATTGAAAAATTTATGCTTTAAAATAGCCTGAATAAATATGATATAATTAACAGTTATTTGTTTTATCTTCACAGCAAATTTCATTGAAAAAAATTATTAAAAGTTAAATTTGTTATTTTATGTTTTATATTTAGAAATTTAAAATACAATGTACAGAATACATTAAAAAAACAAAGATAAACGTGCATTTATTTTATTTATTATTATTTTGCAAAACATAAAAACAAATGCATTTAAAGGCATCAACAAAAAAAACTTCAAAAGGAGTAGACAAAAAATATCCTTTGGACATGTCTTGTTTTCTAAATTACTTAGCTATCAACCCTTTTTCTGGTTCGGAAACATTCTCTGGCATTTTTTCGTCCAAGGTATTTAAAACAATCACATTCATTTGAAAGAGATTTTATATTTTTTTTTTGTTGGATTTTAGTTCTTTGATTTTCTTTTCTTTAAACAGCATGACGTGAATACTAAAAAGTATTGGTGAAGAAATAGAGCAAATGAGAAAAAAAACCGATAAAGAATGAAGCAATCTTTGAAATTTAGTTGAGAGTTTAATGAAAGTGGAAATAGTTTTTATAAAGACGCTAGGATTGATTTGAGGAGTACTTTTAAGTATCATAAATTGACTAAATCAGTTCCCATGTTTTATCATCTGAAGCACTTAACAACTCTTCAATTATGGCTTCACATATTTAAATAAAAAAACTATTATCAGTTTTTGATTGAAAGCTATTCACTACCTTTTTTTGTTACATAACAATTAAAGCCTTTAGGCGAACGGCTTTTACAAGCACAATGCTAAAAAATCAACAATTTCTTAGAACTCTTTCTTTTTATCAAAACTTTTTTTACAGCTACATATTGCAATCAACTGATTGAATGAGTACATTTTAATTTATTGCAATAGAATTACATTGCGTACAGAAGGGCGTATAAGCTCGTTTATTGTACCTGTTCTGGTAGACGCCACCATCTGACAAATCGACTGTGTTCATATACATAACAATAATAACCCCTTTTATTCCAATAACTGTTCGCCGTTTTTTGCACCATTTTCGGTAACAATGCAATTTTAATGTTAAAATCAATTTTTCACTTTAGTTAGCACTTGAAAATAAATTGAAAAAAAAACCGAAAACGAAAACAGATTTATCTTCAGGTTTATATTTATTTTTCTTTGAAAAAATTATATCACGTTTTACACTGACACACATGTACAAAGAAATTCATTTTAAAACTGGCACAAATACTAAACTAAAAGGAGTAAGAAAGTGTAAACAAGTAATAGTGCAATATTCGGCTGTGCCGAATCTGTAATACCCTCCACCTAAACGTAATAAGAAATACAAAAACTACACTGGTTATAGGACTAGTATATCCTAATTCTGTGTTTTTTATTCAGTCTTAGTGCAAATTTTATTATTATTTGATATATTGTTTGAAAGACAATTTTACGACCAACATAATTTATTTTAAATATTTTGAAATTTTATTTAATTTTGACCATTTTTAATTGATTTAATTACCAATTCTTACCATAATTTACAGAGTTTGTCTGACTTTCATAATAATCTTGATTGTAATTTAACAATTTAAAAAATGAAAAGAACATTTTTCCATATTCACAACAAGTTAAGAGACAAAGCAGAGTATAAAAAAGGATAAGATATAAGATGAGACTTTTTTGTTTGAATTTGATCTCAATAACATTATTTACAAAAGATTTATGGGTGGCATAGTAGAAGTGGACCAATTATGGACCGATGGCTTTTAAATCCAGTGCCCACTAATGTGATTGTTATGTAGTTTAGGATTATATTGTTTGAATTTCATCCCAATAGCGTTATTTACAAGAGTTCAATGGTTGGTTGTTTTGCTCGGAAGTGAAATTAATTTAGGAGCTATTATTGAAAGGGTTCTTATATGGCAGCTATGACAAATTACGTGCCGATCTTCTTAAATTTTGGAACAGGTATTTTTATGCATATGAGGACATTTCACGTCAAATTTCAATGTAATAACGGTATCTTTAAGATAAATATTAGTATTAAAGTGAATTTCGGAAGTAGCCCTTATATGGGGGACATGGTCAAATGTGGACCGATATTCTCAAATTCCAGCAGTTTCATTTTGGCATGTATGTAAATGATCGGTCTAAAATTTTGGATCGGTACTGTTATTTATAAGAGATTTATGAGTATTAAAGTGATTTTCGGAAGAGGGCTTTATATGGGGCATACGATTAAAAATGGACCGAAATTCCTAAAATTCTGCAGAATGTTTTTTGTGTATATGTTCATAATCTGTGCAAAGTTTTAAGGCGGTACAGATATAAAGATAAATGTTTTTTGTGGTTCTTATATTGGAGCTATGACAAATTATTGGCCGCCCACTATAAAAGTTAGCACAATAATTTATTTGCCTATAAGGATTATTTATGTGAAATTTTAGCCGTTTGTACCAGTTTTATACGTATGTATATAAGTGAATTTTGGAAGTGGACTTTATATGGTATATGGTCAAACATGAACCGAACCGAAATTGTTTTACGATTACTTTTTGCATGAAACTTATTCCTGCTGAATTTTGTACTGATATTCCTATTTTATAGGCATTTATGTATAATTGAGCAATATTTCGGGAATATTTTTATATGGAACTATAAGAAATGGACCTATTATTACTATTTTCCTCACACTTGTTTATTTTATCATAAAAACGAAATAGGAGAAAACATTTTTAAAAATATAAATTTTTATGGAGGTTGTCTTACATTTTGGTTCATAACTCTATTTCTACTCTACCGATTTTGGTGATTTTCAATACCAAACTGCTTAGCAGTTTACAAAAAAATGGGTTTTTGTAAACTCTGTTAGTTTTAGTTGTGTCCTTTTGACGTGAGAGTGTTTTATACAGACAGACAGACGGACAAACAGACAGACAGACAGACAGACAGACGGACAGACAGACAGACAGATAGACAGACAGGCGGACATGGCTCAATCGACCTAGAATTTTGTAAGGACCAAGAATATACATATATACTTTGTTGGGTCTCATATGAGTGTTTGTCAGTGTTACACACGGAATGACAAACCTATATATACCTTCAGTCACCACTTATGGTGGTGGAGGGTATAAAAACTGAAATGCTGATAACAAAAGAAACAGCAAAAACATACAAAAACACATACTTTTTACCCAGATGAATTTATGTGTGTATGAATGTATGCATATGTATTTTCCTTTAAATACCGACATTGTTATCAATCCCTTGGTCTCACATTCGTACACACATTAACCAGTCTAGTAACTTCAAACAGGACTGTGGTTTGTTTTAACTACAATTGGCTGAAATTGCAGGTTTTTGAAAGTTTTGGGAAATTTTGTGTGACTTCTTTAATTTGAAAAAAGTGTCACTTAAGCCCACCAATTGTTCATATAAGATGTTTTATGCCTTACTAAATTGGTGATATTAACACGGAAGACAAGTATCGCAAGAATTGCAGGCATTACTCCCTAAAGATTGTTGATGAGCGTAACAAGAGCTTGCGAAATCATTGGCATTTACACAAAGAAAAATTCTAAACCATTTGCAAACAGCTAAATTCAGTTACAAGCAGGGAAATTGGGTAGCATATTAATTGAAGCTGAGAGAACTTGAAAATCAATTTTGCATATCCGAAATGCTTAAACACAAAACTGATATAAAAAGAAATCAGTTTTTCTCCGAATTATTATTGTCAATGAAAAATGGATTCATTGCGATAAAAAGCGTTAGAAACGACACCAAACCCATATATCAATGCAGCTAAGCTAATTATCTGTAGTATAAGCTGCTGAAATCTGGCAAGATCTACACAAAGAACCTGCACCGTATATAACTGATTCGTTTGAAACAACTGTCAAGAACTATTTAGAAAGAAGTCCAACTATTTGTTGGACTATTTTTTTTCAAACAATACAAAACGCTCTCTCTGTCATACGATTTACTTTAGAACTTGATTCGTTGTGAACATCAAAAGATGCGTAGTTCTGTTGGCTCAAAATCCATAAATTGCCAGTAAGAAATAACAAATAACTTCAATTCCCTAAACTCTGAATAAATGTATATTGTGCAAATACTTTAAAACAAAATGTAGACATGTAAAAAAAATCTGCATTGTTAATATATTACTTTTGGAAATTTCACAATAACCTGCTGCAAACGCTGACAGCTTTCATTAAGAGCTTGTTATATGATATCCTGAACGTTAGGGCTCAATTAACTATGATTCGTAAATTTATCTGCAGCTTCCTCATACTAGTGGAGCGGTATTCGAGTTATTTCAGAAGAAAGCGTATTTTTCATGCCCTGTAAGATCAATAAAAAGCCAGTTGAAATCTTTAGCCAACATTAAGTTGCATATATATTCGCAGCTTTATCATACTTTATCGGTCTAAATAGAAACCAAACTGTTAAACACAACTCTACTCAACTACTATTCTACTCAAGTATATAAAATTACAAATTTACATGAAGCAATTATGTAAGCTTAGCTGATTACATTTTAGACATCGGGATGAGGGTAAGATAAGACGAGTACACACTTTTTTGTACTAGCAATTCGTGTTTCTCTTAAATAAAAATACGTGTGATTTAAGAAATAAGAATTGTGGTGTGTAAACACCGAGAAAATGTCTAGAAAAGAATTGCATCAATCTTTCAATAACAATGTTAACTAATCTATAATCTTCACTTTTGAGACACCCCAACATGCAATCTACAACTTGTTACTAATATTCTACTTAAAATGCCTTTCTTCAAATAATGTAAGCAGTTAATCTATTTGTCCGTCAACATTTTTGATCGGATTTGGTTGTAATTTTAAACTTAGTTAGAGACAGTTTTCGGCGAACCTGTAACAGGAAAAATTGTAGACCAAAATTCAAAAATTTAAAAATGATAATAACAGCAAATATCGAACCACCAGTACCACTGGTTAAAGATTGATGTTTGACTGTTGGCTAGCAGGCACCGCAGTGGTGCGGAGGTTAGAACTCAAAGAATTCTGATTAAATATGATGGTGATTCTTGAAACATGTAAATTCAACTCAGTTTCAATCTACAGCTCAGCCAAGAAAAATTATCAATAAAATTTTAATAAGATTTCATGTTGTAAAAACAATTCCTTACCTTCAGTAAAAATAATAATTTAATGAAAATTAAATTTAATGAAATTGAGCCTAACAAAAATTATAAAAATTTAAAAATTCAATAACTTTTGCACTCATACTTGAGATTTTGAAAAAATCAGTCTGATCATTTGTCTTCATTTACCAATCGCAACTTGCCACTGCTACTTCTTGTTTGCTTTCTCCAATTAACTATTTTTTTCTTCTGGCATTTTGGATTGAATGTGATGGTATTTTCTTGGAGTAGACCAAACTATAGATCACAGAGCACATCTGGCAAATAGTAGTAGCTGCATGGTAGTTGGCGTGTTAATCTTAATATTTAAGATTAGCAGTTAGGTGGTTCCTCTAATCGTAATCATAATCACAATGCTATACTTCTTCATCGGTCATTGAAGAGACCAAATTTTAGATCACACCTCCCCAACTATTGTACTCATGTTGGAACTCTTTAAACAATCTAACCAGTCCACCTATTATTCTCTAAAAACGTAATCAAAAGATTTCACTTGAATGCTTTCAGGCAACCACGTAAATCACTTATTTATCTTCATTTACCCAGCTAATGAAGATCGACAATGTAGCAAGATGTATCGCAACAAATCAAAATTTTTAAGTGTTTGACGAGTTATACCAGTATCAATAGTATCAACATGTTGGATAATATATAGTATAATAACAGTTTATTACTTTTTAAAAAGTTTATTTTATCTAAAATAGGAAACTTGTTGTTTCTTGCCAAGACAAGGATATATCAATCTTACTAACAAACATAATAACCATCAAATTCTGTCAAAACATTTGGATGTGTCACTGTGAAGCCTGTATGTACACCAATGTGTTGAAACGGAGATACCAAAAGTTTTATTACAATACCAAACCAATTAGGGATGCCAAACGGGACTGGTTTTTCAAATTTCAGGTTTTTGAATTTATTAAAAGTTTATAAATTTATTAAAAATACAATAACATTACATTGAAATATTAGATTTACAAAAATAATATGTGTGTCATTTCGCCTTTAATTTGTATATTAATTTAAAAGCAATAAAACGCTATCGTTCGATCTTTAAAAAGCTTCTTAAAATTATTAACGTATATAAATTAAAGAGAATTTTGATTTAATTTTATTACCACTATATGAAACCGACGAACAATATCGTTTACATTGTTTGTGGGTAAAATTGTTAGCAAATTGTTGTATGCTGATTTCATTATCAATCTTTTCTCACTCTCTGCAACAAATAATTTTATCTATTATTTCTTATTTGATTCCATATCATAACAGACATTATTAGGTGTTGTGGGGTGCTTTTATATTTTCCAATTACACTCATTATTTCATTAGTGTTGCAGTCAACGCAATCATTTCTAATAACAAACTGTTTTTTTAATTTTAAAAGTGTTGAGCTAGTCAGCCTTCTTTCTTTGTTCCATTTATGGAGAGAGATTCAACGCTTAATATGCCAACACTTTTTGATATCTCTTTGAGCAAAGATAAATATTACTGGTACAAACGGCTTCATCTGTTACTTTAACCGGTTTTCAAATGACAACTATTTGTTTAAGTAGAACAAATTCTTCATCTATTAAGCTTTTGAATCCATTTCTATCTACTCTTTTGCATATGATAGTAATATTTGCCATTCATAATCACTTAACCATAGACCAAACCCTTTGGAGATTGGGTAAATGAGACAAAACATGAATGATACCCTGAAATCTTAAGACAATCTCAGAATTAGGTTGTGCGAATAGAGTCGATTTTAACGCACGTAAGACTCAATGTTGTATATTAAGGTACAAACACACAACAGATCATGTTGCTTCATCTGTTTTTATGGACGGTTAAAAATATTAAGGAATCAGACGCTCTTGACATTCTAATCGTAAGAATAAAGTGTGATGTCCGCTGGGCCAAACACATTTTTCAAGTGTCAAAAAAAGCATTCAAGGGCCTTGATAGATATTGGGAAATACTTCAATCCATCTGATCTCTTTAGTATGTGCACTACCTTTATTCGACAGAAAATGGAATACAACTCTCATGTATGGGCCGTTGCTTCAAAGTCTATTTTGGAGTTACTCGACCGCGTACAGGAGAGGGTAAAGATACTAATCGGTGACAGTAGGGTATCCAGCTCTATTGATCCAGTGGAGTATCGTCGCAATATGGGTTGTGTTTCACTGTTCTATCGATACTATAATGGAATGTGTTCTGCTGAAATTAGTGAACTTGATCCCGAAACAAGTAGTTTTTTACGTAATACACGTTCTTCAGTCAGGGTTCATCCATTTCTGATCGACTGGACAGTGGATCGCACAACACATTACAGGTAAAATTCGTTGTTTAGCCGTACCATCCACATGTGGAATGAACTACCTGCAGAATTATTCCCTGCGACTTTCAATATAAGAAAATTCAAATCAAATGTTCACAAACACTACTTCCTCTATCCTCCCGCCCATAACCTACTTTCCTAGTTCCAACACAATGCATGGCATAAGTAGCGGTCATCCCCTGAGAGCTGGTCTAAGTAACAAAAAAAAAATTACAGTTTTTTTGTACGAATTTCCAATTCCAAAAACCGTAGACAGATCAATGAAAGCGTTCGAGTTTGGTAATCCAAAAATATTTTGAATCTTTCACGTTTATTAACTCGACATTCTTTTGTAAAATTAAAATTTTTGTTGATGACTTTGTAAACAAATTCTATAAGCAAATACTATTTGTCGGGATTTATAAATCCCAAAAAATCAGGAGATTTTTTAAAACAAATCGGGGAATTCGGGATCGGGATTTAAGAATTGGCATCCCTAAAACGAATACATTGTATTTTGCAAACGTACATGCGTATCTGCCTGTGTCAATCTTTATATGTGATATGTAATTGTTGTAAATGTAAGCTACACTGGCGCACAGCTTATTTTATGCAATGCATTTTTTGCTTTTAAAGCTCAATAAAAAGAAAATTAACAGAAACTTGAAAAATGTTATAGTCTAACAAACAAAAAAACATTTGTTGCAAAAATATACATTTTAATATATTTACATTAAAAAACAAACAATAAATTGTCGTTTTTGCACGTCACAGCTTATTTTCTGCAGTCAATTTATCTTGTACCGATACCTTAATGCAGTGTTTTTGGTATTTCTTTTTTCATTTTTCTACATCTACCAATATTTTATGTTGAACTGTGAGTCAGATTTTGTAGCGTCAAGTGTCAATTTAAATAGTTCAAATGAGTCCGCGTACAAGTATATACCAAGGAGAATTGGTTTTAAACTATTTCGAAAATGGACAGTCATAGTGCAAAATAACAGAAAAAGTTAACATCGAAAATTATTGAGCGCTTTAGCTATGAAAATCGGCAAAAAAGCACCAAATAAAAATTTTAATGAGCATGATGAGCGACACATTTTAGAAAAATAAGAGATAATCGCAGAATTACTTTCTGAGTCGATTTAACGATGTCCGGCGGTCCGTCCGTCTGGTTGGCTGGCTGGCTGTCCATGTAAAGCTTGTGCGCAGCCTACAGGTCGCAATTTTGAAGATATTTCAATAAAATTTGGTACGTAATTTTTTTCGGCCCAAGAATGGACGGGATTGAAACTGGTAGAAATCGGTCCATTATTTCACCTGGCTCCCATACAAATGTCCTCCCGAAATT
Organism: Bellardia pandia; assembly: GCA_916048285.2. Classification (NCBI taxonomy): domain Eukaryota; kingdom Metazoa; phylum Arthropoda; class Insecta; order Diptera; family Calliphoridae; genus Bellardia; species Bellardia pandia. The sequence goes on from OU696530.1 coordinate 43,016,533, forward strand.
GGGGTTTATCGATCATAAATCTTTGAATTATGCAAGGAACCAAACAAATTTCATCACAAATGAGTGGTAAATGAATTTTATTATGATCGGTCCACAATAACCCGTAGCTCCTATATAAGGCCCACTTCCGAAAATCACTTTAAAGAACATAACTCTCTCAAAAATGTTGGTATTCAAATAATACGGTACAATTTTATTACGATCGGCCCATAATTAGTCGAAACTCCCATATAAGACCCTCTTTACCCTTTAACACATATAATACTTATATTCACAGACATCATGACACTAAATTTTTGGATGATCGGTCCACAATAGGTTATATGCAATGCCCATTTCTGAAAAACTGTTTTATACTTATACTGGGTGTAGGATATTATATGGTCGGGCTTGACCGACTATGCTTTTTTTTTAAAGAAACTCTAAGCTCAACATACAGAATAAAATCATTATCTTAAAAGAAATTTTCCAAACTGTAATGTTTTATGGTGCTCCAGCTTGGTCTACAAGAGCAAGTTATCACAAAAAGAAACTGCAAATTGCACAAAATAAAATATTAAAATTCATTTTAATATTTTCAATTTGCCCTGACACTACTCCACGCAACGTCTTCACTCATTAGCAAACGCAGAACTTGCAAATGATAAGTTAAATCGCCTCACATTGAACTTCAACACAAGATGTCTTACCTCTGGATTTTTTTTTTTTGCATTTAATTATTTATTGAATCTTCATATTTGAAATGACAGTATGTAGGAGAATTTTATTTAAATGATTTTGATTCCATAATCAGAAAAACAGAAAAAACACAATTTTTTTTATAAAGTTTTAAAAAAGGCTTTATTTATACAAATCGATCTTCTCTTTTAAGATGACAAAAAACCAGTGATTTATTATTTCAATTGTAAGATCACAAAACCAGCGATGATCTGATTTTCTACCTGCGTTCAAATGTACAATTGAATGTGTTGATGAGCATAAGTAGATACACACACGTACATACATATACGTAGTCTTGTACTGAGATCACAGATCAGTTAGGTCAAGTTAAATAATGTTGTAAACAAATGATAAATTAAAAGAAAATAAAAATAAAGCTTTGTTTAATTTAGAGAGAAGTGGAGACTTTTTGTAGGGGTTTGAGTTAGAGTTATTTTATTACTACTTTGGGAAATAATCTCAAACATTCTCCCCCCACAATGAACGGTCGTTCTTAAGTAGTCGAAACAGTGTCATCGTTATTGACATCATTTGATGGTAGAAAGCAAATTTTTGTTATAGGGCGCTTTATGTACTTTCCGTTGCAATAGAGTGTGACTACTCGTACCAATCCATCAGAGCCAGGATGTAATTCTTCAACTTTGGCAAGTGGCCATTGACCTGCAACACTTCGTTCATGCAGAAGAAGTACGATATCTCCAACTTGTATATTTCTTTCGACTTTATTCCACTTTGGTCGAGCTTGAAGTCGACATAAATATTCTTTATTCCAGCGATCCCAGAAATTCTGTTTGAGATGTTCAATTAACTTCCAACGGCTCAAACGATCAATTTTAGCATCGAGCAAATTATCATCGGGAATGCAGGTTGAGGGTTCTCCAATGAGGAAATGTGCTGGAGTTAGAACATCAGCATCTATGGGATCTGTAGATAAAGGACACAACGGCCTGGAATTTAAGCAGCTTTCAATTTGTGCTAATAGTGTACTGAGTTCTTCATATGTTAGTATGCGATCTTTCATTATGCGACGTAAGTGATGCTTTGTGGATTTCACTCCGGCTTCCCATAGCCCACCAAAATGGGGTGAAGCTGGAGGTATGAAGTGCCATGTTGTACCTTGATTTGCAAGTGTTTCTGCGAGGTGTTCAGGAAGTGATGCCTTGTTTCGGTGATATAGAACTTGCAGCTCTTTGTTTGCACCTACAAAATTTGTACCACAGTCGGAGTATAAGTTAGTGCATAAGCCTCTACGAGCGGTAAAGCGCCGAAATGCAGCCAAGAAAGCATCTACATTTAGACTAGTGACTGCTTCTAAGTGTATAGCCTTCGTGCACATGCATATAAACAAGGATATGTAGCCCTTGGTAGTAGATGCTGTTCGTAAAGAGGAGGTTTTTATATTGATAGGTCCAGCATAATCTAAGCCACTATGCTTGAAAGCTCGAGTAGGTTGCAGACGCACGGATGGCAGGTTTCCCATAAGTTGTTGGCAGGATTGAGCTTTGTACTTAAAGCATACTAAACATTTATGTTGAACACGTTTAGCTATATTTCGAGCTGAAATTACCCAATAGGTACGAGAAACATAGGACTGCATAAGTTGGAGGCTTCCATGAAATGTTTTTAAATGAGCATCTAAAAAAATAAGAAGAGACAGAGGGTTTCGTTTTGATAACAAAATGGGATGTTTACTGTTGTAGGGAAGAGTAGATTTTGAGATTCTACCACCAACTCGAAGAATTCCTATTTCGTCAAGAAATGGGGATAATTTTACAATATTATTGCGATTTGGAACGCTATTTCCCAGTTTCAATGTTTTGATCTCATCATGAAAGGACACCGCTTGAGTTAGTTTAATGAGTAAGTGCAATGCTTTTTTAAGTTCGTATGTTTTGAGAAATCCAACTTCTCTTTTGTTTTGTTTGAACTTAATGTTATTGTAAAATCGAAGTATATAAGATGTCACACGCACCAGTGTAGATAGGTTTGAAAATCTTTGTGTTATTTCTGGATAAGTTTTAATGGTTGTTTTTTTTGTTACGTGAAGAGCTAAATTGTTGCTTATTATTTCTTCACTAAGTATTTGATTAGGGGAAGTAGGCCATAAATCAGATGTGTTTTGGAGCCATGATGGGCCTTTCCACCATAGCTCATGATGAATTAATTGTTCAGGCATTAAACCTCTAGACGCGCAGTCTGCAGGGTTGTCTTTTGTTGAAACATACCTCCAATCATGAACATTTGATAAGCGTTGAATTTTTGCGACTCGATTTGCCACGTAGACTTCCAACCGTGTTGAGTTATTTTTCAGCCATGCCAGAACGATAGTGCTATCCGTCCAATATATGACGTTTTCGATATTGAAATCTACGCTAGCTTTTATTTTTGCAACTAACTTTGCCATTAGTAATGCTGCATTTAATTCTAGACGTGGTATTGTTTCACCTTTCAAAGGAACTACTTTTGTTTTAGCTTGCAGCAAGTTTACTAATATCTCACCAGATTCAATTCGGACACGGGCATATACGACTGCGGCATAGGCTACTTTTGAGGCATCACTGAAGGCATGAAGTTCAATAGCAGATTTATTTGGCCTGTAACCAATCCATCGTGGAATTTTTACTTCTTCAAGGGCCTTTAATTTGTTCCGAAAATGAACCCATTTACTTTGGACTTCATCTGGTAGAGTATCGTTCCAATCAAGTTTTAGTTTCCATAGTTGTTGGAATATTATTTTCGCTATTATGGTGGTAGCTGACAGCCATCCTAAAGGATCAAATAATTTAGATGCCTCTGAAAGTAAACTACTTTTAGTTATTTGTTCAGAAAATGTAAAATTTATAGAGAAACAGAAATAATCATTATTTGTGTTCCAATTTATACCAAGAGCCTTTGACATTTTGGGTTGATAAATAGAAAATGAGTTTTGAATTTCTCGATCTTCTTCAGGAATATTTTTCATGAGGTCGAACGAATTCGAATTCCATTTCCTCAAATGAAATCCACCAGACTTCAACAGATTAGACAATTGCTTTTGTAATTCTATAGATTCTTCTAGGGTATCCGCCCCAGATATGATATCATCTACATAAGTATCTGTTCGAAGTATTTGACTAGCTTCTGGAAAATTAGTTTCTTCGTCCTCTGCTAGCTGCTGCAGTACTCTGATTGCAAGATAAGGAGCAGAAGTTGTGCCATATGTCACTGTATGAAGTGCATATACACATATTTTGCTTGAGGAGTTTCTCCAAAGAATGCATTGATAGGGTTGGTGTTCAGGAAACACATTTATTTGCCTGAACATTTTTTCCAAGTCTGCAGTAAAACCAACATAGTGTTTTCTCCAACGAGTGATGATTACAGACAAATCTTTTTGTAAAGCAGGACCTGATGATAACTCTTCGTTTATTGATGTTTGAGGTGGTCTACGGTTTCCGCCATCAAAAACCACACGCAGCTTTGTCGTTGAGCTGGTCTCTCTTAGTACACCGTGATGAGGAAAAAAATATGCATTTTGAGGTATAGCTTGAGGGTACTCACCAAGGTTACTCATATGATTAAGCAATTCATATTCCATCATGAACTTTTTGTATTCGTTAGCAAATTGTGGCTTCTGCTTAAAAGACATTTCTAATTGTTTTAATCTTTTCATCGCATTATAATCCGTGTGGTAAAACGTTGGTAGCCCTTGACCTTGAAGTAACTTCTTAAATGGCAGCTTAACACTGTATCGTCCCTTTTCATCACGAATATGAGTTTCCTTGAACAACTTTTCGCAAAGCTCATCTTCAGAGGACCATGATTTATTGTCAAGTAATTCTTCTTGTTCCCAAAATCTACTAAGTTGCTCATCGAGGCAACAGAGATTTGCAGAAATGTTATTTGTTGACAGGTGGTTTCTCGGGGAACCTGATATCATCCATCCTAAATGAGTTTCTTGCAAAAGAAAACTATTTTCAAACTTTTTCATCCTAGGGAGAAGTAAATCGCCATATACATCGTTTCCAAGGAGGAGGTCAATCTTTTGTGGGGTTAGAAAATCTGGATCAGCCAAAAATAATTCTGATAGATCTGGAATACAATTATAAGTAATTTTATTGGGAATGTATGATGTGACACTAGAAACAACAAGGGCGGTTATAGGTAATTCAAATTGTGGTTGGTATCTTGAATGAATTGTAAATCGTACAGATTTTTTAACTTTAGCTGCTTGATTTCCTCCAATACCAGAAACATCAACTCGTGTTTTGTATTTCGGTACAGGTAATAGTTGAGAAAGTTCTTCAGAAATAAATGAAAGTTGTGATCCTTGATCCACTAAGGCCTTTAAGCAGTATGTTTGGTTTACCGTTTTTATTAAAACTTGTACAGTGGGCAATAAAGCAGGGTTAAGTTCTTTAGCATTTAGATTGGAGACATTTGTACTTACAGTAATAGAGTTAGGTGTTGACGTAGTAGCAGGAGTCTGGAAAGTCTGATTTTCGATAGGATTATTAGGCATTGGTGAGGTGGTTTGATCAGAATTGTTTCTGCAGAATTCGTTATGAAGTATAGTATGATGAGGATCACCACAAATATGACATCTAGTTTTCAACCTACAAGATGATTGTAAATGTCCAGTGTTAAGGCAGTTTCTGCAAAGACGATGTTGATTTACGAAGCCTTTCTTCTCCGCTGAAGACAAAGTAGTAAATCGAAAACATTTGTAAAGAGGATGACGTTTCTGGCAGCAAAGGCAGTTGTTATCATTTACAACAGATGCAGTGTGAGCTCTTATAATTTTTGTAGGTTTCTTACGAAATTCCTTACCGTATATCTGTGTCGTTGATTCAGCTTTTTCTTCTTCTAAAGATTCCATAGTTCGGAAGGTAGTTTCAAGAAAATTTAGCATATCAGACATTGGAGGAATTTTAGTACTAGCCTTAAGGGATTGTTCCCATTCTTTGCGAGTCTGCATTTCAAGTTTTTGCGTAAGCAAATAGACAAGAATTGAATCCCATGTAGAGATATCTATTTTTAATGCTTTTAATTGCGAAAGGCAGGTACGAGTCGTGTCTAATAGTGCTTTTATATTTTTTAATGTTCCGTCTGATGGAGATATCGAAAATAACCGTTTTAATATTTGCTCAACAAGTTTTCTTTCATTATGAAATCTTTTCTCGAGTGCATCCCAAGCTAAATCATAGCTGGATTCAGCTGCCGGATATTCGTTAACCAAGCTAAGTGGTGTTCCAGTACATGAAGACTTTAAATAAAAATATTTTTGAATCTTTGTAAGGGAATTATTCTGATGTACAAGTGTTTTAAACATGTCGCGATATGAAATCCATTCTAGGTAATCCCCAGAAAAAGTTGGCAGATCAATTTTCGGAAGTCTTGCTCCAGCGCAGAAAGATTCGTTCCGACTGGTGGCAGCAAAGGTGCTAGCGTGAACGGTTGGAGTCTGTGAAGTATCAAGTTCAAAAAGAAAATCTAAGAGATTAGTTTTTAGTTCAATGTAGATATCATAGCACTTGTAGAAAGTGTTGGTACTTAAATACGGTATGTCTTTCTCAGCAATAGAACTTTCCCGAACCATGTCATTTAGTTGGTCATGTCCATCCTTGAAGATTTTGAAACTTAATTCTAAATCTTCCAGAATCGTTTGAATGTATCCTCTTGATAAAGCATCTTTGGGTTTCATTTGAAAAGTCTTCGAAACACGTTCGATATGGTCGAAGATTTTCTTTTGATCTTCCACTGCTTGTAGTGTTGAAGTCATGTTTTCCTGAATTTAGCTCGAAATTCGTGAGAAAATAATAGTACAGCACGTACGTAATTTTATTATACCGTAGGCAAGACGGCAGTATTCTATAATATATTAAAAAATTTTTGGAATAATTGTCAGGATCGGACAGTTTTCCCGGGTTTCGGCACCATTTTAATGTAGGAGAATTTTATTTAAATGATTTTGATTCCATAATCAGAAAAACAGAAAAAACACAATTTTTTTTATAAAGCTTTAAAAAAGGCTTTATTTATACAAATCGATCTTCTCTTTTAAGATGACAAAAAACCAGTGATTTATTATTTCAATTGTAAGATCACAAAACCAGCGATGATCTGATTTTCTACCTGCGTTCAAATGTACAATTGAATGTGTTGATGAGCATAAGTAGATACACACACGTACATACATATACGTAGTCTTGTACTGAGATCACAGATCAGTTAGGTCAAGTTAAATAATGTTGTAAACAAATGATAAATTAAAAGAAAATAAAAATAAAGCTTTGTTTAATTTAGAGAGAAGTGGAGACTTTTTGTAGGGGTTTGAGTTAGAGTTATTTTATTACTACTTTGGGAAATAATCTCAAACACAGTAAGTATTCAAATCTTAATACTAAAAGAAAATAATAAGCCCAGCCAGTGCTAGACAAAAATTTTTATGATACTAAAAAATTTCACATCAACTGATCCAGTCATCTGTTTTGCGCTTGAGTTAAAGCAAGGGTATCCCTCCTTCTCAAGCGATTGTGGCCACTAAAGTTAAGGATGTCTCTTGCAAGTGGGTTTGGATGGTGTTCAAGTTTGCTGACATACTTTGACGCATATTTTGTAAATTCGACTTTTACTAATGGCACGCCTAGCTCTTTGTGGATTCGAGAATTTTTAACATACCATGGAGCTGCAGTAATTATCCGTAGAATTTTATTTTGACCCCTTTGAATTTTTTCAATGTTTGATGCTGAGGCCGTACCCCATAATTGAATTCCATAGCACCAGATTGGCTTTAGTATTGCATTGTACAACAAAAGTTTGCAATCCAATTTCAATGTAGAGTTTCTGCCGATTAGCCAATTAAGTTGCACTGCTTTTAATCTCATTTGTGTAAGTTTCGCTTCAATATGAGACTTCCAAGTTAAACGGCGGTCGAGGTGAATGCCGAGGTATTTGACTTCATTGTGTTGCGGGATAATTTGATTATTTATTCTGATGAACGAGCAGGTATCTTTTCGCAATGTAAAAGTTATATGAATACATTTTTGTTCATTTACCCTGATTTTCCAAAGCTCAAGCCAATTCTCTAGTTTATAAACATATTTCTGCAAATTCTGTGATGCAACTTGGTGGTCCTTATGGACGCTGACAAAGGCTGTATCGTCTGCAAATAAACCACATTAGTGAGATCGTCTCATCTTAATTTTACATCTCTAGTATTAAGCTTTTTATCTAAAATCCACCCCCCCCCCCAAAACTATAAAAAAAATCATTAAGGTTTTTTGAAAATTTTCTTCTTACCGTTAAATATATATATAAAAATTGTTATTTAATATCTAAGTAGAAAAGGTTTAAAAGCCTAAACTCTTTATGAGTCATGTTATTAATTATTAAGAGCTAATGTTATATAAATAAATAATTAAATTGAATTGAAAAAATGACACCAATTTATTTTTCAAGTTCCTGTTAGTTTTCTTTTTATGAAGCTTTAATAACTAAAAAATTCACTGCCTAAAATAAGCTGTGAGCCACTGTACATATATAAATATATATGTATGTACAGGTTTCTGTTTAAATACATGTATTTTAGTGATTGCTTAGAGGCTTCTTTTCTTGGAAAAAAAAACACAACAGACACACCGGTATAAAGAGTTAAACATTTTGTAGTTGTTAGTAACTTCCTTATACTAAACAATCACACACACAAACATAAACAAAACAGCTGCAGCATGTCTAACTCTTAATGTTTGATGTCTGTTACATCTATTGATGATTACAAAATGAAAGTTGTATATTCCAGCCAATCATCAGCAAACCAAACATGGATGGGATTCATTCAACGTATGTAGGTATGGATGCTAGGACATCACGGTAATCTGTGATTATCTTAACAGTGCTAGCAACAGCCGATATGACACATGCGGTAAAATAAGGAAGTTAAAAGAATGTTAGGCAAGAAAAGGATTATTCGGTGTAGCATTAGTTTAAATTAAATTTATTTTAAAATAACACATTCAGTTATTATTAAAAAGAAGGTAGCTGCACGAAAAGCACAAATTAATTATAATAATTAAGAACACTCGTGTGTGTGTTAAACGTACTTTCAAGCTACTACTACTTGTCAGTGAGATGGTCGTTATATAGTGTGCTTACCATTTAAAGAACAGTTTCCTAATGAGTTATACTTGATTCATTCCAAAAATAGTGCTTTGGCTCCATATTATAGAATGGAAGAAAATTTTTAAAAAATTTCAAGATTTAAAGGCAGATTACAAGGAAGTTCTTACATGGAACCCGTATTTCATCAAGTGAAAAATTATCGAAACAAAATTTGTATTTTCTTTCACATCATGCGGTTATACGACCGAAAAGTAAATCAACTTAAGTTAGGGTGGTGTTCAATGCATCTAAGAAAACAAATAGTGGATTTTCATTGAACGATGTTCTTCACCAAGGCTCAGATCTTCAATGTGATTTGATGCAGATAGTGTTAAGATGTCGCTATTACAAGTTCGTGTTTACTGTCAGCATAAAAAAGATGCTCCGCCAAATACGCGTTCATGAAGCTGATCGACAGTATTAACGAATTTTATTCCGTAATGAGACGGATAGTTTTGCCAAATCATACCAAATGAAAACAGTTACCTTTGGAGTCAAATGCACGCCATTTTTGGCTTTGAGCGAGGACTAAAAAAGGTTTTTTTCCAAAAGCATCTACAATTTTAAAGAACAAAATTTATGTAGATGATATATTGTCAGTGAAAGAAGTTCATGTGGTAGTGCCACCCCCTATTAAAGATCCACAACTGTTTGAACACTTTCGAGATATTGTTCCCCAAGCTCATCCACACTTTGCCATGTGACTTGAAGTAGACGGAGTAATGGGAAAACGAAGATTGTCTAAAATTATGTCCAATAAAGTAATTCAGCATAATGTAAAACTTCATACGGTTCAGTTCTCAATATTCGGTTGGGTAATATCTGCAGTTGTCACTATGTTGTCCGCGAGTATGTTGAATCGTACTCAACAGGTTTTATTTTCAAAAAAATAATTTGAAAAATTTTCTTTTAATTTATTTTTTATTTTATCTTGGTCTTTTGTACAAATATATATATATGTATGTATGTATATATTTACTTAGGTTTAGTCTACATACATGAAATCACCTTTTTGTTAGTTATAAGTTTGAACTCAATAAAGCCACAAGCGTTTTTAAAACCTTTTCTTTTTTGTTACAAAAGTTTTAAGAAAACCTGCTTGTGTTTTAATTTGGAAACACATCCGTGAGTTTAGGTAAAAGTAGTATCCAAACGTAACAATAATGTGTGTGTTGTGTAATTGTTGCTGAAAGATGCGGTTGTTCCATGTTAAATTAAAGGTAAAAAGAGCAAATGAAGTCTATTTTCTTCTTCTGTTTAATTTTTAATTATTTTTGGAATAAGTAAATTTTGAGTATTATTTCTACTTGGATAATCTACTTGCGGTAAACAAAGTTATATTGAGTATGGAAAACAAAGTACCCAGCAAAAACTTTACTTACATTCTTAATTTTAAAGACTTCCAGAATTAATTATTTCATAGCTTTATTCGCCACTTTTTGTATTACTAATTATATAATAAAGAATTACCCCCTTATTCAAAAATTATTATTAAATTTAGCATTATATGATAGACTCTTTTATGTCTGTGTTTTAATTAAGTTACTTTAAAATTTGGTTTTAAAACCAAAAGAGGGGTATTTTTAGAAAATAAGAAGTTGGAAATGTTTATAATAAGTTATGGAAAATGTAACTATTGACTTTTTTACAGCAAATCTTATAATATAAATTTATAATTAATATAATATAAATGTTCCTTTTATTTAAATTTACCCACAAATAAAGCGACGAAATAGAATTTGCTTTAATTTAAAATGAAGACTAAAATTTGGGCATAAAAGTCTACTTAAGGCTGACAACTACACAAAAAGAAACTCAATTAAAATTTTCTTTCACAACTGCTTCTACTTGTGTTTAACATTTGTGTTCAATTAAATCAAAGCCAATACATTCAATAAATTCCCATTTAAAATAATTTAATTTTATTTTATCTTTTCAGCAATTGATTAAAGGTTTTTTTCTGTACAATTCAAGGAAAACTCTTAAGGGAATACAAATGGATTAGTTTTTTTTTTTCTAAATAAATATTATTTTTTTATTTTTAATTTTTATTTTTATTTTTCTATACACACACATATTATGTTTATATTTAAATACGTTTATTGGTTTATTTATGATAATTTGATGCTACATCATCAATACTCTAACTTTACTTTTTTCATCCCACACCTTAACACCCTTTCTTCTACAAAGTTTATTCTTTAAAAAAAAAATTTGTGAAAAAGTGGAAAATATACACTTTAAAGGACTCACACACACACTGTCTCATTCACAGTGTGTAAAATAAAATGATGTATTGAAAACAAATTTTATTATGAAATTACAAACATAAATAATGAAAGGAAGAAAATACAAGCGATAAAAATGCTGGGGAAAAATAAACATTATATTTTTTGCTTCTTAAAGGATGTTTTTGGAATGTGTGTAAGGATGTTTACGAGAGTTTACATAAACAGTGAAGGCAAAAAAAACTGTAAGAATTTAGGTTAGTAGTACCATTTTCACTAAGATATATTAATCTAAGACCGCATAAACTATAAATATATCTTCTAAGTTTTTATAAAATTTTAAATTAAACGTTGCTCATATAAAATCTGATCGCATGAATGTTTTTCTGTACGAGGGGGTTCGGAAACTTCTTGGCCTAGAGCAGAAAGCGCGGTATAAGCAGAAAAAAGTTAAATGTTTTAGAAGTTTCTTTTCGATCTACCGACCCCTTCTTATAGGAACAGGTTTTTAAAAAAAGACGCACCGGTGATTTGTTTACAATAAAAAAATTTGAAATTCGTGGTGTCGTTAAATATTTAAATAAAAAAGCTTTATCAGGACAAGAAATTCATAATGATATGGCGAATGTGCCAAAGTGCATGATATGGTATTAAATGATCGACGAATAAAAGTGCATGAAATAGTTAATATCATGAGCATCTCAAATGATCGGGTTGATTTATTTTGCATTAAGAACTACAGATGAAAAAGATGGGTGCCGCATTTGTTAGCAGTCGACCAAAAACGCATAAGAATGAACATTTCTGAAGCTTGCTTGGATCGTTTTAAGAAAAATAAAATGAATTTTGAGCGTCGTTTCATAACAGTTGATGAGGCATGGATCCACCACTATACTCCAGAGACAAAAGAACAATCCAAGCAATGGACTGAGGCTGGAGGAAGTGCCCCAAAGAAGGCAAAAAATTCGAGAAATACATCCTGGCTTACAACACAAAAAAAAATATTTTTCATTAAGCCAACGCACCAGCGCCCAAGAGTGTTTTACCAATGGCTAAAATCAACGAATTAAAGTACAAGTTGCTTGACCACCCACCTTATTCTTCTGGTTTAGCTCCCAGTGAACTTTTACCTGTTCCTAAATCTAAAAAAAATGCCTATCTGGCAAGCGTTTTACCTTAAATGAAGATGCAATTACAGTTGTAAACCACTATTTTGAAGATCTTGAGGAAAACTATTTTAATCAAGGCATAGAATTGAGATTATATAGAAAATTAAAATGTTTTTAAAAAACTAACTATTCTCTTTCTGTGCTAGGCTAAGAACTTTCCAAACTTACCTCGTAAATGTTTATCCACTATTTAGTTCTAGCCTAAGCAAAAGACTCTATACAGTGTTAATAAAGTATTTAAATATAATCGCTGTTACCTCGGCGTAATAAGAGATGACAATCTAGGTTTGTCCAGCTAATTTATAATGTCAGAATCAAGACCATAAAACCAGCAACATCACTTGCCAAAATAATAAAATATTGTGAATGGCAGAGCCTTACATATGAAAACATATAAAGATTCACAAGTTCTATACGCACTACCAGCATTTTCCACATCTATTGACTAAAATTTTGAGTTCTTATTTCGGCGTGTAGCAGACTTTCTAGTTTAGTTTTAGTTCAGTTTCTGGTTCTGATTGCAGTTTAGTTCTAGCTAATTCTAATTCTGTTTGTAGGTCAGTTTATAGTTTAATTTCTCGTTCAGTTTCTAGTTTATTTTTTTTGTTAAGTATCTACTTTGATTTTTGTTTCAATTTCTAGTTCAGTTTTGACAGTTTGTTGCTTAGCTAATACAAGGTGGCGCAAAAGTAAACTTCCGATGTTTTTTGGCTGTAATTAAAAAAAAATTAAAAACTTTGATTCTTCTTGTGGATTGTTTTTATTTGGTCTTTTAATTTTTTTACATCAAGTCGAGAATATGATGTCATGTAAATGGCCGCCGCCACAGTTGATTGTCATTTGAGCCCTTTTTATGGCATTTTCCATCACTTTGGCCAAAACTTCCGGCGATAGGTCCTCACATTCTTGACGGATATTGTCTTTAAGAGCTGCAAGAGTCTGAGGCTTGTTGACATAAACCCGCGACTTCAAAAAGCCCCACAAAAAGAAGTCTCGAGCGGTCAAATCAGGCGATCTTGCTGGTCAGTGCAAATCGCCAAAACGGGAGATTAGGCGCCCGGGAAATGCATCCTTCAGCATATCGGTTGTGGCACGTGCCAATCGCAAAATTTATAGCATTTTCTGATAGGAGGATTACATTTGCGCCACCTTGTAGTTTATTCTCTAGTTCCATTCTAGTTCAGTAAAAGTAATTACTTTGGCCTTTTTAAACACTTTACTGTGAGTTATGATGTGATACAAGACAAAGAAAGTGATACAAGAAAAAGAGTTGGCAACCCTGTCGTGTAAACGTCAAAATTTTTATAGCTCTGTGAACAAACTTTTAATAATTAAATAAAATCATTAAAAATTGTTTTTTATTTTTACAAAATACATTCATTGGATAAAACAAAGTTTAAACTATTCGGATTGTATAAAGAACAATGAGCAAAGGCCGCCGAAGTGTTAAAACTGGTAATATAACTTGTAACCAGTGCAGATTAATGATAAACGAAGAAAAAGATGATTTTCTAGAATGTGACAAGTGCAGTCAGTTCTACCATTTACCATGTACAAACATAGACAAACGCAAGTACGAATTTCTAGTTAAACATACAAGTGAAGAGTATGTATGTCATCGGTGTTATGATGATAGTGGTACCCTTAAATCTGAGTTGGTTGAAATCAAAAGAGAATTGAAAAAACTCGATCAACTGTATGAGAGTATGACTTTTATGTCAAACAAATTTGATGACTTGCTAAAGGGAGTGATGGAAAATAAGAAAAAATTGGAGATTGTTCAGAAGGAGAACAAAGTGTTAAAGGCCGAAGTAGAAACATTAAAAAATTCAGTTGCATTTTTAAATGATCAAAGAGTTAAGCATGATTGTTTAATTAGTAATGTTGATGTTGTTGGTTCGTCAGCTGTTGATGTTGTTTTAAAAATATCAAGCGATGCAGGGGTTGAATTGAAACCAGAAAGCATTAGTGATGCATACTATGTTAGAAGTAGAAAAGCGCCAAGTAATAAAAATGATAATGAAACGAAACAGATGATGATAGTTAAATTTAATTCAATGATGGCTAAACAAAAATTGATGTCATGTAAACCAAAATTGAAGGAAAGCGGAAAAGAAATATTTATTAGAGACTGCTTAAGTAAAGAGACACTTAGTTTGCTTAATTATGCAAGGTCATTAAAAAATGTTGGATATCGTGCTGTGTATGCTGCTGGTGGAAAGGTTTTCACCAAAAGAAGTGAATTGTCAAAGCCGAGAGTTATTAGATGTGAAGAAGATGTTGATAGCCTGTTATATGAAGCTTCAGTGAAGAATCCAAAATGTCGAAGATCTCAACAAGTTCAAGTTATTGATGATGATGATGATGATGAGTATAATGATAATTATTTATCTCCAAAATAATAACAATGTAAAGTATTTCATTTTAATAGTCTTTTTTCTTTTTATTTATGATTAATAATCAATATTTTACTAATTTAAATTCATTTGAAAAGTATTTTAATAATTCAAGTTCATTATTTAATGTAATTTCAATAAACGTCAGAAGTATTTCCTCAATTGAAAAATTTAATAAATTAAAAAACTTAATTAACATGTTGCCACGTCTACCCAATATCGTAGCTGTTCAAGAAACTTGGTTTGATGATAGTTTAACTCAATTGTATAAAATTGCTGGTTTTAGGGCTGTACATTGTTGTAGATCAGACGGTTATGGAGGTACCACAATTTACGTTCGTGAGGATTTGGAATTCAATGTTGAATTATGTGCGAGTGTTGATTATACTGACACAATTGTTTTAACTTTGCGAAACCAAAAACTAAATGGAAAAAGTATAAAATTCGTGTCATTTTATAGATCCCAGAAATGTGATGTTAATAAATTTTTATCTATTTTGGAGAATATCGTTAGTTCTTATGGTCGCAATCCATGTATTTTTGTTGGTGACGCAAATATAGATTGCTTAAGCACAAATTCAGAAGAACTCGTTAATATGCTGGCAAACTACGATTTCATAAATTGTCATACTTTAATAACTCGTCCATATAGTGGATCTTCAATCGATCATGTATACACAAACATTTCTAGCGATATGTTGATTGAAAGTATAGAGTATACGCTCTCTGATCATAATATAATCTCTTGTAGAATTAACTCCGAAACACGAAGTCATCTTGATTTGGAAGATATTCGTGTTGTTTGTAATTATGATCGCGTAAATGACTACATCCGTGAACATTTGCCAACAATTCAAGAGACCGGAGATGTGCAAATTGATACAAAGGCTTTAATTTTATGTGCTAGTGATGCTGTTAAAAATTCTACCGGGGAAAAAAGAGTAAAAAGAAATATTAAACAAGAAATTACGCCATGGATAAATGAAAATTTGCAAAACTTGATCAGATTAAAAAAACATCTTCTGAGGATGAGAAAAAGAAAACCTGATAATACTGATGTAACAAAAAAGTTAAAAGGAATCAGCCGAGTTATTAAAAAAGCATGTAGAGATTCAATGAATTTTTTTTATGAAGATAATTTGAATGAAATACAGGAAAATCCCAAAAAGTGTTGGAAATTTTTAAATGAGACACTGGGTAGAACTCCAAAGAAATCTGTTAATATTAAGAACACGAATGGAGAACCGATTTTAGATGATTGCCAAAAAGCTGAATTATTAAATAAACATTTCATTCAAACAGTCGAAGATTTGAAGTCACAAATTGATCAATTTCCTAATGATACATGCAATTCTCTAAGAACATTAATACTTCATGATCAAAGATTTCGTATTAATTACACCACACAAGATGAAGTTAACAATATTATTTCAAATTTGTTGCCGAATAAAAGTCCTGGTCATGATGGTATATCATCGAAAATTCTTTTAAATTGTGTTAATGAGTTCACGCCTTGTTTAGTTCAAATTTTTAACAACATGATAAATCAATCAATTTATCCTGATATTTTAAAACTTCATAAAGTTGTGCCAATTCCTAAAGGAAAAAATCCTACTACCGTTGATATGTATCGACCAATTGCAATTCTGCCTGTTGTTAACAATGTTTTTGAAAGAATCCTGCATTTACAAATTTCAAATTACATGATGAACGAAAATCTGCTCAATGACTTTCAGTATGGATTTAGAAAAGGATGTGGGACGGAAGAAGCCGTTGTAAATGTTATAAATTATATTTGTGGAGGTCTGGATGAAGGTCATGTTGGCGTTGCTGGTGTATTTTATGACTTTACAAAAGCTTTCGATCTTATAGATCATGATATCCTATTAAAAAAGCTAAAATACTATGGTTTTTGGGGCAACGAATTGGCTCTACTTAGAAGTTATCTAACGAATCGTAAACAATTTGTACAGGTTGGATCAACTAAAAGTTCCATTGACCCAGTTAAACATGGAGTCCCACAGGGCAGTGTACTGGGGCCGTTATTTTTTTCAATTTACTTGAATGACATACAAAATCTTAACCTTACAGGAAAACTCTTTATGTATGCTGATGATATTTGTTTATTCTACCCATATAAACATGAAACAGCAGTAAAAGCATATATGGAACGGGATGCATCTTTAATATTTGAATTCGCTAGAATTAACAAGTTGATCTTAAATGTTAGTAAAACAAAGTTAATAAGATTTAAACCATACCATAGCCTGATAAATAACTTTAGTTTATTTGTAAATGGAGAAAGAGTAATGGAAGACAATACTGTTAAATATTTAGGCGTAATTCTGCAGAGCAACCTTACTTGGAGTCAGCATATCCGTCATCTCAAAACAAGGACAGCTCAAGCTGTAGGTATTTTGTACAAATTCAAAAACAAATTTAAACAAAATACAAAACTTTTAATTTATAATGCTCTGATTCAAAGTCACTTTAACTATTTAGCAATTTTATATGGATATAAGAATGGTGTTGAACTGAAATCACTTCAAAGGACTCAAAATAAAGCGCTAAAGGTAGTTGCAAACCTCCCGCCAACATATTCAACAATATCTTTGTACAGCGACATATTCAAATCTATTTTACCGATTCATGGGTTATACAAATTTCAACTTTTGCTATACGTTTTCAAATGCCTTAATAATATTGGACACCACACTGTGCAGTTTTTAAGAAATCAAAATACGTTCAATACGCGGAATAATAGCAACTTAGCAATTGTTCGTTGTAGATTGGAAAAAACCAAACAGCGGATAGAATTCATGGGTAGTCGCGAATTCAACAAATTACCTCAAAGTTTAAAACTTATAAGTCAAATTTCATCTTTTAAGAATTCATTGAAAAATTATATTTTACAAAACTTGGAAGAATTTCTGACGTAATAACTATGATCTCAGTTTTGTCAAACATTTAAAATAATTAAATATTTTATTTTTAAATTTTATTATATTTTTATTATAATTTTATCTTATGAATACTTTTTTATAATAATTGTTATTTAAAATTTGCCAACTCGCCTCAACAATGCCTTAATGGCGCTGAGGCACCAACATTGTATTGTTTATTTATATGAATAAAGTTGAATTGAAAAAAAAAAAAAAAAAAAAAAAAAAAAGTGTGGGCGATTGAAAAACGTAGTTTTAAGTCTGTAACTTCTTAACTACTCAAACGATTATAAATTAATGTACGAACAGAACGTAAAGGTGGATAAAGGCTTTCAGAAAATTAAATTTTTGGCTTTCACGTTTTAAAACAAGGTAGATAATTGTTGTCAAATTCAAAACTCCTCTCCCTTTTTTGTGAAACTTTAAAAGAGCTTATTAGTTATTACGAGACTACAGATGAGACTAAAGACGAGACTAAATATAAGACTAGGGACTAGTGACTAGACTTGAAACGAGACTAAAATTGTTCTAGCATGTATTTAATCTGCAAATTACGAATTTCAGTTCCAAATCAGAAAAACAATACTCCTGGAAAGCTCCAGGACAAAAACAAGGAAGACAGTCTGTAGACGGTCTTAGTGGCTAAACGAAAAAACCCGGTTTTTTTAGTACTCAATTGATGACCGTCTATAGACGGCCTTAGGCGTTAAAGGGTTGAATAATCGCTTAAACTACTAAGATTAATAGTCTAGTTTAGTTATGCAGTTTAATTACTTTGTGTTGCCTGAAAATATAATGAAACAAGGGATAGTTGTGAATAATATACAAGTAGAGGCGTAAGATAAAAGAGTGCAAGATGAAGATAGAGATAGAGATTTGATAGAGAAAGATGGCGAAAAAGTGCTCCGGATCAGTTGAACGATTGATTAAAAGTCACCGCATTGAGTTTCGAGATGACTGCTTGTTACTGTTTGTTATAAACGCCTCGAATTAATGTAGCTTTATATTTAACAGTTCGGGGAGATTATTATAGGAACGGTATCCTAGAAACCTTATTCTTAAGCCTTCCAATGCTGGGCAGTAAAAATGGAACTGAGAGTTAAAATCCTCTTCCTCTTTATTATGACATCTTCTGCAGAAGTTATGATATGCTTACAGCATGATTGCCAAATTTTCAGTGTCCGGTGATCACTAAAACTAAATCACATAGTTGAGGGTGCCGTAGTGTCAGCACATAAGCTGTGAGTTTCCGATTTAACCTAGACCAATTTAGTCTCGTAGTCAGGCAAGTATATTCACTTTCCCATTATGATTGAGCAATGTTAGTGTAATAAACAGCAATTCGCTTTTTGCATGTGGATAATCGGATATCACATAGAAAGTCCCTGTTAGATAGCATGTCGAATGTCTCGCCATCCTATTCAAGGACGCCCGGCATATCTGAACCAAGATGTTATGTATACATCTGTTAGAGATTTCATTGCAGCTTGGCTATCTGTATATAGACAGATATCCCTTCCTTATATTATAATATAACTTAGCCAATTGCTGCTCGTTTGTTAGCTGATATTTAAGATTGAATAATGGTGCAACCGTTTGAGATTCGGAAGGCTATCGTAATCCTGAATTCATGGATAAAGCCACCTGCGCTAATTCGCTCTCGTTTTTTAGAGCCCTCCATATAGACGGAGAGACACTTGATATTGCTAAATTAACTTTGTTATACGATTTCGTTGTCAAGCCTTCTCCAAATATTCTTACTCACTGTTGCTGAAAACAAAAACTATGGTTATGCCAGTGGCATCACAGCCACATATGTATGTTGGGTACCCAACCCGTAAAAACAACCTTAAAGATATTTACACCTTTCAACACATACAAAAAAAAAAAAATTAAAGGATGAAAGAGGAACGTTAAATTTGCTTTTCTCTTTTTTTTTTGCACTTTATACTCGTTTGCATATGAAAGGGGTAGACATTTATTGAGTTGTTGTCATTTCATATTTTTTTTTCTGGAGTTTACATGTTGCCTTCAAATAGTTGAACGTTTTTTTTATTATTATTTTTTTTTTTTGTTAAAAAATTTTCTTTCACTTGTAATTATGAAATATACATATTTTATTAACAAGTACAATTACTTTCACACAGCTACACATTTCTCCCGCATAGTTTCTTTTGTAAGAAGGTGAGAATGACAATAAATATGTATGTATAATTTTTTATCTTCTTAATGTTGACTTTGTTCAGTTTGTTATCAGAGGTGGAAGATTGATTTTATATTAGCTTCCAAGAAGAAGGTATTGCTTTTTTTTTTTTTTGTTAAGTAAACAAAAAATATTCCATTTTGTTGCAGCTATTTATCCTAAAGAGAAAATATCGCAATTTTTGTTAAATATTTGAAATATCATCCCATTTATGTTTGTATATGTATATAGAGTCCTACTTTCAATTATGAAAATCCATTATCTAAGTTTTACCTTATTCCCTTCTTCTGGCGCCTGTTAATAACATAAAAGGGTTACATATTTTTTTAAACATATGCTAAATTAAAAAAAAAAACTTATGGGAGTCTAAAATTTTTGCTGGCCTCAGCAAATCAATTTGGTACTTTAAACATATTTATGATTTATCTGCAAAAATTACAATGTCCTCAGACTACTCTCCCTACTCCTACTCACCCTATAATAATATTTGTTTGCACTGTTTGTGACGCAACATAGAATAATAAAATGGAAATAAACGAAGCCATAAAATGTATTCCATATTTTTTTTTATGTTATTCCACTCATTCCACTCTGCATAATGAATGGACTGATTATGTTCAACATATGGATTATAAAAGTGTAATGAGAATTAAAAAAATATTATAATAAAAAGGGGTCTCAATCAATCTTTATTCGTTTGTATTTGTACAAATAATTCAAATATAATTTCTAACATACATTGCTTTTTATTTCTTTTTTTCTGTGTCTGTTAACATACTTATAAACATATTGACTTTATTTACTTAATTTTTTTTTATACTGACAACGTTCAAAATTTTTATTTATTTCTTTGACATTCGTTATACAAATCACGTACCAGATCTGGTTGTTTTATTGTATTTTTTCTTTTCTTACTATTGGGAAAGTGCAGTACATTTCTGTTGAATGAATAATTTCGCTCTTTTGGAGTGTATGAGTGCTGGTTTGTTGTTAGAGTTTATTACCACACTAACACACCTACACATTGTTTGTATGTATGTATTCAACTTTTTATTATAATATAAGTCGCGTGTATTTGATTGGGTAATTGTGTTCACCAAGCCAACCAGCCATCCATGCAAACTAACTTACATGTATGTATGTATATACATTAGGGTTGCCCCGTTTGTATGGAGAAAAAATAAGGTATCGATGTTCCCGACCAATACGAAAATTTGATTCATTTTAAAACTACGTTTCTCAATTTTTTTGTCCTGGGGTCAAAAAATGTCCTTTTTTAAGTTTTTTGATTTTTTCACATTTCTTCCAAATAAACTATATGTAATTTTGGTACCATATGAAAGGTCATTGAGAGGCACATTCAATGGGTTATCAAAAATTAAAAAAACAATTATTTTTAATTCAAATATTTTGAAAATTTCAGACAAAATTTTAGTGTTTTTTATTTTTTCATAGAATTTACTTAAATAAATTGTGGAAATTTCTTGATTATAAACATCATGCAATTTAACCCAAATGGTTTTTCCCGTTTTTTTAAAATTCAACCTATTTCAATTTTTATTATTTTTTTTTTAAACCTTAATTCTTCCCTATCTGACAATCGCTGTTAACTCAATTCGTTAATGTAATGGGTATTAAAATAACGTAAATTTTATAAGCTAAAAAACGGGAAAACCCTTGTGGATTAAATTGCATGATGTTTATAATCACGAAATTTCAACAATTTATTTATTTAATTTATGGAAAAATGAAAAAACACTAAAATTTTTCCTGTAATTTTCAAAATTTTTTAAGTAAAAAAAATTATTTTTTAATTTTTGATAACCCATTAAATGCGCCTCTCAAAGACCTTTCATATGATGCTATAATTACATATAGTTCCCTTGGGGCAAATTTGAAAAAAATCAAAAAAACTTTAAAGAGGACATTTTTATCCTTTGATCCAGCTCACCAGATATTGACCCCAGAACAAAAAAATTGAGAAACGTAGTTTTAAAATGAATCGAATTTTCATATTAGTCGGGAACATCCGCAATTTTATTTTGGGGCCACCCTAATATACATATTTCTTTAGAGACACGTATGTATGTTTGTTTGTTCTTTTGTTGCATGTTTGTGATTGTCTGTATTGTATACATGATTATATTTGCGCTTGTATGTATAATTTTTCTGTTAATATTTTTCTCTTTTGCGTATAAAAAATGTATTTTTTTGTTTATTGTACTTTATTTTATTGAGTTTTTATTTACCTGTGGCATTGTCACTTAATAAATTTATCGCTGTACTCTACACCTTGAGATGAGTTTAAGTAAATATATCTTTTTTGAACGTGCTACAAATATGTATATAAATTCATAAAAGCCAACTTATATTTTCAATATTATTCTGAATAAAGTTGATAATGTCTAGAAAAATAAATATTAATATCAGTAAGCTAATGTGCTAGTTCAGTTTCTAGATTAGTTTCAAGTGGAGTTTCTGGTTTAGTTTCTGTTGAAGTTTCTAGTACAGCTTCTAATTCAGTTTCCAGTTAAATTTTTAGTTTAGTTTTTAATTCTGTTTGTGGTTCAGTTTCTGGTTCAACTTCTAGTCCAATTTCTATTTTTTTTTTTTTTTTTGAAAGAGAACTAGCACTCAGGCAATTAATATGCCTATATATAATTGCGTTACTTTCTTTGGAAAGGGTATAGGTTGAAAAAGTAAAGGTGGTGAAAGTAGAAGAAAGCTTTATATCACAACTCTGCAATTGCACATTATGTTTTAGTGCAGCATTGCAGCAGCTCTGGTGGTGAGTAGGCGTATTTTTTTTAAGTTTGATTTTATAGCATTCATTTTAATTATTTTACTATATATTAGTTATGATGGATAGAAAGAAAGCAAATAATTATCATATAATTATGGGAGTCGAACCCGGGCAACAAATACCAACTCATGCTTAATTGTCAAATGCGCTAACGAATTAAGCTACAGCACGCTCTAGTTTCTAGTTAGGTTTCTAATTCAGTTTCTAGTGCAGTCTCTGATTCAGTTTCTAGTTCCGTTTTTCGTTCAATTTCTAGTCCAGTTTCTGGTTCAGCTTTTCCATCAATTTCCTCACTCACTTTATGGTTCAGTCTAGTTCGGTTTTTCTTCAATTTCTAGTCCAGTTTCTAGTTCAGTTTCTCATTCAATTTTCAATTCAGTTTCTGGTTCAGTTTCTTGTCCAGTTTCTAGTCCGTTTCTTATTCAATTTCTAGTCTAGTTTTGGTTCAGTTTCTGTTTCGGTTTCGCATTCAATTCCTAGTTTAGTTTTGGATCAGCTTCTGGTTCGGTTTCTAGTTCGGTTTAGCATTCAATTTCTAGTCAAGTTTCTGGTTCAATTTATAGTTCGGTTTCAAGTTTAGTTTCTGGTTCAGTCTAGTTCGGTTTCTTCTTCAATTTATAGTGCAGTTTCTGGTTTTCTTTCTCCTTCAGTTTCTATTCAATTTGCAGTTCAGTTTCTAGTTCGGTTTTGCATTCAATTTCTAGTCCAATTTCTCATTTAATTTTCAATTCAGTTTCTGGTTAAATTTTTTGGGCCGGTTTCTGGTTCAGTTTCTAGTTCGGTTTCTTATTCAATTTCTAGTTCAGTTTCTGGTTCATATTCTAGTTCAATTTCTAGTCCAGTTTCTGGTGCAGCTTTTCCATCAATTTCCTCACTCACTTTCTGGTTCAGTCTAGTTCTGTTTTTCTTCAATTTCTAGTCCAGTTTCTAGTTCAGTTTCTCATTCAGTTTCTATTCAATTTGCAGTTCAGTTTCTAGTTCGGGTTTGCATTCAATTTCTAGTCCAATTTCTCATTTAATTTTGAATTCAGTTTCTGGTTAAATTTTTTGGGCCGGTTTCTGGTTCAGTTTCTAGTTCGGTTTCTTATTCAATTTCTAGCTCAGTTTCTGGTTCATATTCTAGTTCAATTTCTAGTCCAGTTTCTGGTTCAGTCTAGTTCGGTTTCTCCTTCAATTTCTAGTCCAATTTCTGGTTCGGTTTCTTATTCAGTTTTCAATTCAGTTTCTGGTTCAATTTCTTGTCCAATTTCTAGTTTAGTTTTTGATCAGTTTCTGGCTCGGTTTCTAGTGCTTTCTGGTTCAGTTTCTTATTAAATTTTCAGTTCAGTTTCTGGTTCAATTTCTGGTCCAGTTTCTGGTTCAGTTTCTCGTTCGGTTTCTAATTGGATTTTTAGTCCAGTTTCTAGTTCAATTTCCAGTTTAGTGTTTAATGTTCAGCTTCCAGTCCAGTTTTGAATTTAGTTTCCATTGTATTTTCTAATACAATTTCTAGTCCAATGTTTAGTTCTGTTTGTGGTTCAGTTTTCAATTAATTCAGTTAAGGTTTTAGTGTATATTCTAGTCAAGTTTGTAGTTTAGTATATAGTTCACTTTCCAGTTCAGATTCCAGTATAAATTCAAGTTCATTTTCTATTAGAGCTTCTAGTCCTTCGAGTAATACATTTTAATACAAGGTAGACTCTTAGTGTCAAATGCTAACCCCGAAGTTACAAAGTCTTTGCAAAGCATCGTTAGATAGTTTCATTTTGAGATAACTCCGCAATTCAAAAAAATTTGTATGTAATCTGTTTAAAAACATTTAACGTTTTTAGTTTCAATTCGATTAGATTTGTTTGCTTATGCAAATGTACGAACTGACTGACTGACAGACATCATTTATTGTATCGATTCAAAGTGCGAATACTAATGCCTGATGTAGGGTTTAAAATCTCACTTCTTTGTATCTTACTTTCCAATGAAGAATACTAGCTGTTATTCCATAAATATATAAATTATTAACAAATCTAATTAAATTCTCAAATGCCAAAATAAAAGTGATTAGAAATTCAAAAAGCATGTTCACAAGCAATTATTTTTTAATTTAAATTTAATTTAATTGCATTACAAAGGCTAAATAAACTAAAGACTGTGTGAAGGTAAAAACTATAACGGAAGGAGTTTTAAAGAAACATAATTTCTCAAATTGAGTTAAATGTAAGAAATTGATTTTACTTAAAAAGGTATTGAATATATATTTTTGAGTTTTAAATTTTAAATAATTTTATTCTATATTCTTCGACCTTTTTAATGATTTTTATTAAATAATTTTTAAGCTTGAGGTCACTTTTTTGTTTTTTAAAAAAGATTTTTAAATCTTATATATAATTCACTCAATATTTCGATTTCCTTTGGAAATCTTCTTCAGGAGTTAATTTAATATTATAAAAATTGTCTATGTGTAAAAATTTTTTGATATAAGTTTGAAAATTTAAAATTATTTTTCTGTAAAACATGTTTTCAATTTTGTCAACCCCTTTCAAACTTATATCAAAAAATTTTTACACATAGACAATTTTTATAATATTAAATTAACTCCTGAAGAAGATTTCCAAAGGAAATCGAAATATTGAGTGAATTATATATAAGATTTAAAAATCTTTTTTAAAAAACAAAAAAGTGACCTCAAGCTTAAAAATTATTTAATAAAAAAAAAAAAAAAAGTTTTAAATTTTATAAATTTAATATTATTGTTAGACTAAGAGTTGTAGAAATAGAGCGTGCATACATATATGTATTTATACTTCAATGATTTTTATTTATTTTTACATAAATAAATAGATAATAAAACGTGTATTATTTCTTTGTATATTAGCAAATGTTATAAATTTTATTTGTTAAATATTTTTATGATGTAAACTTCCTTGGCAACACAAGTCTTAAGGGGGCTAAATGTCTATCTTAAGGTTTATCCTTTTCAATTTATATTGCAATAAAACAGCAAATAAAAAAAGTATTGGGATTTAAAGTTAGAGTATAGAAATGTTTGCTGATAACAAGGAAATAAAAATGTAAATAAAATTGGTGATACACCAATACCTCGTTTTGCATCGTTTCGTTTGAGTTTTTTTTTTTTCAAAGTTGCGACGCTGCTTAATTAGTACTAATTTTCACTGTACGTCGTTAGATTTACGAGGTTGCGAGAATACCATTCAGTAAAATAGTATTTCAGACAAAAGCAAAAAGCTTATTAAAAGCTTTATAAAAAGTAAGGTATTGGTGTATATTTATCTAATGAAAGATATATAACAAGGAAATGAAAGTGTTGCTGTATCTATGAAAAACAAGTAAGAAAGTATAGTCGGTCAAGCCCGACCATATAATACCCTACACCCAGTATATCAATAAAACAGTTTTTCAGATATGGGCGCTTTATGGGAGATATTACCTATTATGGACCGATCATCCAAAAATTTAGTGCCATGACTTCCGTGAATATAAATTTATGTGTGTTAAAATTTATCCCGATATAAATACGTTTAAAAGATTTATAGAGGTTAAAGTGAATTACGGAGAGGGTCTTATATAGGAGTTTGGACCATTTATGAACTGACTATTATAAAATTAGGTGTCATGCTATTTGTACATAAGAAACTCATTTTTGTTAAATTTTATTCGGAAAACAACATTTTTAAGACATTTATGGTCATTAAAGTGATTTCGGGAATTGGGACTTATATGGTAGCTACGACTAATTATGGACCCATTATCATACAATTCTACCATGTTATATGTATATGTATGAAACATATTTGTGTTCAATATTATTTGGATACCAACATTTTTAAGGGAGTTATGCTCTTTTAAGTGATTTTCGCAAGTAGGCCTTATATGGGAGCTACGACTAATTATGGACCGATCTTCACGAAATTTGTAGGTGTGAATAACCTTCATTTATTACCAATTTGTGGTGAAAGTTGTTTGCATACTTGCATAATTCAAAGATTTATGATCGGTAAACCCTAATTTTGGGAGGACATTTGTATGGGGGCCAGGTGAAATAATGGACCAATTTCTACCAATTTCAATCCCATCCATCCTTGGGCCGAAAAAATATTACGTACCAAATTTTATCGAAATATCTGCAAAATTGCGACCTGTACTCTGCGCACAAGCTTTACATGGACAGCCAGCCAGCCAGCCGGACGGACAGACGGACGGACGGACATCGTTAAATCGACTCAAAAAATGATTCTGAGCCGATCGGTATACTTTAAGGTGGGTGTTGGGCCAATATTTCTGCGCGTTACAAACATCAGCACAATTTATGGCAATATTGCCACAAGAAGATAGAAAATTAAACTGATTTATAATTATTTCAAAGGCCAAATGTATGTATGATGAATCAGTAATAAATTGTATGTATAAATATTACTCATACGTCATCCTACTAAGATTGCTTCATATACTTCAAGGCAAGTATTTTTCGGTGAGAAGAGAAAAGAGAATTAAAGGGGTACAAACTTGAGGGTACTATTCAATTTTCTTATATACTTTTATTTTTTTTTATGCATATTGATTTGCATGAAAAAGTACGCGTGTGAATGAAATAGCAAGTTTAAAAGAGAATTGAACAAAAATTGGTTAGCTAGAAGTGAATAGTATGAAACAGGACTAATTTATATTTCTTTGAATTACATTGATTCGAAAGAAAATATAAATTACATTTAAACTTAAATCTATTTCGTGCATGAAAATCATAATTAATTATCATGGAATTATTGCATCATGCCTAAGTAATTTTAAATTTAAAAATTTAATATTTTTGCCCCAGCCACATTTCCCTGGCGCTTTTTATAATTCGTATTTGCATAGTTGAAGCAACAGCGAATTTGGAAACACAAAAATAAATTAGCATATTCCTATAGTGAAATTTTGCATAAGCAGCCTTGTTTCGTTGATAAACAAACATTCTAAATTTCACCATTGAATGAATGAGCTGATAGATGGCTGACAGACAGACTGAGTGACTGACTGATGCCCATGTGTACCAGTTACGAATGTTTAGTTTCCATCATATGACTTTCATATAGAGAAACAACAACAACAACAACAACAAATTTATAAGCTTCTAGCTAAGCGCTTTGAATATTCATTCATCGCTAAATATCTCTAGTATAAAGAGTATGTGTGTGTCAGAGTTTAGGTGCGAAAAACAGGATGTAGCTGAAAAAATAAAAAAAATGGAAAACTTGAAATGTGTTAAGTTGTACTTAGACTGTGAAAAAGTGTTATACAACTGTTAAGAGCTTTCTTAATTTAAAGTTGAGTACATATTTCCTAGATTAACTACCAAATTTTAATAAACATAACTCAATGTAATACCCTTTACATAAATATAGGCTGATACGTTCATCATCATGTGAAATGTTATTTTTTGCCATTTATGAATAAAGTATGAAATAAATGCACAACTGTCGAAAATAGCTATTTTATGCAAAAATCGTTTTCTATGAATCCAAACACTACTCTACACTCAGGTCTGCTGAACGTATATGTATCAAAAGTACAGATATTTAGCATTTTGTAAGCTCAAAAAATTATTTAATATTACTTAAAATACTAAGGCAAATCAGTCTACCAAACCCACAAACATATGTGACTGTTCAGGCTTAAAAATGAATATAGGATTTTTGAGAGCTAATTGGTTCGATGAGTGAAAGACACAACTTAGAGTTTTACTTTTGGCATTTTCTGGTTTGTTTTTGCATAAAGAAAATATAATGATATGATAATTATAGTGCTATGCTTAGAGGCTACATGGTACTCGAATATTCATAAATGGTAAACAACATAAATTTAAATAATGTTTGCTTTGACGAAATAAACAAAGGTTATTATAATTATGCAATTTCCTAAAGGCGAAATTATTAAAACCTTTGTACGTACATAGTAAGTAGTATATTTTGGCAAGAAAATTGTTTATAAATTTAGAAAATTAAAACTAAATACATATGTACAGTGGTTCACAGTTTATTTTATGCATTTTTTTTTTGTTTGTTTTCAAAGCTTCATAAAAGGAATACTGTTAGGAACTTTTAAAATAAATTGAACAAAAAAAAAAAAACACTTGTTGCTAAAACTAAAGACAATGCTCGTTTTTTCACGTCACAGTTTATTATATGCAGGCAGGTATATATATTATGAAAACTTGAAATTCAAAACGTGCAATTACACGATTTTGGTATGCCAGTCTTTATTATCTTCACCAGATTTAAGTCGATTTAGCGTAGCTGCGACCAGTTTTTGGGTAATACTCGGTCAAATATTTGACCACACCGTCAGTAGTTTTTTTTTTGTGAATCGAAATTGTGTTATGCCGATTTCTAAAATTGACCATAAATTTTTGTTAAAATTTTTGTCTGGCGTGGGGTGGCTGTGTCATCAAATGTGTGCAATTTTATACTAGCCGCATTTGCTTAATACCCTATTTGAGCTTTGGTTCGTCATTCTGATAAAATTTAAAATCTTCCAACAGCGATTGTTTTTAACAAGTGTTAAATTCCCAATATCAGCAGCTGATATACAAGCCCAATCCATGACACTGTCAACACCGTGCTTCACTCTTGCGTTTAGGATTTCTTTGTCATCTGAACCGAATATATTAAACTTAAGGTGTAGTCACACATGGCAAATATTTACTTATAAAAGCGTAACCACTTCTTTTAGCACTAATTTACTTGACGATGTTTACTCTTACAAGAGTTTTACAAGGTCAAACAGCATCAAATAAAATAAAACTAGATATTCATTATGGCTTGTCCTAAATAAACCAAGTTTTTTTAAATAAATAAACAAGTTTGAATATATTTTAGTTAGTGATTACGTCTTTTTCGGCAAATATTTGCCTAGTGTGACCGTGCCTTTAGATTCATCGGAGATAGATGACCGAATTCCAAAATGCAGATTCCTTGTAAACATGATCTTTGGGAAAATGAACAGTCTGTATAAAAGGTTTCTTGAGTGCAACTCGGCCATTAAAATCATGTTAGCGCAAGACACGACGAACAAGTTTTAACGCAAAATTTTTTCACTTCAGAGACCAGTTGTAAAGCTGATAGTCTTGGGTTTACCCTTATTTTTTCTTAAAATGTGTCGCTCATTATGCTCATTGTAAATTGTATTTGTTGCTTTTTTGCCGATTTTCATGAATGAAGCGCTTAATGATTTTTTGGACTGTGGAACCTTTAATGTTAACCATTTCTGCTGTGAGTGGCTGTTCTGGAAATGGTTTAAAACCAATTCTCGTCGTTCTATCGTTGTATGCGGACTCATTTTATAACGTTATAAAATCTGACTCACAATTCAACAAAAAATATTGATAGAAGTAGAAAAAAAGAAAATTAAAAAATCAACACTGCTGCATTGACCTATCGATACAATAGAAATTAACTGCATAAAATAAGCTGTGACGTGATAAAACGAGCATTTTATGTTTTTTACTTTAGGTAATGTAAAATGTACTGTTTTGTTATTTGTTAGCGTTTCTTTCTTAAGCTCATCTTAGTTTTGTTTTTTATCGAGCTTTGAAAACAAAAATATGAACTGCATAAGATAAGCTGTGAACCACTGTATAATGTATATTGTACAAAATTGCAAATTAAATAGTGAATAATATTTAAAAAACAAAAAAACGATTTAATATTTACAACACATAAATAGATACTTGTTCCTGTAAACGCTAAGCTATACAATTTCTAATCCTAGGCTTCTGCATTGAGGTCCATATCAACGTGTTGAATAATACGTCAATTCATTGAGCAAGATCAATTGGATTTGGCTGGATAGAAAAAGGGTGTCGCATGCTGATTATAAATTTGGAAAGCCTAGGTCTAAACAAAACTAATGTTGCTCCATTGCGATCTTAGTTGTCCCAAAACTGCACTTGTTTTCCACAGATTTGTATCTGACATGAGCGGTTAGTTGCCTCAAAGTACATCATTCATATGGCATCCTGCGATTATGATGGTGTAGCTATAAATGTCGTTCAAAGCTACTGCATACAGGTTTCGATCTGCATGTTTTCCTTATACATTTAAAGGTTCTTACTATATACATAATGTTCTGTTTCATTACTAACATTCGTTTCTTTGTATTGCTGATGTTTCAAGGTTATTTGCGAGCAGCCATTTCTTATTCAGGCCCTAAATGCTGGCGGCTAGCCAACTTCGCTCTGGGTGTGTGATAGCCAGTGCAATGAGCTGATGAGATAAATGGGTTGTTCGTAGTTAATAGTTATTGTGCTTTCAACAAATGCATAGACGGACGGACATGACTAGATGGTCTTCAAATCTTATAAAGGCCCAGAGTGATACTTTTTAGTTTTATGACAATTTTGCATAAGTGCTGATATTCCTTAAAAATATCAAAGTTTACCTTTAGATTAGAAAAAACATTCAACATCTTGAACTATTAATTTAGTCGTTTCGACAATTATCCAACACAAATAAAATAATAATTTTTCAATTTTTGATAATTTTTGTTAGGCTCGAGTTTATTAAATTTATTTTTCATTAAATTATTATTTTTACTGAAGTTAGGAATTGTTTTTACAACATGAAATCTTATTACAATTTTATTGATAATAACAAAAGCCATTGAGAACAACATTAATGACAAAAAGCTTAAAGGAAGTTATTCAGTGGTCATAAGAGTCCAACAAAGGTGTTCTATTGCTCCTAAATCACAAATTAGAAGTCGAAAACACCTACTAAAGAATGCAGTTAAATGTCGTGATGACAATTAATAACAAAAATTAAAAGAGATTATTGTTTAATACTAAAAGAGGTGGCTGGCTAAAGTATATTTCCAAAATCGTAAAACAATGACATTGAGAGCAATAAAGTCCAGATAAAGAATCCGATAAAGAATCCAATAAAGAATTTGTGGTGAATTGTGAACATATAATAGCGATAAACTGCAACCCATTTAGCAGCTTTGGCAGCTGATTCAATGCGAATGGGAGAGTATTCCAAATGATTTAATTGAAAAATTAGTGGCAAACTCCAAAACATATAAAAAGTGTTTTACGAAGTGTTTCTACGCTGTAGCCACATATTGAAAATCATCTAATGGAACTTAAATTTTTGGCAATTTTTAACTTTATTTCGCTGCATCTACTTCTATCACTCTAAACTCTAATTACTTTGTTCTATGCGCCTAAAAATAAGCAAAGTTTTTTCAAGAAACATTTTTTTTTTTAATTTACACATACTAACAACTAGATAATCATTTATCAACCGCATTTGCAATTTCCCTGCCAACATTTTCTATTGCGGAAGTGACTCAGAAGTGACGCTAAGAAGTTGAAACTTATCTTCTGCGATACCATTTTCTGATCGTAGAAGCGTCTTCCGTATTGAGAAGTTGTACCCCCCGGAAGTAACTTCCAGAAGTCACTTCAGCGTAACTTCAAGAAGTCACTTCAGCGTAACTTCCAGAAGTTATTTTATTCGCCTCTCTTTTGCTTTTGATTTTTGTTTGCCTTTACAGATAACACTCATATTGACCATGGGATAACAAATATGTAAAAACTACAACAATTACAATAACAAATCGAAACCAACTTTACCACTGACCGACCACAGCAAATGACAAAATAAAACTAATTTCGATGATGTCGAAAACTTCTTTTTTGCATTCTTTTAATTTCTTTTATAACGGGACATGTCGTTTTCGGCTGGTGTTGTAAACAACAACAATCTTCCAAACGTCGTCTGGATGATTAAAAGACGACTGCAATGTAAATTGTTATTGTTATCTTCCAATTAACGTCTGGAAGTGAGCAAGACGTAACGCCTTTGACGATGGACGATGAAAGAAACTTCCAATTGCTGGCAGGGTTATTGTAACAAAGCAGTGTGTTATATACATACATATGTACATGTGTATATATAGAGTAGACAGTTTGTGTATATTTTGTGAAAGGATCTGTGTAAGTGAGCATAGTATTATTTAGTTTAAACATAGAAATAAAACTATTATTGTATATCTGTGTCTGTGTAATTTTTTATGTGCAATATTGTATGGTTTTTATTTAGTTGTGGTTTTTGACACCACCAATTGCTACCCACAAAATGGAAATATACTGAGTTTATGATAGTGTTAGACATATTTCAAATACTCAGTTTTATTATCATTTTGTCATTTAGAATAGAGTTGATAGAATAATAAAGATTATTAAAAAGATATATGTATTATATTATTGAGAATCTTCAACATATCCTTATCAAACTTAAACACGTTTTAAATAACCAACAAGTGTAGTGTTTAACAACTTTAAATATGTAGATATACTAAACTAAAATCATGTGTACTTATTTGTTGCTTTGGAAAAACAAAACAATTCTGACAATAAATTGTTGTTCTAATGTTTTTATTACAGCTCTACTTATTATTGTTTTGTTTCATTATATTATTCCTGGTGTTTGAGTGCTGTTCTACAATATAAATGAAGGGACAACTGAACTGATGGCAAGGAACCAACCAAAAAAAAAAAAAAACTACAAACCAGCAGCTTCAACACCAACAACTGCTACAATAACAATATTGAAAACACTATTCATATCCTGCCAGTTAAAATTTACAAAACAAAAGAGTGTTTAATATGAAATTGTTTATAAATTTTGTAAATATGTAGTTCTTAGTTCCCAACGATTTCATTTGTACATATACATTTTACATTTAACATGGCACGTTTATTTTGGAGTGCGAATGGTATTGGGAAAAAGTCAATTCGAGTTCAAGAAGAATAACACAGTGATACAAAATTGAATGAAATTAAAAAACCTGGGACCCGATATTATTTTTATTGTAGCGCTTGTCGACTAAAACAAGATTCCAATATGCAGGACACCCCAAAATCCAGGTTTGCGGTTAAAAACACGGTTTTTGTACCTTTGCGCACTTATAAGCCTGTAAATTTGTTGATAATGATCCGATTTTCAATTTCTTACTAGATTTGGAATGAGAGCTTTCGAATGATATATAACTTATCTACAAAAAACTTGAGCAATTTTCATTCGAAAGATCTTAGTTTCTTCTTTCCAAATCGAATCACAATCATATTATAAATTTAGGGGAATTTTATTTTTGTGCATATTTACTGGTCACACCAAATGTAAATAGCACAAATTTTGGGGAATTCATTCATACACTTTTTACATTACTTTTAAGCATGAATAGTTGTTCCTGTTTTCTCAAATTTTAATAGGTTTTACAAATAAGAAACCAATCGCCTATTTTGCATGCGATCAATGTCTTTCTGTACACGGTTTTTTTTACACCAAGTTTCCTGGAACCAATGATAATTGCGTTGAGGCTTTAATTTTAAACATCATTGAGAACAGATTTTTCACTAGAGCCAAATATGTTTTCATTATTCTGGTGTTACAGTTTCTGTTACATTTTATTTTTTAATACTTAAATACCTAAAAGGGCGCTTTAGTTTTAAGAAGATTGCTGACAAACACTCACATTTTTCTCTTTAGTTGGCCTCTGAAAATATCAAACAAAAGATTAAAATATTAATTATCAAAGCACAAGTCTAAAATATTTGCTGATACTTTAAGCATAGTCTTTTAAACATATTAGTCAGACTATTTTTACTATATAAATTTTACTATATATAATTATATCAAGAGATACAGTGTTGAAAAATATAATAAAAAAGACCCCAACATTTCGACAACATTTCATATCATATTTTTAACATGTACGGTAATCATTTCACCAGATACATACTATATTATACTTTATTTTGAGTTTGATTTGGGGTACATGGTCGCAAAAATGACCACGTTTTTGTTTGGAAATAATAGAAATGCTGCGCAAGCTGTTAATACTTCCGCTTTAAAATAATAAAATATTGTTACTGTTTGATACTTTATGGGAAGGGTAAATTTTTCTGAATTTTGCTGGATTTTTTTTGGGCTTTTTAGAATTTATTTTCTAAATTTTTCTAAAATATTAGCTTTAGTTGTGATACATTTCTAAATAAATCTTAAACGACTTGCAAATAGTTATCTCTTCCTTATAAAAAATTACACGCATTGTAAAACACACTTTTGCCCGAAAAAGTTCCCATATATTCTCTTATATTGAAAAAAATTGCTTCGGGACTATATATAATTTTTATATGATCCGTAAATAGAACTTAATGCATAAACGTTTAATATAAAACTTGACTAAATTAAGCAGATATAGCCGTGCCCAACGCTATCGATAACAAATGAATTTTTTTTTGTGATCTTTAAAAAATAATATGAGACCCGAAGTTACGGACTATGAGGGGCCACCCACTGGCCACACTTACGCCTACAATGCTAAAAGAAATGTAAATGAACTCGAAAACATCATAGCTCAGCATGCATCACAGAGTCGATCGCAATCAAGGCTGCATAGAGCCGTTCTAACAAATTTTTAAGATGAGTCTCTCGTTACAGGGCCGTTAGCTTTAAAATTTTTTAAATTTCGTGTATTTAAAATTCATTTTTTTTTATTTTTTTTTTGTTTTTTTTTTTTTTTTTTTTTTTTTTTTTTTTAATAACTAACAAACACAAACTGCGAAGCTTTTGGCTTATCTGCAGAAAACACCCAGAGTCTTTGGCGAGAATCGAACCCGCAACCCTTTGACTGATAGTCCGGCACTCTATCGCCTAGTCTATCGGGGCACTCGGGGCTTTAAAAAATTAAGTACTCATGGTTAGGCCCAACGAAATATCTAAATCAATCAAAACTAAATCTCATTGCCTAAAGTTTTCTAAGTTAAACTAAGAAATAACTTTTTTCTCTTCCTCTTAATACAAATGCATAACACTTTGACTGTTAAATGTTGATAATTGTGTTTCATTGTGCAATAACTACTACATATGTATATACTATAGTTGTATAGTTTACACATATATATGTACATGCAACTGGCAGCAGCTACAATAACAACATCATAAATGTTATAATTGTAATTTTTGTGGTTTATGTGGTTTTCTACTGTTCACACTTGCTGATCCTTTTTGTTTTAAATAAATATTAAACAAAACAAATACAACACTTTAATGCTAAAAACACAATTGGGACGAACGACGAATTTTTGGTCCAGAATATCCGTTTTTACCTGTGTTTTTATCAATGTTTAATTTATATATTATAACCTACACCACCATAGTAGAGTAGTATATTGGATTAGTGCTTTTGTTTGAAACGCCCATAAATATTGGGCGAACACTAACGTTAAAGTCCGTCTGGCTGGCTGTATATGTAAAGCTTGTGCGTAGAGTACAGGTTGCAGTTTTGAAGATATTTCGATAAAATTTAGTACATGATTTTTTTTAGCCCAAGAACGGTTGGAATTGAAACTGCTTTAAATCGGTCCATTATTTCGCTTAGCAACCATACAAATGTCCTTCCGAGATAGGGGTTTAACTGTCATAAATAACTTAATTATGCAATTATTTTAACAAAACTAAGTGGTAAATGAAGCCAAGTTGGTCTATAATTGATCATAGCTCTTATATAAGGCCCTCTTTCGAAAATCACATTAAAGACCATAACTCTCTTAAAAATGTATTGAACACTAACAAGTTTCTTTTATACAGAAATAATGACACCTAATTTTATAATGGTCTGTCCATAATTAGTCGAAACTCCCATATAAGGCCCTCTCCGTAATTCATTTTAACCTCTTTTAAAAGTGTTTATATCGACATAAAGTTTAACACACATAATATTTCTATGCACAGATGTCATGCTACTAAATATTTGGATGATCGGTACATAATAGATCGTATCTAGGGTTTTTCCCGGGAATTCCCGGGACGGGATTATTGTTATGATTTCCCGTTTCCCGGGATTTTTTTTGCGGGATCCCGGGAAATACAAAAACTGGCAACTCGCTGCTTATACTTAAAAAAGGAGTTAAAATTTGTTGAAGGAAGCGGTCAAAGAACTCAAAATATTGAATACTTGTTTCATTCACTTTTAACTATTCGTCCAACTTTGGTAGAAAGTGAACGAGTTTTTCCAGTAAAGCAAATTGCCAAATAAATAAATAAAATCAGAAATAGACTTTCTGACGATTCAATAAACGCTTTGAGTGTGTTACAAAGTTATTTCCTAAGTATAGTTATTTAAAATATATTATATATTTTATGAATTAAATTAAAAATTTTTTGATCTCATATCTTGAGTACCTGAATTAGTTTTTTTTTTTTAAGAGAAAAGTTTTTATTCAGGCTAATAGTTCAAATAATCAAGAATACTATTGTAAAGTACTGGAACAATTGGCAAATTGGAATGCATTTTCTACCCGGCCAAAGGCGTATCTAGAGCAGGAGTGCCCAAAAGTTGCTTATGTAAGAGCAAACACCAATACATTTAAATAAAAACTAATTTTTGTTCAGTATTTTTTGTTGTAAAAGCCAATACATACAAAGAAACAACACACATTTTTTAAACGGTATCATACGTTAAACAAAAACAAAATCTACATTGACGATCGCAGTCACCAATGTTTACCAGTAGAGCATACGAAAGTGTTGTTGCTTTGCGCTTGCGTGTATAGAGTGAAGTACGACAAAAAGAAACAAATAAGGCAAAGTTGTTTGTGTATTTCGTATTGCCAGCGCTGAGTGCTGTAATGAGTATACAAAACACACAGCCTATAGCTAAGAGTTTTTTCAAATACATAAGAGCACCAAGAGTATAGGGCTTGGGCACTCCTGATCTAGAGCAAATTAATTAGAAACTTACATTTAAAAGCGTAATGTAATAATTCAAGTTCATCTTTCCATTAAAACTAATTTTTGTAGTATTTAAATATTTGTTGACCTTGTTTTTTCCCCCACGTTTTTTAATAAAAGATTTTTCATAAATAAAGGCAAATTTACGTTTTATTACTTCTATGGAGCGGGATCCCGGGAAATTAAAAAAAATTTCCCACTTTCCCGGGAAGCAAAATACTGCGGTGGAAAAAAAATCTAGTTGTATTACTCATATAGCGCTGATATAAGTATTTACTGGCTGGAGAATTTGATATTTTCGGGCTAGACCGACAATACTTTAATGCTTGTTTTTTTAAATATGGTCAGCTGTTTTACGAAAACAATAACATTAACTTATTAAAAAAAATTTATTATTTTTCGCCGTTATTTTGCTTTAAACGATGAATTTACCCAGCGAATTATCACCAACTAATTTGTTGTGTGCCACGAAATTTGTCGTTCGTTCCAGTTGTGTTTCTAGCAAAATTCACAAAAAGCTGTTGTTTTATTTGTATTTGTATTTGCAATTGTTGTCAGTTTTGTTTAATTTTTATTTTAAATTAAAATGCTACTACTGCTTAGACTTTTTTCACAGCTATTATTGTTATTTTAATGTACACTCTTCTATGATTACAAACAGGCAAATTTGCGAATAAACTTAAAACTAAAAAAATAAAAGAAAACACACAAAATTCTATTTAAACAAATATCTAAATAATATTTCTTATATGTATGCATGTACGTACGTATCATATGTATTTTATATGTATGTTTTTTTATTTGTGTAAATATAAATATTATTTTTTAGGGTTTTGTTAACAAATTATGGCAAAACTATATTTTGACATGCATTCATGCATACAAATTTGAGGTTTTTCTTTTTGGCTGAGTGTTTTTAAAAATAAATTTTATTAATCCTTAAAAGCACTTGCGGTCATTATAGTATGACCGTTGTTCAAAGAAATTTTAATTCATATCATTTTGACAATTGAAGGGTCTAAAAACAAAGTAGGATTAAATGGAACGTTTCTGAAAAGCTTTTCATATACAATGTACTTTAATTCAATTTGAAGCCGGATATAAGGACTTTAGAGTTGGGTTAATAGTTTCAGCGACTACGCTGTTGTTGGCTTTCAAATCTTAAATCGTATTTGTTATTATCTTGCAACAACTTGTTGAAATATTTTCTTTAGTTTCTCTTTGATTAACTGCATAAAGAGGAATATTCCTTTTTTTCAGTCTCTGGCTTTATATTAAGATGCTTAAGGGTTAATTATGTGTATCTGTGTGCGTATATCTGTGTTGTCTTGTTATTTGTTGCATATATGTGTAACTCGTATTATTTATGATAAATATATATAAATATATTTCAGATTTTAATAATCATGATGTAATATTAATAACAACTGAACAATTTATCTGCATTGTAAAAAAGTTGAATATGCAAATTACCAAAAATTGCAAACTAATCTAAATAACTGAAGGCTATAATCAAGGACTTTAAAGATTGTCTTAATGAAAATATGTATTACCAATTAGCAGCGAGATAATGAAAAGCTATTACAATGCATAAATATGTGTCAAAAAATCATTTGTTTTGTATTGTTAATAATTTTTTAGTAATTAGTTTTCCTAAACTAATAACCACCACCAAAAAGATATTAAGGGTTTAAAATATTGATCGTAGAATTGAAAAGTATATATATTCTAGGTCCTTATGAAATTCTAAGATGATCTAAGCCATATCTGCCCTTATATTATAGACCAGTGATGGAAAAATGAAAAGTTTAAATTGTACTGACCGTCAACAAAAAGAGTACTTTTTCAACATTTTGGTACTTTTTAGGAAACATATATTTTTATTCAAAAATAAAATTAAAAATCCATTTAAAAATAAATCAAAAATACAATTAATTCAGTTTAATAAAACAAAAACTATTATAACAACAAACTAAAAATTAATTCATTTTTATGTAAAAATATATATATCAAAAATTTTTATTTGTTGTGGGTTAAATGCCTGCATTTTGTTAGAGTTAATGTCATATCATCAATAGATCGTTTACGAAACATAAGAAATTTATAAAATTTATCAAAATATTACCACAAACAACTTTAATTCTTTATGCATCTGTTTACTTTTGTAGATTAGCTTATTCCAGATCAAATAAATGATATGAATAATGAATTTGTGCATTCCTTATGTTCTTGCTTTAAAGCCAATGTTGTCAATGATTAAAAAATAGTAACGCTGGATTTCTACACAGGGAACAAAGCAAACCAAACAAAGAGTACTAAATATGATGTGGTGGTACTGTGGTATTTTTGTTGTGAAAAAGTACTGAAAATAGCACAATAGTATTGAATTTTCCAATAGACCTACGATTAGTAGGGGAGAGGGGGCACGTTTATACCCGGGGCACCTTCGAACTATGTTGATAAAATCTCAGTTTAACATTTTTTCCGACCCTTAACCGAGTTTTTCACATGGCAACCTTCTTTTCTAGCAACGTTAACAACTTTTGCTAGTTTTTTCAGTCGTCGACCGAATGGAGTTTGGTGAACAAGTTTTCGCAGTGCCATTCTAATTTCTTTTATTTTTGTTTTTTGTAAGAGTGTAAGAAGTATTCAGTGATCATTTTCTTTCATGAAAGAAATTTTTTGCAGTCCAAAATTCAATTCAAACAAAATTAAGTTAAGTTATTTGATATTTATGTAAAAAAAAAATATTTATTATAAATTTCCGTGAAATGGCCTGCTAGTTGAGGTTTGAATAAAGAAAAAGGGGGCACCTTTGAACATGTTAATTTATCAACCAAAGTACCAAACATTGTTGATTCTCTCTTATTTTCTGAAAACGACGAATCCAATGCTGATCATGATGCTTTAAAGGAAAATGTAATGTCACCCGAAATCACAAGGCCTTTTTCGTCTTAATAATATAAAACTTAGTTTTGATTTGATTTTTTTTTTATTTTTTATTTGTTAATGTTGATGTTTTTCTTAATAAATAAATATAACTGTTTATGTTATTTTTGGCCATAAGCGCTACAAGAAAAATTGCCGTTCAAAACTGCCCCAGACTAGTTCAAAGCAGCCCCGTAGGGTGGGGGCACATTTGAACACAACGACTTCATCCATTAAAAAAATAAAAAAAAAATATAAATCGAACTAAAAATAAGTTATTTGTAGACTTAAGCTAATGTTTATTTCCATATATATATTAGTTAAATTATGTAAAAAGTCAATAATTCAAAAATATAAATTTTTATGTGGCTTGAAAGCAAAAAGTGTTCTAAGGTGTCCCCCTCACCCCTATTAAATTTTGTTCAAATATAATTTATAATACAATCTCTCCCGTAAAACCCAAGTTAAGGATCAAAATTCGTGACACGTGAGGTACTGTCCAAAACGGTTTTTCTAATTTTTTTAAATGCATTGCAAATAATATCATTAAATTTTACACTTATTTACTATAAAGTGACAATTCTTGTTTAATATGTTACATCCGATTCGTAATAGTTTTTAACAGTTTCAGCTTTAAGTTATGTTCACACCCGAAAAATATTTACACAAAAAAACTCACATTTGTTTGACGCTATTTGATCTTACGTGTGTTTTGTAAGATCAAACAGCATCAAATTAAATAAAACTAAATTTGTTTGTGTGAATTGTGCTAAATTAAACAAGTTTTTACTAAGTGGTTACGTGTTATTTATCAAATATTTTACATATGTGACGGAACCTTAAGTCACGTCATAGTAAGCCGACGAGAGCTGAAGAATTTATCTCATTGGACTGCAGTCATAGATATCGTTTTCATTTAATAAGTCGTTAGCCGGCTGAGAGCCGAAGCATTTATCTCAGCGGATTTTATTACTTAGTTATTTCTGATAACGTCATAGTTAGCCGGCGATTATTAATGATCACAAAATAGAAAAAGGTAATTTAGTCAAATACTCATCCCGCTAACGGCCTGATCTTATACTTAAGATACAAGACGGCTCTGTGATAATATTATAGAGGAAGCAGACCTCTGAAGAACCTGAACAGACTAGGCGTACCCCGGTTGGAAAGAAAAACTGCATCACAAGCAAATCAAACACATTGAATCTGAAGATAAACTTTTATATTTATGCAAATGCTGCCGACAATTACAAGAAAATGTTTATTTCTAAATCCAAATTGATGTTTCGATTTTCAATTAAAAAATCGACTCAACTTGTTGATTAAAAATTTCTCAATAAGAGGACAATATAAAAAAGGTAACTAATTGTAAAGTCTCTTTCTGTACGATCATTTCTAAAATAGTAACGACTGAAATCTTGTGATATGAAGGAATATTTTCAAGACTTTTTAATCTCCCTAAATTGATGGCAATTTTATCATTTGACTTTATGTTCGATTTACTAGCACAGTAAATACGCAGTAAATAACAGTAGTAAATTATATTTATGCAACATTTTAAGATAAATTAAACAAGAATTTAATAATTCTTTACCAACATCTATTCCCATCAAATGTTAATGTTTTAATAAATAATCCCCCAAAGAAATTCATTTTAATAGAAATGTATGAAACATTGAATTACTGAGTCATTGTACGTATGATTGATAAAAATTTTAATAACAAAAAATGTTACTTATCCGTCCAAGTTCTAATTCTCATAGTATTTTTGTAAAAATTGTATTATTTTTTAAAAGTAAAAGAACACAAATAATTTAAATAAAAATCATTCAAATGAATAAAAACTGACATACGCAAGATTTCCACCAATGTCACGCAATAGAAGCCAATTCCTTTCAATCACATTTTAGCCCCCATTTTAGCTGCCAATGAATTTCGTTATATTACACAATCGTCATATTTGGTTTTGCAACAAATTCTCAGTTTGACTGGCATCATGACAGTAATAGGCCTTCTATCGATAGCATTATTCATTCACTGTAACCATATTTTCAACCGAATTTCCGAAGTGCAACATACAGTGACACGCCCAACAAGCTGATTGTTTTTAAATGAATTCAACGAATTTAACAGTTGTATATTCTAGGGCTCCAAAACCAAGTCGGTAACCCTTAA
The DNA here is from genome assembly GCA_916048285.2 of Bellardia pandia. Lineage (NCBI taxonomy): Eukaryota > Metazoa > Arthropoda > Insecta > Diptera > Calliphoridae > Bellardia > Bellardia pandia. The sequence goes on from OU696530.1 coordinate 43,059,007, forward strand.
GCGAACACCAGGGCTTGGCTTGGCATTTTTGAACATTCTTATAGTTTTTTACTTAGATATCTTAGGCGGATCCCCTTAGCTTTCCTCAATGAAGGTGTTTTGTACAAAAAAACTTTAAATTTTGTTTTTTAACATGTTTGTATAAGTTAAATAGTACCAACCACCACCAGATCTTGTTTTGGTATTTATTATGATGGATGTTGTCCTAATGTGATCTTCTGCTTAATGCTGTAATGTTGCGTTACAAACATCCAAACTTTAATATTCGCAGATCATAATCACAAAAACGGTTGACGCACATAACTACAAACAAATTGTTCAGCTGAATTCTATGACACATCTACAAAATATTAACATATCTTTACCAACGGTACTCGACATCGAAACACATATTAATTATGTTTGGGTTTTGGCTTAGCGATCAGTAATAAAATAGACGTTGATCGAATAAGATCGTCATAAATAAAAATATTATTACAATAATTAAAAAAGACTAGTTTTAATTTATACCAGGCCTATTATGTGGAGAATGCAGCAAGTAAAATCAAAACAAAAGAGAAAGAGAAAAAGAGATTAAAACAGAATCAAGGCAGAATTAGTCTTTACTTTCTGTTCCATTCCGAATCAGCTGACTTGATTCTGTTAAATAGAAAATGTGTAGTAGTTGTCGTTAGTTGTTTTGTTACTTTCCGTGCCGTTGCGGACGAACCTGTTGAAAACAAAAATTTGCTAAGTAATTGTAAGTGACAGCACAAAACAGCTGACATCCGCACAACAAAAAAATTTTGGTTTATTACAAAAATTTTCAATTTCTTCTTAGAAAACGAAATTCAGAATGAGATTGATGGAGATGAAGACAATGCTTCCGATATTGGGAATGAGTTAGAAGTTGATAATAAAATTTAAGATTTTTTATTTAAATCTATACAAAATATAAAAAGTCCCAGCCAGGCCCTGGGATTCCCTTATGTGAACTCATTTTGGTGTTTACTTAAAGGTTAATCAAAATTCACATGCATTGGTATTGGCACATTATATAGCCTGCCGGTTGACGTAAATTTGTCGACCAAACTCTTTGCCGTGGCCTATTACGCAGACCCAAAATACCACGATTTTTACGAAATGTAGCTTTCGATCTACGATTTACAAACTTTAGTTTCAATATATATATAATATGAGATTTAAAACTGAAATTTAAATATTTATAAAAACTGTGAAAACTTCTATCACTGACATGCCAATAAGCGAAAGTAAAGATCTGAAAAGCAAAGATCTTGTTGATATCCCATTACATCTGGGACAAACATGAAAAAGTAAATATTACTTAAGGTGTTTCTTGACTGAATGAATTGTTTCAAATTTGTTACTTTGCTTTAAATCTTTGTATAAGTTTACAAGCACACTAACGAAGTATTTCATGTCAAAACTGACCAAGTTTATTACATATCTATTCAATTTCAACAAATCCTTCATACTAATTTAAACATTATGACCCATTGCCTGCAACTATAAAATAACTTGACATACAAAATATTACTTCCTTCTTATCGCTGTCCAACTATCCAGCAGAATGATGTATTTTTTCTATTATTTCTTATTTTGCTTCTCTGTCGCAGCATAAAAATGCTTTAGTGTCATTCACATTAACTGGGCATTATTACAATGATGATGATGCTATGGTGCTGTTAAAATTCCTGCTTAGCACTTGGCTGTTTGAGTACTGCACGCTTGTAATGAGGTCAATGTTTGCTTTATATTAATCAGTATGATTCAGTGTATATGTGTACTTGTCTTGTAATATATATATCTTACGATAAGTACTACATAGTTATATTTAATATTTACATACAACAAGCCATCTTTATGGCATTCTTAAGTCCTTTAGTTTATATCAATGTCATTCTTGTATTTAAATTATTCTGGATATTTTCATGTGTTCATTTGTTTTATACCCGCTCAATGACTCCATTCATAAAAGTTTATGCTTTCTTGTTTGCTGTTTGGCCTTCTCCCACTCTTTGTCACAAGGACTTAAAGAAAAACCACAAAATAAACATTCATGAAAATTCAGCCACTACTGGGACAAATGAAACAAACACAAAGAGAGAGAGAGAGAGAAATGAAAGACAACAAAAAAATACTTTATTAAAAGACATCAAGCGTTACAATGAAAAATACAAAGAAAATGTACATAAAACTCAATACATGCAAACACACATACAAATATGTATAAAAACCCCCACCAAAGGATCAAATAAAAAATGGCAAGAGATGAAAAAAGCTCAAACGCAGGGAATCATGAGGGAACAGAATTGTGATGATGGGAAATTATGAAGGCGATGTGTAATGAATTATTCATGCATAACACAACAGCAGCAAGCATGCTAACAACAACTAAAGCAGCAACATCAATGTTGATGACGACAACAACGGCAACTAACTAACGTGTAGAATGACTCTACAAAAATGGAATGCTAAATAGTTGTAACAACATCACTTTCAATGTATGGTGTGTGTATGTCTCCGTCTGTAGCTTTGTGTGCGTTTTCAAACGTCACCAACTATAACTAGATATCGACAACAATAACAGCAACACCTATGCAAATTATTGGACTCATAAACAAGACAATTTAATAAGAGGTGTTATTGCTAGATCAGTTTTCCACCATGGGGCAAATTTTAGCTACACGAAAGAGTTTACATTTTATTTGTAGTATATCAGCAGCTGTAAAAATTAATACCATTAATTCAATTCGTTGGAAAATTGCTTTAAAATATTAAATTTTTTTTTTGGATTTTCTGTTTCAAAACATTTAAAAGTGTTGAGTAAATTATTTCATTTAAGTTGGGATTTTATTAGTTCATCGCTTAATATTTTATCACTTGTTGATATCTCTTTGAGCATAAATAAAAGTTCAATATCTGTAAAGATACATACCACTGAGACAAAGGGTTTTAAACGAATTTGAATTGGCATCTCCTTGTTTAAGTAAAACTAATTTTTTATCTGTCATCTGTTGAGCTTTTAAATCAATTATAGTTAGTTTTTAGGAATTTCCAATTCCACAACGCTTCAAATAGTGGTTTCAAGTTTGGCATTCTAAAATATGTTTTAATTGTTTCAGCTTTATTTCTTCAAAATACTTTCAAAAATGTTTAAAGCACTTTGTTTTAACAAAACCAAATAAAATAGAAAATTTGTATAAAAATCATACAAATTTGTCTTGCCTTAGAAAGACTAAGGGTTGGCGATTATAAATGAAAAAATATATCGGTAAGAGATTCACCATGATGTCGATTCTTTTATCATTATTTTCATCTCAATTTGGCAAACTGGTGGGTCTATTTCGTTTAAGTTTAAAGGCTGTTAACCTATACCAATGTGGCCCCTGAATTTCGTGAAATTATGGCTGTGTGATATGTCACACCGCTCTATTGAAACCACATGTCACCGATCTCCATATCATCAATAATGGGCCAACATTTGGTTGTTCTCCAACTAAGCCAAATTTTTGGAAAAAAAATGAAACAATCAAAATCAGTTTTTTAACACTGCTGTTAACTTACCAAGTGTGTGTCGTAATGGTTTTGTGAGACCTGCAAATTTGCTAACCAAGTTTCAAAACAATTTGGTTTGTTTTAATAAAAAAAAAAGGATTATTTTTAATTATTGCAAATTTTGTTTTCTTTCTTGAAAATGAAATAGACCTTCCTTTTCTCAATAGTGTTGTTGCACAAAAATTATATTTTTATTTATAAATGCAGGAATGATGGGCTCGATATAAACTCAAAAGGTTTCCATAAAATTACTGAATTCCTTGGAATCTAAACAACGAATAATAAACAAAATGGTTCGAAAAAACTAACATAATGTTAAAATAAAATTTAACGAAAATTAACTTAAAGCTCTATATTTTGTCGTTTCTTTATATTGTTGATGGTAACATCATCTCCCAACAGGACAGAGATGGGAACACCAATACCATCCTTCAGACATGAACAACTGCAAAGCCAAAACCTTATGCAAAAATCGCCATGTGATAGAGCCAATTATTAACCCTTCGTCGGGACAGACCTTTTTCAATTTGAAATGTTATTATAATGTATTTAACACTTAGCTAGACACTTGAAATTTCAGGTACCCTTCTACAATTTAGTTCGCTATAAATATTTAAAAAATAAATCCTTGAAAGAATATAGAAGAACACTAATTCTAATATTTTACTGCACACATGACATTTGTAACACATGCGTCTGGTCAGACCCATATATATTTTGTATTGTAAATTAAAAAACATTATTGAGAACATGAATAAATTTTCATTAAAGAGTGCGCAAATTGTCCTTTAGCGGTGACATTCAAAACAATGCTAAAAACCAAGAGAATAAGAAATTAAATAGTAATGGCATAGAAGTATCTAATAATGTAACAGGCATTTCTTTGGCCAATAAAGTGCCACTACCATTTGATCCCATCATTGAACCACTATTGAAGGAAAATCCTCAACGTTTTATCATCTTCCCCATACAATATCTGAATATTTAGCAAATGTACAAGAAGGCGGAAGCATCGTTTTGGACCGTTGAAAAAGTATATCTCTCTAAAGATAATTCGGACTGGGAAAAACTCACCGACAATGAGCGATACTTTATTTCACACGTGCTGGCCTTCTTTGCTTTTAAAACGGGGTCCCTTTGACTCTACTTAAGTGTTCGCACGTAGTGAACTACCACGTAAACCAACCCCTTCTTTGCTGCTTCCGATGTTATTGTCAATGAAAAACTCGTCGAACGTTTCTCGTCCAAGTTACAGAGGCTTGCGAATATCTGTTTAATAACCCCAGCTATTAAGCGCAAGGCTGATTGGGCAATGTCTTGGATATGCTGAAAGTCGGCCAATTTTGTTGAACTTATCATAGAATTTGCGACTGTGAAGGGCATCTTCTTCAGTGACAGTTTTTTATTCCATATTTTGACTAAAGAAACGTGGTCTTATGCTTGGCGTACCATTTTCCAATGAGTCGAAAGTCGGCCAATTTTGTTGAACTTATCATAGCATTTGCGGCTGTGAAGGGCATCTTCTTCAGTGGCAGTTTTGCTTCCATATTTTGGCTAAAGAAACGTGGTCTTATGCCTGGCGTAACATTTTCCAATGTGTTGATTTTCCGTGATGACGGTATACATTTTGCAGTATTAATGTTTAAACATTTAAGTCCCAGCCGCGAGAGAATTGTCGAAATATTAAGGGAGGCTGTTAAAATTGAACAAGTGTTCTTAACAGAAGCCTTGCCTGTCAATTTGATTGACATGAATGGTAAATTGATTTCGGAATATATTGAATTTGTAGCTGATCGTTTGTTAGTTTAATTGAAAGAGGGAAAGATTTGTAACACCATTTCCCCTTTATGGAAATGATCTCTTTGGATGGTAAAACCAATTTCTTTGAACGCAAAGTTGCTGAATAGCAGAAGTTAGATGTGATAATGTTTTTATATTAGATGCTGATTATTTAGATATTCAACGCTTTTTCTATACAACAATCTCCATCTGCTAATGTGATATTGCTATTGCAATAAGTTTATTTATTCTTGTCTCATTATGTTTAAGTTTTTTAGGATTATATATTCATGTTTCATTTGCCACAACCAAACAAACAATATTTTAAACAAAATTACTTTACATTTTCTGACCTACACTTGAGGCATCTTAACACAGAAGTTTTCTTTCTTATATGTTTTTTTTTTTTATTTGAAAATTCTAACCATATTTTCTATGTGATCTTTATAGCCAGTAATTGTCACCTCTAAGTGTATTTGATGAAATTTTGCATAAAATGCACTGCAATGTGCCAATTGTCTGAAAATATTACTTTAATATGGTGTGTTTTTAATTATTAATTATATGAACTCAAACCAAATAAAATTTCTCTAATAATAAATATTTAAAATTCATCATGAATATGGTGGATTTTTAAAAATTACATTTCGTAAAATTCATGATAATCGTCTTTCTGACAACAGCTATGATTAATTTGATAACTTTGATAAAGTTTGCCAGTTCCTCAATGTGTTTGTTTATATGGTGTCTTTTTCAACAGGTCTTAGAAACCTTAAAAGACGGTAACTGGTGAACAAATTGAAACCGACCATTCACTTCACCCTACACTCAAAAACGATCCACTGGTTTTAATGGAAAAGTAATTATATTATCAGTCGCTCAATTTTATTTCTCTTGATACATAAACAATCTAATTTGTTGCATTCAGGCCTCCGGAATTCCAAAAGCAATTATTGAGAAGCCAAAATTTTTTCCAAAAACTATGTTCTCCTTTAAATTTGACATGAAAATTCTCCTCCAACCATTTCTATTGTATTTCAATAGCTTTGTCTATATTTAACTGAAATAACATATATTATTTAAACACCCTTTACATTGTATCATCAATTCAATTTATAATAGAATAGCATAGCATATAGAATTGTAACTGTAACCAGCAGTATGCCAACACTACACATGTGGCATGAGCTGTGATAACTACTTTCAACACTGATACCAGTTAGCAGCACCAGTGTAATCAAAGACATCAATTGTCATCAAATAAGAAAGAATTTCTTAAATGATTTTACTTGGTTTTTCCCCTATTTCCTTAATTCGTTTTTTTTTTTTGTTGCTTCCTTCGTTCCATCAGTGTTTAGAGGACTTTTGTGCCTTGGCAATCGTTGCTTCTGAACATATATACATGAATATTTGATTGTGATTTTATATTCACAAGTGATACACATGTACCAGTAATTGATGCAAACGTATAACAATGTGTATATGCGATTGTATGCCAAAAAATTGCTTTCGAAATGTACAATTTTGAAAACTTAAGATTTCATTGAAACACAAAAAGCATGAATATTTACATACGAATAAAAGATCAAGCGGCAAATTATTGGAAATACTTAATATTCCTGACTTATATAAAATATACACAAAAACTATGTAACTATGAGTTAACAGTAATGCTCTTAAATGGGTAAGTGTGTTAAAAAAATGCAACCGCACAGTTAATTATTCGTTTAAATAAAAAAGTAGAAGAACATTTTTGAAAAAAAGCCACCGTTATAGTGGCGTAGTTAGTAATACTATTGACGAGAAAAGCACAATACTTTATAATGGTTATAAACTTTTAGAATTCTTTTTTGTTTATATGACTGTAACAAGGCAATGAATTAACCGGATGTGTTGGTACAAGTATGTTTCCGGTGTTTGATTTTGATGGTTGTTAAAAATAGCACAGCGTTGTGCACTGGGGGAATACTTAAAAAGGTGACATTTTTGTGGAGCCCTTTCGAAGGAAATAACGAGAGTGTTGCACAAAAGTATTCCATTATGTGCTCAATATTAGTCATTCGTTATTTATATAGTTTTAAGTTCGGTTTAAGAGTATGCCATAAGAAATTGAGATATACTTGGATCCTTCAATCTAAATCATGTATAGCTATCAAACGATAATATTTTAACAAATATTTTTCCAAAAAAAATTATCTTAATCGATATCTATGGGCACTACTACACGTTCAATAAATATCGTGATATTTGGATCGCGATTCATTTTAAAGTATTGATGGATCACGAGCGTATGCTACATGTTCAATATTTATGGCGTCAGTATTTATGTTATTTTTGTGCTGTGCGGGTCGTTTATCAATGTTGCGAGAAAACCAAAAGAATGCCTGTTTAGCTATTTTGTTTGCTTTCGTCAACTGTTTTACTTTTATTTGTTTAATTTTTTCCACTGCGTATTTTATATTATTTTATTTCTTTTTTTTACTTTTTACTGACGTATCATGATTTAATATCACGAAAATGCTACACGTTCAATATTTATCACGAAATCCACGATCCGCGATCTGGATTTCATATTTTAGGCCATTCTGCGATATGGATCGCGATCCATCAATATTGCATGCTTGAAATATCATGATATTTATTGAACGTGTAGCAATGCCCTATGAAACATTGAAATATCGAGGCATTGTACGTATGATTGACAAAAATTTGAACACCAAAAAATTTTACTTATACATTCGATCCTTCAACATAAATTCCTTTGTTATACCTTCAATATAAGGGTCGGTGTTAAGAATTCAACGGTATGAATAAACCAATTTATTCGTGTGGTGTATATTTTGTACTGCCGTTGATCTTTTTTCCAAGTTGAATTGAACTCCGAATTAAAGATACGCTAGGGGCTGGCAATGGCAGAGAAGATGAAAAATTATGTAAATAATATTATTTGCAATAAAGTTTTATTGTTTATTTTATTTATTTATTTATTTATTTATTTATTTATTTATTTCCAATTCTATACACAAGACTTAAAGTCTCTTATTGCAGTATAGAACATTGTTTTAGCAGAAACATTAAAAAGAAAGAAAAAAAAAAAAATTAAAAATTATAATTCTTAAAGATAAAGTGATTAAACTAATTAATTAATTAATTTATAAATTTATAAAAGAAAACAAAAAAGAAAAAGAAAAGTGTTTAGTTAACAAATTAACATGTAAAAAAATTAATAATGCATTTTTTAAATCTCAGTGCGTTACTTATTATTTGTATGTTGTGCGGGAGTAGATTCCAAAGCCGGATTGCATTAAGAAAAAATTGCCAATCAGAAGTTAAACTATGATGTCTAAACAATAAGATTCGCTTTCCTCTATTAGAACTCAATAGGGTTAAGCGGTTATAGAGATGTTGTGGTTGTTGGGTATACACGATTTTGTGCATGAACAGGAGTACTCTTGTTTTGAGTATGGCATCAAACTGAATACCATATAGTTTTGCCGTAAAAGGCGAAACAGAATCAAACCTTTTCACGCCATATACATAGCGCACAATACTTTTGTAAACTGAGTTTAGTTTTCTTGTACTTGCGGTATCGCATTTGGCAAATAATTCGCATCCATACATCAGAACTGGCAATAAATAGGTTTTTGCAAGAAGTACTCTTATTTTGACAGGTGTGCAATACTGCGTTTGCCAGAGAGTTCTAAGCATGGAATACGTACGGCCACATGCATAATTAATATGATTGCTCCATGTCAGGTTCTTATTAAAAATAATTCCAAGATTTTTTGCTGAGTTTACCCTTTCTATACGTGTGTCATTAAGAAAAATATCCGGTATATGATCACTTATAGTAGTCCGTTTTTGGATTAGAAGATATTTAGACTTTTTTGTATTGATACTAAGACCATTAGCAGTAGCCCATTTATAAATATGTTTTAACTCGGTATTTAGAGTTAAGACACACTGTTCAATTTTAGATAAATCACAACTGATGTAAATTTGTATATCGTCAGCATACATTCTGATTTTACTGTGCGTAAGTTGACTCGGCAGGTCATTAGCATAAAGCGAGAATAGTAGAGGCCCAACAATTGACCCCTGCGGTACACCTCTCATAACAGGTAGTAAATTTGATTTATCGTTACCACTTTGAACATACTGATGCCTGTTGGTAAGATATGTAAATACTAGTTGCGTAGCGGCTGTAGAAAACATAAACATGTGCTGTAGTTTATAACATAGGACGTTATGATCGACTGTATCAAAAGCTTTCGAATGGTCTAAAAGTACTAAAATATTGGTTTTTCGTTCATCTATCTCACTTCTTATATCTTCCGCAACATCTACAAGAGCAGTTATGCAACTGTGTTTTTGCCGAAACCCAGATTGCTTATCATTAAGCAAATTATGATCATTTACGAAATTAGATATCTGACTATGTATTATCCTCTCAAATATTTTGGACATAAAGGGTAAAATAGCGATTGGCCTATATTCTGATTTAGTTTTAGGTATTGGTATAATTTTAGATTTTTTCCAATTTGAGGGAAAATGACTAGTGGTAATTATATTGTTGAATATATGTGTAACATAGGGCAATATTATTGGAAGAATTATTTTAAAGAATCTTGGGTGAATTTCGTCGACGCCAACTGCATTTGATTTTATTAACATACAGTTCCTTATAACATCGAACTGATCTACGCAATCGAAAGAGAAGTTATAATGAGGTTCACGATTGTTATGGCTATGATTGTAAAAACTAATATCAGCTTCTACAAAAGGAATATTCAAAAATTTTTCATTAAGAACATCTGGTGCAATAAAAACAGGGTCATAATTTCTAGATTTACCAACACCAATTTCTTTTACAATATCCCAGGTTTTCTTTGATCCCAGAGCCGTGGAGAATTTTTCAGTGTAAAATTTAGATTTTTCCTGCTTAATTATTTTGTGTACTGTCTTTCTTGCTGAACAATATTCAACGTGTAGATCGTTTGTTTTAAACCGTTTCCAACGAGAAAAAGCTAAGTCTCTTTGCTTAATAGCTTGCTTAATATATGGTGAAAACCATGGTCTATTTTTTTGACCCACTATTTTGGTTTTTATTGGAACAGATTTATCAAACAAACATAATATATTACGCTCAAGAAAGGCTAGTTGATCCTCTGGTGAAGCCATAAAATAGATTGCATTCCAATTAACTCTGAGTAATTCTAGTTCCAGTGTGGTGTAATTAATATTTTCGAAATCACGAAAAGTTATTGAATAGGGTGGTACTTGCAATTGAAAATTATAGGTCATGAACAATAAATCGTGTTTCGAAAAACACGAGGCGGACAGTTGGTCGTAAAATAGAACATTCCTGTTATTACCAACAAAGAGAAGATCTATTAGAGTGCTATTGGACGAGGTAAAGTGAGTAGGTGTGGTTACGTTAGTTGGAACAAGTCCTAATGGTGCCAAGATGTCGATAATGCTACTGTCAGTCAAAAGGTTTGAGTTGAAATCACCCACAAGGACAACGTCATTATATAAAGCTGTGAAGTTCTCCAAAATTGAAAAAAACGGTTCCATTGGTATATTATTATTAGGCCTGTACAAACTTCCAACCAGTAATTTTCTTCTATCGGATATGACTTCTATTAAGACGTATTCCACCAAGCAATTATTACTATCACCATCATCATTACTATAAGATGTGCTTTTAATATTGTAAGCTATGCCTTTTCTAATATAAATAGCCACTCCACCACCGCGCCTAACTCTATCAACCCTTATTAAATTGTAGCCACTTAGAGAAATTGAAAGATCAGTGATACTTGTATGAAACCATGTTTCTGAAACGCATACAATATCAATGTTGGAGTTCTCAAATATGTACCGGAATTCTTCAATTTTAGACGCCAAACTCTGAGCATTTATATGACAGATTTTTAAACCGTGTGCTTGTTTAGAAAGAATTTTGATCATATTTGCAGTACCGTATATGGAACCATCCCTTAAATTATTTTGAAAGTTCATTTATATATACACAAAAAACTATTAGTTTAGATTAAGCAGGCTGCTATATGAAATAGTGAATAACTGGGTTCCTACAAAATTGGTTCGTTATGCTACTTATAATTAAGTTAATAGCCCCAAGTGGAACGAGATTTATTCCCTTGTATTAACATGTATCCCTATGATGTTCCTATGTAACATATCTGCCAGGTTCTCTAAGAAAAACACAATTTAATGTCTCCCAGATCAACTATGGTCGGACAAAATAAGAATATATGTTCAACTACGTTCCTCCCTACTTCATAATTATGACAACTTCTACAGAACGCACAAAATGGTAAATTTTGTCTCTAACCGTGCAATCTGAAAAGGCAGTGACCATTAGCTACTAGATATCGTTGCTGAGCTAGCGGAATGTCTGTTAGAGCAAAAAATTGATGATGAGAAAAAGTCATCGTCTTTGCTGTGGAATACGCTAAGGGATTCTTGATACACCTTGTTGCATCTTGCTAAGACACGTCCGACAGCACTGAGTTTTACGAGTATGTCTTAAATATCTTTTAGATATTACTGATAGATTTAGGGCTGTTTGGCTATCGGTATACAGCCAAATAGTAGATAAACCTCTATAGGGTGTTTTTTAATGTATATAACTTTAACACTTTTTTAACTGGCAGCCATTTTTTCAGCTGTGAAGTTATTTATGTTTGAAGTCGTTAGTCTACGCCGACAAGCCCGAAACGATTGGAGAACAACATTCGCAGCGTTATTACCGATATACGGACACAAATGTTGGAAAAATTCATAGAAAATTGGACCTCCAGATTAGATTATGTCCGTGCCAGTCATTTGTCAAAAGTCGGCCTTAATTCAGTTCCTTGTTATGAGATAAGTTCGGATGTTGCCACATTATATTTTAGAATAATTTCGGTAGACACAACATTTCAAGCAGCATCATATTAACAAGCTTTGGCAAATAGTGGGATTCGAAGAACTTTTATAAACCTATGTAGTTCAGCAAAGCAATTTATCTCGCTGTTTAGGAATAAATCCCACACTCAGAGAAAAAATATAGTTGTGCATGTTTACGTCAACTATTTCAATATTTTTGAACCTTTTTTTTGGTCACTGTTATTATTTACATTATTCCGGCAACCATAATATGGTTATATTACGATTCATATGACTATAGCAATAATATACATATATGATTATAGCAATTATGTAATGTTTATGGTAATCAGCTTTATGATTAAATTTATACCATATTTTGCAGTTCTCTATCATATTAAAAGAGCAACAAATTATGATAAATAAATGCATCATAAACATGATTGTCACAAATATATACATAGTTACTACAATCATATATATGATTGTAGTAATCATCTGAATTGTAATTTAACCATATTATGGCTACCGCAATCGTATAAATATTTACGGTGACCATAACATTGTTAGAAAACTTGTAACTTTTTGTGGTAAACATGTACAACTATATTTTTTGCTCTGTGTGCAGATAGATCACTTGTCAAAGTGAAGCGAAATTTCAATTCACATTCATCTGGCATGAAAGTTCAATCCACATTCGTCTGGCATGAAATTTTAATTCTTTCAATCGATGGACAGCTTCTCCCCAAAATCATAATACATATTTCAATACTTTTAATAAAAGTGTCATTTAGTCCATGAGCAATATGAAAATTTGCTATCCATCGTAACAACATTATGACACGCCACCGGTCCCTATTAGTTCAAAAGATGGTCTTTAGCCTTTCACCACAGAGCATTTTTAGCTTCATTTGTAAACTCAACCCATTATGACGAACCTTCAAGAGATACAAAAGATTCTTTGGATGATTTTGCTCTGAATCCTTTAATTATAAACTATCCTCAAACATAAAATTAGCATTTTTTTTAGACTCAGGCGCCAGCCACACAAAAATCCTTCACTTAATATTTCCCTCTTAATACCAACCACATTTTTAATTTTGCCCCCTTCACAATTTTAACCACATACATGCAAAACAAAAATGAAAATTGTTACTTATAACAGTGAAAACATTAACATCTCCCGCAACCACACACAAAAGAAGAATGCATTATAAGGTCATTGTTGCAACTTCCTTGTGTACATTTCCTTAACCCTGATATGAAAATTACAAGCATTGAATATTCGGACTTGTGTATGTGTCATGGGTTTGTCAAAAGCGTTAATATCTCAATAAAGATTGGATAGAGAAGCATGCATGTGGGCCTACATATCTAACAGATGATGATAGATATAAGTGTGTGTGTTGAATTTCGTCAAAACATTTGTCAAAATTTAAAAAAAAAAAAAACAAAGCATTTGTAACAACAATCACAATGGATGCAGCAGCAATAGAAAAAAACACAACAAAAATCAGGATGCTGGCACAAACAATGACAAACTTCTAATAGAGATCTAGAACCTTGTATCCTGCATAACTACTAGATTATATGTCTGTTTGTCTACTTGTTAGTTTGCACTTTTGTGTATGTGCAAGTTTTTGTGATAACTTTTCAAACATTATCAAACTGATATTAATGTATGTACATTAGGAATGTCTCCATTTGAGAGATAAAACAGTGCTTAGTTTGCTGTCATAATAAAATTATAAACACTACTATAACGAACATAAATGGTGCAACATTAACTTTCATATTTATACCCTGATGTGCTGATGTTTGTAACGCCCACAAATATTAGTCCAACACCCACCTCAAAGTACGCCGATCGACTTAGAATCACTTCCTGAGTCGATTTAACGATGTCCGTCCGTCCGTCTGGCTGGCTGGCTGAGTATAGGTCGCAATTTTAAAGATATTTCGATAAAATTTGGTGCGTGATATTTTTTTGGCCCAAGGACGGATGGGATTGAAACTGGTGGAAATCGGTCCATTATTTCACTTGGCCCCCATATAAATGTCCTCCCGAAATTGGGGTTTAGCAATCATAAATATTAAAATTATGCAAGTATCGAAACAAATTTCACCACAAATAAGTGATAAATGAAGCCAAATCACATCTACAAATTTTGTAAAGATCAGTCCATAATTAGTCGTAGCTCCCATATTAGGCCCACTTCCAAAAATCACTTTAAATACCGTAACTCACTTAAAAATGTCGCTATCCAAATAATATTGAACACATATATATTTCATATATACAGAAATTATGACACCAAATTTTATAATGGTCGTTCCATAATTAGTCAAAACTCCCATATGAGACCCTCTCCGTAATCAACTTTAAGCTCCAAAAATCTTTTAAAAGCATTTATATCGAGATAAAGTTTGACACACATAATATTTATATTCAATCATCATGACTCTAAATTTTTAGATGATCGGTCCACAATAAGTAATATCTCCAACATAGCGCCCATTTCTGAAAAACTGTTTTATACATTACTGGGGGTAGGTCGGGCTTTCTTACTTGATTATTGCTTTCATTGCAAGATAGTTCAGCACAAGATCTCGATTAGTTTTTTTCAAGCCTTTGTTTTACTTAATAAATTTGATTTGTTATCCCTTAGCAGTGGCTTTATAAATCTTTCATCACTGCAATGACAGTTGTAAAATCGAATTCTTAATGTGATCTACAGCTTAGGTAAATCTGGAGAAAAAAAAATTATATTTGTTTTCATAAAATATTCTTCTTATTCACATTTCTCAGGGAAAAGAGTCTCAGATCTTAAATACACATAAACACAGTTTGCAACAGCCAAAACTTTTAATAGGATCATCCTAATATACATAACTACATGTGTGGCATTGCTTATTCACAAACACACACACACACAAACTCTTACTCATCATACTCATACAATTGTGGCAAAAAAAATTTCTTCAGTTATATTTGGTCAGTTTTCTATTTATAGGGGTAATTGTGTTATATGCAATTTTTGTTCTTGTTCAACATGTTTATAGTGATTCAAATACATTCACTTATGTATATTTGCATACAAATACACATAAACGAAAATATACTCAACCATACAAATAATTAGGGTGGTTCTAATTTAAATATTTTGTATTATTAAAAGTTAGGTTAGAAAATTTTGATGAACAGAATTTGCACAGACTTCGGTATCACTCTTTTTATACGCACCACCAAAAAGATGAGCGGTATACTAAATTTGATATTTCGTTTGCAACACATCGAAATATTGGCCATAGAACCAACAAGTAAGAGTAAAAGAAATACTGAGAATATACCCCCTGGCCCACGATGTCATACGATAACGTTCGCTTAGATAAGACTTAAGACACAAACTCTTTATCGTAGCTATTTTTTTACTCAATCAAGTTTGTTTATTCCACAATCAAGTTTATGTCTTAAGTCTTATCTAAGCGAACGTTACCGTTCGATATCGTGAGCCAGGGGGTAAATGAAATACAAAAAAAAAAAAAATCTAAACTATATCGTTATTGAGTTATAAAATTAGTAACATGTTTTATAACAATCGTAATGTAATAGATTCCAAATAAGGTATCCTAAAAATAAAGTAACTCGTATAAAGTTACTGATACAGAATATAATTCCCAATTTTAACGAAGCAATTATTTAAGCTAAGCTGATTACCTTTTCGACATCGGGGTGAATGATATATAAGAAGAGTACTTACTTGATTGTACTAGCATTACTTATGTGCATACACATGTGTGTATACTCACAAATGAAAATACGAGCGATTTAAACAAAGAAATTTCAAAGAAAAAATTGTATCAATATTTTAAGTAAGAATTTCTTCGTGTAAATTGGGACTTACACAAATTTCTCTCAAGTATGCATTGATCACACAACAGATACATATATGAATAGGTGGTGGGTACTGTTGCCAGATAATATTTGCGTAAAATCGTCTAAACTAAATACACAAATCGACGAGTAGTATGTTTATGTACCTTTCGGACCACTTTTTCCATACAAAATTCGGTGCATGCCTGGATGGGAGTATGTGATTGTTAAATGAAATAGTTAGTGTAAAATGTGTTTGTGTTTTGTGAATGTGGTATTGTGTTGGTGTGTCCATGCCTGGATATTTATGTCCGTCCGTCTGTGGTTGAGTGATGTGTGTGTGTGTGTGTGTATGTGTATGTTTTTCTGGCTGGGAGTATGTGATTGTTAAATGAAATAGTTAGTGTAAAATGTGTTTGTGTTTTGTGAATGTGGTATTGTGTTGGTGTGTCCATGCCTGGATATTTATGTCCGTCCGTCTGTGGTTGAGTGATGTGTGTGTGTGTGTGTGTATGTGTATGTTTTTCTGGCTGGGAGTATGTGATTGTTAAATGAAATAGTTAGTGTAAAATGTGTTTCTGTTTTGTGAATGTGGTATTGTGTTGATGTTACCATGCCTGGATATAGTTGTGGTTAGCGTAAGTGAGTGTTTGTTTAGTTTTTTTGTTTTTGTTTTAGTTACAGTTTTATGTTTTTGTCATTGTTTTGTTTATTGGATAATGTATACAATATTTTGATTTTTTTAATACCCTAATATAAGCAGACTAACAACCACATATATTTATAAACACTAAACATAAAAACATACATATTAAATGCTCAGCTATTAACCCAACAAAGGAATGCTTGCTAATAACAAACACTACACACATAAGTATAAACATATTCCGATTTTATTTACTAATTATTTCCCTTGAATAAAATATTATGATCCATTTGATTTATCGATTAAATTTGTACTCATAAAAATATTTTTTTAATATTTTTTTCACAAGTGTATTAATACATTTAAATTCTTAGTAAATTTATTACTTTTTAACTTCGTTGACTTCGATAATTATTTAATAGTTTTTACCACACCAACTGAATGCATTAACATAGTTGAGTATTTTCAACTAAATTTTTTACTTTGAATACTATAAGTGAGAGTTTGTTTTGTTTATTGGATAATGTATACAATATTTAGATTTTTGAATATTATGTTTCATTTGATTTATCCATTAAATTTGTACTCATAAAAATATTTTTTTTGGGGTTTGTTTTAAGAAATATTTAAATAAACATTCTGATAAGGCAAAAACTATTCTTTTACAATAAGAAAAATATAATATAAAAGGGATAGATTTAAAAATATTTCTATTAGTAATTTTTAAAAAAGATTATAAAAAAACATAATTTAAAAATGAGCGGCACCGTATTTACATTAACTGACGATGAGGAGACTCAGTTTTTGGAACCGGGTCAACTAGTTGAAGAGGAGACTGAGTTTGTGGAACCAGGTCAACTACTTGAAGTTTTACCCAATATTCCGTTGAACGGTGACTCAATTATAAATAATATACCAAATGTTCTCAACGATGTTAATGATGATGATGAAGGAGAAATAGAAGAAATCAATATTAATTCAGATTCAGATTCCGATTCTACTTCAGGCATGGAGAGAAATATAAATGCGGAATATACAAATCTCCAGAATGAGTTTTGTAGTGTACTACAAACTCAAATAGATATAGCAAAAGCACGAGTACATGAGTTAGAACAAAAACGTGAGGCATATTTAATTTCCTTAGAAAAGGAGAGAAAACTGAAAATAATGATACAAAAAGCAAAGCAAATATTAAAAGAACATAAAAAGCATAGAGTATCAGTATATGAAAGAATTAAACCAAAAAACGAATTCGAAGTAATTTATCGAAAGTTGTATAGCTGTCCGGTGTGTTTGGAAGATAACATTCTAGGAAAAAATGTTTATTTCCTAAATTGCAGTCACCAAATCTGTAAAAAATGTTATGGATTTTTGAGAAAAAATGAATGCCCTCAATGTAGAAAAAAGATAGAAGTTCTACAAATTATAAAACATTCTGGTGATCGTTTTTTTATGGAAGCAATCCCAATCATTGAAAATCATTAATATAAATTTGTATTGATTATTTTATTATAATTACTATATACATGAGAAATAAAATATAATAAATCTTAATAATAAAATTAAATTATATTGTTTTTTTATTTTTTTCTAGAGAGAAATTAAAAATACGTTTATATAAATTATAAAGCTTTATTGTTAATATATATTGATTATAATATGATTTACAAGCACATGTATTAAACGATTCCATTTGAATATTTATACAATCATATTTGTGAATATTATTATTAAAATATATAAATGGTATACTAATGTTATTATACATTCGCAATTCATTGATCATTTTCAGAAAGAAATTTATATGATTATGATCTATACGGTTACTATATTTATCCAACAGCGCCTTTAGTTCAGATGATGTAACCATTTTTAATTTATCTTTATAAAAATGAAATTATTAGAGAGACTTAATCTTATCCATATAGCGAACAATTAATAACTGATTACAAATTAATAGAGTTAATTAATTTTTTCTCTTTTCGACGATTATTTAAACATTCTCCAAATTTATTAATATAACTCATTTTCCGTTTGTTATTAGCAAATTATATTAGCTTCTTTTAGTTCCTCAATAATGGAAATTATTTCGTTTTTATGATTATTATGACCAGCACCTGTCGATGCAATAAGTAAACGTAGTCTGTTGACTAATTCATTTGGATCATCCCAATATATATAGTTTGATTTTCTATTATCTACTGATTTTAATAATCCACTACCTTTTGTTAGAATATTGAACTTTTCGTTAAATAATTTCTTTATAACACGTTGATATTTAAATGCTTTTGTACCTTTAATTTGTTTATTTGATTGATAGTTACGCCTGTGTACATTTGTATTAGTTATAATGTTCTTATATTTTTTTAAATCGATTTTAGTATAATGTAAAGGTTTAGAGTGAAATAATAATTCAAACAATCCTGGAGTAATTCGTATTCTTTCACCTCCTATATATAAAGAGTTATTATTTTTACTAAATTTTAATTTATTTGCTCCATATCGCCAGTTTCCAGTTTGATCTATATTAAATCCATAAACTTTATCTAACATTCCATTTCTCATTAATACTTTTATGTTATCAATAAGTGAAGATTTATTTATGTTATTACTATTGATTTTTATTCTTTTTGTATCCTTATTTAGTTGTGATTGACTCTTTCGTTTTGAAAATAAATGTGTGTTTTTATTTTTTTTAATATTATTTTCATCGAACCCGCTTAATGAGCTAGATGAGTTTTTTCGTTTGGGCCTTCTTAACATCTTTACTGAATCCTTTCCAACGTTCATATTATGTGTATGGTTTGTAAGATTTTGATTTTGAAAATTAGAATCATTTTGAATTAAATGTGAAGAAGATATAGGTTCTATATATGATAACGAATTTAGTTTACTTTTATTCTTTCTATTAGATATATATCTTTGTTTTGTTTGTAATGAAGTTGATGGTTTTTCGTTTATATACGATGATGATTTTAGTATACGTTTAGTTTTTTTATCATTATATATAGGACTATTCAGTATTAACCTATTTCTTTTAAGGTTTCCTCTTACATCATCATCAATACTCTCATAATCCATAACATCATCATCATCAGCATTAATATTCTCATAATCCATATCATTATAAGATTTAATTTTATTTTGATCAGAACTAGTAGGACCACCAATATGAAATGATAATGGAAGATCTCTATTTTGATCTGAATTTACATTTAAGGGTGTTGAAGTTGTTAACATACGATTTTTAGGATTAGAAAAACTAGATATATTTTCATCATAATCCATATCGTCAATACTCTCATAATCCATAACATCATCATCATCAGCATTAATATTATCATCATCATCAGCATTAATATTATCATAATCCATATCATTATAAGATTTAATTTTATTGTGATCAGAACTAGTAGGACCACCAATATGAAATGATAATGGAAGATCTCTATTTTGATCTGAATTTACATTTAAGGGTGTTGAAGTTGTTAACATACGATTTTTAGGATTAGAAAAACTAGATATATTTTCATCATAATCCATATCGCTATTTACACCAGTAAAATCGGTTTTATCGTTAATATTATCATTATATGTTGTTGTTGTTGTTATTGATTGTTGTGAAGATAAAGATGGATATGATGAATTTAAAGTTGATTTAAATTTTTTATTTTTCTTTAAGGATTGATAATCATCTAGTTTATTAATTATAGTTTTTAAAGGTTTAGTTATAGGTTGAAATGTATCTTCTAACAGATTAACTTTTTCAATTTCATTTAATTTAATATTTTTTAATTTTTCCTTTAATACTGCTCTAGTATTTATAAGTTCTTTCATTAGTTTTTTGTTCATGATTATGTTTTTATATGTTTCTGATCTGCTTCTGATCTGCTTTTTATCTGCTTCTGATCTGCTTCTGATCAACTTTATAACTGTTTTCGATCTGCTTCTGATCTGCTTTTTATCAGCTTCTGATCTGCTTCTGATCAACTTTATAACTGTTTTCGATCTGCTTCTGATCTGCTTTTTATCTGCTTCTGATCTGCTTTTTATCTGCTTCTGATCTGCTTCTGATCAGCTTTATAACTGTTTTCGATCTGCTTCTGATCAGCTTTATAGCTGTTTTATCTAACATAGCCTTACAATTGAATAAAATTATCAAAACCCTTTCTATAACGTCCTTTATTGACTATATCATCCTTACTTATAGTTAAAAAACCATATTTATCTTTCCAGCATTCAGTGCAAATCGTTGTAAATTTATTAAATGACATATCACCGATAACGTGATCATTATAAATGTGTCGTAAATTCATTTCATCTTGTTTAAATATAATAATCATATTTGCATTATCACGTATTAAATGTTTTGGAATTTTTGTATATGTTTGACACAGGTAAAAACAATCTATTTGTTTATGTCTACCCATACAAAAATACTCCCGTATATTATCTTGTTTACCGCAAATTACATCATCGAATATTATTATTGAATATGGTTTCGCTTTTTCTGGACTTAAAACTTTTTCATTTTCCGAGAATGTAAATAGATTTATATTTTTAATTGGTTCAATTAATCTCTTGAGATAACAATATTTTGGTTGATATAACGATTTTGAATATATATATATATTTTTAAAGCAAAGTCCATTAGGACTCTCTATGAGACTAATCATAACATTAGTCTTTCCACAATTTGATGGTCCTACAATTAATGCTCGTATTGAATTAGGTAATAGAGTACTATGTCGAGTTCTATATATTTTTTCCTCTTCACTATCAACATTTCTAATTACAATTTGTTTAGCTTGTTTAATTAAACGCATTTTAATGACTAACGAATTTTAAGTATAACTAATCTTATATAAGAGATAAACATTTTTGTTTTTATAGTAATTTATAACCATTCTTCGTCTATGAATGTTAGTTTTTTTGTTTTTGTTTTAGTTACAGTTTTATGTTTTTGTCATTGTTTTGTTTATTGAATAATGTATACAATATTTTGATTTTTTTAATACCCTAATATAAGCAGACTAACAACCACATATATTTATAAACACTAAACATACAAACATACATATTAAATGCTCAGCTATTAACCCAACAAAGGAATGCTACTAACAAACACTACACACATAAGTATAAACATATTCCGATTTTATTTACTAATTGTTCCACTTGAGCAAAATGTAATGTTAGCATTAAGTACACAAATGAATATAACACATCGAGCTCTGATTGCTAAACCAATTTTAAATAGTTGACGATTTCAAGTGGTGGTTGTAAGTCTCCAAATCTGTCAAAGTATTCTTTATAAATATGATTTTTATAATATGCCATTATGTGTTGTTGTTGTTGTTGTTGTTTTTATTGATTGTTGTGAAGATAAAAATGGATATGATGAATTTAAAGTTGCTTTAATTTTTTTTATTTTTCTTTAAGGATTGATAATTATCTAGTTTATTAATTATATTTTTTAAAGGTTTAGTTATAGGTTGAAATGTATCTTCTAACAGATTAACTTTTTCAATTTCATATAATTTAATATTTTTTAATTTTTTCTTTAATACTGATCTAGTATTTATAAGTTATTTCATTAGTTTTTTTTGTTCATGATTATGTTTTTATCTGTTTCTGATCTGTTTTTATCTGTTTCTGATCAGCTTTTTATCTGCTTTATAACTGTTTTTGATCTGTTTCTGATCAGCTTTATAACTGTTTTGATTGATTGTTGTGAAGATAAAGATGGATATGATGAATTAAAAGTTGATTTAAATTTTTTATTTTTCTTTAAAGATTGATAATCATCTAGTTAATTAATTATATTTTTTAAGGGTTTAGTTATAGGTTGAAATGTATCTTCTAACAGATTAACTTTTTCAATCACAAATTACATCATCGAATATTATTATTGAATATGGTTTTGCTTTTTTCTGGACTTAAAACTTTTTCATTTTCCGAGAATGTAAATAGATTTATATCTTTGATTGGTTCAATCAATCTCTTAAGATAACAATATTTTGGTTGATATAACGATTTTGAATATATATACTATATATATTTTTAAAGCAATTTTATCTGCTTCTGATCTACTTCTAATCAGCTTTATATGGAAAATGTATAGTTTTCATTATGATTACATATATAAGAGATAAACATTTTAGATTTATATTAATCGCATAACATTCATAGACGAAGAATGCTAATTCTGATCTGCTTCTGATCTGCATCTGATCAGCTTTATAACTGTTTTAATATGCTTCTGATCAGCTTTATATCTAACATAACCTTACAATTGAATAAAATTATCAAAACTTATTCTATGGAATAAAATTGTGTAAACTTTGAGTATTAGTAGAGAAAATTAATTTGTGTTTCCATGCCTGGATTAGAGTTAGTGTTGGGTGTGAGGAAGGGGGTGGTGTGAGGAACGGGGTGGTGTGAGGAAGGGGGTCGTGTGAGGAAGGGGGTGATATGAGGAGGGGGTGATATGAGGAGGGGGTGTGAGGAAGAATATAATCATAAACGAAATCAGAAAACGTGTATGTTGAACTATGGACAAAGTTCAACATTATTCGAATGTGAACTTTGGACAAAGTTCAATATTATTCTAATGCACGTTTTCTGATTTCGTTTATGATTATATTCTTCCTCACACCCCCTCCTCATATCACCCCCTCCTCATATCACCCCCTTCCTCACACGACCCCCTTCCTCACACCACCCCGTTCCTCACACCACCCCCTTCCTCACACCCAACACTAACTCTAATCCAGGCATGGAAACACAAATTAATTTTCTCTACTAATACTCAAAGTTTACACAATTTTATTCCATAGAATAAGTTTTGATAATTTTATTCAATTGTAAGGTTATGTTAGATATAAAGCTGATCAGAAGCATATTAAAACAGTTATAAAGCTGATCAGATGCAGATCAGAAGCAGATCAGAATTAGCATTCTTCGTCTATGAATGTTATGCGATTAATATAAATCTAAAATGTTTATCTCTTATATATGTAATCATAATGAAAACTATACATTTTCCATATAAAGCTGATTAGAAGTAGATCAGAAGCAGATAAAATTGCTTTAAAAATATATATAGTATATATATTCAAAATCGTTATATCAACCAAAATATTGTTATCTTAAGAGATTGATTGAACCAATCAAAGATATAAATCTATTTACATTCTCGGAAAATGAAAAAGTTTTAAGTCCAGAAAAAAGCAAAACCATATTCAATAATAATATTCGATGATGTAATTTGTGATTGAAAAAGTTAATCTGTTAGAAGATACATTTCAACCTATAACTAAACCCTTAAAAAATATAATTAATTAACTAGATGATTATCAATCTTTAAAGAAAAATAAAAAATTTAAATCAACTTTTAATTCATCATATCCATCTTTATCTTCACAACAATCAATCAAAACAGTTATAAAGCTGATCAGAAACAGATCAAAAACAGTTATAAAGCAGATAAAAAGCTGATCAGAAACAGATAAAAACAGATCAGAAACAGATAAAAACATAATCATGAACAAAAAAAACTAATGAAATAACTTATAAATACTAGATCAGTATTAAAGAAAAAATTAAAAAATATTAAATTATATGAAATTGAAAAAGTTAATCTGTTAGAAGATACATTTCAACCTATAACTAAACCTTTAAAAAATATAATTAATAAACTAGATAATTATCAATCCTTAAAGAAAAATAAAAAAAATTAAAGCAACTTTAAATTCATCATATCCATTTTTATCTTCACAACAATCAATAAAAACAACAACAACAACAACAACACATAATGGCATATTATAAAAATCATATTTATAAAGAATACTTTGACAGATTTGGAGACTTACAACCACCACTTGAAATCGTCAACTATTTAAAATTGGTTTAGCAATCAGAGCTCGATGTGTTATATTCATTTGTGTACTTAATGCTAACATTACATTTTGCTCAAGTGGAACAATTAGTAAATAAAATCGGAATATGTTTATACTTATGTGTGTAGTGTTTGTTAGTAGCATTCCTTTGTTGGGTTAATAGCTGAGCATTTAATATGTATGTTTGTATGTTTAGTGTTTATAAATATATGTGGTTGTTAGTCTGCTTATATTAGGGTATTAAAAAAATCAAAATATTGTATACATTATTCAATAAACAAAACAATGACAAAAACATAAAACTGTAACTAAAACAAAAACAAAAAAACTAACATTCATAGACGAAGAATGGTTATAAATTACTATAAAAACAAAAATGTTTATCTCTTATATAAGATTAGTTATACTTAAAATTCGTTAGTCATTAAAATGCGTTTAATTAAACAAGCTAAACAAATTGTAATTAGAAATGTTGATAGTGAAGAGGAAAAAATATATAGAACTCGACATAGTACTCTATTACCTAATTCAATACGAGCATTAATTGTAGGACCATCAAATTGTGGAAAGACTAATGTTATGATTAGTCTCATAGAGAGTCCTAATGGACTTTGCTTTAAAAATATATATATATATTCAAAATCGTTATATCAACCAAAATATTGTTATCTCAAGAGATTAATTGAACCAATTAAAAATATAAATCTATTTACATTCTCGGAAAATGAAAAAGTTTTAAGTCCAGAAAAAGCGAAACCATATTCAATAATAATATTCGATGATGTAATTTGCGGTAAACAAGATAATATACGGGAGTATTTTTGTATGGGTAGACATAAACAAATAGATTGTTTTTACCTGTGTCAAACATATACAAAAATTCCAAAACATTTAATACGTGATAATGCAAATATGATTATTATATTTAAACAAGATGAAATGAATTTACGACACATTTATAATGATCACGTTATCGGTGATATGTCATTTAATAAATTTACAACGATTTGCACTGAATGCTGGAAAGATAAATATGGTTTTTTAACTATAAGTAAGGATGATATAGTCAATAAAGGACGTTATAGAAAGGGTTTTGATAATTTTATTCAATTGTAAGGCTATGTTAGATAAAACAGCTATAAAGCTGATCAGAAGCAGATCGAAAACAGTTATAAAGCTGATCAGAAGCAGATCAGAAGCAGATAAAAAGCAGATCAGAAGCAGATAAAAAGCAGATCAGAAGCAGATCGAAAACAGTTATAAAGTTGATCAGAAGCAGATCAGAAGCTGATAAAAAGCAGATCAGAAGCAGATCGAAAACAGTTATAAAGTTGATCAGAAGCAGATCAGAAGCAGATAAAAAGCAGATCAGAAGCAGATCAGAAACATATAAAAACATAATCATGAACAAAAAACTAATGAAAGAACTTATAAATACTAGAGCAGTATTAAAGGAAAAATTAAAAAATATTAAATTAAATGAAATTGAAAAAGTTAATCTGTTAGAAGATACATTTCAACCTATAACTAAACCTTTAAAAACTATAATTAATAAACTAGATGATTATCAATCCTTAAAGAAAAATAAAAAATTTAAATCAACTTTAAATTCATCATATCCATCTTTATCTTCACAACAATCAATAACAACAACAACAACATATAATGATAATATTAACGATAAAACCGATTTTACTGGTGTAAATAGCGATATGGATTATGATGAAAATATATCTAGTTTTTCTAATCCTAAAAATCGTATGTTAACAACTTCAACACCCTTAAATGTAAATTCAGATCAAAATAGAGATCTTCCATTATCATTTCATATTGGTGGTCCTACTAGTTCTGATCACAATAAAATTAAATCTTATAATGATATGGATTATGATAATATTAATGCTGATGATGATGATAATATTAATGCTGATGATGATGATGTTATGGATTATGAGAGTATTGACGATATGGATTATGATGAAAATATATCTAGTTTTTCTAATCCTAAAAATCGTATGTTAACAACTTCAACACCCTTAAATGTAAATTCAGATCAAAATAGAGATCTTCCATTATCATTTCATATTGGTGGTCCTACTAGTTCTGATCAAAATAAAATTAAATCTTATAATGATATGGATTATGAGAATATTAATGCTGATGATGATGATGTTATGGATTATGAGAGTATTGATGATGATGTAAGAGGAAACCTTAAAAGAAATAGGTTAATACTGAATAGTCCTATATATAATGATAAAAAAACTAAACGTATACTAAAATCATCATCGTATATAAACGAAAAACCATCAACTTCATTACAAACAAAACAAAGATATATATCTAATAGAAAGAATAAAAGTAAACTAAATTCGTTATCATATATAGAACCTATATCTTCTTCACATTTAATTCAAAATGATTCTAATTTTCAAAATCAAAATCTTACAAACCATACACATAATATGAACGTTGGAAAGGATTCAGTAAAGATGTTAAGAAGGCCCAAACGAAAAAACTCATCTAGCTCATTAAGCGGGTTCGATGAAAATAATATTAAAAAAAATAAAAACACACATTTATTTTCAAAACGAAAGAGTCAATCACAACTAAATAAGGATACAAAAAGAATAAAAATCAATAGTAATAACATAAATAAATCTTCACTTATTGATAACATAAAAGTATTAATGAGAAATGGAATGTTAGATAAAGTTTATGGATTTAATATAGATCAAACTGGAAACTGGCGATATGGAGCAAATAAATTAAAATTTAGTAAAAATAATAACTCTTTATATATAGGAGGTGAAAGAATACGAATTACTCCAGGATTGTTTGAATTATTATTTCACTCTAAACCTTTACATTATACTAAAATCGATTTAAAAAAATATAAGAACATTATAACTAATACAAATGTACACAGGCGTAACTATCAATCAAATAAACAAATTAAAGGTACAAAAGCATTTAAATATCAACGTGTTATAAAGAAATTATTTAACGAAAAGTTCAATATTCTAACAAAAGGTAGTGGATTATTAAAATCAGTAGATAATAGAAAATCAAACTATATATATTGGGATGATCCAAATGAATTAGTCAACAGACTACGTTTACTTATTGCATCGACAGGTGCTGGTCATAATAATCATAAAAACGAAATAATTTCCATTATTGAGGAACTAAAAGAAGCTAATATAATTTGCTAATAACAAACGGAAAATGAGTTATATTAATAAATTTGGAGAATGTTTAAATAATCGTCGAAAAGAGAAAAAATTAATTAACTCTATTAATTTGTAATCAGTTATTAATTGTTCGCTATATGGATAAGATTAAGTCTCTCTAATAATTTCATTTTTATAAAGATAAATTAAAAATGGTTACATCATCTGAACTAAAGGCGCTGTTGGATAAATATAGTAACCGTATAGATCATAATCATATAAATTTCTTTCTGAAAATGATCAATGAATTGCGAATGTATAATAACATTAGTATACCATTTATATATTTTAATAATAATATTCACAAATATGATTGTATAAATATTCAAATGGAATCGTTTAATACATGTGCTTGTAAATCATATTATAATCAATATATATTAACAATAAAGCTTTATAATTTATATAAACGTATTTTTAATTTCTCTCTAGAAAAAAATAAAAAAACAATATAATTTAATTTTATTATTAAGATTTATTATATTTTATTTCTCATGTATATAGTAATTATAATAAAATAATCAATACAAATTTATATTAATGATTTTCAATGATTGGGATTGCTTCCATAAAAAAACGATCACCAGAATGTTTTATAATTTGTAGAACTTCTATCTTTTTTCTACATTGAGGGCATTCATTTTTTCTCAAAAATCCATAACATTTTTTACAGATTTGGTGACTGCAATTTAGGAAATAAACATTTTTTCCTAGAATGTTATCTTCCAAACACACCGGACAGCTATACAACTTTCGATAAATTACTTCGAATTCGTTTTTTGGTTTAATTCTTTCATATACTGATACTCTATGCTTTTTATGTTCTTTTAATATTTGCTTTGCTTTTTGTATCATTATTTTCAGTTTTCTCTCCTTTTCTAAGGAAATTAAATATGCCTCACGTTTTTGTTCTAACTCATGTACTCGTGCTTTTGCTATATCTATTTGAGTTTGTAGTACACTACAAAACTCATTCTGGAGATTTGTATATTCCGCATTTATATTTCTCTCCATGCCTGAAGTAGAATCGGAATCTGAATCTGAATTAATATTGATTTCTTCTATTTCTCCTTCATCATCATCATTAACATCGTTGAGAACATTTGGTATATTATTTATAATTGAGTCACCGTTCAACGGAATATTGGGTAAAACTTCAAGTAGTTGACCTGGTTCCACAAACTCAGTCTCCTCTTCAACTAGTTGACCCGGTTCCAAAAACTGAGTCTCCTCATCGTCAGTTAATGTAAATACGGTGCCGCTCATTTTTAAATTATGTTTTTTTATAATCTTTTTTAAAAATTACTAATAGAAATATTTTTAAATCTATCCCTTTTATATTATATTTTTCTTATTGTAAAAGAATAGTTTTTGCCTTATCAGAATGTTTATTTAAATATTTCTTAAAACAAACCCCAAAAAAAATATTTTTATGAGTACAAATTTAATGGATAAATCAAATGAAACATAATATTCAAAAATCTAAATATTGTATACATTATCCAATAAACAAAACAAACTCTCACTTATAGTATTCAAAAAAAAAAATTTAGTTGAAAATACTCAACTATGTTAATGCATTCAGTTGGTGTGGTAAAAACTATTAAATAATTATCGAAGTCAACGAAGTTAAAAAGTAATAAATTTACTAAGAATTTAAATGTATTAATACACTTGTGAAAAAAATATTAAAAAAATATTTTTATGAGTACAAATTTAATCGATAAATCAAATGGATCATAATATTTTATTCAAGGGAAATAATTAGTAAATAAAATCGGAATATGTTTATACTTATGTGTGTAGTGTTTGTTATTAGCAAGCATTCCTTTGTTGGGTTAATAGCTGAGCATTTAATATGTATGTTTTTATGTTTAGTGTTTATAAATATATGTGGTTGTTAGTCTGCTTATATTAGGGTATTAAAAAAATCAAAATATTGTATACATTATCCAATAAACAAAACAATGACAAAAACATAAAACTGTAACTAAAACAAAAACAAAAAAACTAAACAAACACTCACTTACGCTAACCACAACTATATCCAGGCATGGTAACATCAACACAATACCACATTCACAAAACAGAAACACATTTTACACTAACTATTTCATTTAACAATCACATACTCCCAGCCAGAAAAACATACACATACACACACACACACACACATCACTCAACCACAGACGGACGGACATAAATATCCAGGCATGGACACACCAACACAATACCACATTCACAAAACACAAACACATTTTACACTAACTATTTCATTTAACAATCACATACTCCCAGCCAGAAAAACATACACATACACACACACACACACACATCACTCAACCACAGACGGACGGACATAAATATCCAGGCATGGACACACCAACACAATACCACATTCACAAAACACAAACACATTTTACACTAACTATTTCATTTAACAATCACATACTCCCATCCAGGCATGCACCGAATTTTGTATGGAAAAAGTGGTCCGAAAGGTACATAAACATACTACTTCGACGAAATCGACAATATATTTTTAAATCGTTAAAAAATCAGAAATAAAATTTTAGATTTTTAATAAAAAAAAAATATGTTATCCAATATATAAGTAATATACAACTAGTGTTGTATGTTGTACATTGTATGATACAACTATCTGTTTTTGAAAACAATTTTCAGAGGGTAGACACATTGGCTCTCGCTGCACTGCAAGATAGATGAACAGTTTCCGCAACCAGAAATGGATTTTCTATTGCAATGGCAATAGACCCAGAAATGATTAATTAATTTTAAGATTTTAATACTTATTGTAAATTTCTTTTGTAAAGAAAGATCCAATAATTAAATTAAAAGTAATAAAAAAAAAAAAAAAAATTTTCAGCAAAGTCTTATGTTTGTCTTGCCAAGTCTTCAAAATGCCAAAAGTAATGTATAAATAAATATATAAAGTGAATTAGACAAGCGAAAAAACTAAACCATTTCATCATGCTTTGAATAATCTCTGTTCTTTATCAGCTGTTTGATAAAGAAGGTTGAAATTCAAAACCGCCGAAATGTTCATATAGGATTACCAAGTTTAAAAAGTTTTAAATAATTTCGATGATCATTTTTCAAATGGTACGATTGCTTCTATTAGAATGCAGCCATATTGTGTACATGAAAGATGAGGAAGCTTTTTAAAAAGGCTGTAATTGATAACTTTTTAGCAAAAATTAAATTTTGTACAACTTATTTATTTGCTTATATACAAATAAATAACTATACATACCTACTGGTTAGTGTGCATACCAATTTATATAAAATTTGGTTGGTAAGCATGAGTTCGTGTGGATGTTTGTTTGTTAGTGTCTATTATGTATATGAAAGCCAGTGATTTTAAACCACTTAAAACACTTGTATGTCAATTTATTTTGTGGGAAATGAGACATGTTTATCATGGTCATCTTTTCAAATTGCTTGTGGCGTACTTTGTGCATTGTTCAACTGTGATTCATACAAACGTTTCTCTTTTACCACTTTTTTTTTCTTTTGTAGTCCAAACTTTCCGTTATGTGTGTGTATTTGCCTGCGTATGTGTGCAACCAAAAATTTGTTTCGTATTTGTATGTGTTGGTAAATAAAGATTCGCAAATTATGTGATTTATTTGTTCCTTATGTTTGCATGCGTGCATGTTTATAAAAAAAAACTTTGAAATGTTCAATAAATTAAAATGGAATGGAAATAAAGTTTCATCTATTATAGTTGTGTTAAAATGCGGGGAAATTAGAAGACAAATCAACAGCATTTATTTTAGTTATATAGAGATGTTTGTTGGCAAGAGTACGAATCTACTTAACTCTTATAGCCACCATCAACGAGATGTGGTTTATATTAAGCTTGTCATTTCGTTTGCAACACATCGAAGTCTGGTCGTAAAACCAAAAAGTATCTATATTCTTGGTCCTTATGAAATTCTAAAGGTCATATTAGGCAAATATTTGACGAAAATATGTAACCACTAAATAACATATACATATTTGAATTCGTTTATTTATTTAACAAACTTTTCTTATTTAGGCCAAATCACAACAAATATTTAGTTTCAATTTATTTGATGCTGTTTGAGCTTGCAAAACTCTTGTAAGAGTAAACAACGTCAAACAAATTTTTACTAAAACAAGTAAAAGTTCTATATTCGGCTATGCCAAATCTTATATATCCTTTACCTTTGTTGTGGATGCATATATATATATTATATTGTTACGTTTTTACCTTTTAAATATTGTTACGGTTTTACCTTTAAAAAACTGTGGTTTATTTCCTTTAAATAAACCGGATTATTTTTAATTGCAAAATAAAAGCGTCAAGTAGTTTGAAGAAAATATGTATAACAAGCCATTATTTATTTAAATGTACACAAACACAATTAAAACAAGTAAGAGTGCTATATTCGGCTGTGCCGAATCTTAAATACCCTCCACCTAAACGTAATAAGAAATATTCAGTCTTAGTGCAAATTTTATTAGTATTTGATATATTGTTTGACAGACAATTTTACGACCAACATAATTTATGTTAAATATTTTGAAATTTTGTCTAATTTTCACCATTTTTAATTGATTGTCTGATGTTCATAATAGTCTTGAGTGTAATTTAACAGAGTATAAAAAAAAAGGGGAACAATTCGGTTTTAGTGACTTTAGGAGATGCCAGCAAAAAAAAAATTGTTGGCGGCCACGCCTATTTTCGAGGGGGCGGGCACGTAAAGTTGAAAATATATAGGCCTATATATCGGAAATTACTGGGTGTCTGATAATTTGTAATCCATTAAATAAAAAGTATTAAAAATACCTTTCCAACGATATATATCACGATTATAAAATATGGACCGAATATGGGTTAAATCTGAAAAGAATATTTTTTGACCCGAATTTATTTGTTTTTCGGAAATGGTTCTTATATGGCAGCTAAGAAAAATTATGGTCCGAACTTCTTAAATTGGAACAGTGATTTTTATGCATATGAGGACATTTCACGTCAAATTTCAATGTAATAACGGTATCTTTAAGATAAATATTAGTATTAAAGTGAATTTCGGAAGTAGCCCTTATATGGGGGACATGGTCAAATGTGGACCGATATTCTCAAATTCCAGCAGTTTCATTTTGGCATGTATGTAAATGATCGGTCTAAAATTTTGGATCGGTACTGTTATTTATAAGAGATTTATGAGTATTAAAGTGATATTCGGAAGAGAGCTTTATGTGGGGCATACGATTAAAAATGAACCGAAACTCCCAAAATTATGCAGAATGTTTTTTGTGTATATGTTAATGATCTGTGCAAAGTTTTAAGTCGTTAACGATATATATGAAGATAAATGTCATTTTCGGATGAGGTCCTTATATGAAAGCTATGACCAATTATGGGCCAACCACCATAAAATTCAGTACAACAATTTATAGGGATTATTTGTGTTAAATTTTAACCGCTTAACATTATTTATACAAGTTTTATACGTATTTAAGTGTATTTTGGAAGTGGACTTTATATGAGGCCTATGGTCAAACATGAACCGAACTAAATAAAATTTCGTTTTACGATTAATTTTTGCATGAAACTTATTCCTGCTGAATTTTGTACTGATATTCCTATTTTATAGGCATTTATGTATAATTGAGCAATATCTCGTTAAAATTTTTGTATGGGGGCTATGAGAAATCATGGACCTAGTATTACTTGTTTCCTCACACTTTCTTCTTTTATCATAAAACCAACGTATACGTGGGAAAAATATTTAAAAAAATTGGATGAAAAATGTTTAAATATATAAATTTTTTATGGAGGTTATTTTACATTTTGGTCCATAACTCTGTTACTAATATACCGATTTTTGTGATTTTTAATTCAAACTGCTTAGGATAACTATAAACGGTTTTTTGGAAAGCTTGTTGATTTTGATGGTGTCCTTTGGACGTGCGAGTGTTTTACACAGACAGACGGACAGACAGACAAGTGGACACGGCTCAATCGACTTAAAATTTCGTAAGGACCAATAATATATATATATTTTGTTGGGTCTCGGATGAGTATTTCCCAGTGTTAGACACGGAATGACAAACTTATAAATATATACTCTCATTCATTACTTAAGGTGGTGGAGGGTATAATAAAACTCTTTTACAAAACTAACAATATTCATCAATTTAAATCGACCATCCTACCAAGTATTCTTTAACTAAAAAGCAAGAAAAAGGACAAGCACCAAAAGACTAGAATATATTGTGTGTAAACCTCACAACATATTAAAAGTCAAATTATGTCAAGTTTTAGCATAAGGATATTTTGCACGATATGAAACTACACATTAACAAAAACAACAACAACAAAATTACTCAAAACTAGAAAAAGTTTTAAGAGAATTACTTTTTGGTTTTATTTTACATGTTCTATGAAAAGTAGGTTAAAATAAATAAACATCACTGAAACAGACACTTGAAAAGACAAACAAAAAATAAACAAAATGTTAACTTACAGTTATGAACACAGCAAAGAGGAAAACTCTTACTGTGTTGCATTTAACATGTCAGAAGAGAATGTAAAATGAAAAGAGTTAATAGAACATGATTTTAGTGTTTAACAGTAAAGAGCAGTGCTACAAACTCTTGCACTGTAAGTAGACATGTTATGGTCATTAACATGTTACTGTTAATGTTTTAAGAGGTTTGCTGTGCTCTTGTGATAACTGTGTACTCTTGAAATTTTGTTAAAAGGATTATTTATAAACAACATTTGAAGAGTTTGATTATAATAATAAAAAACAGCTAGAATATCTATGACTGTCCTTTAAAAGGACTACTGTTTGGAAAATGAATTTAGTAAGCATGAGAAAGTATAACTTGTAAGATATTTCTGTGGTAGGATTTGGATTTATGCAATAATATGAATTCTTACGTTTTTATTTGCCTGTAAGTATAAGTCCAAATTAAATGTTTTTTTTCGTCTTTTATAGTTTGTTATTAAAATTTAGAATTTATTAGATATTAGAAATTTAGTTTTAATTTTAACTTTGCCCATAGCTTAATTTACTATATGGTTAACCATTGTTTAAAACTTAATAAAATTTCTGACTTACAAAAAATGTATTTCTTAATAACAGTTGTGATTGTAAAAATTTAATACAATAAAGTCAAATTTGATTTGTATTACCAAGGATGGCTAACAATTCGACACAGACGAAAAACAAAAGAAAGAGTAGAACGTTTTTTTTATAATATGTAATTCGATATCTCGGCAACTATTTCTCATAATTGGAGCTGAGGTGTTTTCGAGTTGATTTACGAGTACATTTGAAAAAATCATAATTCAAAATAGTGGATTTTTTAACCTAAAAATAACACTGTTTTGGTATATTTTTTGTCTGATTAAGTAAATAATTAACTAAAGGTATGTTCACACATGACAAATATTTACTCATAAAAGCGAAACCACTTATTTTAGCACAAATTTATTTGACATTGTTTACTCTTACAAGAGTTTTGCAAGATTAAAAAGTATGAAATAAAATAAGTCTAAATATTTGTTGTTTGTGTCTTGCCCTAAATAAACAAAGTTTTTTTTAATAAATAAACGAGTTTAAATATATTTTATATTGTGGTTGCACAAACAATTAAGTCATAAACAATTTGCTTTGTTTATGACTTAAAAAATATTAGTTTGATATAAATATAACAATTGCTTGTGTTAAGCACTTTTTGTAAATTATCCAACACAAATCAATTATAATACAGTAGCTATTATACGCGAGTAAACTGCTTAAATTAGTTCAATTAAAACTCATAAGACTAAAATAATGGCGTTATGTTGTTCCCAAACGCAAACCGAAAGTATATTTCCAAAATCGTGAAAGAATGGCTTAGCGAACAGAAATTTCTTTTGATGCTGTATTTAGCAAAAAGTACCGACCTTAATCTAATTGAGAATTTGTGATCAATTGTGAAGAAATAGTTGGGACAATACCAATTAACACGAAACTGCAAGATGGATTTACCCATTTGTTCCGAACAAAATATTTGTTGGAACAAGGTTTTTTTTTTAAATTTTGAAGCCTTTCTTTTTAAGAAATAGAAAATATTTTTTACGAATATTTTTTTTTTTTGAATTGGTTTAATTTTATATTTTGTCTATGTGTATTGAATTGCCTCAATTTTAAAAATGTCGATGCGTAACAGCAACTTTCTTTTCTCAGTCATTTTGAATACAATACAATATTTTCAAATAATTTAATATTTGTTTTTTTTTTTTTGACACTTCATGTTGAACGATGCGCTTGATAAACAAAAGAATTGAGAACACAAGAACGATTGTTTATTATAAAGATCTTTATTGGTTAAAGTAAAGTTGAAGACTGAAAGACAAAACTAAAAAGGGAAATTCAAAAAGACACAAAATGTGGAAGGCAGTGTTGTATTGCAAGCGAGTTGCCATATTAGTTTAAATCTACTTCATATTGTGTTGCAATATTTTCAACACTTCAAACCCAAAGCAAAATAAATCATTGGCCGCAGTATTACCACTTGTAAAACTAAAAGATTTTGTTTATATATGGCTGCTTTGGTTTTCCAGGCAAATTGTTCGAAATGGGTGAATCGTGGTGCAAAAAACTCTCAGTAAAAAATATTTTGTCCGGACAAAATTTTTGTTTGGAACAAATTAATTGTTTATTTTGCGAAAATTTATTAATTTCTTGTTTAACATGAAACATTTTTCAATTTTCTTTATTAGTTTTATTTTTATGCAATAAAAATTGCACTAGGCACAAACATGTACTCATTTGTGCTCCCCACTGTAAATAGTTATTTGTATAGTACAGCACCTAACAGTATTTTTTGTTTCACTTATAGTTACTGATAGATTAGTCGGCAATTTGAACATAGTACTTTTGTACAGATGGCGAAACTTTTAATTAATTGTTTAGATTTTTCTGTATTCAAATTATCGGTATTCTAACTATCAAACTGTCTACATAAGTCTTCCGGGCTCTCGATATTTACATTAAATGTATCTCTACTAAATTTTGTCTAGGACTAAAGCATGATTGTCTTGGTTACGGCACCATCATACAAAAAGGTGTCTGTCTGTTTTTGGGGGTCTAAATATTTTTCCTTTCGGTTTCTCCCAAACTTGCCGATACTTGCATCGCCTTCCAAGCAGGAATTAATGATATAGTATGTAAATGAAACCTAGAGAATAACTAAAAAAAAAAGTAAGAGTTTATATTCGCCTGTGCCGAATCTTATATACCTACCACCAAATCATCTATTATGGAGATTTATAAGGGATTTATGAGCATTCAAGTGATTTCCGGAAGTAGGCTCTATATGGCGACTACGGTCAAATATTGACCGATCATCTTGAAATTAAGTACAACAATTTAAATGTATATTTTGCTTATGCTTGTTGAATTTCAACTTGTTAGTAATTTTTACCAAAGATTTATGTTCATTTAAGAGAATTTCGGAAGTAGACCGATGCAAAGAAAATATTGTTTTGAGATTTTACTTTGCGTGAAACTTATTAAACAATTTTGTTTAGATATTTATGTACCATTAATCAATAGGAATTGTCGTTCTATAATCAAAATAAAGTGTACATAAATTCATGGTATTATCTGCATTATATTTAAAGAAAATTGTCTGAAACTTTAATCTATAACTCAGATTCTACTGGACCGATTTTGCCTATTTGCAATACCAAACATTTCGGTAGATCAAAGAATGTTTGGTAAAAATTTCATTGTTTATGTTTTTTTTTCGAAGCTATATCGCTCCAACAACAGACGGATAGACGGACGGACATGGCCAAATCGTCTTAGAATCTTATAACGACCCAGAATAATATAAACTTTTTGGTTCTACGACCATTATTTCGATGTGTTACAAACGGAATAACAAACGCAATATAACCCAATCTTTTAGTGGGCTGGGTATTAAAATGGTATGACTATTGGATGTTCCCAAATGAGAATTGAAAAATGGTTTTTATCAAAACCGACTGAAATAGATAAGTTGTAAATTAAATAAACACTTCAACTACATTCAATACAATTAAGTTTTATTTTCTTTTTAATTTCATACAATCATAAAATTAACACAAAAACGTAATAAATTTATAGAGTTTCGTAAATCGCATTTTGCTCCTGCATATTTTTGTACAACAGATAAATATTGATTGCTGGTGTCAGTCAGTCAGACAAACAGACAGTTAGAGATTTATATTCTAATTGTGATTGAATTCATATTCATGTATTAGATTAAGTAAATAATTCATAAGTGCACATATAGAATTTATACATAAATATGTATGTATGTACATATTTATTTACGTGTAAGCAAACAATTGTTTTCGTCTGTTTGAACATTTTTATTTTGCAGAAAATGTCATAATTCCAATGAAAACTGATTTAAAAACAAAATTTTGAATTAATTTAAACATATGTACATTGTACATATGTATATGTGTGTGTGTGCATATACAAGTAGATCTATTTTGGCGTCAAACAAAAATAATTTCAGTTTTCAGTTGTTTTTTTTTTTGTTTTTTGTTTATAAGGCATTCGCACCAAACTGAAACGCAATATGTCAGACAAACGTGAAATTGGTAAAATTTTTCGGCAACAAAAAATTGGCCATAAATATTTGTATCCATTTTGTTGCGGGTTTTGCTGGCAATAAGCCTATAGTAATGTAACGAACATATGTTTTGAAAAACACTAACTATTATATGCATAAGGTTAAAAGATAATGTTGAATATAAAGAAAACCTAAGTATAAAACCATTATTTCGCCCTATTTTTGGTGAAGAGGACTGTATAAACAGAACTTAATAAAATCATTCACTTAAAGCAAATTTAACTATCCAACTAAGCAGCTGCCTTATTCAATTTACGTGCATTATCTTCACACAACAACAATAAAATTTCAAGAGGTATAACGGCTTGTGTGTGACGTGTTTGCATCTGTGTCTATGATTGCGTTCGTGTGTATCTTTTTGCAATATTTTGCGTGTTAAATAATTTTTCTGTTGTTTCTAGGATTTTGAATTATAGAAGATAGAGAGAGGTTGGGCGAGCTATAGAACCATATAGTGTACAGTATTGTAGCTGTTATTACGTGATTTATGGCTTCGCATTTGCCTCACAAATGTGGTTTTCACGTTTTTTGATATGAACGAGGTATAGACAAGTGCGCTAAATTGATTCATGTTTTTACTCATATTCAGACATAATGGAAAAATATTTCATCATAAAGCATTGCTCACATAAAATTCGTTCGCATAAATGTTTCAATATTTATGTAAGAGAAAAAAGCAATTCAATACCAAAATTTTATAGTCAATCAGGCATGTGATTGAAATCGAAATCGAAAACGAATCAGTTTTGGAAATACATTTCAATGCATTTATAATCTAATTTTTTAAATTTTTGTTTTAAGATTCTCTTTAATAGCCCAATATCTTTATATTTTATGTGATAAAAGTTTTTCAATACAGAAATATTACGAAAAAATTGTCTTCTAAAACGCATTCGTTTTCGTTTTCGATTTCCATCATATGCCTGAATATATTATAAAATGTACAGTCGGTCAAGCCCAACCATATAATACCATACAAACAGTTTTCCAGCAATGGGTGCTAATGGGAGCTATGACCTATCATCCACATATTTAGTGACATGAATTCTATTAATACACATTTGATTTGTGTTTAATTTTAACTCGATATAAACACTTTTTAAAAGATATATGCATGTTAGTACAAGGTGGCGCAAAAGTAATCCTCCTATCAGAAAATGTTATAAATTTTGCGAGGCCCCTAATGTCAGTTCTGTCAGCAATATTCCGCGTTCTGGAGCAGTGTAGCGTAACATGTTTATTAACGTATATTTCGCATGTGTTTACTACACAAATGTTAAAACAGAACTGACATTAAGGGCCTCGCAAAATTTATAACATTTTCTGATAGGAGGATTACTTTTGCGCCACCTTGTATGTGCGTCTTATACGAAAGCTATGAATATATTTGGACCAAGCGTTCAAAAAATGGGTGTCATGATTTCTCTTTAACTCAAGCGCAAAATAGATGACTGGATCAGTTGATGTGAAATTTTTTTAGTATCATAAAAATTTTTGTCTAGCACTGGCTGGGCTTATTATTTTCTTTTTAGTATTAAGATTTGAATACTTATTGTCATTTCAAATATGAAGATTCAATAAATAATTAAATGCAAAAAAAAAAAAAATGATTTCTCTATATCGATGACTTAATATAGAAAGAATAAATCTCAACTTTTAGTACTGTTACAGCAGAAGAAAAAAACTCAATACATAAAATCTGAAAAAATTAAAATATTTTTTTTAAGAGAAAAGTTTTAGAAAATATGATAATTCTCGAATTCTATTTCTTAACAAACGGTGAGTTAAATAGATTATGACGACCTTGGCAGGGTAGAAAATGCATTCCAGTTTGCCAATTGTTCTAGTACTTTACAATAGTATTCTTAAACTATTGCCTGAAACAATAAAACTTTTTTCTTAAAGATAATATTATTAGTTCAATTATTTCTCTAATTAATAAAATATTTTTTTTATAAAGCAGTTTTTTATTAAAAAAGTAAACATATTGAATTCTGTTTTAGTTCTTATTAAGTTAAGTTATATAAGATAGGGTTGTTTGAACTAAATTAATAAACGATTATACTCCTAAACCAATTCATGTTTTTATTAACGAAAAATAAATCGGAGTAAAAATACAGGTGTTAAATATAAAATAATTTACTAATAAATAAAATTAGTTTTTATAAGGTAAATTATCATACAAGTGGTGGCAATCTGCCGGTAGGGTTTTTTTTTAATCTTGCAAGTGGTCCTACTTTTTCTAGATATTGGTATTTTTATACCCACCGTTTGTAACACATTGAAATAATGGTTGTAGAACTAAAAAGTTTATATATATATTCTCCGTCCGTCTTTTGGAACAACGATATACCGTCGAAAAAGCACATATAACAATGAAATTTCTACCAAACATTCTTTGATCCACCGAAATATTTTGTATTAAAAATGGCCAAAATCGGTTTAGTAGGATGAAATTCAATATTTTATGAAGTTCACCCCATAATATATTATTTGGTGGTGTGTATATAAGATTCGGCGCAGCCGATTATAAACTTGTACTTGTTTATATTATATGTGAGCTATTTCTGAGAACGGCTGCTTATGGAACCTATCCTAATATTCTTAAAAACGGGTTTTGAATAAAAAATTTATTTAAAAACTTTTTGTACAAAAATCAATTGTTTTTCAAGTATTCAAATTGAAAATGTATTATTTTTGAATTGAGGAAAAAATATTGATTTAAAATATTTTATACCTGATGAGAAACTTTGTTTTCTAAGAAAAAAAACTTGGCTACACTCATGAAAAAAATAATCTTAAACGCATTAGTCATTTAGAAATGACTTATTTATAAATGTCTGTGTTAATATAT
This sequence comes from Bellardia pandia, assembly GCA_916048285.2. Taxonomy (NCBI): domain Eukaryota; kingdom Metazoa; phylum Arthropoda; class Insecta; order Diptera; family Calliphoridae; genus Bellardia; species Bellardia pandia. Next base: position 43,100,426 of record OU696530.1, read on the forward strand.
CATGTTAATATATCTACACAACTTAAAGTGTGCTTGATCGGCTTCAATTCATTCACCAGCTGCATCTTGTAAGTTTTCGAAACTAAGACCTTATACAACACTTGCCATATGATCGTCATATGGTGAGCTTCAATTGAAAAATTAGGATCTTCAATACTGCGGCTAACGAATGGAAATATTTTCACATGAACGACCAATTCGAACACACGTTGCTGGTGCAACACTATGTAAAGAGCCAGAGTAAACTCAGATTTATAGACCATAGTCCTAATAGCAGTCTAAGAAGGTCGATTATGTTGCCCGAAAATAACTAAAATTTTACGAAATGTAGCTTTACCGCTCCACCATTTTCAAAGTAAGTTTTTATAAAAAAAAAAAAATTTAATCGAAGTTTTTTTTTTTTTTTTTTAAATTTGTTTAATAATACTCGCAAGAGGAATAATTCTCATTTAGTAAGTTTTTATTAAATTCAATTGACAAATGTTCTACTACTGGCATATCAACACAAAATATCACAACTGTTCGGTCATTTTACTAATTTTTCTACATTAAAGATTATAGGATAAAATCAATCTATTGAAATCTACAGAATCTTCATGGACAGTAGGAAATATTCTTTATTGTGGTATAAAATAATTAAATACAATTTTCTTTATCATAGAAGGCCAGGCCTACGGACAAACGACTTTTCTAGAAGTTGTCCAGAATGAATCTTCGTCATTATAGAAAACGTGTTTGTTCGTTGTGGAAACAACGCGTCTTGTTTGAGTGACCTGCTTTCTATATCTTGACTATCACACTTAGATCAGTGCTGAAGGGATCTAAGTGAGTTACTTTAAAAGATGCTGGCCATGGAATCTGAGCCAACCTATTACTAATGCATATAACGAACAAGCACCAGATAGAGAGTTTGGTTTTTATAGATTTAGAGCAAGTTAAGAAAGAATATTATTTATTTTCTATTCATATATTTCAAATAATCTTCATTCATGTTCCATGTGTAAAATGAATTTCAAACTTCAACATACCAGAGTTATTAGATTACAAAACATGATTATTAGGGCGGGCCAAATTTTTTGTCGATTAGAGCCGCCCCCTAGGATGATTCTATGGACAATTCTAAGCAACTTTGGTGAAGGAACCATGGGTCTATCTCGATTTTCGAGTCTCCCACTTTTTCTCGGAAAATAGATGAAAAATATTACAAATATGCATGAAACGCCCTCTGGTGGTGTTCATAGGTAAAAATAAAGATCCAAAATGAATTTCTCGACCCCAAAAACCCCCCCATATACACATAAAAAAGATAATATAATGAATAAAAAATCGAATTTCGAATCAAAATGATGTTATAGAGAAAAAAAGTGGGAGACTCGAAAATCCAGATAGACCCATAGTTCATTCACCAAAGTTGCTTAGAATTGTCCATAGAATCATCCTAGGGGGCGGCTCTAATCGATTTTTTCGGCTCCATACAAATTGGCCCGGCCTAATGATTATACATTATAACGTTGTAATATAAGTTATAAATTTAACATTACATCTTTTGGCACCACAAACTTTTTATAACTAACAACACCAAAATTAATGCGATATATGAATTCATTCATGCATGAAATTATTCCAAGCATTAAAATAGTTGGACAGAATCAATATACAAGAGCAATTCGGAAACTTCTTAGCCTAGAATAGAAAGCGCGGTATAAACAGAAAAAACTTAAGTGTTTTGGAAGTTTTGAAATATGTGCTATGAACACATGTTAACTTTCTTTTTGATCTGACAACTCCTACATATAGAAACAGATGTTTAAAAGAGACGTATCCGTGATATTTTTACAATGAAAAAATTAGAAATTTGTGGTGTCATTAAATATTTAAATAAAAAAGGTTTATCGGGACAAGAAATTGATAATGATATGGTGAATGTGTCAAAGTGTATGATATGTTATTAAATGATCGACGAATATAAGTGTGTGAAATAACTAAATCATGGGCATCTCAAATGATCGAGTCCATTTAATTTTGCATGAAAAACTACAGACGAAAAAGCTTCCTTCAAGATGGGTGCCGCATTTGTCAACAGTCGACCAAAAACGCATAAGAATGAAAACTTCTCATGCTTGTTTGGCTCGTTTTAAGACAAATAAAATGGTTTTAAAGCGTCGTTTCATAACTGTTGACAGACGTGGATCCACCACTATACTCTAGAGGCCAAAGAACAATCCAAGCAATGGACTGAAGCTGGACAAGTGCTCCAAAGAAGGCAAAAACAATTCAATCGGTTGTTAATGTTATGGCAACGGTTTTTTGGGACTTCAAAGGTATTTGATTGAGTGGCTATCTGCAAAAGAGTAAAACAATGATCTCAGAGTACTATTGCAATGTTCGAGAAAAACGTCCTGGTTACAACACAAAACCAATGTCTTAACAATGGCTAATATCGAAGAATTAAAGTACGAGTTGCTTGACAACCCACCTCATTCTTCTGATTTTGCCCCCATTGACTTTAACCTCTTCCCATATCTAAAAAAAATCCTAGCTGGCAAGTGTTTCACCTGAAATGAAGAAGCAACTACAGTTGTAAACCACTAATTTAATCAAGTGATAGAATAGCTAGATAAGCGTTAGACTAAGAGTATTGAAGTTTCAGGAGATTATAATGTATATAAAAATGTTTTTGAAGAACTAGCTACTCGCTTTCTGTGCTAGACTGAGAAGTTTTCGCAACGCCCTTGTAGTTAAATTTAAAGAAGAAATCACTAAAAAGAAAACACAGTTATTGTCACCATGATTTTTAGCCGAATTGTTTATGAACATTGTTTAAATGGAATACGATTCCTTTTATTGCATTACATTTTTGTTTATTTTTCGTCTTTGTTTTTCCTACTTTCAGATTTTTCAGTTGAAATTATGCAAAATAATGCTGTGAAGTTGTGCTTTTATGAATGAGTATGGTTTGTTTTTACAATTTTAAATTACTGAAATTATAATTATTACCACCAGCATTTAAGGGTTTATTAACAGAGGTTTGTAAAATTGGTAATGTACATATTTAATAATTTGTGGGAAATTTATATGAAATTTACATGCTTTAAATTATTTGTAATTTATTTAGAACTTGTTTTAAATTTAAATTCTTATCTCTGAAATAATCGTTTGAAATAATTTAAAAACTTTACCAAACAAATATTCAAAGAATTTCTTTAAAAAAAAAAAAATTATTGACGTTTGTGCAAAAATCGTTTTAAATTCGTAAACTACATTTATTTGCTTTTATTTATAGTTGTTCCCTAGAATAATTTTCTTGTTTTGTTTATGGATTTTTGCTGGCCAGCAAGATATTTCTTTAACTAAATAAAATTTGCAAAGATTTGTGTGTATTTCGTTTCAACAACATTATTCTCTTTAACTAGACATTTTATTGGTTCGTGTTTTCAACATTGACTTACAGTATTTGTCAATAGTTATTAAGGAAAAACAACAGCAACAACAATAACAAGAATACAAAATAACAAGACCCATATGCAACTGAAATAGACAACAACAAAAGGCCAAATAAATGCTGCAGACAATCAGTATCAGTAAAATAAACAAAAATTCCAACCAATATGAGACACAGTTTCAGTTGAGTTAGAAACGATTGATGAAAGCACTACAGTTTAAACTGTACGCTATGTCAAAGTTTAAATTCTTCTAGATTATTATAAGTTCTGCAAAAGTCTTTCAATTCGGTAGATAAATATTTGAGTATTAACGATAATTAGTTCTAGTTCTTTGCAATATTGTAAATTTTTGTTTTTTAAGCAGATCAACCGTGATTTTATCCAACAATTTAATCAGTCAGAGGATATGTATGTATTTGTAAGGGTAGTGCGCAATTTAAAATCAAAATAGAAAAAAGTCTTAAACAAGTTCCTTTGATATCCGACATTGTCTGGTTTAATGAGGAGACATTTGTAAAAACGTATAACTTTGCTAAATAGGCATTAGTTTGACAAGCAATTTGTAGTTGTGATGAGAAAAGTCAATATTTAAAAAAAGTAATTTGCAAAGAATTTATCCTGTTTTGAAGTATCTCTGAGGAAGCATTTGCAGCGATTAAAACAAAACGTAGTCTTACGGCGCATGGTTTGAACTACAATACAGGTGTGGCAAAACTTTACAACCACTTTTTTATAAACAGTTTTTAACAGGTATTGCAGCGTTGTCTTTTTTCTTATGTTTATTTACTGTATCTTCATTAAAAACGAACTAACAATAAGTATTTCAAATCTTAATGAATTGAATAATGATATAATGAATTTTATTAAATATAATCAATTTTAATTTTTAGGTCCTTATGAATATTCGAATTTTTTGTATATCAAGGGGGCAATTGTGATCATTCGTAGAAATTTGTTTTGGTTAAGGGATATTTGACTTTCAGTAGCTCCACAGCCAACCCAAAAATCCAGGAAAACTTAAAATGAAGAAAATCTTTAGAAAATGATTAGCTAAAGGAACTTGCTTAACCTCAACTTTGTATCTTTTATTGTGTAAGAGATATTTTACCTTAAAGCTCGTCCGGGTACCGGGGTACCCGTATCCGGAGGGTTAGGGTTAAGTATACATTGTTAAATCGACTCAGAAAGATTATCATTCGTCTCAGTCTGACTACATGTCCATACAAATTTATGCGCAGTGTACAAGTACCAATTCTGAAGATATGTCGCAAAAATTTAGTATTTGAACTTTTTTCCAGTCAAGTTCACATTGGTTGAAATCGGCCCATTACAAATATCCTCCAGAAACAAGCCTTAATGTTTAATTAATGCACTTAACCAAACAAATTTCGCCGTGAATAAGTTTTATATAAAACCAAATCACACTTACAAAGTTTGTGCAGATCGGTCCATCTCTTAAAAATTTTGTTATCCAAATAAAATGCAACACAGAAATATGTTTCATACATACAAAAGCTACAATTAGTATTCCACATAATAACAGGCAAAAATCCTTTACAAGGTTTCGTTGTCAAAACATAAACTCTGCTATGCCTGTGTAAAATTTTCAAAGGTAGGCTGATTGAATAATGTTTTTTGCTTTATAAACTTTATATTTAAAGAGTTACTGGAATATAAAGAAGCTTTATTAATTGAAAAATATTATTATTAACTCGAATTGTAAAAGTTACAAACACAATTATATTTAGAGCGTAGGGTTCACATTAGTCTCAAATATATGTTACATATAATACTAGAAACTAATCCAAGTCACAAGAACGCAAAAATATTCACATACTTCGTTGGTAACGATTTCGAAAAGGAATCTTAATAAAACAACTCGGTCTCTCGGAGTGACCACTTTCATTTGATACATTTCATGCAGTATAACCATGGCAGTAGCCATTGGTATATGTGAGTGTATCTATGTTTGTGTGTGAGTCACAATGTGAAAATGTGTGAATGTACATTAAAGAAAAAACGTATCCTAGTGCACATTATGTTGCTGTTGTTGTTTGCGTGTGAGTGTATATGACGCTTGCATACAACCATAAAAGCATTAATCTTTCAATTGCAACCAACAACAAACCAATATCCAGCTTTGTTTAGACAGTGGTGGATGACAACTCAGCACAGTCTAAGTTATATTATGTAATAATGTCAGCAGTTGCTGAGAATTTGCTCACAACTTTTAAAATACATCTCCTGGCCATCCTTAAATGTGTCTTATATGCTCTCAATTTTCTACTACGAGTTTTATTTTTTTCTTTCATAGTTTTTTGCTTCTACACTCTTTGCCATAGTGCAGTGTAACGTAGTGGTTGTTTAAATTTAACTTCATGACTTTGGAGCGTTCAGTGTTCATTTTGACAAGACTCTATAATTTTTTAATACATTTTTACTAGTTTTTTTTTCATTTGTTGTTGTAAAAATGTTGTAATACGCTGTGCAGAATTCTAAAGCTGCAGTTCAGTTTTTATTTAAGAATGTCTAAGAATACTGACGTTGTTGTTGTTATTTTGTTTTGAAATGTTTATAAAAGTCTAGCAGTCAGTGGTCTTATTTGTTAAAATATGTAATAGCAACTAAGAGTTTTTATTCGGCTGTGCCGAATTTTATATACCCACCACCTATATATCAGTAGTGTGATTTATTTATACTGGAAACTGCTATTGTTACATTTTGTATCGATTAATTTTTTTTCGGATCCCTCACGTGGGAGCAATGATCAATTATGGGCCAATCACAATGAAATTCGGTATGGCGATTTATATATGTATATATGTAATTATTTGGGTCGCATATCGACTTGCTATTGATGTTTATAAGAGTTTTATACGCATTAGGAGATATTAGGTCATATGGTCAATTATCATAATAAAATTCGATATGAAGAATGAATTATTTTTTAGCGAACTTGAACTTTCGTCCAATTTAAGAGATTTTCAGAAGTGGACTTTATATAAAGGCTACATTTAAATAAGGACCAATCCGAACAAAGATCGGTATTATGAAACATATTTGTACTGAATTTTGTATGGATAGTGGAGAGGGGGCACGTTTGAACACGGGGCACCTTTGAACAATGAACAATGAACAATTTTTTCCGACCCTTAACCGAGTTTTTCACATGGAAACCTTGTATTCTAGCAACGTCACCAACTTTTGCTAGTTTTTTCGGTCGTCGACCGAATGTAGTTGGGTGAACAAGTTTTCGCAGTGTCATTGTAAATTTTTTTATTTTTTTGTAAAAGTGTAAGAAGTATTCAGTGGTCCTTTTCTTTCGTGAAAGAAATTTATTGCAGTCCAAAATTCATTTCAAACATAATTAAGTTGAGTTATTTGATATTTATGTAAAAAAAATATATATATTATAAATTTCCATGAAATGGCATGCCAGTTCAGGTTTCAACAAAGAAAAAGGGGGCACCTTTGAACATGTTAATTTATCAACCGAAGTACCAAACATTGTTGATTCTCTCTTATTTACTGAAAATGATGAATCCAATGCTGATCATTATGCTTTAAAGGAAAATGTAATGTCACCTGAAATCGCAAAGCCTTTTCTGTCTTAATAATATAAAACTTATTTTTGATCTGAATTTTTTTTATTTTTTAATTGTTAATGTTTTTCTTAATAAATAAATTAAATTTAATATATATATAAAAATATAACTGTTTATGTTATTTTTGGACATAAGCGCAACAAGAAAAAATTGCTGTTCAAAGATGCCCCAGGCTAGTTCAAAGCTGCCCTGTATGGGGGGACATTTGAACACAATGACTTCATCCATTAAAAAAATATAAATCAAACTAAAAATAAGTCACTTATAGACTTAATCTAAAGTTTATTTCCATACATATTAATTAAATTATGTAAAAAGTCAATAATTCAAAAATATAAATTTTTATGTGGCTTGAAAGCAAAAAGTGTTCAAAGGTGCCCCCTCTCTCGTACTGCTTTTCTTTAAGCATTTATGCACCATATAGCTAATAGCTAAAAAATATTTGAAAAATGTCGAGGTTGTGTGAAACCTTGGTCTGTAACTCGGATCCTACTGAACCGATTTTGAAATAAAGAATGGTCGGTAAAAATGCCATTCTTTTAAATCTTTTTTTTTTTGCGGTCTATTGACGGTGCCGTCAACAAACTGATATAAATATATCGTCTAAGAATCTTCTAAGCATCCAAAATATATAGAGTTTTTGGTACTGCGACCAATATTTCAACATGTTACAAACGGAATGACAAACGTAATATACTCCCATCTTTTTGGTGGTGGGTATAAAAAATTATTAATTATAAAACTGTTGGAAAAATACATACGTACATATTTACATGACACATGAATGGCATTTTTAATATGTGTTGTAAATACATGTAAAAATAATTTGAGAAGAAGGAAGTATGGTTTAAATTTTTAAGGCGAAATGTAAATAAAAAATATTTATCTATTCGTGAATATGAAAGAATTAGGCAATCATTTGTTTCTTATAAATCTAAATAGAAACTTTATTTAAAAACTATTTCTTTCTATTCTTTTCTTATTAAGCATTGTTTAAATGCAATTCGGAAGAAGCTGGCAACAAGTTTTTATCAGTGTATTCATTTTCACACATATTCTGCAGTGTTACTTGATATAACTGAAACCGTAAGAATAAATTTGGATAAAGGAAATGTGAGTGCTTTGATATTTCTTGATTTTCGGAGGGCATTTGACTCTGTTAATCATAATATTTTGGTGGGAAAACTACTTAATCAATACGGGTTTGGCTCGTGTGGTTGCAGACTTATTTATTCTTATTTATGTGGTCGTAAGCAATTTGTGCAAGTAGGGACGTTAATTTCTCGATATAAGTACCTTAATAGAGGAATTCCACAAGGATCAATATTGGGACCCTTATTGTTCTTGCTATATATTAACGACTTGTTTCAGAGATTATCTTTTTTAAATTGTTATACTTACGCTGATGATATACAACTCTTGGCCACTTCACAAATTTCTGATTTGGTAAGGTTTCAGAACTATATTAATTAGGATCTTGATAATGTAGTGGAATGGTCTAGGGCAAATTCTTTGGAATTAAACCCGTCTAAATGTAAAGTCATGATTTTTTCGAATAATTTGGATGTTAACTTAAGAATTTTAATCGATAGTGTTCCTTTGGAGATTGTTTCTGTTGAAAAATACACATTTAGTATTAATATATGGCAACACGATTGCATAATAATAGTCGTTAAGCTCAAATAATGTAATATATACTAAGCCTCACTATTATGTAATTATTCTTAATTACCTATTCTTAAGACTTTATAACACTGTACATAATTTTAGTTTTTAAGATTTTTACTCGGAATAAAACGTTCAAACAAAAAGGTTGTGTTTCATTTTGTGCGCGGAGTTAGGAATCAGAAGGTACAGTCATAAACTTCCAACAAAGGTTATGGGCCCAGAGCACATAGTAAAGTAAAGTGAACATTTGTTTAAATAAAAGCTAAAAAAGTAAGGAAAGAAAGTGAAAAGTTAAGAACAGTTAAGGCACAATGAGTTTATATCAAATAGATAAGCTGGATGAAAAAAACTATGATGCCTGGTGTATTCATATGAAAAGTGTGTTAATACATTCCAGTCTGTGGGCTGTGGTAAGTGGTAAGGAAGTAAAAGAAAGCGCAGAAGACCATGAAAAATGGATTGAGAAGGATGAGAAAGCCCTAGCAACAATAACGTTGTGTATACAAGCATCACAACTAAATCATATAAAAAATTGTAAGTCGTCGGCAGAGGCATGGAATACATTGCAGGGGGTATTTCGTCCAAGTGGTGCCGTGAAGAAGGTGTACCTCTATAAGCAGCTCCTAAACACGCGTATGACGGAAGATGAAAAAATGTCTGGTCACATCAGTAATTTTAGCAGTATTGTGGACAAGTTAGCAGAAATCGGTATTGAGATGAATGAGGAGTTGGTAACCATCATACTTTTGTCCAGTTTGCCATCGCAGTACGAACAATTTGTTGTTGCAATGGAAACGCGAGACAATTTACCATCGCTGCAGAGCTTAAAGGTAAAGTTGTTGGAAGAGTTCGAGAGAAAAACACAAAAAGAAAGTGAAAAAACGCAGTCAGCATTTGCAGCAAAAACACAAAACAGCGATCGCAAGAAAAAAACGTATTATGAAAAAAGAACCCAGCAACAAAGCAAAAAGAAAGACACAAGCTGTTTTATTTGCGGTAAACAAGGGCATTTTGCAGCCAACTGTTACTCGAAGCAAAAGCAAAAGAACAAAAATGAGCAGAGGCAGTTACAGTTCACAGTCTTGGCAGCAGCAGAATCAAACGCATTGACTACCAACACTTGGTGTGTTGATAGTGGCGCAACCGCACACATGTCTGGTGATCGATCGTGTTTTACAACAATCAGCGAGCACAAAGAACGAATCACACTTGCGGGTAACAACTACATTAATGCAGATGGCGTAGGGGATGTCAACATAGTAACAGAAGACGGAGATATACTTTTGCGCAACGTTTTATATGTACCAAATTTAATAGGAAATTTTGTGTCTGTAAGCAGAGCTGTCGACAAAGGCATTTCAGTGAAGTTTGAAAAAGACAGAGCAGAATTTTTAGATGAGAATAATAGCGTGGTTTTGGTTGCTAAGAAACGAAACAATCTGTTTGTCTTTGAGATAGAGAAAGACAACAAATTACTCCAAATGAAAAGTAGTGACAGCATCAAATGGCACAACAGATATGGGCATTTAAATTATGAAAGTCTGCGTGAGTTGCAACGGAAAGAATTGGTACGGGGATTGGAAGGTGTATGTTTCAAAAATAATTCTACTTGTATTACATGTATGAAGGCAAAAATTCATGCAAAACCATTTAAATGCAATAATGAGATAAAATCCAAAAATATACTGGACTTAATTCATACAGACGTATGTGGTCCCTTTAGTACTCAATCGCTTGGTGGTTCGCGTTATTTCATAACTTTTATCGATGATTATTCACGCCGCATATTTGTTTATTTTCTAAAAACAAAAGATGAAGCATATGATAAATTTGTGTTGTTTCAAAATATGGTAGAACGACAAACCGACAGAAAAATAAAACGCATTAGCAGTGACAACGGTGGCGAGTTCGTAAACAAAAGGTTTGATGAGCATTTGAACAACTGCGGAATTAAGAGGCAACTTACAGTACCATACACACCACAACAGAATGGTGTGGCCGAGCGTGCCAATCGAACGCTTGTGGAAATGGCAAGAAGCATGTTGGTTTACAGCGGTATGAACGAGAACATGTGGGCAGAAGCTGTATTAACTGCAGCATACATAAGAAATAGAGCACCAACAAAACTGATAAAAGACAAAACTCCATACGAAGTGTATACTGGTTTTAAACCCGTCGTTAGTCATATGAAGGTATTTGGTTCGACAGCAGTGGCTCTAGATAAAACTCAACGTAAGAAGTTCCAACCAAAAGGCAAAGTGTATAAAATGGTCGGCTATTCACTTTCATCAAAAGCATATCGTTTGTTTGATCCAGAAACAAAAAATGTTGTAGAAAAGCGTGATGTCTGTTTTGATGAGTCTGAAGAAATAAAAAACGTCGTCAAACTTTCTAGTGTGCCTGAGGAAAACAACAACATTAGTGATGTCAGCAAGTTCTTAGTTGAATTGGATGTAGAAGCTGACTCGACAGCAGAAGCAGACACAACGTCAAAAGCAGAAGAAGTTGACAACAGCCTAGATAAACAGTCTGAAGAGGGATGCAGTAGCAATTATGAAATTATTGATGAAATACAAGACGAACAGATGGAGAAAGAACAACAACAGATAGCTCGACGTGGAAGACCAACGATTGTACGAACTGGAAAGCCTGGTAGACCAAAAAAGATGTACAATACTCTCAACGCATTGCAAGAGGCAGCAAATATAGATGTTCCAAACTCGGTGGCAGAGGCGTTAAGTTGTAAGTATAAGAATGAATGGAAAAGGGCTATGCAGAATGAGTATGATTCTTTATTGAAAAATAGAACATGGACGTTAGTTGATTTGCCTGACGGACAAAGAGCAATAGGTTCGAAATGGGTATTTAATGTGAAAAGAGACAGGGACGGTGGCATTGACAAACTTAAGGCTAGACTTATTGCAAAGGGTTGTGCACAGCGGTATGGTGTGGATTACACAGAGACTTTTTCGCCGGTAATTAGGTATGCAACAATACGTATGTTGTTGGCATTGGCGGTTGAACACGACTTGTACTTGGAACAATTAGATGTTTGTACGGCTTATTTGAATAGTGAGTTGCATGATACTGTGTACATGCGACAACCTGAATGTTTTGTAGATGTAGAGTACCCCGAACGTGTATTGAGGTTGGAAAAGGCAATATATGGACTGAAACAGGCTGGTCGTGAGTGGTACACGAAACTTGACGTAGTTTTGCGTTCGATGGGTTTTACACCATTGGAAAGTGAAAGGTGTTTGTACAAACATGATGACAGAAATAGTATAATTTTTATTGCCGTATATGTAGACGATATAATTATCGCTTCGAAGTCGAAGTGCGATGCATTGAATGTTAAAAGGGGGATTTCTGAGCATTTTGATTGTGTCGACAAGGGGCAACTTAATTATTTCTTGGGCATCGAAATAGAGAGAAATGGAGAATTAGGGGAAATTTCTATAGGCCAGAAAGGTTATATAGAAAAATTATTGAGAGAAGTGAATATGGAAAATTGTAGGAATGTTAGTACTCCATTGGATGCAGGCTTTCAGGTGAAGTGTGAGAACAAAAGTTGCGAGAGAGTTGACGCTGCCGAATATCAGTCACTTATAGGTTCGTTGATGTATTTGGCACTTTCGACAAGACCGGACATTTTGCACTCAGTGACAAAGTTGGCCCAATGTAACACGGATCCACACAGAGAACATTTGGCTGGTGTAAAACATGTTCTCAGATATTTATCAGCGACCAAATGTTTGAGGATAACATACAGAAAGACGGGAAAACCGATTGTAGGCTACGTTGACTCGGATTGGGGAAGCAACACGTTGGATAGGAAATCATACACGGGTTATGCATTCTTTATTGGTGGTAGTGTATTTTCATGGGAGTCGGGCAAGCAACAAACGGTTGCACTTAGTAGCACAGAGGCTGAGTTTGTTGCGTTGTCTACGGCGGCCAAGGAGGTAATTTATTTGCGGGAACTGATGAGGGAAATAGGTTTGACAGACGGTGACGAACAGATAGTATTGTATGGCGATAATCTGAGCGCACAGCAGTTAGCAAAGAATCATACCTATCATTCACGCACGAAACATATAGACATAAAATATAATTTTGTAAGAGATGTTGTAAAGAATAATATGTTAAAAATAGACTACGTTCCAACTAACGACATGATCGCGGATGTTCTGACGAAAAATTTGGCAAAGATCAAACATTGTAACTTTGTAAATAAGTTAGGTTTGAAATGAAATGAATGTAAATGTATTTTTGAAACAAACATGTATGAAACTATTGAATTAAATTTTTTATTTGTTTTTGTTACTATGCACTCGTGTTGAGGAGGAGTGTTGAAAAATACACATTTAGTATTAATATATGGCAACACGATTGCATAATAATAGTCGTTAAGCTCAAATAATGTAATATATACTAAGCCTCACTATTATGTAATTATTCTTAATTACCTATTCTTAAGACTTTATAACACTGTACATAATTTTAGTTTTTAAGATTTTTACTCGGAATAAAACGTTCAAACAAAAAGGTTGTGTTTCATTTTGTGCGCGGAGTTAGGAATCAGAAGGTACAGTCATAAACTTCCAACAGTTTCAAAATATAAAACATTGGGTGTTATTTTGGAAAATGATCTCTCATTTAATAAACATGTAAATTCTGTTATTACAAGAGTTTGTTTGACATTACGCGGCCTTTATAACGTGGCTTGTTACTTGCCATTGGCTGTGAGATATCGTGTTGCTGTTTCGACTTGTCTTCCACTTTTCCTGTATTGTTTGGAGATTTACTCGGGCACATCTGCCACAAATATTTTGAAACTACGACGATGTTTTAATAGGGTAATTCGATATATTTACGGTCTAAGTGTTCGCGAACATGTTTCCGAATATCAGAAACTAATTTTAGGGTGTAAATTTGACCAATATATAAATATGAGGAAAATCTTATTTTTTTATAAGACAGTTAAATATGGAAAGCCATCTTACCTCTCACAAAAATTTATTTTTGGTAGTTCTAGTAGAACGCATGCGCTTATTATACCTAGACACTTCTCAATTGTTATGAGTCGATCGTATTGCGTGACTATATCGAGATTATGGAATTCAATGATTCTGTATGAGGATCGCAGATTTTCACACAGTTTGTCAAATTTCAAACTCATTTTCTTGTCAAATTTATAAATGAATATTGAATTAATACTTTTTTTCTCTATTTCGAGCTGTCCATGGTACATTTAAACAGGCAAAATTATTACGAGTGCCATTATTTGTAATAAAAAAAAATTTTAAATAGTGCTTTGTTTGTATGTTTTATCATGGGTTAACAATCATTTTCCTGCAATTATACATTATTTATAGGTTTTGTGCAAGTGTTGGGGACTCTTCATTATAACTATTTTAATCTTAACTTCTTTTTAATTTCTCTTCTAACTTAAAATTATTGTTATATATCTAAATAATTGTATTTATATTATTGAATTGTTAGTAGTACTGCTAATTTTGGCCCCATGGGCTTGCGGCATATTTTTGAAATAAATAAATAAATAAATAAAATAAAAAAAAAAAAAAAAATAATTGCATCAGTCGAAATAAATCGTGTATGAGTTCTAAGTAACGGAAAGTAGGAAAGAAAATCGTGCGCAAAATTTTTGGAAAATCCGCCATTGTCGTGTTCAATGATTGCAAAAAAATAAATCTAAAGTACTTTAAATGATATTATAAGACCATGCAACTAAACTTTAAGCTTTAAAATCGTAAACAGAAGCAAAGCAGAAATATTATTAAATGAAACCAAGTACTTGCAAGAACAAAAAATGCTATTGGGTGTATAATTTAAAATTGCGGGATTTTTAAAAAGTTTTAGCATTTATTTTTAAACAACATAAATTTATCTCTTCCCATCTTTCCATGTCAACATATTCATCATATTTAAAGCCAAAAAAGAGATTTTTACAGCCAAAAACGAATCAAGCCAATTTCGGACACCCAGTTGTGAATTGAAGCGTAACCCTGAAACAAATGGTAATCGGACGAGTCAAGGTCGGGTGAGGCAAACATTTTCAAACACCTTTTTAATGCTTGGCCGCAGTAAGGCGGTTACCAGGTGGCAATCCACTATGAGTTGTTAACTATTCTCTACTTAATTTAATACGTGGAAAAGACAAGGAAATTATATTATATATCAATGAATATGAAAATATGTCTGTTTTTTTTTTTTAATATTTTTTTAGATTTTTGGTCATTTCGTCTAAAGAAGAGGCGGAATTATTGAATCCATTGGCACAACAATAAAGAACACATTGGCCATATAAAACCGTTATTATTTTTGAATATCGATATGACAACATTATCTGTAAATTTGAATTTTAAAAAATAGCTATATTTTGAATAGCTCTGGTTTCCCTCTTCAATAAAGTTTTTTTTTATTAATTGAATATGTTTGGAAATTTCTTAAAATAATGAAAAAAGTAGAAGTAGCTTTTTTATATCAAAAAAATGGTCAAAAATCACAATTCTAATATATTAAATGCATACAACATTGACCCTGTAATGATTTTTTTAAATAGCTCTTTCTTTACTAGATTTATAAAAGTATTAGTAATCTTCAAAAAATTAGCAAAAGTCGGACTAGGGTACAACAGTTAAAAATCTCGTAATATATAAGAGGAAATATATGTATAGCTGCGGCAAAGTTTTTTTAGTACTCAACTAATAGTTTTCATATATAGTATAATTTTTGAAATCGGATCACAGACGAAGAATTGGGATCGTTTTAAATTTCTCACATGCCTGAGGTGCCCTATTTTGAGGATCTCTAGCATCATATCTGGTCAGTTTATGAGGTTCAAATTTAAAACTACATGATACTTCCTCTCAAAGCATTATAAATTTTATTTTAATTGGATTTGCCTTTTAGAAATTATAGATTAAATTCCCTTTTTGTTTCCTAGTTCCCTACTGTATAACACTCGGTATTATAGACCAGACCTTGTCTCGTCCTGCTACTATTTGTTTAGATCGATGCAGAACGCTGTCTATGGGATAATGTACACTTCAGAAATATACTTGATTCGTATTTGGCCTCACAAAATATAAGCAGGTCTTTTGGCGCGGAATCTATATGTTGCTCAAAAAATGAGAAAAGTTCATAGTTTGCAATGGCCAGTTCAAATATTTCAAAACAAAAGCTAAATACTTGAAAAAATTCCACAAAATTCCAAAGTGACGAAACTTTACAAATTAAAAGCTCATAAAGAAATCTACAAGCCTAACTAGTATGGATCATATTTTTCTATCATAAATCGAAATCAGAAAATCATACATTAAATTTCTTGTATATGATTTGGATCAGAAATATTTTCCAATAATCCAAAACTCATACACTTATATATTATGTCCTGTGGTTCCTAGTATGAACAAAGGGCCGCAAGCTCTTACACTTAAAGGAGAAGATTTTGATGGTGCCATTTCCCTTAAACAGTTCTCGAATTGGATTAACAAGATATTTTCAGGATCATATCTCTTGTGTAAATAGTCCTTTTCATATTCCCGTAAATTGAAACTACATTTAAATAAGTTTCTTACAACTTATGTACATAAATGAGTGATTGAAATCATATGAATTTTTCATATGTCATGTTTCTCAGTTTAATGGTAACATTTTTACTCCCTACCACATTTCATTTATATACCAGTCTTGTACACAAACACAAAATAGTCTTAGGAGACAGAGAAAATTGTTAAAAAAAAACTTTATAAGCCCGGCAAAAGATGCAAATAGAAAACCTTAAAGCAAAAATTTGCAAAAAGAGATGTAAATTTGTGAAATGACAACCTCTTGGGTATTTTACAACTTTTGTTTTAAATACCAAACACAAAAAAGACCCCTTGGAGTTGGTAACATCATAAGTAGTGTATTGTATTTGTGCATAGACTAACTTCCTTCTTTCTCTCTCTGTTCGTTTCACCATCAGCTGTATTATTTGCTTTTATTTGTGGAGATTTTTTATTTAAATTTTTTTACATTTTTTGCACTTTTCCTTAGAAGTTTATACACATATACTTCTTAAGTATTTCTGTCCTTTCTTAGACTCTTATTCTTGGCATACTTTTAAGTATTAAATCTATTGTTTCTTTTGTTGTTTGCTATTTTCTTTTATATCTTATTTTTTCTGGTCCTTTTTGTTCGCATGTCTAATTTGTCTGGCGGCAGCTCCTGTAAATGTTGGTTTTTTTTCTAAAGCATAAAAATTAAATATAAAAACGAAGTAGAAAATGATATTACCTTTAAGAGTTTATGCTGTTTTTATAGTTTTGCTATTTTTTTGCGTTTTGTATAATTTAAATAATGTGCACATTGGTTTTTGCGATGTCAATTAAACATGTAAATGTAGATGTATTTAAGTTTATTGTGCACAGTGGGAAGAATTTCAATATTTAAAAAATAAATCTGTCATTTCTAACTGACTGCCATTTCCCACTACACCAAACATAAGTATACCTAGTCAATAACTTGTTAACAGTTTATCTGTTTCTAGTTCTTAGATTTGCTATTTTTTCAAATTTCTAGCTTAAGTTTTGCAACTGTTTTTCATTAAAAATTTGTTTAAAATATTGATGATTGTTTGCTATTACTTTTTTTCATGTTTCTGGATTCCGCGCTAAAAGAACTGCTTACCTTTTGTGAAAAGCACGAAATAAACAAATTTCGTTTCTGAAGTGAAGCTTGTCCAAGAACCAGCTTTTCAAGTCGATCAAAACAAATAATATTAAGTGAACAATTTCACCCATGAAATCTATAATTGAATAAGAATGAAATAAAATTAACTTGAAGTAAACTTCGATTAAAATTTTTTATAAAAATTTTTATTAATACTCGCAAAAGGAATAATTCTCATTTAATTTTTAAAATTACGGCTTAACTCTTCAAACAATAAGTTAACATTATTATGACTATTATATAGGAATTATTACTAGTAAACGTGCCAAGGACATACATGGGCGGTTCGGAAACTTACTAGCCTAGAACAAAAAGCGCGGTATAAACAGAAAAAAGAAAACTGTTAAATTTCTTTTCGATCTGCCAACTCCTTCATTATTTTTTTTTTTTTTTAAAGAGAAGTAACACTCAGGCAATTTATATGCCTATATATACTTGCGTTACTTTCTTTGGAAAGGGGATAGATGAAGAAGTAAAGGTGATGAAAGAAGAAAGCTTTTTATATTTTATAATGGACTGAGGCTGGAGGAAGTGCCCCAAGAAAGGCAAAAACAATTCAACCGGCTGGTGATGTTATGGCAACGTTTTTTTTTTTTTTTTGGCACTTCAAAGGTATTTTATTGATGGACTATCAGCAAAAGGGTAAAACAATAAATCCAGAGTACTATTGCAACATTTTGGATCAATTAAATGTAAAAATTCGAGAAATACGTCCTGGCTTACAACACAAAAAATAATGTTTCATCAAGACAACGCACCAGCGCACAAGAGTGTTTTAACAATGGCTAAAATCAATGAATTAAAGTACGAGTTGCTTGACCACCCACCTTATTCTCCTGATTTAATTCGCACTGACTTTTACCTGTTCCCAAATCTTAAAAAAATCCTAGCTGGCAAGTGTTTTGCCTCAAATGAAGATGCAATTACAGTTACATTTTAATCAAGTGTATTGAAGTTTCAGGAGATTATATTGATAATTAGAAATGTTTTTGAAAAACTAGGCTAAGAAGTTTCCGAACCTCTCTCGTAGTGGGTAAACCTGTTGGCATAACAGGAGGCAGAAGAGGTATCGGTTTATGTTTGGCTGTGTTTATGTTATTTTTGGACATAACCGCTACAAGCAAAAATTGCCGTTCAAAGATGCCCCAGCCTAGTACAAAGCTGCCCCGCATGGGGGGCACATTTGAACACAATGACTTCATCCATTAAAAAAATAAAAACAAATATAAATCGAACCAAAAATGTGTTACTTGTCGACTTAATCTAAAGTTTATTTCCATATATATTAGTTAAATTATGTAAAAAGTCAATAATTCAAAAATATAAAATTTTATGTGGCTTGAAAGCAAAAAGTTTTCAAAGGTGCCCCCCGTTATGTTTTACAAAAAATGCTCTATAATTTGATTTCTAATGAAACGACTTTGCTGATTTTGAATACTAAAGTGCTTAGGATAAATATAATTGATGTGAGTGAATAGCATTAACTTCTATTATATATTTTGGATGTAAGCAAGTTTTGCACAAACAGACTTACAAGGTCAACGATCAAAAGCACATATACTCACTGTTATAAAAAATTCCAGTAGATTATATCACTTTAACTTTCTACACTGTACCCTTGCTGTCAGGCTAGAGAATATATAATTAGTTTGTCTCCTTTTATTATTTGTGGTTTTTGTTGATGTAAAATCTTAATTATTCCCACAATTAGTTCTTGCATAAAACAATGAATTTTATGTACAATAATTATAGTGAAAAGTATAATAAACCTACAACTGACACTACATTTCACAAGACAACACATAATAAAGCAACTAAGCAATCATGCTTATCATCATAATTATCTACATCAACAACATCTTCAGCATTATTTTCATGCTCATTAGCAGTAGTATCATCATAAATATTTATTATGTTTGTGATAAAGAAAACAGTTTAACGTATGTAAGTAAAATAAAACAAGTACGATAAATGTGTGTGCTATGTTTTAAAGTAATAATCATATAATAGAATTATAAACAATTAATTCGTTTTTGTTTATTGTAACTTAAAGATTTCATTATAAATTAGATAATTAATTTCAAATGTGTAAATATTTGAGATTATAAATTTACCAGGGAATTTCAGTTTCTATACAACTATTGCAGTAATAATTTCTCTATACATATGTATATGCAAATAATTTTTAACCTGAATGTCCTTAATTTCTTGGAGTATTTGTACACCATAATTTATGGTTCTTAATACAGACATTTCTCTTAGTATTATAGATACTACTATTTTACTTTAATTGTTTTCTTAATTAGTAAAGTGTTGATGTTCAAATATTTTGTAGTTATATTGTAAACTTACAATTATTTAACATAATAAATTTAACAAACTCCTAAAATTCTCTGTTTTTTTTCTTTTATTTTCAAACACAATTTCAATTTATTTATGAGCATATTTGATTAAGTAATAAGTTTTGGAAACAGGTTAGAGTGTTCTTACTCAGCTATAACGATATTGATTTGTCTGTGATTTGATTTGAAACAATAGAATTTACTCATTCGGAATATACCATTTGAAAAAAGTAATGAGCAATAGTAAATCATAAGAAAAAATAAGTTAGAGTGCTCCACAAATAAAAAAGAGAAACTACACTGGTTTAAAGACTAGAATATTCAAATACAGTTTTTCTTATTTAGACTCAGTGCAAATTGTATTAATGATTATTTGTGTTACATACATATGTATGCACATAAACACACCATTGTAGCTTATACATTTATTTAAATGTTCGAAAATATATTACCATTAAAAGTGCCCCGATAGACTAGGCGATAGAGTGCCGGACTATCAGTCAAAGGGTTGCGGGTTCGATTCCCGCCAAAGACTCTGGGTGTTTTCTGCAGATAAGCCAAAAGCTTCGCAGTTTGTGTTTGTTAATTTAAAAAAAAAAAAAAAGTAGATTTGCAATACATTTAATTAAATTAATATATTAGATGAAGGAATATTTCAATAGCTAGTGTTAAATCATTTTATGACTAGAAAACAAAATGTTATACCATTGCAATCTTACTGTTTTACTCGCACTAACTATACTGTACTTAACAGTTTGTTATCTAATGTCAATTGGGATTATGTACTTGCTGATGATAACTTAGATAATAATGTATCAAGCTTTTATAACATTTTGCATAATTTCATTAGTATCACAGTTCCAAAAAGTAAATCCTACAATAATAATGGGCCGCCATGGAATAATCAACACTTATGAAATGCTAAAAATAAGACAAATAAATGTTTTGGTAAATATTTGAGAACTGGTGCACTGGTTGATTTTCGTAAATATGCTATAGCAAGATCTAAATACAACACTACTAATAAACTTGCATGCAATGACTATATTTATCGTATTAAACACAATATAAGAATAAACCCCAAATCTTTCTATAAATTCGTAAACTCCAAGCGTCGCTCTTCAGGTTATTCAAAGCATTTGAAGTATGCCTTATTGACTGCTGATGACGGTGTTTCAATAAGCAATATATTTGCTGACTTCTTTTCAACAACTTATTCTACCAAATCCTATTCTAACACAACAAAATATCCTTATACTACGACTCATTCATGTGGGATTTACTTTCCATTTATAAATATTTATACTATGCTTTCGAACTTAAAGTCGCTGAAGAACTCGTTTAGTCCAGGTCCTGATGGTATTCCAAGCAGTATCCTTAAAAACTTTGCAGTATCACTGTCCGCGGCTCTTACTGCATTGTTTAACAAATCTGTTGAAGCGTGTTATTTGCCAGTGTGGAAAACATCATATATAATTCGTTTATTCAAGAATGGCAGTAAAAATGATGTATCTAACTACAGAGGTATCGCTAAAATTAATGCAATTCCAAAACTCCTTGGAAAAAATTCTTACAGATTGCTTATATCATCAAATTTCTTCCCTTCTATCACCATGTCAACATGGGTTTCGTAAGTCCCGTTCAACTACAACTAATGTTTTGGAACTCGCCACTATCGTCAATGAAGGTTTTACAAATAAAATGGAAACTGATGTGATATACACGGATTTTAGTAAGGCGTTTGATAAAATTAACCACAATCTTCTATTACGCAAATTATCATTCCCACGACAGCCGGTTCTACGCACCGGAATGACCCGATATCACTCGGCCAAGGGCTGCCAACCCAGCAATTACTGCTGTTACAACAACAACAACAACAACATTACACAAATTATCACTTATGGGCTTTAGTTTCTCAGCTATAAAATGGTTAAACTCTTATCTATCACAAAGAACTCAACAAGTCAAATTTGGGAATGTTATATCAATGTTATGCCGACTTTTTCAATTTTTCTCAATGGTGCAGATTTAATTTATTGGAGTTAAATATTAAGAAATGCAAACACATGTCATTTTTTAGACACAATCCGATTGAGACTTCTTATTATATTGATACTGTTATTTTAAATAAAGTTCACACCATATGGGATCTTGGCATACTGTTGGATCATAGACTTGATTTTCGTGATCACATCTTTATAATGGTAAATAAAGCCTATGGGGTACTTGGATTTATGAAGCGCTGGTCAAAGGAATTTTTAGATCCTTATATTACAAAACTTTTATATACTTCTCTTGTTCGACCAATTCTTGAGTATGGATCAATTGTTTGGGATCCTTTGTAATGAACGATTTATTTGGAAAAATTTTTTGTTAGCTATTATTGAACAAAGCGTAAAATTAGTTCTATTTTTTCATTTACAAAAAAAATAACTAATTTTAAATGTGGCATGCTTATTAATAATTTTTAAGTTATTTTTGTTATTATTTAAGTGAAAAAAAAAATCAAAGTTCTATTATTGTGATTGAGGTAAATATTGGATTTTGTCTAGGCTAATTAATTAGTAGTTATTGATGAGTCGCAATCAATAGTATTATTTTCTTTTGACATTTTGCTATAAACGCACTAAACACGCCTGATATTTCTAACTGAGTTGTCATTATCACTGACATAAAGTAGTAACTTCCTTTTTCCTTGGACTTTTAAAGAGGTAACATCAAACTTCGGATAATAAGAAAATATAAATCTTATAATTATATCGCAATCCACGCGAGAATTTGGGATGCTATTGCTAAGCTAAATCCTTACCGAACTCGTCTCTGGCAAACCTAATTAATTGAGCAGAAAGAGTCCTAAAAGCTCCATTTGTAGAGACAAGTCTCTAGAAAACTTCCACACTTGCTAAAGCAACATACATTGAGGGAAGGCTCTTGAAATAGTTTGATGATATTAATTTACAAGCGTTTCCGAGTGACCTTCTCTCTTAGAAGATTAACCCAGATTGTTGCTGAGTTTTTTTTTTCAAAGTCCCTCCACTTGCTTCTGAATCAATCACCACTTTTATCACATTACCACCGAGCAGCCTATTGACTAGAAAACCAACTAGTCAATAAACAGTCATAAGTATGTTTATTGGACGATGACATCGGTATTTTTTTACTAAACTCCATAATCAACAAAAACAATTTATACCATCAAAATCTAGTTTAAAATAAAAAGTTAAAACAAAATATAAAACATAATTCATAAACAAAGAAAATATAAAAAACATTGATAAATGAAGAAAAAAAACTAAATTGCAAATAAAAACATCAACAAAGAAGTAATCCACAAATATGCCAAAATAAATAAATTCGTGAATTTAAAACTAATGAGAAGTAAAAATAGGAGAACAGTGTGATATAAGAAATTAACAAACAGAATTTAAGAGTTTAATACAAAGAGAAAGAACAAGTCAAGAAGAAGATAAAATAACTCAAATATATTAATTATATGTAAATTATAAAAGAAAAAAAATTTTAATGATAGTGAATAAGTGATAAGAGAAGATATGAAATTCGTTAAGTAAATTATAAAGCTAAGATATTGTTTAATTAATTAGTTAATAGTGTTAAAGAAGAAAAGAAATTTTTAATAAAATTTGGAAAAAAAAATTGGTTTAAATTAAAAAATTAAAAATATTCTTAATTAACAGTATAAAATTTGCACTACACTAATTACACAATTACACAAAATTTCATAATTACACATAATACACAACAACACATATCGAAAACAAAAATCACAATTACACATTATACACATAATTACACCTAATACAAAAAAAAAAAACAAAAAAAAGAAACATAATAGAGATAAAACAAAAACACAATTTACACTAATCACGTTCCTAGCTATTTACATCACTACTCCAACTTCATCGAGTTCGAAGAGGCCTCATCGATCATCATGATTAAGTTTGGTGAGTTTTATTAAATTGTTATTCTCTCTCATTTTTTAAAAAAATTTGTAAGATAATTACCAATTTATTATGACGGTAATTATTTTTGTTTTTTTGGTTTTGATAATAGTTGGTAATTCACGATTAATACTTCTTCTTGTTACATGAGTATTATCAAGGTAACTTTTAACCTATATAAAATATATTTTTTTTGTGTGTTATTGATGAAATTTTAAAAAAAGAATTTAAAAACAATTATAAATATTATTAATGAATTAGACGAATTTAAAGAAAAAAATTATGTAGTATTGCAAATTTAACAATAAACTTAAGAAAACTAAATTGAATAATAAATTACATATATAAAATGTTAAAAGCCTGAACTAAACCAACAATGTTAACAGTTTTATAAGTCTAAAAGTTTATATATAAAGAAAATTTTTTTTTTTTGATTGTTATTAATTATATTGCTAGTTTTTTTGATTATGGTTATAGATATATACCTAAGTTTTTTTTGCTAATTATAATACTTTCTATAATGCTTTTAGTTGAAATTTTCTTTACTTGAAATAAAATTGAATGTTATTCAAAATGAATTGGTAAATCTAAACAAAATCTGTTTCAATCATGTAATTAGAAGTTAGAGTAGAAACAAACAAAAACAATTGTGGGATTCTAAAGAAGTTTTGTGCCACTAGAATCATGGTAGGGAGGGTCATGAGGCGAAGGTTCCTAACACCATCCGGGATCCTTTTTTTTTTTTTTTTTTTTCATGTCTGTAACTTAGTCAATACCATTTTTTTGTTCGAGTCATTCTCATACGTAATCACAGAGGGGCTTATTGTTTTTTTTGCTGTGGTTATACTGGTCCTTGTAAAGTAAAGTTTTAGTAAATAAATAAGGAGTCTATAATAAATCTGTATATGAACTGAGGTTAGGCGAAAAGAGGACACGAACTCCCCCAATCCCGACTGATCGCTAGCGATGCAAAGGCTCCCACCGTCCTTCTTTCACTAACACTTTAATGGAAAATCTAACACCTGTTTATCTTTTGAGTAGCATTGACTGCTTTCAAACACACCTATAAAAATTTTATTTCCAGTCCATCCCAAGAACATTACAGAAAATGGCGCCCAACGTGGGGCCGAAACTGACCAATAAATTTCGAATCAACTTGGTTTGAATTTTCAAAATTCGGTTTGTTTTCGGTTCCGAATCTTTTGTTTAGTTATTTTTAGATTTCATTAACAGCTAAGTGTAAAATCGCTTATGTGTATGAAAACCTTTTTCTTTGAATAAATATGCAAGTTTTGCTGGATTTTTAGATACTTGAGGGTTCGAGTAATCTAACCGCTTACTTCAGTATATTCCTTTCAAGTAAATGGAAGACATATTCCTAATAGAATTTACACTTTTGCATAGATTTTTGGTAACTTAATTTTTATATGAATTTGTCGATTTAGTTATCAGCAGCTTGTGTATATGTGGATCTATATTATATGGCCAATTGCAATTTAATATCCCTTATACATAAGAACATTAAAAAAAAAGGCTTTAAGTGCTGGTGTATTACAAAATTATATAGAATTAATTATTACAAAATTCTTCCATAACCTAGATTTGTGTACCAGTATTGACATAAGTTACTATTATTGTAATACTCTAACTGAAAATTACTTTGAGAGAAACCAGATTTTATGAAATAATTAAAAGTTTAATTAATCTTACACAAAATTTTTTTTAATTACTATTGTAATATACTTTAATTTGAAAAGTCAAACTGAACTTTGCTGAATGTTAAGTTTAGTTTAATAAATTTGATAAAACATATCTAGTCTTATTTGAGAGGTAAATATATTCGAAATGATGAGTCATACACCGATTAAAAATTCGGAAATACAATCACCTCCAACTCAATTGATGGAGCAAAATACAGTCAATATTATAGAAAAATGTAATATTTGTAGTGAGCGTAAAGACGGTAACATCGAATGTTTGATAATTGTTAAGTGTAATCACACTTTCCATCGAGCATGTATTGAAAATTATCTGTCAGAAAAAAACGCTTGTCCAGTTTGTAACCTTTCTTGTGAATTATCGGATCTTAAGAGAGTTTCGGTTCCTTCAAAACTTGGTAGACCAAGAGGAAAGTCTCGTGGTGCTCACTCTAGTCATCAATACCCAACCCGTAGCACTACACAAAATTTATTTCAAGACCCACAAACACCTAATGTAATGATGGATATCCCCGCAGAAATAAATGTAGATAATGAAATTTTAGCAAATATAACAACGTTATCGGACGACAAAACTTGTCAAGTAAAAGAAAATCCTGTCGATTCACAGAATATTATCCCACCTGTCATTGATTACGCTCAAATAAATAAAATAATTGAAATTAATTTAGGTAGAGCATTAAGGAACTTTAATAGTGTACCTCACAATGCCATACAACCAATCGATTATAACTTAATCAATAAAATGATTGAAGTAAATATTTCGAAAGTCTTCCAAAATCTAAAATTAAATACAAATGGTAATTCACCTCCATTGAAACAACCACCAATTGGTTCTAATATAACACGGGAACCACATCAACCTTTAATTAATATTGATAGGGAAAATGGTAATATACCAAATCTCCAATATCAAAATCCTAACACAAATTCACGAGCTACGCAAAGACTAATCAATCAACCTACCATTGATTCCAGATTGCGTCAGCCAAGTTTATTGAACCCTACAATTGAAAATCAAACACAAACACCATATTTTATTCGTTCACAAGAACAACCTAATGCGACAATTGGTTCTAGAAATATCCCAAATTTTGATAACAACCTTCAATTTCATCCAAGTGGTTTTTCGTCAAACTCAAGTTTTAATTCGGATAAAATAACATCTATAATTCAAAACTGGGGTTTGAAATTCGATGGTACTTCTAACGGTCTTTATGTTGAAGAGTTTTTATACCGTTTGCGTTCTCTTACCAATGATTATTTTAATGGCGATTTCAACTATATACGTCCAAACCTTCATATTGTTCTTGCAGGTAAAGCCAAAAATTGGTTTTGGTCGTACCATAAAAGAGCTCAACCAATTATATGGGAAGATTTTTGCCATGCGATTCGAGATCAGTATAAGGATTTCAAGTCACCATTTGATATACGTGAAGAAATACGTAATCGTAAACAAAAACCCGGTGAATCGTTTGATAATTTTTATGAATCTATATCTGCGTTAATTGATCGTCTACCTAATCCTCTCTCGGAGATAGAGTTAATTGAAATTATTACTCGAAACCTCAAACCAGAGATAAGACATGAATTACTATATCAGCCAATAGATTCAATTTCGAGTCTGAGAAAATTAGTACAAATGCGTGAGTCTTTCCTCAATGATGAATATGTACGTCGAAACTTCACAGCTAGAAACCCAAATACAATTATTCCACGTAGAAATGTTGCCGAACTTGATATTGGAAATTCGGATATAAATTCAGTTATTGAATTACATCAAGAATCTTCAATAGATGCTCTTCATAAACCAGAAATAGTTCCCCGATGCTGGAATTGTGACCAGCTAGGTCATTACTATGAAGATTGTCTACTTGAAAGAACAATATTTTGTTATGGGTGTGGTGCAAAAAACACATATAAACCACAATGTGCGAAATGCTTAAATCGTAAAAATTCAAAAAACATAAAAACTTCAGTTCCACTGAAGGAACAACTATAAATTCTGCTAAAACATATGATTTTCAAATAAATTCCGAAAAAACCCCTCAGATTGACCATAATCTTACTGATTTTTCTAATGATTTCTCTAATGATTTAAATTCTAAAGAAGATTATACAGGCTTTCAAATTTTAAAACGTGATCTATGTAAAATTACCTATGATAAGTCAGATATTTCAAAAATTAATTATCCCAAATCACCGTATCATAAACGTTTTGAAAACTACTACGTTAAACGTAATGAAATTTTTCATGATAATTCAGTTTCAACAATTCACTCTAGTCTTAGGCATAAACGTTCTTCAGTTCGTCTTCGAAATTTTTATAAACGTCGAAAATTAAGTGCAAAATTTTTAATATCGGCTATTGTGAGCATTCCTAATGACCTCCGTTACTATGCTAAAGTAAGTTTCCTTGATTTTTCTAAATACGGCTTACTAGATACAGGAGCTAGCATTAGTTGCATAGGCTCAGAATTTGCTCGTGAAAATTTTAAAAAATTTCCTAATTTTACCAAATGCAATTACTTTGTAAAAACAGCGGATGGTAAACCTCAACAAGTAATTGGTTGGCTGAACGTCGATGTACAATTTAAAGATATTTCTAGAAAATTAAATCTTTTCATAATTCCCACAATTTCTCAGGAATTGATACTAGGTATTGATTTCTGGAGGAAGTTTAAACTGATACCAGATGTTATACAATCAGTAGATTTAGTTGATAAATCTATAGTAAATTTTTGTCCGTCAGATTTATCTGAATTGTCCAACAGTCCGTCCGATATTGATAACTCTGATTCTAATGATTCCGATAAATACTCCTATATATTATCATCTAGTCAGCAACAACAATTAAATGCTGTGATATCGTTATTTCCAAATTTTGAAACGCAAGGACTTGGTCGTACAAGTTTATTGAAACATGAGATAGATGTAGGCGATGCCAAGCCCGTGAAGCAACGTTTCTATCCTGTCTCTCCTGCAGTTGAAGGATTAATGTTCGCTGAAATAGATAGAATGCTTGCTTTAGGAGTAATAGAACAGTCGACGTCACCCTGGAGAAGTCCTATGAGATTGGTAATCAAACCGCATAAAGTTCGTTTATGTCTTGATGCAAGAAAAGTCAATGCAGTCACTAAGAAAGATGCATACCCTATGCCATTAATAGAAGGAATTTTTTCACGCTTACCTAAAGCCAATATAATAACGAAGTTAGACTTAAAAGATGCTTATTGGCAAGTAGAATTGACAGATCAATCAAAACCATTAACAGCCTTTACAGTGCCTGGTAGACCGCTATACCAATTTGTGGTTATGCCATTCGGTCTTTGTACCGCACCGCAGACCATGTGTCGCTTAATGGAGGAAATTATTCCACCGGATCTCAAGAATATGGTATTTGGTTACCTAGATGATTTATTAATAGTGTCAGAGAGCTTTGAACAACATCTATCAGTTTTGGTCCGTATAGCAGAACAATTTAGGAAAGCAAATCTTACGCTAAATATTTCCAAAAGCAATTTTTGTGTCACCCGAGTGAAATACCTGGGTTATGTCATTGGCGATGGTGGAATAGCAACTGATCCCGAAAAAGTTAGTGCTATAAGGGATTGGCCAGTGCCAACGAATTTTAAGCAAGTAAGAGGATTCTTAGGACTAGCAAGTTGGTATAGGAGATTCATTGAGAATTTCTCCAGTGTCGTATATCCTATAACCGAAACCATATCAACTAAGAAAAAGTTCTTTTGGACCCCAGAGGCACAATCAGCCTTTGAAAAAATAAAGTCTCTTTTAACTTCAGCCCCAGTTCTTAGTAACCCTAATTTTAATCGAAAATTCTTTTTACATTGCGATGCAAGCGATTATGGGATTGGCGCGGTGTTAGTACAGTTAGATAATGGCAATTGTGAAAAACCTATAGCTTATATGAGTAAGAAACTCAATTCTGCACAAAGAAACTATAGTGTAACCGAGCGTGAATGTCTAGCCGCTTTAGAAGCAATTCAACGTTTTCGCTGTTATTTGGAACTACAAGAGTTCGAAGTTATAACAGATCATGCAAGCCTTGTTTGGCTAATGCGACAGCCGAACCTTAGTGGACGCTTAGCACGATGGGTACTAAAGCTTCAGGCATATAAATTCACCATTAGTCATCGTAAAGGAAAGGAAAATATTGTTCCTGATGCGCTTTCCAGGATTCCCTGCGAAGAAATCTCAGAAATTGAACTCTCTAGGCCAGAAATAGATTTATCTTCACCTTCGTTTAAAGATGCAGATTATAGTAAGCTAAAAGAAAAAATAAAGGAAAATTCTGAAAAATACCCGGATATTCGCATAGTAGATGAGTTCGTTTATATAAGAACACAGCATTACGATGGTATTGAAGAAAATGAAGGTAACGCATGGAAACTCTGGATACCAGAAAGGTTAAGAACGGAATTAATAAACAGATTTCATAATTCTATAACATTTGCTCACGGAGGAATGTACAAAACAATAGACCTCCTAAAACGAAATTTCTTTTGGCCAGGATTAGTCAAAGACGTAAGAGAGTTTATACGAAACTGTGAAACATGTAAAACGACAAAAGCTCCAAATTTCGTAATGAAACCGGAAATGGGAAAACAAATACTTTCTGTGCGTCCGTTTCAACGTTTATATATAGATTTATTAGGTCCTTATCCTAGAAGTAAGTCCGGTCATATTGGGTTATTAATCGTATTAGATCACCTGACCAAATTTCACTGGTTACAGCCATTAAAAAAATTCACTTCTGCATTAATTAAAGATTTCATGGAAAAACAAATTTTTCATATGTATGGCGTTCCTGAAGTTATCGTTAGCGATAATGGATCTCAGTTCAAAGCTAATGACTTGAATGCTTTTTTCACTTCATTAGGCATAAACCATACATACACAGCATATTACTCACCACAAGCAAATGCTTCAGAAAGAGTTAACCGTTCATTGATAGCAGGTATTCGAACATACCTAAAAGCAGATCATACGAAGTGGGATGAGCATCTGAGTGCCATTAGTTGTGCACTTCGGAACTCATGTCACCAAGGGATCAATACATCTCCTTATCATGCCCTGTTTGGCTTCGATATGGTAACCCATGGGTCATCATATGCGTTAAGGCGAAACCTCAAACTTCTAGATGAACCATCTTATCGTTTAGATAGGGATGATAGTCTACAATTAATACGAAAAGACCTGCAGAAACACATTAAATCAGCACATGAGCGTAACAAACATTATTATAATTTACGTACTAGACCACAGACATTCTCTGTAGGCCAGGAAGTCTTACGTAGAAATTTTGCACAGAGCAATGCTGTAGACCGTTTTAACGCAAAATTCGCACCCTTATTTATAAAAGCCAAAGTAAAAGCAAAATTAGGAAATCACTATTACCAACTTGAAGACTTACAAGGAAAACTAATTGGAACGTTTCACGCTAAAGACATACGTAATTAATCGCCCTTTTCCAGCTAATATTGTTACCCAATGAGTCAATATTATCCGGTTTTGTAATGAACGATTTATTTGGAAAAATTTTTTGTTAGCTATTATTGAACAAAGCGTAAAATTAGTTCTATTTTTTCATTTACAAAAAAAATAACTAATTTTAAATGTGGCATGCTTATTAATAATTTTTAAGTTATTTTTGTTATTATTTAAGTGAAAAAAAAAATCAAAGTTCTATTATTGTGATTGAGGTAAATATTGGATTTTGTCTAGGCTAATTAATTAGTAGTTATTGATGAGTCGCAATCAATAGTATTATTTTCTTTTGACATTTTGCTATAAACGCACTAAACACGCCTGATATTTCTAACTGAGTTGTCATTATCACTGACATAAAGTAGTAACTTCCTTTTTCCTTGGACTTTTAAAGAGGTAACATCAAACTTCGGATAATAAGAAAATATAAATCTTATAATTATATCGCAATCCACGCGAGAATTTGGGATGCTATTGCTAAGCTAAATCCTTACCGAACTCGTCTCTGGCAAACCTAATTAATTGAGCAGAAAGAGTCCTAAAAGCTCCATTTGTAGAGACAAGTCTCTAGAAAACTTCCACACTTGCTAAAGCAACATACATTGAGGGAAGGCTCTTGAAATAGTTTGATGATATTAATTTACAAGCGTTTCCGAGTGACCTTCTCTCTTAGAAGATTAACCCAGATTGTTGCTGAGTTTTTTTTTTCAAAGTCCCTCCACTTGCTTCTGAATCAATCACCACTTTTATCACATTACCACCGAGCAGCCTATTGACTAGAAAACCAACTAGTCAATAAACAGTCATAAGTATGTTTATTGGACGATGACATCGGTATTTTTTTACTAAACTCCATAATCAACAAAAACAATTTATACCATCAAAATCTAGTTTAAAATAAAAAGTTAAAACAAAATATAAAACATAATTCATAAACAAAGAAAATATAAAAAACATTGATAAATGAAGAAAAAAAACTAAATTGCAAATAAAAACATCAACAAAGAAGTAATCCACAAATATGCCAAAATAAATAAATTCGTGAATTTAAAACTAATGAGAAGTAAAAATAGGAGAACAGTGTGATATAAGAAATTAACAAACAGAATTTAAGAGTTTAATACAAAGAGAAAGAACAAGTCAAGAAGAAGATAAAATAACTCAAATATATTAATTATATGTAAATTATAAAAGAAAAAAATTTTAATGATAGTGAATAAGTGATAAGAGAAGATATGAAATTCGTTAAGTAAATTATAAAGCTAAGATATTGTTTAATTAATTAGTTAATAGTGTTAAAGAAGAAAAGAAATTTTTAATAAAATTTGGAAACAAAAATTGGTTTAAATTAAAAAATTAAAAATATTCTTAATTAACAGTATAAAATTTGCACTACACTAATTACACAATTACACAAATTTTCATAATTACACATAATACACAACAACACATATCGAAAACAAAAATCACAATTACACATTATACACATAATTACACCTAATACAAAAAAAAAACAAAAAAAAGAAACATAATAGAGATAAAACAAAAACACAATTTACACTAATCACGTTCCTAGCTATTTACATCACTACTCCAACTTCATCGAGTTCGAAGAGGCCTCATCGATCATCATGATTAAGTTTGGTGAGTTTTATTAAATTGTTATTCTCTCTCATTTTTTAAAAAAATTTGTAAGATAATTACCAATTTATTATGACGGTAATTATTTTTGTTTTTTTGGTTTTGATAATAGTTGGTAATTCACGATTAATACTTCTTCTTGTTACATGAGTATTATCAAGGTAACTTTTAACCTATATAAAATATATTTTTTTT
Organism: Bellardia pandia; assembly: GCA_916048285.2. Taxonomy (NCBI): domain Eukaryota; kingdom Metazoa; phylum Arthropoda; class Insecta; order Diptera; family Calliphoridae; genus Bellardia; species Bellardia pandia. The sequence goes on from OU696530.1 coordinate 43,133,247, forward strand.
GTGTGTTATTGATGAAATTTTAAAAAAAGAATTTAAAAACAATTATAAATATTATTAATGAATTAGACGAATTTAAAGAAAAAAATTATGTAGTATTGCAAATTTAACAATAAACTTAAGAAAACTAAATTGAATAATAAATTACATATATAAAATGTTAAAAGCCTGAACTAAACCAACAATGTTAACAGTTTTATAAGTCTAAAAGTTTATATATAAAGAAAATTTTTTTTTTTTGATTGTTATTAATTATATTGCTAGTTTTTTTGATTATGGTTATAGATATATACCTAAGTTTTTTTTGCTAATTATAATACTTTCTATAATGCTTTTAGTTGAAATTTTCTTTACTTGAAATAAAATTGAATGTTATTCAAAATGAATTGGTAAATCTAAACAAAATCTGTTTCAATCATGTAATTAGAAGTTAGAGTAGAAACAAACAAAAACAATTGTGGGATTCTAAAGAAGTTTTGTGCCACTAGAATCATGGTAGGGAGGGTCATGAGGCGAAGGTTCCTAACACCATCCGGGATCCTTTTTTTTTTTTTTTTTTTTTCATGTCTGTAACTTAGTCAATACCATTTTTTTGTTCGAGTCATTCTCATACGTAATCACAGAGGGGCTTATTGTTTTTTTTGCTGTGGTTATACTGGTCCTTGTAAAGTAAAGTTTTAGTAAATAAATAAGGAGTCTATAATAAATCTGTATATGAACTGAGGTTAGGCGAAAAGAGGACACGAACTCCCCCAATCCCGACTGATCGCTAGCGATGCAAAGGCTCCCACCGTCCTTCTTTCACTAACACTTTAATGGAAAATCTAACACCTGTTTATCTTTTGAGTAGCATTGACTGCTTTCAAACACACCTATAAAAATTTTATTTCCAGTCCATCCCAAGATCATTACACCTTGTTATTCAATTCATATCAATAGTAATGAATCGGTACAAAAACAATTTTTAATTTTCTGTCTCCCTGGTCTTGGTTGGAATTCTTATGTCTTGCCACCGTATGAAAGTAGACTTGCTTTGATAAAATTGCCAACTCTAAATAGTCGACGATTGATGCTGAGCGCTTTATTTGTTCTGGGCAAAATTCGTGGTGATGTTGATTCGGAGTTCTTGCTAAGTCAACTAAACTTCAATGTTCCTGTTAGACCAACTCGCAATTTTGAACTCTTAGCATTAAAATACTACCGTCCTGTATATGCTAATAATGATTCTATTCGTCGTGCATGTGTTAACTTCAATAAATGGACATATCTGAGAGTAATGACGTACTGAAGAGAAAAATTACTTTATATCTAAATTGTTGAACTAATTATTTATATATATTACTGTTTTGTCATTTATATGTAGTCAGTAAGGATGTAAAATCTATTAACCTAAATAAATAAATAAATAAAAAAAAAATATAGTAAATATACAGTGGGGAACACAAATGAGTACACACTTGCGCATTGTGTACTTTTTTCATAAAAATAAAATATAAAACTGGCAACTGTAACTAATTATGGTCATCAAAAAAATACAATAGAAACATTTTTACTCACAAATAAATGAGCGCTGAAAAATTTTAGTTGAATATCGTTATTTACAAGATGTTAATGTTTTTTTCGAAAGTGATCCCTATGACCAATTATGGGCCGATCACCAAAAACTTGGTTGATATGATTTTTTCTGTCAAATTTCAACTTTATAATTTTATTTATTCTGTGTTTAGACATTGCAAGTCTTAATTTTTATATTGCTACTTTATTGACGAGGGAGACGAATAGAATATAAACGAGTGCACACTTCCATATACTGTTAAAATTTGTTTTGCTTTCTTATTCGTAATTTGTTTAAGCTTAATGTATAATCATTTTAAAAGAAGACTTGCATTGTGTGAACACCCAAAAAAGGCCAAAGGAGAATAACTAAGAATCTTATCGATGGGACTTGCTTTATAAACCTCTTATAAACCTGTTGTAAGTTTTATGAATAAGGGCATATATATCCAACAACTACTTACTTTAGCGCACAAATGAGATCCCTTCCATTTAACCACTTAGCAATAATGACAAGAGCTCCTCTAAGCCATCCATTTAATAATTAATTTTTGTTTACAAATTGAAATTAGTTTTACACAGGTGACCTTGTAAACAAACTTTGTAAATATTTACCTTAGCAAACAATTAAGGAAATTTGTCCTTAAATGTGCAAAATGGTTGAAAAGTTTCAAGCGAATCTTAAAGTTTAATTTTTGTTGTCATTATTATTTTGTAAATTTTCAAATACCCTTTAAGTTAACTGAAAACCACAATATTTGTTAAAAACCTAAAAAAAGTACAACATGCCTACCCCATTTTAATAATAAAATCCAGAACCTAGAAAATCATTGTCCTTAAACTTTTTTTGTTTGAACATGATAAAGTTGTTGAATGTTTGGAAACTATTGTTCAAAGACATTTTTAACGTTGGTGAAACAAAAGACACTTGCTTCGAGCTTATAGTACTTGTACTCTTGCCTATTTAGGTATGTATGAATATGTTGTCGAAATGAGTAGGTGTGTCCTTGTGTTGGTTTGCGCGTTAGGCTGTGTGTGAATACAGGAAACTGATTGACTTTAGCTATCACACCCATACATAAAATGACCAGTTTCATGTGTGTAATTAAGTGTAATCAGCGATACTATGTACTGGCATTTCTAAACACATATTTCCATACACACAGACATGTACTTCGTTGCCAAAACATCTTTCATAGTTAACAGACAATAGAGGGAGTCCAACCAGCGGGATATATAAGTCATAAGTAAAGGCCTTTAAATTGTGATTAATGAATGGAACATTGTAAGAGATAAAACATTATAAATTTAGCTGGTACAAAAGCATAAAATCTTCTTTAAAATTTAGTTTAAAAGTTAATCATGTATTATGTTTTCTTTTTATTTTTAGTCAATAAAAATCAATTATTTATCAAGGTATTCAATTAATTCTGCATCTGAAAAGCAATTTTTTGTGTTTAGTATTGACCTAACTTTTTTGATACACTAATATCTTTTCAAATAATTAATCAAAAAAATTACTTAACCGCCACCAGCAGTAGTATGTCCTTAACAGTTGCATTAAGTCTTTTATTTCTAACTTTTATAGTTTAAAAGCCAGCCAAATATCCTTTTTTGTACTATTAAAATAGTTTAATAAAATTTATTATTTATTACTGAAATATATATTCCCAAAAAAAAATTTTTTTATTATTGTTTGCAAATGAATTGAAATATTTGTTTATGCTTTGTTAATTAATTTTTAAAATAAATTGATTGCAATACAAGTGTCTACATTTTATAGTTTAAAAGGCTGTTATTAAAACAAAATAAAATTGATTATTTACTATTGTTATGCATTAATTTTGGAACGTATGTTCTGTTGTTACGATTTTTGTCGTATTTTAAATTTTATATAAATCATTTCCTCAAATTTCAATTTAAGAAACATGCAAATAATGTACAAAGTTGACACAATGTAGTTGGGGTTACTTCTCAACATCTCGCATGGTAAATATTTTATATTTGTTCTCCCACTCAATTAGTAAGTATACATATGTGCTGATGTTTGTAACATTGCAATTACACTCATTAAAGTTTTTAAATTCATTACCATATATGGTAATAATTTTGTTGCATCAAATTATCACTTTTTGTCTTTTTCTCGCCTATGATCAACTAAATTGTATGTTACTGTCCTATGGTTAGTTTATTTTTTTCTACGCAGTTCATCATTTTAAAAACGACGCACTTAATCATCATGGACAGTCAGGCGGCACTAAAGGCTCTAGAGTGTAATCAAATACACTCCAACCTAGTGAAGGACTGTTGGAGAGCTCTAGAGGAACTATTGGTACTCTACCAAGTTAGATTGTGTTGGGTGCCAGGGCACTGTGGCATACAGGGAAATGAGGTGGCAGATGAGCTGGCTAGACATGGTTCTGGTTTGGACCATGACACTAGAGAAAGTGAGGTCAAGCCTCCTATTTGTCACTTCTACAGGCTGATTCAGGAAAGATTCCGTGACTGTGCTGACCAATCCTGAAGCAGTAGGTCGGATTGTATAGTGTCGAGGTCCTTATGGCCAAGACTAAATGCAAACGCGACCGAAACGCTGATGAAATTGGACAGGCATAGTCTAAGGTTTCTAGTAGGAGTGATAACCGGGCATTGTTTGATTGGGGCCTTCAGAGGCAAATGGGATAATGACACACAGGATTTCTGTAGAAAGTGTGGGGATGCAGAGGAGCCAGAGACAATAGAGCACATCATGTGCCATTGTCCTAGGTTGCAGAGTCGTAGACTTAAGTGGCTAGGAAATAGATTCCTGGACGAACTCAGTGATGTTGCTGGCTGCAAACCAAGTAACATCCTGGGTTTCATTAGGGGAATATGGTGGCTATTTAAGGGATATTCTACGGCGACTCCAAATCCGTAAGGAGATTTTTCACTCTCTCTTTCTTTCTTCTTTCTTCCCCTTATCAAGCGGTTTTGGTTGTCCTTATTTCTATATCTATCCTATCTTTATTTTCTCTTTTTCTTCTATTTTCTCTACTGAGGGGAACCACAATGGACCACTAGGTCTCCGAGTTGAAGTGCACTTTATGCACTACCCTTCTATCCTATCCTATCCTATCCTATCCTATCCTATCCTATCCTATCCTATCCTATCCTATCCTATCCTATCCTATCCTATCCTATCCTATCCTATCCTATCCTATCCTATCCTATCCTATCCTATCCTATCCTATCCTATCCTATCCTATCCTATCCTATCCTATCCTATCCTATCCTATCCTATCCTATCCTATCCTATCCTATCCTAATCATCTCATTAAAGCTTCAAATTTCATTATTAAAGTGACCGTAGATGATACAAGTCAAAGCTAGTAAAAATATGTAATATGTAATATGTGATATGTAATTTCTTGTAATATTGTCAAATATCAATAAAAAAAAATAGCTGGTTATAAATGTAATAAACTAATTCATCGTAAAAATCACATGTTACTACTTTTACGGTTTTTTCGTTTCGTTTTTATTTCTAATTAAATGTTCTAACAGTCGTTAAGGCCTTATGACACTACATTTTTAATGCATTGTTCAAGTTTTGATGAACAGTACAAATATAATTCAGCAGTATTAACATAACTAGCAAACTGTTTTTTTACTAAAGTTATCGATAAAAAATGAAGTTATGTCAAAAAAAATGTAAAATTGTTCAACTTAAAATTGACATTTCAAGCTTGAAATATTAAAAGTGTTGCTGAATCAGCGGTTTATGGGCAAATTTGGCGATTATTTTTTTCTTCGTTTTATTTTTATGTTTCTCATAAACAAAAAGTTGACAACATTTAATAAAACAAAACTAAAAGGCTTTTTTGTTTACATTTTTTATAGTTTGCTTTTTCTAACATTTTCTGTTTCTTACTATCAATTCTATATCAATTCAATGAACAAAAAATGTAGTGTCATAAGGGCTTAATTCAACTCTGGGCAAATCAAAGGGCGATCAGGCCGTCCTTTTTTCGCTGCATTCGACAGATTTGCGTCTCACTCTTTATTTATTATTTATTTATTTATTACGGTATTATAAATATTTGTTTTACATTTGTCTTAAAGTCTAACCCCCTTATTCATAAAAACTTACAAGAGTTTTATAACAGGTTTATAAAACAAATATCCATACAAAATTTGTTTTATAAACCTCTTATAAACCTGTTGTAAGTTTTATGAATAAGGGCATAAAGAGTTTAGGAAACTTGCGATCCTTTTCTACTTGATTAATTAAAAAGATTTTAAAATGAGTAAGTATTTTAATTATTATTGGAGGGAAGGAAAAAATTGGGGGAAAAACCCTCTATAAAGATCATAAGATATTTATGTTGGGAGAAATAAAATTATGCTGAAATCAGTTCATTAATATGGCTATATTTAGACATTTTACATTTTCTTTTAAAACCGTCTCACTCTTTACGGTTTTTCGAAGTTGTGTATTAGTTAGTTGGTTAACGTGATAGTTCACTACGTGCGAACACTTAAGTAGATTCGAAGGGAACCCGTTTTAAGAAAACATGCTACAAGATTTAAGCGTTCCAGCTTGCTATATGAAGGTATAGTTCGACTTGAGACTTTTTAAATCACACATGGGATAACCTGGCAATTTGGGGGATTATTGCTCCGCCAACCTAGTTTATATTAAAAACAATAATTTTAAAAATAACTTGATCACAAATTGTAGTTTTATGTCCTTTATGGTTCAACTAAGTCCCATGTTACTAATCTTTTGTATTCTCGAAGCCACTTGTTCATGTCTGAAGGAAGGTATTGGTGTTACCGTCTCTGTCCTGTTGGGAGATGATGTTGCCATGAACAATATAACGACAAAACATAGAGCGCTGCTATTATATATATTTTAGCTTAAGTTAGTTTTTCGTTAAATTTCATTTTAGCATTATGTTAGATTTTCGAGCCATTTTATTATTTTATTCGTTGTCTAGATCTCAAGGAATTTAGCAATTTTTTATAGTCATTTTTTTGAGTTTATATCGAGCCCGTCATTCTTGAATTTATAAATAAAACTATAAAGTTTGTACAACTCTATTATTGACAAAAAGGAAAGTCTTTCATTTTCAATAAAAGCTGAATCTGCCTAATTTAAAAATAATCCTCTTTTTATTAAGGCAAATCAAGTTGTTTTGAAACTTGGTTAGCAAATTTGCAGGTCCCACAAAACCATTTATACACACACTTAGTGAGTTAATACCACTAATTTATCCTTTATTGGTAATATTATAAAATTGTAATAAAAAGCAATTATTTTACAATGCCTTTCAGCATTTATTAACATTTAAGTATTTTTATTAACGTTAGAAAAATGACTACAAAAATCTCTTAATTAAATTAGTATTGTTTTTATCCGACCTTTCAGTTATAATTTTCAAGAAATAAAATTGTTCGAGCTCGAGGTCAAGTGTATGTAAAAATTCTTTATTTTTTGAAAATTTTTTTAATTTTTATGAAATCATTTTTAACATACAGTAATTTTTCATTTCATATATGGTGTTTTTAAAAGTATTTTTCTTCTATATACTATAGTAATGATTATAATTATAAACTGCAATTATTGTCCATCAATGTTCCCTATGGTATATTGCGAGTTTAAAGGTATTTTAAGTGGCCTTCAACGCATTCGGTCACATTCTACCATATGAATCTTATAAAAGATGTAACCCAGGATCCAAGACGTAGAGAAACAACTCGTAAAGAGCTACATTGAAATTCAAAGGAATTTTTTAAAAAAATCGTCTCCTCTAGATCTATAACACGAAGACTCAATAAAAAAATTTGCGTGGGTGCTTTGTTCAGCATAAGCCACATGTTTCAAACAAAAAACTACAGTTCCGTATGCCTTTGGCCTATGAGCATTTAGAAAAACCAATATGCTCTGGTGGAAAGTACGCCAGGCGATATTTAGCTGTTACTAAAAGCAAAGGTATCCTACTAAATATTTAAATTAAGTTTTTGTTTTTGAGGATAAAATTTGTATGTAGTGCCAAATTAGTTTCCAGATTTTTTGGCAGCTATATTCTGAAAATAAAACCATTGAAATGCAACAAATTGATAAAACAAAAAGTGGAGCAGCGTGATCTTAAGGACATGTACCACATTCGAAAAATAAACGAAAAATAGAAAATAACTGCTAACCAAGACAGCCATATATCCTTTTTTGTTGACATTATCAAATTTCAATGAAAATCAACTATTGGGCAATTTAATTAAAAATTATTCGTATTACAGGTATTTTAGTATTTTTAATATATTTAAGAATTTTTTACGCAATTTTATTTAAATAAATAAATATTATTAAATAATTTCAAACAATAAGTTGACAACAATTCGCTCTTTTTTTTCACATATTTTCAGCTTTTATTCTTATTTTTTTAAATTTATTTTTTTAAGTTATCTTATTTGTGAATCAAAAAAATATTAAAATAATTCCAGTACAATTTGCAGTTGTATGTTCTGTATTGATATACCAAATTGGAGATTTCTATCTTGTGTTTTCTGGAAGCCAGCCATATATCCTTTTTTGAAAATCGCAAAAAATTTGAACACAATTAATTTTTTTACCATAGTAAAATATTTTAGAGGGACTTAATTTTATGAATTTGAATCCGTTTTAGAGAATTCAACAAAATTATATTCTAGTGGTGGTTTTTTTTTTTTTTTTTGACATTTTCATGTTGCAGTTCTTTATAACTTCTGTTTTTATACTACAAGTATCAGCATTTTTCAAGCATATAACTAAAAGAGTTGGAAGGAGCAGTTCCATAGTCATTAAGGTACAAACAAATTGTATATGTTTAACAAAAACCCACACAACATCATGTGAATTTTTGAGAGGGTCTTGTTAATTATACGTGAAGGCCTTAAAATTTGAAGGCCTTAGATTTGCAACTCTAGTCACACTTAGTATGTGTGCGACAGTTTTGGAAAATTTACTGTTTTTGGTTGCATCATGTAACAATTTCAAATGCGTTAAACAGTACTTTTGTGTGTTTTGTTTTATCGACTACAACCTTATTATTCTTTCAGTACAGTTACAAATACAAGCTCAAATATATAGTGACACATACAAACACATACACACAATGACACAGTCATACACGTACATACAAACCATTAACTATGCCAAGGTTTTAGCTGTTCTTTTGTTTCTATTTCTGCAAATTGATGGATGTTCTTCAAACAATGTCTAAAAAGTGTTTATGTGTGTGTGTATAGTATATGTGTGAATATCCTTTATATACCAAAGGTTGCTGGCCCTTGCTTTTTTGTTCTAAAACAATGCCAGCATCTTACATGGTATTAGAGAAAATATGCGTTTTAAATGCATTTGTCTTGTAGAGATCAAACGTTTTAAATTTCAAAAGGCTAGTGAATAATGGCACACTCTTAAAACAATATAATATTACACATTAAAGAGAAATAAAGCTAAGCTATAACTAAGACCTTTAATTTTGATAGCTTTATAGAGTACTTAAAATACTTTCTTTGTTGACAGTTGCATTGTGCTTTGTTCAAACTTTAACCTGAAATTTATTTAACAAAATATAATTTATTTTGAATAATGTATTTTGTAATGTAATTAATTTTGATTTGAGTTTTAACGCCATTGGGTTAAAATCTTAATATAAAATTGCACAAAATATTATTAATAAATATTAAATATGCAATGTATTGAAAATCTACGAAGACCTTAGGTGAACAATTTCAATTACAAGTGAATGGATTATTTTTTGTTAGTTATAGAAGTAGGATAAAGTTGTGGCAGCATTATTAATCTAAAATACTGACAAATGTTATTTCATACAATGAATAGGAGTAAGAACAATGATATGGAGATTTTTCATAACTATACTTCTGCCTAATTCTCGAAGTTAAGAGGAAAGTATGAAAGAACTTTCAGTTTTCAAAATTTGTTCCTTTCGCTAAATTATTTTATATAAAAATGTTTCTAACAATTATTATTTTTATTTGAACTGTTAATTTTAAATCTTTGATATTTCTTTTTCAGTGGTGCAGAGAGTGAGAACGTAAAGAATTCTGATGAGAGAAAGTGGTGTTTCTCGAAACATATGTAAATTCAACCAACAACCCAGTTTCGAATCCTAAGGGAAGAAAAATTATCAATAAATTTTAATAATAATTTTCATGTAACAATTCCTACCTTCAGTAAAAATAATTTAATGAAAATTTAATTTAATGAACTCGAGCCGAAATAAAAAGAAATATCAAAGATTTAAAAATGTTTCTTATTTTATTAAGCAATATAAAAAGTAAGTTAAGCACAGTTTGTATATTTATGTTTTTTATAGTTACACCTAGTTTCAGGTTTATAACTTTTATATGTATTTTGACGGATGTTTTTGCCAACATTACAAAACTAAAAAAAAAAAAAAAAAAATTAGGATTTTTACTATTTTTTCGAAACATATTTAAAGTTTTTTTAATTCCTTTTAAATAATTTGAAAATTAACTTGAACACAATTTGTAGATTTATGCCTGTAATGGTTACTCTAAGTTTCGGGTTTCTAACATTTGTATTCAGCAAGCCAGCCATATGTCCTTTATTGGTAATATAATAAATTTTTCATATAAAACACTTACTAATCAATTTAATGAAAATAATAACAATTTTTTTGGTTAAGGTTTACTATAAAATTATTGTGTTTTTATTACATTATTTTTAATAAAAGTTGACCACAACTAGCGGTTTTAAGAACTTTTTAAGAACCAATGAATTTTACATGTCTAACTTTTGTAGTTTGGAAGCCAGCCAAATATCCTTTATCGGTAATATAATAAAGTTTCCATAAAACACACATTTAATGGAATAATTCTTCGAACTAGAAATATTTTAAAACATTTTTGGAAAAGTTTATTACCGAATTATCGTATTTTTATTTATTTCCTAAATTTTCATAAATAGAATGACATGTTCAGGCTTCCAAATTGGGCAACTGTATTATGAAGATCATAGTTATGTTCGAAATACGAAATCCCGATTTTCATAAGCGAATTTTGTTTAGCGATGAAGCTCACTTTTGGTTGCATCGATATATCAATAAACAAAACTGTCGTATAATGTATGTTAAGACAGCGTTACAGCCAGAAAAACTGACTGTTTGGTATGCCCTATGGGTTGGTGAAAAAATTGGTCCGTACTTCTTTACAAACGAAGCAGGATTACTGACTTTATTGTTCATTAATTGAACCATCATAATGTGCAGGAGTTGTGGTTGTAACAAGACAAGAGGCAACATGTCACACAGATCGTGCCACAATTAATTCATTGAAGGAAACATTTGGTAACCGCATATTTTCATGTTCCGCACCCGGTAAATTGGTCACCAAGATTGTGCGATTTAACGCCGCTTGACATTTTTTTTGAATAAACACATGTTATAAAAAAAATGATTTTTCTACTAATTTTAACTTTGATAACCCATAAGTAGGCCCCTACAAAGCGTAGCACCCTTTCCAAACGCTCATTTCATAGGCTGAACAGTTATCTATCATATGCTGTCTAAACTGTTCAATTACCTTATTCGGTTCAAAAGATCTGATTTTTGCAACGAAAAGACTCAAATGGCGCCACTGTGCGGCGATAAGCCCGAAACAACTGCCTACTTGGAGAACAAACTTCGCCAATATATGGCCACAAATGTTGTAAAGAGACATCTAAAAGTGGAATACTAAATTACTCGAGCCAGCCTTGGCGGTCATATGCTAGAAGTCATATTTAAATTATGATGCCAGAAGTTTATTTTTCAAATAAAGTAAATTGCATGTCAATTTAAAAAAACAAACATCTTTGTTTTATTCCTTTTCAAAGTTCTATACATCTCTTTAGTTTAGAAACCAGTCATATATCCTTTTTTATTCATATTATCAAATTTCACTAACTAGCTATCAGTTAGCAATTTAATTAATAAATTTTTCGTATTAAAAACATTTAAATTTTTTAACTATTTATTTAAAATTTATTTGAAACAATTTTCTTATTTCTTTTTAAATAATTGAAAAACTAAATTACACACAATTTGCATCTTTCTGTTTTTTATGGTTACACCAAGTTTCAGGTTCTTAGTTTTTGTAGTTAAAAAGCCAGCCATACGAGTATGTCCTTTTTTGTTAAAATGATCAAATTTAAACAAAAATCAATTAACTACATGTAGTATTTTTAAAACAATTTTTTAAACTTTTTATTGTAAAATAACTTCAAAAACTAGTTGAACACTATTTTTAGATTTATGTCCTTTGTAGATTTATTTTCTTTAACTAGATGCAGTACAGGAAAGTTGCCTGCTGGTTGTATATCTTAAATGTCTATTCTGAATGTTGCTTGTTTCCTCGTAAAGCATACTTATTGAGCAGCATTGAGCCATTGGCCGGGTAGAAAATGCATTCCAATTTGCAATTGTTCCAGTACTTTACAATAGTATTCTTGATTATTCGAACTATTAGCCTAAATAAAAATTTTTCTCTTAAATTAAAATATTAGTTCATTCCCTTCTCTAATTAATTTGAATTAGATTTGTTTAAGCAAATAATTATAAGGATAAATTTAGTACGACAATGGCACTTTTAATTTACTTTCCAGAAGTGAAACTGTAGAATTTTTCAATTAAATATCCTTAGAAATTTCATACTAAGTAAATGCATACCAATATATTTGTTCGATTTTGTTTATACAGTAATAAATGCATATAAACTTCAGTCAGTTATATAGTCAGTCAGTTATATAGTCAGTCTATACAACGTATAGTAATGTTAGTTGCCAGTTAACATAACCAGTTGAAATTTAATGTTTTAGTTCATTGATAAACATATCATTAATTAGATATTTTCGGGGCTTTGTAATGTTGGTATCAAAATAAGAATTTTAAAGTTACCCTCGTACAAGCAAACAACAACATAAACTATAAAATTTTAAACACTAATTTATTAAATGCCCGTTACTATTAAATGTATAACAACTATAAAACTGCAAGTGTATATGTGTGTGTTCAAGAATTTAATATTAATAAAAACATTAGGGTGGCTTTTTATTGCATCACTTTTTGTTCTAGTCATGATGTCTTTAAATAGGATCAGAATCCATCATAAAGATGAACTGATGGTTAATCAATCTATTATTTGCTTCATAGAGAGAATACTAACGCGCAGGCTAAGCTTTTATATGGATAGTTATATTTTATGCACATACGTAATGTCCCCTAATGTCAGTTCTGTCAGCAATATTCCGCGTTCTGGAGCAGTGTAGCGTAACATTGTTTATTAACGCTTATTTCGCATGTGTTTACTACACAAATATCAAAACAGAACTGACATTAGCGGCCTCGCAAAATTTATAGCATTTCCTGATAGGGGGATTACTTTTGCGTCACCTTGTATATGATCATATTGTGATTTCAGACACAACAGATCTAGATTTATTTTCGAGTCATTCGTAGGTTCGTTTACCTTAACTAACGCAGAGCATCTTGTTAAGCGGTACTTGTAGGATGTTGGCATGTAACAGAAAATTATTCGGGTATATAAACTATCACATAATCTATATAACCAATTATAAGAATCAATTGGGTGTTTGCCAGTTTTGAATTTTGAATAACAAAGGTGTAAAATATATAATGGCACTTTAGTCTGTTAATTAAAAGCATATTATTATGTAAGATGTTAGTTTGGTAGACGGCACTCAGTAGATCTTAGTATTTTGGGATTATTGATAGAATCCATGGACCTCATGTAGACAAACAATAAATATGTTTGTTATAAAGAAATGCCGGACATTGTATAAATAGCGAGAAGGAAAACGGTTCCATGGATGCGCTCATGCGGCCTATGCCAATAGTATATCTCCAAATAACCCGTTTGCAACCCACTACTGTCCAATTTTTGTGGGTTTTACAGAAATGAAGGCTTTTTTCACATTTCTATAAAAAAAAAGTGCTGGCTTTTTCTTTTTATAAGCTTTGCAGCATTTTTTGGGTTCTTGATGTCCTTATTATGCAGCCAATGCTCAATCTGCCAGGCATCATCATAGAAAGCAGTCCTAGTCAATCTCCTTGTTTATTATTGCAAGCCACATTACGCCGTTTTTTATATCATTTACCGGCGATTTACTTAAATTAAATTTCTCAGCAATTATTAAGGTGGATTCACCCATTTGATCTTAACAAAAATTTTTTTACTGAGATTTTTTTGCAGCACGATTCACCCACCCATTTCGAACGATTTTTCTGAAAAATCAAAGCTGCCATATGTAAACAAAATCTATTAGTTTTACAAGTGCGGCCATTGATTTATTGTGCTTTGGGTTTTAAGTGTCAAAATACAAATATTAAATTATTTTAAAGTATTGTGTATTCAAAATCGCAGATATAAATTCAAAATGAATGAAAAAAGAAAGTTGTTTTAGCTGATGGCCATGGAAATACATAAGGCATTGTTATTTGTATGAAAAAATGCAACCTATTGGTAACTCAATTAATTTTTGTCCAGAAAAAATATAAAATTACACCAATTCAAGTTCGTAAAAAATATTTTCTCTCTCTCAAAAAAAAAAGACGTCAAACTTCATAAAAAAAAAATATTGTTCGAACAAATTTTTTGTTAAGAACGCATGGGTGAATCCACCTTTAGACATGAATAATTATTTTGTAACAAACTTATCACATTGTTTTCAATATCAGTTGGCGTTTCTCTTATTTTTTAAACTTCTTTTAATTTTTTATTTAAAAATCAATTTAATTACTTCACAGGTCAAACAATAATGCACAACACGTCAATAGAGCAATAAAAGCTTGATGCTGTAGATGTCTCTAAAAGTCTAGGACTATGTTAATATATAACTAATAGAAACTGTAGACTACTGAACACTGAACTGAATGAAAGAAAGCCTTAAATTTCAATATTAAAAATACAATTATTTTTATAACGATCACCAGCAGTTAGCTGCGACAAAAGGTACATTCACTTAGATATTCTGAAGATCTTTTTAAAAGTCCTAAAGCTCCCAAAATAGTAAATGATTATTCTGGCTGCTATTTCTTCCATTACGTACATAGATGGTGGCAAAATAAATTTTAATAATCATAGCAAGAAAGTAGACATTCTAGAAATATCTCATTCGGCAGGTTATGGAAAACATATTAAGTAGAAAGAAATCGGATATTATGTCGCGAAATCAAGCACCAGCAAGAGTTCCTTCTTTAATTAGGATTAAATAATTCCTTTAGTAATGCACACAGTAACATGTTGTGTATCAAGTATTTGATTTTCGACAATCATTTGCCTGTTCTCTTACCACAAATTCGGCAATTTTCGAAAGCCATTAAGGTGCATGTATCATCGTTTACGATAAGTTTGCTTTAGCGAGAGCCTGACAGACAAATGGTACTCATTATAACGGGGTGGATGGTCGATTCTAAAAAAGAAGCCTTAATTGCATGAGGTTTCGAATAGCTATATAATTTTATAGTGTATTTTTTCCCATTGATATTTTGAAAATTTTATGATGATCGGTCCATAATTAGTCATAGCTTTAAAATAAGACACACTTAAAAATGTTGGTAACCAAATTAAATTTCAACACAAATATGTTTCATATATAGTATTCTTAATTGTCCAGAAATTAGATATAGAATTAGATATAGCTCCCAAATAAAACCTTCAAGTTTTTATAACGATAGAAAATGTAAAGCAAATAATTTTATACAGCCACTTTTGAAAAATAGTTTTTTTTATTCTTTATCCTGTTAAACGATTAACTTGCTCAAGGGTTTCATTATGTTCATGGGAACCAAATTAATAATATATCGGTTATTTAAGAATAGTCCATTTTTACATTGCAAGACTTTCGTATGCAATTTGCTTATAGGTATATGCCAGATATCGATATCTAGCTTCAGTTCTGCATTGTTCACCCAACAGAAGGCGCTTTTCAATTTTCTCGTAGGGATTTGAATACTTCCATAATCCACAGCCGAAGTAATTAGTGATATAAAGTCATTAATGCATTAGCTGATCTCCCCCTCAAGCTATATATTTCGATTTGTGTTGATATACCTACTGATATATTTCTTGTATTTACTAAAATTTTATTTGCAAAACGGAATATGTCTCCTAAATATATGGATTGGTATTTTTCTCCCATATTAAATGACTGCATAAAATCCTATGATTTTATAAAAATAAAACAAATCATACAAAATGATTTTTTTATATAGCTTGAAATTGTAACATAAATTGAATTTGTATATTAATAATAACAAAATGAATTGTATCTAAAGTAATCACTCAAGTACTTGTAAAATAATCACTGAGAACTGTTATTGTGAATTATCAATATTTCGAAGATACAAGTTGTAGTAAAGAACAAGCCTAGCTATTTATTTTTATAAAATATTGTCAAATCACTTCTTTTGCGATCTTTAACTATAAAACATTTACAATTCTTGCCTAAAAATTAAACCAAGAATTATATTTATATAATTTAACTTAAAATTGCATTTCCTAAAATTTACATCTAATTAAAGTCTTATTCCAAAATTAAACAACCAATTAATTTAACTTAAATAAAAAATTAAATCTAAATAAAAATTGTAAAATTTGAATTTGAAAGGAAAAATTTTAAAATTCTTATTATTTAATTGAAACTAAAAACCACACACAAACACAAATAAAAGGTGAGCTCACACACACACACACTCATACAGGTACCCTAAATTTCTCTAATTAATTATTCAACTTTTATTTATTCATATATATTTTCTCAACCTGTCGAGAAAATATATTGTTTTTGAGAAAATTGGTGTTTTTTCAAGGCCTACTCCTCCCCACATCCAAATACAGTCCATCGCCAAATCCCCAATACCCGCTGAGATACACCAAATTTCTTCAATGACTATTATAGCCGAATGGTCAAAAAATAATTCAATCAATATTTCCGTAGATACTGAGTTCTGAAGTACATTTCAGAATTTGGCAAAGCTTGTTTTTATGGTTTTTCCTAGAATTCGTAAATGTTGGTTGACCAGGTAAAATGACATTCAGACATTTCTTACTATCAACTAGGACTTTGTGAAGCTGCTTATCTCTATTATTCGTTAAGTATGTATATTTCGCATTGTAGTCACCATAAGCCAACAACCTATCTCTAAGTATTTAAAAAAAACTTTTCCTTAGACATCCCTTAGACACCCACCCTAAGGCTTTTCTTGAGGGTGATTAGTATTATGGCGTAAAAAAACTAGAATATTAAATTTGTAAGCTGAGCCGCAGAAAGTACCCTCGAAGTCATGTTGGGTGCTTGGATAGACTAGGCGATAGTGTGCTGGACTACCAGTCAGGGGTTGCGGGTTCGATTTCCGCCAAAGTCACTGTGTGTTTTCTGCAGACAAGCCAAAAAGCTTCTCAGTTTGTGTTTGTTTAAAAAAAATACTCTTATAGAATGTTCTTATATATATCATGAACATCAGATTTGAGTCCCTTCAAACCATTTGCATTCCAAAAACTAACTTTTAAGAAACAATTTTTTTAGATAGCAGTATATGAAGCATTTGGTTTTGCTCTCTTAAAAGCATTTGTATTATGCTTTGCATGTTAGTCGTGTAATTTTGATGTACAGTAATCAATTCAAAGAAATCTCTTCTCTCTAAACTGGGTATGGTCATTAGGCTGCTGTGCCTGCATTAATCCATTAATTTATTTTACAAGCATAGAGAAACAATCTTAAAACTGCAGATATCCTCCTAAAATTTGGAATTCTAATTGTTACTGAACTTTAACCATTCATAATTTGTTATCTTAAAAGGAGTTAAACTCTTATCTCCTTATTCAAAAACGATTATTGAATTTAGCAAACGTTTATTAAGCAAATTTTTATATGTCATAATAAACGTTTGTTAAATTTAATAATCGTTTTTGAATAAGGGGGTTAGTTTTCTAAGAAATATGGACTTTACTTTTTTGGCTCTATACAAACTGTACCAACTTAATGCAGAAATGGAGTATTGAAAAGTATATAAATACATTTGTGCATATTTTATAGTAATATTTATGTTTTTCAATCAATTTTATATTGAAAACATATCAAATCAATCTACATTTACACACAACAATAATAATAATAATAATAACAACAACAACCACAAATACAGGAGAAAAACTATTAAAATTGAAACTAATATTTCCATCATAAAATGTTGATTTACACATACGAATATGTATGTATGTATAAACTGCATGAGAATAAAATTGCAACTGCTAAAGTTTTACACACAAATACTGACAGGCATCCATACAAATAAAATATAAAATAAAATGTTATGATCGTTTGTATGTGTCATTGCTCATAAAATTCATGTCTATCTGGTTGTTGTTAATATTGTTAGCAGAGCTGGTAGAGTTGTAAATGTATAAAAACTCTTTGAATAGATATTTTAGTTTTTGTTGCTGCTGTTATTATTACATATGTATATGTTTGTATAAAGTTGTAGTTGTTTATGTATGAGTATTGAAATCCTTTAGGCTATATACATATTTACATGTTGTTCAGGGGTATGTGTTTGCATACATATTGTTTAAAATCATTCAACATATTTTACCTACAAACACACCAACAAATAGACATACTTAACCCATTTACGCTAGCTGTGCCAATTTGGGAAAACTAACTTATCGCAGGTGTTCGAAAAAAGTATTACCCCCTGGCCCACGTTGTCGAACGATAACGTTCGCTTAGATAAGACTTAAGACACAAACTTGTTATTGTATGTATTTTTTTACTCAATCAAGTTTGTTTATTCCACAATCAAGTTTGTGGCTTAAGTTTTATCGTAAGCCAGGGGGTTAATATTTATTAAAAAATGTAAGCATTAATAATTGCTGGGAGTACCTATGGTTATAACAAGTGTAAAACAAATTAATTTATTTATTTTTAGTGACATAATAACCTAATTAGTTTGATCAATAACACAGATGTGGAGGTAACTTTATGTTAGCAAAAATTAAATTTTCTGTGTAAAGTTTAAAGTCATAAATTCTTTTATTTAATCAAATTGAATATGTAACGAATCACACAAAATGATTTTGTTTGATATTTTGTATATATATATATATATATATGCATATATGATTTTATAACGCGTAAAATAGTGCTCTGTCAATTTGGGTACAATGGCTACAATTACAATATTATAATATACACAAAGACAGAAATGAGTAAACGACTCGAAAACGTCAGTTGATGTATTACTGACTATGTAGTCTTCTTAAACGATGGCAGCACTTTATAGTGCAACTTAAATAGGGAAATCCCCTAGAAAAATTTAAGTATATTTTAAGTATTATATTTATTAGTTGCTGAAACATTGGACAAGTATATTCGAGTTTTTAGCACGCGTAGTAACCTTACTAGGATGGACCGACATTTTATATTTCGTAATCACTTCCGCGGTTTAAAAGAAGCTGTGAATACAATTACAGAGGATAGCAACGATGGCTAAGAGTATGATTTGATTATACTTCCACCAGAGCCCAGTGGTACTGATAAAGACGGCAATATAAATTTATCAATCTTGCCAAATGACGTTCCTGGAGAAGGTGAGGTTTTTGTTCGCAATGCTGACACTCTTTTGGTGGATGAATATTGCAGTGATGATGAGCCATTAGCTGCTAAACGAGCTCGGATTAGAAAAAAACGCCAAGTTGTGGAGAGCATGAAATTTCATCAGCATTTAAAGTACCATCTTGGCGAAAATCAGCTCCAATTTATTCAAAGATTTATGAGGAAACTGCTGAGCGGTTACTAACTGAAAGCCGTATAAAAGACGCAGTAAAAGAATTGTCACCACTTCAAATATTTGAAATGTTTTTCGACAAAGATGTTTTTAAAATTATCACTAATCTAAGTCGGTTAACGCGTGTCGAAATTATCGACACAACTTTACAGTCACCGTTGCAGATCTGAAAGTTTTCTTTGGAATACTAATTCTATCTGGATATAGGAGTGGAAGCTGTGTCAAATGCTATGCCCAGAAATAGGTTTAAAGAAATAAACAGAAATTTGCACCTTGTTGATAATAATGAAGCTACAAACACCACTGACAAAATGTTCAAGTTACGTAAACTTTCAGATGTTTTTATCAAAAACTTGAAAAAATTTGGTGTTTTTCACGAAAATATTTCTATCGACGAATCTATGGTTAAATATTATGGTCATCATTCAGCAAGGCAGTTTATTAGAGACAAGTTCCTCTGCATACTGCTACTCTTTTGATATTTACTGTGGTAAATCACTTAACTCTGTTTCTGAGCCATTGGGTAGTAGAGTTGTCAAAATGCTGCTTGATAAATTATCGACGAACCCCGCGAATCACAAAGTTTTTTTTGATAATTATTTTGCAAGTGTTGATTTGCTGAATGATTTATGTAATTTAGGTTACCGTGCTACAGGATTAATAAGAGATAATCGCACTAAGAAATGCCCTCTAACATATGTAAAGGATATGATGAAAAAACCAAGCTCAGAGTTTGATTATAGGTTTGAAAAAAATAATGAGATATAATTGGTCCGCTGGAAGGATAACAGTATTTGCACAATGGCTACTAATCATGACTCTTATCAACCAGCAGAATTTGTTAAAAGATGGTGTTAACAAAAAAGCAAAAAATTGATATGCAGATCTCCTGCATGTTTCAAAATCACAACAAAGATATGGACGGAGTTGATGAAATGAATCAATCCATATCATTATACAGAATCGGCATTCATGGTAAAAAATGGTGATGGAGTTTATTTGCTAGATATGGTTATGTCAAATGTTTGGCGCTTGCATGTATATAGCAGAGAGAACAGCATGCACCAGTTGCTGTTTCGATGAACTAAAGCCAGATTTTACCTAAAGCAATTACCAAAAAAAAAAAAAACGCACTACGGCTCGTCCTTCGACTTTAAATATTGAAGGCTTACTGCTAGACGATGCCGATCACGTCCCCGAAAAGCTTCTAAATCATGTACGTTGTGTCGTCTGTCACAACACAAGCCGTTGGGGTTGCAAAAAATACAAGAAAACACTTTGTATTGATAAAGAATGCTTTTCAAATTTTCACTCATAAGAGGCCACTGTGCAAATTTGGGTACACCCCTCTTATGTGCTGAAACAAATTTTTTTTTAAACTTTTTTTTACTTTCCTGGTTTTTTTTTTTAACTATTACTAATTTTATATAAATAAAGAATTTTTTTTTAATTTTTCTTGTCGTTTTGTTTTGGCTTTAAATGGGATATTTTAGTGTATTGCAGTTTAAAATAAAATACTCTACTGACATTGTTTATTATTTGATTTTCCTTGTTGAGCAATTTTCATTTCAAAGTTTTTCTTTATTCCTTTCATAGAACAACAAAGGCCAGCATTTTTTATTTATGAAAAACTAAATACAAATTTTTCCATAACTAAGTGTAACTGTATGTATACATGTGTACATATTTTTACCTAGTCAGGAATTTTTATAGACCCTTGTTTACCTATGTGACTTTAAGGCCAAAATTTACAGCTTCAAAAAACAAACATGTATATCTCATAAAATTCTGTGTATTGCGTTCATCATCATGTTGATGTTTGTGGAAACAAAACAAACCAGAGGGAAACTAGTTTTTGTTTATGACTATGAATAAAGAATTTAGAAAAAAATTTCTTTAGTTTTTATATTACTTTGCTTGACCTTTTAAAGTCAATTTTAAAGTCAGTTTTTATAGCATATTAAACTTGAAGGGAATAAATAAATAATTTTCATTTGATAAAAGCTCAGCTTTCTTCAATGTTATAACATTCATACAAGGCGTATGAGTGTTATATATTTCAATAAATATTATTTAGTAATCATACGTACGGCTGAACTCAATATCGAACATGTAAGAAATAATTATACGATTTTCAGCGAGAACTTTGTTCTAGAAACTTATTTAAATTTTCATTGTAATGAAAAGAATTGGGCTTGCCAATTCAAATCACAATCACGATTGCTGACTTTTTCATTAAAATTTTCAATAATATTTGGCCTAAATTGTGGATCTATTTAATAAATCATATCACGGATTTCGATTCGATTAGCTCTATATAAACGCTATCATTAATTTAGTACTACAAATAATGCTTTGAAAGCTATGGCAGAAATATTTTCGGCATTTCTAGGCGAAAAAAAATCCCAATTAAGTCTCCAGACCATATAGTGCATTATATAGTGACACGTTCCGCATGCAAAGGCTTTTGAATAATTGATTTTTGATTTTAAAATCCCAAATATTGTTTGTTGGTGTATGAAGACAAATGCAATTAGGCTTTGTATATTTAGATTTTTTAGCAAAATTGTATTCATTGTCATAGTTTCTACCACTCATATATCAAGAAGTAATATAAAAATTATATATTTCGTAATTAACACTGACAATTTTTTTTCAGTGAATATTTTCTCTAAAATATCGGAATACACTGTGTTGCAGTACTATAATTACACAACAAACATGTTTTTAAAACATGTACAATTTTTTTAAGAGTATGGTCAATGAACTCTCTTTAACCAGAATAGAAAAAGAGAGAAATTAATATTAGTGTTTCATAACTATAATTACATTTTATGATAAATAAAGAAGACTACTAGAAAAACAAAAATATAAGTGATGCTTATTCTTATTATTTAATTTTCTACATTGAGCATTTAACATTTGCTATAAAATGTCAAGTGGAATTTTGACTTTTCGAGCAATTGCAAAAAAAAAAAAATAAATCGCTCACATATTGTATTCACAAAATTTGCAATAGTCTGGAAACGTATATTTAAAATAAAAGAGGTGGCTCGAAAAAGAATTTTCTGAACAGTCAGTGGCAAAATTATAATCTCTTCCCACACCATGAAGAGTCTTGGTAAGATTATTAATGAATGTGAGGTACAAATCAACCACAAGTGGACTGTTAAAAAGATCCCAGACTATTATTCAACAAAAGCTCTTATATCTTTCATATGTGGCTATTACTCTGCCACAAAACTGCTATAATTGAATTCGTTAAAAGAAACTAACAAACAAACTAACTGGAAAGAGTTAAGCCGATAACCTTTGTTAATAGTTGCACTATCTAGACCATAGGTAACCAAATCTTCATTTTCTGTGCACAATTGTGCCACAAAAACAATAAACCAAACTCACACCGACGCTTGTTCTCTTCTGTTTCAGTTTGATTTCAGTCGTTAATTGAGTGTTAACGAGTGCACATGGGCGGATGCTTACTGCTTTTTTTCAGCTTTATTGTTTTTTCAGCTTTGCTTTAATTTCAAAATAAACCAGCAAACAAAATAGTATGATGGAAGACAGAAATTTTTATTTTGTCATAAAAATGCTTTTGGTAAATAAATTAAGTTCTTTAAATTTAAAACATATTTTGTAAATAAGAAATTGTTACAAAATCTTAAATTTGGAAAACTTAATTTATAATGCCTAAATACACTTATTTTTTTTAAGTTTTAATTGTAAATTAAACTCGACCAATCAAATATGTGTGAAAAAATTGCCTAATTCTGCAAAAACTGAGGTATATATTTTATTTAATTTTATTTTATGCCTAAAACTTTTTTTAAACTTCTTTTCCATTTTGGTTTTAAAAGTAAAATTCATTACATATGCAATGCTTGCTGGGCAATATTATCTTATCCAATACAGACGCATTTCACTTATTGAGAGTTTTGGTTACCTCTGATCTAGACATACATTTTTTAAATGTAACAATCTTGATGGTGAAGCTGGTTCCTACAGCTATGAGAGAGACATAAAAAAGGAATCACGATATTTCTCAAGTCGAAATTATGGAGAGCCTTCTTTGTTGTTTTAGGGAGATTTTTGTAATGACAGTGTACTTGATTCGGCATTTCCAAGCACAAAAATTGATTCTGGTTATTAAGCAAAATTACTAGATGAGAAATTAGTGCCATTTTTAGAAAATTGTAATGAAAAACTATTAATTTTTCAATAAGGTAATGCACCTGTATTTGTAAGTCGTCAAACAAAATGGATAGTTGTCTTCGAAATATATTAATGTACTTGAACGGCCAGCATGTTCTCTAGATCACAAATCCATTGAGAAAATTTGGGGTATATTAAACCATAGACGAATGCACATATCACTTAAAAGTAGCTGGAGATCTATGTCTGAAGATATAAGAATAAATCTGGTTGAATTATTAAGTTGATTAAAATTTTTTTAAATATTATTATTTTAAATTATTTTTATTTTAAAGTGTTTATATTAATAAAACAATAATTAATTTATTTTTTATAAAAATTTTCTTATTCGAAGATTTACTTCTAGTTAAATATAAAAGAATTTGACAGTAAATCTTCGAACAACAAAATTTTTATAAAAAGTTTTTACAGTAGTACTCGCAAGAGGAAAAATTCTCATTTAATAATTAATTTATTTATAAAATTTTTAGAGGTTAAATAAAAAAGAAATTTTTTGCTAAATAATATTTGTTTCTTTGTTTGTTTTGTAGGGTGCATATGAATTCCATAATTCATAAATGCACCTAATACTTAACAATAGCCAACACATGTTACTTGGTATAAGAAGATCTAATTACATGACCTACATTTTTCACACTTTTAAATGACACACTTATTTCATACACATGACAGATGAAAGAAGAAATGTGAATTCAAAATAATAATTTAAAACGACAATAATGTAAATAAACTATAGATAATAAGAATATGTATGAGTTAAGTTATGAGTCAACTTTATAAAGTCATTCAAAATAATTTGTATAAAAGAAGGAATATTTTTTGAAATAAATGAAGAACCAATTTGACTATCAAAGCAGCTACATAGCTGTGCTCGCCGCTTCATTAAGCAACCCGGACTGACGTATATCTTTAAATCAGAACAATATATTTCATTACTGTACACACTCATCACAGTTTCACGCACAGATAGGTTAAACTATTTTACTTTTTCTAATTTACAAAATAAAGAAAAGTTTTTTGTATTTATAAATAGGAGAGATTATATATAAAAGAAGAGATAGGAAATTACGGAATTGATTAAAAAAAACATAAAATTTATAGAAATATATGAGATCTTTATTTATATCGATAGAACGATGTCAAGAATTCACTGCTCAAAAATGATTTTATATAAATCTTGATCGTTTCTACGCCTCAAAAAAATCATACGCTGTGTCCAATTTAACATACTCTCTCTGCAACATATCGGCGGCTATCTCAGTAATAAATTCTTCAGTACTATATGCCAGTTCGGGCAATTTTAAAGATATTTCCATAAAATTTGGTATCGTCCTTTTTCGGCCCAAGGACACATGCGATTGAAATTGATGAAAATCTGTCCATTATTTCACCTGACCCCCATACAAATGTTTTGTTTTAATTTTAAATCAATAAAAATCAATTACATATTTATCAAGGTATTCAATTAATTCCTCATCTGAAAAGCAATTTTTTGTGTTTAGTATTGTCTCAACATTTTTGATACATTAATATCTTTTCTAATAATTAATCAAAAAAAATTCTTAACCGCCACCAGCAGTTGTATGTCCTTAACAGTTACATTAAGCCTTATATTTTCAACTTTTATAGTTTAAAAGCTAGCCATATATCCTTTTTTTGTACTATTAAAGTAGCTTAATCAAATTTATTATTTATTACTGAAATATATATTCCCAAAAAAAAGAATTATATTTATTATGGTTTGCAAATTAATTGAAATATTTTTTTATGCCTTGTTAATTAATTTTTAAAATAAATTGGTTGCAATGCAAGTGCATTAATTTTGCAACATATTTCATATGTTCTGTTTAAATTTGAATAAATGGTGTTGGTACTGCCATCTTTGGCTTTCCCTTTTTTGGATTGGTTTGCCATTGATCTATACTAAATAGTTTATGCTATTAGATATTTTCTTTTTAGTTATTTTCTTATTACACCCTACATCACTATAGTGGGGATTAGTACTGACGTTTGTAACGCCCATAAATATTGGTCCAACACACGCCTTAAAGTACACCGATCGCCTTAGAATCACTTCCTGAGTCGTTTTAACAATGCCCATCCGTCCGTTTGTCCTCCCTTCTGGCTGCCTGGCTGGCTAACTGTCCATGTAAAGCTTGTGCGCAGAGTATAGGTCGCAATTTTAAAGATATTTCGTTAAAATTTGGTACATGATATTTTTTCGGTCCATTATTATTCGTGTTTTATTAGCCACTGCCCTGCCCTCGACATTGGGCATTCATTGTCACAATAACGATAGTTATGTTTGAAAACCAAATCTTCACACAAAACAAAAGAGTTGACACCAGGTGTTTGAAAAACGCTACTATAGTGCAATCGAATGTTATGTGAACAATAACAATATACGAGTATATATAATAGCGTGTTCAGATATGAAACTTAATTGAGTCAATATTCGGTTAATTGACAATATTGTTTTAAGTGTTCAGGCATACGCAATTTTCAGCTTACTCAATAATCATTTGACAGTTGGAAAACAATACAAAAAATACACTAAATGGTTGTTGTGTTTCTATGTAAACAAACTTACATTCACATCGATTTTTTAATGATTTCTTTTGTTGACATTTGCCATTTTATACAATTTTGTTCACTAAACACAGTTGTGAACAGTGTTGCATTTGAAATCTTACTCAATATTATAACAATTTCGTACTTATTGCGCAATAATTAATTGAGATTTTATATGGAATATTGAGCTCAATAATAGCGTACACATACCTGAACACGCTATAACAATCTAAAGAAAACCAAACTATAATTCATTCAAAACATGCCCTTTACAACTAGTTTTAAACATTAAAATATTTAGAAATCAATTGCTTAAACTACAATTGAAAACGCATTACGTGTCCCAACCAGTACACCAACAGCTACTTAGTTTGCTTAAATATTTATAAGTTTATAATTTGGAAAAAGTTGTGTACTTTGACAATTTATCATTTTAAATAAGCATAATAGAAACCTATATAACAAATCAATTAAACGGAACAAAAAAAAAACACACACACCAAATAAAATGAAAATCCTCATTAAATATCAACAACTTTCAATATTTTTGTTGGGCAGTAGTAGTCACCAACAAAACTAGCTGACCTGCAGTCATAGCAGGGCGCAGTAAAGTGGTTTTTCTGAGGAAAGCAAAAAAGAGAAAATAAAATAAAACAACTAACAAAGTTAAAACGTAAAATACACTGACATTTAACAATGTATACATGTTGAGGCTGTGTGCGAAAGCTAAGGATACAGGTTTGTTGGAAGGTAAGTCTCACCCACATATAAACATAATATGCACGTTCAATTGCGTAATGGTTTAGAGAAATTTGTGTCATTTTAACCAACTCACGTTTGGAAGCTGTTTACGGGGGTTATTTCACAGCTTATTTGGCAGTGGTTGCTGCTGTGGAAGTCATTGCTGTTGTGTTCTGGTTGTAATAAAATATTATTCAGTGGAACTCAGACAAATTATTATAGGGTAGTGCCATTATAGTTCTATAACCTTCCAGTGGGTAGAATGAGACATTTGATATTTATGAAACTTACTTTTTTTATTAAGTGCCGTTAATAACATACAAGCATAAGAATTATTAAGGTTTTGAATAACAAGTTCTTTTTCTGTTAAATTTCAAATGAAAAATATAAATTTTTTGAAGCACATTGCCTCAAAACAAAATAAAAAATTGACATTTTGTTTGAGTAACAAAAGGTTTGTAAAAAAAAATCCTGTTTGTTAAAGTGAACGTTTAAATATTTATTTTATTTGAATCAAGCCCTTTTCTATCTTAATGAAATTAAATATTAAATTCTACAATTCACTCCTTTGAATAATTTCTAAACAAATGTTGACAACTTGCACAACACAATTAACAGAAATTACATTACAGCTTGCATAAAAATTTAATCATTTGTAGCAATTGCCAGTCAAAGAAAACACAAACTTTCTAACTTTCACTCCATAGGATACTTGCCCAATACAAGTAAAACTGAAAACATAGCGCACCCTAAATACAAACGGGTCACAACTCAAATTTTTCCAAAACTGTCTTTTCTCCAAAAATTAATTCAGAGTACACATCTCTAACTACTGCAAAAATTTCTTTCACATCACTATCTTCTTTAACTGGAAAAATAAAGTTATGTCTATTTTTATGTTAAGTGTGTTGCTTGTGCACGATAAAGTTTTTTTGTCTCTCCTGAAAATTGTAGTATTTTGAGTTGTGACCCTTTTGTATTTAGGGTGCGATATAATTGATAAAATCGTAAGTAAACACGTCCAAAAGCAAGAAAACACAAGAAAAACAATTCCACTTGGTTTTTATGAAACATTTATGCACATCAAGTATTTTTTTTTTTAATAAATCCCAAAAAGAAACGCAAATACATACGTACATATTTTCATATTGACTGATTCTGTCATTTTGATATCACAGTACTTCTTTCTTTACTTCCTTTTATGTTGAGACACTGATGAGAAGAGGAATCATTTGTATTGATTTTCATTGGATATTTAGTAACGTACTTATACAAACATATGTAAGTACTAACAGTATTTCCATTAGTTTTTTGTTGTCTTTGAGTTTTTTTTTTCAAAATACAGAAAATTTCTTCATTACGGCACAAGTGTTGAAATGTTTAATTAAACTTGAATTGCTGATTCTGAGAATGTCAAATGAACTAGTTAAGTAAACACAACACTGATGCGCAAAAGCAGAATTAGGTAAAGATGATTTTTTATAGAAAAATAGTTTAAGCAGAGACAAAAGCTGTTTAAAAATTCTATAAAATTACCAAATAGTTTTTTTTTATAAAACTATCATTTTTTATAAACGGAAAAATCATATTTATGAAAGGCTATGAGAAATCGTGAACCGATTCTTAGCATTTTCAGCTGGAATTGTTCTTGTATAATAAACATAACATAATAATTGAAGATAATAGCGAAAAACATTTGAAAAATAATGAATTTGTCTGAAATTTTTATCTACAACTCGGATCTTACTAAACTGATTTGGCCATTTCAATACGAAACATTTAGATGAAATAAAAAAAGTTTGGGAAAAATATCGTTTTTAAGTCTTCTTTTTTAAAAGCTCTTTTATGCCTTGATCGTCTTAGAAAGTTCTAAAGATGTACGATTTCGATGTGTTACAAACGGAATAACAAACTTACTTTATTTCATTACTATAATTACACAGTTTTTTAAAAAGTGTAAAATATTTGAACAGTATGGTTAATTATATTTTTAATGCAAAATTTTGGAGAACTCTTTAGTAATTTAAAAGAGAAATTGAAAATGAATATGATTTCGAAAAACATAAAATATACAAAGTGACGGCTTAAGTTTACGAATAATTGCCAAAAAGCAAAATAAACCTGTCACATTCGGATTATTATGGTAAAACTAAAAGTGTCATATAAAGCTTTCTGAAAAAGACAATCGCAGAATTATAAACTGTATCAGAAATACAATGAAGATTATTAATGAATGTGAGGAAAATGTGTCCAAATCAATCATGTTAAAAAAATTTCAGACCATTACTCGAAAAAATCTGTTGTGTGTGGCAAAGCTATTACTCCGCCACAAAACTGACTTGAATTCACTAAAAGAAACAAACTTATTGGAGACAGACATGCCGATAATCTTTGTTAATAGCTACACTATATAAACTAATATTTGTTTAATGTGATTTTTTCCCATGAGAAAAAATTCAATCTATCAAACAATCAGTCAATTTCAGCTGTCATTGGAAAGACCTACGGAAGAAACCGCGATATTACTAAAAAAAAAAAGAAATTTCGGAGGCTGTTTTGTGATAGTTTGGAAAGTTTTTGTAATGTCAATATCCTTGATTTACTATTTCCAAGCACCAAAATTAAATTCTTCTGATTACAGAAAATTGCTAGATGAGAAATTAGTGCATTTTTAGTAAATCGTAATGAAAAAAAAAAAATATTTTTCAACCAGACAATGCAAATTTACAATGTACATGTAAGTCGTCAAATAAAGGGAGTTGTCTTTGAAAAATATTAATTTACTGCATGGCCCGAATGTGCTCCAGATCAGAACCGGAAAAACCCAAAAAGAAGCAGTTATTCTTTTTAGATCTGTAAATTATCATTTGATTTTAAATAAGACACAAATTTTAAGTTTTCTATTCTTATCAATAATAATTTTTCTTGTTTCTTTTATGTAATTTTTTTGATTTCAAAATCGAAATTATTATAATTAATAATTATTTTTAAGTGTAAAGTATTATTAATATAAAGTATTTCTTAAGTATAAATTATGTTCATATATTGCCTACAGATCTACATCTGAAGATATAAGAATAAATCTGGTGAATAGCATGCTTGTTCGAATTTTTGAGTTGATTCGAACGAAACGAAGTCCTAACACAATAATAAAGTCAAATGTGAATATTGCTATTTTAAGTTATATTAATTTCATTACGAAATATCAGCTATAAAAAGAACAGCTGACTGAATTAGTTATAACATAATATTAGAAAGAGATGATTGTATATATAGGAGAGCTAAGCTGTAATAAAATCTCTGACAGGTGTATATACTACATAAGTCTTGGTCCAAGAATGCCAACAACAACAGTCAACAATTTCACTCATAGCGGTGCGTGAACATGGAGGCATAATAGACAATTGTGCTGTTGATAAATCTTTTGTGTCAATGTCTAGCAATGCGTAGGACAACAATGCTTTAATAATCTATCTGAAACATCATATATAAAGTAAGAGTGTATTAATGCCTTCATTATAAAATGTAACCGGTAACCGCGATTGGATACATCAATCCTTTTTGGTAAAACAACTTGGTCGTTACCATCGCCCGGAGTGATTACTCCATCTTTTTCTCTACAAATCTATGGACTTGACATCTTTTCTCTTGTCTACATTTAACATAAAGTCTGTCTCTATCCATCTCTTTCTCTTTTCCTTTTTTTCTTATCTTTTCAGGCAACACAAATGGACCGGTTATGTGGACATAAGTAAGCTGTATACTGCACTGTGTTACCTCAGTTTCGTCTTACCAAATATAGTAAGAAATTGAAAATCGGATCATTATCAACACAATTACAGGCTTATAAGTGCACAAAGGTACAAAAACCGGGTTTTTAAACGTAATTCCGGATTTTGAAGATGTCCGGCATATTTCACGATTGGAATCTTGTTTTACTCGACAAGCCCTACAAGAAAAATAATATCCGATCCCAGGTTTTTCTATTTTATTCAATTTTGTAACACTGTGTTATGTTTTAGCGAAAAGTAACGCTTGTGTAACCACTTCAACTTTAGATATTTATTTAAAAGAATGACTGCAGTTTTCTATTAGATGTCTGAAATGTTTTTTTTCTGGTAACAAAGAAATCAGGTCTACATAATTGAATAAATAATATGTAAATATATAAACCCTTTAATTGTCCCCAGTTTGTCCAACTATACAATATTGGGTTAGTGTCATAGGAAAATTTAGAAAGAGTGTTTTTTTTGACAATAAATAATAAAAGATTTGGTAGAAGTATGTGGTGCATGTGTATCAAACTATTGGGCAATAGCTAACGCGAAACATCAAAACAAAACTAGGATTTTTCATAAGAGGAAATTACTTATAATTTCTCCTAAATACTTATAAATAAGTATTAATTTTGGGTTCCACAGTATATTGTCGCGGATTTTAAAAGTAGAAAATGGCAACATGTACTGCATGTAACATTTTATAAGAGCCCATATGTATACAGAACGCATGATTATTATTAAATTATAAACAATATCAAAAGTTTTTGTGTAACCAAAAGTTATTTACTGGTAAATATTATTGACATGTGTGAAAAAGCCCGAACAGCAAAATGCACTACAAAATACTTTTTGAAATTTCAAGGCACTCACAACATTGAAACAAGAATTCAACATTAGAAAGATGTTTATTGCATTTTTATTGCAAATTGTTTATCAAACTTTACGTTAACAATTTAACACTAGATATAACCCTAACTTAATAGTTGATAGATAAACCAAAGATAAAGCTGAATAACTAACTAAAACTTTGTTACAAAAACTGAATACTATAGTAGAAACTTTTTTTTAAAAGAACTACAAGTAAGCAAAGTAAACAAAAATAAATTGCAAAAAGCAAAGTTTATAATGGCAACATTTACCACTAAACAAACAATTTAAATCCACTGCTTATGACGCTTAATACAAAAAAAAAAGTTTGTTGGTAGGACATAAACATTAACATTGTTGTACACGTAAGTATGCACACAACTGTATACAGGCGTTTAACTCTTAACACTTTAGCGTTTAGATGAAGTGTAAGTGCATTCAGTTTTAAATAATAATAAAAAAGAAAAGAAATACAAAAACATACATCATATGCTGGTGGATAAGTGTATGTGTATAAAATAAGGTTGTCCCTAATTGACATTTTCTTGATTTTCTATATTCAGGGAACTATTTCAGACCTTGGCAGCAATGAAAATCAAAAAATGTGTAAAATAGGGAGCACCCTAATCAACATACATGCAACAGTGTTGCGTTTATGTTTAAAAAAAATGTTTGTGTATTTATTTGTATGTGTGTGTGTGTTTCTATGAGAATATTAAAACATATACAAACATATACTTGTGTGAAAATGGAGAGAGAAAAAAACCAGTTGTTGTTAATTTTTAACACTCAACACCTCAAACACATACAACATTTGGATTCTAATAACACACATCTAAAATACTGAATATATAGTTATGTACAAATCCTACCCAATAAACAACCATTTACAAAGATGGTGTCATATACATAAAATCCAGCCACATGTTCTGCAATAGATTGGTGTCTAAGAATCGACCAGTTTCCTTAGAGACCAATCCATAAATGAAACCCGCTTTATTAAATATTAATAAAAAAAAAAGTAAAAGTTTATGGTTTAAAAGTATTCACAAACAATCTTTTTCTTTACACCTCAATCAAGATTTCTGACTACAAAATTTGTACCCTAGAAACACTTTTCAAAAACATTTCTGCCTCTTGGTCATTACTTCCTGGCAAACAAATGTTTTTTTATTTTCATTATACCCTACACCATAATAGTGGGGTGGGTGGATTTGTGCTGATGTTTATAACGTCAATAATAATTGGTCCAACACTCACCTTAAACCGATCGACTCAAAATCACTCCCTGAGTCGATTTCACGATGTCCGTCCGTCCGTCTGGCTGGCTAGTTGGCTGGTTGGCCAGATCGCAATTTTGAAGATATTTCAATTAAATTTAGTACGTGATATTTTTTCGGTCCAAGGACGGATGGGACTGAAACTGGTGGAAATCGGTGCATTATTTTACCTGACCCCCATATAGGAGTTTAACGATCAGAAATGTTTGAATTATGAAAGTATTCAAACAAATTTGACCACAAATGAGTAATAAATGAAGCTGAGTCAACAAATTTTATGATGACAGGTCCATAAATAGTCGTAGTTCCCATATAAGGCCCACCTCCGAAAATCACTTTCAAGATCATAAATCTCTTAAAAATGTTGTTATACGAATAATATTAAACACAAATCTGTTCCGTATGTACAGAAATGATGGCACCTAATTTTATAATGGTCGGTCCATAATTAATCAAAATTCCCATAAAGGGCCCTCTTCGTAATTCACCTTAACCTCCAGAAATCTTTTAAAAGTATTTATATCGAGAAAAAGTTTAACACACATAATATTTATATTCAAAGAAGTTATGGCACTAAATTTTTAGATGATCGACCCATAATAGGATATATCTTCCATATAGCGCATTTATATACTGGGTGTAGGGTATTATATGGTCGGACTTGACCGACTATACTTTTCTACTTATTTTTTTTTTCTGTACAACTTTTACAACACACTTTAGTTTGTTTATTTTAATTGAAAGAAGACGTACAAAAAACCAACAAACTTTAGGAAAACAGTAGTGGGAACAGGAAGCTATTACACTACTAAATGTATGTGTTGAAAATTGCAAAAAAAAAGAGAAGTAAATGTAAAACAAATGAAAAACCTCCCAACATAAATAGACTTGTACTGAGGAAAACTCCACATAATCAAAGTAAAACTAAAGGGTAAAATCTGTGATATAAGTACTTGTATACGGAAACGATTTTGTTTTGCTTTTACACATTGTAAACATTATGGATTTACAAATTCAACAACAGTTTTTTTAAAATATATGAGGGGACTAAGAATCAAAAAATTCTTTAGATTGATAAAACAATCAAAATGGCATCTAATTTAATAAAATCTTTCTAAATACTTGAATAATTTAAACGATTATTTAATTGCAGTAAAAAAGTACCTACATAAAGCCGCAAAATGTTATTAGCTCTTTTACAAGTATTATATTATTTCACAAACCCAGAAAGAAAAATTCTCAAAATATTGCACAAAACGTCAAACATCATACAGTGGAGCAGAATCTAAATATATGGAAATAATTCTCTAATTTCTAATCGGTTGATTTGTTTGACATG
Source organism: Bellardia pandia (assembly GCA_916048285.2). Classification (NCBI taxonomy): domain Eukaryota; kingdom Metazoa; phylum Arthropoda; class Insecta; order Diptera; family Calliphoridae; genus Bellardia; species Bellardia pandia. The sequence goes on from OU696530.1 coordinate 43,167,436, forward strand.
AAATTCTGTAATTGAGGACACAAAAAGACCAATTTTTTTAAAATGATGTAGAGTAAATTTGAATGAGAGTAAAATTGAATTACTATAATTACACTTCATGCTTGCTATTTGTTGTATAGGTTTAGCTAGAAATAGTGTTTATACCCTACACCACCATAGTGGAAAAGGTATATTGGATTTGTGCTGATGTTTGTAATCCCCATTTTAAAATATAACGATCGACTTAGAAACACTACCTTAGTTGGTAATTCGCTAGAATTATTTTAATTAGTACTGTTTTTCATATTTGAATCCATAAAGCCAGAAAAGGAGATTAGTTCTTAAGTAGATAAAAATTAAATGTGTTCAAAAGGTGATAGATTTTTAATTTATAATTGAATAGCAACAAGAATTACTATTATTTTTGAGCAGTTGATTTGATTGGTATACATATGTATGTATCGAATTCGATCAAAAACTATTACAGTAAAGCTATAAGGACATTTCATTAGTTTATTGGTTTTCTCTTGATAAACGTAGAAATACCGAAACCGTTTTTTTATATGTATAGTTAGAATAAGAGAATAGACTTAGAGCATTGGGTAAGTGGTTCCAAATGCGGCAAGTCCTTATCATAAAGGAACGCTCAAAAACTGACATATATATGTATTAGAGGTATATAAATTTGACTGTTGCGAGTAGAATTAATAAAGGATAAGCTGTTAACTAGAGAAAGAAGACAACCACTTTTTATTACTTTGTAGAATTGCTGTAAAAGTCTTAGATTTAAATAGACTCAGAAGTTAACTCCTAGGCATTTACACACTAGGTCTGAAAAGAAATGTAGCGAACAATTTTCTTTATAATTCTCTGGATACGGTCCAAATTGTCAGATAAGGTTCCAGAATAAACTGCAAGACAATAGTTTAGTTTGAGGGAATGTAAGGAATGTGCTAATCGATGTCTGATATGAAACGGTGTGTATTCCCTTAGGGAATACAATCTCCTCAGTATAAAACAAATTCCATTCATAACTGTATCAATATGGTTATCAAATCTAAGGTTTGCCATATTATTCATGTCCAAGTAATACTGTTGCATGGTGTACATTTTAATATATTATTTTTTTCTAAATATGTAACTTATACCTCATTGAGACTTAGATCCTCTTTCATATCTTACCTTAATGACTGAGTTAATGAACATTTTTTTTTTTAATTTTGATTTTAAAAAAACTAATGAGTTCAATATGCCACAACATTTTAGGCAATTTATTTAATGAGAATTGTTTTTAGATTTATGAAAGATCATTAGAAAATTATGGAGAATCTATCAGTTTAAATGCAAACAAATAATAGCCTTGGGGAAAATACTTAAATTTTAATCGAGCATACTTTTTTTTCTTTTTCTTATTATAACAGCAGGCTTTATAGGCTTTTTATCTTAAATAGAAAGTCATTTTATAAATTGCTTTTTTTAGCTAAGTCTAAAAGAAACATATGAAATATTGAAAAAAATAAGCAATAGCTCATTAATATGTCACACCATAATATCCAGCATTTCCACTCGGTTTCATTATTCCGTTACTGTTTTGTTTTCGCCTCCTAACCTTTCTTTTTTTTGTGTATTCTTCTTTCTTTGCTTCCAAAATATTCTTGTTTGTAGAAAATTAATGAAGCTTAATAAATTTAACGCATAGCCAAATTGAATTTCAAATACTAACCATAAAATATACAGTAAATATTGTAATATCAAATAGTCGTTGATATGTTTAAAACAACAACAACAATTTCGTTAACAAAGTAATTGAATGTTTAAAGAAACAAAAACAAAATAAAGAGATAATACCCACAATGCAAAGAGGAAAGGAAATGTATAAAAAGGAACTTAAACAGTCTTAGCATTTTTCAAAATATTGTACAGAAAATATACCATTTGAAATATTTTCCTTAAGCTGTATTAAAAACAGTTTGTTGTTCTATTTACACCCTGCGGGTCTTAGAACTACATAGCTGCATCATTGGTTAACCAACCAACAGGGTTGATGCAAGGTTTTTAACTGGCAAAGTCTAACTATTCAGTAGAGACCGCCTAAAGACCTGCTATAAAAAACAAATAATATGTTTCCATTTTTTTAAAGTGCTTGCATCAGTCCTATGTTTACTATTTTGAACTAGCGATTGGCTTGGTGAAACGTAATGCAGGGACTGCATTAGTTAATTTTAAGGATCTGTCTACTGCAAGGCAGCAGCTGTTCATTTACTGTTCAATACAGAGTTTAAGCAAATAAAAAAAACTGCATTAAAATATCACAAAAAAATACAAAATGTTCCATTTAAAAATAAAGCATAATATTGAGAAAAAAAGAGAAAGTAAGCTTAGAAAAATTTACAGATTTTTGTATAGTTTCTCTGTCAGGTACTTTAAATTTCAAAACCTAATTTTAAAACACAAAGTTTTTAAAGCCCATAAACGTTTTCAAGCAATAACGAATTTTATTTGAAATTTTAAAAAATCTAACTAATTATTAAGGAGTTTCATTCCTTCTTTGCACAACTTATTCACTAGTCACTTGTTCTTTTCACTTGTTCTTTTCATTTTTATTTTTTTACATATTTATTATTATTCTGTTAAGGGTCTTTTAGCTACATGTTTTTTTTCCATTTTGCTATTACTTCTATGATGACATTCTAATATTTTTTCTTATTTCTGTCTGTTCCTGCTGATGTTTAAAGGCCTCAGCAGCAAAAACAAATGAATGGAGAATTTATAAATTCTATACTATGATAAGCATGTTCTTTTTCCTTTAGTTGCATAGAAATAATATTATTTTATCATAAATTTTTATAGATATTTTCCTTTTTGTTAATGCTTAATAAAAAAAATAACATTTACATACTTTAAAGCTGCTTGTGAAATTTTAATTTCTCATGGATTTGTTTCTGCCATTTTAAAATAAAAAATTTATATCTTCATAGATTTGCTGAAAATTGTATAATTAAAGGGCAACACGCAGCACGTGTTGGAAAGAACACTCACCTGTAAAGAATACAAAAAAAGAAAAATTAGTGAAATTCAGCATAAATATACTATTAAAATAACAGCAATCTCAATGAGAAAATGCAGCCTTTTAAAACAATTGTTTATTAAAAGATAGAAATATGTAAAAAAGATTATATTGTTGCAAATTGTGAATTTAGCACTGTTTGCTTTTTGTTAAATACAAATTAAGACCATAATTTAACACTTGTCATTAAAAACGTGTTATTATTTTGCTTATTTTTTCTTAAACTCTTTTCTATTTCTCATTAATGGTAAGTGAAATAAATGATGAAGTTGCCAGGGCATAAAATGCATTACTTTACATTACTTTACAATGGTATTCTTTGAATTATTAAATGAATGAACTCAAGCCATATAAGATTTTCTCTAATAACAAAAATTTTAAATGATAAATATTAATTTTGTCTATAAAGTTTGTCTCTCATTTTGGTCCAAAACTCTGTTTCTACTGTACCGATTTTGCTGATTTTCAATAACAAACTGCAAATTGTAAATGGGTTTTTGTAAATTGTGTTGATTTTGGTTGAGTCTTTCAGACGTAAGAATGTTTTACACAGACAGACGGATGGTGTTGAAGAAAATATAAATTTCTACAACCATTTTAATAAACAATTATAAAAAAAAACTAAGAGGTTACATAAATCTGTTATTTGTTAATAATATTATATCTATATTATTATTAGTATTCTATTCAAATCTAAAATTATAGCTAATAACTATATTATTAGGTATTATAAATATTAAAACTAACATTATTAAATATTATTAATATGTTATTACATATCATTAACATTATTGATCGAATTGATCATCATAAGGTTAATGTTATTGAGATTATTATGATATTCTCTTATACTATGTTACTCTTTGTTTAACTAGCTCCATTTATATAATAGTAACATGTTAGTAATAAGCTAATGTAATGATACCTAACAAAATTAACTGGATCCCAATTGTTCTCACTTGTTATGATTTATACCTAAGTATATTTGTTATTGGTTTTTATTTTCTGCTGTATTGAATATTATGTTTGATTGCTAGGTAGATTTAAAGATTTTATTATCGTTCACGTCTATTTGGACAGCGAACAAGTAAAATACAATTTTTATAAAATAAATAACTGAAGTACAGCTAAATATAAAACCGTTATTTTCACTCATGGAATTTTAGTAAAATAATGTAATATAAAATATTAAGCTACTGAAAAATTCATAAACAGATGGACATAGATCAATCGACTTAGAATTTCATAAAGATCAAGAATACTGATCAAAAAATAACCGCTATTATCAATAATATTATCAATGAATAACGTATGTTCGATTTTCGCATTTTTTTTCAGTTATGTTGGTACACATGTCAATTTGTTTGCATTGTCAATTTGTTTTTGACAGATAAAAAGGTTAGTCGTATTTTGGTGTGCTCCTCGATTTCCTACTATTCGAAAAAATGGATCAAAGAAACTGTATTAAGTTTTGTGTAAAAAATTAAATTAAATGCACAAGGACATTTGAAATCTTGACTGTGGCGTTTGGCGAGTCTACTGTAAGCAGAACACAACTTCAATTGTGGTATAACTGGTTTAAGGAAGGCCGAGAAGATGTTAATGACGATTCTCGTCCTGGCCGCCCGATCACATCAACAACCGATGAAAATATTGAAGCAGTGAAGAAAATGTTTTTTGATAATTGTCGAATCACTACCAGAGAGGTTGCTGATGATGTTGCTATATCGTTCGGCTCATGCCAAGAAATTTTTACGGATGTTTTAGGGAAACATGGGGCAGCGGATATTGTTACAAAATTGCTAAATTTTGAACAAAAACAACGTCACATGGACATCGCTCAGGAGCTGTTGAACATCTTCAGCGACGATCCAGATTTCCTCAAAAAGCCCAATCATCCCAATGGAAATGTCCAGAAGAGCCAAGACCGAAAAAAGCACGACTGGTTCGGTCAAATGTGAAGTTTTTGCTCACTGTTTTCTTTGACTGCAATGGCGTGGTGCCTCATGAATTCTTGTCACAAGGTCGTACGGTCAATAAGGAATACTACTTGAAGTTATGCGCACCAGCTCATACATCGATGCTTGTGCGTGAGTGTTTGGCCAAAAAACAAAATCGTTATCATGCCTCAGTGACCGTATTCACCGGACTTGGTCCCCGCTGACTTTTTCCTCTTCCCAAAACTGAAGACATTGACTAACTTAAAACATACAATACATTGATTCTACTTACATTAATATCGGACAAAACTGTATTAAACATTAAATTATATTTCTTCCCTGAAGATGGTCAACAAAGTTGGTCGAAATATTGGAAATTAATAAAAGATAACAAAAATTAAAAACGAACAAGAGTTTTTATATTTTTAATCAAAGAGACCCCAAGCCGAATTAATAAAGTAAATAGATTTTTAACAATATAAAAGGTCTGCATAGCACATAATAAACAATCAATTTATAAATATTTAATTTTCAACTGATTTGAATAATTTTTGCTGAGGCATAGATTTCCACTCTCAACTCATCTTAGTTGCTCAATTCAGACCAGCTCAAATATTGTAAAAGTAGCTAAAAAAAATAATTTTTCTAAATATTTTTTCAAAACTTTCGCAAATATTTCACAAATACTAGTCTTGCTTAAGTTTTTATTACACTACACAACTAGTCAATATAAATCTACATAGAACACAGCAAAATGACCAAGAGAGAGAGAGAGAGTGAGAGAGAGAGTTGTTTTCAAAACAATTTCCATTAGAAAGTTTTATAACATGTCATACGAAACTTTTAAACTGAATACTTAGCAAAGTTAAACAATTGCTTTGAGTCAATTGTTGTTAAATCACTGAGGATAAAACTGAAAATCCTGATAATGTTTATTGTTAAAGTTTAAGAAAATCTTTTTTTTTTTTTTTGTTTCATTTATTTGATGTTTATGGTGAAGAATTTATTTAAAAATAATGTTAGAGTTAAGTTGATTTAAATGATAAATAATTGTGCAACAAAACTTTGTAGACTTAATTAGCTTATCATATTTAAAATAAACTAGACAAGCTGGTTTAGCTATTAAATAGCTTTCTAAGCTTATGCTTTAAATATCAAAATATAATGCTTTAAAAGCAAAATTGTAAATTTTTTGGAATTATTTTGTTTAAATGTCATAGTTTAATATTAAACTATCTGCATATATTTATATTGTTAAACTTCTTAAAATGCTTAAAAGTATTACATATTTGTAAATGTAGTTCGTTGAAACTGGTGTTTTTATTTATCAATAAGTTTTGTTTTTATTTCTTACAAATAAAATTTCCAAAGTATTATTGAAGCTGCATCAAACAGAAAAAACTTTGAATGTAAACTTTTGTTGAGATTTCCACAGACATGAAGGTACCTTTTGCAAATGCTAAAAAAAGCATATAGAAAAATAAGTTTATTATAAAAATAAGACATAGATGAATTTAAGGCAGACTATCTGAAAGCGAAATAATTCTAATTCTAGTTTTTGTTTTTGTTTCTTTAAAATGTTTTAGAAATTAAAAAAGCTGCTATACAAAAGGATTCAAAATACAGATTTTGATTTTGTATATTTTTAAATATACATGACTATTTTCTGCCCAAAGACTAAAAACAGGCTTTTCCTCTTAATTATTAATTCTAGAGTGACATATATTGGAACTAGCAAAAACACCTATGTAGCTCTTTTGCTCTCAGCATAAACTCCCTGTTTTTTGCGGCAACAATTTGTGTGAACAAACTAGAAAGCGTTTTACAACTAAATATTTTAAAACAACTGTGAGAGTTCTCAAACTGTTTAAACAACTTAAAAAGAAACCTTTTCAGCTCACCTTAAAATTTTCCTTAAACAACAAAAGTAAAATTATAAAACCTCTGGCAAATTTATGTTGTCTTACTGCCTTCTAAGCAGCGGCACAAACACATGAATAGAACAGTCCTAAAGCTAAAGTTGAACATAAGGAAAGAATTCAAATGAAACAAACTTTACAATCTCCATCACGGTACACATGTAGCCCGTTTGTGCAAGTAAACTAATATGTGCCAGCGACACATATGCTTTAACAAAACAAACTGATACTTTGCTAGCAAACAACAACCAACAATAACACCCAATAACATCTAAAAGTATCGCAGTAATGTCGTCTAAATTTAAGTTTCAAAAATAAAATTCGCATTTTGCATTCGCAAAGTTTCTTTTAGCAATGGCATGCATAACTGTGTCTCTTGCAACCCGCGTAATAAAACAATGCAATGCTATAGAACTTTTGTAAGAAAAATACATTCGTAAAATATTCAAAAAAAAAAAAAAAACACACACACTCACACACAAAAATTCTACCATCTCCAGTATGTTAATGTTATGACATCTCGACAAGGCCTGGCAGGAATGTTGTTCTTTCTCCTCCATACGTTTGTGTTGTAATGGCAACAACAACATTTACAATTTCAAAACCAACTGCAAGTCTAACAACTACAATAACACTTAAATAGTAACAACAACAACAGCAACATTGGCAATTACATGATGTGGCATAGTGCAAGAAAAAAATGTTCGCAACATAAAATACAAATGTTGCCAAACCAAAGTTATGCTTTATTGTTCTAATACAAATGCATGCACAATCATGTACACATATACATATATCCCAGCAAGCCATATGAGTCCGAAAAGAGTCTTTTCTGACACCTTTATCGGAGCGTTAACGCTCTTTATGAGCCCAAAAAACAATCATAATTGCTCCGAAAACCTTCAGAAAAGAGGGTCATTACATTCGAAAATGGTCCGTCAGAAAGAGCTCTTAGATAATGTCAGAAAAGAGTCTTTTATGAGGGTTTTTTTGGGCTCTTAAAGAGCTCTTAGATAATTCCAGAAAAGAGTCTTTTATGAGGTTTTTCTTGGGCTCTGTGTAATCTTGTTTTTATCATTCTTGTGTGGTACAGCTATGTTTTTCTTTTGTTCAAAGCACAAACAGCAGGAGAACAACGCTTTGGTACACACATAATTAAGTGGAATTTCTGAGTCATACTGCGTGCCGACTCAGGACAGTAACAAGCAAATTTTTCTTTCGCTCCGAAAATGCTCTTTTGTTGGACTGTTTTCTGACTCCTTATTCGAAGCGCTCCTATAATGGTATGCTGGGATATATCTACAGACAGACACATTTATCTATACATGCACACATACTTACCTACCTACATTTTCCATACACACATAAGATTTTTTTGTTGACTCTAGACATTCTTGTCAACAAATTGCAGAAACAGTGCACAATAAAATTTCTTATAAAGACACGCTGAGTATTTACTTACATATACATATGTAAAGGGTGTCCCAACTAGAACGCAATTTTTAAATGATTGAATTGTTTCTCTGGCTGTATGACATGTGGTGCCGTCTTGTTCAAACCACATGCCCTCCACATTCATTTCTTCAATTCTAGGCAAGAAAAAACTGGTTATCATTTCACGATACCGAACACCATTCACTGCTTGCGCTTGACCTGCCTCATTTTCATAAAAAAGGCCCAATGATTCCTCCAGCCTAAAAACTACACAGTGACACTTTGAGGATGCATTTGTTTCTCGTGAATCACTCGAGGATTTTCCTCACCCCAAATGCGACAATTCTGCCTATTGACGAAGCCTTCAACATGGAAATGGGCCTCGCCACTGAAGATGATTTTATCGGCAAAATCAGCATTTTCATGTTGTCTCTAGAATACCCAATTAACGAACTCCCTTCGCTGTCCACGGTCAGCTGGCTTCGGTTCCTGAGTCAATTGAACTTTGTATGCATGAAGATGCAAATCTTTCGTCAAAATTCGCTGCACAGTGGATTTGGAGACCACCAATTTGCTGAGCTCGGTGTCGAATTGAGGTGGATGGAGTTTGAACGACATCATCACGTACAGCTGCGACAATTTCGGTCGATCGACCTGGTCGAAGGCGCGTTGTTGTCTTTACGTCACTAACAGACCCAGTTTCGGCAAGTTTATCCATTAACCCTAGAATGGTAAACATCGCCTGTGAGGCGAAGCAATTTATTTTTTTTGCGATATTTCCTGATCGCTCACTCGTATCAAAGCGTGCTCTCGTGCCAACTCAATTGAGTGTTGTACGAGCTTGGGCACAGACGTGTTTTTACTTTCTCCATTGCGTTGCTGAGATATAGACAAGTGTGTCGCCTGTGAGGCGAAGTTTACCAATAACGGTAATTTTTTTGAACATATTTGCTTCAGATGAACCCGGTATTAAAAAGGGCAAAAGATCGATATGTGATTTCTGTCCTCCGAAATTGAAGCGTATGAGCATATATTTCTGCGCAAAATGCAAGAAAACATACTGCTTAGAGCACAGATCACCAAACTGTTGGCAATGCGACAAAAAAAATTAGGTAAAAAAACCACAAATTTTATTTTAGTCTCAACAATTATTTTTAAGTTTTAAGCTGTGAATTAGTTTTTTATACGTTAATTAGATCTCAGGTCTAGAAAACCCAGAAGTTTTTTTTTTTTTTTTAAGCTGTGTTTTTTTTTAATTTTTTTTTTTGTAAAAGTTCTTTTCAAATAATCTAAAAAAATATGTGATCTACAAATACGCCTATAAAATGTTTAAGCTATTTAAAAAATGAATTGTTTTTGTTTATTTTTGTAACCAAATATATAATAAATATGTTTTTGTTTTTGTTTTAATACATTTTGGTTTTTTCGAAGGTGAAAAGTGCGTTTTTTTTAAAAATTGCCTCACAGGCGATGTTTACCATTAAGTGCTAAAAAATATGTTTACCATTCTAGGGTTAATCTCTTTACAGTTGACTCTTTTGGAGCATTATTGTGACCCCAAATTGATCGCAATTTGCGAACTGTAGCCGCAAAACTTTCACCATTTTGATAAAACAATTTCACAATGAGAATGCGTTGTTCATTCGTGTAGCGTGCCATTTTTACTAACCTCATACCTTCTACTAGCAAACAATAACAATTGTTCAAATGTCAGACAATGACACTTCGAATGGCGCCAAATTTAAAAATTGCGTTCTAGTTGGGACACCCTTTACATATGTTTTACCTCAACAGTCTTAAACTGAAAGCCACTTAATTTCTCCATCTAAGAGCAACTAGAAAGTTTGCCAGTTCTTTATGTATTTTTAATATTTTTAGTGCCCTGCGACATACGAGTATGATTAATAAAATTTATATTGTATTATTGCTAAATTGCCCATTGCTATCAAATAAAGTCAACCAGTATAGGGTGTATTTTCTTTATGTATAGAATTTTAAATTGGCAACATATTTTTAACTGGAGGCCATTTTGGCAGCTTCCAAGTAATTTATGTTTAGCTTGGCTGGCTGGTGGACAGCCACGTCAACTTTGTGCGCGGAGTACAGGTCACAATTTTGAAGATTTTTCAATAAAATTTGGTAGATTTGGACGCTTGAAATTGAAACTGGTTGAAATCGTTCCATTATTTCACCTACCCCCATTCAAATGTCCTACCGAAATAGGTGGTCCTTAAATGAGAGCTATAACCAATTATGGGCCGAAAACCATAAAATTTAGCACAACAATTTATTCACCTATAAGGATTGATTGTTTTTCAATTGTTAACATTTTAACATTATTTATACCAGTTTTATACATATTTAAGTGAATGTTGGAAGTGGACGAACAAAACAAAATTTCGTTTTGTGATTTTTTTAACATGACACATATTTTTGTCGAATTTTGTTTCATAGTCCAATTTTATAGACATTTATTTTTCATTAACCCATTTCGCTCTGCTGTTCGATTTTGCGAACAGTAAAAATCAAATTTTTTCAAAAAAAAATTTATATATGAAAAAGGTAGAATTTCAAATAAATTTTGGTATGAATGTTAAGTCTCGTCTTATTAAAATTAAAAAACAATATATCTCCGTGACCACCCCCCCTCCCCCTCGTGCTAGGGGTAAAATTCTGCAACCCATCTTTTTAGACACTTTTTAAATAAATTTATAAGAATAATAAAATAAATAAAATTAAAAGAATAATCATGAGGAATTATTGCCAATATTTGTAATTATGTCACAAAACATATAAACCATGGTTTGCATTAACATGCATGACTTCATATATGTGTAAACTTGACTGTTCGAAATTTCGAACGTTGGCACTTATCCTATAGTTACTAACTGACAATGACACTTGAAAGACTTTTACAATTCTTTGTGTTATAAGAAAATAGATTTAAGGAAAGAGATTAAATTTGTCTTTTTTCCACTTTTCCAACGGTGGAAAAAAGCATCGACATCAAAAAAGAACGCGGAAGCTGGTAAGTACGTCGTGTATGTCCAGCCAGTCATATTACATAATTATAACAAGGGCATGGGGGGTGTGGATTTGCACGACAATGCTGTCCAGAACTACCGAATCAATATACGTGGAAAAAAATTATATTGGCCTTTGTGGTACACTACTTTGAATTTGCATTCGGGTTGTGAATGCTTGGAAATTGCATTGCTTGATTGCAAAATACAAAGTTGAGAAACGTATGAGTCAAAAATAATTCAAAATCTTTGTGACAGAAGCTCTTCTTTTGGCTGAAAGAAGAGAAACTACCGATGATGATATCAGCGATAAGGAATATCGACCAACTAATCTTCCAAAAATTGAGGGAAAACACGTTATAATCAGAAATCCCAAGGGAAAACATCGTCGTTGTCAATTGAAGGGTTGTGGTAAGCCCACAATTTACACACAAACTGTTTCAAGCAAAAACATGAATAAGAGCATTTTTTCGCAATTTTTAATTCAATATAATTTTAAACAAAATTTAATAACTTTTGTATCATTTGATTCCAAAATATCAAAATAAATCAATAAAACAGCAAATAAATCCAAATGTTTTACTTACATACAAAGTTGACATATAGGATATACGCCAGTGTTCGAAATTTCGAACAGGCTTTTCCGGGAAAACGAAAAATCTGAAATTTTTTTTGACCAGATTTTTGCAATCAGTGGGTCCTAATTACCCTAAAAAAGTATTTTTTTCAAAAAAGAAAAATAAAAATTTAGTCTCGGAGCGAAATGGGTTAAGCCATATTTCGGGAAGATTTTTGTTTGAGGGCTATGAAAAATCATGGACCGATTTTTATTTGTTTCCTCATACTTTCTTCTTTTTTCATAAAAGAACACGTGTACAAAATTTCCTTATAATATCTGCAATATATGTATTTAAAAAAAATTTAAAAAAATTTTTTTCAAAAATATAAAATTTTTATGGAGTTTGTCTGACATATTGGTCCATAACTCTGGTTCTTGGTTGGTTGGTTGGTTTACGTGGTGGTTCACTACGTGCGAACACTTAAGTAGAGTCGAAGGGACCCGTTTTTAATAAGACCACACCACTCGTCAGATTAATTGTCGTTTATATCATAATGTAACTAAGATGTTTACAAAAAGTCGTGCTTGCTGGACCTAACCTGTAGCTGTGAGATATCTCAGTAGGTCATTGAGTTTTGTCCCGGCTACCTCACCAAAGTGGTTCAATGTATAGTTTCCCATGAATTTATGTCTCTTGATACTCAGGGCTGGGCATTCGGAGAGAAGATGGAAAATCGTTTCCTCTTTTTCCCTATCCTTACAACTACGACAATGGTCGTTAAAAGGGAGTCCCAGATGATTAGCGTGCTTGCTTAATGTCCAGTGTCCCCTTAATACTACCAGCAACCTTGTATATCCTTCCTATTCCCGGTTAACAGTTGCATAGTACGTTTCTCGCAACATCAACTTGGCTACCCTAAATGTGTCTAAATTACGTCATATATACTCAGCCTTTGTAAGAAAATGTCTGAATATGATAGTCCCCAAGTGGAATTGCTACTGAGACCACATCGGAGATATCTAAGGCAGATCCCCTTCTGGCTAGTTCGTCTGCCCGTTCATTGACGTAGTGGTTCCTATGCGCAGGCACCCCGAACCAAGGTAATATCAGATAGATGACCTGGCATTGACAGAGAATTCCTACATTGCCTAACTAGTGATGATGAAATTGTGTAGACATTCAGTGAGAGGAGTGCCGCCTGACTGTCAACAAAAATACCTATATTGCCGCGGATATTATGAGCATGTAGTGTATTACAAGCTGCCATGATTGCAAAAATTTCCGCCTGGAAAACACTACACTCATTCGGAATACGATACGAGATGCCTAACCCAGGTTCGTCACAGAAGACCCCAGAACCAACACCGCAGCTCATCTTAGAACCATCTGTATATATCCTAATGTCATATTTGTACACGAGATTAACCCTACTCCAATCACTCCTGGAGAGAATTAAGACCTTGAATACCCTATCAAAATCTGTGTATGGAGTAATATAGTCAGATGGTTGGAGAACGATCGAAGGCAACTGGCCCAGAATCCCTGTGTGGCCATATATTCTCGATCTCCAACAACCAGACGCTCGAAGCCTCGCTGCGCTGCAGGCAGAAGTGGCCATTATGTGAAGGTCAATTGGCACAAGGTGCAATATAGTGTTAAGTGCCTCTGAAGGACTAGTTCTTAGTGCGCCAGTTATACCAATGCAGGCTGATCTTTGGACTTTGTATAGTTGGTCTACGACATACTTCCTTCTAGTTGCAGTCCACCATACAAGAGATCCGTAAGTAAGAATTGGACGTACTATAGCCGTATAAATCCATTTAGCTATGCTGGGACTAAGCCCCCATTTTCTACCTAACATCTTACGACATGTATAATAAGCCACCGTTGCCTTTTTTACCCTATGTTGAGTATTTAGCTTACATGACAACTTAGAGTCCAGTATGATGCCCAGATATTTTGCATTGTTTGAAAGGGAGATTTCGCAGTTCTTCAACCTTGGAAGTTTGAAGCTTGGTTCTTGGTATTCGTCGTGAAAAGTACAAGTTCCGTTTTGCTCGGGTTCACTCTGGTTCTGCTATACCGATTCTGCTGATTTTCAATACCAAACTGCTTATAAACGGTTTTGTGTAAACTTTGTTGATTTTGGTTGTGGATTACGTAAGAGTGTTTTACACATACAGACAGACGGACGGGCATAGCCAAATCGATCTAGAATGTCAAAAAGATCAAGAATATATATACTTTGGTGGGTCTTAGATGAATATTTCTCAGTGATACACACGGAATGACAAACGCATTCACCACTTATGTTGGTGGAGGGTTTCAGTAATAAGAAACAACTAAACATAAGAAATCCGTTTGGGGTAGCCTTTATTTTCAACGTTTGTATACTTTTATTACAAACTGTATAAAACATATATGTCCCAGTTAAAAAAATAAAACTAGTATAATATATGAGATTCTATAATTTGCATATACATACGTATGTTTTTGGGTCTGATTTGCCACGGAAAACTTTTAAAAAATGAACAAATTCATTTCAACAAATTTTAAATTTCCTTTTATATAAATACAAGCTCTACTTCTTGTTAAACAAAACAAAATTAAATTATTTAAATATTCATATTTACGAGCACGAAATACGCAACATTAGCTAATTAAATAAATTATTTAATTAAACAACTTTTCTCGTGCCTGCATTTTCATTAATCCTTTTAAATGTCCCCTATTACTTAATTTCAATTGTCTTGTTGGATGGATATTTTTAAATTTTTTTTAAGCAATTTATGCAGTTTATTTGGCTGCCTTTTATTCTTTTGTATTCTTACAAGTTTTGTGCTCTCTAAATGACATAATTTTTCATTGACTTTTCAGCTAGTTGCATTGTTAGTTTTTATCTTGCCTTGCGTTTATAGTTTGTAGCAGTGGAAGTGGAAGTGGAAAAAATGTTGAAAATCTTTTTACACTTCATAATATTTCTATTCATTAGGGTTTTTTCTTGCCAAGTTTTCGATTTCTTTTTAATTTTTTATTCTATTTTTATTATGTTTTTGTAGACATTTTTAGACAGGCAGACATTTACAGATGTGGCAAGCAAATGTCCATTTACTCAAGTTTGTCGTCCTTTAATAAAGTCATTTGCCATTAAAAGTACTAACTGTGATAATCATAAGGATAATAACAATGAATATAAATGGCACTTGGAAAATGTACAAAAAGAAAAATATAAATTAAAATACTCTTATGAAAAAAAATAGATTCAATCTAAGTGCGTAACCAAAGCTGGGTTTATGATAAAATTTAAATCCCAATAAAATGTGGCAACAGATTAATTTAATGTATACGCATTTGCTTAAATTTAATTTCTATTTCAAATAAATCTCTATATAAAAGTAATTGAAATATATAAGAAAGCAATATGCTTCAATGATGCAAATAAATTTCCGAATACCATAATTAACAAATAAATTACTTACTTGCCTGTTTTCATTTCCTATTCCTACTACAAACCGTAACAAATCAATTCAAATAGAGTTTAAATCAAAAGCACTTGTATTTTCATCCCTCACATCTGCCAACGAATTTTATCTATTTAAAGTGATTGCAAGATTTTACAATTTAGATTAAATATTTAAAGATTCATGTGTATATTTGAGCATAAACATTAAAATTTAATGCCTGCATGTTTGTAAGTGCAAATGTGTGTAAATTTATGAGAAATTATATGTGCAATA
The DNA here is from genome assembly GCA_916048285.2 of Bellardia pandia. NCBI lineage: Eukaryota > Metazoa > Arthropoda > Insecta > Diptera > Calliphoridae > Bellardia > Bellardia pandia. Next base: position 43,183,095 of record OU696530.1, read on the forward strand.
AATAAAAATTTAATCATTGTGAAACACCTCTAACAAATAATAACAACAACTAACAACAAGAACAACTGTCAACACCTGATGACAAGTGTTTTTGTTACTGTATGTCTATATACTACATACGAGTACATATGTTTAACGTCTTTTCGATCAATATGGCAATAACAACAGCAGAAACAACTTTGGCATTGACACCAACAAAACCAGCAACCAACAATATACAAAATAAAACCACTGTAACCTCAAAAACCACCCAGAAAATTTTGCAACAAACCCAAAAGAAACCGAACAATACCATATCGTAGCGAACTAAACTGAACGAATATAAACATACCTACAGTGGCTCATAGCTTATATTTATGCCGTGCATTTTTTGCAAAGCTTCATATAAAGAAAACTAACAGGTACATTAAAATATATTTGGTGTCATTTAGAAGAAAAAATTTTATATTCTAAAAGTCATAAAATAAATATTTACTCAAAAAATCTTAACCTCTTATAAGCGTGATCCATTTCAAGGTTCCCTACTTAAAAAAAAAAAAAAAAACACAGAAAATTCAAATTTAATGGGGAATGTTTATTATCATTTGAAAAAACATTCTTTGGCATTTATTTTTTGAAAATTATGTCTATCAAATGTTGGCCGTTGCTACGTCGCCGATGGTCTATCCGTTGAATCCAATTTTCGATGACTCGGTCGAACATTTCGACTGCTAACTGGAGAATGACACGCGTGATATTTTCCTTCAAGGCCTGAATAAACTTTAGACTTTAAACTTTAGACTTTACATATCCCTACAGGAAACAGTCTAACGGTGTGATATCACACAATCTTGGTGGCCAATCGAGCGGCCCTAAACGTAAAATTATGTGTTTACCGAAGGGTTCTTTTAATAAATCCATTGATAGATGCGATGTGTGGAAAGTGGTGCCGTCTTTCTGAAACCAAAGGTCGCGTTACGTTCGCACCTGCATCATTCGTAAAGAAATATGGACCGATGATTCCACAACCTCACCAAACCGTTGTTTTTTTTCTATTCTATTCGGTCGAATATTGCCTAATAATCAATGCTGGGTCTCAAAATGGGTAATGGTATTGCGAATAGTACGCTCAGTAGGCCGATTATGTTGACCATAAGTTGAGCGAAGTGCACGAAACTCATTCCTCACAGAAAGTGAATTTTCGTAATAAAGTTTAACGATTTACAAACGTTGTTCAGGCGTAAGTCTTTCCATTATAAAATGCCAAACAATACTTAACAAAAATAACATGACTGCACGACTCACACATGATTTGTCAAGAAAAGGCTATTGAAAAAAGTAACTCTACTTGATTCGCACTTTATTAACACAAATTTGTTTTACAAGAGTTTTTCAGGATCAAACAGCATCAACTAAAATACGACTAAAAACTTGTTGTGTCTTGTCTTAAATAAACGTAGTTTTTTTTTAATAAATGAGTTTAAATATATTTTATTTTGGGGTAAATTTGATATTTAAAAAAAGTTTTTTTATGTCACAGCTTATTTTATGCGGTCAATTTTTACTGTGCCAATAGTTTAATGCAGCGCTGTTGGTTTTTCGTTTTTCTTTTTTCTACTTCTATCAATATTTTCTGTTGTAATGTGTGGCCGATTTTGTAACTTTAAATGACAATTTAAAATAATTCAAATAAGTCCGTCCAAAATGGTCATAAGCAGCGACAAATAGCAAAAATGGCAGAAATGGTTAACAATAAAGTTTCTACAGTCTAAAAAATCATTGAGCGCTTAATATATGAAAATCGGTTCCATAGAAAAAGCAGAAATTTTCAGTAAGCACGATAAGAAACAAATTTAAAAAAAGGTTATCAGCTTCACAACTGGCCTCCGAAGTTCAAGCTGACCTGGGCACACAATGTTGCGTTGAAACTGTTCATCGTGTGTTGCGCCAACATGATTTGAATTGCACACAAGAAACCGTTTATAAACCGGAAAAGCATGTTGACAAGGAATCTGCATTTTGGAATTCGTTCATCTTCGCCGATGAATCTAAGTTTAGCAAATTCTGTTCAGATGGGGTATCCTTAGTTTTGCGAAAATGAAATACAGTAAATACAACAAAGATAGGTTTTCTTTGACAACAGGAAAGTATGTTGGTGGCAGTGTCATGGTTTGGGCCTGCATGTCAGCTGCTGGTACTGGGAATTTGAAGAACAGTTTGTGTATAAGTGCAAAGAACCTGGGTATAAGATCAGATTTTCGATTTTACCACGATAACCAGCCATAGCACAAATCGGGTATTGTGAAAACGTGGTTAATAAATATAACTGCCCACATTTAAAGACACCGCCTCCATAGTCGCCATTTTAATTGATGGTCAGTTTTAGCAATCAACATAAGAAATACAAAATTTCTAACCACAGCGCCACTGACGAAATATTCGGATATTTCGCTGAGTGTTACCCAAAAACTCTTTGCATCTATGCCAAATCGCCTTGAATGTGTTGTAGATAATAAAGATTATCACAACGGATATTAAATTCTGTAATTGCTAGTTTTAATTTCAAGTTTCCGAAACCCATACGTGATGCATAAAATAAGCTGTGACGGTAAAAAAACGGGCATTTTAAATTTTTTTAGTTTTAATATAATAAAATAAACATTTTTGCAATAAATGCTTTTTTGTTTTAGACTTTAGCACATTTACTTCTAAATGAGATTAATTTCTTGTTTAAATTGCTGATAGTTTTTTTTTTTTCTTTGAAAACAAAAAAAAAATGCACTGCACAAAATAAGCTGCGGACCACCGTACATATGTAAATGTGTAACACTTTACGAGTTTAAATTTACAAAATTATAAATAAATATAGTCGAATATGGAAACAAAAAAAGTAAATCATAGACATTCGGTACAAATATTCTCATGTCTATTGGATACATGAGTAGCGGTATGTATGTATGTATGTGTACAAGGCTACATGGGTTAAATTTTAATAGACAACGAATACAAGACAGTGTTGTCAACTAATTTATGAATAATCAGATTTTAGTTTGATTTAAAATAGTGTTATGGACTTCTTTGTTATACCGTATGTACTCTATATTATAAACGGATAACTAATATGAACCATTGTTCATATATCATCACACAAGACTAGTGTGACCAACTGGCACGGAAAATCCAGGACATGGCCCGGTTTTGGAACCAATATCCCGGTGTCCCGGTGACATCCCCTGGATGGCCCGGATTTTTATTTTGAATTTAATTAAATAAAAAATATGTGGACTTGAACAACAAAACAGTCAATTTCATTGAAATTTGGCACCATCGCATAATTTTTTAATGGAAATTAATTCTTTTGAATGATTCATTTTAAAATCATGCGTCTATGCATATCCCAAGCAAGCCATATGAGTCCGAAAAGAGTTTTTCTGACACCTTTTCTGGAGCGTTCATGCTCTTTATGAGCCCAAAAAACAATCACAATTGCTCAGAAAACCTTCAGAAAAGAGGGGCATTACATTCGAAAATGGTCCGTCAGAAAGAGCTCTTAGATAATGTCAGAAAAGAGTCTTTTATGAGGGTTTTTTTGGGCTCTTAAAGAGCTCTTAGATAATGTCAGAAAAGAGTCTTTTATGAGGGTTTTTTTACATCATGTCAAAAAATGGTCATTGCAATTTTAAATACAAGAAATTTAAAGGTCGCATTTATTATTTTTTTTTATTGTTTTTACTTCGCTGCTGCAACGAATTGGAAAGATGTAGAAACAACGATCAAATTTATAGTTGAAAAGAATTGGTTAAAACCTGAAGACAACAATGTAGAATTGTTTGACGAGTTTGGTTACGTATTGAAATTTATTACCCCAGAGAAAATTAGTGAATGGAATAAAAATAATCCTACTACTAAGCCACGTTCTACTAAACCACATCGACATTGGGTGGAATGTTTCAAACATTTTCAAAGTAACAATGTACCGTACACTCGCTTCGCGCGAATCCTTGAATTTATATGTTGTTTGCCAGCAACATCTGCAAGTGTAGATTTAAAATTATGGACAAAAGAAAAATCGCAACTCAAGCTAGATACTTTGAAACATATGCTAGTTCTCAAATATAATTTAAAGTACGAATGCGTTGAATTTTACAATTTTTTTAAAGAATCCCCAACATTGCTGAACCAAAAAAAAGCGACAGAAAATTAAATTCAAATTACATACTTATAACATTATAATTGTCTAAATTTAACTTGAATAATAAAATTTTTTTTCCATAAAAGTTTGAATTTTCCGGAATTTAGTACTTTTTTCGAAAAATGTCCCGCTTTTGCTCAAAATTGAGGTGGTCACACTACACATGACATACGGTCTTAAATGAGCTGTATTGTCAAGTTATTTTAAATTACAAACTAAGATAAAAATTCTCGATTCATTTAAAATCTGGGAAAAAAAATAAAATAATTAAAACTATTTAGTTTACTAAATTCCCAACTAGTTTTAAAATACAACATTCTACTTAGTCTAAACAGTTTACAACTAGTTCTTTGTTCCGTGATTTGAAATTGTCTTTTTTGGAAATAATTCTCCGTAAGTTTTCTGCAAGTGACACGTTTGGGTTTTGCCAAGTTTGGATTAGGTTTCGGAAAGCATTGAGGAAATTTTGTTCTTATTATTATAAATCTAAAGTGGTTTTGCTTTTCTAATTCCAATATTGAATAATAAAATAACAATGCAAGAAAAAGAAATTGAATTTCTCTATATTGTAAAAATTCTTTGATTGGGAAAGAGTTTGTACGAGAAATATTTATGTTTTAAGAAATCGTTTGCATATAATTATTTACTGCAACATTTATTCGCTAATATAAATCAAATTGAGTTTTTTTTTTGCTTATATTTTTATTTTGTTAAGATATTTTATACGAAACAATTTGTCTGGATAAATATTCCCTTAGCTTTTTTTTGTATTCTCTAAAAGATATTTGGAAGTGCTGAAGCTAAATTGGTTAGCCACTCAAAACAACATCAGTTTCTGATAATTATTAGTTTTCGAGCCTATCGTAACTAATACTTACACAGCGCCCTCCTTCGGTGGTATAGCATTGAAACGCCATCAAAGTAAAATAATTAAATAAAGGCTATAAAATCAAGTTTTACAAATAATGTGCCTACTCACCAAACTGTCATAGAACAATCGTTGTATACTACAGTTTATTAACTTTCAGAATTATAGCTACTATCCAGTAATTTCGTTAAAGACAACTGAAATTCTGCGATTTACTGAATGAAGATTTTCAATCATAAGCCACTGATTGAAAGACAAAAAATATTGTTCACTTGTAATTAAATCGCTAAATTGATCACACAAATATTTGTAATATTTGCAACAGCTTTACAACTAATGCCACTGTTACAAATACAAATGCACTTATAGTTGTTGTTATTGTTGCAGCTGCTGTTGCAGTTGTTTTTGTTATTATTATTGCCGGGTGCTACTGTCATTTATCATGTCATTCATTTGTAAATTATTACACATACAATTTTGTAATTGCAATTTTGTTTATATTCTACCATATCTAGTTGAAAAACACACAAGCACACATACTTACATATACATTCATAAAAAAGGCAAGGAAATTGTCATCAACATTAATATACATATAAATACATGTATGTACATGTACACGAATGTACATGTGTGCAGTTATATAATATTTGCCTAAATCATACATGATAAATTTACTCAACTATTAACACATGCACACGCAAACCCCTAGTAAATGTACAACGAACGTTCATAAATCTAAAATTTATCCATATTACGAGTATTATTTTTTCATTTGGAAAATATAAAATATTTCGCCATCTATTTTAGTTTATAAATTTTTAGAGCTTTTACAAAAACTAAAAGAATTATGTTTGCAAATCCATTTAACAAGCTTGAAAAATGTTCATCTACTTTTTCCTTTGTCTATGAAAATAGCAACAGAAAAATGAATTTTTAATAAAATTTATGCAAACAAATTAAAAGTCTATAAAAAGATGCACTGAAATTGAACTGTATTATGCATACAGCAGCATAAAAAACAAGCAGTTGAAACTATTTTAACAAATACGGCTTAAATAACATTTTTCTAGTATGCCGGAAAAAATTATTTGTTTAAAATAATCAAATATATACCTACATATATGAAAAAACAAGTGCATGTAAATTTATTGAAACCGTTTATAGATATTTCTGAAATATCTTATGTAAAGTCTCTTCCAAAGACTGTTTTTTATATGATAAGTTGCATTCAAAGTCAGTTTTCTATATGAAAAATCTATTTAAAAGATAATTTTCTATACAAAAAGTGTCTACCAAAGAGAATTATCTATATGAAAAGTGTCTTCCAAAGAAAATTTTCTATAGGAAAAGGCTCTTCCAAAGGCTGTTTTCTATAAGGGAGGTGTCTTCCAAAAACAGTTTCTTATAAGGAAAATGTCTTCCAAAGAGAGTTTCCTATATGAAAAGACTCTTCTAAAGAGAATTGCCTATATGAAAAGTATGTTCCAAAGACAGTTTTTTTATGAAAAGTGTCCTCTAAAGATAGTTTTCTATATGAAAAGTGTCTTCAAAAAAAAGTTTTATATATGAAAAGTGTCCTCCAAAGATACTTTTCCATATGAAAAGTGTCTTCCAAAAACAGTTTCTTATAAGGGAAGTGTCTTCTAAAGAGAGTTTCCTATATGATAAGTCTCTTCTAAAGAGAGTTGCCTATATAAAAAGTGTGTTCCAAAGACAGTTTTCTATATGAAAAGTGTCTTCCAAAGACTGTTTTCTATAAGGAAAGTGTCTTCCAAAAACAGTTTCCTAAAAGGAAAGTGTCATCTAAAGAGAGTTTCCTATATGAAAAGACTCTTCTAAAGAGAAATGCCTATACAAAAAGTGTGTTCCAAAGACAGTTTTTTATAGGAAAAGGCTCTTCCAAAGACTGTTTTATATAAAGAAAGTGTCATCCAAAAACAGTTTCTTAAAAGGAAAGTGTCATTTAAAAAGAGAGTTTCCTATATGAAAAGACTCTTCTAAAGAGAATTGCCTATATGAAAAGTGTGTTCCAAAGACAGTTTTCTATATGAAAAGTGTCCTGCAAAGACAGTTTTCTATATGAAAAGTGTCTTCCAAAGACTGTTTTCTATAAGGAAAGTGTCTTAAAAAACAGTTTCTTATAAGGAAAGTGTCTTCCAAAAACAATTTCTTAAAAGGAAAGTGTCATCTAAAGAGAGTTTTCTGTCTTCCAAAGATAGTTTCTTTATGAAAAGTGTCTTTTACAAACATTTTTTTATATGAAAAGTGTCTTTTAAAGACAGTTTTCTATATGAAGGGTATCTTTCCAAGACAGTTTTTATATTAAAAATTAAAAATAAATTAAAAAAGAGTTGTAGAGAAAGTTTTCCTATTAAAAAAAATTTCGTAAAAAAATGTTTTCCTATAGAAAGCAGTCTTGATTTAGTGTTTATAAAATTGTGATACTCTAACCCATAGTGCAATAGAATGTAATAAACTGATTGATTGTAAATTGTATTTACCAAAATTTATTAAATATTATGACCCAGATCAGGTGCACTACGGAATTCCAAATGCAAAAAGCTGTTGGTTGAAAATAACAATGTCAAAAGCAACAACCCAGATTTTACTAACCTAAAAATATTAAAAGTATACAGTAAAAGCAACAACATGCACTTGACTAAAAGCACAAATTATTTACTACCCCACATTTACTACCACATACATGGATCATATACCTACAATACTAAAATCAAAGTGTGGGTGAATATATCTGCGGGTATGTGCTTTAAAGGTAGAAATATATATACATTTTAATACACTGCTATGACACAGTATGTGTTCACCTGGATGTATTTATGCTAAATTTTACCACACATACTAAAGCTGTGAATATGCGTGTCAGAGTTGTAAAATTATGAATGTGTTGACATTGGTATCACCGATTATTATGCCAATGACGATGCTGAAATATTACACCAAAAGTCTTTGCTATGTTTAGCTAGATTTTGTTTTTGTGTTTCGAAAACAAATATGATGTGAAAAATGTAAGTAGGTTGCAAGAATTTTGTTTATTTTCCTGTATGCAACAAAGTAGAGAAAAGTTCAAAGTAAAATTCTTAACGAAACCTACTTTAATAGCGGTGCTAAACTTTTAACATTTTTCTGACAAATGATAATCACAGCTGGTGATTTTGTGCACAGGCAGATGGGAGTTGGGTATATGTGTGTTTTCATTATTTTGTGCTGAGGAAATAAAACACTGATTTTCATCTGTGTTGAAAGAAATATATAAATGAGCATATGAAGTAGGCTCCTGCATAATAATATGGATAATTTTCTACATAGTTTTTTATATTAAAGTCCAACGAGTTAACCTGAGAGATTCTCTGGTTAATCAATAAAAGTAGCTAAAATACTTTCTTTAGTAAATCTTAAAGAGTGTAAGATAGAATCCAGTGTTTCATCTATCATGTGAAATAGGACGGTTTGCAACCTAAATGTGGGTTTATATATGGAGAACCTGCAGGCCATTCAAGTACATTCATATTTTTTTAAAACAACCATCCCTTTGTTTGATTACTTACATGTATTGTTGCGCTGCCTTGTTGAAAAATTAATTATTTTTCATTACTATTTTATAAAAATAGCACTAATTTCCCTTCTAGTAATTTTGTGTAATCAGCAGAATTAAATTTAGTACTTGAACGCCAAGCATACTGTCTTCAAAAAAGGCTCTCCAAATCATCAAAGAACCACCCTCGAAACATCGTTGGTTTCTCCGTAGGTCTTTCCAATAGCTGTTGAAACCATTTGAACCATCAACCTTGAGCTTTTTCTTATCGGAAAAAATTACCTTATACAAATATATTATGAAATAATGCAACTATTAACAAAGATTATCGGCTTAACTCTTGCATATTAGCTTTCAAGTTACTTGTAAATTTAAGTTAAGCAGTTTTGTGCCGCAACAGTTTTTGTCGAGTAATAGGTTTTTTTTAACATTCATTAATAATCTTGCCGCTGTTTATATTTCTGCTATTGGCCAATTCAGAAAATTTTTCTTGGGCAGCCAATTTTATTTTTACTATAAAAATGTAAATTTTATGCAAAATTTTTTTACTACAACATGTGATTAGGGACCTATTCCATAAAAAATCTTATCAACTTTTAAATTTTTATTTATGCAATTTTTCGTCAATTTGCAAAACTTAATGTTTCTCAGAACCATACAATTCGATAAGTGAAAAGTTGAAATTGATAAGTGTAATTTACAAAATGTTTGAAATTATATTCTCTTTGCAATTTCTATTCCTTGTAAGTTTTCTTCTGCAAAGTGAAAACTTAATACTGAAAAAGGTAATTGCAAAGATTTTCCAAATAATGATGATGTTTCTTTCCACAAAAACTGTAAATTCTTGTTTTTAAAGCAAACTTTGATAAGTTTGTCAAAATTTGGCAAGGTAAATACCAAATTATTGTATTTTTATACCACTACGGTATCTGATACCACCCTATATAGGATTTGTGCTGATATTTGTAACGGCCTGAAATATTGTTCCAACAAAATCGTAAGTTTATTTAATGATGTATCTGTCCGTCCGTCCGTCTGTCCATCCCTACGTCTGGCTGGCTATGTAGAGCTTATGTGCAGAGTACAGGCCGCAATTTTAAAGATATTTCTATAAAATGTATTATGTGATATTTTTTCGTAAATACAAAGCTTTAAACTAGTGAACAATACGTTTGAATTGGTGAACAATATTTCGCAAGTAATGTAGTTTAGTTACCACATATAACAAAATTGTCAACCAAATTTCAGATAGATGGCTTTGTTAGTCGTCAGAATTGTCGAATTTGGTTTTAAGATAACCCACATGTAATTGTTGAGAAAGAAATGTATCCACTATATGATGTGAATTTCAGAAATAAGCCTAGACATGACAACAACTTTCGTTCTACATAAAATAGATAATAGTTGTGTACTCTATTCACATCGTTGGTCAGATTTTGCACCTACTTGAAGTCAAAATTTTATTTTGTACAGCTCTTCTAAAATTTTTGGCGTATAGGCCACTTGTCACACAAAACCATTTGAGTTTGCTTTTAATATATAAAAAAAGGAACCAGCTTTTATAATTTTGTAGCGGTATAAAACTGTATTTATGCAGTAGAAAACTCACATTCAATTGTATCAGTCTAATACATACAGATGAAGATACGAAAGCACCCAGTGTAGACAGCGGTATGAATGCGCATCTCAACAGTATGACTGGTATTCATCTTTTCTGCTAGTTTTGTATTCAGAAAAAAATGTTTTAAACATTATATTAGGGCGGTAAGAATTAAAAAGTTTGAAGTTACTTGACTGAAGTAAAATACATTAAGTAAGGTTAAATAAAATAAATATTTCTATATATATAAATTAAAAATAATATAGGTCTAAAGTTTTACATATGTCAGACCTCTTTTAATATTTCAAATCATGTTTGTTTAACTAAATACCAACTTACTACATACAGTGTTAGTGATAAATGATATTTTGGTTTAACAGCGAGTTGAAAAGTTTTCATTTTATTTGTCTCTGTTTTGCCCTCCTTTAAAAAAAACTACTTTATTATGAGTACGTAGTTATATATTTAAATATGTGTGTAACATTTATGTGTGCAGAGAAAATGTGTATGCTAGTCTATGTAATTTCCATGTGACATCTTCGCACACATAAAGGACTTAAAGTCTGGTGTCTTTTGCTATGTTTCCCGTTTGTAATTTTTATCAAAGGAAATTTGTTTTTGGTATCAAAAACAAGTAGAAAAAAAACAAAGATGTTACAATGTAAACCTCATCAGCATCAGTAGCAACATACTTTAGGATTTATTTTACATCTGAGGTTACACATGACGTATGCGTAACATAAAAAAGCTGTTACTCATACTCATCGTTTGCATTAATACAAAGATAAAGTGTTATGCACATACACTGTTACATACCAATACATTTACATACACACTCTCATATACATACATTTAATGTTTTTGTTACGATTTTGTTTATATTATTATTTACTTGTTTATCGTATGCGTAGTTGTTTTTCTTTTTAAAAATTTGTTTTGGTTTTTCTGCTTGATTATTTTTTTGGTATTTCTTCGTAAACTTGAGAGCACAAGTAACAGCCGCCAATGGCTACAAAATTATTTACTGCAGTAAGTTTATTGTTTTTCCAGCATCTTACCAGTATTTTTTTGTTTGGTCATCTTTCGTATTTTTTATACCCTCCACCACCATAAGTGGTAAATGAGGGTATACATATATAAGTTTGTCATTCCGTGTGTAAAACTGAGAAATATTCATTTGAGACCCAACAAAGTATATATGTATATTCTTGGTCCTTACGAAATTTTAAGTCGATTGAACCATGTCCGTGTGTCTGTCTGTCTGTTCCTCTGTCTGCCTGTCTGTGTAAATTTCAAAAAAAAAACAGTTTACAATTCTCGGTACAGCAGAACAAGAGTTATGGATCAAAATGTAAGACAACCTCCATAAAAATTGATATTTTTAAACATTTTTCTTCCAATTTTTTTAAATATATTGCAGATAATATCATGAAATTTTGTATAAGTTATTTTTTTTTTTTTGATAAAAAAAAGAAAGTTTGAGGACAATAGAAAGAATCGGTCCATGATTTCTCATTGACCGCCTAAACCAAAATCTCATTTAAGGACAACATATATGTCAAAATTAAACTGATGGATTTTGAGAATATCGGTTCATATTTGACCATGTCCCCCATATAAAGTCTGCTTCCGAAATGCACGTTAATACTAATATATATTTTAAATATACCGTTATTATGTTGAAATGCGACGTGAAATAGCCTCATATGCATGAAAATAACTGTTCCAAAATTTAAGAAGATTGGCCCATAATTTGTCATAGCCGCCATATAAGAACCATTTCCAAAAACCAAATAAACCGAAAAAAATATCTAAAAATTATCGATACCGAACCAACTTTTATATAGATCAGTAATTTTAATCCAGAAGTCATACTAATAGCGGTTATATGGCAATAATGCTTCTGGAATTTGTAGCAGTCAGTCAATAATAGCTCCTGAATTAAGTCCACTTTCGAGCACAACAACCAACTATACAACTCTTGTAAATAACATTATTGAGATGAATAGGATCCAATATAATCCTAAAATACATAGAAATCACATTGGTGGATACTGGATTTAGAAGCTATCGGTCCATAATTGGTCTATTTCTTCTATGCCACACATAACTCTTTTGTAAATAATGTTTTATACTCTGTGTCTTTACTTGTTGTGAATATGGAAAAATGTTCTTTTAATTTTATAAATTGTTAAAGTACACTCAAGATTATTATGAAAATCAGACAAACTCTGTAAATTACAGTAAGAATCGGTAATTACAACAATTATAAATGATCGAAATTAAATAAAATTTCAAAATATTTACCATAAATTATGTTGGTCGTAAAATTGTCTTTCAAACAATATATAAAATACTAATAAAATTTGCACTAAGACTGAATAGAAAACACAAAAGAAGAATATTCTAGTCCTATAACCAGTGTAGTTTTTGTATTTCTTATTACGTTTAGGTGGAGGGTATTAAAGAATCGGTGCAGCTGAATATAGCACTCTAACTTGTTTATTTTGCTGTTATATGTTCTTATGTGAGTTTTTATAATGTATATACATAATTTTATTCTATTTTCTTCGATATTTTTGTATGATTTTTTTTATTAAATGATTTTGAAGATTCAGGTCACTTTTTGTTTTTTATAAAAGATTCTTTATTTCTCGATATTTCGATTTCTTTTGGAAATCTTCTTCAGGAGTTATTTTATTTTAATATTATAATAAATTTTTATAATATCAAAATAAAATAATAAATTATTATAATATTAAAAAATATAACTCCTGAAGAAGATTCCCAAAGAAAAACGAAATATCGAGTAATTTATATATAAAAAATAAAAAATTTTTTATAAAAAACAAAAAGTGACCTCAAGCTTAAAAATGATTTAATAAAAAAATAATGTATCGCCAATGTTCTGAAAAACGCAGCGTTTTCAAATCGCATACAGTTTTAAAAACGCCATTTTTCGAAGCTATGTTCGAACAATAAAAACAGATATTTTGTCATAAAATAACGTAAACAAATAAATAAATTTCAAATTAAAATGCATTACATTACTTTTCGAAGATCAAGTTGATCAGCTGCTTGCACAAATCGCTAGTTCAAAATTAAATAATTGAAACAGACAATTGACAAACTTAAAGAAAATTTTTAAATTGCATATTTTTAACTAAAATCATGGAAAAATGTTACAAGCTTTAGCTTAGATAAAAAGAAAACATATTAAATTTTAATTGTGCATAAGTTCATTTTGTGTTTAAAGTGTAGTTTCAATAAAATAAGCCAGATCGCTTCAGTATACACTAGGGGTTGAAAACGCCAAGTATCTAGCGTTTTCGTTGGCCAGAACACCTCTTTGGCGTTTTAAAATCGAAAACGCCAATTTTAAGCGTTTTGCGTTTTTTAGAACATGGACGTATGTATGTAATACATTGTGGTTAATAATGAAACGGTTATTAATATATTTTAAAGTGTTTTCACAGAGGTTGCTCTACACTAGAGTTGTACAATTTTAATTATAGTTAAAGGTTATCGTGAATGATTGTTATGAACATTCAACTGGTGCCGAACGCGACATTTAAAGTGAAAGAAATCTTAAAAATTAGTTTTTCTTTTAAAATTTGTTGATAGTATATATGATAATTGCAAACAAAAGCTTTGTCGATTTGTTGGTTCCAATATATTAGCAATAATCATGAAATCACTAACGCGACAAAAGCTAAAAAATTAAAAAAAATCAAAGAATTTTAAAACCACGTCATTTTTAAAACTCAAATGGCATAATGTAGCTAACTATTAGAAGTTATAATGTTTAACCCTCTGTGATTGGCGTGGTTTTGTTCTTACAATTCCATAGACAATATTTTCGCAATATTTTCCAAATACTGTTTCGTAAAATTTTTAAAAGTTTTTTTGTTTCTTATTTTTATTAATATAATAATTTTTCTAATTAAAAAGGACAATTCGTGTTAAATGCAGTTTTTTGGCAGAGTCATAGTGATTCAATAACTCTTTAACTAAGCCAAACATTTGTTGCCCTTTTTCCTGATATTCCTAATGTTTGCTCGCATTTCTGTTTGTTTTTAAAAACCGATACACCTACGATTGCGAACGCGACACAATTTGAAATGGTATATGGTGTAAACATTTTATTTAATAATGTTTTATACATTTCTTTCTTTATGGATACCTTATACTGTTTCGTGAATAATACTTATTTTCAAAATGGTTCGTTTCTGTTGCGTTATGGTACTGCAAGCACACGTCACAGGTGACAAACTGAATTTGCGCAAATTGTAGTTTTTATTGGGAATAAATTTATCAAGGCATATAAGTACTGATGCAATTGGCTCATGAAGCTTTTAGAAGAGTCTTTTTCGCCTCTCATACATAAAACACAAACAATTTATTATTGGCGTATGTCTATGAATATTTTATGAAATTCGGTTGTTGAGTTCTTTTCATTCCATTTTTTCTTCATAGAGTATTCATACAGTATACTTGGGTAAATATGTGATCATAACTTTAGTGCTTATATTTGATACTTATACTTGTTTCTATATCATAAACAAAAACAAAGCCAGCAGTTGTTTACAAAATAACATTAAACAAATCTGTCGAAAGGAACAATAATTCCTAAAACTCAATTTTAAATAAAATAAAACCTGTCAGTTAATTATGAGTTCAGTGGTTTTGCGACAATGGAGACAATTTAAACATCTAAGAATTAATTAAATAAAAACATGTTACGCTTTTGTTTTGTTAAGCTAATATATAATTTAAACATAGCAGCAAAAGAAAATACAATATATTCAATATTCAATAATAATATTATTTTTCAATGCTTAAAAAAACAATTTTAGCAAATTAATAAAATTTTTGCAATAATACGCACTATATACCGTGCAATAAAAAACTTAAAAACTATGGATATTCCAATTGACATAGTTAAAACTACTTCTAAGCCTTATCTACCATGGCACTTGAATAAAGGAAATATTAATACCTCCCTACACAAATACGTAAAATCTACTTGTAGCCAAGACCAATACCAACTCTTATTCAATGAAATTAGAAATACACTTCATGACCGCGTATTTCTGTTTACGGATGGATCCAAATACAGTAACACAGTAACCTATAGTATAACTACAGATAATACTATAATTAAATCCGCCATTCTCCCGGAATTTAGTACAATATATTCTGCGGAATTGATTGCGATTTACGAAGCCATAAAACAAGTATGCCATAACAGAGGAAAGTTCGCTATATGCTCTGATTCCCTCTCCTCATTGCAATCTATAACTAACATAAATAGCCACAACCATTATATTACAGAAATCAGAAACTTATTAATTAACAAACAGCCTAAAATAAAGTTGATCTGGGTACCTGGACATTGTGGTATAAAAGGTAATGAATTTGCTGACAAAACGGCAAGAGAAGCTATCACTTCTCCGCTAGTAACAACACCAAATTACAACATCAAAGATAAGAATAATTATATCGTGCAAAAACTCATTGGTCACCACAAGAGAAACTTATTTACCACCACTTCAACATGGTATAAAAATTTAAATCATGAAATGAATGATATACACATTTTTTTAAGAAACTTAATAACTGACTGTAACAGACTAGATATAATTAAATTTGAGCGACTAAGACTCGGACATTCTAAACTAACACACGGACATTTAATGAACCTTCCTACCCCCCAACTTTGTGACTGTACATATCCTATTCAGAATCCCTCACACCTGCTGGATCACTGCCCTAAATTTACTAATGAAAGAAGGAACATATTTAACGAAACTACCCCAGTTAGATCCCTATCTAACCCTTCCCCTGAAAGTATTAAACAAATTATTAATTTTCTAAAAACAACAAATATGTATAACTATATATATATTATAATTATTTAATAGTTTACTTAGAAGTTTTTAATATTAATTGTATTATATTGAGCTGAAGGCCTTAGTAGCTATTGCTCTTATCCTTATATTATCTTATAATTTGTAATTATAAGCTAATAAAATAATAATAATAATAAAAAAAATATTAATTTTTTTACTTTTATAAAAACCTTGATTTACTATAAAAGACATCCATACTTCAACATGAAAGCACAAAAATTCCTTGAATTTGAAATAACAAGCCTTGATTGATATCTATTGAATAAATTTTGCGTTAAGAAAGATATTATTAAAGCTGTAGATACAATTTAAAACTAAGATAACAGGATTATAATTACTTAACAATAAACCTTGCAGAGCCTTATTAATAATATCATTTTCTAGCATTCAATACAACATTTTAAAAGATTAAAAGTTAAATTTTCAAAAATTTTTACCATAATTTGCATTTTTAAGTACAATTTCTTACAAATATCTTTCTTATAAATATCATTATTTACTATTAAAAGTTAAAAGTGTTTTACATTAAAGCATAATAATTCATTAAATTTGAATTTGTAGTAACAGGGCGTATGATTGTTATTTAATTGCAAGTTGTATAGGAAAAATCTAAATAAATTTTCGACTCTATAAGATATTTGTCGCTTAATGGCTCATAAAGCTGTAAACATTTATTGTTATTTTATTTGTTTGATTTAAGTTATTTGATTTGTATTTATTTAATGTAATATCAGTCTGTGAATTGCCTAAATGTTATTTGTCTCTTGATCATTTATGTATTTGTTTTCCCTTTTGTGCCTATTTGTTTACATGTAAATGATCAAATTCCTTTTATATACATTCTACTGCAGTGCTTTGTTTCGTTAAGTTGGCCCGTTATTTAACATGTTTATATACGTACATAAATATTTGTGGCTCAACTTAAACATCTTAAGAAATTTAATTTAGTTCGTGAGGAAAAGCACTGCGGTAAGTACATGAAGTACATTTATATTTTATATTTTAATTTTATGTTTTTTTTATATAGAAATAAACGCTATTAACCAATGTTAAAGAAATTGGGTATTTTCATTTGATTAGTTAAATTCGCTCCTTACGAACAACCATCGCCGCCAGCGATAACAATATTAAAGAAGTTGTACATAAAACTTAAAGCTTAGACTTTAGGTTTTGAAATACTTTATATTTAACCTAGCTGATGTTCAATATTATTATAATTTTTAAGGATTGAAAATAAAATTTTAAAAAATTAAAAATTAAATTTTGCAAATTTTTACTATCATTAAAAACTTTTATTAAATGTCTGGCTAAATAAATGTTAAAGTTTAAAGATATCAGGATTTCCTATAAAAAAATCTATACTTTTCACAAAAATCCCTGAAATTTTAATTTATATTAACATGGAGTATGTTAATATTGAATTTTAAGTTGTGCCAAAATAAATTATAGACTATGAAAGGTTTAAAGAAGTTGTCCATAAAATTTTAAGCTAAGACTTTAGAATTTAAAATACCTGACAATTATACTTGCAGCTACTCAATAATAATAATAATATTTTCAAGCCTTCTATAAACAAATTTAAAATTTTTTCTAGAACTTTGCCATAATTTTCATTATAATTAAATTTCTCACTAAATATACAAATAAATATACTACAAAAAATCTATATTATTATTTACATTATTGACAAAAATTTGTATAATTTGAATTTGTTGTAACAAGGCGTATAATTAATATTTAATTGCGATTTATTTTAGAAAAGTCCAACTAACTTTGAATCTGTTCAAGAAACTATAATACCTTGACATGATTTAGACAGTGCTGGCCCTTCGGTTCTGAAGAATGCATTTAACTTCTTACTAGCATTTAAAATTTAAAAAATTTTTTTCTTATTGAAATTTTAGTTACTAACTTGCCTAAATATATATGAGAAACATTGCTAAGAAATGTATGTATTTATATGTTAAATTTTTTGCTCTTTGGTTGTGTGTCACAGTTGGCTTCCTGCCATGTTTGTCAAACAGGATATCATGTAATTTCTGGCCTTAAAGTGCGGATATAATTTCAAGCTGAAAATTTGTAACAATTTTATACTATATTCTTGCTGTTTTTCTTAAGAAAGTTTTATTTTGTGCCTTAAAAACTAATTTGAAGTTGTTTTAGAGGAAGGATTTATGTATGTATATACAGTAAAACTCCTCATAACCTGATACTCAGCGACGCAGTGTTTTTGTCCGGTTATAGGAGGTGTCCGCTTATAGGGAGGGTGATCGAAGGCGGCTCTGAAAAATTTGATTTAAATTGCTTCGAAATCATTAGAAGTTGTCGTTTATTTCATATTTTGTACAAATTTATGAATAATATTTAATAATACATATGTATGTGCACTGGGAATTAAACTTTATCTTTTTGCAATTTCACGCACAGACATTTTATCTTTTTCGACCAGATTAATAATTTCCATTTTTTATTTAATGGACAGTCCCTTTTTTTTGATAACATGTTATTACGAGTTTATTAAAACACAATTCACAATTACCTTTTCATCTTTACCTTTTAACAAACTGAACTAAAATGCGCATATTACTTAACACATATACAGTGACACAGTGTGTACATACATGTTAACAGGGAATCTTCAAATTCGTGTTTATCAATGCAATGTGAAAAGGGCAATCACCAATTTTGGTTTTATCAGCACAAATGCGATTTCTTTTGTGTGGATTACGAGATTTTTAAAAAACTTGTTTGGGATTTTTTAAATTTTGTCCGTTTATGAAGGATTTTTTGGTCAAAATGATTTGAAGTATGTGTCTGCGTCCGGTAATTAGAGTGTCCGGTTATTGGAATCATATTTGTATGGAAAAACTAATAAAATGGTTGTGTCCACGAAATTTGTCCGGTTATTGAAGGTATCCGGTTATAAGAAGTGTCCGCAATGGGGAGTTTTACTGTACACCTATATACAATATAATTTTATTTGCTAAAAGGCAAATGTTTGGAAAATAAAGTCCACAGAAGAAATAATTATTAGAATTATTGATAACATTGATTGAGAAAATTGTTAAAAAGCGAAGCAGTTTTTGAAATCCTATTTTTATTTACAACTTCTTTAACATATTTCATAGTCTAGAATTTGTTTAGTTTTTTATATAACTTGCAGCTAAATATTAATCATACGTCTTGTTATTTAAAATTCATATTTGTGATTTTCTGTTAAAAAGTATAGGTTCTTAATAGTAAATCATGATACAATTTAGAAAATTTAACATATGTATTATTACGGGGAATAAAATTAAATCTCCTTAAGATTGGTGAGGGGATGCTAAAACTGAAAGGGGGCCAATCGTTATAGACATAGAATTAAAAATACATACTAGTGAGGTATTAACAATTCGGGGTTAAGGGAAATAAAAAAATTTTAATTAGTTTCTTTTATTTGAATTATTGTGAGAAACTGGAATGCTCGACTTTTGGGTTTATTTCTTTTTAAAGAAAAAGAAATTTGTTGGAAAATGGTTTGTTTTCTCCAAATTTTATTTAACACTAAATTTAATTTTGTAGTTTTAATACAAAGTCTTCGTTAGTGCGCCAATGGCAAGTAAAAATTCAATTGTATATGTATGTATAAGTTTAAACAGTAAAATGTAGTTATTTTAATTTTATATATATGTTCTGTTTGAAGGCAAAAATATAAGTGAAGTGACAAAAAAGGCGATGTAATTTTCAACACTTCGGTTATAACATATTGAAACGGCTGAATTTAAATACAAAGTACTAAATATAAGTGTGATGTACTGCTCTAATAACTTTATGCATCTTTCAAGTGATTTTTGTTTAGCATAATTGTTAACTTTTAAATAATAAAGTTCTATAAATTAGGTTTCTGTTTGTTTATTATTTTAGTGTCCAACGTTCGTTTGGACAATATATATTGAGTCAGACATTTAATTAAGAATGCTTATTTTGGTGAAAAGTTGGAAAATTTTTTTTAACTTATTAAAATTTAGCTTTAATTTTTATGTACAGTTTTTATTATCTTTCATAGTATAAACCTATTTTAAATTTTTCCTATATATGTGACATGCAATTAAATATTAGTAATATTTGGCGTATAGCCTTGCTACTAAAAATTAAAATTTTACAAAATTTTGTGATTCTAGGTTTAACAATTTGTAATGATGTTGATAAAATTTAACAATCACATATCAAATATTTAATACAAAATGTAAACTAAGGCAAAATTTTATAAAAAAAAAATTTTAATTTTTAAATTTGTATATAAAAGACTTGAAAATATTATTAATTGTGAGTAGCTGTAAGTTTAGTTGTTAAGTATTTAAAATCTTAAAGTCTTAGCTTTAATTTTTATTTACAACTTGTTTAATATCTATCATAGTCTAAAATTTATTTATATTTTTCTATATAACTTGCAATTAAATATTAATCATACGCATTGTTACTTCAAATTCAAATTTAATGAATTTTTGTTATTTAATGTTAAAATTATAGTTTTTTTATAGTAATAAAATGTAGCATATGTTTAGTAAAAAAATTAATAAGAAATACAAATTATAACAAAACTGTAGAGACATTTATTTGAAAATTCTAAAATTGTATCAAAATATTATTATTATTGAGGAGCTGCAAGTTTAATTTTATTTATTTTTATTTATTCATTTATTAAATTCAGATTACATTGTTAAGTATTTAAAATCTTAAAGCCTTAGCTTTAATTTTTATGTAAAACTTCTTTAAGAATTTAAATAGTTTAAAATTTATTACGAGCTTTCCATTATAACTTGCAATTAAATATTAATCATACGCATTGTTACTGCATATAACAGTAGTTTCAGGAATTTTTGTTACTTCTTGTTACAAAATATAAATTTATTTTGTATTAAAGCATGATATTTATAAAATGTAACG
This sequence comes from Bellardia pandia, assembly GCA_916048285.2. NCBI lineage: Eukaryota > Metazoa > Arthropoda > Insecta > Diptera > Calliphoridae > Bellardia > Bellardia pandia. The sequence continues at coordinate 43,204,131 of OU696530.1, forward strand.
TAAATTTTATAAAAAATTCATATTATGCTAAAAGTTTTAAAAATTAATTTAATTTTTTTCAATATATTTAAAGCCTTTAAATCATCATTTATATGCAAGATGTGATTGTTGTTAATAATTTAAAATATTATTTGATTTAGTGATTTAGTAGTTGCAAGTTACTATCAATTGCTATAGCAGCAATTTGTAATACATTTTGTTTGTATTTTATATGTTTCTTTATTCATATTTTATCAGACCTATCAATTCATACAAATTACAATATTCGGTTTTGCCAAATCTTAAATACAATCCACCTAAATATAAAGAAAACTACAAAAGAAAATCTTTTGTTACGACTAGAATATTCTTTGTCACCAATTCTTATTCAGTTTTACAGCAAATTTTATTAGTATTTTATATATTGTTTAACAGACAAATGATGCAAGATCATAACTAGTTTCAAAAGAAATATTTAAAGAAAATTAAATGGCAATAAAATACAAGTACAGATAAGCAAATATTTGGGCATTTTTTTTGAAGAAGATACGTATTTTGATAACGTTTCTGCAAGGGCCTTAAAATTTGCATATAACAATGGTTTTATTTTAATTCCAAAAATTTAATAAAATGTACTCGTATGTAGTGAATTTTAATATTTTTTTTAGTTAATTTATAACTAGTTATGCTTTGCAACATTTTGTAATTACATATTATTATAAAACTTTTAAGTATAAAAATAAGTTAAAAGTGGCATAATTATAGTGGATTTCTTTTGGGACATCTCGATCAAAAATAGGTATTTTTTTCTAGTAGATTTGTAAGTAGTCAATTTCCTATTACTTTTTAACTTAATTTGTAGGTAAAGTTTTTGCTGGGAAGTAATTGCTGGAGAATATTTGTATAGCACGTTCAATGTTCAACTATTTAACAAAACACTAATGTAAACTGCTTCGCTGGAATCAAATGGCTACTAGATTTACACGCAAACTAACAGTTTGCTATAGAAACTATTTCACTTTTTACATATATTTATATAAAACTATTATACTATATAATTGGGATTAATGAAAGAACCAAGATTACTTCAAAACTGAGATACACAATATAAACACAATTGCCTCAAATCTAGGACCAATAATATAGCAATAATTGCTTGAAACTTGAGATTTAAAAAAAAAACCTAAAATATTTAATGAAAAACTTTTTAATGCTAAAGCTGAAAGACACCCAGAATCAGATTTTTTTAAATTAGAAGGATTAAGGGTCAGGGTATGCTTTAAATCAGAGGTTTTTAAAGCCGCAAAGATTGTTTTAAATCCAGAACTAATGATAGAACCATAAGTGTCTGGGACAAATAAACGAGCAACGATTACCTAAAAACTGCGACTAATAAGTGGTGCTTGAAAACTTGTATATAACCATAACTTATATTCTAGAATACATGTATGTGTGATCATCACTGTAGCTATGAAGGATCTATAAGTTATTATAAATCTCTGGCCATTCATGGGTTGATGTTCATGATTTTCAAAAGCGAAATTCTCGAAATTATATCGATAAATAAACAGAAGAATATCTTTAAATCGATATTCCCATATATAATGAATTATATCAAATATAAATTTAGTATAGTGTAGCAAATACATACTTTGCTATTGTAGACTTATATAAATATATACAATATAACCCTTAGGCCTTTGCTTCTCCTTTATTTTCCAGCAAAGCAAAACAAATAAATTTGAGTTCATCCGCAGTTTAATAATTTGCCCAAAATACACACATTTTAATATTCGAAAGTTTATTTCCACTTTTATACACTAAGCCGCATAATCACATGCAAACATACTGGGAAACGTTTATTCTTAAACACATACATTCGCTATTATTAAACGTCCTGTTTAAATGGGTAATAGAAAAAAAAGTAGAAAATTTATTTGACTCTCGTTTATTGTACAAGTTTAACCGGCATATTAATAGAAGTTTTTTTTTTTTTTTTGTAGATGCGCATTTTAAATAACGCACGTACATATTAAACAACGTGAAAAGAATTGATAATATTTTTCGTATTTTTCGGGCAAATAAAAAAAAAGATTTTTCACTTTTCCGGTTTTACTTTTTTTTCATTTTTGGGCGAAACATTTCCTAATAGATTTTAGCTATTTACTATGTCGAGTATGGATAATGTATACTAAATACACATTAATAATGAATTGTACAAGACCCAAAAGAGAAAATGGGAAAAAAGCTTAAATAAAAGTCTGAAATAAATTTAATTTCTAAACTGAAAATATTAAAAGCAAATAAGTATTTTAGTAGCAGTCTTATTAAATTACTTTTAAGTCTATAAATTGTGTCTAGATACAATATTTATTCACTTGTTATATTCAATACAACATATTGCCACGTAAGTAAAAAAATGAAAATTGAAAATTACAATATGTAAAACACCAAATAATTGAATGATCTAAACAAAAAATAAACTTTTGAAACTGCTTTAACCACAAACCAAGTTTTCATCACTTTTACTGCCACATTTTTATTTATATATTTTTTTTCTTCATGCTGTGGTTTCTCATCTTGTTGTGCTGTAATTTGGAAAATTAATAAAGTTTTCCGCGTAGTTTAGTTTGTTATTTTTTTTTTGTTATGTCCATCATGTTTTCAATTCATGTTGAGCTTTCTTTTTTCCACTTATTTCTTTTTATACCCTCCACCATCAACAGTCGTGAATGAGGGTATAATACGTTTGTTATTCCGTGTGAAACTTTTTTAATATTCATCTGATACCCAACAAAGTAGATATATTCTTGATCTTTAGGAAATTCTAAGTCGATTGAGCCATGTCCGTCTGTGTAAAACACTCTCACGCGCAAACTATACAACTTAACTAAACGAAATTTCCAGAAGAATATTGCTTATTTTGCAGGTAACTTTGGTATTAAAAATCAGTAAAATCGATTTAGTTCAACCAGAATTATGGACCAATATGTGAGACAACCTCCATAAAAATTTTGATATTTGTTTGTCCATTTTATTGTAATATTTTGAAATTTATTGCAGATAATACCACGAAATTTTGTATACGTTATTTTTATGATAAAAGAAAAAAGTTTCAGGAAAACAGTAAGTATCGGTCCATGATCTCTCATAGCCCCTATACAAAATCTTCCCGAAATATTGCTCAATTATACATAAATGCCTATAAAATTATATCCTCATATGCATAAAACTCACTGTTCCAAATTTAAGAAGATCGGCCCATGATTTGTCATAGCTGCCATATAAGAAACTTTTCCAATTTAACCCTCGGCATACACATGTTTCGGTAGTCACATACGTAGCGCATGTATCTGGCCAGAAACACTATGAATTTTAATACATTTATATGAAAAAAAAACTATTTTAGCTATTACATTGTTATTATTTAACTGATTGTTCGACCTTTTCATTAATTATTACATTTCTTATTACATTGTTATATTAATAGTACGCCAGGCAGATATATATTTTCTATTTTTTGTTTTTTCTTAGTATTTACATGCTAAAACACATACCCAGAAAAAAAAATTAACGGGAAGTAAAATCTTTTAATTTCAAACAAGTAATTAGACGAGAACGATGCTTTCTCATTTCTTTAGAGATACATCTTTTATTGGACCGAATGGTACCAAATAATGCAAGACCAATTTTGACCAAACGCTTTGCTCCTTCTAAGGTGGTCAAGAAGGTGCTTATGGCTTTGTACCATTTTCACCTTGATTCACTTCTCGTTCCTATAATTCTCGTCTACTGGTATAAGGCTTTCCTTACAGTGTATATTTAGATTTGGAATCACAAACCATAGAGATATATACTTGTGAGCTTTGTTTTTCCACGATATGGGAACAGTTGCTCATCAATTGTTATGCTGCTATGAGGACTATAATTTTTGGCAACATTTAAAGAATCGATGAGCCCGTGTTCTACCATCATCAAAAAAATGCATGGTACCAGTAAAGAGAAACAATTGAAAGTCATGGCTGCTCTATATATGGCCCGATTATTTGGCTGCCACAAAACCTATGTGGCTTACATATTATTGTGGGAATAACCAACTGCCAAAAGAATACGCACGAATGCATGTAGTTCACTTTCGGTTATATCTTTCAAAGCTTTTGGATTTTTACCGGGATTAGCTGCACTCCACTTCTCGACTACAGCCTTTCCATGGCGATTCGTTTCAGAAATTATAACAAATATTATATTTAGGATAAAAAATTGCTTCGGACCAGGTCGAAACACAATATTATAAGAGTTCCAATATTTGGTTAATTTTTACGCCGCACAGTGGCGCCATTTGAGTTTTTTCGTTGCAAAACTCATATCGTTTGAACCGAATAAGATATTTGAACAGCTTAAACAGCATATGATAGATAACTGTTCAGCCTATGAAATGAGGGTTTGGAAAGAGTGATACGCTTTGTAGGGGCCTACTTATGGGTTATCAAAGTTAAAATTAGTAGAAAAATCAATTTTATGATAAGTAAAAAAAATTATTTTTACATTTTTAGATTGTTTTTATTTTTTTCTTTAGGGTTTTCTGTTTTAAATTAATACCCAAAAAATTAAAAAAAAATTATTTTTTTTTTTAAATTTATTTTTTTAATAAAATATATTTCTGTAAAATATTCATCCATTACCATAAAATTGATTTTTCTACTAATTTTAACTTTGATAACCTATGAGTTTATTCAAAACTTCGTCGGCGCGCATGAAAATTTTGATTTTTGCAACCTCGTTTGTTCGCCACTGTGTGCCGCACAGTGGCACTTTTGCGGAAAAAATAGGGTTTTTCAACTTTTCAATTTTAAAATTTTAATGATTTGGTTTTGTAAAGAAGTATTTGGATAAGAAAAAATCAACAAGGTTTTTTATGAAAAGTGAAATTTTGTAGTTAAAAAAACTAATAGAAGTCAACGGAAATTTATTCAAATTTATTCAATTTTTGTGTTTAGGTTTATAGCTATGGCTTTTGTTTTATTTTTTAGTGAAAATATAGCACTTACTTTTTTATAAAAAAAAAGAATTATTAAAATTGGAAAAGTAAACTAATTATTATAATTTATCAAAAATTATACTAAAAAATATGAACTTTTCACTTTTTGATGGAAAAAAACTTTATGTGCTTTGCCTTGCTTAGCCCTCTAACTATAAAAAAATGAAAGGTCCGAGTCTGTACTTTCAATTAAGAATTACCGTCCCTTTTAGTAACATCGATTTTAATTTCAAAAGTCACTTCCAATATTTCATAAAAACGGTCAATAAGACAAACAATTGGGCATACTTTCAGGCTGTCGGAAATTAAAGCTTGAAACGATTTATAAGTAAAACGTAAAGTAAGCGTAATGAAATTGAATGACATTTCAATCGAAATAACAACATAATATAGTTTTCATGGCTTAAAATATATTAAATTTCATTCATAAACTTATATATGTAGTTCATATTAATATGACAAATTTAAATTATATGCGTCGGACACTGCGAAACTGTTCGTACAAAAATATAGTTAGTTTTATATGCCTGTTACTGACCACAAAGTACTAATGCATGGTAAAAATATAATTGATGTTGCCCTATTACCAATAGGAATGCTTTCAGAGGAAGCCAGAAACAAAGATTACAGGAAGTATCGATTTATGTTTTCGAGAAAGTGTGATCGAATTTCCACAAATACTGATGTATTCAACAGACTTCTTATAACTTCGGATCCTTACATAAGTAGCATAAGGCGTCATTCGAACAAAATTTCCTTCGAACTAGATCCCATTGTTAAAGATATGGTGCTTAAATAATATTACAAATAAAAACTAACACAATTTTTCGCCTGTTACATATTCAATTAAAACATTGTATATTATATTGGATTTTTATCAAGCTGAAAGGTATAAATAACCTCATTTGGCGTCTCAATATTGGCAAAACCATTTTTTTCCTTAAAAAGCATTAAAAAGGGTTCATAACTGTATTTTATATCAATTTGTTTCAATGACTTAGGTTTTACACACTTTATCTTTGCATATACTTGACTAGAAAAGCGGCATGCATTTGTGCGATATTTTCGGTGTATTTTAAGGCTAATATCTTTCGAGGAGGGTTGTTGGGGATATTCTCTTCTTTTGTATGGAGACAACAGATGTTTAACGGTTGAATAAAAATTAATATTTTTTAACTTATATTAAATTTTCATATGATTCTAGACAGGGAAGAAAAACACCTAAAATCTACAACTTTCAGTGGGCGTAAAATCTAAAGTAGGCGTGGCATCCCCAATATGTTTAATTTTTTTTCATAAGGAGAACTCAATTAAGAAGTGTCCCGAATTTCAAGTCCCTAGGTTCAAAAATAAAAATTTTGACAAGTGCAGTTATATGGGAGGTGGGTGTGGCAGTGGGCGGTTTTCCAAGATTTTTTCAAAATTTCTTAATTTAGCCCAAAGAAGTGTTTCTGCAAAATTTCATTGCTGTACGACCACTCCTTCTATTTTTTTCCAAGAAATGTATGGGATGGTGCCACTGTGCGCCGTATAGTACCAGAAAGAATCTTCGGCAGCATTCTGTTCTACAATTTCTTCATCGTCGTCACTATCAAACACTTCAAACACTGGATAGACAGAAATCTGAACTCTACAACAACTATAACAATGCAGAGTACAAACCCAATGCAGTTTCAGTTAATATCAGTAAACAAACGCCAAAAATAAAAACTGCAAATAAATTACATTGTTCTTCATGTATCTGGCCAGATACATGCGTCTAGATGAAAAAATTTTGTTGTTTTCTTTAATGTTTTTTTTTCATAAAATGATAGTTAACAATATTTTTTCAAGGGTACCTGGGAACTCAAACACCGAGCTCAATTAGAAGTTTATATAAATCACAGTCAAATTTTTAAAAGCTCTGGCCAGATACATGAGCATGACGGAGTGTTAACCAACAAAAGTGTGATATCGAACCAACTTTTATACAGATCAGAAATTTTAATCTAGAAATCATACTAATATCTGTTATAACGCAACTATGCTACTGGATTTTGTTGCTGCCAATCAAAAATGGGCAATAGCTCCCGAATTAAGTCCACTTCCGAGCACACCAGCCAACCATATAACTCTTGTAAATAACGTTATCGAGATGGATTTCAACCAAATCACATTACTGGATACTGGATTTAGAAGCTATCAGTCCATAATTGGTCCACTTCTACTATGTCACCCATAAATCTCTTGTAAATAATGTTATTGAGACAAAATTCAACTTATATTTTACCCTTTTTATACTCTGTTTTATACTGTGTTTGTTAAATTACACTCAAGATTATTATGAATATCAGACTCTGTAAATTATATTAAGAATCGGTAATTACATCAATTATAAATGATCAAAATTAGAGAAAATTTCAAAAAATTTAAAATACATTACGTTGATCGTAAAATTGTCTTTCACACAATATATAAAATGCTAATAAAATTTGCACTAAGACTGAATAGAAAACACAGAATTAGGATATTCTAGTCCTATAACCAGTGTAATTTTTGCATTTCTTATTACGTTCCACCTAGGGTATTTAAAATTCGGCACAGCCGAATATTGCACTCTAACTTGTTATTCAATAAAACTGTTGCTAGATATGTTTGTTTATGTGTTTTTTATTAAATCCCTCAAATAGCTTTCTAGCTTTCTGTATTTACCTCCAGCTAGTTTTTTAGCAAAATATTTGCCAGTTTTTTGTATGCTTTTTCCTGCAGTTTTTGTATGCACATTTCGTATAAACAATGCACAGTTCGTTCAAGTTTTTTTGTTAAAGTTTATTTTAAAATTTCACCCGTCAATTTTACATTCGTTTGCAGTTACTTTTTTGTAAACAGTTTGACTTTTCTTGGGATGAATTGAAGGACAATATTGTAGTACTTTATGTAGTTGAACAATTTGTTTTAAAAAACACATAAATTTCGAAATCAGTGACTTTACGTCTTTACCCTATTCCATTCAAGGCCCTATTCCACAAAACAACTTATCAAGTTTTCACTCCCTCTTTACAAATTCTTATAGTTATAACTATTGAAGTTATAAGAAGAAATTAAACAGACCGAATTAATGTTTCAGGACCCCGAAACTCTGAAGAGTGCTGTCGTTTACATCAAATCTAAAGTGATGTTATTTTAAACAAAATTATAGAAAAATTAGAGCACAATACACAGCACAGTCAAGTTTTTTCGGCTGAAAATCAACTGCTATGTGCTTGCATTGAAAATAGTTGCCAGCAAAATGGAGTTGCAGCTATGCATGATGATGCAAAATCAATAATTTGCAGGACCATCCATAAAATTGTCGACGTTATAATAGACGTTTTATTTCAAAACAGAATCGGGTGGCCCAATGACGTCAGTGGAATTACTCAAAAGTTTTTTATGATGGGTGGATTCCCTTATATTTTTGGTTGTGTGGATGGCTCAATGAAAAAAATTCCTCATACGAGGAAGGATATGTGGACCAGCTTGGAAACCACTCATTGAATGAAATGATGATATGCGGGCATTTTACAGTGTAAATGCAACCATGTTACGGAATTCGGCTGTATGGGTCCATTTCCAGATGTTGTTATTTTGGGTGATAGTGGTTAAGGACTGAAAAATTAGTTGATACAACCATTATCCTTATTTAAAAGAATGGTCAATATTTCAAAGAAAAGGAAGGACTTTTTAAAATATTACAAAAGTACTTTTTTACCACAACAGTACCAAAATCTTTTATTAAAAATAGTGTAAAATTAACATATATTCTCAAAAAAATATATTTTTTGAAAAGTACTTTTACAAATATACATTGGTACTATTTTTTATCAAAAATATTGTAAGGCCCAAGTTCTTTGTTAAAAGAACATTATTTGGAAACATTTTCCTGTATTTTGAAAAATTACATTTATTTTTTTTTGTAAATTGTTTTTTTTTGTACTGAAATGAAAATGGTACTTTTTGGAAAACGTACTTTTTTATAAAAAACTAATTTTGGGAAGTTATTGAAGTAAAAGTTTTTTGGACAAACGTACTTTTGGTACTTTTAGTACTTAAAAAACCGCATCCTTTTGGTTATTTAAAAAAACTTGAAGAATTAAGCATTGAAAAGACTCTCCATAAAAAGTACCTATTTTGGTACAACATTTAAGTGGTACTTTTTGTAAATCGCTCAATTTTTTAAAACAAACACAACATAGTTTTTTAATTTAATTTTTTTAATTAATATTTCTACAAAAAGTATCTATGTATTTAGTTTTTAAACTAAAAATTGTACTTTTTCAAAAAATACTTTTTTTATTAAAACACTCTAATTTTGATAATATTTTTAAACTAGTCTTTGAACTACAAGATTTTTGACCAAATACAATTAAAAAATTTCTCAATTAAAATTTTTCATAAGATTAATTCTATTCTCAAAAACAAACACTTTTTAAAAAGTACTTTCTCAAAAAATTAAGCCCAAATCTTAAAATTTCTCTAAATATTGGCAAATATTTTAATTGGTAAAACTGAAAAATAATGAATACTTAAATTTTTAAACAATTGATTGCAGAAGTTGAAACATTTCAAATTCTGCGTATATTGCATACATAAACCATAAAAAGTTTACATTTGACTAACGTCTTGAAAATAGAACTTTTTTCAAATATAAATTTAACAAATTTTTTGTAACAAATGCATTAAAAGGAAACAGAAAATGGTTAAAAATAAACCTCAAAAATAATAATTTATAATTCTATTAAAAAATTGCAAAAATGACCCTGCTGAAGAGGCTTTGAAATAAAATTTGTCTTTCTTAAGCAAAATTCCCGTGCTTAAATTAAATGAAATATTAACATTAATATATTTTAAAGATTTACAGTAATTTGATAAAATAATGCTTACTTTATTGTTTTCAAAACTAGCAAATAAAATTGCATGTTTTTCCCCCATTTTTATTTTGCAACTCATTTGCAATGCAAAGAGAAAAGCGATAAAAGGGAATGATTAAATACTTTGTGGAACACTTTGCAGGAGAGTGCAAAGTCTTAACAAAAAAAGCAAACATTTGCTTAGTGCAAAATGAAATTTGCAAAGAATATTACGTAATAGAAAAAAATGCTATTTGATAAGTTCGAAGTGAAAACTTGATAAATTGTTTGTGGAATAATGACCCGTTTTAAAAACTACCATACCACTCGTTGAACAGATGATAGTACTAGATCTTTTCTAAAAGCTAATATGTAATGGGTACCATATCTAGCCTGTTGCGTTCAGGTATCCAATGAAATTGCACCATATAATACTTGATGTCTATGCTAAGTTGTATAATATATGATTGTTGAAAAATTTGAGTCTAGAGTTTTAAAGAGCCGGACATTCACAGAGAACATGAAAAATTGTTTCCGGTGCTCCCAACAGCGGCAGTGTTCATTGAAGAGAAGTCTGAGTCTGCTCGCATACTTACCAATCGTCCAGTGACGATTGGAGATGTCATTGTATGATAGTCACATATTACTAATGGTCCTGCAGGTGTCCAGATTACGCCACCTAATTTCAGGCTTTTGAAAGTAGTATCAGAAGATTTGACTTTTAATAGTACCAAGTGTTGTTGCAACTGCAACGCCAGTTGAGACATCCAAAGTGGATCATTCTTTGGCCAGCTCGTTTACCCTCTTATTACTTTAATAGTCTCTATGCGCAGGGACCCAAACTAGAGTAATGCCAGTTAGACGACCTAGCCTTGATAGATCTTCTTGGCATTGCCTGGCTAGAATAGATGTTGTAGTATGGGATTTAAGTGACATGACTGCCGCCTGACTGTTGACAAAAATAGCTGTGTTGGGGAGAATATTTTTTTCGCATAAAACTCTGCATGCTTTCCTAATCGCTAGTATCGCAGCCTCAAATACACTAGATTTGTATGGGAGGCGTATCAAGAGTTTTAAACTGAGTTCATTGCAGAAGACGTCGGAACAAACGCCACACTCCATCTTTGAATCATTAGTGTATACTCTTGTGTCGACTCCATCAATCATCATAATACACATTAAACATTTATTAAATTTAAAACTTAAAAATCTATAAATTAAACTGGCCTATGTCTGACTTTATTCAATTTAAACAGATTAATATGTCGGTATAGATTAATAATAACTCTTAATTCTTAACTATTAGATATTCAATTAAATTTATTATTTAACAGAACACTAGTGGCACAAATTACCAAAGAAAATATGCAGTATAAGAAAACTTTTATATTTTCCTTTAATTCAAGTGGCAATTTATACATTTCTACACCGCTCAATATCCATAAAATTAACTTGATTGTTATTATGTGAAAGAGGAAAATATTTAATCCCAATACACACTAAATGTACACACATATACACACTGACTTCTTAACACATACACATTGAATAAATATCTGAAGTACACACATACATATCTACATTTAAAAGCTGCTTCCAATCAAGTTGTGATTTTTTGCAAACAAATCAAAATGTGTAAAAATGAACGATTTCTTTTTATGGATTTCTCTTAACTTGTAGTTATTCTGTCTTCCTTAAACTCTATTCAGTTTATAAGGAGTGATATGTCTGGAACCCATTTTCTATAAACCAACACAGGTAACACACAAGCGGCGCAGAATCTTCAAAAATATTAATATACATATACAAATAAAGCTTTTATTTAAAAAAAAACTGCAATTGCTGTGACTAAAATAAATAAATGAAATGAATTATTTTCGTTTGTTGAAATGTAGGTGCATATAAAAAGTAGGCAGGTTCTTATATTGCAACTTTTAGATTTGCCATACTCTCCAGCTGGAAGTTTGAAGTTTCAAATCATGGTTTAATAAAGCTGTCAGAACAAAAGTGAAATCATTTAAAATTAGCACCACCCTAGTGTTTACAAACCATTTCAATGAATGGCTGATTTTATAAAATGCATGAAAATATGATGTGTATAAAAGTAGAAAATGGATAAATGTATTACTGGGTCAATTTATAAAATCATACGAATGATGGCTGCTAAAAATATTAACACAGTACTCCCAGTATAAGCAAACAAGTGCATACAACAAAAATGAAAAAGTCGTGAGAATGGAAGAATTGTTGGATATTAAACAGATTTATAAAACGTTAAAAGCAACCCATTTGCCATGCGAGTACGAGTAGGGGAATGTTGCCTGAGCAACAATAATCAGAATTTTTTTTAAATGGAAAGACAATGGACTCATCAAATGTAAATAATAATTTACTTAGTTTTTAAAGTAAATTTTACTGAGACTTTTTGATCTATTGCAATATCACAGACAGTATGACCAATGCAGTCTCAATTTGATTTCATTACATAATTGAATAATAACGAATTGTTTACATACAAATCTAGCCGCAAAATTGTTTAATATTTGTGAACCACCAATAGATTAAATAAAGCCAAAATAAGAAACGGAAATTTATTTAGTCTTATAAAAATCCGTTATGATAAATGGTTTTGAACATTTCAAAACTTTTTCCAAATCTCAGACATTTTTATAACAATAACCGTAGTTTGCTTTGAAAATAGTCCGCTATTTCTGCATATTTTCATATTACTTAGCACTGATTTCTTTGAGATCTGATGTCAGAAAGCTAGTTTAGATTCAATTGGCAGCACGCAGCATAGCTCACTATGGACCAATAATAGATGTCATTGTGAAACTTTCTGTATGTCGTAACACTCTTACTATTCTGTTGATTTAACGAAAGAGTGGTTCTTTCTCATACGAGTACTACCATTTGATTGATAATTATTTTATGCTCAAGAATTTCGCATATCTTATTTTTCCTCGATATTACAGCTTCTTCAGCTTCCCTTCCTTGTAGGTTTCCAACGTTTCTTAATGTAGAGGCCAAAACACAGTAATAACCGCTATAAGGATATATGTAAGTAAGTTCTTAGCAGATTTATCACAAATTGGTTTCTTCAGATATTTCTGGTATCCTGGGATTCTCTTTATCTTTTTTTCTTGGCATTTAAATGAAGTTTGAATGAAATCAGAGGTACAGGCGATACTGTTCCGGACTACCTGTCAGAGGGTTGCGGGTTCGATTCCCGCCAAAGATTCTGGGTGTTTTCTGCACACAAGCCAAAAAGTTTCGCAATTTGTGTTTGTTAAAAAAAACGCCAACGTTTACTTGCCCAGGAATCCATACAAGTTTGTCCGATGGCTCGCTATCTCCTCTACAGACGCCTACATTCTTGAACAATTTTCTATGTGATATATATACACATATTATAAGGATATAATGGCTGCTGTTTTGTTATATGGATATCCTTATTCGTCTGTTCCATAATACTGAATCTATTCAAGTTCAGCAAAAATAAGTTTCATGTAAAAAGAAATCGCAAAACGAAATTTTGTTTAGTGCGGTCCATGTTTGACCGCATAGACCCCATATAAAGTCCACTACCATAATTCTTTTGGATACGTATAAATCGGGTATAAATATTGTAACCAGGTTAAAATTCGACATAAATAATCCATATACAAAGGTATGTTAATTGTTGTACTAGATAAATGCCATAAATATCGGTACCGACCCACTTTCAATCATTTACATATACACAACAAGTAAAAAAGTATAGTCGGTCAAGCCCGACCTTATAATACCCTACAGCCAGTATATGTATAAAAAGTTTTTTAGAAATGGGCACTATATGGGAGATATGACCTATTATGGACCGATCATCCCAAAATTTAGTGTCACGATGTCTGTGAATATAAATATTATGTATGTTAAACTTTATCTCGATATAAATACTTTTAAAAGATTTATGGAGGTTAAAGTGGATTACGGAGAGGATCTTATATGTGGGAGTTTTGACTTATTATGGAACGACCTTTAAAAAATTAGGTGTCATCATTTCTGTATATATACATTCTTACAAATAATTAACTTAAGAAAAATTTAAATTAAATAAAACACAAATTAATAAAAACATGGCAAATAATATAAACAATTGTTGACGGTTTTTTATTTGTAAACATTTAAAAAATGTTAGAACTGTTGAACTATTTTGTGAATGTGACCAGATATTTTCGCTGTTATTCGAACTATTTCGAAAACTTTCGGTACGTATTACTAGAAGTGACACTACTTAAAAAAATTATTTAAAAAAAAAAATAAAAAAGAACCCATTTTACTTCTTGGATATGTTATAGGTGAAGGAAATACTTTTCTAAAAAAGTAATACACTGTAAAAAATCCTTGATGTTTTTTGGTTTTTCGTTACCTCAAATTTTTTTTGTTATAAAATATAAGGGCAATTACTGGAAGTGACACTACTTAAAAAATTATATAAAAAAAAACTAAAAAATAACCCATTTTTATTTTTTGATATGGTATAGATGAAGGATAAACCTTTCTAAAAAATTAATACACTGTAAAAAAACCCTTGATCTTTTTGGTTTTTTCGTCAGTTAAAATTTTTTTTTGTTATAATTTTTTGTACAGTGTATTTTTATTTTTTTATTTTTTACGTGTCATAAAGCCTGTTAAAATATCTTTTTTAATGATACCAAGATCATGGAAATCGGTTTAGCCGATTCTGAGTTATTGTAGTTTAAATGGAGCTCTTTTCGACCATTTTTGCGTTTTTTCAAAAAAGTTCCCACTGTGTCACGCCCAAAAAATCGCAAAACAGTCATTTATAAAAATGAGAGTTTAATTGTATTGATCAAATTTAGCTATGAACAAAATTTCATCGATATCTGAGGGAGTCGGGTTCAAAATTTCATTTTTATCTCGATTTTTAAATGAAATTCATCATATATGAAACTTATTTGTGTTGAATTTTATTTACCACTCATTTGTGATGAAATTTGTTTGGATACTTGCATAATTCAAACATTTATGATCGGGAAATCCCAAATTTCAGAAGGACATTTGTATGGGGGCCAGGGGATATAATGGACCGATTGCCACCACTTTCAATCCCATCCATTCTTGGACCAAAAAAATTGTACGTATCAAATTTTATCGAAATATCTTCAAATTTGCGACCTGTACGGACGGACGGACATCGTTAAATCTACTCAGAAAATGATTCTGAGTCGATCGGTATACTTTAAGGTGGGTGTTGGACCAATATTTCTGGGCGTTACAAACATCATCACAAATAAAACTATGGTGGTGTAGGGCATAAAAATCTTACTGCTGGATTTTGAGAATATCAGTCCATATTTGACTATATTCCCCATACCCAAGGTCCACTTCCGAAATTCACTTTAGTACTCATATGTATCTTTAACATACCGTTATTATGTTGATATTCAACGCGAGATATCTTCATATGCATAAAACTCTCTGTTCCGAAATGAAAGAAGATCGGCCCATGTCTTGTTATTGCTCCCATATCAGTAAATATTTCTATCAGTAAATATATGGATATCCCCATTCGTCTTTCCCAAAATACTGAATCTATTCAGCGGCTACTATTTTTATAGCCATTAATTCGGCCTGTATAATGCTGTCATAGTCTAGAAGTCTATGATACATTATCAGATTCAACTGAGTCGAAGCTTTAAACTGGATAGAGTTTAATTGTTACGTCCATAAACTTGCAGCTGACTAGAGTCTCCTCTAGATATACGAAGTCAGTTAGAACCCCTGTGTTTTACACCCAAGGACGCGGGAAGAAAATAGTTGGTTGAAGGTCTGATGTTTGCGTAAAACTTTCTGACAACCACTTTATGACTTGGAAACAACACAGTCATTAACGGTAATGTTGGAAATTGATTTCGTATTCCAGAAATGTATTAGAGTGGTACTTTTTGTAGCATGTGTGCTGGAAACCTGCCCTGGACAGGGTCATAGAAGCGGTTTGATATCCCGCAGTGATCTCAATTCCTTGGTTGTGGTGGTTTGCTGTGTGTCTAATAATTTTCCTGGGCTTTGCTGATTAACTAAACTATGGATGACAGAGATTAAATAGCCTAAGCTGATGAGAAAAGTACTCGTTACATTGATCGTTGCTATGTTGTAGGAGAAGTTGCAAATTATATGTTCCTTTAAAGTCATACAATAGTATTCTTTTCGCAAGACATGCAGTAGTATATTCTTACTGGACATACAATGCTGTGGTGAGCCGAGTTTACCTGCGTTTGAGTGCGCCGTAAGGTTGGGCCAAAAATGCAGGTAAAGACGGCTCACCACAGCATTGTATCACTCTCTCTTAGCAATACTTCCCACCATCATTCTCAGTAAGTGAACAGAATGAATGTATAAATGACTGACTGACAAACTACCAAAAGTCATTTTATTCCACTATTGTGACTTATGAGGCAAGTAAATGTTAAATCCCATAAATATTATAGTATTTTTATTGTTATGACCGTGAGTGTGTAAGTGTATAAATAAACGTAGTAAGTGTATGTGTAGGTAAAACTGGGATATATCGTAACAATACTTTTTTTTAAAAGACTGAGTTACAAAAAAATCACGTTTTTTTTACTATTATCAATTGACGTTTGCTTTCAGCATTTTAAGAGTATCGCGAGGTACTAGTGTCCATATGTGTATGTTTTTCGTTACTATAGTTACTTAACGTATTGCATATGCAATTGAAAAGTAACGTTACATGTCACCATAAATGTGGGAAAGACCTACGCACTTGCTTTTTTCCAACTACGTCCCGCAAACTGAGCAGATTTAAGTCAAACAGCAGTAAAAAAAACAACAAGGCTGTGATATTTTGCTGGCTTTACAATAACAAAAGATGCAATTGCTGTTCACTTACAATACACCGGCAAACGGACATGTTGCATTAACATTTATTTTTATTTATGCCAGATATAGGGAACATTAAAAAAATCAGTTAGCATTGTACATAACTCTATTCAGTTAAGCCAAATTTTATGTGCCCTTAAGATTATGACAATTTTTTGATGGTAATAATTATTGGGATTTCTTTTAAGTAGTAAATTCGCCAAGACTTTGGCCAGGCCTTTCGTCCTGTTTTACTAATATTTCCTTTTTTACTAATATTAATTTTAATAATTAAATTTGGAAGGACCTGTAACGGGTTTTTTATGTTCGAAAAATCCCTTTCGTGTTGTATATTTGTAGTATTGTACATTTTTGCTTCGAAAATATCATATGCACGAAGCTTGGTTTTACTTTTTTAATTTGAAAAAAAGGCGCTGAAGAACACCGAATTCTCACCAATTATATTCCATCGGTTTTAACGTGTGATAAATGATTTATGCAGTTCAGAAGCAGTAATTTTGACACGGAATACAAAGATCGACCAGTTCAGCCAAAATAGTTAAAAGATCAAAAATTGGAGGCATTATACCATGAAGTTTGTAGTCAGACTCAGCAAAAGCTTGCAATGTCATTGGAATTGGAGCAATTTTAATACGCTTGTAAGCAGCAAGATTCAGTCAAAAACTTGAAAACTCGGTACAATATGTATTGAAATTGAGAGATCTTATAATGCGATTTAGCATTTTGCATGTAGCATTTCTACGCTATAAAGGAAATCATTTTTGCACCAAATCATTACTTACATAGAGTGACCAAAAGGTTCCTATATGTTATGAGTTGCTGAAATCTGGCCAGGCCATCACAGGAAATCTGTACAGATTTCATTTGATTGGCCAAAAAAATGCCTACAATACGAGGTCTGCTAAAACAAATAACCGTTATTTTCATTTTTTTTTTCAAAAAGTATTTATTTATTCATCAATACCCAGTAAAAAAAATTCATGGTTTTTGAAGCACTTAGAAGAAAAAGCGCATAATCGAGCGCTTCAAAAAAATCGCTCCTTTGAATCAGTAAATGCCTACGAATAAAATATACAAAAAATATGCTTTTTTAGTGCTGACAACGAAGAAGGTTTTAAAGCGAAAAAACAAAAATGAAATTATAGCCTACAGATTTACGTATGACAACGAAAGTCAATTACAAAATGAATATCGCGCTTCTCAGTTACTATGAATTTTTCTTAGGCAAAAACATTCAGATAGAATTTGTTCTTTGATTGGTGTGCGCGAAGTGACGTAAAACACTTTAGGAAAGTGCTTCATTTGCATGTTTGATTAGGTTAAAAGAAGCGCTTATTGTCAGCAGAAACTAGTCCTCCAAACCGGGAACACCTCATACAAAAATCAAGCATCCCATCAGCAGGTTTCAAGCGATTTGAGGTTGAATTCATACATAAAACCTACTCCTTTTGGAGCACATTTTTTACTGGGTAACAATCTTGTCCCCTTCAACGTAATACCCCTCAGTTATAATACATTTATGCCTGCGTTTTTTTCAATCCTCGAAACACTTCTGAAACGCTCTCTTTGGTAGCGCCAACAGCTCCTGTTTCGATTTTTCTTTTATCTCTTCAATCGTAGCAAAACGCTTTCCTTTCATCGGTGTCTTCAGTTTTGGGAAGAGGAAAAAGTCAACGGGGGCCAAGTCCGGTCAATACGGTGGTTGAGGCATGATATCGGTTTTGTTTTTGGCCAAAATTCACGCACAAGCATCGATGTGTGAGCTGGTGCGTTATCATCCATGATAGGTTTTTCCACAATTCTGTGCTTTTCTGACGAATTGCTTCACGGCGCGGCAAGAATTCATGATGCACCACACCATTGCAGTCGAAGAAAACAGTGAGCAAAACCTTCACATTTGACCGAACTTGACGTGCTTTTTTCTGTCTTGGCTCTTCTGGACGTTTCCATTGGGATGATTGAGCTTTGGTTTCAATGTCATAGCCATACACCCATGATTCGTCACCAGTTATGACAATTTTGAGGAAATTTGGATCGTCGTTGACGATGTTCAACAGCTCCTGAGCGATGTCCATGCGACGTTGTTTTTGCTTAAAATTTAGCAAATTTGGTACAATCTCATGCCTAAAATATCCGTAAAAATTGCTTGGCATGCGCCAAACGATATGCCAACATCATGTTGACGTGCTCGAGCGACCAGGACGAGCATCGTCATTGACATCTTTTCGGCCTTCCTTAAACCGGTTATACCACAATTGCACTTGTGTTCTGCTCATAGTAGACTCGCCAAACGCCACAGTCAACATTTTAAATGTCCTTGTGCATTTAATTTCATTTTGTACACAAAACTTAATACAGTTTCTTGAAAACACGACCATGGCTGATATTACCAACATATATAACAGACATGTGTACCAACATAGCAGAAAAAAAATGCGAAAATCGAAAATACGTAACTCACGCAATTTGAAAAAAAAATTTCATGAAAATGTTTGAAACTTTAAACCTTAATATCTCGGTAAATACTGCGTTTTTCGAGAAAATAACCTAAATATGTAATCACTTATATTTTTAACCAAAAATCAATTTTTCTTGGAAATTTTTTAAAGAAAATTTTAAATCTTAATATCTCGGTAAATACTGCGTTTTTTTCGAGAAAATAACAAAAAATTATTCAATTCTTCTTTATTATTATTATTACAAATTTTACATTACTACTTCCAGTGTGGAAATTGTGTAGGAAAATATAACTTTACAATGGTATTCTTTAAGTTATTAATTAAATGAACTCAAGCCGAAATAATAAGAAAATTTCTCTAATAATTAAGAATAGAGAACTTTAGCTATAAAGAATTGTCCGAAGGGTTTTAAATTACGTTCATAGAATAGTAAACGTATTTTCCTTAAGCACCGGAATACAATTGGATATACAAAATAAAATAACTTTTTTTCATCAAAACTTACAAAGACGCTACAAAAATGTTGGATGGAGTAAACATAAATTTTAGAGCAGTGATGCAAAGTGGTTAGAGGGTAAACTGCCTGTCCAGTTATCTTCTACTGGGGCCGGTTCTAATGGAATTTGATAAGTAGATACCTGTTCACAAAATTATCCTGGGTATTATTAAAATGTTTTTTTTATCTGTTTGTGAATTTTTTTTATAATAAAATCAGATTCAACAAAACAAAAAATGCCGAATTCTCATATTAAATGCTACAAAAAATCAAAAGTTCAAATTTGACCTTAAATTTCACATCAAGTACTGAACCGATTTCAATGAAATTAAAACTGGAGAAAATTTCAATTATTATAAAAAAATATGTCCATCGGTTCAAAAGTTACAGATTTTTAGCCGATGAAAAACGATTCGGAGCCACTGTATGACTCCAAGCACTAACTAATGCAAGAGTGAGCTGCAAATCTTTCGAAGGCAGCAAAAAAAAAAAAGAAGGCCTGATTGCCATTAGGCGCTAATGAAAATGACGCGCGATTTATACCTCCACCCAGAGCTGAATTACAACTGATCCGGATTATATGCAAAATTTGTTACTACATGTGAGTGGTTTTTTTGTTTATCAATTGCCCAACTTTTTATATAAACTGAAATTTTACCTTTTTCAAAATCAATAAGGTACAAACCATGAGGCATTTTATAGTAAATTGTTGAAAAATTGCATAATAAGAATATATAGTACAAGGTGGCGCAAAAGTAATCCTCCTATTAGAAAATGCTATAAATTTTGCGAGGCTCCTAATGTCAGTTCTGTTTTGACATTTGTGTAGTAAACACATGCGAAGTACACGTTAATAAACAATGTTACGCTCCAGATCAATAATCGGTCGGTGAGAGACAAAAAAACATCGGAAGTTTACTTTTGCGCCACCTTGTGTAACAGTTACCTCCTGGCCCACGATGTCGAACGATAACGTTCGCTTAGATAAGACTTAAGCCACAAACTTGATTGTGGAATAAACAAACTTGCTTGAGTAAAAAAGAGATACGATAAAAAGTTTGTGTCTTAAATCTTATCTAAGCGAACGTTATCGTTCGACATCGTGGGACGGGGGGTTATACTTTTGTTTTTCTAGTATTTTTCTTTGTTTATCATAAAATGTAATTATAGTTATGAAACACTAAAAAAATATCACTGCACAATTTTTATATTAAATTATTCTTATAAAATTTTACGCTTGTAACTTTACATTAAAAAGTAAACATTAAGTGTAATTATAGCAATGCTACGCAGTGCAGATTGCCTGCTTAATTATTTTCCTCTACAGTAATTGTATTTTCCTTTAGTAATTGCAAAAACATGAAAAGGTCTGTTTTGTTTGAGGAATGTCGAGTAAGGTATCAAACATATATCAAACTCTGCTCCGAAAAATTGTCCGTATTCATATTTCCTTTTGTTAAGGAAGAACCATTTTCATTCATTTTGTGTAATTTATTTATATGATTTATGGAATTTGGTCATCCATAGGCACATGCACGCAAGATCATAATAAATATTTTCCATACATTTACATATTAATATTATGAAAACGGCAAATGCAATGACAAACTTATAAAAATTTTGCTGGTGGGTACAGTATAAAAGATACAGGTCAACATGTTGACAACCATTCGCAAATGTTGTTAATTTTGTTTTTAACTGGACTTGCTGCTGCTGCAGTTATGGCCATTAAATTTAAACGGGCATTAAGTTGCTGTTTATGAACATTACCATGTTCGTTTTCTTTTGTTAAACAATTTTGCTTGATTTTCTTTTGCTTTTCTTACAAAGTGTTTTTTTTTTTTTCTTGAACAATTTCATTAAAATGACGGCATTTACACGTGACTAGAGTTGTTACCTTAACGGATTCCAGTGCTGATGCCACATAGCATCGCCTATACAGAATACAGAACGCCCATCATTTCGCTCATGATTTTTTAATTGACTGCACATGAAAAGTGTTTTCGTTTTCGTTTTTTTTTTCTTTTAATTTTTTTGTTATCGTTTCCCTATTTGTGTAACCAGTTGTAGCTTGAAGGTAAAAAGGGATTTGTAGGAAAGGATTTGCAACAAATGCGAATTAAAAGCAATATTATTTACCGAGTTCTGTTAAACGTGCCAAAGAAAGGCAGCAATTGTTATTTACCGAAAATATAAGCGTTTTTTTTAATTTTTTTACAAAAAATTCAATAATATTTGCCATGTAATAAAGAGGGGTGCTATAATTGAAGTCAGTATTGCTTTGCTTAACAAATACATGAACAATATTTAAGGTTTTTCTTAAATTTGTAATTTTCTTGGTTTTAAAGTTTTTCGAGTTTTTCGAACTTTTCGAAGAATCATCTTTATTAAGAAGATATTCGTAATTATTGCCTTGTGTTCATTCATTGATTTCTGTTAATTATTTTTGGCAATATCCAAAGGAACCCTTTTAAACACTCAAAGTTACTGGTTAGTCCAATTCTCGTAGGGCTTATAAAAGATTCAATATCCTCCAACTTTTTCCTGGCTTCATGTTTTATTGTATTTTTCCTTTTTCTTCCGTTCCAATATAAATCATTAAATAAAGATTGTATATTTATTTTCCTCACAGAAAGTAGTTTGTTTTTTTTTCTCCTCATAGTTACTTGTTTATTGTGTCATGTCTTGGCGGCATTATTGATAATTAAAAAGAAAATATCGGATAAATCTAAAGAAAAATACCTGTTCGTATGTAAGATGTCGATGTTTAAAAGAATCTTGTGTTTTTTCTTACATTTACTTGATTTTCCTGTTGGAGTTTTTCTGTTTTTCTCCTCATCATTGGTTTCATTCAGCGTAAACTTAAAAGATAGTACTGTGAATAACACGTAACTATATTTTCACTGCAATTAAATACCGGCAGTACGAACAATAAAAAAAGAAAGACTACTAGTTTTAAGAAAAGGGATAATGCTGTGAAATTGGTAAACTTAATGTCTTCGAGACCATTAACGCCTCTTAAACAAGAAATTCATTTCATTTCAACTTTTGTCTTGTTACAATTTTTGTCTTCAACATCATTTTATTCATGTTTAACGTTCTCATTTCCGATAATAATAATAATGCAAATTATACATATTTTAATGTTTACTTTTCAATTAAATGAAAATTTAATATAGTTCTGTTATTGTGCCTGTAATTCATGGCAAATGGCTTCCTTCTTCTTTTGTTGCCTTAAATAAATTATTGGTCGTATACTTGTAAAGTGATATTTTAATATGGATAAACACTTTATGCCGGAAGGGTTTTAAATTGATTTTAAAAGGTAGCAAGCAGGACTTTAAAAAATATTTGTAATGGAGTATTGGTTTTTATCTGGCCTATATTAATAATAGTCACGTTTATTTGGAAACTAATTTGACAGAATTTCGTTGATGCAACATTGATGAATCATATATGCAGCAATTTTGGCGTTCAACAATACGATCGAGATTAGAATAGGCTTCATAGCTAAAATGGCTTTTGTTAAAAAAATTTGCTTAAAAATTTAGAAATTTTCAATAATAAACTGCTTATAACTCGAAAACTATAAAAGATTAATAGCATATACATTCAAGGTTTTTAAAGACCTAGTCGAGGACATTATGAATATTTTTCTGAAAAATCTTAAGAATTGGATGAAAGTAAAAAAATAACATACGTTTAAACAAATCACATGTCAAAGGTTTCCTATTTTTTAAACAGCTCCGCAACTGGTGGGTTTGATAGATTCATCTTCCATATTTAAACACCAACACATCTTTAAAAAGTTTAAAAATGACAGATTTATTCCAAAAACTTACGATTCTGCTCCATATATATATTTCGCATTTTTTTGTATTTTTTATGAAAAAAACGTTAAAATATTTAAAAGGGGACAAGGTTTTTGGAGCTTTTGAAGAGTAAATATAAGTTTTTTTCTATAAGTATTTGGTATTGGTGAAAATCTTAAGAGTTGATAATTTAGTTAAGTAAAATAATTTTATATATCATTTACATACCTTATACACTAAACAAATTATAATACAGTGATTTTCTATGAAAAAGAATATACCCAATAGACCAAAACCCTTTAGAAAAATATTATAATAAAGCTTGCGAGCATAAGCCTTAAGCTTTAAAAAGACTTGAGAAACTATAGAAAAACACTTTTAAATTATTGTAGAATAATCAAAAAGGAACCCGCGTGATAATAGTTCTGAAATAATTATTTAATAAACTTATATTCCCAATTTTAGAAAAAGCGTCTCCAAATAATATTTTATTAAACTAAATAAAGATAGGCTTATACCTACAATTGTAGAATAAGCTTATTCCAATAATTGTAGAATTAGCTTATGCCTACAATTGTAGAATTTGGTTATGCTTGCAAATAAGAAATTGTCATTTTCGGGAATTCGATGTGATTTGAAAAGAGCATTAAAAAGCTTCCGCCAAAAATTTCTTTACAAAACTCAGACCTTTGGCTACCGACGACAAGTCTTTCTTAAAAAAATAAATAAAAAAAATCTTTTAATGGCATTCATAGTTAAAAAGAGGAAAAAGTTAAAATTTTTCCAAAAAAAAATCAAAACTTTTCGGATAAACAAAACATTTTTGCAAATATAATTTTTTATTTTCAATCAAAATTAACAATGACAAAATATGACAAGCATGTTTAATATATATTTATTGTATACTATTTATTATATACTATGTTTAAAAACATATTGTTAAGGATAATAGTTTATCAAACATGATTAAAAAAACTTTAGTATTTTTTAAAAAAAAAAGCTTCATCTACTATTATACTTTACTTGTTTTTTGGTCTGTTGGGTATAATTTGAATTAACTTTTAAGATATAACAACAAAATTTACAATTTATATAGATCCCAATATTCTTAAATCAATGCAATTACAATCTTTGCCATTTTTATTTTAAAATATGGAAATTTCTTAAGCGGAGACATTGTGTAGCAAAAACTGAGTTTGTTTTATAAAAGTGACGTTATTTACAATGTGATATTGTGATATTAAAACAAATAAAAAAGTATAGTTAATTAAGCATCCTACACCCAGTATATGTGTTAAAACAAAGTTTCAAAGATGAGCTCTAGTGTTCATAGCTCATATGTTAAAATTTATTTCGATACAAGCACTTATAAAAAATGTATAGATGTTAAAGTGATATTCGAAGGGTAATATCACTATATATTCAATCGACCGTTTTAAAATTAGTTGTCATGATTTCTGAATATATGAAACTTATCTGCATTCAATTGGACTATTTCGATAATAACATTATTCAGAGATTTATGGATGTCAAAATGATTTTTTATAGTGCGCCTTACGTGGGATCATAGACCGATCATTACAAAATTGGACCAAATGATGTTTGCATATAGAAAAGAATAGGATAAGATAGGATAGGATTGAATATAATTTAGATACCAACAACTTTAAGAGAGTTATGCTCTAAAAAGTGATTTTCGGCAGCGGGCCTTATATGGGAGCTATGGTCAATTATGGACTGATCTCCACTAAATTTATAGATACTGATTAGGCTTAATGTACAACTTATTTGTAGCGAAATTTGTTTGGATGCTTGCATAATTCAAACATTTATGATCAGTAAACCCCAATTTCGAGAAGATATTTGTATGGGACCTAGATTAAATAATGGACCGCTTTCAACCAATTTCGATCTCAACCGTTCTTGGGCCGAAAAAATATTATTTACGAAATTTTATGAAAATATCTTCAAAATTGCGACCTGTACTCTACGCACAAGCTTTACATGGACAGCCAGCCAGACGGACGGACGGACGGATGGACATCGTTAAATCGACTCAGTGATTCAGAGCCGAGCGGTATACTTTAAGGTGGGTGTTGGACCACTATTTCTGGGCCTTACAAACATCAGCACAAATCTCCACTATGGTGGTGTAGGGTATAAAAAGGAAATTCCCTTGTTTATATTAAATAAACCCTAACATATTAAATTTTTTATATTTAATAACAAAATTCTTAATAATCCCTAGACTGTAACTAACAAAATAATGATGACCATTGTGCAACTTATTAAAATAGTCAAGAGCAGAAACTTTATTTTATAATAATGCAGCAACTGGAAGAACAAACAAAAAAAAAATATATTCAATCATGCATAAATTTAAGATTAACATAAGAAAAACCCTGTAGCACATGGAACTAGTACGGTATTTAGGAAAGTGTTAGCAAAAACCCAAATAAGTTTGGTTAACCATCAACATAACTGCAAGACTTTCATGCTTCAATAGTAGTATTGCCTGTAAAAAGTTTAAAGAAAAATTTTAAAGCCTTTTATTTATTAAGCATATATTCGCAAATATGTCAACTGATGTTACAAACAGCTATTAGTAAATACATTTGGAATTATTGTCATAGCCTTTTGCTAAAAACCCGTTTTGCAGACCAAATTTAAATTGAACTACAGGCAAAATTTAACCATCCACTTCACTAGCTCATACTCGATCATACACATTTACGCGTACTTAGTCTTTACTTAAAAATTCAGTTTATGAGTAATAAAACATTTTAAACATCCATGCATGCATACATATATACACTCAGGTATTCAGACACACACATACTTCTACTACATATCCTTAAAAACTTACATACTCCCATACAAACATTTCAAGAGTATTTCAAGGGAATAAACAAAGTACCGTTATTTGTTTCGTTTCGGTGTTCATTTTTCTCGTTTTTTTTTTAGCCGCAATATAAAAATGGTGTGGAAATTGAGCGTGTGTACGTGTTTGAGTGTTTGCAACAAAATACGAAATACATTTAAATGTATAATTTATTCATACGGGTTCTTTGCAAATTAAATTAATTCTTTTATGACTTTAACATAAAACAAATGTATTCACCGCTCAAAGAAATTATGTTAATGCAAGTGGGACAAATGTTAGTGCTGGAAGTATCCTTTAATGATATTTGTCAAATGCATTTATTAGTATCTTTATTATCCTATTTCTAGACCTTGCCACAACAAACTTATTTTTCTGTGTTTAAATTGAATAAATTCAATGGTATAACAACGCTGGGAATAAGACCTTATAATTAATCTAAGTTTACGTTAGAGGAGTTGAGGGTGCTGTAGCTTAATTGGTTATTGCATTTGATCATTAAGCATTAGTTGATATTTGTGACCTGGGTTTGATTTTCAGTCGCTGCCACTCAAAACAACATCACTTTCTGATAATTATTAGTTTTCTATCTAGCATAACTAATATTTATCACAGCGCCCTCCTTCGGTGGTATAGCATTGAAACGCCACCAAAGTAAAATAACTAAATAAAGGTTATGAAATCAAGCTTTAAAAATAATGCGCCACCAGAGGCGCTACAATGCTGTGATATAAAAAGCTTTCTTCTTTCACCACCTTTACTTCTTCAACTATCCCCTTTCCAAAGAAAGTAACGCAATTATATATAGGCAAATTAATTGTGTTAAAAGTGTTACTTCTTTAAAAAAAAAAAAACAAAAAAAAAACAAAAAAAAAAGATTTCATACCTAGAAGTTATTAATTAAGAGCAATAGGTCTTAAAATAAAGTACCAAAAAGAAAACAAGTCGATCACTTCTGGACCAGATCTAGAGTCATTCATATGACGACCCGTTAAACGAGGTAAACGAAACGTGTCTGGATTTATGAATCTGACTTTATTGTTAGAAACATTAATCCTGACAATCTAGGGGCATTATATATTTTAAAATAGTTTAAAAGAATTTTCGGCAGTTCGGAGTAGTTGTATTTCAAAAAGGATACCAATGTACTGATTTTGAACTTAAGTAATATAATATTCTAATTTCTATTTATTTGGCATCTTGAGAGGAATTTAGAAGATTCTTATTCACCAACATTCAAAAATTAAATGACATCAACATTACCAAAGTTTGCAATAGAAGGTACATATCTATGAAAGACTGATTTGTCTGCTATCCTTTGTTTTAGTGTAATAAATATGCATCCATTAGTGTGGTACGTAAAATCTGAAAAAAAAGTGGCATTCTCAAACGTTTGACTATAAATTTGGCACTACATGGTGAATCTATTTTGGGAAAACTTAGGAGAAACTACTTAGCACACGGCAATGATCTACTAAACGGTTTTGTCCATGAATTTTTACAAGATGTGATAACTCGCTGCATACAGGTATGATAGAATCTATCTGAATTAGTTTTCAAACCATCCATCTCACTGAGTGGCATAGATGAAAACTAGGTCAAATACATACTACGAAAACAACGGTAAGAAAGTTCGAGTCGACTTGCTTGCTTGACGATCTCCCATTGACTGCTATTTGCCTCAAAATATCCTTCCGTTTCCCATTTAGGACTTTTATACTGCGTTTCTCGTTGTATGCTGGCCACAATTTGGCGTCTTCTATTGCTAGCCTTTTTATAGTTGATTAGTTTTCGTGGCAGTTCACTACGTGCGAACACTTAAGTAGAGTCGACGGGACCCCGTTTTAATTTTTTTTTTTTTTTTTTTTTTTTCATTATTTCGCAACCACATATTTATTTATGTAGCTGCTTATTTTATTTGAACAAAATTTATTTTACAAAATTCAATTTGGCCTCAGCGCCAAGAAGGCATAATTGAGGCAAGTTGGCAAATTAGTTAATAACTGTACAAATAAAATAATAGTTTTTTTTAGAAAAAAAGAAAAATTTGTTTATAATTCATATAATAATTTTATAAAAAACTTAAGACATTAAATCAAAAGCGTTTCAATTTTATTAAATAAGTGTTCTTTACCAGCGGATTTAAAAATGGAAATTCGATCAATTAGTTTTAAAGCTGTTGGCAAGTTATTAAATTTGATTCCACCAATATAATCAATTCGCTGCTTGGATGTTTCTAACCTGCATCTAGGAGCTCTAAAGTTGGTTCTGTTTCGTGTATTAAAATTTATTTGATTTTGCGTAAATAGTATAGTGTAGTAACCAACATTATTAATACTTTTAAAAACAAACATTAAAACTTGGTATTCATGCAACCCATAAATTGGTAATATTGATTTGCTTACTTCTTTATATAAAGAAATAGTTGAATACTAGTTATAATAGTTAACGCCTTGTTTTGCATACATTGCAGAGATTTAAGTAATGTATTATTTTTATTGTGAGCATATATAATGGCCAAATAATTTAAGTGTGATTGAATCAAGGAATGATATATCATCAGCTTTGATCTTTTCTCCAATTTATATTTTAATTTATATAATATTCCAAGTGCAGGAGCTATCTTCCTTTTCACATCATTTATATGAAGATCCCAAGATAAGTTGCTTTGGAGAGTAATTCCCAAATACTTTACCGAATGGGTTTTATTCACAATTTTTCCGTCTACATGTACATTAAAATTGGTATTAATACTCAGAGAATGTGGTCTAAAGCGAATTAGTTTGGTTTTATTAAGGTTGAGCAATAATCGATTCAACCTCGCAAATTCGAAAATCAGTGAAGCATCTCTTTCAATTTGAGTTTTGAGTACTACATCATATTTATATGGATACAATACACACACATCATCAGCAAACATACACAGCTGACCACCTAAATTAAGATTTTTTATATCATTTAAATATATTGAAAATAACAACGGCCCAAGTCCACTTCCCTGTGGCACACCATATTCAACAGAACCAACAAAACTCTTTGAATTGTTTATATTTACATATTTACATTTAATGGTAGTTTCTGAAGATATCGCTTTTAATGGTCCCAAGTGTTACTGCGACAGCTATTTCTTTTTAAACACTTAAAACCGATCCTTCTCAGACTAGTCTGTATACTTGTTCATTATCTTAGTATTCCCTGTTTTCTGAGATCCAAACTAGATTGATATTAATAAACAGTTCATATTTACACTAATTGATTGAAGTAGATGTCTTTGTCATGATTTCCGACTAGCTGTCAAAAATTTCACCAGCATTTTAACTGTCTGAAGTACACTAGCTTTATCAGTAACACATATTTTGTAACGTTAACCGATTTCATCGCAGAAGACACCCGATCCAACACCACTCCCCATCTTTGAACCAACATATCCTTATTCCACATCTAATAATCTTATAATCAAGATTTTGAACATGTTATCAAAGTCTGAGATGTGCGTTATTTAGACGGAGGTTTTTTTAAAACAAACACAAATTACGAAGCCCAGAGTCTTGGGCGGGAATCGAAGCAGCAACCCTCAGACTGATAGTCCAACACACTATCGCTTAGTCTATCGGGGTATAAACAAAAGTAAAGCAAATTCAAAATCCTTGCATGTTAATACATTCTGAATATAAAGCATCTCACTTCGCTACTTATAGGAATGTCCATTAACACGTTGGCTTCCAAATTTGATCGTTCAGTAGCAATGTGATTTAACAATTTTGGTCACCTGAGGCCAACAACTCATTTTGGTTATTTTTTGTTTCTTAGTGACTAAAAATACGTTTTGACTACTCGCGACTTTATTTTGATCCCTAATTTTGCAGTTACAATGGGTGTTTTGTGTCGCATTTTCGTGCGACATGGCCTGAGAGAACATAAAACATGTCGCACAAAAATCTGCGACACAAAAAACAAACAAAAATCCAAATTCTATGTAAAATTCCATATTAAAATGTACAAAGATGTACGACGTGCGTGGCCTCAAGGTAACATTTTGGTGTCGCACGAAAATGTGCGACGTGGCCTCAAGGTAACATTTAGGTGTCGCACGAAAATGTGCGACGTGGCCTTAGCCTAAAAACTGGGTGTCGCATGAAAACGTGTGACGTGGCTGTCAACGTGTTACGTTAAGACATATCACATTTGGATGCATAATAGATCATTTGAAGAACATGTGCGTAGTGCACCTGTAATACTGCCACAGACAAATCACTTATTTGAGTAGCTGTATTCATCCATTTTATTTTAGAAGCATATGGATACAGCCCTATTTAATGTTGAACATCTTGAGACTATAGCCCTTTTCACACTATGTTGTGATTTGATTTCAGTCCAGATGCGAATATTTCATATTGTGGTAAATAGAACCTGATGTGCTTTGCTAGTATTTACTCCCAGCCTGCTTTCTAAGCTGAGCAACTGCAATTACTCTACTTTTTTATTTGAATATATATTATACTAGCGGACCCGGCGAACTTTGCCGCGGCCCAATTTCAAACCTTCAGACAAACTTTAGAGTAATAATATAATACAACAAGAATAATTTCACACAAAATTTCGTATTTCCAATTTTCAGCATTTCGTATTTTCCGCAATTTTCCATGTTTTACACTAAGAAATTTCTATTTTTTTATTTGGAAAGCCATTAAGGAATAATTTCATACAAAATTGCATACAAAAACTCGGTTTTCGATTTTTCCAATTTTCGAACTTTTCCAAAATTTTCTTCCGTAAAAACCTTCTCCTCGAAAATACGAACAATTGACAAAAAATTTTACAGAAATCTCATTTTATGAATTACTATACATTTTTCACACCATTTCATTATAGATTTCATTATTTTATTGTGTTTAAATTATGATTTATATATTTTAATATTTAGAAAGTATTTTGATTCCATGATAATTGTATGGTATGGTGTTCAATATTATTAAGCCATTTCAAGATGTAAATTAATAGTTAAAATTTGTAAAGCCCGTGAATTGGTAAAACATTGGGGAAAACGTCCTTGTACAAAATTGCGATTGGAAACCGGCTAGGCAAATTTGCTACAATCTTTAGTGCTTTATTTTTTATTCTCTGAATGGATTTAAACTCGGTAGTTTTTTTGAAGCCATATATTATTCCAAGGTAATTACAATGATTTTGAATTAGAACTTGATAATTTAAAAATTTTGTTTTTTTCTGAAATTTGTTCCTAAATTTGTATAATAAAGCTAAAGCTGGAGAAATTTTAAAATCAATAATTCGAATATGCTAATCCCACATAAGATTTCCTTGCAAACAAATACCTAGATATTTAACATATGAGACCTCTCGAATTTCTTTCCCTTCAACAAAAATGCTGAAATCTGTACTGAAACCAAGGTATGGTTTAAAGTTTTGTTTTATCAGAGTTTAAAAATGCTTGTTTATGCGAACATATTCTGAGATTAATGTAGCATCCCTTTCCATATATGGTTTTAGTACAGTCAGCGTATATAAAAATTTTTCCTGTTAATTTTAGATTTTTCAAATCATTGATGTATATTGAGAACAATAAAGGACTTAAAACACTTCCCTGAGGAACTCCATGCACAATAGTTTCCAATTAACTTTTCTTTTTCCTAAGCTGGACCAATTGTCTTTCATTTGTTAAATAGCCATGAACACCATAGTATACTATGATCAATAAGATCAAGCGGTTTAGTCAAATAAAAAAATATCCCTGCAACAGCACTATAAACCCTTACAAATGTAATTTTCCATATTTATAGCAACTTCTTTAGTCTCACAGTCTTTTCGAAAGCCAGTTTGAAAATCATTCAGTAGATTGTTTTTCATAAGAATACTAGAAATTTGGTTGTTATTGATCAAAAATTTGATCAATAATGGGAAGTATCGAAATAGGACCTTATTTACTTTTAAAATGTAGACTGACGAGTCAATAATAGTATTAAAAATGCAAGCCAGAATTGGTGAAATACAATTGGTGAAATACAATTATCATCACCGGAACTCTTTCTGGGTAATAGGCTTGAAATTATAGCTTTAACTTCCTCATAAGAGGCATAATTAAAACGAAATCTGTTATGACACGGTCTTAAAGTTCTTAACCCGAAGGTTATTGAACTATTTGATATTTTAATGTGGTAACAGATTGTAAAAAATGAGAATTAAAAAATTCAGTTTTAAGGACAGAAATGTTCTTTTGTTTAATTATTCCAAGAGTTTCGTTTATAAATTTCTATGTTTACCTAGAGTCATTATTTATATACAATGTGGCGCAAAAGTAATCCTACTATCAGAAAATGCTATAAATTTTGCGAGGCCCCTAATGTCAGTTCTGTTTTGACATTTGTGTAGTAAACACATGCGAAATACACGTTAATAAACAATGTTACGCTACACTCCTCCAAAACGCGGAATATTGCTGACTATTTATTTGACCAATAATCGGTCGGTGACAGCCAAAAAACATCGGAAGTTTACTTTTGCGCCACCTTGTATGTTCGTAAAAGTTGTTTATCGAAGCCCTGATAGCTGCCTTTTTTACATTACTAATTCTTTTCAGCTTTGTTTCAAGTATATTATCACGCTTCTTTCTTCTCTTTTTTGATAAACTGTTTTTAATAGCAATTCATTTTTAAAAATTCGGTGTAATAGCTCTAGCTTTTAGCATGCTCATACAGTTTCAACATCTAAATCAGTGATGGGCAAACATACACTATAATGGTTATATTTTTATTGATAAAGTAGCAGAGACATTTTAAAAATTGAGTAGCGAGACCTTGTATCCATCTAAATCAGGAGCCAAATTACCGCATTCGATTAAAATTGAGTAAAATTTATCGTAATTTTCTTATTTGAGATTATGGCATTTGATATCGAGCGGTAATTTGGCCCCAGCTATAGACGTTGAATTGTAAAATTTGTTACGTTTATCTTCTACATCTAAGAAAGCTGTCATCGTGTTAAGTTATATCATATCACTTTAGGTCATGTAGAGCTGCTACGTTGAGCAACTCCTGAAAGCCTTGAGATCACTCTGTTGTTAAATTTTACTAATATTGAAAAATACATATTAGTTATGTAATAAGTCTCTTAGTATCAGTAAAAACCTCAAGGACTTAGTAAATAATGTTGCAACAATATCGCAAATGGTATTCGCAAAGTCCAAATTAAGGCAATTTTTAACAAACATTTTTCAATGAGTGTCCAAGGATACACTAGCAATACTTTAATCGTATTTCAACAACGTAACCAGTATTTCTATGAGATTATGTATGTGTGTGTACATATGTATATGTAGGTTATATGTATGTGAAAGTAAATATAATACAAAAAGGTGGGGAGAATTAAAACAGGAGGAAATTTTCATTAACAATAACAACTAAATGTTATAAAACTGCAAATACGAGTACAGCAACTGCAAACTGATACAAACATATGAACATGCAAATTTATATACAATAAATATTCTTATATAATTGCATACAAACGGTATACGAGGGCGGTACGGAAGCCTAGCACAGAAAGAGAATAGCTAGTTTTTCAAAAACAATTTTTATTTTTCAATATAATCTTCAACGCTTATCTAGCAATACCATCATCAAAGCCTTCAAAATATTGGTTTACAACTGTAGTTGCATCTTCATTTGAGGTAAAATGCTTGTCAGCTAGGAATTGTTTTTAGATTTGGGAACAAGTAAAAGGGTGGTGCCTTAGCTTCATGAAAAATAATTTTTTTGTGTTGTAAGTCAGGACGTATTTCTCGAATTTTTACATTTAGTTGTACAAAAATGTTGCAATAGTACTCTGAATTTATTTTTTACCCTTTTGCAGATAGTCAATCAATAAAATACCTTTGAAGTCCCAAAAAACCGTTGCCATAAACCTACCAGCCGATTGAATTGTTTTTGCCTTTTTTTGGGACACTTCCTCTAGCTTCAGGTCATTGCTTGGAGTGTTCTTTGGTCTCTGGATTATAGTGGTGGATCCATGTCTTATCAACAGTTATGAAACGATGATCCAAATCCATTTTATTTTTCTTAAAATGATTTAAACAAGCTTTAGAAATTTTCATTCTTATACGTTTTTAACAAACGCGGCACCCATCTTGCAGAAAGCTTTTTCATCTGTAGTTCTTCATGCAAAAAAAAACCAAATTATGCACTTTGGCTATAATTTCTCTTGTTGTTGCTGTTTTTGGACGTCCACTAAGTGATTCATCATCAATGCGTCTTTTTGATATATGAAGGATTTGCCAGATCAAAAATAAATTTAACATGTGTTCATGGCACAGATGGAAGTTTCCAAAACACTTAACTTTATTCTGTTTATACCGCTCTCTCTGTTGTAGAAAGAAATTTCCGAACCGCACTCGTATAATGCGGCATATAAAAACAATTGGTAGGTTATACATACGTAAATAAATGAGTGACTACGAGTATAGTTCTTTATAGGACTTCAGTAGTTATGCGAATACAGTGAGCAATAAAAGTTGTTTACCAAGGAGTGTTACTGCAATATGCTGAATGTTATACAACAAAACTTGTGTTGCCCACTTCATATAGTACATATGCGGAGTTATACTGCACTTAAATGACTTATAACAACTAAGAACTTTACACTAAAATAACTTACATATTGACCTAACAGGTATTAATAACTGAAATAAACGAATTAAACCAACAATAACTGAAATAATGAAAACTATAATGCGTTTATGTTGAAACAAAATATATTTTAAGTCTAAAAGAGAATACATTTTCTGCACAAAGGAGTATGCAATCAAGCAAATGCAACATCATCACCCCCGAAATTACTTCAATTAATGATCATTTAACAATAACGAGTTCTTACAGTATCGTCTTGTTCCTGCTACCTCAACACCAACATCCTTAACTATGTACTTATATCGAGAAAACATGTTGTTGAAATGTTATTTCACCCCTAAGAAAGAAACAAAAAAAATAGCCAAATCAGCTCCAACTTTATGTTTCCTTTTCTGTGTACATATTTATGTTGATGTTTTTTTTTTTCTTGTGTCAGTTAAATCAGTCCAGTGTACTTAAAAATCGATTTATTGCCTGAATGTGTATGTTAAAGGATTTACAAACTAAACTAACAAATCTTATCTCAGACTACCGCAAAAACCCCAAAAAAAAAAATTGGAAATGATACTTCTTCAAAAACTTGCAAAAGAATAACCGGCAACAGCAGCGACAGCAACATCAACACAAAAGTAACTGAAAAAAGCCTTTGGGGCATAATCATCACATAAAATAAAACTTC
Organism: Bellardia pandia; assembly: GCA_916048285.2. NCBI lineage: Eukaryota > Metazoa > Arthropoda > Insecta > Diptera > Calliphoridae > Bellardia > Bellardia pandia. The sequence goes on from OU696530.1 coordinate 43,239,888, forward strand.
ATCGTAACCATAAAATTTAACACAGACAGTTAAAACCGAAAAAAAAAATTATATTCAACCAAGATACGAGTATAAACACAAATAAATAAACATTCAATAGATATTTAAATATGGGCATTTCCATCGAAAATATAAATGGTTATTAAAAAATGATTTTGATTCTAACATCTTTAGATAACTGTCGAACGTCTCTTAATGTGCGTGAAGTTAAATTTGAAATGTAACTCCCTAGACACAAACCATTTATGTTAACAGATTCATGTTAACTATTTAACACAGACAATGGTAATGTTTTCAAAATCTACAAAAGCAGTCCAACATCAATTGGTAATATTACACTAAAAACATTTATAAAGATTTTTCAAAAAAAAATTTCAAAAAAAGGACTTTGGTCATTTTCTTACAATTCTTTGAGAGTGGGCGGAAAAGAAGTATTGGGAGCGATTCCTATTATGGTCTAGATAAATGCCTTATGCTGAGAAGTTCTAACAGTATATTTTTTTGAAAAATCTTTATAGAAAAATGTTTTTAGTGTAATATTTTTGTTATATATCAGATTTTGAAAGTTTAACATTGTCTCTGTTAAATAGTTAACATGACTCTAATAACATAAATGGTTTGTGTCTAGGGAGTTAAATTTCAAATTTATCTTCACGCATATTCTAAAATATATTCTTGTAAAATATTTCTATCAACAACAAATGAAAATATCTTGAACAAAGTTGAAGTAACAGTAACAGTTAAGTAACTTTTAATTTGATAATCATGTTTAAATGTCGCGTTCGGTATCTTTTTGTTTATAATATAAACTTATGAAATCTTTCTATTTATAAGGAATTCTTAAGAACAAATGCAAATAATCTGAAAAAAGTTCTATTAAGAGCATTTTTATTAGATTTTCATCTTCCAAGGTCGCCTTCTGGTACCTAAATTGTTGTTTGTTATCAGTACTACGTAATCGTTCTAATTCAGGGACTGATACATGTAATTCATATCCAATTTCAATAGAATTAACTAAAACACAAAGATATAATAATCCCTCTAAATATTTTATTTTAATTTCCAAAATATATCTCGTTCACAATTGTAAAAACAAATGTTTATATTATCTGAACAAGCCTATTTAGATGAGTGAAACGTATGCCGGTAGATTTCCATGAAGTAGCTGAGAAACGGAATCGATATAAATATAAGGAAAGTTATTAGATAAGATAGAAAAACATACGCGTTAGAAAGAAAAAAAGTACAGTGAATTGAAAACTGCAAGCATTAGGGACGCACACCTCGAAATCCCGATCACGAAAATCTGAAAATGTTTCGGGATTAATAAATAACGAAAATTGTTATTTGTGTAAAAGATCCAGATATTTTTAACTGCTCTTTTAAAATACACAAATACAGAATATCTACACTTAACATAAATCAATGCAAAGAGATCTAGTGACAGATTCTCTATTAAATAACTAATTAAAAATATCAGAAACATTTCAAGATTATTTACAAAGTCACCAATAAAAATTATAATTTTACAAAAGTATGTTGAAGAAATAAAGGTGAAAGAATAAAAATTATTTTTAGATTTCCAAACTCGAACGCACTATCCGAAGACACATCAAGTCTTCAGTTTTTGGAATTGAAAATTCCTAGAAAAAAGCTATAATTGATTTTAAAGCTCCATTGAATTTAAAGCTCAGATGACAGATGAAGAATTTGTTTTACTTAAACAAATAGTTGTCATTGTAAATCTGGTTAAAGTGACAAGTTCGTCGCAGTGATATGAATCTCTGCCGATGTTGCACTTTTATTTAAGCTCAAAGAGATATTAAAAAGTTACTGCATATTAAGCGATGAACTGGTGAAACCAGAAATCAAGAAGGGGTATGATTTACTTGAAACTTTTAAATATTTTGAAAAAAAAATCCAAAATTGAAGAGTAAATTTGATATTTGGTTCTTATTAGAAATGAATAAAATTAGTGTCATTGATTGCGAAACAAATAAAATAATAAATGCTTGCAATGAGATGGAATCAAATATTGAATAAGCAAGATGTACCTATAATTATTTGTTTCGGAGGGTGAGAAATGCAATCAGCATACAATGGTTTGCTAACAATTTTGCCCACAATCGTTGCTTGTGAACGATGTTTTTCGTCAGCGTCATATATTGGTAACAAAATTAAATCAAGATTCTCTTTACTTTAGATGCTTTAATGTTTTTAAAAAGCTTTTTTAAGATCGAATGATTATATTCTATTGCTTTTAAATTTTTGTTACTTTTTGCAATAAATAGTTTTTATTATTAATAAACTAATTTGTTTTAAAAAGAAACAAAAATCCTGAAAAACCCCGAATACCAGGATTTGCAATTCCAGTCCCTTTTGGCATCCCTAGCAAGCACACATTTGGAATAGCAGTAAAAAAGTTCAAAAATCAAATGCATACGATTCTCGCGTTCAGGTTTGTGGAATGGCCTATATTTGGCTGTATGTTTGCATTAGAATATGTGTGTGTATTTAACATATTTAACATGTTACAATGGCCTAAGGTTATTTCTTATATATTTTATTCCAATAATGGGTAGTTTGCAAAGTAAAAGGATTAAAGTGAGCATAAAAGATTGGGCTAAAGCCCGCAGCTTGTCAGAAATTGGTGCTATATTGGAGCTATAGGCCATAGACATATGGAGCGATCATATAAATATTTTGTGACATGGCTTCTGTACGTATAAATATTTGTTGTGTAAACTTGTTTCTAGATAAAAATACTTTTAAAAGATTTATACTTGTTAAATTGATTTTCGAAGGGGACCTTATATTTTTTTTTTTCAAAATATAGTTTTTTTTATTTTTCCTCAAAAGAAACTTTAGACCATTTATATATATAAGTGGGGTATCTATAAAAAAAATTTCCAACTCAAAGAAGAAAATGTTTCAATTTGTACCATATGCACTGTTTTAATTTTTTTTTATATTTATTACTTATAATACTAAATACGAATAATAATAATAAATAATTAAATAAAATTAATATATAAATGAAAATGATACATGTGCCAAATATTGAAAAATCCTATTCTTGAGTTAAAAAATAATTTTTTTGATAGATATCCCACTCGCATCCCATTAAGCGATTATAAAGGCCTTAAAGTAAATTGTATAAGCTTTCTTTTGAGAAAAAAAGGGCCCAAATTGAATAAAAATTAAAAAAAAAATAATTTTTAAAAAAAAAATTTTTATTTTTTTATATATTTTTATATATTTTTTGGAATGATTGAAGAAATAGCTAAAGTCCTTTACACATTTTTTGCTAGGACCAATAGGTAAAAAGTTACACTCATTTAAAAAAACCCTGTATGACCAAAATTGACCAAAATTTTTAACTTTGACCCCCTCTAACTCCGGCATTTCTGGACTGATGGAGCTGTGTGTGGCCTACTACCTAATAGTACTAAGCTTGGTGCAAATTTCATCCAAATCGGAAGACATCGATTTTTAATCGTGAAATTCACCATATGTACATATGTATATCTTAAAAAGGCTATATTATTATAAAATCCGAAAAAATGATTCTAAATAGATTTTAAGAATTTTTGGGTGAGAAGGGAAAAGAGAATAAATAGGAATTTTTTTATTTCCTTTAGCCTCCTCTTTTATTTTCTCCGTCTTTTCGATGCGAAGTTGTTTGCATGTTGATTTGCAAGAAAAAAGTAAGAACTTAAAGAGCTCGAAAATTCTACAGACGAGTCTGTACGAAATGGCAGGCTAAAAAAAGAATTGAACAAAAACTGGTCAGCTAAAACTGAAATGTGTAAAACAGCCCTTATTATATGTCTAAAAGTTTTTATTAATATAATTTTGCAATTAGTTCCTTAATATTTATTAAGTTTGTTTATTTATATTTTATAACATTTTGTTGTAATCAGTCTAAAACTATATACTTTTATAAAGCTTTTAAGTATTAAAATAAGTTATTAAGTTTTTAGTTAAAAGAGGTAAAATTATAACGAATTACTTTTGGGACATTGCGAACAAAAATAAGTAATTTTTCTAGTAGATTTGTAAGTAGTCTGATTGACAATTTCCTGTTAACTTTTAAGTGAAGTGTTTGCTGGGTTCTTTCCTATTTTCTTTCCATGGAACAAGTTTCTTGAAGACATCTTCTCTGTAATGTTAAAATGCCTATATACTATTCCCACTCTCCACTTTAAATTATATTTTAAACTATTCTCCTATTTTCAAAGTAAATCTATATAATTATAAAATAATTTAATTAAGCTGTTTATTTTATTTGATCTGCTTTCCAATATAAATACAAGAAACTCTTTTATTACAAAAGTTCTTAAAAATTTTACAAACCAGCCACGTACTTGTATGTTACAACCTACATACATCTCTTGAAAAGCATACAAACTTATTATTAATTTAATGCTAAAACACATTCTTTAAAATAGCATTTTAGTGAAAATAAAACCGTAAAGCAGAAATATAAACCAACACAACATTGATAGACAACCGAGGCGAATTTTATTTGTCACGTCTTAGCTGGTGTCTGTCATTTCCGGCGGCGTCTTTTCTTGCTCACAAAAATAATCTTTAATGTACAAAATAACACATACCTATATTTACTTCAGGAAACATATGTATGTATGTATGTATGCATGTGTATTTGTGCCCTACAGTGCCAGGAAGTAGAATGAAAAGTTTCTGGGCCATCTATTCGCAAAGCTTTTAACTGTCCTCCAATAGATATTGAGCTAACGATTATGTTAGCTTAAGGTAATGCAGATAAGATATATAGTAACCCAGTAACAATGCTTATAGTAAGTATTGATATTAGACATGAACAGTTAAAGGACTGCAGGATACTTATCCCAGCAAAAACTTTACTTACATTCTTAAGTTTAATGAGTTCCAGAATTCATTATTTCGTAGCTTTATTCGCCACTTTTTGTATTACTAATTATATATAAAATAATTAAATAATATTTAATTTAGAGGAGTTAGTCCGCTTTCACACGTTTCAATTCTGACTCTTCTAGGCAAGTATTTTTGGGTGAGAAGGGAAAACAGAATAAAAGGGGTACATACTTGTAACTTCAAGTCAATTTTCTAAAATTTCTAAACAGAATTGAACAAAACCTAGGCAGCTTAAACTGAAAAGTGTGAAAAAGTATATGATTATAGATCTTTATTAATATCATTTGCAATAAGTTATTAAGTTTGTTTACAAGTCTACAACTACACATTTGTATATAACATTTAAGTATAAAAATAAGTTATTAATTTTTTGGTTAAAAGTGACAGAATTATAATGGATTTCTTTTGGAACATCTCGAACAAAAATAAGTACTTTTTCCAGTAGATTTGTAAGTAGTCTGGTCGACAGTTTCCTATTACTTTTTAACTTAATTTGTAAGTAAAGTTTTTGCTGGGTATATGAATGTTTGAGAATTTTCTACACTTATGTATTAGTAACTGAATATATTTTTAACTCTCTAGAGTTATATTTTACGATGGTGACCTTTCTTTATGTGTTTCTTTTTATTTCCACCATAAAAAAGATGGCGGGTATATCAAGTTTGTCATTCTGTTTGTAACACATGAAAATATTAGTCATAGCACCAAAAAGAGTATATATATTATATACATATATTCTGAGTCCTTATAAAATTCTAAGAAAATATAGCCATGTTCGTCCGTCTGTGGGTCTGTTAAAGCTACGATAGATAGAGCCTTATAAAAGAAATGTTTGGTATTGAAAATTGGTAAAAAAAAAAAAAAAGTTTTAGACCAAAGTTTCGAACAACCTTGATATTTTTTGTTATTTTCATAAAATATAATGGAAATAATATCATGCAATTTTGCACGGTCTATCTTTATTGCAGAAGGTAAGAATTCGTCCACGATTTCTCATATGACTCTATTGTACATAAATGCCTTTAGAAAATCAGTATCCATACAAAATTCAGCAAATATTAGTTTCATGTAAAGATAAATCACAAATCGGTATGATCAATGAGCATAACTCTTACAAAGATCACAATCAACTTGCAATTCGACAGCAGTAATCAACATACATGTATACATAAATCACCATAACGAATTTTAGCCGTATCGAATTGTATGATGATCGGTTAATATGTCACATATAAAGTCCTCTTCCTAAAATATTTTTAATGCACATAAATATTTCATAAACAGCATTATCAAGTTGAAATTCGACACAAATAATCCCTATATATCATAGTAACCAAATTTATGTTGATCGGCCCATAATTTATCGTAGCTCCCATATTAGGGACCAATACCCAGGAACACATTAATCTTTGTAAATATCTTATAAATATCGATATCGAACTGAAAATTTTCACCGTTTACTTATATGCAAGTAAAAATTTTACTATTGGATTATCTGAGAGTCAATACATAATTGGCCACATAAGGTCCATTTCCGAGAATAACTTGAATACCCAAAAATAACTCTAAAATATATATATATGAGATACGAAATTCACCATAAGACTCAAATACGAGTACAGTAAAATTTTTGTTACAATCGTCTCATAACATGTATAGTAGAGTGGTTCGACATCCCCCTAGGATTAAAAATAATATAAAAACAATTACAGAAATAATTTTTTTATTTTTTTTCCACGCCTACAAATATCGTTCTTTTAGTATTTTGTTTACTATATCGCCATTTTTAGTCTGATCATAACATTTTGTATAACGGTGTTCATGGCTCTGTAAGGGCTACATTTATGTCCTTAATCATTTTTTACTACCACGTCAAATTCTACATGTGACTTTTAAAAATTCGTACAAAAATATTTAGCATTATTGTAGGTACGAACCGAGTTTTTCAAAGTCATGACTGTAGGCGTATCAAAAAAAAATTATTTCTGGAATTGCTTTTACAGTACCTTTAATTTTAGGTGGTGACTGATATGGGAGAGAGGGGCACCTTTGAACACTTCTTGCTTTCAAGCCACATAAAAATTTATATTTTTGAATTATTGACTTTTTACATAATTTAACTAATATATATGGAAATAAACTTTTAGACTACAAGTAACTTATTTTTAGTTAGATTTATATTATTTTTATTTTTTTAATGGATGAAGTCATTGTGTTTAAATGTGCCCCCCATACGGTGCAGCTTTGAACTAGGCTGGGGCAGCTTTGAACAGCAATTTTTTTTGTAGCGCTTATGTCCAAATATAACACAAAAAGTTATATTTTTTATATATATATAATAAATTAGTTTATTTATTAAAAAAAACATAAACATTAACAATTAAAAAATAAAAAAAAATTCAGATCCAAAATAAGTTTTATATTATTAAGACGGAAAAGGCCTTGCGATTTCAAGTGACATTACATTTTCCTTTAAAGCATCATGATCAGCATTGGATTCGTCATTTTCAGAAAATAAGAGAGAATCAACAATGTTTGGTATTTCCAGTGGTGATATTCGAAACAATTAACAACCGGTTCGCTTAAAAAAATTATATTTTTGCCAAATTTTGATAAAAATAACGAAAATTTTAAAGTCGCATCCCAGTAACAGACCACAAGCCTCTTGAAGGAAATGATATAAACTTTTGTTTAATAAAAAAATAGTTTTGATTTTGCAAAATAAAAGTCAAAAAAAATTGCTTTATTTTTTTCTCAAAAGATTGAAGAAAACGCTATCGAAAACATCATCATCCAAGAATTCAATGTATGACCAAAATAAAATCATTTGTTTGTACGTTTGGACAATGAACAACTGAACAATATTGTGTTTGTTGCCGAGACTATTCACCTTGATAAATACAAATTATATAAAACCGTTAAAGCAAAAAACATAATCACCCCAACAAATTTCATATGGAATTTTTATTCACGAGAAGGGTGAATATGCAACAACCGGTTCGCAAAATTTTTAAAATTTTAACAACCGGTTCGAGCGAACCGGTCCGAACCGGCTGAATATCAGCACTGGGTATTTCGGTTGATAAATTAACATGTTCAAAGGTGCCCCCTTTTTCTTTGTTCAAACTGGCTTGCAATGTATAGGTTATAGATCCAAAAAAACACGTATAAACATTGTCATCGATACAATATTCTTTCAAGTATGCATAGATTATACTACTAATTTATAGGTGGTGGGTATATAACATTCGGCATATTACATCTTACTTGTTTATTTTATTTATTCTTTTTTCTACTCCTGTTTCTAATCCTTTTATTTAGTTTAACAAAATTCTTAAATCATTTTGTGGTTTTCAAAACAGAAAATAATAAAATACAAAGCTGCAGAGAATATTAAAATAAAATATAGTTTTTCTAGCATAATAAATATGTGTACAAACAAAACGTTTTTTATGTATGTATGTATGTATGTAAGTACCAAAACATTTTTATAAATAAATAGGAAGAAAATTTATAAATTAAATTTGTTTTTAGTTTATTAAAGAGTCTTATTTCATTCATATATACATATTTACACAAATACATAGACTAAATCATAAAAAGGTATTTAAAAAGGAGAAGATTTACACTGCGTTACATAACTATAAATACATAAAACTGTTGTAAATTTTGTAAGTTTAAGAAAATATAAAACAATTTAAAGTACATGTAAAATAAACTAAAAAATATTATATAACACGAAAAGAATCACTCTTTTTTACTTTACCTTTAAAAAAAAAAGTATAAAGCAATTAATTAGTGTTTCGTAACAATAAATACACTGAAATAAAAAAAAAAACTTAAAATACCAATATTCACAAAAATTTAGACTTAGGCCCCTTTTCTTTGAGTCAACTCAAAATTTCGATCAGGCATACTATTCACCAGATTTACTTCCTCTTTTAGGTGATATACAGTGGCTCACAGCTAATTTTATGCCGTTTTTTTTAAAGCTCATTAAAAATAAAACTAACAGAAACTTCAAAAAGAAACTGGTGTCCTTTAAAAGAAAAAATGTTATAGTCTAACAAACATTTATTAGTATTATATTTAAACTAAACAACAAAAAAAATGCTTGTTTCTAACATTACAGCTTATTTTATGCAGGAATGTATGGGTTTCGAAACTAAAACTGGCAATAAAACGATTTAATATTTGATGTGATAGCCTTTATTGTCTCTAACAGATTTACGGCGATTTGGCATAAATGTGAAAAGTTCGTTGGTAATATTTGGCCAAATATTCGACCTGTCAGTAGCGATTTTTTTTAAATCGTCAAACTTTATTATATCGTAAAGCAGACAGAATGAGATTATGTATGGAATAAGATATCGTGCAGATGGCCGCCTCGGCTTTGCTGGCACACACGCGATCTTTTAATGAAATTTTCAATGACCTTTTTGCATAAATGCTGCGGTATTTCATTAATGCAGCGTCCAATTTTCCTCTTCAAAAAACCCCAAAGAAAAAAATCTAAAGGTGTTAAATCGCACGATCTAGGCGGCCAATTCTGGTCTCCAAAACGCGAAATAACACGACCGGGAAATGACTGATACAGCAATTGAATTGTTTCTCTGGCTGTATGACATGTGGCGCTGTCTTGTTGAAACCACATGCCCTCCACATTCATTTCTTCAATTCTAGGCAAGAAAAAACTGGTTATCATTTCACGATACCGAACACCATTTTTAATGTTGCGTTCTAGTTGGGACACCCTTTACATATGTATGTACATATATTTTCAATTATTTCTTTATAATAATAACAAACACCTGCTGAAATACTTAAATATAATCAAACGTAGCATAAGACGTTTTTTAATAAAAATATGATTTTGCTTGCTAAATTTTAAAATTTTGGATTCATTAAAAAAAAAATCAGTACATTTGTATAGAAAAAGTGTTTCGATTTGCGTCGCATTTCCCCGGTACCTATTAATGACGCAAATCGGGGATCCAGTGTACTTGGAGGAGCCAAATTTGCATTATCATTACAAAAATATCCTCAAAATATCAAAGAACCCTTTCCAAAATTTATTTTTGAGAAATATCGTGATTCCTTTCTTAGGGCTCTATCATAGCTTTTTTTTATTCATAGTAGAAACCATCTGCACCATCAAGATTGTATTTTTATTACAACTTGCCTCTAATGTTCTTAATACTAAAAGGTAACTTTAATTAAAGTGAGGAATAAAGTCACCTTTAAGATTTTTCGTTATTACAACTTCCTTGTAAAATAAAATAATTTTTTTTCTAAAATATGGCAATACCAGTGAGAAACCGATTACTTTTGACAAATCACTGACAAGAAACAGTAAATTGTATGTGTTTGTGAAAACATTTGTTTTTGAAAAAAAAAATATAAATCAAACGTCTGCTTTCCATTTTTGTTTATTAAATTATTTATTGGAAGAACAAAATTAAAATTAATTTATTTTTCATGAATTTGACATTTTTTCCAGAACATATGGCAACTTCAACCACATACCTCACTATAAAATTTAAAGGCAAGATGATCTTCCTTTTATACTATGTTTCCACGACGACTTGAATCGCCTGCTTCGCCTTCTGAATCATGTTTATGAATCATGCTGTTTACATGACTAATAAACTTGATTCGATTTGACAGTTGTCTTTAATAAACAAACAGAATAAAAAAAAACAGAATTTACAATTTGTAGAAAATAATTTTTTTTAATGGACAAACAAATGTGAGTGGAAATTAGTTAGCTTATTTGAAAGAAAAAAAAACATACATTCGTACTTTGCTTCCAGCAACAAGAAAATAATTTGCTTTGTTTACAATAATATTAAATTTTTACAGCTAGTGCAGATAAACTTGCGATAAAAATTAGAGAAGAGTGCAATTTTTCGTGCTTCGCAAGTAGATTCAATATGAATCTACTTGATTCGCTCTTAAAATTTTGTATGGTGAAGCAATTTGTTTCGCACATGATTGGGGTGTGAAGCATGAATAGAGAGCGAAGCATGTACTGTGGAAACATAGTATTACCTTATCGGTTGGTTTTAGATTAAAGTAAACTTGTAATAACCAAATACTTCTTATCTGTCCAATAACATCATACTTTTAACTATTGCCAAGTTGTAATAATGGGCCTAAATAGTGCAACTATTAACAACGTAACTGTTACCAGTTAGTTTGTATGTAAGTTTCATTTATTGAATTCAAGTCTAGCAGGTTAGTGGCACAGACAACAGCTTTTGTCGAGTAATAGTATGTGAGTCTTTTAGCACTCTACTTTTTTGGTTGATTTGGATACATTTACCTTACATACATTAATAATCTGACCAGAACTCTTCATTGCCCTGCTGGCATAGTTTATAATTCTGCTATTGTCCCGTTCAGAAGTATTTTTTTCGGGCCGCCACTTTTATTTTTTGCATAATAAAATATGTGACCGGTTTATTTGTTTGCCAATTGCTCGAAAACTTAAGCCACTTCTTACATATGTCTATAAATTGAAATTTAAATATTACAAATATCAAGTCACGAACATTTACGAGCATTTAATAGCAAATTATTGAAAATTAATTTTTAGCGACGACTGTTTTTCTTAATGAAAAATTGTTGAACTTTATATTTATTATTAGAGAAAATCTCTTATTATTTCAGCTTGAGTTCATTTTTAATTAATAATTCAAAGAATACCACTTTTCCAATTGTCTAGAAAAATATAACGTTACAATGGTAGTCTTTGAATTATTAATTAAAAATGAACTCAAGCTGAAATAATAAGAAGTTTTCTGTAATTATTAAATTTTCATAATAAAAATAAAATAAATAAAATATTATTGCACAATTTCTGTCTTAAATTAATTAAGTTATCTATATAACTTTGGATAAAAGGAAATCATAAACCATAACCTTAAAACAAAATAGCAAACAACAAGTGTTATTATAGTTATATAACACAGTGTATATGTAAATACGTACAGAAGTATTTCTTTATGAATATATTTAATTAAGGCGAGTTTCGTATTTATAGAAACTTTTCTAAAACTAAACAAATCTAAAACTAATTTTAACGAACAATATTTCAAACATCTGCATCAGTGATCGGCATTCATAGCTATTGGGGGTAGAACCCTTTTGGTAAAAAAAATTCCAATGTAAGCCAAACTCGTTAAAATTGTCAAAGTGGAAACAAATAGAAAATTATGCACTAAAAACACAATCAGAAAGTTCGTTTTATTGAACATAGTTTATAACACGATCTTCTGTTGGTGCCGACCACTGATCTACATTCATATATACCTCCACATATTACAGAAGTTTAAGTTTTCAAATAAGATGTCGATTTCTGCTTATCAAGTCATGGATAAAGTAAAACACAGATAACTAGAGGAAGCTGTGGCTAATGATTTTAACAAAAGCCTTTAAATTATTTTATATAGAGCCTGAATAATAAAGCGTTAAAATAGAAGGTATCAGGACACATTGAGAAAGTCTTAAATAAAATGTTTCCAAATAATTGACAAGATTAAGTAAAATTAATATAATTATCGATACGATCCCTCTTTTTTAATTTGTATAGAGCAGTTTATCTCTCTATACAGCTATTTAAAACTAAACGTAAGAAACTCCTTTAACAACACAATGTTTTTATTAAAATAATTTTTAATAGAATTATGGTTTTACACACAAACATATTTACAAAACTATCTCACAAACATAAATACTAAATTCATTAAAAAAAGGGTCCTCTGCCTTTTTAAAGACAAACAACACAATGTAAATACAAATTACATTTAATCGTTTTATGATCTCTTAAGTAATGTAATTAAAGTTTTACCAACAAACCAAAACTAATAATAACTTTGAGCTGCTAAAGTTAAGGAACTAAACAATGTTATGTTCACATAGCAGATTCATGAAATGAAAGGCATTTGTAGTTTTAAATTCAAATTAAATGTATAATAAAATAAATTGGTTTATGCTTTATATACAGAGCTTAATTAAAATTGGTCAAATAAATTATAAAAATGAGCATTACTACCAAACACAGACCTAGAAATATCTACAAGTGCTGACTCAACAAGATTAAGATTGATTAATTTAAAAACAAGCTCATTTAATTAGTAATCAAGTATATAAAGTATGTATAAAAGTAGCAATTTTCATATAGTCGAACAAAACTTTTGAAAAAAAAAGTGCACAAAAAACACACATACATCCTAATTTAGGACAAAAAATATATAACTATGGTCAAATTATAATTTGATAATTATCATACTAATCAAAAATGTGTGTAATAAGCACAAACCAACACATATTAGTATTTTTTGTACTTGTTCTTACATAAAAATAAAACGGAACAAGTCGGTTTTAATGACTGCTCAAAAAAAAAAATCAAATAGGGATTTTAGAGGCGATGCCAGCAAAAAAAATTTTTGGCGGTCACGCCTATATTCGAGGGGGCGAGCCCGTAAAGTTAAAAATATATAGGCCTATATCTCGGGAACTACTGTATGTCTGATAATTTGTAATACATTAAATAAAAGGTATTAAAAATACCTTTTCAACGATGTACATATATCATGATTATAAAATATGGGTTAAATCCGAAAAGAATATTTTTTGACCCGAAATTTTTTTAATATCTAAAAAAAATTAAAAAAATTTCTATATAAGTGTTATTTTAATTTTTTAATATAAACAGCCAGGACATTAAGCTTTTTCAAAATTTTGTATGCAGGATAGGATTTTTTCCTCTATGGTATACAGAATACCAGCTTCGCATAGTACAGATTCCCTGTATTGTTGGCCTACGGCCGGTCGGAAGAAATTTCTCCTCTGTTGTATACAGAGCTTCGGCTTCGCATAGTACAGATTGTATTTTTTATGGTGAAATGTCATAATCTTCCTTTAATATCTTCGGATTTATATTACCTACATGGTCATGTTATACCTTAAATTAAAGCTTAATTTCTTGACTTGAAAATTTTGTAATTTATCTACTTACTCATATAGACTTTTTCTTGGATTTTTTAGATTTTAAAAAAAAAAAATTTCGGATCAAACAATAATTTTGCAAAATTTATCAATAGGTGGTCCATATAAATAGGTCACGTTACATATCGTTGGAAAGGTCTTTAAAATACGTACCATTTTATATATATATCGTCTAATTAAAGAATGTAGTTTTCAAGACATAGCTAAATATATTACAAATTTTGGAGCCCCGCCCAGTCGAAAATAAGCGTGAACATCCCAATTTTTTTATTTATATCAGTATTTAAAATTCTATTAGTGATAAAATTTTAATAGTGATTTGAAAAAAGTCACTAAAACCGACTTAAGCCAATAAAACTAATGAGGAAAATTAGAAAATGTTTTTTTTTTGTTTTGTGATTTAACTTTAATATTTAACAAAATAATTTATAAATCAAAACTAAAAGAAAACAGACATAGGAAATGATAACAACCTGCATGTACTCAATTTTGCACTATACATAAACTTTATAGAATGGTAGTATTTTGAATATTTAGTTCAAAGAACGTTATTTCCAAAAACGAGTTTTAAACGTTTTGACATACATCCACCAATTTTTTAACTAACTCATTTGGAATACTCTCTCGTTCGCACTTAACACGCTGACCAAGTCAAAGCTCGTCCAAATTGGTTGAAGTTAATCAGTATTGCCAACAGTCTCTTAACGACCATAAATTCACAATCGGATTGCCACCGTATTAGAAGGAAATTTTGCTCGCTGAGTTATGCGACTTTTATTGTTATTCTATTTATATATTGTATCAGCACAAATCTGCAAATAAATGCTTCAAATAACTTTTTTGTAAGAAATTATTAGATTATCTGAATAGATACCATACGAGTATGTATATGACTCAGTTTTTGTTTTAAACATTCATGCAACATTTCTAAACATATCAATAAACTGTTAAAAGAACTATTAGTACGAAATATATAGGTACATATTATATCTAAATATGTAGATCTATGCATTTTACTTATATGTACAACAGTGTCAACTCGTTCTTATGTGTTTAGAGTATCTTGTCTTGACAGGTTTTAAACTGCAAAAAAAAACTTATTAATTTGTATATTGTTCTAGGATCAACAACATCCTATTGAGTATTAAAATGTACATATAATTACAAAGTTTATATAAAGAAACGTTTTTATTCATACATACGTAAAACTACAAGATAAAAGTCAACTTGCTTAATATCTATTAAAATCTATTACCTATTGTGCATTATACAGTATTCTAGGAAAACCAACAAATGTCCTTCAAATAAAGATTTTTAATACATATGTCAATGACATATGTAATGGAATATAATTTCCTAGTTAAAAAGAAAATCAAATTGTATAATAAAATTTTACGAGAGAAACCAAAAACATAAAGAGGTCATTGGAATTGTCAAACGTATTTGTCACATTATTATCTATTCTTTAGGCCTTACAATTTGATTTAAATGATAAAGTCCTACAAACAAACACCAATAAGACAAATTTATCAATATTTAAAGAACATGTTTAGAGAACATACATATGTATGAAAGTAAATAAGTTTCACCCTAAAAATAAAACATCAAAAAAGCAACAAAAAATCCCAATCGATTCAATGCAGAAATTCAAACATTTATGCACATACTTACATTAGGGTGGTTTTTCAAAATTGATTTTCGATTTTTAAAGGTGCTCACATCTAGAATTATGTAATTTAGTGTTAAAATACAATTGCGAAAATTTTAGCTCAATCGGACTATGCCTTCCCCTGCCGAAAGAGCCACAAAGTTTTTAAAAATGCCTGTTTTTCACGAAATTGCACATATTACAATAAATTTACTATCAAATGAAAGGTAATTATAATGACTTTCAAATATTCAAGCACAAAATATTCAAGCAGAAATTAAAAATCGGGGAGTCCCCAATTTGATTTTGAAGTTGCGCGTATAATGTTACTTTAAGAGAAATATTCATTTAAAGGTTTTTGTGTTAAGTGAACAGTTCGTACAAGAAAGATATTTAAGTCAAAATGGCTAGTACTTCGTTCAATGTTCGTATCCGTGCTAAAACTCAGATTTATTTAATTGGACATTCATCTCAACAAATAACCGGCAGCAAGCTACCATCAAACCATCAAGTACATACAAGCCATTTTTTTATAACATGCGTAACATTGGATTACCTTTCTGTGAAGCCGCAAAACTCAAAAACTAAGTTTCTACCATATTTGCTCAAGTTTAATAAAAAAAAGTTATACCCTTAAAACTTAACCTTGAGTGTGAAATTAAATATGTATTGAAATCTATAAAATGTATTCTTTTTCTCACTGCAATAGAAAATTTACAAAATATCTCATTCTCTTCTGAATCGGAAGTGGAAGAAATGGCTTCTGACGATGTATTTGTCGGCGATGGAAAAATCGGAAAATTAGAAACTGAGAGTAAAAAGAAGAAATACAGTCGCGGATATAAAAAAAGTTATAACCGAACAGCTATCAATTTTATTAGCTAGGTGCATTTTCGAAAACTTTGGGGCTTTTTCGGCACGGGAAGGCATAGTCCGATTGAGCTAAGACTTTAACAATTGTATTTTAACACGAAATAGAACATTTCTAAGCGTGAGCACTTACAAATTTCGAAAAAATTTTTTTCCCATATATATATGCTGCTGTTTGTAACGCCCATATATGTCACTCCAACACCCACCTTAAAGTAAACCGATGGACTTAGAAATACTTAAGATAGAATTAGCCGAACGTCCACGTCCCGTACTGTACCGTAGCAAAACAGCTGATCCCGTTTTTATACCCTTTACCATATATAAGTTTGTCATTCCGTGTGAAATTTCCACAATATAATTTTCCGACCCTATAAAGTATATATATTCTGGATCCTTATAGATAGCGAAGTCGATTAAGCCATGTCCGTCTGTCTGTCTGTCTGTCTGGATGTTGAAATCAGTTTTTTGAAGTCCCAAGATATGTTCGGGATCCAAACCTTCAATAATTCTGTCAGAAGTGCTTTCGAGAAGTTTGCTATTTAAAATCAGCAAAATCGGTTTAGGTTAGCCAGAGTTATGAACCAATATGTGAGACCACCTCCATAAAAATTTGATATTTTTCGTCCATTTTATTGCAATATTTTGAAATATATTGCAGATAATACCATGAAATTTTGTATACGTTGTTTGTACTATAAAAGAAGAAAGTGTGCGGAAAATAGTAAGAATCGATCCATGATTTCTCATAGCCCCCATACAAATATATATATATTCCCGAAATATGGCTTAATGATAAATTAATGCCTATAAAATAGGAATATCAAGACAAAATTCAGCAACAATAAGTTTTATACAAAAAGAAATCACAAACCGATTTTTTTTTTAGTTCGGTCCATATTTGACGATAGACCCCATATAAAGTCCACTTCCGAAATTCACTTAAATACGCATAAAACAGATATAAATAATGTTAAACGGCTAAAATTTGACACAAATACTCTTTATAGGCAAATAAATTGTTGCACTAAATTTTATGGTGATCGGCCCACAACTGGTCATAGCTCCCATACAAGGACCACATCTGAAAAAGTCATTTTTCCCTATATATATTGTATAAATATCGTTACCGACTCAAAACTTTGTACAGATCATTTACATATATACAAAAATCATTCCACACAATTTTGTTAATTTCGGTCTATTTTTAACCGTATGCCCCATATAAAGCCCTCTACCGAAAATCACTTTAATACTCGTAAATCGCTTATAAATAAGGGTACCAATCCAAAATTTTACACGGATCATTTACATACATGCCTAAATCTAACTGCTGGATTTTGAGAATATCGGTCTATATTTGACCATGTCCCCCATATAAGGTCCGCTTCCGAAATCCACGTTAATACTAATATATATCTTAAATATACCGTTATTACGTTGAAATTCTACGTGAAATATCCCCATATGCATGAAAATAACTGTTCCAAAATTTAAGAAGATCGGCCCATAATTTGTCATACCTGCCATATAGAACAATTTCCAAAAAACAAATAAATTCGGGTCAAAAAATATTCTTTTCGGATTTAACCCATATTCGGTCCATATTTTATAATCATGATATATATCGTTGGAAAGGTATTTTTAATACCTTTTATTAAATGTATTAAAAAATATCAGACACCTAGTAGTTCCCGAGATATAGGCCTATATATTTTCAATTTTAAGAGTCCGCCCCCTCGAAAATAGGCGTGGCCGCCAAAAAAAAAATTTTTCCTGGTATCTCTTCTAAAATCCCTATTTGTTTTTTTTTTTTAACAAAATCACTAAAACCGAATTGTACCCCTTTTTTATACTCTGTTTGTTAAATTACACTGAAGATTATTATGAACATCAGACAGACTCTGTAAATTATGGTAAGAATTGGTAATTAAATCAATTAAAAATGGTGAAAATTAGACAAAATTTCCAAATATTTTGGTTGAAATTGTCTTTCAACCAATATATCAAATACTAATAAAATTTGCACTAAGACTGAATAGAAAACACAGAATTAGGATATGCTAGTCCTATAACCAGTGTAGTTTTTGTATTTCTTATTACGCTTAGGTGAAGGGTATTTAAGATTCGGCACAGCCGAATATAGCACTCATACTTGTTTTATTTAAAATCAATGCAAATGCTACCGAATATTAATATCTCGTTGACGGAACGTCTCAACCTGTATAAAATAGCATTTTCTAACGTTCTTACGTGACATTTGTACTTTTTATACCCTACACGACAATAGTGGGGAGGGTATATTGGATTTGTTCTGATGTTTGTAACGCCCAGAAATATTGGTCCAACACCCACCTTAAAGTATACCGTTCGACTCCGAATCACCTTCTGAGTCGATTTAACGATGTCCGTCCGTCTGGCTGGCTGGCTGGCTGTCCATGTAAAGCTTGTGCGCAGAGTACAGGTCGCAATTTTGAAGATATTTGGATAAAATTTGGCACATGATATTTTTTCGGACCAAGGATGGATGGGATTGAAACTGGTAGAATTCAGTTCATTATTTCACCGGGCCCCCATACAGATGTACTCCCGAAATTAGGGTTTAACGAGCATACATGTTTGAATTATACAAGTATTCAAACAAATTTCACTACAAATAATTGGTAAATGAAACCAAATAACATCAAAAAATTTTGTGAGAGATCGGTCCATAACTTTCGAAAATCAGTTTAAAGAGCACAACTCTCTTAAAAACGTCGGCATCCAAATAATATTGAACGCAAATCATTCTGTACAATTTAATGATGATCGGTCCAAAATTAGTAGTAGCTCCCACATAAGATAAAATATCTGTATTGCCCGGGCCGCTTTTACCATGTACGGTGCAGCATCTAATATAAAAAGCAGAATCGAATCTTTATCAAAGTTTTCACCTAAAAGCTTAATTAAGCCTTCAAAGAGCCGAGCAATAGTAGTCTGATTTGCTTTGTCCAGCTGTGCAATCATTTTTTTTTTTGCGAACGGTTCTTGATGCAAATTTCAATGTGTTCAATGCTGGATTTGTAAAGGGATTTTACGTGATTTATGCAAAGAGTGGTCTCCGATAGAACTTTGTGCTCCGTGTATTTTTCCAGAAAAGACAACATTTTTTTTATTCCGCATTTTATTCAACGGTAATCTGCAACAATAAAAGCGGCGCACCCAATAATATTTTTGCGCCTTATTATTTAATAGATTATACTGAAGTATTATGTCAGTGTGTATGTAGAGTATTATTTAAAAACATTTGGTAAATTTTGTAAAGTTTGTAAAATATGCCATATAAATATGAAAAGAAATTAAAAATGCAAAAATATGCATTTATGGTGAAATATGCAAAAATATGCAATAACATATATGTAGGGGTTAAACGGCGTCCTAGATTATGTATGTATGTAAATGCAGACACACACACACAATTTTACTTATATTAAAGCCATTTAGCTACTTTTTCAAGCAAACATGTACGAAAACAACAAGCTGACTGTTTATTAATTGTATGTATACCAATAGTGGGGGACGTGAACGTTCGCCTACTTCTACCTTTATTGAGGTGATTTGACGATGTTCGTCTGGCTGGCTGTCCATGTAAAGCTTGTGCGCAGAATAAAACTCATAATCTTAAAGATATTTTCATAAAATTTGGTGCATAATATTTTTCAGCCCAAGGAAGGTTGGGATTGAAAAAAAATTGAAATCGGTTCATTATTTGACCCAGCCCCCATACAAATGTCCTCCCGAAATAGGAGTTTATCGGTCATAAATCTATGATTTATGCACATATCCAAACAAATTGCGCCACAAATATGTTGTAAATGAAGCCTAATCATATCTACAAAACTTTTGTAGATCGGTGCATAATTTACTATAGCTCCCATAGAGGGGCCATTGCCGAAAATCACTTTAAAGAACATAAGTCTCTCAAAAATGTTGATATAATATAATACACTAAATTTTTGGATGAGCAGTCCATAATAAGTCATAACTCCCATATAGTGCCCATTTCTGAAAAACTGTTTTTACACATATATCTACTGGGTGTACGGTATAATGTGGTTGGGCTTGACCAACTATACTTTCTTATTTGTTTATTACGCAAAACAATCAAGGAGATATTTTTCAATTTCCTGTTTTTTTTTTTTTTGCTGGTAATTTTTTGCAGCATATGTTTTTATGTGAAACCATCTCTTAAAACTCTTCAAACATTTATGTGTGAAACGCAAGTTTCTGTACCGAACACGAAAAAAAAATGGTCAAAACATAACAGTTCACAAGGATAAAAAGTTTTTGGTCATAAATTTTAAAGAAATCTATAAATTTTCCATAAACAAAAATTTTTATTACCGGACAGAAAATGTGCATAAATGTTTAAGGATGCGTCAAAAAAAACAGAGCAATTGTATACAACAGAAATTATGACAAGACATACAAATCACATCAAACTATACAAATCAACTGAACTGTAACCGAAAATGTAATTGAAAATTGTTATTAAAAACAAAAGGATAAAAAACTGCACCGTTTTGTTACTTATGTCTTGAACTGTTATTGTCGAAATGGTCGAAAACAAAAATAAAAATTGCACTTGTTCTTTCAAGTGGATAAATTGAAATATGTGGACCAACGAAATTTAACATATACTCGTATACGCTCATATAAAACTAAAGCTGCAATTTCAAACTAAAATTCGTCTACCGTAAGAAAATCAATGAAATAATTTTTTTTAAGAACACTAAAAAACGAAATTGTATTTATGAATAAATGTAAAATTTTCCATATATAGGCAAATGATGACAAATAACACTAGAAAGACCAAGTATTACACCCATGAATTATAATTAAATTGCTATTCAGATTTTTTTCTGGTTTATAAATTCTAAAGTGCTAAAACTGAAAATGATATTAATTTGATTGGAAGCATAAAATATAGTAAATGAGAATGTGAATTTTAACGTATTTTCTCACTAAAACCACATTTAGTTCCAGACTGATAACAGGCTTAATTGACATCCTCAAAACATATTAGCATTAAGAATTGTTCACACAACTGCTTTTAAAAACCTGATTTGTGATTTGTTATCATTTTTATTTTTCACTTATTTATCCAACTTCATTTTAAATTATTAATTAAGTATGTATTTAAATGTTCAAGATTTTTCTTTTTCAGCTTAATTATAGATACATCTTTAACACTTATTTAAAGGCGCAATATTTTATGAGTATGTAAGGGATCCGAAAAATAAAATGTATCTCCTATAAATGTCGTTATCGATACACAACTCAGTTTCAAGTATGTATTAATAAATCACACTACTGGTGTGCTGTTGGCGGGTATATAAGTTTCGTTACAGACGTATATAAACTGCATTAAAAAAAAATTTGAGTAATCCGTACTTCAATCAATCCGTTGCGGTGTCAATACGGATTTTCTTATACCGAGTACAAAATACTTGATTCAAGTACGGTTTCATCAAGTCAAAAAATCTTAATTTTAGCTCTCCTTAAGAAAGTCTGAGATTGAATTAATCCCTAAATAAGCTTGATTCAAGAATTATAAACTAGATTTATGCACGAATTCGTACTTGATGTAATCCAAAAATGAGACTGATTTAAGTATGTCCGAGTTTGAATTAGTCCCAAAATAAGATTGGTTCAAGAATTTTGATTTTGATTTAAGCTCTAATTCATATTTGATGTAATCCTAAAATCGGATTAATCGGATGATGCCCGAGATATAATTAATCCCAAAATGAGCTAAATAATACGAGATAAATACTTCGGATCTCGGTCGGTTAACTACTATGAAGTAAAAACCAAGGCCTCGTCTGGTTATATTTTGTTCGTTCGGAACAGATTATAACCGGATCTTCTTATATATCTTATATTAAAATTCACATAGACTATTTGAGAATTATAATTGTGAATTTTAATGTAGGAAGTGTGTGTTTTGTAACAACACGTTATATTAGCATGAGGGTTGTTTTTGTAACTACACGTTACAATATTGAGAGCAACTGAGAGAGTAAATTTTAGTGCTCCAATTTTTTCTCAAAATATAAGTTTTTTTTTGTCTTAATTCAAGTAAAAATAAGTCTTAATTTTCGCTTTAAGAGTTATCTTTTTGATTTAAGAACAAATTGGACTTAATCTAAGAGTTTTTTACTTAAATCAAGAACAATATTCTTGTTTTAAGAAAATCTGCGCTTGATTTGTCAAATTTTAAGTATGAACTAGTAAAAACGTACTTGAAAATTTTAGTTTAAAACTGAGAAAAATAAACTTAATTTTAGAATGCCATTTTCTTTCTGTGTGTGACTTGTATAAACTAACTTTAATATTAATTTCAATATTTCCAATTAACACAAACAAACTTGCTTAATAAATTACACATAAGAACATTTCTATATTCATTAAGTAAAATTTTCTTTTATTCTAATCTTTTTGTTTTAAATGCTTTACTCACACAATACAAAATTTTCTTAAGCAGTTAAAATGTTTTTACCAAATTCACACTACAAATTTTCTTCAAATCCTGTTTGATAAAAAAAAAAAACTTTTTTCCGTTTTATCTCTGATACATTTTTCATTTGGGAGCAATATTATTGTAAAAGTTGTGAGTTGTCGCCAAATGGAGAAAAACATACATACATATTCATAATAGTTCTTATATTTACACATATTTATATTTATATTTAAGTGGGAAAAACATTAGGGATATCTATGAGAGGTTATGAAGAGTTGTTAAAACTACAATGATTATAATTACCATTTAAATATAAGTATAGCCGTGAAATTATTGCATGGATTTTTGCTTGCATTTCAGCCCCAATTTATTTACCCTGTTATTTGTAAAACTTCTATAGAATGCTTTATTTTGAGTACCCCCTAATATCCTAGATATTGTACATGTTATTGTACATGTTATGCACGAATATGTTCATTCTGTTTCGTATATGTATACAAGTTTTACTTTTACTAAATAAATTTTGTTTTCCATCTTATAAACTGTGTTTATTTCCTATAAGTATCTATAGAATACAGTTAATACTTCCCTACAGTTCTGATATTTTTCAAGTAGCAAAAAGAATTGTTTTTTTTTCTTGTTATAAAATATTTTATACGATATCCCGATGCGTAAGAAATCGTATGTGAAGCCCAGTCATCCAGCCGAATAGACACCAAAGACAAATATTCAGGTAATGCGCTAAGCATCATCTGTATTTGGTGGAACAGGATCCTATCTAATATATGAACTATTGAAATCTGGCCATCATAAGGTTCCTATACCGAATGCAACTGGTTTGAAACTAGCATTGGCCAATAATCGCCTAAAATATGCGACTAGACATTTTTTTGTATTTTTATTTATTTTGTGGCAGCACCTAAATTTAGAATTCAAATTTTATATTCGAATTTATTCTACCGTTAAATTTATAATTCAATGTACAACTTATTACATCGATGTAGTTCAAAATACAACAATGTCAAATATCTTGTAATTGATAATTTTTGTAAGGTTGTGTTAGTGCTGTAAAGCAAATACATATATAGTTCTTAATATATAAGATAGAAAAGTAAGTTTTTCTTTATATAAATTTTAATAAAATGGAGTCACTTAATTTTCTGAAGTCATTGGAATAACACGTTTTTTAATCTCCGCCATTGGCAATCACTACAATTTATTGTATCATCATTAAAAATTAACTAACAATAAGTTTTTTAAATCAAGTCCAGCCAGTGCCGGACGAAAATTGTTTGACCATTATTTATTTTATTTATTAAGTTGGCATTGTTCCTTCTTGTCTTCGTTTCAGATCCGCTGTATCCCTTCTTCTTAGTCGAATATAGCCACTGATATTTAATATATTGCGGGCTAAAGGGTTTTGGTGTACTTCAAGTTTTTTTTTTCTGGATCTCAGTCTTTACCAAAGGCACGTTTAAGTCTTTATGGATATTCGAATATTTTATATACCAGGGGGCAATTGTGATCATTCGTAGCAATTTGTTTTGGCATCTTTGAATTCTGTCCACATTTGAAGCTGAGGCTGTTCCCCACAGCTGTATTCTATAACACCATATAGGTTTTATGATTGAGTTGTAAAGTAAGTGTTTGCAATCAAAACTTAGCTTAAAGTTTCTGCCAATGAGTCAAATTAATTTGAGACATGATTAATTCTAGATTAATTCTAGGCATGATAGCGTAATATGTTAAGAATTATTTCGAAAGAAGTGGTTGGGAAGTTTTGCCTGACCCGAGTACAGTCAAAAAATGTTTTCGATCGATACAGAACGCGATTAACTTCATTTCAGAAATTTTTTTGATTCGTTCTTGACCTTAAAAGATGAGCCGTTAGTTTGTTAGCAGCATTGTAATGTTTGGAAGAAATCTGAATAGATTAACAGTCTAATTCATAAAAACTTATCAAGGGTTTATAACAGGCTTATAAAGGAAATATCCATACAAAATGTGCTTTATAAGCCTGTTATAAACCGTTGACAAGTTTTATGAATAAGGGGGTAAAACTTCATAAAAACGAAATGCATCTAGTATGTGGTTGATTGACCAAGATTCTACACAATTTTAAACATGTAAGCTTTCTCAGTACTGTAACAGATACTTCAGTAATTTTGTTGTTGATTGTGAGAAGTTTATTTGGTACCAGATGTGCAGGGTTATATTTATCTAAATAAATAATATGTGGTTGTATTTGTCTCACTGTTTAAGTTTAGATGCGCGCAACATTTTAGAAAACTTTAAACGGAAATCAACAAGAAACAATCTTTTTTCTTCGATTTTTGTTCTTACTTTTGGTGAAATTGTAAAATTTTCCTTTTATTTAGTTTTTACACTGAAGTTAGAGGATTTGGTTGGAATACAACGCATACATGCATAAAACTTACTTATTTCCATTTTCAATGTTTATTGTGTATAACTACATTTAATGCATACGCATACGAGGACAAATAAACACATATTTCAGATTTAACTTGCATACACTGTTTAAAAATAAGTTAGGAGCATTAGCAACAGCGAAAACATTAAAATTGTTCTAAGAATAATCTATAACAAACTACTAAAATCCAGTATGGGTTTCTATGTAAGCTTATATAACATCATTAACTCGGTTATATGTGTTGCCTCTAAATGAATTTCACGTAGTGTTAAACAACATTCATTTATTTGTATTTACGGAATTACTTTGGAAATTGGTATTCGTTAGTTGTGAGGGTAAAAAAGTAAAAAACTAAATAAATTTGTTGTTTTTTATTGTCAAGGAAATTGCAAACATAAATCAACAGCATTTCGATTTGTACAAATGGGGTTAATAAACCGAAATGAAGTTATGTTTAAAAGCAGAAAATTAATTGATCCTTTTAGCAAAAATATGCAATTTTACATGATCAATTATGATCAGAAAACCGTAAAGTATGGCCAATAAAATAAAGTAATAAAGAAACTACTGGTGCAATTAAACAATAAAATGGAGTGTGGACTTTATGTAAATAAAAATACCTCTACACTCAGAATATTATTACAGTAACGGACTGTAGTTTATTTAGGAAGTATTCCGTGCAGTTGTTTTTAACTAAATAAAATTTTAAGAAAATTTATTTTTAACTGAATCTAACATTTATTCAAAAAACTAAGTGCACATTAATACGGATTTTCAGTTGCATTTAATATTAACAGTTGTTTACATCAAAGTATTTTGTATGTAAAATTAAACGAAACTGTAATTTAAAATAACTGAAAATTTACTTAAAACCCGATCTACTTATCAGTTAATTTTTTAACATAGAAAATTAAATGAACCTTTCATGTAATTTAAATGAAAATTGAGTTGACCGGTTTTTAAATGAATGTTCATTTATTTTAAATTACATTTTCAGTTAATTTTACCTACAAAATATTTTGAGTGTAGTTTCGATCAATTGGTGATTCCAGTTCTTGGCAATAAAACTTTAATTTTTAAATAAATTATTTTTTTTTTAATTTAAGAAAATTTTAGTCTAATTTAAAAAAAATTAGTATAATTTTTAATTAATTAATTAAATTTAATTTTGTTTTTAATTAATTAAATTTAATTCTGTTTTTAATTAATTAAATTTAATTTTGTAGCGGCCCTCATTTATTTATTTATATTTAAACTTACTTTAGTACATGTATTTAAACTTAGAACACATCCCTAACTATTTAAACTAACATTTGAATTTAACGCTTTTATAAGATGCAACTCTTTAGTAATTTCGAAATGCAACCCTTAACATTTAAAGATAATTTTTGAATTTAACGATTTTATAAAATGCCACTCTGTATAGTTTTGCAGCCTTTACACTAATAACAATGTAAGCACGCCTTAAGGCCCAACTATAATATGCATATGCTAGCTTAAGCAACCCTGCGAATACATATAAATTGTTTGTGGCAAACTATAATGTACTTAACGAAACTTTTCGTTAAGTTTTTCAACTGTCATTTTCTTAAGCAAAAAGCGAAACCGATCGCATATTCCGTACGGAATCAGCTGTTTGTTGTTTGTTTGTGTTTTTACAAAATGGAAAAAGAAGAAAATACATTTATTTTAAATTTAATAGAAAATGTGGGAAAAATAAGTGCCTTTATAATAAAAGGGCCCTTTTTATTTTAACAAAAATGTCTTTCTGTCGTGGTTTCTTTTTTCTTTTACAGTGTAGTTCACTTATTTCTTTAAATGTGCACAGGCCTTCAAGCGCTAACTTTAATATTTTTATATTATTTAAATTTTTAAGTTTTTTCTCCATTTTTGCAAACACAATACGAAAATTAACAAAACATATTTAAACGTTTATTATTATTTACAATTTAGTGCTGCCACAGCTGTACATTTTAGTACTTTTGCCGATAAATTAAAAACAAGGAAAAATTATGCGTTTCGGGTACGAAGTTTTCTTTTAATTATAAAATAATATAATAATATTTATAAAATATAGTCATTTAATGGATTTTTGTTAAAATAAAAACATTTTTTTTAAACATAAATGAGCAACTGTGGACAAAAAGTTTCAAAGTTACGTAAGCACATTGTAGCCACCTGAAAATTAACTCTGAATTGCTTATGCATTTGACAGCCTTTTCGTTAACTTTTGCAATTTGCTTAAGCCAGCTTAAGCAACTGTGCGAATATATGTAAAACGTATGTTGAAACCATAATGTACTTAATGAAACTTCGTTAAGTGTCATTTGCTTAAGCAAAGTGCCAAACTGAACGTACTTTCCGTACGGAATCATCTGTTTTTAGATTTCATTAAAAAAAATAAAAAAATTAGTATGCAAAATCAAGAAATAGATGATATTACTCATATCTTATCACTTTTTTTATTATTTATTCAACAATTAGCAGTTTTTACTGTTTGCAAATTTTCAATAAAATAAAACATCAAATAAACAAATACAGGGCTGTACTTTTTTTATTTAAAGTACTCGCAAAAACATAAAATATTGCACAATAATGCAACAAGGGTTACATGCATCATGTAAGTACATTCTGGCCACCTAAAAGTCTTCTTTAATTTACTTATGCATTTGACAGACTTTTCGTTCATTTTTGACAGTTGCTTAAGCTAGCTTATGCACATTATAGTTGGGCCTTTAGTCAATTAGTATTCTGACTCCAAAGTGAGGAACATTGTCTAGACTTTCTAAAAGTACCGGACGTGCGAATAACACTTGGAAATTGAAAAAACCTAATAATGTTTATTTTTTAAGTGCAAATAACTAAAAAGTATTTCATTTTAAAAATTTATGTACAATCTTCGAAACAAGATTGTCTCAATTTTTTTTTAAATTTAATTTTTTTCATTTTCAAATTTAAGATCGTTTATACCAATTTATCAAACAAAATATTGTTTAAGTTACAAACTAATTTTAGGCACATTTTTTACCCAGTATTAAAAAAACCGAAGCCGGATATGTACATAAATAAATCGTATAAATCGAAAACTATAATTAGCGCCCACC
Source organism: Bellardia pandia (assembly GCA_916048285.2). Taxonomy (NCBI): domain Eukaryota; kingdom Metazoa; phylum Arthropoda; class Insecta; order Diptera; family Calliphoridae; genus Bellardia; species Bellardia pandia. Next base: position 43,268,372 of record OU696530.1, read on the forward strand.
ATTATATTTTTCTAAAATCTAGCTGAGAACTTTAAACAAATAGAAAAGTCTTTAAAATGGTATGAAAAAAGGCATGTGTTAAAAAATTAGATATCAAGCCATTCTCGGCCCTAGATTAGTTTCTCCTTTGCTACTTTCGTGCAAAATTTTGCCTCGATCAGACCAGCACTTTCAAAATACCACATTTATTTCCAAAAAATTTAGATTTTTTCGCGAATTTTCGATTTCAAAAATCGAAGTATTTTGGAAATAAGTGTGTAAATTTTGCATGCAATATATGAAACAATGTTAAAATTTTTGAAAGAGGACAGGTTTGTATAACTTCTAAAGAATATATATAAACTGTTTATTTAAGTATCTAGTATTGACTGATTATTTAGTATTTAGTCGGCTTTCACACTCTTCAATTCTGAAGAGTGGAAAGTATTTTTGGATGGGAAGGGAAAGATAAAAGTGTGGCAAACTTGATGGTACTAGTCAATTTTCTTATTTTCTTTTTGGTTTTTTTTGTTCATGTATGTCGCTTTACATTAAAAAGTACGAAAATTAAATTGCCGTGTTTGAATGAAATTTCAAAAGAGAATTCAACAAAAACTGGTCAGCTAAAACTGAAGAGGGTGAAACAGGACTTAGATTGATTATTTAGTAAAATTAAATAATTTTATAAATTTTTCGGACGTACTTTAAAAACTAAACAAATTATAAACAATCTTTAAAAACTAAACAAAATATAAAATGGTAATTTTTCATGAAGAAAACTATACAATTTTAATAAATGTAAAATTTTAACGGTAACACATATCAAAATTTACAACTGATATAGATCCTTTAATCAATGGCATTGAAATGTTTGATATATTTCATACCGAAATACCTAATTTCCTAAGATATAATCACCCCTATCGTGAATAAAAATTCCACATGAAATTTTTTCATTTTTCACATTTTCCTATTTAAATTCAATGTTAAAAAAATAAAAGTGAACAAATTTCACGTGGAATTTTTATTAACGATAAAGGTGAATATTTTTTTTTATAAAATATGCCCACAGTGAAGCTATTTACAAAGCTATAAAAAAAGAACTTTGTATGTAAAGGGTGGTTAAATTGTAAGGGCCGATGTTGAATGTGAACCACACCTAAACGCCAAGCATTTTTCCGAATTTTATTTGACATTTCTCTATTTCAGACTTACTCAATTTGAACCATGGAGAGATACACAATCCAACAACGTGTTAAAGTTATCCAGACTTATTATGAAAATGGGCGTTCAAATCAAAATGCATATCGTGCACTTCGTGATTTTTTTGGTCAATTTGATCGTCCAAATGTGCGTACAATCGCAAAAATCGTGGAAAAATTCGAGCAAACCGGGTCTGTAGAAGATGTGAGAACACCAGTGCATGCTCGTACAGCTCGTACTGCAGAAAATATTGCTGCTGTTCGCGATAGTGTGGCTGAAGAGCCGTCCACCTCAACTCGTCGTCGTGCCCAACAATTGCACCTCTCACGCTCGTCGTTGATGAACATTATGCATAAAGACTTGCATTTACACGCTTACAAGGTGCAATTGGCTCAAGAACTAAAGCCTCTTGACCATTCCAAACGTCGTGAATGGGCAGAATGGTGGCAAGAAATGGCAACAGTGGATGATCAATTTTCGAAGAAAATCGTCTTCAGTGCTGAGGCACATTTTCACCTCAGTGGATTCGTCAATAAACAGAATTGCCGCATTTTGGCGAATGAGAATCCAAGAGTGATTGTCGAAAAACCAATGCACCCACAAAGAGTGACTGTTTGGTGCGGTTTATGGGCTGGCGGCATCATCGGGCCGTATTTTTTCCAAAATGAGGCCGGTCAGGCAGTTACTGTGAATGGTGTTCGCTATCGTGAGATGATAACGAACTTTTTATGGCCCGAATTGGAAGATATGGATGTGGACGATATGTGGTTTCAGCAGGACGGTGCCACTTGCCACACAGCTAACGAAACAATGGCTCTTTTGCGCAACAAATTCAATGGCCGTGTTATCTCACGTAATGGCGATGTCAATTGGCCGCCAAGATCATGTGATTTGACACCGTTGGACTTTTTTCTTTGGGGTTATTTAAAAGAAAAGGTGTACGTCGATAAGCCAGCAACAATTCAAGAGCTAAAGGATGAGATAATTCGGCACATTAACGGCATAGAACCTCCATTATGCCTCAGGGTCATCGACAATTTGGACCATCGGATGGAGGTGTGCCGCCGTGGTCGCGGCGCTCATTTGGCCGATATTTTGTTCCATACATAATTAAGTAATACCAATATATCATAATAAAATAAAATTACAATAATTTCCTAAATAGTTTGTGTTTTATTCAAAATCAACATCGGCCCTTGAAATTTAACCACCCTTTACATAAATAGAATATATGGGTATACAAATATGGAATTTTAAAGAATCGCTGCTTTGTGTTTTTGATTTTTTTTTACTTAAACCTAATTTTTTTCAAAATTGCACAAGTTTGGATTGTGTTGAGGAGGGTTATGTCCTCTTAATGGAGTCAAATTTTATTTTACACGCTTATGAATTAAATTTTATTTTTAAATCTAATAAATATTATATACAGTCCTGACGAAAATGTTTTGCTATAAAAGAAAAACTATAGGGAAGTTTTCAGCAACAAAAAACGTAGAAGTATGGACCTTTTTACATTTTCCAATTTTGATTGCGTATAACTTTTTATAAGGGACGAGATAACTACTGACAAGTTTTTAATTTTATTCAACCCTCTGTAGATCAACCTTATCTATACAACCAAAAAAAGATAGAGCAGAATAAAATAAAAATAAACTTAAATATTTCTTTAACTAAAAGAGATAGCCTACACATGTAAGCATATTTTTGTAGATTTTCTCAAAGACTATTTATCAGTGTTATTAACTTGGTGCGTTTGGCACCATTTTTGGCGCTTTTTAAAATTTTGTGTGCGAAAAATTCCTTAGTTGGTTCGCGGTGCGTTTTTTTAATTGCGATGCGTTTTTTAATTTTTCCGAAAATGTGATGAAATCTTTGTTTTTACTAATTTTTAATTACAGTTTTTTAACAATTCATTATCATGAAATCTGTACGATGAAAAGGACCCCATTAAATGTATTTTAAATACGAATGCATGATAAACGAATACATGCTGTTACGTTTTTACATTTTAAAAACGGTGTTTTATTTCCTTTAAGTAAACCGGATTCTATTTAATTGCAAATTAAAAGCGTCAAGTAGTTTGAAGAAAATATAAAGAGTCTTTATTTTTTTTAATGTACACAAAAATAATTAAACATGAACACTCTGTCTCTTTTTACACACTTATATTACGGTTTCAGAACACACTTAAAGTTGTAGAACACTTTAATGTTTATACAACGATGACTCACTCATAAACTGTTAGTCTATTTATACAGCAAATATAATTTCTGGAAGGTTCGGGGCTAAGATACTAGAATGTTCATGACTGCAACTCTATAATGTTCGTGTCTATAATATTCAACCAAAGTCGTTAAAACTCAATGTTGACATATTTTTATAACAGGGTATTCTCAATAAATTAAAATTTCTGCAAATGCTAAATAAGTTGTAAGTTGATAAAGATGTTGTAGTAGATAAACATGTGTATGTTGATACCGACTGTTAAATTTTAATTTAAATACAATTGCGTAACAATTCTATAAAATTCGCCACATGAAGGTTATTGCTAAAGGTGATTAGGTGAAAATCTTTGTTTGAAAATAAAATTAACATTTTAAACATGGAAATAAAAATGCTCGTTTGGTCTACTGAACTGCAGATGAATAATCAGGGTTAGTGTCCCAGTGGAGCCCCAGCAAATTTTATTGAAAAAAATTCAAATAGAAGTACATATGTACTTAAATTTCTTTTACTATTAATCGTCGATCGCTTTTGTAAAAGTTTCATAAAAAAGAATTTATGAAATTAAAAAAATGTAAAATTAATTTAATAAACATTTTAAATAAAAACAAAATTCTAAACTTGGTGCGTTTTTTTAATGACCCGTTTTCTCCATTTTTATGCGTTTTGAAATTTCAAAGTTGACAACGCTGCTATTTATATTTTAAAATTCACCTGATTCGAATCATAATTGGATTTTTTTAATGCTAATTTACCAAATTTGAGGGTCCCCCACTATCGTACGATATCTCCAATAGCTACCGAGTTTTTAAAAAAAAATGTATGGATAATTATACATTTCAAAATTTCACAAATATGATTTTGCCTGATTGAATTTTCCTACAAACACATTGTTCCTACACATTCTAGTAAGTTACAAAAATAACATAATTGTTGCTTATTTACCAGTTAAACTGATTAAAAAAGTTTTGTTTTCAGTCTGCCAAATAGCAAAAAAAAACCTGCAAACTTTTTTGTACCAACCCAAATTTCTTTAAGCAAAACAAAGATTTATAGAATTTGTTTCTTTAAGAAAGTTCAAACTTTCTTATATAATAATAATAACAAATAAAATTTTAAATTGTCTCCATAAATATTGTTTGGTACATCTTGCATTGGAATACACAAAAAATAAGATTTTTTTTTGAAAACAAAAACTCTTTGATAATTTATTAACTTATTGGAATTTCTGCTAAATAAATCAAGGATAATATTTATGATAGAAATGCAAAAAAAATAAAATCATCTTTAAAACTAAAATTAAGAATGTGACTAACAGTTTAGAAAATAAAACTAAGAAAACTTTATAAAACAAACAGGAACTCACAACGTAGAAGGATAGGAGCAAATAGTCAACAAACAAGTGAACAAGTTTACAGACAATGAACAATTGAAATAGAATTTTTAAAATATTTTAATTTATCTGAATTGAGAATAGCAAATGGAACATAAATAAAACAAGATCAAAATATTCTTTGCTACATCTTTCCTAACTTTTAGTTATACCTTGCTCTAAAAATTATTCCATGAGTATCAGATTATTACCACTATAAACTTTCTATGGACAAAAAGTACCAAATATTATGCCTTCTTCCCTAATCAAATCATCTCTGCTGATAAAAACAACAATAACACCTGCATTTTAATACAAAGAAAATATCATCTGGCAACTTAACCAAATCAACTTACATTAAAATCTCTACACATGTATCTCTACACATGTAAGTGCCGAATATTAAACCACTGCACACACAACATTCTACATAATTTATCCACACATTTTCTCTACCGTACCGTACACACGAACAAACATAAAACACCATTTTTTTTTAACAACAACTTGCTATTTTTCTATACATCATTTTCTGAATTTTTATTTCTTTGATTTCTTGCTTATTTTCAAACTTCAACGCTTGCAATTGCACACAATGATTAACAACACTTTATATTTTAATTATTTACTATTAGATATTTAATTAACACTTTATAATATTTTTAATAAATATTCTAAAACTTCACTAGCAAAACACTTGTTGACGGAACGATTTAATAAAGCAAACTAAATTAAAAAAGGAATAGGAGGATTGGAGTTTAGAAAATGAAAGCTTTAACTGAACGATACGTTAAGTCTAACAGTGATATGTAAAAACAGAGCTTACATTTGAAAAGCAAAGACTACAACCATTTTGCAAACGTCTTTAAATAAAGCTTTTATTAAAAAACTTGTAGGTTACATTGGAATACACACAAAATAAGATTTACATATGTACATACATATTTAGAAAACAAAAAAACTCTTCGATAATTTATTAACTTATTGGAATTTCTGCTAATCAAATCAAGGGTAATATTTATGATAGAAATGCAAAAAACGATGCATATTTGTATTTAAACTAAAATTAAGTGTGTGCCAACAGTTTGGAATTTAAAATGAACAGCAACTCACAACGTAGAAGGACAGGAAAAAATAATCAACAAACAAGTGACCAAGTGAACAAGTTTACAGACAATGAACAATTGAAATTAAATTTTTTAAATATTTTAATTTATGTGAATTGGAATATTAATAAAACAAGATCAAAATATTCTTTGCTTCATCTTTCCTAACTTTTAGTTTTACCTTGCTCTAAAAATTATTCCATGAGTATCAGATTATTACCACTAAAAACTTTCTATGGACAAAAAGTACCAAATATTATGCCTTCTTCCCTAATCAAATCATCTCTGTTGATAAAAACAACAACAACTGCATTATTAATACAAATCAAATATCATCTGTCAACTTATCCAAATCAACTTACATTAAAATCTCTACACATGTATCTCTACACATGTAAGTGCCGAATATTAAACCACTACACAAACAACATTCTACATGAGATATCCACACATTTTCTCTACCGTACCGTACACACGAACAAACATAAAACACCATTTTTTTTTAACAACAACTTGCTATTTTTCTATACATCATTTTCTGAATTTTTATTTCTTTGATTTCTTGCTTATTTTCAAACTTCAACTCTTGCAATTGCACACAATGATTAACAACACTTTATATTTTAATTATTTACTATTAGATATTTAATTAACCACTATAAACTTTCTATGGACAAAAAGTACCAAATATTATGCCTTCTTCCCTAATCAAATCATCTCTGCTGATAAAAACAACAACAACTGCATTATTAATACAAATCAAATATCATCTGTCAACTTAACCAAATAAACTTACATTAAAATCTCTACACATGTATGTATGTAGATGCAACTGGCAACAGCATCAACAAGTGCCGAATATTAAACCACTACACACACACACAACATTCTACATGAGATATCCACACATTTTCTCTACCGTACCGTACACACGAACAAACATAAAACACCATTTTTTAACAACAACTTGCTATTTTCTATACATCATTTTCTGAATTTTTATTTCTTTGATTTCTTGCTTATTTTCAAACTTCAACGCTTGCAATTGCACACAATGATTAACAACACTTTATATTTTAATTATTTACTATTAGATATTTAATTAACACTTTATAATGTTTTTAATAAATATTCTAAAACTTCACTAGCAAAACACTTGTTTACGGAACGATTTAATAAAGCAAACTAAATTAAAAAAGGAATAGGAGGATTGGAGTTTAACAATATAAAAGCTTTAACTGAACGATACGTTAAGTCTAACAGTGATATGTAAAAACAGAGCTTACATTTGAAAAGCAAAGACTACAACCATTTTGCAAACGGCTGTAAATAAAGCTTTTATTAAAAAACTTGTAGGTTACATTGGAACACACACAAAATAAGATTTACATATGTATGTACATACATACATACATATTTAGAAAACAAAAACTCTTCGATAATTTATTAACTTATTGGAATTTCTGCTAAACAAATCAAGGGTAATATTTATGATAGAAATGTAAAAAACGATACATATTTGTATCTAAACTGAAATTAAGTGTGTGCCAACAGTTTGGAATTTAAAATCAACAGGAACTCACAACGTAGAAGGACAGGAACAAATAATCAACAAACAAGTGAACAAGTTTACAGACAATGAACAATTGAAATATAATTTTTAAAATATTTTAATTTATTTATTTAGTTCGGTTATTTGACCTTTTTCAATATTTAATAGTTTCTTTTTATAAGCAATAAGGTCACTTGAATTTTATATAAAAATATTTAATTTATTTATATATATTTATTTCCAATATTTCGCTATCACAATGGATAGCTTCTTCAGGGATAATACAAGTTTTGAACTATAATAAAATAATAATTGAAGTATGAAATTGAAAAAATTTTTTAACAGAAAATGAAAAGTTTACAATAATGATATACAATTATGATATATATATAAAAAACTTGTTTGGAGTTTATAAATTAAATGTCTGTAATTTTGAGCTACATTGTCTGTATCTGTTTTAAAATTAATTCTCTTTTCTATCGGTACATTAATAATCTGTAACATTTCTAACATAAATCGTCTTTTATAATTTGTTTCTGTATTTAATATAGTAGTATTTTCAAAATCTGGATAATGATCTAAATTGTAACAGTGTGATGTTAATGCAGTTTTTTGAGAAGAAGTATGTTTGTGTTTTTCGTCAGATTTATGTCCAGCTAATCTAGTTTTCAATTTATTTTTAGTTGTACCTACATATATTTTATTACATTCTTCATTATTTTTACCCTTACACGGTATTTTATAAACAATATCTAATTTTAATGTTTTATCCTTTATTTTACTATATAATCTATTTAATGTGTTATAAGCTTTATGGGCTATCTTATAATTATTCCTGTCATAAAATTTTGAATTTTCTAGTCGTTCAGAAATTAATGGAATATAAGTTAGAGATTTATAAATTTTAGGTTCAGAATTTATATTTGTATTATTATTTTTTGGTCTTTTATATTGTCTTATTAATTTATAAATTAGTTCATTTGGAAAACTATTATCTTTTAAAATTTGTTTGATTTTTATTTTATTATTTTTATGAAATATTTTGTCACTAATATTTAGAACTTTTTTTATTAAGTTTTTAGCTGTATTTATAATAACTCTCTTTGGATGTTTAGAATAATAATTAATAATTCTTCCTGATGAAATTAATCTATTAGTAATTTATCTTCCTTCCTAATTACTATTGTATCTAAATATGGAAGTTTATTATTAAATTCTTTTTCAATTGTAAATTTAATATTTTGGTGAAAAGAATTAAATATGTTTAATATATTTATTATTTCATAATCTGAAATAATACAAAATAAATCAGCCACATATTTTGTTATAATTTTTGGTTTAATAGACAATTTATTAATACATGTATTAAGTAGTTCTTCCATAATTATATCTGCTATAATTGGAGAAGCTGGAGAACACATAGGTAGACCTTTATGCTGAGAATATATTTTGTTGTTATATTGAAAGTACCTGTTATCCTGTATGCAAAATTTTACAATTTCTAAAAACAATTCTTTCTCCATAGATGTATATTCTCTAATTATATTCCATTTGTTTTCTATAATATTTAATGCTAAATCTATAGGTATACTAGGACATAATGAAATTACATCTAAAGAAATGATTTTTTCATCATTTTCTATTTTGATTTGTTTAATTTTATCTTTAAATTGTAATGAGTCCTTTATATTATATATAGAATTTTTAGTTATGTTTTGAAGAATTTTTGTTAAATATTTACTAAGTTCATGTGATGGAGAATTTACACATGAACAAATAGGTCTTAATGGAAATGTTTCCTTATGGATTTTAGGAACTCCATATAATTTCGGAGCTATAGCTGAAGTTATTTTTAAATTTTTCTTTTCCATCATTGTAATAATTTCTAATTTGCTAAGTTTTTCTACTATATTGTTATTTGTCTGATGTAATTTAATTGTCGGATCCTTATTTAATATTTTATATGTTGATTGATCATTAAGAATATCATTCATTCTTGAAATATAATCCGATTTATTCATAGCAACTGTAATGTTACCTTTATCTGCATTTAAAATTAAAATATTTTTGTTAGTTTTAAGAAATTGTTCTGTTTTTTTAACATTGTTAAGAATGAATTTATCTCTATTAGATAATTTTATTGATATGGTTATCAATTATAGTAGTTAGTCTAGTCCTAGCTATTTCTTGTTCCTCCTTTTCTTTTATAGTCTGTACGAAATCTTCTCCTTCTGCTATCATCCTAATACTACGTTTCCACGGTAAAGGCTTCGCTCTCTATTCATGCTTCACGCCCCAATCATTAGTGTAACAACTTGCTTCACCATACAAAATTTTAAGAGCGAATCAAGTAGATTCATATTGAATCAACACTCGAAACACGAAAAATTGCACTCTTCTCTAATTTTTATCGCAAGTTTATCTGCACTAGCTGTAAAAATTTAATATTATTGTAAACAAAGCAAATTATTTTCTTGTTGCTGGAAGTAAAGAAAGTAAATACGTACGAATGTATGTTTTTTTTTCAAATAAGCTAATTAGTTTTCACTCAGTTTTTTTGTCCATTAAAAACATATTTTCCACAAATTGTAAATTCTGTTTTTTTTTATTCTGTTTGTTTATTAAAAACAACTGTCAAATCGAATCAAGTTTTTTGGTCATGTAAACAGCATGATTCATAAACCTGATTCAGAGAGCGAAGCAGGTGATTCAAGTCGTCGTGGAAACATACTATAAGAACTGGAAATTCTTCTTTCGTGATTGGTAGTGCGTGTTTGTTTCCTAATGAAAGAGTCCATTGTATATCTATTGGTATATCTGTATTCGTTTTATTTACGAAAAATTGTTTATGAAATTTAATATCTAATTCTTTTTTCTGTAAGTCAACTAGATGATTAAACTTTCTAATATGTGTGTCTTTAATTTTATTCTTTAATTTTAAACCTAATCTATTTTCATGGTCTAAAAAGTTATTCATTATGTCATGTGTGAAGATGTTGTTTAAATTGTTTTAATTTCTTAATGATCAATCAACATATAAACATATAAGTTTATTTGGTTAAGTTGACAGATGATATTTGCTTTGTATTAAAACAGAGGTAGGCAAAGCGTAAAATGAGGTTGTGTGTGTGAGCGAACTACCCAGCAAACATAAACATAATTATATAAATTATACAAAACAACTTAGATAGGAAACATACACTGACAATGTATTTTCCGTAACATATAAGAAATTAACAACGAGATTGATATACAAACGGAACTTCTAATACTTCAAAAGCTGATTATATGCATGTTACCAAATGCATTATCAATTATAAAATATTTTTCGAAATTCATTATTAATTTGAAATAATAATAATAATCAAAACGCAGTTGTTGTTGTTCTTTTTATCAGCAGAGATGATTTGATTAGGGAAGAAGGCATAATATTTGGTACTTTTTGTCCATAGAAAGTTTATAGTGGTAATAATCTAATACTCATGGAATAATTTTTAGAGCAAGGTAAAACTAAAAGTTAGGAAAGATGAAGCAAAGAATATTTTGATCTTGTTTTATTAATATTCATATTCACATAAATTAAAATATTTAAAAAATTTAATTTCAATTGTTCCTTGTCTGTAAACTTGTTCACTTGGTCACTTGTTTGTTGATTATTTGTTCCTGTCCTTCTACGTTGTGAGTTCCTGTTCAGTTTAAATTTCAAACTGTTGGCACACACTTAATTTTAGTTTAAATACAAATATGTATCGTTTTTTACATTTCAATCATAAATATTACCCTTGATTTGATTAGCAGAAATTCCAATAAGTTAATAAATAATCGAAGAGTTTTTGTTTTCTAAATATGTATGTACATATGTAAATCTTATTGTGTGTGTATTCCAATGTAACCTACAAGTTTTTAATAAAAGCTTTATTTAAAGCCGTTTGCAAAATGGTTGTAGTCTTTGCTTTTCAAATGTAAGCTCTGTTCTTACATATCACTGTTAGACTTAACGTATCGTTCAGTTAAAGCTTTCATTTTCTAAACTCCAATCCTCCTATTCCTTTTTTAATTTAGTTTGCTTTATTAAATCGTTCCGTCAACAAGTGTTTTGCTAGTGAAGTTTTAGAATATTTATTAAAAATATTATAAAGTGTTAATTAAATATCTAATAGTAAATAATTAAAATATAAAGTGTTGTTAATCATTGTGTGCAATTGCAAGCGTTGAAGTTTAAAAATAAGCAAGAAATCAAAGAAATAAAAATTCAGAAAATGATGTATAGAAAAATAGCAAGTTGTTGTTAAAAAAAAATGGTGTTTTATGTTTGTTCGTGTGTACGGTACGGTAGAGAAAATGTGTGGATATCTCATGTAGAATGTTGTGTGTGTGTGTAGTGGTTTAATATTCGGCACTTGTTGATGCTGTTGCCAGTTGCATCTACATACATACATGTGTAGAGATTTTAGGAAAGCTGCTAAGGTAAGTTTATTTGGTTATACATACTGATAGATGATATTTGATTTGTATTAAAATGCAATTGTTATTGTTGTTTTTATCAGCAGAGATGATTTGATTAGGGAAGAAGGAATAATATTTGGTACTTTTTGTCCATAGAAAGTTTATAGTGGTAATAATCTGATACTCATGGAATAATTTTTAGAGCAAGGTAAAACTAAAAGTTAGGAAAGATGAAGCAAAGAATATTTTGATCTTGTTTTATTAATATTCCAATTCACATAAATTAAAATATTTAAAAAATTTAATTTCACTTGTTCATTGTCTGTAAACTTGTTCACTTGGTCACTTGTTTGTTGATTATTTGTTCCTGTCCTTGTACGTTGGGAGTTCCTGTTCATTTTAAATTCCAAACTGTTGGCACACACTTAATTTTAGTTTAGATACAAATATGTATCGTTTTTTACATTTCTATCATAAATATTACCCTTGATTTGATTAGCAGAAATTCCAATAAGTTAATAAATTATCGAAGAGTTTTTGTTTTCTAAATATGTATGTATGTACATATGTAAATCTTATTTTGTGTGTATTCCAATGTAACCTACAAGTTTTTTAATAAAAGCTTTATTTAAAGACGTTTGCAAAATGGTTGTAGTCTTTGCTTTTCAAATGTAAGCTCTGTTCTTACATATCACTTTTAGACTTAACGTATCGTTCAGTTAAAGCTTTCATTTTCTAAACTCCAATCCTCCTATTCCTTTTTTAATTTAGTTTGCTTTATTAAATCGTTCCGTCAACAAGTGTTTTGCTAGTGAAGTTTTAGAATATTTATTAAAAATATTATAATGTGTTAATTAAATATCTAATAGTAAATAATTAAAATATAAAGTGTTGTTAATCATTGTGTGCAATTGCAAGCGTTGAAGTTTGAAAATAAGCAAGAAATCAAAGAAATAAAAATTCAGAAAATGATGTATAGAAAATAGCAAGTTGTTAAAAAAAATGGTGTTTTATGTTTGTTCGTGTGTACGGTACGGTAGAGAAAATGTGTGGATATCTCATGTAGAATGTTGTGTGTGTAGTGGTTTAATATTCGGCACTTACATGTGTAGAGATACATGTGTAGAGATTTTAATGTAAGTTGATTTGGTTAAGTTGCCAGATGATATTTGATTTGTATTAATAATGCAGTTGTTGTTGTTGTTTTTATCAGCAGAGATGATTTGATTAGGGAAGAAGGCATAATATTTGGTACTTTTTGTCCATAGAAAGTTTATAGTGGTAATAATCTGATACTCATGGAATAATTTTTAGAGCAAGGTAAAACTAAAAGTTAGGAAAGATGAAGCAAAGAATATTTTGATCTTGTTTTATTAATATTCCAATTCACATAAATTAAAATATTTAAAAAATTTAATTTCAATTGTTCATTGTCTGTAAACTTGTTCACTTGTTTGTTGATTATTTGTTCCTGTCCTACGTTGTGAGTTCCTTTTGATTTTAAATTCCAAACTGTTGGCACACACTTAATTTTAGTTTAGATACAAATATGTATCGTTTTTTATATTTCTATCATAAATATTACCCTTGATTTGATTAGCAGAAATTCCAATAAGTTAATAAATTATCGAAGAGTTTTTGTTTTCTAAATATGTATGTGTGTACATATGCAAATCTTATTTTGTGTGTATTCCAATGTAACCTACAAGTTTTTTAATAAAAGCTTTATTTACAGCCGTTTGCAAAATGGTTGTAGTTTTTGCTTTTCAAATGTAAGCTCTGTTTTTACATATCACTGTTAGACTTAACGTATCGTTCAGTTAAAGCTTTCATTTTCTAAACTCCAATCCTCCTATTCCTTTTTTAATTTAGTTTGCTTTATTAAATCGTTCCGTCAACAAGTGTTTTGCTAGTGAAGTTTTAGAATATTTATTAAAAATATTATAATGTGTTAATTAAATATCTAATAGTAAATAATTAAAATATAAAGTGTTGTTAATCATTGTGTGCAATTGCAAGCGTTGAAGTTTGAAAATAAGCAAGGAATAAAAGAAATAAAAATTCAGAAAATGATGTATAGAAAAATAGCAAGTTGTTGTTAAAAAAAAATGGTGTTTTATGTTTGTTCGTGTGTACGGTACGGTAGAGAAAATGTGTGGATATCTCATGTAGAATGTTGTGTGTGTAGTGGTTTAATATTCGGCACTTACATGTGTAAAGATACATGTGTAGAGATTTTAATGTAAGTTGATTTGGTTAAGTTGCCAGATGATATTTGATTTGTATTAATAACGCAGTTGTTGTTGTTGTTTTTTTCAGCAGAGATGATTTGATTAGGGAAGAAGGCATAATATTTGGTACTTTTTGTCCATAGAAAGTTTATAGTGGTAATAATCTGATACTCAAGGAATAATTTTTAGAGCAAAGTAAAACTAAAAGTTAGGAAAGATGAAGCAAAGAATATTTAGTTCTTGTTTTATTAATATTCCAATTCACATAAATTAAAAAATTTAATTTCAATTGTTCATTGTCTGTAAACTTGTTCACTTGGTCACTTGTTTGTTGATTATTTGTTCCTGTCTTTCTACGTTGGGAGTTCCTGTTCATTTTAAATTCCAAACTGTTGGCACACACTTAATTTTAGTTTAGATACAAATATGTATCGTTTTTTACATTTCTATCATAAATATTACCCTTGATTTGATTAGCAGAAATTCCAATAAGTTAATAAATTATCGAAGAGTTTTTGTTTTCTAAATATGTATGTACATATGCAAATCTTATTTTGTGTGTATTCCAATGTAACCTACAAGTTTTTTAATAAAAGCTTTATTTAAAGACGTTTGCAAAATGGTTGTAGTCTTTGCTTTTCAAATGTAAGCTCTGTTCTTACATATCACTTTTAGACTTAACGTATCGTTCAGTTAAAGCTTTCATTTTCTAAACTCCAATCCTCCTATTCCTTTTTTAATTTAGTTTGCTTTATTAAATCGTTCCGTCAACAAGTGTTTTGCTAGTGAAGTTTTAGAATATTTATTAAAAATATTATAATGTGTTAATTAAATATCTAATAGTAAATAATTAAAATATAAAGTGTTGTTAATCATTGTGTGCAATTGCAAGCGTTGAAGTTTGAAAATAAGCAAGAAATCAAAGAAATAAAAATTCAGAAAATGATGTATAGAAAATAGCAAGTTGTTGTTAAAAAAAATGGTGTTTTATGTTTGTTCGTGTGTACGGTACGGTAGAGAAAATGTGTGGATATCTCATGTAGAATGTTGTGTGTGTAGTGGTTTAATATTCGGCACTTACATGTGTAGAGATACATGTGTAGAGATTTTAATGTAAGTTGATTTGGTTAAGTTGCCAGATGATATTTGATTTGTATTAATAATGCAGTTGTTGTTGTTGTTTTTATCAGCAGAGATGATTTGATTAGGGAAGAAGGCATAATATTTGGTACTTTTTGTCCATAGAAAGTTTATAGTGGTAATAATCTGATACTCATGGAATAATTTTTAGAGCAAGGTAAAACTAAAAGTTAGGAAAGATGAAGCAAAGAATATTTTGATCTTGTTTTATTAATATTCCAATTCACATAAATTAAAATATTTAAAAAATTTAATTTCAATTGTTCATTGTCTGTAAACTTGTTCACTTGTTTGTTGATTATTTGTTCCTGTCCTACGTTGTGAGTTCCTTTTGATTTTAAATTCCAAACTGTTGGCACACACTTAATTTTAGTTTAGATACAAATATGTATCGTTTTTTATATTTCTATCATAAATATTACCCTTGATTTGATTAGCAGAAATTCCAATAAGTTAATAAATTATCGAAGAGTTTTTGTTTTCTAAATATGTATGTGTGTACATATGCAAATCTTATTTTGTGTGTATTCCAATGTAACCTACAAGTTTTTTAATAAAAGCTTTATTTACAGCCGTTTGCAAAATGGTTGTAGTTTTTGCTTTTCAAATGTAAGCTCTGTTTTTACATATCACTGTTAGACTTAACGTATCGTTCAGTTAAAGCTTTCATTTTCTAAACTCCAATCCTCCTATTCCTTTTTTAATTTAGTTTGCTTTATTAAATCGTTCCGTCAACAAGTGTTTTGCTAGTGAAGTTTTAGAATATTTATTAAAAATATTATAATGTGTTAATTAAATATCTAATAGTAAATAATTAAAATATAAAGTGTTGTTAATCATTGTGTGCAATTGCAAGCGTTGAAGTTTGAAAATAAGCAAGGAATAAAAGAAATAAAAATTCAGAAAATGATGTATAGAAAAATAGCAAGTTGTTGTTAAAAAAAAATGGTGTTTTATGTTTGTTCGTGTGTACGGTACGGTAGAGAAAATGTGTGGATATCTCATGTAGAATGTTGTGTGTGTAGTGGTTTAATATTCGGCACTTACATGTGTAAAGATACATGTGTAGAGATTTTAATGTAAGTTGATTTGGTTAAGTTGCCAGATGATATTTGATTTGTATTAATAACGCAGTTGTTGTTGTTGTTTTTTTCAGCAGAGATGATTTGATTAGGGAAGAAGGCATAATATTTGGTACTTTTTGTCCATAGAAAGTTTATAGTGGTAATAATCTGATACTCAAGGAATAATTTTTAGAGCAAAGTAAAACTAAAAGTTAGGAAAGATGAAGCAAAGAATATTTAGTTCTTGTTTTATTAATATTCCAATTCACATAAATTAAAAAATTTAATTTCAATTGTTCATTGTCTGTAAACTTGTTCACTTGGTCACTTGTTTGTTGATTATTTGTTCCTGTCTTTCTACGTTGGGAGTTCCTGTTCATTTTAAATTCCAAACTGTTGGCACACACTTAATTTTAGTTTAGATACAAATATGTATCGTTTTTTACATTTCTATCATAAATATTACCCTTGATTTGATTAGCAGAAATTCCAATAAGTTAATAAATTATCGAAGAGTTTTTGTTTTCTAAATATGTATGTACATATGCAAATCTTATTTTGTGTGTATTCCAATGTAACCTACAAGTTTTTTAATAAAAGCTTTATTTACAGCCGTTTGCAAAATGGTTGTAGTTTTTGCTATTCGAATGTAAGCTCTGTTCTTACATATCACTTTTAGACTTAACGTATCGTTCAATTAAAGCTTTTATTTTCTAAACTGTCTTCCTCCTATTCCTTTTTTAATTTAGTTTGCTTTATTAAATCGTTCCGTCAACAAGTGTTTTGCTAGTGAAGTTTTAGAATATTTATTAAAAATATTATAAAGTGTTAATTAAATATCTAATAGTAAATAATTAAAATATAAAGTGTTGTTAATCATTGTGTGCAATTGCAAGCGTTGAAGTTTGAAAATAAGCAAGAAATCAAAGAAATAAAAATTCAGAAAATGATGTATAGAAAAATAGCAAGTTGTTGTTAAAAAAAAATGGTGTTTTATGTTTGTTCGTGTGTACGGTACGGTAGAGAAAATGTGTGGATATCTCATGTAGAATGTTGTGTGTGTAGTGGTTTAATATTCGGCACTTGTTGATGCTGTTGCCAGTTGCATCTACATACATACATGTGTAGAGATTTTAATGTAAGTTTATTTGGTTAAGTTGACAGATGATATTTGATTTGTATTAATAATGCAGTTGTTGTTGTTTTTATCAGCAGAGATGATTTGATTAGGGAAGAATGCATAATATTTGGTACTTTTTGTCCATAGAAAGTTTATAGTGGTAATAATCTGATACTCATGGAATAATTTTTAGCGCAAGGTAAAACTAAAAGTTAGGAAAGATGAAGCAAAGAATATTTTGATCTTGTTTTATTAATACATATTCCAATTCACATAAATTAAAATATTTAAAAAATTTAATTTCAATTGTTCATTGTCTGTAAGCTTGTTCACTTGGTCACTTGTTTGTTGATTATTTGTTCCTGTCCTTCTACGTTGGGAGTTCCTGTTCATTTTAAATTCCAAACTGTTGGCACACACTTAATTTTAGTTTAGATACAAATATGTATCGTTTTTTACATTTCTATCATAAATATTACCCTTGATTTGATTAGCAGAAATTCCAATAAGTTAATAAATTATCGAAGAGTTTTTGTTTTCTAAATATGTATGTATGTACATATGTAAATCTAATTTTGTGTGTATTCCAATGTAACCTACAAGTTTTTTAATAAAAGCTTTATTTACAGCCGTTTGCAAAATGGTTGTAGTTTTTGCTTTTCGAATGTAAGCTCTGTTCTTACATATCACTTTTAGACTTAACGTATCGTTCAATTAAAGCTTTTATTTTCTAAACTGTCTTCCTCCTATTCCTTTTTTAATTTAGTTTGCTTTATTAAATCGTTCCGTCAACAAGTGTTTTGCTAGTGAAGTTTTAGAATATTTATTAAAAATATTATAATGTGTTAATTAAATATCTAATAGTAAATAATTAAAATATAAAGTGTTGTTAATCATTGTGTGCAATTGCAAGCGTTGAAGTTTGAAAATAAGCAAGGAATAAAAGAAATAAAAATTCAGAAAATGATGTATAGAAAAATAGCAAGTTGTTGTTAAAAAAAAAATGGTGTTTTATGTTTGTTCGTGTGTACGGTACGGTAGAGAAAATGTGTGGATATCTCATGTAGAATGTTGTGTGTGTAGTGGTTTAATATTCGGCACTTACATGTGTAGAGATACATGTGTAGAGATTTTAATGTAAGTTGATTTGGTTAAGTTGCCAGATGATATTTGATTTGTATTAATAATGCAGTTGTTGTTGTTGTTGTTTTTATCAGCAGAGATGATTTGATTAGGGAAGATTTGATACTTTTTGTCCATAGAAAGTTTATAGTGGTAATAATCTGATACTCATGGAATAATTTTTAAAGCAAGGTAAAACTAAAAGTTAGGAAAGATGAAGCAAAGAATATTTTGATCTTGTTTTATTAATATTCCAATTCACAAAAATAAAACATTTAAAAAATTTAATTTCAATTGTTCATTGTCTGTAAACTTGTTCACTTGTTCACTTGTTTGTTGATTATTTGTTCCTGTCCTTCTACGTTGTCAGTTCCTGTTCAGTTTAAATTCCAAACTGTTGGCACACACTTAATTTTAGTTTAAATACAAATATGTATCGTTTTTTACATTTCTATCATAAATATTACCCTTGATTTGATTAGCAGAAATTCCAATAAGTTAATAAATTATCGAAGAGTTTTTGTTTTCTAAATATGTATGTACATATGTAAATATTATTTTGTGTGTATTCCAATGCAACATACAAGTTTTTTAATAAAAGCTTTATTTAAAGCCGTTTGCAAAATGGTTGTAGTCTTTGCTTTTTAAATGTAAGCTCTGTTCTTACATATCACTTTTAGGCTTAACGTATCGTTCAATTAAAGCTTTTATTTTCTAAACTGTCTTCCTCCTATTCCTTTTTTAATTTAGTTTGCTTTATTAAATCGTTCCGTCAAGTGTTTTGCTAGTGAAGTTTTAGAATATTTATTAAAAATATTATAAAGTGTTAATTAAATATCTAATAGTAAATAATTAAAATATAAAGTGTTGTTAATCATTGTGTGCAATTGCAAGCGTTGAAGTTTGAAAATAAGCAAGAAATCAAAGAAATAAAAATTCAGAAAATGATGTATAGAAAATAGCAAGTTGTTGTTAAAAAAAAATGGTGTTTTTTGTTTGTTCGTGTGTACGGTACGGTAGAGAAAATGTGTGGATATCTCATGTAGAATGTTGTGTGTGTAGTGGTTTAATATTCGGCACTTGTTGATGCTGTTGCCAGTTGCATCTACATACATGTGTAGAGATTTTAGGAAAGCTGCTAAGGTAAGTTGATTTGGTTATATTGACAGATGATATTTTCTTTGTATTAAAATGCAGTTGTTATTGTTGTTTTTATCAGCAGAGATGATTTGATTAGGGAAGAAGGAATAATATTTGGTACTTTTTGTCCATAGAAAGTTCACAGTGGTAATAATCTGATACTCAAGGAATAATTATTAGAGCAAGCTTAAAACTAAAAGTTAGGAAAGATGTAGCAAAGAATATTTTGATCTTGTTTTATTAATGTTCCACTTGTTTGCATTGAATATTTAAAAATTATCTAACTTTTGCTATTCTCAATTCACATAAATTAAAATATTTAAAAAATTTAATTTCAATTGTTCATTGTCTGTAAACGTGTTCACTTGTTTGTTGACTATTTGCTCCTGTCCTTTTACGATGTGAGTTCCTGTTTGTTTTATAAAGTTTTCTTAGTTTTATTTTCCAAACTGTTAATCACATAATAAATTTTAGTTTTAAAGCAGAACTTTATACAAATATCGTTTTTTTTTGCATTTCTATCATAAATATTTCCCTTGAATAAGTTAATAAATTATCGAAGAGTTTTTTGTTTTTTAAATAAATCTTATGGCGTTTTCTTTTCTGGCAAAAATGTTACACGTTTTTCCCAATTTGAATCTTTTTTATTTTTTTGTGTTCTTTTCTGAAAAAAATTCAAGATTGGTAAAGTGTAGTGTGTTCTTTTCTATAAATGTCACACTATAAATTTAAAAAATGGCGCACCTTTCACACTCTGTATTTTTAGAGGGGGAGAATCGCACGATAAAACAGCTGATATTTGTTTTGTTTATGAATGTGTATTTGTGTTAAGAAAAAAAAAAAAATATATACAAATTTGAAAATATTACTACTTTTTTATGTGCTGAACAAATTTTGGATGTTGTGTGATTCATCTTCATCTGATGATGATAAAATATTTTATGATTATGGAAAGAAATCCACAACCGCGAGACTTTGTAGAGAACGTAATTAATGAATACTCTGAAGTTGATGTATGCCAAATTTCATAGGAGAATATCTCCTACTTCTTATAGGTATATGTAATGTATGTTTATCGGTATATACAGTGGTGATATTCGAAACAATTAACAACCGGTTCGCTTAAAAAAATTATATTTTTGCCAAATTTTGATAAAAATAGCGAAAATTTTAAAGTCGCATCCCAGTACCAGAACTCTTGAAGGAAATGATATAAACTTTTGTTTAATAAAAAAATAGTTTTGATTTTGCAAAATAAAAGTAAAAAAAAATTGCTTTATTTTTTTCTCAAACGATTAAAGAAAACGCTATCGAAAACATCATCATCCAAGAATCCAATGTATGACCAAAATAAAATTCATTTGTTTGTACGTTTGGGCAATGAACAACTGAACAATATTGTGTTTGTTGCCGAGACTAATCACCTTGATAATTACACATTATATAAAACCGTTAAAACAAAAAACATAATCACCCCAACAAATTTTGGAATTTTTATTCACGAGAAGGGTGAATATGCAACAACCGGTTCGCAAAATTTTTAAAATTTTAACAACCAGTTCGAGCGAACCGGTCCGAACCGGCTGAATATCAGCACTGGGTATATATAATTTTTATAGTTTAAGAAGAATTTGCGTATTAGTCGGCAAGGCGCCATTGGTCTTTTTGAGAGATATTCATTGTCTTATTTCAAGCGATCTTACCAGGGAGCTATCTGCTTCTTCTTTTTTAACAAAAAAAAAAAAAAAACAAAAACTACTGTACATGAAAAACAGTGTTACACTGTTGTGATTTTATGTTCTATTCTGACCATTAAAAATGCGACATCTTTAAAATGTGGGGTAAACATTATAAAAATGTACACAATAAAGGTGTAACATTTTATTTCAGAAAAGAAAACACCATTATTTTGTGTGAATTCCAATGCAACCAACAAGTTTTTTTTAATAAAAGCTTTACTTAAAGCTGTTTGCAAAATGGTTGTAGTCTTTGCTTTTCAAATGTAAGCTCTATTCTTGCATATCACTTTTAGTCTTAAAGCCATTTAGACTTAACGTATCGTTCAGTTTATAGCTTTTATATTTCTAAGCTTCTTTCCTCGTATTCCTTTTCTAATTTAGTTCGCTATAGTAAATCGTTCCGTCTACAATGCATGTAAATATGTACATACAATTAAATTCACTTAGATTATTTCAATAGTTTCCTTACTACAGTCCGGCCAACTCGTTAATCCGACCGACCCTAAAACTATATGTGTCCGGATTGTCGAAGTTGCACTGTACTAAGATTTTTAAACATTTTCCTTTAATTTTGGGGAAAAACTTTGAAAATATATATTTTATATAAATCTTTTATTTGCGTACAAACGAGTGCCATTCGTTTATCAGCAACATAAAATTGTAGTCCCAGTAACTATTTGATGTCCTTCGGTGGTATAGCATTCAAACGCCACCGAAGTAAAATAAATAAATAAAGGCTACAAAATCAAGCTTTAACATTAATGCGCCTACACACCACCAGAGGCGCTGCAATTCTGCACTAAAAACAAACATAATGCGCAATTACAGAGTTGTGATATAAAAAGCTTTCTTCTTTCACCACCTTTACTTCTTCAACTATCCCCTTTCCAAAGAAGTAACGCAATTATATATAGGCATATTAATTGCCTGAGTGTTACTTCTCTTTTTAAAAAAAAAAAAAAAAAAAAAAAAAAAAAAAAAAAACATTATTCTGTTTTCACTACGAATTTATATTCAATTCGTAGTGCACTGTTATTGTAATTTTTGAGCGGGCATTTTCGAAGAGACCGGGATTTTGCTTTATTGTTTGTAGTATTTTCTTTGTAAATTCGTGACTTTCGTTAATAACACTTTTCTATTCCTTTTCGATTACGATCTGTGCTTAAGGTTTGTTTGTATCGTTTGATAAAATCATGTACAATACCTTTACCATTTGTGCAATTATTGAATCCGACAATGTTGGATTTTCAATTAATTTGTGCCGGTTTTTCTTTCTATTTTGATTTTCTGTTGTTTAGCACACGTACAAAATGCATTCCGAATTTGGAGAAATTAAAGAAATCTTCATATGAGTTGATAGAATAATAGAGATAATTCAATAGTTAAAGATGACTTCATTTTAAACCAGACCAGTATTTTCAAATTTTAATTTGAAAATTATAAGAGAACACGCATGGATGTTTTTTAAAGATCTAGCTGGAGACTTTCAGAAAATAAAAATATCTTTGAAATATGATGAAAAACAAAAAAAAAAATGATTGTAAATTTACATATCAAAAGGGATTGTTTTCAAGCCCAAAAGCCTGGCTCATTGTCAAAACCCTAATTCTTAGCTATGCCCATGTAAAACTTTGCCCCGATCGGAACAGCCGTTTACAAATGGTAGATTTATTTTATTGGAAAAAAATATTTGTTTCTGGCTTTTAAATTATCTTCTAGAACTATTAAATTTTGAAAAATTTTCAGTTCTACATGTTCTTTTTTAAATCGTGCCTCTTCTTTATAATGAACTGGTTCTTAAATGTTTTTTTTTTTTTTTTTTTTTTTTTTTTTTTTTTTTTGAAATTTTCGTTCGTCTGGCTGGCTGTCAATGTAAAGCTTGTGCGCAGAGTACAGGTCGCAATTTTGAAGATATTTCAATAAAATTTGGTACATAATATCTTTTCGATCCAAGCACGGATGGGATTGAAACTGGTGAAAATCGGTCTATTATTTCACCTGGTCCCAAATGTCCTTTCGAAATGGGGATTTAACGATCATAAATGTTCAAATTAGTGGCAAATGAAGCTAAATCACATCTAAAAATTTAGTGTAGTTCGGCCCATAATTTATCATAGCATATAAGGCCCACTTCCGAAAATCACCTTAAAGAACACAAGTCTCTTAAAAATGTCGATATATTAATATGTTTCATAAGTATGTATATAAATCATATGGTACATTTTTATGATGATCGGTCCATAAGACGTCGCTCCCACTTCCGAAAATCGCTTTAAAGAGCATAACTATTTTTAAAATATTGGCCTTCGTCGTCTTTGAAAATATACGGTCACCGTTCCATAATTTTTCGGGATGCATTGACAGTTCTTACTTCTGTTCTGCTTCTGTCTGCTCTTCACGCCGAATACGACAATACGCTTGTTTACTTATACACCAGAAACCACAAGCGAGCTTCGTCACTGTATACAATTTTCCGATAAATTAATCTCGCCGAAAAAAAAGTTACTAAAAAATTATCATTTACTTACTTTTTAGCTAAATAGTTTATGATTTCCAAAAGAATACTATAGTTGTTTTTAGTTTTGTTTAACATTTCATATGTGTTTTCTTTTTTTCTTTCTTTTATTATTTCATGTAGGCTTTTTTCATGTAAAGGATATACTAGGACATCGTTTTTTTTTTATTTATTATTATTATTCTTTTTTCTTCGAATTTACACTTACATTACTAATAAATTTTTGTGTTTTTTTTTGTTTGTTTTATTATTATTTTTTAAGTTTAGTTTTAAATAAAACATACAAATACTGATTTTTCTGTCAATTATTAATAATTTGTTTTGTTTTTTCTGTTTGTGTCTTATTTATTTTTGTTTTGTTTTATTTTAAATGTGTCTTAAAAAAATCATTTAAATGTAATTGTTGTTAATAATTAATATGTATATGATTTCTATAATTTATTTTTGTTTTGTTGTTTATTCATAAACTATATATAAATTAGTTTAAATGTTGTTTATGCAATTTTTTTGTTTTATTTTTGTTTTTGTTTTAGTTTTATAATTAATGACTTAATGACACTTGTTTTTTTTTTGTAATAAGTTTTTTTTTTATTTATTTATTTTTACTACGTTTACGTGCTAAAATTATTTACAATTGTATCGTTTCTTATTAATGTTTTTGGGTTTTTTTTTCTTTATTGTATAATTAATTATGTTTTTGTATTTGTTTATATATATTTATTTTACTTCAATGAATTGCACTAAGTTCTTTCTAAAAAGGTCTGCTTTTTTTTCTTTAATTATTATTCTTACTTTTCCATCATACTTTTCTTATTTCTTGTTTAGTTTCTTACTTTCTTTTATTTTATTTATTTATTTATTTATTTATTTTAAATTAAATATTATTATTATTATTTGTGTTATATTTATTGCTAAATTTTCTTTCTGTTTTTATTCCTTCTTCATCTAGTTTTATACGATTTGATTTCATTGTGAGTTCAAAAATTAATTGTGAAGTTTTTTGTTATTATTATTTAAATATATAATATTCTTAATGATTTTTGTTTTATATGCAAAATTTACTTATGTTTTGAATTCTTTTTGGTTTTGTTAAAGGTTATTTATTTTATAGTTTTTTATTTATTGTTTGTAGTTGGTTTTTGTTTTATTCTTTAAAATATTTCAATTAAAAATCAATGAGATTTTTTTTTTGGTATATATATGAAATTCATAGTTTTATTTAAGTGTTTTTTAAGTCTAATAGTTTTTTGTTTTGTGGTTTACTTCATTACTTTAATGACAGTAAGAAATTTGTTTTGGAGCATCCTAAAAGTTTTCAATAAAATTATTGTTTAAATAACTTTTTATTTGAGAATTATATTTGAAGGGGTTTTAATCTTCATAAAATGTCTTTTGTTTCAAATAGTTGTTTCAAGAAACTTTACAAATTAATATTGATTTAGGAATGCAACTCTATATATTTCCCTTAGTATCCCCAGAATTTAATAAATTTATGATAAAGTGAATTTTATGATAAGTGAAAGTTTTCAACAGCACAATTCAAAATATTGTGCAAATGATATTGCATCATTGCATTTTAGCATATTTTTGCTCTAGCTGTGTATTTTGTTAGTCTAGAGCAAAAATATGCTAAACCTTTTTGCAAATGCAATGACGAATACTATTTACACATGATTGTGAATTGCGCTAATATTTTAAAAACTTTTCAAAACTTAAAATTTTTTTAAAAGTGTTTGTATCAGAATTTATACAACCTGCATTCGATAAAACATAATCCGGTATTTTAAAACTACCCTGACCTCTTAATTCAAAACTCTTTTATATTTAATACTTTTTTGCGTAATAATCTAGAACAGGGATGGAAAATATATTTTTAGATTTTATACTAACTTTTTTTACCAAAAAGTACTTTTTAGACCTTCAGGTATCAAAAAAAGTACAATTGTAAAATTTTTAATAAACCTGGCGCATACACATTCTATCATGTTCATATTTGCTTCAACATGTGCATCACATCACAATCACAACAAAGATCTCTAAAATCACCCTGCAAATAACGCGACTAGTCCATACATGCATGTAAAGACTAGTCCAAAGAGGAGTAGGAGTACTCCAAAACTACTCCAAATATATGAAAAAAGGTGGTCCATTTAACATTGCGATGTCCTAGGACTGGACCATATAACCCATCGGAGTAGTCCCAAAACTACTCCATGGAGTACTCACGAGGGTTAGTTTTAAACAACAACAACAACTCAATATGCAATCGTGTTAACACGAAACCATGTCGTTTAACTCTTGTTTAACTATGGCATGGTCCATGACTGCATTACATTGGACCATGTTGTGAGTAGTCCATATCATCTAAAATGGATCACGTAGTCCAATATTATTTGCAGGGCAGAAAAACACTAAAGTGTTTCTTAGAAGAATTACACTGCCTGACAAAATTAAAACTTATTTGCTGCCTTAGATTTCTTAGTCAGTTTGTATGCATCTAGGCTTCAATGCCTATAATTCACATTTTTTGTATTACCTCTAGTTTTCGAGTTATTAATTTATTAAGAAAACTACGTAGTTACGCAATTTATAGTAACGCAACTAATAAACGGTTCATTCTATTTAGTAGAAATAAAAACAACCTTAATTCGGCTACAGTGTTATCTTTATGCTGCATTGACATTATTTGGATTCCATGGAGTATGTTCGGAGATATCGCTCAATTTTGGATTGATTTTTTTTTATTTTTCAAAAATTTATAAAAAATAGAGAAGACGACAAATTTTCCATTAGTTTCTTTCAGTCATATAAGAAAATATGTTACGCATATAGCAAGCTATATCTTGTTAAAATCCATTTTCAAAATTAATAATAAAATCAAAACTATTGCGTTCATATTAACAAGGTATATTGCATTTTATGAAGGATATATCTGCCTATATGGCTATAGAAAAATATTGGAACTTTTGTTATAATCTCTACTTTTTATGAATTTTTGAAAAAAATTTTAAATAATTTTATTTCGTCATATATTCGACTATATCTCTAAAACTACTAAGTGGAGTAATTATTAGGTTAGGGCAGCTTGTTGGTAATATTGTAGCTAAATTTTGGGTTTTTCTTTTCGCTGAGACGGCTAAACTGTTCTTCAGTTATGTTACTCAAAATCGTGTAACTACGTAATGTAAAAAAATATATATCTCGAAAACTAGTGCTGATCCAAAAAAGTGAGTTAGAGGAATTGGGGCCCTATATAAATTGACTTAAATTTTAAGACACCATTGTTCGTGTCGGATTGTGTTATCTTTTTTGCAAAAGCAATTTAGGAGCTCAGACTTAATTTTTAAAGGACATGATATTAGCTAACTTTTACTTCCTCATTAAATGGAATAAAAAACAATGTTTTTTAAGCCAGAACAGTAGAATACTCTTTAACAATCTTCCAAGTGGATGTCATGTTTTTTCCATAGCAGTTCCCACCTAGAGGCTGAATCTTTTTACGTAATTTACAAGAAGCAATTTTTATTGAAAAGAAGATATAAAATGTTTTTCTTGAAATTTCTTCGGTAATCACACAACATAATATAATTGCTTAAATCACTCGTATTTTTATTTGAGAGCATGTATACACATATGTAATATGAATAAGAGAGTCTGCAGAGAGTCAAGCATTAAGTAGCATCAGCAGCGTTGTCAACTTGGTGCTTTTTTAAATTTTTGGTGCGAAAAATTCTTTAGTTGGTGCGCGGTGCGCTTTTTTTAAATTTTGGTGCGCTTTTTAATTTTTGGTGGCACCAAAGCAAATTCAACACAACTTTTTGTTTCAGTGTGAGAAAAAATATTTCTATGTACAATAAAATACACCTATTTGAGTACCATTTCATTGAACACTGGAATTTTTTTTTTGTGTATTTCAGTGCGTTTTTTAATTTTTTCGAAAATGTGATGAAATTATTATTTTTACTAATTTTTAATTCATAACTCATGAAATCTATACGATGAAAAAATGTATTTTAAATACGAATGTATGATAAATGAAATCAAATTCTTTAAAAATATTTGTTTGAAAATCAAATTAACATTTTAAACATGTAAATAAAAATTCTTGTATAACCTGATGGTTTGGTCTACTGAACCTAGACGAACAACCAGGGTTAGAGTACCAGTGGAAAACTAACAAATTTTATTGTAAAAAATCAAATAAAAGTACTTTAACTAGAAAACAAATACATATATATATAAAAAAAGTACCAAATATGTACCGAAATTAGCTTTTTTTTTCAATTAATACTTTAGTTCCGAATATCATATTGTGAGTTAAATTTTGAGTGGTTAAATGCTTATTTTATCTTTATTAGCTCATTTATTAAAAAAAGGCTTTTATTATTATTACTTTTACTAAAATTCGTTGATGAAAAGTTTTTCTTATAGAAATTATGATATTAAAAAATTTCAAATTAATTCAATAAATATTTGAAACAAAAACGAAATTCTTAACTTGGTGCGTTTTTTTGTAAATGATGCGCTTTTTTCTCCATTTTGGTGCGTTTTGAAATTTCAAAGTTCAGGCCTGTGATGGAAATCGAAAACGAATGAGTTTTAGAAGTACATTTTAATGCATTTCTCATCTAATTTTTAAATTTTTTCTTTTAAGATTCTCTTTAGTAGCACAATATCTTTATATATTATGTGATAAATGTTGTTTTTTAATTCAGAAATATTACGAAAAAAATGACTTCTAAAACATGCCTGATTATTTGCTTTTGTATGTGTGCAAAAGTATGGTGTCTAGGGTTTTCCGAGCAGTGCTTTTTATCCTATAATATGAGCAGCGTTGTCATCGTTGAAATTTCAAAACACACCAAAATGGAGAAAAAACGCATCAACTTTAGAATTTCTTTTTTATATAAAATGTTTTTTTGAATTAGTTTTAAATTTGTTTAATTTCATAAAAACTTTTTAAAAAGAGATCAACGATTAATAAACGTAATAATAGTAAAATCCTTTTTAATCCTTTTAACCACTCAATATTTAACTCACAATATGCTATTCGGAACTGATGTATTTATTGGTAAAAACGGGCTAATTTCAGTACATATTTGGTACATTTTTCTATTATTTTTGTTTTCTGTTTTAGGTACTTCTATTTGATTTTTTCAATAAAATTTGTTAGGGCTCCACTGAGGCTCTAACCCTGGTTTTTTGTCTATTTTTCAGTAGACCAAACCATCAGGCTACACAAGAATTTTTATTTTCTTGTTTAAAATCTTAATTTTGTTTGCAAACAAAGATTTTATCCCTATTTACCTTTAGCAATAACCTTCAATTTGATAGTATGTATTCATTTATTAAACATACCCCAGCATACCATTTTAGGAGCGCTCCGAAAAAGGAGTCAGAAAAGAGTCCAACAAAAGAGCATTTTCGGAGCGCTCCGAAAAAAGGAGTCAGAAAAGAGTCCAACTAAAGAGCATTTTCGGAGCGAAAGAAAAATTAGCTTGTTACTGTCCTGAGTCGGCACGCAGTATGACTCAGAAATTCCACGTAATTATGTGTGTACCAAAGCGTTGTTCTCCTGCTATTTGTGCTTTGAACAAAAAAAAAAAAAAAAAACATAGCTGTACCAGACAAGAATGATAAAAACAAGATTACACAGAGCCCAAGAAAAACTTCATAAAATACTCTTTTCTGGCATTATCTAAGAGCTCTTTAAGAGCCCAAAAAAACCCTCATAAAAGACTCTTTTCTGACATTATCTAAGAGCTCTTTCTGACGGACCATTTTCGAATGTAATGACCCTCTTTTCTGAAGGTTTTCGGAGCAATTATGATTGTTTTTTGGGCTCATAAAGAGCGTTAACGCTCCGAAAAAGGTGTCAGAAAAGACTCTTTTCGGACTCATATGGCTTGCTGGGACGTAATTAAAATACATTTACTTAAATTGTGTTCCTTTTTCATTGTATAGATTTCATGATACTGAATATTAAAAATTAGTGAAAAGAAAGATTTCTTCACATTTTAGGAAAAATTCAAAAACGAACCGAAACTAAGGAATTTTTCGCACAAAAAATTTAAAAAAGCACCAAAAATGGTGCGAAACGCCCCAAGTTGACAAAACTGATTATGGGATTTAAAGCGAAACCGAATGATGTCGTTTGCTTTCGTGTGAGAGCAATGTCCAGACTTTGTAAAACACTGTTTTACTTTGCCATTATAAAGCGTACAATGAAAATCAAAGCTGAAGTAAAATGTTAGGAGAAATTTAATTTTACTGTTCTAGATTTGCTGCCTAAATCAAAATTAGTCTCCTTTCATTAAGTTCTTCTTACACTTAAAGAAACTTTCTTGAGAAATGAAAATATTTTCTGTTGTAAAACTTTAACTTTAGCTTTATTAGGTCTGCTTGTTTTAAACTTTATCATAAATTCATTAATTTAATTTGTTAAAATGTGTCTCATTTTATTTTTGTTTAAGATTTAGTTTTATTAATTTAAATTAAACTTTAAAAAGTTTATGAAAACATGCGGGTTTTAGTTTTGTCTTAATAAATCATGAACTGAATTGTGTGTGATTTATTTCTGTTCTTTTTTTTGTTATATATAAATTCTTAACTTTTTTTAAATTTTTTTTTTATATTATTATAATGATGGAACGAAAACAGTCTTTGGGTATTCATTACATGTTTTTTATTTGTTTTGTAAAATTTAATTAATTATATTATTTAATGTGTATATATGTATATATATACATATATTTGGTTTTTCTGAATAATTATTTAATTAATAATATCATTTTGTTTTTGTTTATTTTCATATATAATAATTGCCTTATAAAAAAAGTTTTTATGTTTTGTTTTTTTTTTCTTGTATTAATTAATTAATAATAAATATTGGATTTAAATCTCTGTACGAGTGAAAGAGAGATTTGTGGGATTAATGTTGGCAAATGAAAAAACAATAAACCTAAAAAACATGTAACGTTTATTTAAACATTATGAAAAATTTAAAACAAATATGGAAGGTGCTTATTCTGCTGGTTGTTTGTTGATTTGCTTTATAACGGTTTGTGGTATAACAGTTTTTTGTTTTTTTTTTTAATTTATTTATTTTGTTCATTTAATTATTAATTATTTAATTTGTAATGGAGATTCCCTAAATAACATATTGTGGGGGTTTTTTTGGTTGTTTTGTGAGTGTATGTGTTAATATGTTTAATGTTCTGTATTAGATGGAAGCGTAATTTTTTGAGATTTTTGCAAATAATAGAATGAGATGAAAATTTTACTGAAATTATTTTACTGAAATGTTAAAAAAAGTTAGAGAAGGTTAAGAGATCTATACTGCAAGTTTTGTTACTGCATACATTTGTCTGAATTGTTGATTTTCTTTG
The DNA here is from genome assembly GCA_916048285.2 of Bellardia pandia. Lineage (NCBI taxonomy): Eukaryota > Metazoa > Arthropoda > Insecta > Diptera > Calliphoridae > Bellardia > Bellardia pandia. Next base: position 43,299,712 of record OU696530.1, read on the forward strand.
AAACAATTTCATTATTGTTATTTTACTTTTCATTTATTTTGCTTTTTCTCTCATGTATTTGCTACATCTCTAAATAAAAGCTAATAATTGTGGAATTTTTTGGAGACTTACATAAATTAGAGTTGCCGTTTTTTATTTACAAGACAGGGCTTATAATCAAAAAAAATTTAGTGCATGTCAATTTGTACTGCGGATAGCTTTTATTGCATATAAGTTGCAATTTACACGAAGCAATTTTTATTAAAGAGATTGATAAAATTATTTCCTTGAAATTTCTTCAGTGTTTACACAGCACAATTCTTATTGCTTAAATTGCTCGTATTTTTATTTGAGAATATACACTAATTTATATACGCATATGTAATACGAATAAGAGAGTAACAAGAATTGCTAGTACAATCAAGTGTGTACTCGTCTTATCTTTCTCTCACCTTGATGTCTAAAAGGCAATAATATTAGCTTAACGAATTGCTTTGTGTAAATTGGGACTCTAAACAACTAAACAATTTTTGTTGCTATTGATTTATTTAGGACTTTTCTATGTCTATTACTTTATAAATCTTTTGTTACTGCGCATCCGCATTTTTTCGTTTACAAACAAGGTCAGATCTATATTTAGTGCAGACTGCCTATATTGAATACAACCTCTCGATACATTATACCATTAGTGATGCTCTTAAATTACTTTTGAATTTTTTGGCAAAATTGCTTTATAGAAGTCTATTATAACTTCGCTTATTTCATCGCGGTCCATATCCTTGAGCCAACCATTTCTTCATTCTTTCCTTCCAACGAATGCCCGTCATAATGGGATCCATAGGAATCCTACTCGATATCAATGCCAAAAATTGAGCATGTCAAATTTTAACCGATACTTCGACATAACAAGTACGAGTTTTGGTTGTTCCAAAAACGCTAAACCATTAATTAGTCTGAGAACTTATCGAAACGTGTGTAAATCGCTCTTTTTTTAAATCAGGGGTGAATGCATTGTTCATATTAATGGATAATAATAAACAATGTACTCGTAGTACAGTACGAATATGATTGGTTTTATTAACTATTCGTATTTTTTTGTCGTTTATTGTAACAGTAGGAATTTCAAGGACCCGATGTTATATATACATATGTATATTAGGGTGGCAAAATAAAATTGCGGATGTTCCCGACTAATATGAAAATTTGATTCATTTTAAGACTACGTTTCTCAATTGTTTTGTCCTGTGGTCAATATTTGGTGAGCTGGATCAAAGGATAAAAAGGTCCTTTTCAGAGGTTTTTTGAATTTTTTCATATTTCTTCCAAAGGAACTATATGTAAATTTGGTAGCATATGAAAGGTCTTTGAGAGGCGCATTCAATGGGTTATCAAAAAATAAAAAACAATTTTTGTTTAATTCAAAAATTTTGAAAATTTCAGACAAAATTTTAGTGTTTTTTTATTTTTTCATAGAATTTACTCAAATAAATAGTTGAAATTTCTTGATTATAAACATCATGCAATTTAACCCAAATGGTTTTTCCCGTTGGAAGAAATGTGAAAAAAAATCTAAAAACCTCTAAAAAGGACATTTTTATCCTTTGATACAGCTCACCAAATATTGACCCCAGGACAAAAAAATTGAGAAACGTATTCTTAAAATGAATCAAATTTTCATATTAGTCGGGAACATCGATACCTTATTTTTTCTCCATACAAACGGAGCCCCCCTAATGTATATATATATCGAGCCATAACCGCCGAAAAAATGTATCCCACAAAATCAAAATTTTACAGGGGAAGGTTTTTTTTAAATAAAATCAGTTTGAATAAAGCCATTATTTTAAAATTTATAATGTAAATATTGTTTTGTGTAATACATTTAATTTTAATAATTTTAAATGATGTTGAACTATCGATTTCGATTAAAAAACAACAATCGATTATGGTGTGGGATACATTTTTTTGGCGGTTATGGCTCGATATTATATCGAACAACGTTTAAAAGTTCGAAGAAAAATATTTTTCATGAACCTCAGTTTTTTGTTTGCCCAGTATAATTGAGTGAGTACAATTGCCAGTACAAGCCAGAACTTGTTCGATCGCAGCTGGGTACTCGTGTTCTCTGTTTAGCCGTAAATAATGTGGAACTGCTCGAGAATGTGTTCGAAAGTCTAGGTAGCTCGATTTTTCATTTATTTAGGAATTATTTATTACCGGGTTTTTAACGTTCACTGAACATGCTGACTTCTTTGGAGGAGTCTTGATCACAATGTTCGAAATGAGGTCCAGACTCCAGACAATTCAAATCGATCAGGAATTGAATCATTATTAATTAAAACTGTTTAATCGTAAAAATGAAGTTGATTGACACCAAAAGCGTAAGATTTGACTTTAACTACCAATGACAATTGAAGGGTGGAAAGAATAAACCTTGCCAAATACGAGTATGTGATCGTATATGGTGTAATCTTACGTTTTCAACGATCGCCAACTGCTTAAAATTAGTCGAAGGCTGGTTCTCGGACGGGGTCAACGGTGCAGTTTGTTTACGGGCTCTAAACAAGGTTGACTCAATTGGGCCGAGGACAATAGCGGTCGGTCGACAGCTGGGCTGTGCAGCTAGGGTAGACTGCGTTTCAATAATAGTCTTATATTTTGCTATTTTAAGTTGCTGCTTAAAGGTCAAATTCATCTAGAAAATACTCAGTACTCAAGTAAGTGAAGACGCATTACAGTCCTGCTTAGATAACTTTTGACATGACATGACAATTTTCAAATAATCAAGACACATTTCAGTCATGCATGGAAAACTGTCGACATGATTTAAAACAAATTGTATTTGGCAGTAGTGTAAAACAGTGATCGGTATGAATATTAAATGATGTTATGCACTGGGTTTTTATGTTGTAAACCAGTACACCAATACCTCGCTTTGCGTCGTTTTAAGTTTTTGGGTTCGAGTCTTTAATTTTTTGTGTGAACTTTTTACAAAATCTGCAACAACACTAGATGCTGAAATGATACAAAAAGTGCTTTGATGAGAATACCAGTGAATAAAATGGTAGTTCAGAGAAAAGCAAAAAGCTTATTTGATGACATAAATAGATAATGCTAGTGGTAGCAGACAATTGCAAACATTATATAGGAAATCTTAATTCACTTTACGTTGTTTCAATCTGCTAGATGTTTTTTTGGAACCCAACCCCGACGCAAAGTGAGGTTGGTGTAATTGATTTTTGTTTAGTTTCTCATAGTTTCAATAAACGTGGTTGAATTTCTCTCTCTCCCTTGAAAATGCAACTCTAACTTAAAGTCCATTTCTATGGTTAAACGTGTGTGTGTGTGTGTGTGTGTGAGTGAGTAATTGCTTGTGTTATATTGTATTATACAGCTGTTTTAAATATTTGTTAGAAATATTTGTTTTAAAGTATTGTGTAATTTGTTTGTTGTCTAAAACTCAATTCCTGTGTATTTTGTTTATTTTGAAATTAAATGTAATAATCTTAAAAAAGTAAAGAAATAAAGAAACCAAAGTTTGTTTTGTTGTTCATTTAAAATCGTTGTGTTTGTTATTTTTTGTTATTTTATGGTTGTATAAAAATAATAAATACAAATAATAATTGTACAACTTATATGTAAAAAAATGTTTGTATAAATAATTTATTAATAAAAAATCTTAAAAAATAAAGCAAATTATAGCTAAAAGAAATGTACAAAAATTGTATTACTATGTTTTTGTTTTCTTTTTTTTTTTGTTGCATAAAACTAAATTAATTATAATTATCATGATGGTTGGTTTTTGTTTTTCTTTTAATTTTACTTATAAAGTATAGACTTTGGTTTTTTGTTTAAATATTTATCCATTTAATTCTAAACATAGTTTTCGTTTTTATTTTTCAACTTCATGTTTAAGTTTTTTTTTGTTTTTCGTCTTCATTTCCATTTTGAAAATTAAATTTTAAATGAGTGAATGTTTATTTGTAAATTGTATGTAGGTATGATGATTTCTGTTTTTTTTGGGGGAGGGGTGTTTGTATTTATATTTTTATGTAGGTGTAAGAGTTAGTATGTTTGAATGTGTTAATGGTTAAATGAACGAGTATGTAGTAGTATGTATGCATGTGGTTGTATTATACAAATGTAATTGGATTTCGTTTGGTTGAAATGTAGTTTTTTTTTTTGTTAATAATTCTTTTTTTATATTTTGCTTTCCTTTTAGTCTGAAAACGACTTAAATCTTTGGTAGTGATGTGTTGTTTTATTTTTTTTTTTATTTTAGGTTTTAATTTTGAAATTATTTTCTATTCATGTTCGGTTTCGAATTTCGTTTCCCTTATTTCCGTTTCCTAGTTGTAGTGTTTTTTTTTTATATTCATCTTAAAGCTTGCTTAGCAATCTTAAATTGTTTTTTTAGTGTTCTAATTTTAGATTTCTGTTCGTATGTCTTGTTGTGATGTTTTTTTTTTGGTTTCTTCTTTAGAGTATATTCTGGCGTTAGGTTTTAAACTGTGTGTGTTATGCTCTAATCGAATTTTCTTTTTATGTTTTAGAATTCGAATTTTTAATTGTTTCTTTTCTTTGCTTTCATCAGTTTGCTACGTCTTTTTAATTTAATTGTGGTTTTAATTCAATTTTATTTAGTTACTGCTTGTTACTGGTGTCTTTGTTTCTCGCTATATCTTTTGTCTCTTTGTGTGTTGTATTTATTTACTCTTGCTTTTAGTATTCACTTACAATTCTAAATCGGTAGTATGATTGTTGGCTTCGGGTCCATACATGTTGGCTAGTTTATCGAATCTGGGTCCCCAGGCTCCCAAGTAATCATATTCTTGACATTCGTCATCAGTACCTGTGTTAAAAAAAATGCATAAAAACAGAAGAAATTAATAAATTTCAATAAAAACTCTTTTTAATAACACAAATATTCACAGTTCCCTTATAAATACTTAAATCAAAATAATATTTAAAATATTTTCCAAAAACTGTAGCATAACTTTCTTGGCATTAATTAAAACACAAACATTTCATAATTTTTCCCAATTTTAACAACTTCTAGTCAAAAAAAAAAAAAACTAATTTTGCCTTATTAATTGTTTTAAATCTTTCTTTTTTAAATAAGAGCATGTAAACTCTTTAATATATGCTACATTTTTTTTAAACAAACTTGAACTGTGAATCCTAAAAATAACATACACATGTAAACAGTATATAAGAAAAATCCATTAAATTTACTTCACAAAATTATAAAAATATGTTATGTATGCTCCATTTAATTATGTTTGTACTTTTAAATTGTTTGATTACACCCAATATTCGGCTGTATTAGTGTGTAGTCTTAGGCGTAGGCCTGTAATTTTAAACAAACAAATATTTAATTGTAAAAACATTTTCAAAAATATATTTTACAAAATTGCTACAACTATTTTATTTAAGTTAAGACTAGCGAGAATTCTAACCCAAATATTCATAAACATATTATAAAATCTTTATAAAACTTTGATTAAGTTTATCTGCTGACTAAAAGATTGATTGTATAAAGTTTTAATCGCTAAGTAGTTGTAACTATTTACAAACTAGCGTTAGTTTTATTTTTATGAAAATTATTTATGTTTTTAAAATTTGAATGTGTTTAAAGGAATGTGTGCAATATGTATATATCTATGTGTATTAAGCAACATAAATGAAAACATAATAAGAATTATATCTACATTTTAGCATTGTACTTTAATCAATCAAAAAATTCAGGTGTCAAATGGCGGCATTCGATAGCGTATAAACTATCGTAGCGAATAATAAATAGTAAGGTACGAGTCGTATCAGCTCATTACTGCTTTTGATATGTATCAAATCGTTATTTTTAAGAAATTGTTATAGATTTATAAACATTCATATGTTTACTTTATGTCAGCAACTTATTGAACTGAATGAGTTTTTCTGCAGACAAAAATAATCTTTAAATAAAAAACGAAGTGTGTTAAATATGAACTCTTCATTGCCGTTGTGTGTATTCACATCTATTTATATGATCACGAACATTCAATTCTGATCATTATTTCGAAATATGGTGGATCAGCTCAAGACTCATTTGTGTGAAGGCATTTCGCGGAAAAAAGGTTAATAGAAGAGCTTTACGATCAGAACAATTTCTAAAGTGCTTGGTAAGGCAAAATGAAATACTTTATCGTACTTGTTTACATAAGCTAAATAAATCTAACACTAAAGGAGATTCAGGATACCCGCTTGAATCATGGTTGATGACTCCATACAGAAATCGCAGTGACCCTTTATGGAGAATCAGCTAAAAATACATTGGAATAACTTTACATTGTAAAACTTGTGTGTTTTGGCGGTAGAAAATTATGATGAAATCTCGAGTAATATAACTTAGTTAATTATTAGATATCGAAATTCATCTAAAATTACTATACTTTTTATTTCATATCGAATGTCATAATGCCAACATAAACAATTTCGAAACATTTTGCCTCGATATCGTATGCGGCGATAAGACCTCAGGTTTTATATTGGTGAATAATTTCAATTTCTGCACATCAGAGAGTAGTTCCACAAAGATGTTTCATTTCAACATAGTAGCATAGGTTGTGAGTGGTGGAAATTGACTCTATCTGCATTACTACGTAATACAGGGTGGCGCAAAAGTAATCTTCCTATCAGAAAATGCTATAAATTTTGCGAGGCCCTAATGTCAGTTCTGTCATCAATATTACTTTTGCGCCACCCTGTATATAGTATAAATAATTTAAATATGTAATCTATTGTAGACTAAATGGATTAAAAAGTGGCTGATCTCAACTTCACAGGTCAGCATTAATTTTTAGTTTTAGCTGGTATTTTGTACAATATAAATTTATTAATTTTTAGCTATTAGCATTGTTAGTCATCTTTCTGGCAACATAAGGATTAGACGTCAAAAGAACTGCTTATCTTTTGACACAAACGAATCAAGCCAATTTCATATAACCTCTTCTGAAGTGAAGCGTATGCCAGATGGAGCTTTCTGCATCGATCGAATCAAATAGGCGGGTGTGGCAAAACTTGTAAACTTCAAGATGGAATATTACGTTTTTATGTCTTGCTCCATATTCTGCGCAAATTTTTGGTCAATTCTCGCTTTAAACGAATCACTTGCATTCAGTACTGGCCAGATTCCAGCAGCTAATAACAGCTAGAACTCTTTTGCTCCCACCAAATGCACTGCATTACTTTAGCACTATGGACATTTGGCTTTGTTGTCTATTCGGCTAGTTGGCCCGACTTCTCATACGATCTCTAATAGTTCGGCAACTAATCATTCGGTGTAAAAATCATTTCTTTTTATAGCAATTCGAACAAAATCGTCTTTCTGTATATGAAGCTTTTTTGGCACAGAATTCGACATTTTCGATGCAAAAATGACAGATATGTACCCTTCAAAGTGTTATATAATTTACTGAAGAAAAGAAGACGACAGCTGTTATTATTCCCGCATTTTTAACTTATACACGCAATACTTTCACATGCAAAATTTCTTTCCAAGAAAGTTGCACTTAAGATCTGTATGGAATTGCCTAATATATGATCAATGTGAAATTCTTAAAAAGTGGTAGGTCTCAAAGAATGCGAAATCGTTTCTAGCTGATTTGTATCGACAGCCAGTCGCAAAGTATGAGTTTTTATGATGCAGTGTTCTCTTAGATTTGATTTTTTATCAATTAGCTATTGAGTCTTATAAGTTGAATTGTTTTGGCTGCAAGGATGTACGCGACTTCTTTACCATGAAATAGCGCATTTGAACACCTAATCTGAGCCAAACTGTTTCTGTTAGGCTATTATTGCGGAGAATGAAAGTAAATTATTTCTAATTAAGTAAATTTATCTCACTTTCAATTTCTGCGTAATAGTAATTCGTGTACTTTAGTGGCTCGCCTTCCATACAAAAAAAAAGTTGTTACAGTCACCCCCTAGGATTAAAGATAATGTAAAAACAATTCCAGAAATATTTTTTTTATTTTTTTTGCCACGCCTACAAATACCGCCCTTTTAGTATTTTGTTGACTGTGTCGCTATTTTTAGCGCGATCATAACATTTTGTAAAATTCTAGTCCTGACATATATGATCGGTTCGAGGACTTACGATAAATGATATTGCAGTCAAGTAATAAAAACATTCATTTTTTTTCTTTGAGATTTAAATGCAATTCAAAATCCAAAAAGTCTCTTTCGTAATGAGAATGAAACTGATAGATGATTTTGGATTCACATTGAGTATTACGCTGAGAATTTATGCCAATTCCGAATGAATGTTTGGTTTTGAGCAATCTGTTTTTAGCATATATAAAATGTTTGGGAAATTTTTTTGATATTTTTATGTTTGCAATTGGATTACTTGGAATTGCATTAGACTCTTCTTGAATCTGTTAGAGACTATTTTGTTCTATTACAGTTTGATTATTCAAAATAAATAAAACGTTGCTAATAGTTATGATATTTTAAACAATTTAGGCGCATGTTGTATGTGTAACTATTCTGGGGATTTAAACTATATGATATTAAATTACCACTAAACTGACAAACTACTGTTGGTTCTAAACATTACGAATATTGAGTGCAATTTGTTTTCATTTTGTATCAAAGTTTATTTAAATGTTGGAAGCATAATAAAAACTAAAACTAAAGAATATGATAGTTAATTAAAACAAATAAATATTACTATTGGCAAACATACCCGAAGCTAACGAACTTAAAGAACCGGCTGTACTGCCACCGCCTTCATAAGCATAGTTGCGTAAATCATCAAAAGGCGGGGCATTGGGATCACCATCGGCACGTTTTTTATGCTCCTCAATAAACATGCCCACATTAGGCTCTTGGCCAGGCATCAAAGTCATGACAGGATCTAAGTATGCACATAAAATATAAAAACAAAAACATGTATTTAAAACTTTGTTTAAGCAACAAACTTATTAACACAACTTATTGACCTTAATTTTGTTTGTGTTTGTGTCTGTGTCGCTGTATGTGGTAAAAACAACAACTATGAATTTTTAATACTTTGATACTTACACATTATTGGCATTTTCATGCTGGCCAATTCGGGTGGCATGGGACCACCAATGGGTATCTGCAGTGGTGTTATATCAAACGCAGTCATATCATCCTCACCGCCACCCTCATCGTCATAGTTAATGATATTTTCGCGTACATCATCATCTGGTCCAGGATATTTAATATGCGCCTCACGACGACGATTAAAAACAACAAACACCAGCACCAAAACTGTATGCATGAATTTCATAACGTACGTGTAGAAAACAAACAAAAATTGTGGGAAAAAAACAGGAAAAAATAAATATTATTATGTAAATTTTGTAGAGAAATAAAGTTATCTGCTAAACTATTATACATATTAAATTTATATTACGGCAAAAAAATTATATTTATATCCCTGAAAGAGAAAACTACTTGCGCTTTATTATCTGCCAGGGAGAAATTGTTATGGTTAAAAATGTTTATATACAAGTTTTTATTTATTATAGTGTTTGTTTGTAGTGTTTTTTTTTTTTGGTACTTAATATGATTAAATTATCATGCAAGTGTTATAATAAAATTAATATAAAAAATAGTTTGTGTTGTTGTTTTTTTAAATATGCTTAAAGTAGTCAATGCTTTGTGGAAAATACTTATTATTTTATAGAATTATAAGTAGAGTTTTTAAAGACAGATACAGCTTAAAACTGATTACTCGTAAATCTGGTTGTTCGGAAAAACATCAATTCAGATCAGATTGCGTGAAATTTTTACAAGTTACAAAATTTTCAAGCCATGCTGAGCTCCTTACTCAAGCTCCTCAGGGCAGACAAAGGCTATGATGAGTACAACTCAAGTAAATTTTAGCATAATTTTAGCATTGTCGCATCATACTCCACTCAAAAGTAGAAAAACAAGTTGCAAATTCTAGACGGTCAAACTAAACAATTTCTTTTGAATGTTAAATTGTTTAATAAAATATATAGTGATGATGTACAAAATATATAAACAATGTGCAACGAAATAATCTTTGCGAACATTTTGCAAAGTCTCGTGGATATTTAATTGTAAATCTTTCGATAGTCTTAATTAGACTTTAATCGCTGATCTTCTTTTATTTTAAGTTCTGCTTTAATTGTGACTCTTTCTTAATCTGTTGGCTCTTCTTTTAGTCTTTGTTTTGGGTCTTAGTCTAGCTACAATCATGGTTAATTTTTACTCTTATTTGAGCTTTAATTATGACTATAAGTTAAGTTTGATTCGTGGTATCAAAACAATTTTTTTTACTACAAATTAAAAAAATTCTTTTCCTTTTTATAAAAATAGATATTTAAAGAAAAATATAGTAAATAAATGTAAATAGGGTAATAAGACCTAAATTTTGCGCATAGTATCAAAGTACTTTAAAATTAAATAAATTACATTTTAAAAAGTACTTTTTATACTTTTTATATATATGTATGTATTAGAGTGTCCTTTATATGGCAAACATTTTTTTTTTTTTCGAATTTCGAAACGCATACCCTCCAATTTTTTTATAAATGCTAAAATGTACTTAAATATGAAATTTCATATCTGTAGCATGATTGCAACCCGTGCCGACCGAGCTCTAAAGTTTAATAAAAAATGGTGTTTTGGTCTGACATTTTGGCTTGATCCAAAACTAATTAAAATGCAACAACTAAAGTAAATATGAGTAAAACTAAAAAAATATCAATACAAACTTTTATTTAAATATTATAATAATAATGAATTAGGGTAACTTCTCTTTAGTGTAGTTTTTTTACAGTCTGGATACAGATTTCTATGTTCCTGAACACAACGCTACAAAAACTGTTTTTGCTCTTCTTCAGCCGTGATAAGACCATTAAAACCTTGCATTAATTTAACAGCTCTTTCAGCAGTGTCATTTACGACCTTCAAACGACTTAATCGTCTTCCAGCTTCCAAAAAAGCAGGATTGTCACCCCACGAAGATACGTCTTCCCGAAGAAAACTGTCGTCGATCTGTAGTCGAGATAGAAATCGTTTGCTTCTTTGAGTCACAAAATCATCCAGCGTCATATCTGAAATAAAAAAAAACCATTAAAATAAGCAAAAACTAAACCACAAAACTTTGAAAAAGAAACAAGAAAATATTAAGTACTTACCAAACAAATTTTGCGTAATTTCTTCCTTCGATGGGACATAGCGTTTAGAGGAATCTGAACTTTCGTCTCTGTTTAAATTATTAATCATTTTTGTCTTGGTTTTGGTATCAACTTCATCATCAAAAAGTGATAACATGACTGTTTCTTCACACAAATACCATAAATGATGAATGAATAAACTTGCTTATGGATGCCTTGGAACTTGTCGCGTCTACTTTTTCATATTCTTTTAGAGCTTTCAGAAAGGACAAGTCTTGGTTAGGTGCTTTAACTGCCATTGTACATTCGAGCCAAGGTTTGGTATACAAGGTGACGATAAATAAACAAACATCTTGAAGAGCATTTTTGTCCTTTGCAGTAATTTTAAGTTGCGATTGAAGCAAACATATTTTTATAGAATAGATTGCTCTCGCCATCCATCGCGCTTGATGCAAAGCTCCGGGGGCCTGAGTTTTAGTTTATTCTCTGTGTCTCCTCCTAAGAACACAACGCATAGTTCAACCAATTCGCGGTAATCGTCTCTAACAAAAGATTTTTCCAGTTCAGTCTTATAAAAAGTTAACAAAGATGTAATGTTTGTCTTAGCAATATGTGCTTTAACGAAATTTAGAGGTGACTCAATGTTATCAGTGTTAATATTTTTCCAATTATCTCTTAACTTTTTTAAAATTGGAATATCTGGGCTACTTGTAATATGTTTTACCTTGGTTTCAAAAACAGCTTTAAGGACCAACTCATAAACATGATGACGACAAGCAAAAAGCAGCAATTCCCTTTCTAAAGTCTGCTCCAAAATAGCACAAGCTCCACTGAAACGGCCAGTATTGGAAGCTGTTGTATCGCAGCACATTATCTGTACTTTGTCATGGAGGGTCCAGTCAAAGAGAGCAGTTGAAATGGCTTCAGCTTGATGTTTTCCAGAAGAACTCTCTAATTTCGGGACTGCAAGAAGCTGTTCTCTATCGTCAAATGAAGCAATAATTGGCAAGCGTTCTTCTTTTGAACTTCGTACATCCAATCCAGGTAATAGTTTTCCATCCCAATGAACTGTGACTACGTCAGGCAAATTATTCTGGAAGTCAGTTTTTATTGCTTCTGCCCTGGATTTTCTCGCTTGAGTACGAACTCGCTGAATCGAGGATTTGTTTATAGGGAAATCATCGCTGTTCAGACCAAGCGCTTCTACAACCGCATGGAGAATGTAAACTGAGTCCCTTATGCTTAATTGGCATCGATCTAAAGCTGCTACCAGTTTAGGAGTTATTAAACTTTTCGTGCCTCTTTTAAAACTTTTTTCAGGGTAAGGAATCTGAGTACTAAGTTCAGAGTTCGAAATCTGTTCCTCATCCGAATTCTCAAGACATTCCAAGTTATCTATCGAAGAAGTAGATGCAACAGCCAATAACTCTCTTTGTTTTACCTTCCTTTCTTCTTCTTCCAATCGTCTTTGCCTAACTCGTTCTTCTTTCTCCGCCAATTTTTTGTCGATTCCACCTAAGCATCCCGGTCGACCTGGCTCTCTCTGTTTCCTTAAGAAATCTTTGTCTTCCTCTATCTTCATTCTGTCAAAGGCATCTGTATGTGCAATATCAAATAAGTTATCAAGGTCTTTTACAAAATTATTTTCACGATTCTTGAAAGTCAACTGAGTTTTCTTACAGTTTTTTGCAGCTCCCTCCAAACATGATATAAATCAACAAGTTTCTTCACGCAGTTAGGGATTGCCTTCGTAGGAATTCTGGCTTTTTCCCAAAATATAATGCACTCTCTTATAACAAGATTCGCACTTTCACTAACAGTCAGCTTGACTTCACGAATATTGTAAAATAAAACGGTGAGAACTTGTCGATTAGATGGTAATTTTGCACCATTTATCTGGTGGCTTGGCAGTCCGATAAGGAAAATATTTTGTTTATCACTTCGTAATTCGACTGACATTTTTTTAATAATAAAACCGCACTTTATGAAACACACTATTGGAATAGCAAATTACCATCTGAGTAAAAAAGGGAATCACCTTTTTAGATAGACATATATAATATATATGAAAGCTCATTTTCTGCATCATGATATAATAATCAAAGCTATTTTAACAATATTTTGTCATGATATGAAAATCACTTTTATAAAATCTATATAGTTATGTATAGTTATTTTGACAACATTGAGAAAATTTATACATACAAATGTATTAACTAAAAAATTCCAAAAAAAGGAGTTAAAAAATGTATTTTGGAACAGCGAAGCGGACCAGGTTCTGCTAGTTTCATATTAAATATAAATTAACATTATTAAAAATTACTAAAATAAAAAAACACAACAGTAAAATATTAAAAAATATTGAAAATTGAATAAAATACGTACAAATTATAATGACTTATACCAATATTGACCAAAAATTACCCATACTTACAACAATTAACTTTGTCGCAAGTCGGCACGGGTTATCATTCTAATATCAAAGTAAATTTTTTTCTGGAGCCTTCTATGATTATTTTGCGCAAAAAAATATTGAGGTCAAAAAATAAGGGACACCCTAGTATGTATAACAAACTACTATTTTTAATGGATAAAAGTATAAAAAACAATTAAAAGGTATTGTCGGTCAAAACCGACCATATAATTTTTCAGAAATGAGCGCTATATAGGAGTTAGGGCCTATTATGGACTTATATCTAAAAATTTAGTCTGTTGACTTCTGTGAATTTTAATATTATGTATGCTAAACTTTATCTCGATATAAATACTTTTAAACGATTTATGGAGCTTAAAGTGAATTACGGAGAGGGTTTTATATGGGAGTTTTGACTAATGATGGACCGACCATTATAAAATTAAGTGCCGTCATTTCTGTATATATGAAACTTATTTGTATTGAATTTTATTTGGATACCAACAATTTTAAGAGATTTATGGACGTGAAAGAGATTTTCAGAAGTGGACCTTATATGGAAGCTATGACTAATTATGGACCGATCATTATGAAATTGCACCACATGGTTTGTATATATATGAAACATATTTGTGTTCAATATGATTTGGATACCGACATTTTTAAGAGAGTTATGCTCGTTAAAGTGATTTGCGGAAGTGGGAGCTATGATCAATTATGGACCGAACTGCACAAAATTTGTATATGTGATATGGCTTTATTTACCACTCCTTTGTGGTGAAATTTGTTTGGATACCAAGCATTTATGATCGGTAAACCTCTATTTCGGAAGGACATTTGTATTGGGGACAGGTAAATAATGGACCGATTTCTGCCAGTTGCAATCCCATCTGTCCTTGAGCCAAAAAAAAATATCATGTACCAAATTTTATTGAAACGCCTTCAAAATTGTATCCTGTACTCTGCGACAAGCTTTCATGGACAGCCAAACATCAGCACAAATAGTACCAAAGTACTTGTTGTAAAAAAGTACTTTTCATAAAAAATTATGTTTACCCTGCCTTTACACATGGAAGTGCCGTGTAGGTATTATATACGAAAACTTATTCGAAAAACTCGACTAGCTCTGCAAGTGAAAAAATGTGAATGTATTAGTTAAATACATTCGAACTTGCACTTGCATGTGTAAATGCCGGGTTAGTTGGATTTAGTTTATAAAAGGTAACAAAGTAATAACAAAAAAAGTATATTTTAAAAAGTATTTTGAAGTAAAAAAAATTCCAACATAATTTCTATAAAAAAGTAACAAACACTATAAACAACATAAAGTTTACTTTATTAAAAGTGTATGTTTACACATTTTTGGAATACTTTTTGTTTAACAAATCTTGTTTTATAGCTTTGCGATGTGTATTTGCACACTTTAACTTGTTACATTCATAACTCAAGAGAAAGTACATACAGACTAGAAATAGGAAATTTTACAACATAATTGTTGAAGTTTATTAAAATACAACTCGAAAAAAGTGTACAAATCATAGAGAAGCTATATAGACTCCAGTAATTTTAGAAAACAACCAGCCTTAAATTTGTAAAGAAATGATATGTAAGTTCATTATTCATTTTTATTTTCAACAGAAATGCTATGAAAAATTAGTTTAAGTATTCAGGCATTGCTGAGAGGAATTTTGTCTAACTTTTTTATTTTGTTGTCTACTTACAGAGGGTACTATGTAGAAGTTTAAAAAGTAAAGCATACTTTTGGCCGCATTCAGATATACACAAACTTATGTTTTTTAAGTTTTCCTGGTATTATGAATCTTTGTTACAATTATGTCTTTGAAGTAATTTTAATTTAAATTTGTAATCAATTTTAAGTAAACATATCTAGCAATTTCTATATGGCTGGCTTAGTTGCTGGCAAATGAAATGTTTTTATTTATAATTTTCTAAGTAAACTTACCCAATTGTTGCCTGTCAACTGTCTAAAGATTCCAGAGAAAAGCCAAATAAAGTCATTATTAAGATTTAAAAGACATGTTTATGAAAACTTAATATATGTAGGTAAGCAACTTAATGACACTATATAGACAACAATAATTGTGTTGCCTAATATTAGGCTTAATTTTAAGTAAAAGCTAAAAGCAAAAGTTAACCATGTATTCAATCCTTTTAAGACCTGTTTTCTCTTATTTACTGCTTTGCTTTTGGATAATTAAGTATAATGAAATTATACTTTTTGTTTGCAAAACCCTTTAAAGTATGCCATCAATTATTTAAAAGTTCACCAACCTAAAGTCTACTCTGGTTTATTATTTCATGCTGTTAATATTTTAAACTCTTTAATTTGCGCTTATTTATACATACATGAAATTTAAATATTCCTTATCTTGTTTCAGTAAGCTTTTCAATGTTTTGTCATATGTGTCTACAATATTCATGTTTATCCACGTTTAAACATGCAATAAAACAATTAAGTATTAATTTAATATAATTTGTTGTCAGCAAATTATTTTTAAACAAGTTTTATACTTGTCTACATCATTTTTCTTTTATGTATAATAATGTTGAACAAAAATACAGGCTTGAAAACATTTTTTTCAGGCTATAAATAAAAGCATACTTTGCTGTCAACACTAGTTGTTCATTTTAAAAAGTGCCCAATTTTTTAAAAAAAAATTGACAAATAATTAAGGTGTTATAGATTAAGATATCAGTTTTCACTGCCAGTGTAGACAAAATTAGGCGATTTAAAATTTTTGCAAAGTATTTATTTAATATTTCTTTGTTAACATGAGCACTAAAAGTACCAAGAACTTTTTAATAACAAAAAAATATAAGGCACTTTCTGTAGTTATATTTCTACAAATAAATAAACTCAACAATAAAAAATGTCTTGTTTACGATAGCATATGCTCCAAAATGATAAAATCCTTGCTTAAAAAAGCTGTAGCCTTTTCAACAGCATCTCTGATTAACCCTGCTGTTAGGTTAAAAAAAACTTACGAATTCGAGGTTAACGGACCATTTTGGTCTATACCGATTTTTTTTGAAAACAAGGGGCGTAAGTCTATTTTTTATACTTATTTATTTCAATTAAGTATTTGGCAACAAATATTTTTACTAAAAGTTATATTTGTATGCTTAACAAATCGTTTGGGCTATTCATTTTGTTTTGAATGTTTGTTATTATATTTCATACAAATTAAATTTGAAAACAAAAGGTGTGTAACTTTTTGCCAGTGTTCACAGATTTTTAGTAAACCAAATTTAATTTTGTTTTCTTTTAGGAGGCGTAGATACTGTCGACCAAAAGATTGGCTACTACTACTAAATTTTTTGTACATCCTGCATAGAAGCGAATAAATAAAAAATTACAATGGACCAAAATGGTCCTTAACATAAAATTTGTAACTGTTTATTTTTCTCCCTCCCAATTTATGTTAGACACTTAATTATTTGAATAAAAACATTGATTTAGAAAAAAACCACGTGAGCTGACGTTTCAAGTCGATATGTTTTACCGTTGAAAAGATAGAAAGGAAACAAAAAAAAATTTGACCAAAATGGTCCAAACCTAACAGCAGGGTTAACTCTGTGTTAAGGCTAAATTATTTTACGTATCAATGGAAAAACCTAGACCCAATAAAGACAGTGTCACCGCATTATTGATATTATTTATAATGCATTTGAACGAAAACTTTACTGTTCTGCTGTATTTATTGATATAGAACAAGCCTTTAAATATGTATGGCATTTGGATCTATTATAAAAACTTAAGAAGCTATTTCCAGCTCCCTTGTATATTCTTTTAAAATCCTATCTACATGAAAGAACATTTTATGTTAAAATAAATGACAAGAAGCCTACTTTTGGATTGACTAAGACTGGTGTTCCACAAGGAAGTGTATTGGGTCCAATATTGTATACTACAGTGATCTGATCACAGCAATATATGCAGATAAAACTGTTATTGTGGCTTCCAAGGATTTTCCTTGTGAAGCTTCTAACATAATACAAACTGGACTTAATCGCATACATGAATGGCTAAATATAAGGAACATAAAGGTAAATACCAATAAATCAGTTCATACCACGTTTACACTAGGAAAATTACTAAGTTTCAATTGTGTCTGTCTTCCATAAAAGGTTCTTTTCTCGTCTTAGTTAAGCTTCAATTATGGCTGTGTATTAGCTTAAGATTATCTGCAATTGTGGGTCCACTTCTTGTCTTAAGCTAGTTTTTTTTTTTTTGGGATATTCTTGCCTTGGGTTAGCTTTTGTTTTAGGTGTTATTCTTATCTCAGGTTGACTTTAACTGTGGATTTTTAGTCTTTGCTTTTATAGTGTTGTGTACATGTTACTGTAATTATGTCTCTACATTTTGATAACATAACTCTATTGTATGCAAGTGATTAAATTTGAGTAATATTTAGGTTCCACACTAGGTGGCAGTTAAGCTATTTAAAAATTGATACTCCAGTTTCTCTTTCTTGCCCTCTCTCCTACTTAGTATAAGTATTTCATCCGTTATTATTATATTATTATATAATCCGTTACTTTTATGCACATGATTTTAACTAAAATCTAAGTATGTGAAGCAAAGCACGCATCAATTGTACAGTGAAGCTGCCAGTTATTTTTAATAAAGAAACAAATAAATAATTGAATTTAAATAAACTCTATTATTCTCCATTTTTTGAGTATACCGCAGTATACTACAGCTTTAAATATAAATCTTCTTTTAGTTTAAGTTCTGCTTTAATTTTTAGTTTTGTTTAAATGATGGCTCTTATATTAGTCTTTGATTTGTCTTAGTATAGGTTTAATCAGGGCTCATTTTCATTCTTATTTAAGTTTTAATAGCGGCTTATTCTCTTGTTTTTTTTAGACTTAAGCGCGGTTGAAATCTATAGCCTAAGATAGGCTTCAATCATGCTTCTTTCTATAAGAAAAGTTAAGTTTCTGGCTGCTTCTATAAGCAAAGTTAAGTTTCAAACGCGCGTCTTCCTATAATTTTAATCAAAGATATTTCTATAACTTAAGTTAAGCTTTAATTGTGACTACCTCAATAAACAAAGTTATGTTTGAATCGTAACTCTTTCCATAACTTCGTAGCTCTTTCTACAATGGAAGTAAAACCTTATTCGTGTAATCTCTTTAGCCAAAATTAAGTTTTGATTGGCTTTTTCTATAACTATAGCAGAAGCTCTTTCTGTGACTTAAGTCAGGTTCTAATCATGGTTTCATATAATACTTTTTACTTCATTCGTAGCTCATTTTTAGTCTTATTTTAGGTTAAGTTAAGCCTAATTTTAGTTTTAATTCTGGCTTTTTAAATAAAACACATTCTCACATAGGTGTACGAGTATTTGTTAATCGTCAAAAATACAAAAATGCTTACAGACGTAAATGATTTTAAGACCTTAATTTTAATGATATTGATGTGGATACTGTAAGGTACAATTCCCGGCCATGTACTCTCTCTTTAATCGGTGATCAAAATTAACCCCCCCTAGGTCGTTTTATTTAATAGCATACATTTATGGAGTTTATGGGAAGTAAAAGATCTAAACAATAGGCTCACAATTTTGCACATTTATTCGAAGACTATCATGTTGAATTTCGACAAAATAGTATATATGTATGAAGGAAAAGTCGTGCAGGCCATTTATTTGTACTACTTCATACATAATCCTATAATGTGGACATTATAAATTCATGCTTAATATTTAATTCAAAACTTGCTTAAAACTATAAATCAATTTCAGCATTTAGTAATCTTCAAGACGCTGCTCAATAATATTGCAGCAGCCAATAATAACATTGTATTTAAGCTAGCATAGCAATGCATAGCAACTCGTGAGTTGTCCGAATATAGCAGATCATGAACTTATTGAGTATTAAGTATTTTTGTAGAGTCTTGTGCAGACCTTTAACGTCAATGAACATATTTGAATATGATAATTGCAATTTTTAACGTTTGTGTAGAAATATTCGTAACAAAATTGCGATTAAGTACTTTTTAAGTCAAGAATACTGTAGAAAATGTCTGTCTTTAAATTAAAGAAATGTATCCCAGGTATCCATTATTATCTTTCTATTTAAACGAACTATATATAAAGGAGGGAGATTTACAAGCACATCGGTTTTTATATTGCATACGATACATTTAATGCATGTTGTTTTATGCATAAAATAATACAAAATCATTATTTTTATTATTATTTTTGCCTCATTATGTACATACTTATGTATGTGAAGAAGAGCACAGTATTTATTTTCAATTTGTAGCATATAGAATTTTCTTATATTTCAGCGTAAAATTTCATTTTCTTGTGTTTTTTTTTTATTGCTGTCATTGTAGTTGTTTTTGTTGCTGCTTCTGCTGTAGTTGTCGCATAAGATTTTAATATTGTTAAGCTTTTTAATTGTTAAAAATTAATTAACGGAATTGTGAATGGGTTAAAAAAAAATGAAAAAATAAAAACACAAATTTACAAAGTGTTCGAGTAGTCGAAGCGTATATCACGCGGCACTTTATATATTTCAATTAATGAGTTTTTAAGGACAACATACGGACACCCAGTCTCTCACATATGAAAGTAAAACACTTAAACGAAACACCAAACATATCCGAAATGCAAAATTGAACATGTTACAAATGTACACTGTTGTATTGTGTGGCGTAATTGTAATAAACATCAAGGAGTCGTCTTGATTATTTTATTTTTGTCTGAAAACTTATTAAAACGAAAATGAGAAATCATTAATGATTGCAATAAAGATAATTAAATTAAATTTTGTATTAAATCATCGGACGCTTTAAAAATTAATTTCAACAATTGCTGACACTAATAGAATGGAGTAATTGCGTACAAATTAGGTACACACAAACTATACTTAAAAGAGTTTTAGCAAGCAGTTTTGTTTATGAACAGAAATAATAAATTTTTTTAAGGGCCATTATTACAACTTGCCTCTAATGCTCTTAATAGTAAAAGGTAACTTTAATTAAAGTTAGGAATAAAGTGACCTTTAAAGTTTTTCGTTATTACAACTTCCTTGTAAAATAAAATAATTTTTTTCTAAAATATTCTACAGTCTACTTTGAGGCTGACAGGTTATTAACCCATTAATAAGCAAAATAAAACCAGAAGTGACAATTAAAAAAAAAAGTTAATTTTTTTATTCATTGTACATAAAATTAACATAAAAGTATAAAAAATTTAAGAAAAATTATAAGTGGGTGGACTCAACTGAGTACAGAGCCGGTTTATATGTGAAAATTTTCAAAGCAATTTTTTTCAATGCATAATGTTTTTAAACATTTCTTGCATTGCCATCGAACTCTTGCATGACATAAAACACATCTTAATTGTTTTTCTAACTTTACGGGATAGTGACCTATACCATCTTGAGGTAATCCTGGGATCAATGACGATGAAAGTCCAGCTTTATTTTGCATGTTTTGGCGTAAGTAGTACCTTACAATGGAACGTCGGAATAAAAGTTGAAACTTTTTTATTACAACATCTGCTAATGGCCGAATTTTAAACATTTTGTCCCTGGTAGTGGCAGCTTCATCATTTTTCACAAGATGAAGATTCTTTTTTATATCTCGATATCTTTGTCTAGACATTGATTTTGATATCATTTCTTTTCCAACATCTTCATCGTAAGACCAATACAAATCCTCACGTGGTACTTATCTCAACACTTAAATTTTTATTAGTTTAAAACTCCATTTTGTGGTAGTTGATATTTATAAAGTCAGATTTTTCTTAATAAGTTTAAAGGGTACAAGTTTCTTTTAAGTTAAAATCATAAAAAAATCAGAAAACGTTAAAAATTTTAAAGTTTTCGCTTTATTTTTGGGTGTACTCAATTGAGTAAAGCGGCGGTAAATGGGTTAATATAAATCAAACTTCTGCTTTCCATTTTTGTTTATCAAATTATTTGTTGGCAAAATAAAATTAAAATTAATTTATTTTTCATGAAGTTGACAGTTTTTCCAGAACATATGACAACTTCAAATACATAAACCTCACTATAAAATTTAAAGGCAAGATGATCTTCCCTTTAGCTTATCGGTCGGTTTTAGATTAAAGTAAACTCATAATAACCAAATACTTCTTATCTGTCCGATAACATTATACCTTTAACTATTGCCAAGTTGTAATAATGGGCCTAAGTGTCATAAGTATTCAAATAAATTTAAATATCTAAAAAAGTGATTTTTATTAACATTCTAATATGGTGTTCAGACATGCATTTTTAAGTGAGCCAATTATTAGTTAATTAAAAAGTGTTCACACATGCTCAATATTGCTAATTTAATTAGCGTTTGACAGCAGCTGACAAAAAAAATAATACATTTATAGTGCACTCGGGAAAACGTCAACGCTCGTTTATGTCAACATCCCAAAATGTCAACCATTTTTTTACATTACCAACTCTAAAATTTTATGAAATAAATAGAGAGAAGGATCCCATCAAGCCATATAAGTCCGAAGAGTCTTTTCTGACACCTTTTTCGGAGCGTTAACGCTCTTTATAAGCCCAAAAACCAATCATAATTGCTCCGAAAACCTTCAGAAAAGAGGGTCATTACATTCGAAAATGGTCCGTCAGAAAGAGCTCTTAGATAATGTCCGCAAAGAGTATTTTATGAGGGGGTTTTTGGGCTCTGTGTAATCTTGTTTTTATCATTCTTTTTTGTTCAAAGCACAAATAACAGGACAACAATGCTTTGTTACACACATAATTAAGTGGAATTTCAACAAGCAGATTTTTCTTTTGCTCCGAAAATGCTCTTTTGTTAGACTCTTTTCTGAATCCTTTTTCGGAGCGCTCCTAGAATGCTTGCTGGGCTCTCTTCCAAGTGTTGGAAAGAAAACAACAGCAGAAAAAAATAATAGATTTTTTTTAAATGTGTATAATATAAAAATATGATCTCATTTAAAATGTATTCTTTTCAGCTTGAATGGTTTTTTTTGTTTCCTTTTTGTAATTGTTTATGTTTGATTTTAGTATATAATCAATAAAAACGTTTATAAGCACATTATCGATATGTTTTTTATTTATTAATTTATTTTATTTACATTCGCAAACGTCAACAATATGTTAAACGTCAACACCCGCGGTTTTAATTAGTTGACGTTTTCCCTAGTGTACTGTATTTGGTTGTAATATTATAATTTTCAGCCTAAAATATTGTTTATTAATTTAAAAGCGAAACAACTGCCATTTTAGTTATTACTTGTCACAGGGTTGTATTTTTAATTTTAACAATTATTAGAACAATTAACTCTTAATGAAGCAATTACCTTAATTGAAATTTTGTATGGATAATGGAATGCAATTAGGGCATTAATTAAAAACTGTCAAATAAAAATGCATGTCTGAACACCATATTAATTAAAAAATTTCAATTAAAAATGCATGTGTGAACACCATTTAAGAAATCACCAGTATTTGCTTTAAATTTTCCAAAAAAAGTGCCTACTTTTAGGCTTAACATAAATAATGTTTATCTTACGTTCTAAATACACACATTTGAGTACTTACCTCTTTTCACTACTTAAATTCTATACCCGCAAATGAAGTATAAAAACACATTAAGAAATACTTACGTATCAATGTTGTTGAACACAATAGCAGAGCAATAATAAAATCACGTGACGGTGTCAATACACCCGATGCCAATAACTCCAATTCACAATGCATGCCCGTAAAGCCCATAGGACATTGACATTCATATTTTTTGGGCGGATGATAGTCACGACAACGACCACCATTGCGACAAGGAAATAGTAAACATTCATTGTCATTGACACATGTACTACCAGAGATTTTGAAACCAGCAGGACATCTGCATGTTTAATGAATGCACAAGTTTGATGTTTCATACAAAGATATATTTGAGATTGAAATGAACATTTATGTGATAGCAGATTGTTGGTTATTTGGGTTTTCCAATGAATCCTTGTTTTCTTTATGCTTGTACAGTTAACTTTTCTTTATATGCATACGTTTTCAGAAGGCTTTAATAGCTAAATTTATAATTCTATAGCCTCAATGGAAAATGGCCAATGATGGCTTGAAATGATATATTTTTATAAATTTGCAAAAAAAATGGAAATTTGTTTCATTCACAAAACAAATAAATTAGATATAAAACGCATATAATAATATAATAGGCACCATATTATTTACATGTGTTCCCAATGACACCTGCTTCAATATGTGTATAGTCTAGTTACAAATGTATTCACAATATTGAAATATTCAATAAGAACTAGATACACATATTTGCTTTTATTACAAATAATTTTTGTTATTGCTGTAAAAACTTTTTAAATCACAAAAACGTTTTGTTTCCAAAATTAACTACAATTATTCTGCATGTATAATGCTGCACATGAACAGATGACACATTAAAAGTAAGATCTGCTTTTTAGCTAAGAAATCCTATATATTTCAACTTAATATACGTTGTTGTGTTTCTTTACCTACCTTTTAATTAAATACCTGTTTTAAATTTAAAGTTTAAATGTAACAGTTAAAGAAAAAATCTACACTAAGCCAATAATTTAAGATGAAATGGAAATTTTGTATACATGTAAACTAAATAAACCAAACTAATAAATACAGTAACCCTACAGGAATCAGTCCTAGTTCTGTTCTAGTTCTGGGGCCAAATTACCGCATTCGTGATCGAATGAGCTATCATATCGAAACATGATTTCGATATCGAAATTATGATAAAATGTATTAAATTTCTTGCTCGATATCGACTGCCATAATCTCAAATAAGAAAATTACTATCAATTTTACTCGATATCGAATGCGGTAATTTGGCCCCTGTTCTAGTTCTGTTCAAGTTCTGTTCTAGTTCTGTTCTAGATTTGTTCTAGTTCTGTTCTAATTCTGTTCTAGTTCTGTTCTAGTTCTGTTCTAGTTCTGTTCTCGTTCTGTTCTAGTTCTGTTCTAGTTCTGTTCTAGTTCTGTTCTAGTTCTGTTCTAGTTCTGTTCTAGTTCTGTTCCAGTTCTGTTCTCGTTCTGTTCTAGTTCTGTTCTAGTTCTATTCTAGTTCTGTTCTAGTTCTATTCTAGTTCTGTTCTAGTTCTGTTCTAATTCTGTTCTAGTTCTGTTCTAGGTTTGTTCTAGTTCTGTGCTAGTTCTGTTCTAGTTCTGTTCTAGTTCTGTTTTAGTTCTATTCTAGTTCTGTTCTAGTTCTGTTCTAGTTCTATTCTAGTTCTAGTTCTGTTCTAATTCTGTTTTAGTTCTATTCTATATCTGTTCTAGTTCTGTTCTAGTTCTGTTCTAGTTCTGTTCTAGTTCTGTTCTAGTTCTGTTCTAGTTCTGTTTTAGTTCTATTCTAGTTCTGTTCTAGTTCTGTTCTAGTTCTTTTCTAGTTCTGTTTTAGTTCTATTCTAGTTCTGTTCTAGTTCTGTTCTAGTTCTATTCTAGTTCTGCTTTAGTTATGTTCTAGTTCTGTTCTAGTTCTGTTCTAATTCTGTTTTAGTTCTATTCTAGTTCTGTTCTAGTTCTGTTCTAGTTCTGTTCTAGTTCTGTTCTAGTTCTGTTCTAGTTCTGTTCTAGTTCTATTCTAGTTCTGCTTTAGTTATGTTCTAGTTCTGTTCTAATTCTGTTCAAGTTCTGTTTTAGGTTTGTTCTAGTTCTGTTCCAGTTCTGTTCTAGTGCTGTTCTAGTTCTGTTCTAGTTCTGCTTTAGTTATGTTCTAGTTCTGTTCTAATTCTGTTCTAGTTCTATTTTAGGTTTGTTCTAGTTCTGTTCTAGTGCTGTTCTAGTTCTGTTCTAGTTCTGTTCTAGTTCTGTTCCAGTTCTGTTCTAGTTCTGTTCTAGTTCTGTTTTAGTTCTGTTCTAGTTCTGTTCTAGTTCTGTTCTAGTTCTGTTCTCAGTTGAGTTCTAGTTCTGTCTTAGTTTTAGTTCAGTTTTGTTCTAGTCTCCCGATCATGGTCCACTATATATACTTTTATACCGTTAACGATGATATCTTACATTCATTCACACTTAATCTAAAAGGACATATAATATCAATGGTTATGATGTTAAAAGTGCTAACAAAATGAGAGTTTGATTACGCTAGGAATAAAACGTACAAAGAATAAAACAGTATATGGGTTGCTACAAGTAAATGAATGAATGATGTCGGATTATGGCATTGAAAATGAAAAAAAAAAATAATTAAATTTAATTTTTTAATACGTTTATATGATGATAAATGATTTAAATTTTTGACTATTTGTATAAATATTTGCTTTTCTATAAAATGGAAAAATGACATGCAAAAAATTATATGTATTTTATTTAATAAAAGTTAAATAAATATACAATATTCTATGTATATGTAGAGTAAATGGAATGAAGTTATTTATTTGCTAGGATGCTAAATATGGCGCACAAACAAAAGTAGGACACGATTTTAATGCATGGATAAATGAATGTATGATTGAATTTGATGATGAATATTTTTGGTCTATTATGCGAATTTTGTTTAATAATGAATCGAATGGTGGGTTAAATGATTATGATGATATATTTGAATTAGATCTTTTTTGTTGGTTTTGTTTGTAAAAAAGCTAATGGTGCAAATTATAAAGGAAAAAAAAAACTGAAAATTGGTGTTTTTTATTTAATTTAAAAGCTAATAATTGCGCTAAACACCAATGTCAACACAGAAAGAAAATAAACGACAAGAAATAACACATATAAACGTGAACAAAAACTAAATACATTGAATTACGGATTTGAAAGGATTCAAACAGAAATGTATGAAAGGAAATGTAGAGAAAAAGAGAAAATTTAGATTTATAAAAAAACAGATACAAACAATTATAGAAAAACAAATTAGCTTACTAAAAGCAGTATATTTTAAATTTACTAAAACATACTCCTAGTAAGCTACAGTTTATTGTTTATGTTTTTTTTTCGTTAAAAATTTTCCCTTCCCTACTGAATATATAAAACATTAATTAATGTATTTTTTGCGCTCTCAAGCAAGTAGTTTTCTTTTCAATTCATATGGATTATTAAAATCTTCATTATGCTCACTTAATATGATCAGCAAGCAAACTAATATTGCCGCTAAAGCGCCCATGCTCAATTTCAACGTTTGTCCTTCTTGCACCAATTCACAATTTTCACCCCAGAAACCATCGGGACAAATGCAACGGTAACGCAGTCTTGGCTCTAGATTTATGCAAGTGGCCCCATTTAAACACGGCAAATCCAAACATTCATTACGATCCATACAACCTTTAGCATCCGGTGACATAACACGTCCTTCCCCGCAACTGTTTTTTTTTTCGATTTGTTGACATTGTTTTATACAGTTAGTAGTGTACAGTACAGTATGAAGTACAGTACAGTTGATTAGATTTGTTAAGATTAGAGAGAAAAACAAATAAAACGACACATTTTTAAAAATGATTAAAGAATAATGTTAGTGAAATTTTGTCGATATTTTTTGTTGATTAATTTGTTTAAACGGCAAATGATGACATTTAATTTAGAAAACAAGCTTTATTAAATTTGAACAAAATTGATGGATAGAAATTAATAATAATGGGATTTGATAATATTTTTTTTTAATATTTATAATTATTGTAACATGAAACAAAATGTTTTTAAGAACCTGAAGCTGATACTGAAGAGTTTCGAGTTCAGTTTTAAGTTCAGTCTTTAGTTCAATTTTTAATTCAGTTTCCAGTTCAGTTTCTAATTCAGTTTCCAGTTGAGTTTCTAGTTCAGTTTCTAGTTCAATTTCTAGTTCAGTTTCCAGTTCAGTTTCTAGTTCAGTTTCTAGTTGAGTTTCTAGTTCAGTTTCTAATTCAGTTTCCAGTTGAGTTTCTAATTCAGTTTCTAGTTCAGTTTCCAGTTCAGTTTCCAGTTGAGTTTCTAGTTCAGTTTCGAGTTCATTTTTTAATTCAGTTTCTAGTTCAGTTTCCAGTTGAGTTTCTAGTTCAGTTTCTAGTTCAATTTCTAGTTCAGTTTCCAGTCCAGTTTCTAGTTCAGTTTCCAGTTGAGTTTCTAGTTCAGTTTCTAGTTCAATTTCTAGTTCAGTTTCCAGTTCAGTTTCTAGTTAAGTTTTTAGGTTAGTTTCTACTTCAGGCTCTAGTTAAATTTTTAGTTCAGTTTCTAATTCAGTTTTTAGTTCAGTCCCTAGTTCAATTTCTAGTTCAGTTTCTAATTCAGCTTCTACTTCAGTTTCTAGTTCGTTTTATAGTTTATTTTTTAGTTCAGTCTCTAGCTCAATTTATATTTCAGATTCTAGTTCAGTTTTTAGGTTAGTTTCTAAAACAGTTTCTAGTTCGATTTTAAGTTTAGTTTCTAGTTAAGTTTCTACTTCAGTTTTGTACAGTTTCTAGTTCGCTTTATAGATCAGCTTTTAGTTCGTTTTATAATTTAGTTTTTAGTTCAGTTTCTAGTTCAGTTTCCAGATCAGTTTCTACTTCAGTTTTTGTACAGTTTATAGTTCAGTTTCTATTTCAGTTTTTAGTTCGGTGTCTAATTCATTTTCTAGTTTAGTTCTAGTTCCACTCTCAATCAATTCCTCTTCAGATTTTAACTCATAATGGTGCTTTTAATCAAATCATAAACTTAAATATTTGTTATATTTAATAACAGAAAGCTATGCAATAAATTAATTATTCAAATTTTGAACTGAAAACTCAAATTTGTTTCATTTTGTTGACATTTCTTTATGTACAATTAGTGACAATTGATTTCTTTGCTAAATAATGCTTGTGTAATTGAATTATTTATTTCACCTAGTTTAGAATATTTTTGTATGTAATTTGTAATTATGAAATGGAAATGTGATTATTGATAAGGCAAGCAATTAAACTTTGGTAGAAGATGATGATTCAGATGAAGAAATAGTGGAGAATATGAAAGGAAAAGATGATGACATTGATGATTTTATATGAGTGCTATATTGAGATGTGTTTTTTGTTTTTATTAAAAAAGTTTGGCCTGCTACACATTTTTCTTTTCATCTAATTTCAATTGTTTTTTTATTTTCATTTTATTTTCAGGTATGTTAACTGCTTCTTTTCAAACAAAAAATTTTCATTTGTGTGACTACATTTTAAGTGAACTTTTTAAATGACCAGGTATGTAAAGGAGTAGAAGTCTCTATTGTAATGTATCTTAACTGAAGACTCTTGTGTTTGTTAATCAAAGCAAATTAAATTCAGTTAGGCTTTAAGTTCTATGAATAACGAAGAAAGAGCCTGCTTAGTTATTTCCAGAATATTCCTTAGCAGCTAAATATGAATACTACCAGTTTCTGTTATGTTTATTTTTTCTTAGTACTGATTGGTTTAATGCAATGGTGAGACCGAAGGACCATTTTGTTATTAAGACAATAACTATAAGTAAGCAAATAATTGTTTATTTCTATTTTCCCTACAATTAATTGACCTAAATTAAAATGTTGTCTAAAAAAATTTTTTAATGTTTGTGTGTTGCTCAAATTACAAAGAAAACGATATTAGTATATTGCATGTAATTAAATCTAAACGACCCTCAAGATATCTAACTTAAAACATAAATTCACAAAAACTTCTGGGAAATATACTCAGTGAAATGTGATTTTTAATTACCTAAATACAAATTAATAACATTCAGTCCACTTAAATATTACAAACAATTATCATATATCTCAATACGCAAAAAATATTATTTCTAAAAAAAAAAATAACGCTTGTTCTGTAATTTGAAGGATGACTGTCAGTGTTAAACAGTGTATAATTAATTAAAATTTAAAAAACAAAGGAATTTTTAAACGTTTGGTTTTCCATGTATCTGTAGTAGTTTTGTTTATTTTTTTTTTTGAGTTTTCATCAGCTTAAAATTCAAGGTTGAAAAACAGTTTGGGATTATAAATTGTTTTTAGTTTTTTTTTGCAAATTTATAAAAATCAATTCCTTTTCAATGAAATGAAATTTAAATTTATAACAAATTATAAAGATGATGCAGTTTTCCTTTGAATGAAATAATTTTTTTTAGCCAAAAGCTCTGAAAACGTATAATATTAAATAAATAAAGTAAAATGACATAAAGAACACAAACTACTTTAAAAGGAAACCAAAGAAATTAAACCATAAAATCTCTAGTAAATATGTAAATGCTTCTTTGTTAAGAACAAAAAAAAAAACAACAAGAACTTACGTGCACTCATATTCATTCCATAAATCAACACATTCAAATGGATCTGGACAAATGACATTTGAACATGGTTTATTCGATGGACAGTTCTTTTCCAAATTACGCGCCATTGTGGCCTGACCCCATTGTGTGCCATTCATGGCAGGTGGCAATGGTAAATGTTTACCTTCAAGTCTGTATATAAGGGAGAAAACGTAGAGGAGAAACAAGTATGAAGCACAAATGTAAAGAGTTTTAAACCTTGCTGATGCCAGTGAAAATTCTGTGTAAAATTTTTGTTTGTCGGGTTAATTGTTTTTTGTGTAGCTGTTGTTAATGCGTCAGATGTGTAAGTGCATACAGTGGGCGAAGAAAAAAGTTTGGCTTGTAAAATCTGAACAATTTATTTAAATTATCATCAAAGATTTTTAAACAAAATTACACTATGTTTTTACTAATCGTAAAATTCGAAATTACTTTTCTTTAATTTAAATTCTTATAAATGATTTCTAAATAATTGATTCAGACTGTTTCCTGAAAAAACTTTTCTTTGAAAAATTCGAACCTAATATTTTTCGTAATTTACAGAAAATTTAGTTTTTTATGTTTAAATCATGAAACAAAATTTCGAATTTTTAATTGATAAACGAGCTTATGTTCGAAACTGTAAGTTTGCAGTTTTTTTTTATCAAAAATTCTGCTTTTTTAAAACTTAACTAATGTTCGAAAAGTTCGTAAATTTACTAGAAAATGCAGTTTTTGCTATTTAAATCATCATCAATGCTTTTTAAATCCAAAATTCATTTTTGTTAGAAAATAACTAATGTTCGAAAAATTCGAACTTCAAAATTATCATAATTTACTGTAAAATGCAGTTTTTTTCTATTTAAATCATCATCAATGCTTTTTAAATCAAAAAGTCAGTTTTGTTAGAAAATAACTAATGTTCGAAAAATTCGAACTTCAAAATTTTCATAATTTACTGTAATATGCCGTTTTTTTTATTTAAGTAATCATTAATGCTTTAAAAATTAAGCTTTGTTAAAAAACAAATCTTCGAAAAATTCGAACCTCAAAATTTTTTTAATTTAATTTAAAATTTAGTTTTTTTTTTCAAAATAAACATTAAATTTTGAAACAAAAGTTTAGATTTTGAAATCTAATTGCGAGTTTATTGATTTTTCCAACAAAATAGTTAAACAATTTAGTTCGAAATTTTCGAAGTTTAATTTTTTTTATAAAATTTAACTAAATTAATTTACAAGCCGAAAATGTCACCTTATATATTTGTGCTAGAACAAAATTTAAGTCATAGCACATCCGTTTTCCTGCCACGAACTGTATTCACTTAACACACACACCCACACACTTAAAGAAACAAAGAAAATTCCGTTTAACCAATAAACCACTGCCAGTACTTACCGTATATCATCCAAACAACTCTTCTGATAGTCTGCATAAACCTCAAACGTGCGCACGCCCGTGTACTCAGCCTTACCACCAGCATACACGCCCTCCTGCTTATCAACCAGCAACCACTGATGACCCACAAATTCAAATGTTTCATTGTAACGTCTGCCCTCACCGCCGTCCAACTCTAATGTTGCCGCCGAACCATAACGATTTATGCGCACCACATGCCACTGGCCATCATCAACAGCCACTGCATTAAGCCATAAATCCTTCTCCTCTGTACGCAGTGAATTTAAATTGTAGCGGAAATGTAAACGAGCATCTTTAATCTCCAATATGCCATATTCACGATTATGCTGATCACTAACACGGAATAGCTCACCGTGCTGTTCGCGGGTACGGAAACGCAATTGTATTTGTGTGCTGAAACGGTCGGGCTCAAAGCTTAAGGCGTATTTCACATAACTCTGTTGCTTAAAGGTCGTGGGTATGGTGGGTATATTACAGGCTGGACCCGTCCAGCCGGGTCTGCACTGACATCTAGCTTCGGATAGGGAGCCCACACAGTTGCCGTGCTCCCAACATCTGGCGGTTTGTTCAGATTGTGCGCACACCTCTTCGGTTTGTGGACAGCCAGCCACACTGTTGCGTGACAGACCTGGATGAGCCAAATCGTATAGTTTGGAATTGTGCACCAGGTTGCGTATACAACCATCAAAGCCCTTAGCCATGGGGGTGTAATGCCAGAAGTACAACGAAGGATCAAACTGCTCACGATACAAGCCGCCCACTTGTAGAGGGGCATTGACATTAAGATACTCACTGAAGGGTGGTATTTGGCCTCTTGCCTGGCAAGACATATCATCGAATTCGGGCAAAGAACCATCTTCCATTTCACTGATTTCCGCTGATTTACAGAAATCAACCACCATGCGCACATTTTCACTGTCCCAAAACAAATCAATACGATGCCATTCACCATCATCCAAAGTTTTCTTGGTTTTAACTCTCAGCTCCAGGGTGCCAGAGCCAAAGTCTATTAACAGTCTAGGATAGCCTCTTTCCAATTCCAGAGATATAAAATCGGATATTAGCATTTCATCACGTTCGGGCGGCACTATGGGACCATTGTAGATAATCAAACCATCTGGTTTGCGTGTTATGAATTCCAAACTTAAATGAGAATCGTCACACATCTCCAAGGGTGGATACCAAGCCCAACCATTACCGCGGAAGCTGCGGGTGGTTTGTTGACATCTGGGTCCCGTGTAGCCTACAGGACATGAGCAATGAGGACCAAATCTGGTATCCACACAACGTCCTCCATTGTAACAAGGGGTATTGCGACAGTTCTCGGGTTTAGAAAAGTTTCTAGCACCACAAGTACATTCAGCCAAGGTGTCTACTCTCACACCCACCAAAGCTGTTTTATTGGCATTCACCATATAGGGCAAAGAGCTTATATCCAAAGTATTAGTGCAGGATCCTTCACACATTTGATTTTCATACAAACACTCATCTATGCCGACCATGGTAATGTTAATGCCCACATCCTTTTCGATTTCCTCACGATTCATCAAAACTATGCCATTTAGTCGTACAGGCTTATAATAAGGAGAACCATGGGCCGAAAATCTAATATCAGTTAGAGGAGGATGTTTCTTTTTCAATTGCACACTGAATATATCCACATTTTCACGATCCGTATTCAAAAGATCTGCTAGCTTGTCACGGAATCTATCCATTTTCGAACGGCTCAACGATTGTGTTCTATAGTTCCATACACGTATAAAATCTTCATCGGTTATGCCGGAAAGTCTTACCGAACCTGAATTAATAACAGCTTCATGTGGTATTTCGCGTACGGTAACGGTGACATTGGCGGGTACATCAGTTTGAGTATGTTTGCGATCATAGACCTTAAATCTCAAATGATAACGACCCTCCCGGGTACCAGCTCTCATGGTAACCATACCAGAATCCTCATCCAACTTAAAGCGAGGATGTTCTTGTGACTCCCAATAGAATTTCTTGTCGGGCAAATCCCAATCATCCAAATCGTAAACATAAACACGACCAATTTGTGTATCCGGTGACTGGCCTTGATAATTGTAGGCGAAAATATCCTTGGAACCGGGCTGCATTTTGTTGTCATTTACATCACCAATAATAACGGTCAGGGTACTGGTACCAGTCATGGCCGGTGAACCATGATCTTTTATTACAATTGGTATCATGTACTCCTTTTGCTGTTCTCTGTCGAATGATCTTAGAGAGGATATAACAGCCATGCCATCACCATTAGCACCCTCTGTAGTAGAAAATAAAAAGAATGGTAGTAATTTAGTTTAGTTGTTTAAAAATAAATATTTCTATTTTTTAATTTAAGTCCTTGTAATTTTCATTATCCTTTTGTATTTTCTCAAAATGATTGAAACAAAAGACACGAGCACTTTAGCTAACATTAGTGCTAAAATCACTACAATTCTAACCTCATTTTGTCCTTGGGTGGTTGAATGTTGTTCGACTGTCTGTCTGTCTGTGTTTTACGTTTATCTTTTTGTTTGTAATTATTTTATTTAACATTTTCTATTTCATGTTTTATTTTCTGTTTAATCCAACAAGTGTTATGTCTGAAATCATCTGACACTTTATTAAAGTGTAGGGTTGGGAAAAAACACTAATTCTCTTCACCATGAGTGCTAAGTTAGTCATTGCGTTGGGTATTTATAAAATAAAAAGAGGTTGGCAGCATTCTATAAAGTATAGTTTCATGTGATAAGTCGAACGATGTCTTTATATATTGGGCCGTCGATATACCGACTGTCCTGATTATTGGCATATTTCGCCTTTATTTGGGACCCATGATTTCTTATCAAATTAAAGACTTGAGATACATTTGTTTTTCGGCAAACAAATTTATGTTTCTCAAACAATTATATATTAAGTGAAGGGTAAAAACGATTCGTCTAGTTTTAATTTCAACAAGCTGAAAGATGTTTAAGAAGGATTCAGTGCTGGCTGCAGTGTATGTATTAAAATTTAATGGGTTTTTAAGCTCTAAATAAATATCATGTTGTAGTTTTATACTATTTTTTCACCTTCAGAGTTTGTTGGCTAAAATTTGTTATTGTGTTTTAAACAAAACACATTTATATTTATGGTAATTTACCAGAGAGTTGGATGAAGAACAAAGTGTTCTTAATAAAAACATTCAGATTTTTAAAATACGGTGAAATTTAAGTCAATAACTTTTTTAATAATACATTTGAACATTATTTACATTGCGTAAAATGTGTAAATCAAGGTTAAATTGTAAAAATTTTATAAATTTTACTTAAATTTGTGGTTTGTATCAACTTTTTACATAAAATACGAAATGTAAATGTTTGTTTTACATAAGGTAAACTTGTGCAAACAATGTAAACAATTTAAAAAACGTTGGAATAATACATTTATTGTTGAAATTTATTAATTTTCTAATATTTTTGAGTTTTTAGCAATTTTTTACATGATGTAAAATGTCATGTAAATAATGTGTATAAATGAAATTTCAATGTAAATATGTAAAAATTTTCATAAATTTTGAATGTTTTTAAAACTCAGAATATAACTGTCAGTTTAACACATTTTACTTTGTTTAGCTTGCGATGTAAACAATGTTTTAAGAAACAAAATTCTCTTCAATTGAGGTAAACTTGAGTAAATAATTAAAACTTGAAAGTTAAAAACTTGAAAGTATGTATGTATAACGTATACAATTTCTATTTGGATGTAAAATATTGTTTTACGTTTGTGTAAATAGTGTAAGCAATGAAAATTTTAAGGTAAATTTTTATCCCGTAAACAAATTTTCAGCTGTTTACATCAGGTTAATAATGTAAATTTAAAAAAAAATTAAAGCCACAACATTTTTCTTTCGAAATTACAAATTGTATGAAAATTTTTGAGTTTTTTCCAATTATTTATATGATGTAAACAATCGTGTAAATAATGTAAATAATTGAAATTTCAATATACATAAGTATTTTCATACATTTTGAGTGTTTTTAAAATATTGAATATTATTGTTAGTTTTACATTGTATTAATAAGCAAATAAATTTGTTTTAAAAATTTTCCATTTTTTTATCATATATATGGATTATGTAAAATATTCTGTAAACAATAAAATTTTAATGTAAATAATTAGAGTACTGTATAAATTTTAAAAGTTGTGAACATTTTCCATTTTTTTTAATATTGTACATTATTTTTTTTACGCTGTCTTTTGTAAACTATTTCATATATCTTTCACATTATTTTACTTTACACAATGTAAACATGTATATACAAAGCAATACAATACTGAATAAACTTAATTTCTTTTAAAGTTTTACAAATACTACACAGTACACAGTACATAAACCATAAATACTTTACACAATATAAGCATGTATAGACAAAGCAATACAATTTTATCAAGGAATAAACATAATTTCTTTTAAAGTTTTCCAAATACTACAAACTTTGCACATATGTATGTTAAGGCTTTTATTTGCGTTCCTTTTCCTTGTGGCATACTACTAAACATTACTTTCTATGATAATTACTTGATTTTCGTTTCAAAGTCCTAACAGTTACCATACAAATTTACACAGTTCGTGACTACTAAGGCAAGAAAACTTTATCTAAATTTTTGAATACATAATTCATAAGGAAAATTGAACAGTAACTACAACTACAGGGAGTTGTTAAACAGAAAAAAAGATCGAAGTAATAACAATAGGAAAATAAATATTTGTATTGGACAGTTAGATTTTGAACAAGCAAAATTGTGACTGCTCTTTACACCAAAAGTTTCAAAAAAACTATAGAAAATTCTTTTGTTATTTTTGTTTTGTTACTAAAATAGTGTTATAATTAAATTGGAAAATTTGTACGTTTAAGCACAATATTAGAGACATACACAATAACCATTATGGAGTACAGATGATAATGGCTAAAGTAAAGATTAAAAATGATTTTTAATAATGTAGTACTAAACACCAACCCAACTTCTTGCTACTGAAACACTGTAACTATTCACACTTTCTAAATGTTTGCTACACTCTCCCTGCCTTCAACTGTCCTGTTTTTGCCTTCAACTGTCCTTTCTACTTGGCATTGACTATTGAAATTTGATAATTGGATTTTAATATCAAAGTTCATTTACTAACAAAATACAGCAGTAAAATAACTACTGCTACTACTACTTCTACAAAATATACACACTCGTTGTTGGTGGGATTTTATTTTATTAGAATTCTTTTCCATTTCCATTTCCATCTTAATTTTTTAAACCATTTGAGGTTTTTGTATAGATTTTTAACTTTTTGGTTTTTACTTTAGAGAATATCAATTAGATATTGTCATTTGTTAAATAAGTATAGATAAAAACATTGTATTTTATTTTAGAGTTTCTTTTATTCTTATATAATAGCAAGTTGATTGTATATTTTAGTTTATTGTTATAGCAATGGACAATGGTCACTAGTTACTTTATTAGATTTTACATTTTTGCTGAAGAAGTGTAGAAAATACAAAATTAAAGAAATTGTCATATTTAGTTTGGTTTACATTAAAGACACAAATTTACAATTGTACTTGTATGTGTTATAAAAAGGCATAGAAACAAGTTGTTTCTTATCGGGTTTTTAGAAAGAAATATTCAAATTTAATTAAGTTAAATGTATTTGTTTAGTGTTATTAAGGAAATATGTGTGCATGTCGTCTTAGTTACAAGTTTGTTTTAAACAAACAAAACAAAAAATTATAAAAGAAATCCTGATATTATGGTTTTAAGAAATTTTTACAAAACAAGCCTAAAAGTATGCTTTAAAAATACACCTAAAACTATGCTTTAAAATTTGATTTTCCTGAATATAAGAAAAGCATCCTAAAACTATGCAATAATCATGTCCAAAAATTTATGTTTATATATTCTACTCACTTTGATCTTGTTCCACCTTAAACGAAGCTCTAATAATATCATCTGCACTGGGATCCAAACGGAACTGGAATGGTGGTCCATTGCTCTTCGAGCGATCATCATCATCGGTGGCCAATATCTCCACAACCTTGCGTGGCGGTACATGTTCCGGCAACACCGGTCGATAATCTTTCAAGAACTTGGGTGCATTATCGTTAATATCTTGCACGATCACAGTTAAAGTAGCAGTGGCAGTTTTGGGTGGACTACCATCATCTATGGCCAAAATTTTCACTTGATGCCGGGGCACTACCTCACGGTCCAAAGAACGTTGTATCGTTACCGAGCCATTTTGATTGATAGCAAATTGCCTTTGTCTATCCGAAGATCTATCAATCGAATAGGAAACCTTGCTGCGGCCTCCCTGATCCGGATCAGTGGCTTTGAATTTCTCCAGCTCCGTGCCGACTTTGGTATCTTCAAACACGGAAACCTCAACATTGGCTCTTTCGAAGTGAGGCTTGTTATCGTTAATATCTCTTAATTTCACCACCACCCACGAATAGGCTACATGGTATTTGTCATTATCGTTATCCTCTCCCTTATCGTTGACTTGTATTCTAAAGCGGAACCCGTTCGATTGCAGTTGATCTTCATAATCCAAAGGTTGTACGATTTTCAAGGAGCCCGTGCCGTCATTATTTCTCACCATGGTAAATTTATCCGCACCATAACCACTGTTATCAATGACTTTGTATTGGAACTTATTAGTTTCATCTTCATCGTGCACCGTCACCGTTAATATAGGCATTTCTGGCAGTGTTGTGCCATCCGTTTCGTCCACCTCCGTAAACCATTCATCTTTGGTAAATTGCGGCGGCATATCATTTATATCTTTGACACGTATGGAAGCCGTGCCCGTCCCCTTAAGACCACCACCATCCATGGCCACCACTTGTATCGAATAGTCTGGTGTACGCTCACGATCTAGGCAACATACGGCGGTTTTTATGACACCCGTATCTGGTTCTATTTCAAATATGGGTGAACCCGTTTCTTCTTCTATGACATTTTTCTCTATCGAATACACTAGCTTGGCATTGGAGCCTTCATTGGGATCATCATAGTCTACGGCGGTCATAGTCATTACCACCATACCAGCTGTGCCGTTTTCAGTAACATTGCCAAAGTATACACCTTGTGGGAAGATGGGAGCATTGTCGTTAATGTCTTTGAGATTTACTTGCACATCGGCATAACCCACTAAACCTTCGCCGCCTTCGTCTTGGGCAAATACTGTGAAACGCCATTGCGGACGACCGTTGGGTTGATCACGATCCAGGGGCTGTAAGAGAAGGGAAGAAGACAATGATTATTAGCATTTTCTGAGATGTAAAGGAATTTTCATAATGTTTTCTTTCGGCTGCAATTATTGATCCAGATCGTTAATATTTTGAAATAATCTGTAATTTTGGCCCCAATTATCGTTCACAACTTAGTTTTGATGTTTTTGATTGACTTAATCGTATGAAAAATGCATGTTGTGTTGTATTCGAGACAAGCCAACTTTTTTGTGTTGTGAACGACAATCGGGCCCTTTATCTATCAAAAAAAGAGGTTTTAGTCTATAGTTTTTTTTTTTTTTAAATCTTCAAAATCCTTAAACAGTGCCAATATTTGTTAGATGGCACAGTATAACCAAAACATTTTCCTAACTAATTATTTTTATACTAAATACCAATTAATTGTTTTAAACTACAATTTTCATGTACCATGTAACATGTATGTGACATGGTCATGTCCTAAAACCATTTAACTTAATCAATAACTCGCGTTCGGGTTGTTAAACTCCCAAAGAGACCTTTAAGTATAAGTAATGGCAAACATATTCCATGTTCCATATCACATGCTTTTCATGTTTTTTACAAACCTACTTTAGGAAGAATGCGAAATTTGTACAAATTAAATATTTTTACTTAATCCATACATAATGCCCTAGCAAAACGTGGTAAAGAGATAGTCTAGCTAAATTCTCTTTTACATGAGCATAATATGTCAACCCGTTCAAATGCTAATTTCGTGAGGCAAATATAAATGTTTTAGTTACTGGCAAAATAAATGCCATTATAGTAGTTTTTCTCTAGCTGTAAAAACAAAAACGAAAAAAAAGACAAATTAAAAAAATAAAAAATGTACATAGCAAGTTGCTGCAACCCGGCAACAAATTTTGGTGATTACCAATTTTGCAGTGCTTCTCTCTAGAGAAGCCCCCCAGTACTAAATGGTTTCCAGTTCGTGTTATGGCTGTACCTACTTATAGTTAAACGAAAATTAAATAAAATTCTCTAAAGAGGCTGTTTAAAATTTTAGTGAGGGGGGTATGTAAAGGACTCGCAAGGATATAATAAATTTTGTTACAACTAAAATCATATCCATTTACTGAAACATCAGTGCAGTCAAATAACGCATACGCAATGAGGATATTTAGCCAAATTTAAACAAACACTTAACAAAAATAAAAAGTAGTGAGAAAAACATACATAAGTGAGCATATGTTTCCTAAAGCTTTTCGGTAAGTATGTGCACATACTCTCAGCTGACACGTTGCTTTTATCCGTACTTATATATTCTACATGTTTTCTTATAGCAACGTGTATGTGTGCAAAAGGATAATGCATTTTGTGGTTGTCAGAATGCTTATGACAGTTAGAGTACAAAATTTGCAGAAAAAAAAAAAAAAAAAAAGCTGTTTATAAATGGGAAACGCAAAAATAGAAACATCTAAGATTTAACATGTATTAAACTATAAACAGTATAATTTATGTAACACTGCAGCATAAACTACAACTTGATAAAATGGGAGAGAGCAAGTTTAAATGATAAACATTAAACCCAAAATCGTGTGAAATTTTTAACTGATTTTAACTAGAGTTTTAAAAACAGATATAAAGCAGAACTTTACGATATTTAATAGAAAAATCTGTGAAAGGAATTTGCTTATGATTTTAGTGCACAATTTTGTTAAAATAAATTCAGTAGAATAATCCTTGCTAATCTACCATTATCAATGAAAACGTAGTGCGGCATTAGGGATCTTTAAAACTCAGTGAATTTGTTATTTGGGAAACTAGGTAAAGTTTTATACTCATCATGTAAGGAATGACATGGTACTAGGGCACTCAAAAACCATGATCAACTCCTAGAGATCAGCAGAAAAAAGGATATTGTATAAGACTATTATTGAGGCGAAAGGGGGGAATGATTCATGGAACTGGGATAACTACTCTAAATGATAATAATAATAATCTACCATTTAAAAATAAATATTGTCCGGCAGGCACAAAGAATATAGACAACACTATAAAATACTTATCAACGAAACTAAGTAAAGTTTTCTACACATCATGTAAGGAGCGATATGCAACTGGAAGCTCTACAACTATTATGAACTCCATGACTTCAAAGTAGACAGTTAAGTAGGAATTATAGAAGACTATTTAAAAAGCTGAAAGAGGGAATGATTTACGGAACTAAGAAAAGTATGTTCTTATAAGAATAATAAAAGGACGAAAAGGTAGATAAGAAAGTAATTCTGTAGTCATCACGTTAATCTAACGATGTCAAAGTATATGCTAGCTTTATAAAGGAAAGAAACAACTAAAGGTATGATCACACTTGACAAATATTTGCCGAAAAAGACACATATATTTGAACTCGTTTATTTATTTAAGCCAAAGCACATAAAATATTTTGGTTTAATTTATTTGATGCTGTTTGATCTTGCAAAACTCTGGTAAGAGTAAACAACGTTAAACAAATTTGTGCTAAAACAAATGGCTACGTTTTTTTTTCGAGTAAATATTTGCCAAATGTGACCATACCATACCTTAAGAAAACATCTCTACACTTCACATAAGAAACGACATGGTACTGGAAAACTTAACAATATTTATGAACTCATGATTTTTCTAGATTCACTACAGCATACGATATCAGGGATTATACCATAAGTTATCCTTAAGAATTCTTCTATTACAAAGGTATATGGGCACAATACATAAAATCCATCAGTCTGCCATAATTTGTAAAAACACTGGAAAGACTGGTTGACTGGTTGATCATGTCAGAAATATTCTCTTACCAAGTAACTTCTGCAAGGCTCAACACGCTCACTTGAAGGGAATGTCAATATAAATATTCTTCTATGCAATATTTAATCCCAAAGTAAGTACAATCTGTCTGCCAACATTTGTGTTAAAAACATTTCCAAATATTCATTTTCTATTTCTGAAATTTCCTATTGAATTTAAGAATTTTCTAATTATATTTTAGAAATTTTCAACTGTATTTTAAAAATTCTGTTCAGGCTCATTGGATAGACAGCAAAGTATTTCGTAATTCTGATAGATTTAAGTTCCTCTCAGAAGAAAAATAGCTTCAACTCAGAATCAGGATTAGAAGTATGTATTACTATTGTAAACGGTTCCTTTCAGTTAAAACACAGAGACGACTGTTTACTTTAACGTTACTTAATTAATTAAAATTAATTCCTAAGTCTATCATAGTCTTACTTAAATATTATTCTTTCAAAGTATGTGAAAATGCTGAACAAGCATGGACAAAAACAATCAACAAAGAATGAGTGTTTAGGTATGGTAACTACGACTAGTCAAACACACTGCACTATCATTAGCTAAATGAAATGATCTGTAAACATATTATATTTAGATTTTGGCATTATTGAAAGAAGATAAGCAGTTGGTGTAGTTTTCGACTTTAGGCTTTAACTGAAATCTGTAGCGACTTGTCTGGAAAGGCATGTCTTTCGAGTATTTTACATTTAAAAGAATACTGTGTATTGTACACTGGTTGAGTAAAGCATTTAGTAGACCTCTTCGTACCTACTGCACAATTGTGTGGCGTATTGTGAACGGAATGAAAACATATCACCTTGGGGAAGGGTAATGAGGATCAAAAGACATCTTCATAGTATATACAAAGTGCAGAGACACGCTTTCAATCACAGTGTTATCACTCCTTAAAACTGTTGGGAGGCGGTGACGGACGTAACATTCTCTAAGACTTAAAGATTCAAGTCGACTAATATATTGTTCTACTGCACATATCACTATTCTACGTAATATGGAGGCAATAATAGAATATTTGGTAACGACAGAACTTTAGGTTCTATATCCACCAGAGAAAACTGTGTTGCAAAACGTGTCTTTTGGAATTATATGACCTTTATTGATACTGTTTGTTAAACAACAAAAACGGGCACTGGTTCAAGAACTTTTGTTTGATCTTGATTTTTCGGTATCATTATCATCACATTGTACCCTTTTTGTAAGATAAAATTAAATGAATCTGAAGTTGTTGAATATTGGCATCTACTTATGTCGTTTCATTATATTTAATACGGAAATACAATCTAGAGTCGTAGACCATTGATATCTGCTTGTAGAGTCGTCTTGCAACAACCAAAGTTCTTAGTTCCAACAATATTAAGTAGATTTAAAAAATCCCATAATCTATCTTGGACATTATAATGGCGATTACAGGAAAATAAATGCAGCCTTAGATTTGCTAGATCTAGAACTAGATCGTTGAATGAGGAATCCGAGAATTTGCTTACTGGATATTAGTGATTTTCATTTGTACAATAAAGTCGTGAGAGTTGGTACACGACTTTAACAAACATTTGTCAAACGAAGAAAAGCATTTAGTTATAATATTATATTATTAAAGAAACTGCATTAAACGCTAACTTTGATTAGTTCTATAATACCAAGTTGATTTGAACAATTTAAATTTTGCTTCCCATTTTTGTAACTTATTTTAACAAGAAATTTCCATTTAGTGATTCAATTTAGTGAGCCTATAAATAGGCAAAGGGTTATTAAATAAAAGAACTATATTTAAAGCATATGTCTTAGGCTTTATATACAAATATCAATTTGCATTTAAACACATTTTTTGTAAAAGACGTGTTATAACTTGACCTATTTAATGGTTTTAAAAAAACATAAGCATAACTAACAATAAAATCTACTTAATAATTATTATCATTGAAACAGCTTTCAGTTTGACTAGTTTATTTTATTTATACTTAGTGAAAGTCTAATGGTTTCCTAAACAACTCGTCATTTTATATTTGCAGCTACTTAAACAATCTATAATTTTTTGTTTCATAAATGATAAAATATCGTGCAACCATTGATAAGGAAAAGACAGTCATAAAAACTGCTTGCTGCTGAGATAGAAAGAAATGGAAAAAGTAAACTAAACAAAAATATTTTTATTTTTTTTTTTTTACAAAACTTAACTGAACTTTTAGTCAGTAGTAGTGCAGTAAAGTGGAGTGCATTTTCATGTTTGACACCAAAAAGCATTGACACTTAGACGTTTTTATGATGATTCCCTTTTTTGCATTATTCTTCTCAACACTTTCCTTTTACTTACTAGAGTTACAAACTTTGTGTACGACGCAAAAAAAAAATACGACAAAGTTAACTTAATCATTACGACAAAAAGTTGTCTTTTTTCTTGCCAGATTTTCGAGTGTTAAGTAGTAGTACTTTAACTAGTTTGTCAATAGAAGACAAGAGCAATGGTAAAGATAAAATGGTTACAGTTGATGATTTTTTTCCAGCTTAATGTCCTCTGTTGTTTCCTTTATTTTGTTGCTGCAAATTTGCATGTGCAAATAAAAATTTATTTTTATTTTTATGCCATTTGCTTGTAATATAAAGTAAATGCCACTGTCAATGTTATAATAATGTATACATATTTATGGGTATTTTCGGTGGGTAAAATCATCAGAGTTATTTTTACATTTTAATAGTTAAAAGCAATATAATTTACTGTTAAATGCAACATAAAGAGCAAGACATTGTAGTTGTTTATTGTCAATTTGTTTGTAGAGAAAAGTTAAATGTTTGTTGGCAATAAATGCTAAAGAATAATAAAAATGTTCCTTCTGTTAATGTTTTTACTTTTTTTCAGCCTAAAATATTCTTTTTTAATTTAAAAGCGAAACAACTGCCATTTTAGTTATTACTTGTCACAGGGTTGTATTTTCAATTTTAACAATTATTAGAACAATTAACTCTTAATGAAGCAATTACCTTAATTGAAATTTTGTATGGATAATTGTATTCAATTAGGCGTTAATTAAAAAATTTCAATTAAAAATGCATGTGTGAACACCATATTAAGTTGTTGTTTAACTGTGAACAGACTTAATTAATTACTTAACTAGTTTTAGGCTAAACTTGTTATGCCTTAAAATATGCTTTTTTAATTATTTGGTGAATTTAGGTTATTATAATATTTTTAAACCCGTTTACCTTTTATACAGTGTAAAATTTCCTTGTTAAGCTTTAGTCATTTTTTTCATAATTA
The DNA here is from genome assembly GCA_916048285.2 of Bellardia pandia. Lineage (NCBI taxonomy): Eukaryota > Metazoa > Arthropoda > Insecta > Diptera > Calliphoridae > Bellardia > Bellardia pandia. The sequence continues at coordinate 43,344,208 of OU696530.1, forward strand.
TTTACACTTTAATGAGAAATTTTGTAGCATAAATAAATCTCCTCATAAAAATGTGATTCTTTGTGTGTGTTCTTATGAAAAAAACACAATTTATTTATTTCAACCAACAAACTAATCATTTTCATAATGAAAAATGACTTTTAATTTAAAAATTCGTTGGTAAAGTTATAACGACTAAGAAATTAAAGTCATGCCCAATAATAATTATGGAAATTTAAAATAACAATGTCATGCATTACACACATACATACATTTAAAACTTTTAATTGCAGTGATAAAAAGCCTTCTTAAAGGCCCTTTGTATCACTATAGACCAGTGATGTTCAGCCCCTACAACAATTGTTTGAAAAATTTACACACATTTGTTATGCTCCTTTAAAAACATTCATTCAGTCGTCGTTGAGCAAGCGATGAGAACACATGCGACGGGTTATCGTCATTTTTTTCAGAAATTTGTTAAGCATTGTTGTTGCTTCTTGTTGATCGAAGCATAGCAAACACACGCGATTCAATTACAATTGAAGACGAAAAATAAAAAACTGTTTTAGATAGACTTATTTTTGTTTTTTTATCAAAGTAACTGTTAAACAATTTGTTTGGGCGACAATCCAATATCTGGTTAGCAGTCGTTCCTTTGATTTTCCAGAACAATTGGCGTATCTTGTCGTATATATGTGCACCTCTTATATTTCACGTCGGCCGGCTTCTGTTGGCCAACATGAATCACGAGCGCCACACGTATTTATTTTTCCAAATAACAACAATTATTTCCTTTTCTTTTATTTAATGTTTGTTTATTTATTATTATAATTTAAATTTAAATTTTTATTGGTTTATATTTAATTTTAAGTTCAATTCTATGTATAACTTTAAAGTTCTTGTCGCGGCAGATTTTTCTTAATGAGTGTGAAGTTAACCATACATATTCTGCTAGTTAACAACTTTTCACCACTCTTAACTCGTCATTGCCAGATGTGTTTTTATACACTGACAACGTTTACACGGTGTAATATTGATGGGCATAACTATATATATCAATTAATATTACGCCGTGTAAACACAATTGGTTTTCGATATTGATAATTGTTATTTACGGTCCCTGATATTGTTTCATAAGGTGTTTATATTTGGAAAAAATTCTTTACTTTTTTCTGATTTTAAGCGTTTGACAATATTTTTGCTGTGCAAAATCTCTCACAAATACATCTACATTTTATTTTTGAACATCACTGCTATAGACTTATGGATTGCTGTAAGACATTATTACGTGCCAAATACTAAGGAGAAACTAATGGGGTTCTTGTAGTATATTTGTTTCATTACAAAACAAGTTATGAATCTTAAAGTGAGACAATCTCATTCTTTTTTTCTTTTTTTATTTTATTCAAATTTATAGTTGTTAATAACACGTAATGTTATTATTGTCTAGCAACTTCGTTTATTTGTAATAATTCCAAGAATATATGTATGTACATTTAAAAAGTAATTTAGACACTTGAAATGCATTTTGTGCCCCCCAGTTGATATTGTCAGGCCTCTATATACCTAATTTCACCACACCAGCTATTTTGCATAAAGCTTGTACACTCTGGCTTGCCAATAATACTTTATGTATTTGTCAGCTACTCACACTCCTTCATTAATTCATTCATACTTTTTCTCTGGCCAACTCATAAGCATGTCACAAGTTAAGCTATATGGCAAGCCTTAAGGTATGCAATAATTATTAATATTTTTATAGTATACTTACATCTGCATAAGTTGCAATAAATAAATATGCAGTATACATATTTTTTCACGATTTTAATGCAATAAAAACCGTTGGTTTCAAAATAATTATAAATAATTTCTCGTTGAAAAAACAACCAAAAACAAAAACAACATTAATAAGATTGTTGCTGCTAACGGCCATATTTATGTATAAAAATAAATTGCTTGCATAAAGTTATATTGTATTTTACATATTTTGACTGGCCTCTTTAATGCAAGAGAAATTAATGAAAATGTGAAAAATTGCTTTTATAAAGAGTAATTATTGTTTATTTAAACAACAATTGCAAAAGAAAATATATTTTCAGAGAGAAAATAAGTTGGATTTCTGATTAAGCTTTTATGGAGAAAATATTTCAGGATTTGTGAATTAAAAAGAAAAGTTTATAGCTGTAAAGGTACAGTAATATTTTTAACAAATATGGATTTTAGGCGGTTAAAAATTATATTCCATCTAGTATATATAGCTGATAACTGCTTAAAGAGCTAGTCAAATAATATATAATCCATATGTAATCAGTTGTACAGTTCATGAGAAAGCAAATGGCATCTTGAGTTTCTCACTTATTCAATAACCCTTTAAATTGTATAATAAAAAATGAAGCAGATTTTTAGGCATACATTCTCGCCAATTCAATAACCCATTAAATGTATGATAAAAAATGAAGCATACTTTTAGGCATATATTAAAACCATGCTTAAAATAACCAGAATCACAAGACTTGTAATATTTTTCAACTTTAAAAACATTTGCTTATTTTAAATAGTGTTAAAAACATAATTTTTTATGTTAACTAAATATTTCATTATTGATTATGCCGCCGACAATACTTGTTCTTCTTAACACAAAACTAAACTCACCTTCAAAACGAATATCTCTCCTGTAGTGCGGTTAATATCGAATTTACTATTTGCTGGATTATCAGGGTCAATACCTTGTCCTGTCAAGAAATACACAATGTTTTGTGGACGATCCTTGTCACCATCGGTTGCGGTTACCTGTGGTTTGTAACCAGCAGTTTTAACATGTAAAAATAGATAGAAAATAAAAGCAACAAAAAATCAATATTAATTATTTTGTTTGACAAACAGCAGTTATGCAATTAAATTAAAAACAATATACCAAATAATTATAAACATGCTCTCTAAAATAGTTTATTAAATTACAAAACATATAAAAAAAGCAATGTTAGTAAAAACAAAAATTAAATAATAAAAATTCAAAGCTATAAAAACAGCATGCATGCGTTTAATTTTGTAATAATTTATTTAATTTTTTGCTAAACGTGCTGGTTAGTTTTATTTACAGTAAATAAATTAATAAATTAAATAAACAGGCATAGTTAATAAACAAAATTTATAATAATTAAATGTTTTAGTTGTAATTTGTGCTACAGTTTAAGCTAAATAAATATATAGGGAGATTTAAATAACAGAAATGGAAGCTAAGTATATTAAAATTTAAGTTTAATATAATTTCTAACTACAGTTTTAAAGAGAGAGAGATATAAAAGACATGATTAAAACCCCTAAAATATGTTTTATATATATAAATATTGGAGTATATTGACCTATAGTAAGTGTTAAATCTTGTATTTGATATAGAAAGTATCAACAATTTGGTTACAACTATTTTAGCTTCTGTGTTTTTGAGTTCAAACATAAATTCTGACATTACTTGTAATGGTTTTTAGAAACTACAACATTCAGACTTATCTTTGTTTCACAAAAAAATTGTTATTATGATTGTATTGAAATTAATTAACATAATAACAATGAACTTAATATAAGCGTGTTATTATATAATTTTTTGTTGTTTTAAAATATTACATATTAAGCATGAAAAGTACTTAAATATTATGTCAAATAGTTTGTAATCGATTGTAAATACTTTAGAGATTAAATTTATTGTACAAAAAAATGCAATACGGATAATAAACACTAAAGGCAAATAGAATAGGAAGGGTTCGAAATAAAAGATTAGCAAATGATGTTTATAATCCGAAATTACATAAAAATCAATTTAAATGAATTGTTTAACAAGGTGACAAAAGTCACATTTAACATGGTCAAGTCTTGGCATGGTATTTACATTTGGCATAGCATACGAAGACTATGTGGGACATAAATATATTAGTTGAATGGTAGCAGTATTTATTAATAGACTATCATATATGAAAGAAGCTGCTGGTTTTCAAAGCCTAGCTAAATGACATGTGTGACACATGTTGAGTTTATAGTTGTCATACAAACTATTTCAGTTTTTAGCTTGAATGAAATACAAGTGACTCCTTTAGACACTTTGCTAAAGAAAAGTGTTTACTATAGACACAATGAAAAGTGTCAGTTCAGTTAGTTTTCTAAAGCAAAGTGCCTTCAGACATTTTTTCAAGGAAATGTATCATCTTCTGACAGTTTCCTGTAGAAAAGGGTCTCTGCTAATGAAGGTTGTTGTCTGTAAACACATTGATAAAGAAAGGTGTCTTCTATAGACACTTTGTTGAAGAAAAGGATTTTTGATAAAAAAAGCTGTTTTCTTTAGACAGTTTGTTAAAGAAATTTTTTTGTTTGGATCAGCACTCAGGGGACGACCTTTGCTCATGCAATGCATTGTGTTGGAACTAGGAAAATAGGTTATGGGAAGGAGGATAAAGGGAATAGTGTTTGTGAACATTTGATTTGAATTTGTCTATATTGTAAGAGACAGGGAATACTTCTGCAGGTAGTTTATTTCACATGCGGAGAGTACGGCTGAAAAACGAATTTTCCCTGTAATGTGTTTGTCCAGCGGACATCACACTGGTTTCTCATGTCTAGAACATCAAGAGCATCTGATTCCGTAATATTTACAACGCCCATAAAAACAGATAAAGCAACAATAACATACAACATTGACTCTTACGAGCGTTAAAATCGTCTTCTATGGACAATTTTATGAAGAAAAGGGTATTTGTTAAAGAAAAGTGTCTTTTTTTATTTTATTTATAAGAATATTAATTTATTCAAGAAAGATTAACAATGTATGATTGTCTCAGCTTAGTAACGAAATTTTTGAGGCGAGTTTACAGTTTGCTAAAGAAAAGTGTTTTTTTTTTTGATAAAGTCGTTTTAGCACAGTCTTCTTTAGATAGTTTTCTAAAGAAACGTCATCTTCTTCAAGCAGTTTTCTAAAGAAAGGTGTCTTTTTCAGACAAGTTTTTAAAGAAAAGTATCTTCTCGTATAGAAACTTTTGCGGAAGAAAAAGGTATTTGCTAAAGTCTTATAAAGAGGGGTGTCTTATTTACACATCTTTACTTTGCTAAAGAAAGCTGTCTTTTTTAGATCCTTTATTAATAAACTGTTTAATTATTTTTCGAAATTGTTTACTGTAGTTTGTTTTCTACTGTATTTGCCTGTAGTGTATTTACCTAATTGCTTAAATATTTTACATTTATCTTGATATGATTACACTTATGTAACTTCATTAAATAATAATTTAATTTATTTCAGATTTGAGTTATTTTTTTATGCTGATATTAACTAAATGAATTAATAACATATGAAGGGTAATTAAATAAATTTCATTATAAAATTCAAAGCACAACAAAAAATAAATAACAAATTTATTTTAATTGTTAAACGAGGGTCAAAACAGCAGTTACGCAAACTGACAGTATTAATAGAAGAAACGAAATAAAAGAAATTTGTCAATACATGAAACTCTATAACAATAATTGTAGTTTTAGATTTTCTAAATCTATTAGTAATAATTCCTAGCTGTTTAAAATTATGTAAAACAGTGGCCGGCACTCATAGCCAACAGGGGTAGAACTTGACAAACAATATCTAATTATGAAATAAGAAACAAAAATCTGTTGAAATTGTTGTTTAAGTCGCAAAATAAATAGACAATCATTCATTCATGTTCTCTTTCTGCCAGCCACTGGATTAAAATCAGCGAAAACCAAGTAAAGTAACTATTATTATCCTCACAAATGGATTTAATTTCTTTGTAAAATATTTATGCAGTAAATGGTAGATTATTCAGAGACTTTCTATGAAATATTTCCTGTTAGCCATCGTTTTTTTTTTCTTTCGTTTCTTAATGGGTCATTGCGTAAATGAAATTGTTAAATTATATTAATTTCATTAATATTTTTTTATTTGTTTGATGGCATGAAGGCCACTTATGTGAGAATTAACTACTCTCTCTGTTTGCTGAAACTATTATTTTTTATGTTTTTATTTAATTACCTTAATAAATTATTAAATTAAATTGCAGCAAACAAATACAAACAATAATATAAAACTGTAAATAATTATATAACATAATTAATAATTTAAAAGACAAATAGAATTATATTGCAAAATAAAATTTAAATTAATTTTAAATGTTTAAAAATATAATACTACTAATAAAAGTCAAATATTTAGAAACAATAGATTTCAATAATAATGAAAATAGTAGAATTCTTTTGATGACCATATCAATCAATTATAAAAACCTTGTTATGTCAATAAAATGATCTAAACAAATTTATTAAGTTTGAATAACTTCAACTAAAGATTTATACTGTTTTAGTTATCAAGCAAATATATTGCCCATTTTCTATCCTTCGCCACATTTTGTATTCGTTTCTTCTTAAATGCAACATTAAGAAAAGTAAGACTTTAATTATTTATTTTTAATTTAATTACATAGTGTAAAATATGTTTACATAGTGTAAACTAATATTTACATAGTGTAAACTATTTTTACATAGTGTAAACTATTTTTACATAGTGTAAAGTATGTTTACATAGTGTAAACTAATATTTACATACTGTAAAATATTATTTAATTAGTGTAAACTAATAGTTACATAGTGTAAAATATGGTTTACATAGTGTAAACTATTGTTTACACAGTGTAAAGTATATTTACATATTGTAAACTATCGTTTACATAGTAGAAACTAATATTTATATAGTAGTAACTATTGTTTACATAGTGTAAACTAATATCTACATAGTGTAAATTATTGTTTAAACTATTGTTTACACAGTGTAAACTATTGTTTACATAGTGTAAACTATTGTTTACATATTGTAAACTATTGCTTGCATACTGTAAACTATTGCTAACATAGAGCAACAATAATTTGCACATTTAACTTTTAATAAAGTACTGATTTACTAAAACTAAATATGTAAATTATTTACTCAATTTATTTTGTTAATTATTATTTTTACAAGGGTTTCATTTCTCAGTTTTTTAATGAGATGTTAATTTTAATGAAGTTTAGCTACATATATACAAATGTGCATAAATAGGCTGTGTACAGTTTTTTTTTTTTATTATGATGTTAAAAATACAGTGAAATATTTTATTGTTTTATTGCTTTACTATTTAAAAATTACACTTAATTTATTATACACCATTTTTAATAATACATATACGTGCTTAAATATTGTGATATTAAAAAAAAGTATTTACATTTATTTATTGTTAAATAATTTTACATTATTAATTTCTCAAGAGTTGTGGCAATTATATAGCAATAAATGTACAAGACCCCGACACCCATTTAACAAAGAACATAAGAGAGCAATTACGCCCCAGGAAATGTATTTACAGATATAGTATAATGTAAATAGAGTATGGAAGGGAATTTATTTGGAAGAACAACCCAGCAATGACAATGAAAGACAGTTTGGTATATAGTAAAGTGTCTTGTGAAAGGCAAAGTGTCTCGTGAAAGACAGTTTGCTATATAGTATATAAAGACACTTTACTATATAGTAAAGTGTCTTGTGAAAGGCAGTTTGCTATATGGTAAAGTGTCTCGTGAAAGACAGTTTGCTATATAGTACAGAGTCTTGTAAAGAAAATTAGCTATAAAGTAAACTGTGACAGAATAAAACACTTTGCTGGGTGTTCACAGTGCAACAATAAACATTATACCACTCTATTGTTGTTTTATTGAGACTTAAATTTTTAATAATAATGTGTGTTTTTTCTTGCTTTCATATTTTTATTATTATTGTTGTTTTAATATTTATTTAATATCAATCATACCACATACACAATATCAATCATTATTTACACATGGTTCAATTACTCTTATTTGTTTTATTTTTTGATAAATAATTTATGGTTAAATAAAAACAAATTTTATATGTAAATATGTTTGATGATATCAAAATGAGGTGAAATAAACAAAAAAATTAAAAAAAATCATAATTAAAATTTATTAAAAAAATAACAAATAATGAAGAAAATAAACATAATAATATGTTCAAAAAAAGAAACAAAATTAAACACGACCTGACCTGTATTATGGTAAAAGGAGTCTTCATTTCTTCATTCAATAAACGCTCGTACAATGTTTGCGGAAATACCGGCGGCAAATCATTAACATCACGTATATTTATAATAATTGTGGTGGAATTTTCGTTTAAACTATCAGAGGCCACCAATTTAAGTTCATACTTTTGGTTTTACCAATTTGTTAATAAAATTTTATTGGCGGTTTTAATTGCGCGATTTGGTTTTAAAGGCAGATAAAAATCAACATAAAATTGAAAAAAAAGTGAAAAAAAATAAATAAAATTAATTTTAAAATTAAAACAAAATAATAATTTTAAATAAAATTTTACATACGTAAAATGTAATTTTACAAGAATTGAGTTTTAAACAACTTAAGGGATAATTTAATTTACATGTTTTAAATGTAGGCAGTGATAAATGTTTAATATAATTTTCAAATATGTTAAACAATTTTTAAAAAACTTAACAATAAATAAGTACATGTCGTACATATCAAATCACAGGATGTAGATTTCAACTCATTTATTCAATTATTAACTGAGGTAGTAGATCGTATGCAGCATACCAAAATTCACGGGAAATTAATTTGTTTTACATACAAATGATATGGTTTATACACAACATTTAATACAAATACCTTATACAACATACGTCACTTTGCTAATACATAAAGTATCTGCTGTCCTTTATACGACAACATCTTTAGCCAGTTTCTGTTTTATACAAAATGTTACTTTTAAAGCAGATTGAGTCTGTAATTTTCTCTTTCTACTAAAATCATTCCTTACGATAACCCATATAATTTTTTTCTTCTTTATTATAAAATCCTTGCATTACATCACATATTTTTGCTTTCTTAAAAAACTTTTAATTTAAATATATGTATGTATATTTTTTTCAAATTTAAAATTGATGCAAAGTGATTATTGCTTGATATAATGTTGACAGTGAAGTACAATGTTGTTGATTTTAATTTATTTTTATAAAAACGATTTACACTGTTGTACAACTTTTTCCTCTCTAACTATAAAACAGCAAAAGTAAATAAAATATGTTTAACAAAAATGGAAAAAAAAACAACAAATGTTAATACAGTTTTAAATGGTATTCACAGGTTGTTCAAAATAGCAAGGATAAGCAAACTTCTATAGCGAAGTCTCTCAGAAGATACTTTTCTATAGCAAAGTCTCTATAGAAGCCATTTTTCTAGAGCAAAGTGTTTATAGAAGACACTTTTCTACAGCAAAGTGCTTATAGAAGACAACAAGGTATCTACCAAAGGCACTTTTCTGTAGCAAAGTACCTATAGAAGAAACTTTTTTATAGCAAAGTGTCAAAAGAAGACTCCTTTCTATAGCAAAGTATCTAAAGAATACACTTCTCTACAGCAAAGTGTCTATAGGAGACATTTTTCTATAGCACAATGTCCATTAAAGACGCTTTTCTATAGCAAAGTGTTCACTAATGACTTCACTATGGCAAAGTATCCGCTAAAGACTTCTCCATATCAAAGTGTCTATAGAAGACATTTTTCTATAGCAAAATGTCCATTAAAGACGCTTCTCTATAGCAAAGTGTTCACTAATGACTTCTCTATGGCAAAATATCCGCTAAAGACTTCTCTATATCAAAGTGTCTATAAAAGACACTTTCCTATAACAAAATATTTCAAAAGACACTTTTCTATAGCAAAGTACCTATAGAAGAAACTTTTTTATAGCAAAGTGTCTATAGAAGACTCCTTTCTATAGCAAAGTATCTAAAGAAGACACTTCTCTACAGCATAGTGTCTAAAGAAGACATTTTTCTATAGCAAAATGTCCATTAAAGACGCTTCTCTATAGCGAAGTGTTCACTAATGACTTCTCTATGGCAAAGTATCCGCTAAAGACTTCTCTATATCAAAGTGTCTATAAATGACACTTTTCTATAACAAAGTATTTCCAAAGACACTTTTCTATAGCAAAGTACCTATAGAAGAAACTTTTTTATAGCAAAGTGTCAAAAGTAAAGTAAAGTAAAGTACCTATAGAAGAAACTTTTTTATAGCAAAGTGTCAAAAGAAGACTCCTTTCTATAGCAAAATATCTAAAGAAGACACTTCTCTACATAAAAGTGTCTATAGAGGACATTTTTCTATAGCAAAGTGTTCATCAAAGCCACTTCTCTATAGCAAAGTATATACTACAGACTTCTCTATAGCAAAGTATCCACTAAAGACTTCTGCATAGCAAAGTGTCCATCAAAGACACTTCTCTATAGCAATGTGTCCAACAAAGACTTCTCTGTAGCAAAGTATCTACTAAAGACTTCTCTAGCAAAGTGTCTATAGACGACACTTTTTTATAGCAAGGTGTCTAAAGAAGACGCTTTTCTATAGCAAAGTGTCTACAGAAGAATCCTTTCTATAGCAAGATTTCCAAAGAAAATAATTTTCTATTGTATTTAATATTATGATGATATCAAAAATATGTTGCATACTTTCAGGAACAGTTATAAATTAAACGAACGTTAACTTTTATTTCAACTTTCATACTAACAATAATTAAAAATAATTCCTATAGTAATTGTTTTTTTTTTTTTTGTTTTTCAATAATTGAATAACATTGTCGCAACTATAACTGTGAATCCCTTTTATATACAAATGACATGATACTACAAATACAAATCTTTTCATCATGAAAATATGTATACTTTACAATATGTAGGCTTTACACTTTTTACACATAAACATAAAAAAAATGTATGAATTGTATACAGAAATCCTCAAATGAAAAAGAGGAATATAAGAAATTTTGCCATATAAATTTTATAAATACAAACAAGTGTTAAATAACATAAATATTTAAAAGCATATAAAAAAAAACTTAAAAATAAAATGTTACACAATTCTATGAGGCAGCATTGAAAAAAAACTATGTAGAGGAACTGTGACATGATTGACATATTGACACTTTAAAACGAAAAACAAACATAAATATGGAGATATACTTAAATATATTGCCTCATACCGGGTCCTGGTATGATAAAACAAACTGGTTTTTATTTTTGTAAAGTAAACATAAGCCAAATTCAATATCAGTTTTATAAAATAAATACAATATTATATTAAATTAAGTTAAGAATATATAGTATATTCATATATAAAACTAAAAAAATAAAACAACAATTCCTTTAATTAAAATTGTGTTGTAGTTGTAGCAGGGTTTTGGTGTTTTAACTAAAACGAAAAACTACAAACAATTTGCATATAAAATATTCATGCATAAAATTTTTGCAGATTTTTGTTGATGGAAAACTACTGCTAAAATTAAACAAAATACTAAAACATTTAAAAATATAAAACAAAACAATAAAAAAAACGTCAAAAAAAACTTTGAACTGAAGCCTATTGTTTGCAAATGAACAATTGTATAAAAAAAAAGAAAAGTGGAGTAGAATTATGTATGTTAGTAACCTGTAGCACACGTTTGGGTAAATTGCGATCATCCTCTTCGGTGATTTGGGTGCGATAGGTGGGCCTCTCAAACACTGGAGGATTATCGTTGACATCTTTGACATGTATTATAACGGTGGTATAGTTTTCCTTTAAATTATCCGAAGCAGCTAAACGTAGCTCATACTAAATGAGGTGGGTTTTGTTTTTTTTTTTTTTTTGTATAATAATATTGTTATAAATTATTTAGAAATATTATTTATTTTAATATTGTTGTAAAATATGCTTAATATTTGTAGATTAATGCTCATTTTGGTTTTTCTTATTTGTGTAATTAACAGCTGTTAATTTTACTGATTTGTGAAAAAAGTAAAATGTTAAGGTATACTTTTGGGATGAGAGCTTGAAAAGAAATTTTTATCAAAATGCATTGAAAAAATGTCTGTATATTTGGAAAGAACATTGTAAGTAAAACATGTAATAACAAATTTTACAGTATCATTCATATTATAACTGAATTAGTTTTGAGTATTTTTAAATGTTTATTTGATTTTATGTAGAAGGTGCTGAGAGAGCACAGTCTGAAGTCATTTTAATCAAATTTTGTCTTGGTACCTATATCTCAATGAGATGATAAGTGATAGAGCTTATATGGGAGCTATAGTCAGTTGTGGACTGAACATAATAAAGTTAAGTTATTCAACTTATTTCTGCTATATCTGATGATTTAAGACAAGTGTCTAAAAAGATTTCTATAGCCAAGACAGCCAAGTACATTTTTATAAAAATTAATGTCTTTAGAAAAATTTTCTCGAGAAGTTCGTTTGAAGAAGACACATATCAAGGTATGTTTCTAAAACTGGCAATACTTTAAAAGTTAGTTCTAAAGTGAAGAATATTTTAAAAAATATTTCCTACAGAAATGTGTTAAAGAACACATTTTTTAAATACAAGTGTCTTAAGAAAACTTTCACCTATTTAACATAATTGCTAAATAGCGTTAAACGATCTTTATAGAATACTTGAAGTTTTGAGTTTTCAAGTTTACTAGACTAATCACGTTATTTGCAAAAAAAAACAAAAAATAATATTAAGAATATTTTTTAAAGAACTTAATCGTCGCTTCAATAGAAGACATGGAAATTATTTTCTCTCTAGGTAAATGGCAGTCAACAGTTAATAATTTTAAAACAAATCCTCGAAAATCATTTAATTTTAAGCAGAAAAGCTACAACAAGTGCTGCAAATCAAAAGATTACGATTTTTCTGTCAGCATGAGCCGCATTTAAGCGTCACCCCTAAAATATACCTCGTTTTTTCTTCTTTTTTTACTTGCTTTCAATCATTAAATTCGTACACATTTTTATTGGTATCCTATGTGTAATTTCTTTATAAATTTCCTATTTCTTGTAAGTTTTTAATTTATAGATTTTTTGCATATTAATTTAAATTTGTAAACATTTTAACCAACTTACCCTTCTGCGCGTTTCATAATCCAAAGCACCAGCCACATAAATAGCACCTGTCATATTTTTGACGGCAAATGCACCACCAATATTACCGCTAGTGATTTCGTAACGTATGCGGGAAGCTAGTGAAGTGGTTTAAAAATATATTAGTATTAAAGAAATCTAAAGTTTTTTTTTACAACTATGCTTTAATTTTCTAAAATTCTCTAAAAGTACCCTAGAGAGAAGGGAGCCACTACATATGTGTTCCTCAGGGATAAGGACCAGTACTAGTTATGTTACATGAATGTATGTGAACTAGTTACCAGACTGTAACTTTGTAATCTAGTATGTAGGGTTTTTAATTGAAATAAAAAGAAACGGTTTAATTATACTTACATTCATCATGATCTTTGGCGGTAACTGTTAATACCGTATGCTGTATATCTTCATTTTCATCGACCTCAGCTTCATATAAACTCTTATCGAAATAAGGAGGATTATCATTTTTATCGGCAATTCCAATACGTATGAATTTTGTCACTATTAGAGAGAGAGAGGAGAGAAAATAATAAAAATTAATAAAGCTGCAATTAATTATCACGTTTTTCATATAAAATTGATGGGTTTTTTTTTTACTAAATCGGAAGCAAACATCCTCTCACAAACGCATAATAAACAGAAACGTGTTAATATGTAAAAATAAACGAAAAAATTAATATATATTAACAATTATTTACTTAAAGAATATATTTTAATTTCAATAATATGTATGACTAAACAAATTTATTTATGCTAAACATGTTTGGCGTAAATTTAATTAAAATACTTTCCCTTCTTGGTTTATATTATTACTTACATAAAGCAAATAAACGTCTTTACTTATTTGGTTTATTAAGTGTTGCATAGATATTTGGTTTATTTGCTTATTTATTTGTAAATTAAACACACAGACAAAAACTACATTTACAACGCCCTAAGTTATGCTGTAATATGTTAAATGCCGTTAAACCTTAAAATATGTTATATAATTATGCTTTATAGATTAATAAATTATTTAAATACCCAAATTTCTTAGATTTATTTGGAAAAACTTTAATTTTTTTGTTTGGCAAATTTTTTTGCAAATAATTTACATACTTTTGGCTGGTGTTTGGTTTTGTTTTCACAGAATTGCCTATGAAAACTTAATTATTCTTGTTTATCCCAAAAGTTTATCTTGTTATATGTGTGTGTGTTCTTTTGCCAGGCAATATTGTTAAATACTGACAGCATAAATATGATACAGTATTTAGGTTTTGTAAATAATATGTAACTGTCATGTGCATTTAAAACAGACATAATAATGTTATAAAAATTCGGAAAATATTAGTAAAATATGTAAGTAATTTATATATTTTTGGTGCTTTTCATTGTGTTGTTGCAGAATGGTAATAACAAATATTTAGGTAATATATGTGAATTTATATGAAAATTGGGGACAAACAAACATGCTAAATGAACATCATAAAATATTACAAATTTGTATATTTTAAAACAGATATGAAAATAACTTTTATTTAAATAAATAATGGTCAGATTACTGAGTTTATGTTATAAATTTAAAACCATTAACTTAATATAAAAAATACAGGGTCAATGTTTAAAGCATACTTTTCAGGGTAATAATAGCTACTGAAAATATGGTCAGATTTAATATACTAAGTTTATGTTTTAAACTTGAAGCCATTAAGTTAGTAAATGTTAATGTTTAAAGCATACTTTTTAGGGGGGAAATAGCTTTTACATTAACTACTGAATTTAGTTTTAAGTAAATATATAATTCAATTTGTTCCACATTCATTAAATCTATTCTGTTGTACAGTATTTACTATTCTACATTACCTATTTTATTCTCAATTTTTTGTGTATTATAAATTCTAACTGTATTTGCATTAACTGCAGACATATTTTGCTTGTTTTACAATATTCTAATTCTAATTGTATTTGTTATTTATAATTTACTTAATTAAACTTTTTATAATACTGTCTTAATAACAACAATGTTAATTTGAATTTAAAATCAGGTCGTTTTCAAAAGACATTTGGCAAATAATTATCATTTAAAGCTGAAAATTATATAATTTATATGCAATTATTAACTAAGCCTGTAGTTAGGCAGCAAATATAATTGTAGAATTTTATTTGACTACAATAAAAATAAACAGCTGGCTAAGATAAATATAAATGTATAAATTAGTCTCAGAATTTATTTGTATTTATTTGTAAATTTAAATGGAAATTGTATTTGTATTTTGCAGAAATAATTTTTTTTTTAAATTATTTACTAAGCCTTGTTAATTATATATATGTACATATGTATATGTATTGCTAAAAATGGCCAATTTCATTGCAGGTTTCATGTACGTATGAATAATATTATTCATACACATAAGTACTTATACGCAATATGAATCGTGCATACAGAAATAACTTGTACTCTTCTATACTTATATTTATAACAGTGATGGAGAATGGCTTTTTGGATTTTGTACCAACTATATAAATAAAAAGTACTTTTAAAACCTCCACAGTACCATTTTTAATATTTGATAAATAATCTTTGATATTTCTTTTTTTTATATCGGTTTGAGTTCATTAAATTATTTTAACTGAAGGTAGGAATTGTTACATGAAAATTATTATTACAATTTATTGATAATTTTTCTTGGCTTAAGATTCGAACCTGGGTTGTTGGTTGAATTTACATATGTTTCGAGAAACACCACTTTCTCTCATCATAATTCTTTACGTTCTCACCCTCTGCACCACTGCGGCGCCCGCTAGCCTACAGTCAAACATCAATCCTGTAACCAGTATCACTGGTGGTTTGAAATTTTGCTGTAATTATCATTTTTTCATTTATTTGACATGTTGCCTCCTTTTTTTGATTAAATATTTGATAAATAATAATTAAACTTAACCAGAAACTCACTTTAACAAAAATTCGATATAGTCACTTACAGAAAGGTTTTTAACATTACCTTATACGAGTATAACGAATTTTGTAGCAATTTTATACTCGAACGACCAAATTTTTAACATTGTCATTTTTGTACAACAATAATGACTCAACAAATCATCTCAAACTCTAATGAAAATGAAGCTTTGTCATTGATTTGGCGATAAAAAGGAATACGGTGTAAGACTTCTTCAGAGAATCACAATCTAACTATATTGGAAAATGCTGCCAGATACAACATTTGTTCACGATATACAACTAATGTTACAGGAGGAAAGTTATCAAAAAATTGAGTAACAATTTTATATTAATGAATTTGAAACAAAGATAAATTAGAGGCAAAACAATAGACTTTGTTTCGTAATAAAATGTTTCCTGTAACTTATCTTTATCCGGGATTTGCCTGTAGTTGTTTAAATGTATAGTTAGGCTACTTCTGAATCACTAAGAATATTATTTTCGTTTATTATCAAGATTACCTATAACAGTCTTATTTATGAAATATCGGGATATATATTCTTAAATACTTTGATTAGCATATCAAATTACTTATTTTTTTTATTTCAAGAATAAATTAAAATTCCAAATACAGTGCACTCGGGATATAGTGAACTAATTAATGCACAGCCCTGTTCACTATATCAAGAAATTCACTATATACAGTTTAAGAAAAATAAAAAAAACCAAATTCCGTATCGACTCTTGAAGCCAGCCTGGACTTGCATTAAAATCACCAGCTTCGTTCAATGGTTCATGCAGTGTTTTGGCTTTTTGCACAAGCATTTCACCGCTTACTGGTAAGTGTTTAGATCGCTGCTTTAAAAACCAATTGGAAAGTATTTTTTCGTGACGCGGATATTCTGCTTTTCGAAATGCCTTTCTGTAAAGGGCACTTTTACTTAAGCATGAAACTCCGGCTTTCACTTTGTTTTTGTTTTTTTATGCCACTTATTGTGGATTTTACTACATCAAATCTCTTTAAAAGACAGTAGCTTCTACTTAATGGAAAGAAAATTCCTTTTTTTTGCGCACGCATTTTTTAATCAAATTACATATAAACACGTATCAATATCGAATTTTAAACTGAAGTCATCTCATTAAATGTGTATTAAAACAAGAAAAGAATGCATAACAATGAATATATACAAGAGAAATAGCTTTTTTGTTGTCAATCATTGTGAAAAAACTGTGTTCACTTTATAAAGGTTTGTGGAGTTCACTATTTAGAGTAACTAATGTAAAAAATAGCCAGTTCATTATATCGGGTAGTTCATATTACAAAGTGTTCACTATACCCCGAGTGCACTGTAACTAAATATTAAGCTTTAGTTTCTGAATTCTGCCTCAAAATCATTTAATATTTCAG
This sequence comes from Bellardia pandia, assembly GCA_916048285.2. NCBI lineage: Eukaryota > Metazoa > Arthropoda > Insecta > Diptera > Calliphoridae > Bellardia > Bellardia pandia. Next base: position 43,361,519 of record OU696530.1, read on the forward strand.
AGGTTGCATTTTTCGATAATTCAATTCAATTTATTCAATTTATTGCCGTGATAACCATCTTATAGATGCATATTTAACTATCATATGGATATCAGTTCCAAAGTGTTCATGTAATTGAATAAAATCATCTCTTCTACTTGCAATACTATACAAATGTGCAAACTAACTTAAATCATATATTTATCTATATACATATTTCTGCTGGAATACCAAATGCAACAATAACTGTACCAAATGACTCGTGGCAGTACAACGGTACCAACTGTGTCTAAAATGTATCACAAAAGTATAATTGTACCATGTTTGCCAACACTGATTTATACTCCTACACTTGCTCTTCCTCTCACTGATGGTCACAGCTTCGTTGTATTGTTGTACTTATTGTTTTCTTATTGGTGTGTTTGCATGAATGAGTATTCATTTGTTACTATGGTCTCCAGGATTATTGTGTGTTTATATTTGGTTTTATTGTTGTTGTTTTTGTCACAGTGGCTATTATTGGCTTAATTGAAATGATTCTTATTACTAAAAGGTGTCGACTTTTTGGGATGAAAAAAAAATTGCTTGTAATTTTACGTAATATTTGTAAATCATATTAAGTAAAAGGTGCAGATAATTTGTGCATTATTTAAAATTTAACGAAAATATTTTATTGACTTTAGCAATAAAGATGTTGGTTGTTGTTAACACAAATTTCATTTATATTAATATATATATATGTATGTAAAACGAAATTTTGTATAAATTTCACTATAAATAAGGAATTCAGCAAACAAATTATTTAAATATTCTTGAAATAAATTTAAAACATGTTAAATCGTGTAAAAGGCCCTCTTCAAAATAAAATAAAAGAAAAGAAAGCATTTATATGAAATGCATTAATATTTTTATTGTACACTAGAGCCCCGATTTGCATCGTTAATAGGGACCAGGGAAATGCGACGCAAATTGAATCAATTTTTTTTCTATACAAATGTATTGACACAAAATTTCAAAGTCGACACAGATTGGAATCAAAACGACGCAAAGCGGATTAAACCACATTTAGAAAAGCGACGCAAATCGAAACGACGCAAATAGGATAGACGCAAATCGGGGTTCTAGTGTGTTGGGAAGAGAATTGTAATCGGACAGATTTCCATCACGACCTTGCATACAAATGTCGATACTTTTATCAACATGTTCAATTACATTTTGGCCAAACAAAAGAGGATCTATTTCAGGGATCGATCTTAGTCTCAGGATCTATTTCAGTAATCGCTTTGATTTGCGTTGCATCGACTTTATCTTTAACATAGCCTCCCTCCTCCCTCCCCGCCAAAAAAATCCTGTGGTGTTAAAGAGCATTTTTGAACGGCCAATCAATAGCTGAATTTCATTGCATTGCTTGTGTGACATATTACATGTGTCCTGTTAAAGCAAATGTCAGTGATATTTATATTATCAATAATAGAAGAAATTAGTTGCTTGTTACCATATACCGATAGTTTGTTGCATTCATCGTAAACACACAGACGGATTATTGTAAAAGAATACCATACAGCCATATGTTCGGCTTGCAAAGGCTTTTCAACAATTATTCAAAAGCCCCAATGCGGCAATTTTCTCAAAAAACATTCTGTGATTAAACGAAAATATCACGAATTTAGGAAATGTAGCTTTTACAGATCCATAATTTTAATTGTAATTATTTAAGAGAAATTGTATTTATTTTAACAATTCATTTCCTAAGCGTGCATGTTATACCAATATGACCCTTTTGGACAACAAAGCCCTTGTTCAAAGTAATAGTAGACAAAATATAGTGACACGTTCAACATGCAATGACTTCTAAATAATTGTTCTTGAATTTTTAGAATCCCAAATGCGGCAATTTTCTTCAACAAATTCTTAAAAGTTGTCTCAGAAGGGCAATTGTGTTTATCAAAAATATCACGATATGTTGCTTTTACAGATCCAGTTTTCTGATGCTTTTGTCTTAAAATTATCATCATCTTAAACTGCAATACCGATCATAAATTCTTTAATAAAGATAACTTTAATAACATCGGGATATTGCGTTTAAGCTTCTTTTTTTTTACTTGATTTCTAATAATTATTTTCTTAAATATACAATTTTATTTCCATAAAAACTAGAATTTATTAAAAATAACATCATCTCATTATTTTTATATCTCTATAAAACAAACAATACATTTCATTCATATTAAATAACACATGAAACACTTTTCCTTTGACACTCGCTTGCAAATAAAACATTGATTTAGATCACAGATAAATCTACGGCCATAAACATATTTCTGAAAAACGCAAAAGTATTTGACTGAGAGAAAGAGGGGATAAAAACTAAAGTACGGTTAAAATAACATAAATTACAATTTCTTATAACTATAACACACAATAGCAAGAAACATATATTTTTGACCCCATTTCTTATAAAATTGTAGATAAATTTCCTATAACAATATTATTTCCTCTAAAAAATTTGAAAGTTTGTTAGTTTTGTTTCCCCCTTTTTTTGACATTATATTCCCCTAGAGCCGCAAGGTTGCTGGTGTCGTGGAGACGCTTATAAAACCAGCAAAAGTTTATCGTTAAGTTTAACAGTTGACTGAATTTCAACAGTATTAAATAGTTTTTCCGTCTTTTATTGTCAAGAGAATTGGTTTGCTACTGGTTTTTTCTTATTTTTTTTTGTACAAAAACAATTTACAGAAATATTGTAAAAATATTCTATGTATTTGTTGTGTGTGTTTTATATAATTGGTTTTGTTTTTCGCTATTATTATTGTGGTAATAGAAATAAAATTTCCGGATATAATTTTAAATTATTTGTGGTTTGTAACCACAATTACAGTCAGTCCCTCAAGAGTAAAAATTCAATTAAAATACGATTTATCATTAAATTAAATGAAAATCGTTTTTTTCTGTTTATGATCTCATTTATAAAATCATATTAGTTTGTAAATAATCGATAAATAAGCAAAAAAAAAAGGAAAATAATTTCAGTTTAATTAAAAGTTATTTTTTAAATAAATGACAAGATATTATTATTTTATAAAAAAATTAAATCAATGTAAAAATAAGTTTTAATTTAAATTTACAATAAGAAAATTAGTAACAGCATTATCAATATCTGTTGCAAATAAAATCACTTGACTTCTTGGCTGTGTAAGCAGTGTCCGGCATTAAGAGAACATGTAATATGGCTTGTAATAAACTGCTATGCCAACTAATTTTAGATACTTATTTGATCAGTTTTCTGAATTTCGTTTACCTACACATTGGTTTATAAACGAGCAATATCGGCCCTTGCCTACCACTATTCTCCAGGCATACGAAACATGACAACGATTGAAAATTATTTCTCAGCCAAAACAATAATTCGCGTTAAATTGATGTTTCAAAATTAATATTACCATTGCCCATGTTCTGTAATTCCCGTGGCGAGAAACTTTTCGATTAAAATGTGTGGCATAAAACAGAAATGCCATATTTTCAAACAAACAGCTGTTTATATTACAAAACTATGTCTGCAAGTTTTTTTTGGCGAGTAGTCGCTGATGCGTAAGAAAATTACTCGCCAGTTTACAGGAAAAGTGTGTTTGTAAAATTTTTGTGAGAAAGGTTCCCTGAACTGTTAAACACACTCATAAATAAAAACGCGACGAGATATAATTTTAAAAATAAAATATATTCAAATCACAATAAATAATAACACATTACTATATACAGGTAGCCCTCGATTTACGCGGTATGTTGGGACCGAATAAAAACCGCGTAATTCAAAGCCGCGTAAATAAAGATTATTTAGCAATACAAAATTCTGTTTTGGGGCCAGAAATATAATAAACCGCGCAAATTGAAACACTAGCTATGTACATATATACAAAATTTAAATTTGGGACCGAAAAACCGTATTAAAAAAATGCTTATTAGTATAATATAATTTGAATTAAATTTATTTTATTTGTACTTTTCAAAATATTATTTGTAAAAATAATATTTGAAAAAAAAATTAAACATTTTGTTCTAAATTATTTTTAAATCGCGTTATACTAAAACGCGTAAAAAAGCGCGTTATACGGTCACTATTATTAAATCGCATTATATCAAAACTGCGCAAATAAAGTACCGCGTAAATCGAGGGATACCTGTATATTTTATACATTATATTTTATGTACAATTTAAACAATTTTCCTTTAGCACCACGAAACTATTTTTATTTTATTGCAAATTATTTTGTAAACAACAAACATTAAAGTTGTAATATACATTATTTTATATAGCCGACAAATTTGTAATTTTTATTAACTTTAATTTGCCGTCAACCATTTTTGTGATTAGCGGTTTCAAACACTGAATTTTCACTTCGGCTTTGAGTTGTATATTTTGACATTTCTAACGTTACGGCGTAATACCTTTTGATAGTTTTCGACATGAGTTACAGACACATTCTTCTCTCACTTTTCGAGAAGATGAAATTTAACTCCCTATCAGGGCTGTCAGATAAGGCGATTTAAATACCACATTTAAAGTCAACAAAAAAAAAAATAGAAGTAACATTGGCTGTTGATTTAAAATCAGCTATCGATTTTGCAGATACTTTTTTCATTAGATGCAATTGATTGTAGAGCTGAGTTTGAAACTAAATAAAAGAAAACAGACATGGAAATGGACCAAGTAAACATTTTAAAATAAAATTTTTTTATACATCTCAAGAGACTTTTAAAAGAAATGTTGAATCGATTGACGGAAAGTATGGAGAATTTTCAATAATAAAATGTAGAAATCCGTTGACACAGGCTAAATTTTTATTGGTACAAAATTCTTTTAAACTTTTTCAAGATCCAAAAGTGTCTTTAGGCGAGTATGAACTTCAGTGATCAAAATTGGCTTTTATTAATTTGAAAGATTATTTTAAAGTAGATGCTCAGAAGTTCTAACAGTTTTTTTTTTGGAAATTATAAAATTTTTCGGTTTTTTTTATAAAAGAAACGATGGAATATTTTGTGTCACATCGTTTCAATGCGAAAAGTTTTCACTAAACACAACTTAAGCACATATCTTCCCAAAAGCTATTTGTTTCTGTATTTCTGTAATTTTCTGCTGCAATATCTGTCACATATTAGTTGTTTTTTTGATTATGGTTTCATTTCAACACATTTATTGTTTCATAATTATAAATGCTTGCTAGTATTGCTGCTGTTTTTCTGCTGTTAACGGCAAAACTAAATAAAACAACATATTGTTTTTGAAATTTATTCAACAATTTCCGCCCACAACAATTAACATGAATGGCTAACGGAAGTGGTTAAAAAAGTTTGTGAAAACCCTATAAAAACTTGTTCATAGAAATATTGAAAGTCAAGAGAAACAATAAAAAACTAACAGTTTATTTTAATTAGATGTTTTTTAATTCATTACAATTTGTCTGTAGGAAATATTAATTTAAAAAATTAAACACATTTTAAAGCGTTTTTGTATGAGTTATAAAAAGAAAAATCTTAACTTCTTTCCAATAATATAATTATTTATTACAAATTAGCGTTTTTAATGCTTGAATTTGTAGTGTCCATTGACCTTGACTTTTTTTTTGAAAATATTAGAGTTTTAGACAATTAATTATACTGAATTAAGTTTTTCTTGTCAATGATTACAAATTGTGATGCCTTTAATTCTTGATTTGTTTAACATGTCGACAAGTTTCACACCAAACATTGACCAGTCATGCCGTGCTGTTCCAATAAACTTGACCTGCCAAAGACAATGCCAAATTCAACTAAAGTAAATGTTGCTATCTTTTGGCATTTGTAATAAATTTTCTTTTAAGAAAAGCCTTAAAAAATCTAAGTAAATTTAATATAAATAAAGACCTATAATTATTTACTTGTTTTATTTGCCTACCAGTTGCATATCAAAAAATATCAAGTCATGCTCCTCAAACATGCGTGACATGACATATAGTTTTTGATTATTCTTTAATAGAAAAATGAATCCAAATGATGTGCTTTAATCTAAGAAGCTCTTCATTGATTTATATGCATTTGTTACTAGTTGCACAATTATACAACGGGTCCGCCATCTAACGTTTTTTTTCAACTAGTGCTTATTTCATGAATAGTAACACTTAGCTCATGTCTGATTTGACAGATAATTAGTTTTATCCTTCTGCTGAACGAATATGATTGTGTATACGCTTGAACAACGCTGGCAAATATTGAGACATTACTTTGAAAATCATGGTAATGTTGCAGAATGTGTGCGAAAATTGCGTACGGATTTTGGAAGAAGAGAAGCACCGTCTGCTCCGTATGTTCGTTATCTTGTGAAAAAAGTGAAAGAAACTGACATCCTCATCGATAAACCAAAGCGTGAAAAGCCAAAAACAGTGCAAACACCCGAGAATATTGCTGCTGTGGAAGAAAGTGTGCGTGAAGCGCCATTAACATCAATTCACCGTCGTTCGCAACAATTGAACATTTCGGAGACATCATTGAGACGAATTTTGCATAAAGACCTTGGTATGACGCCATAAAAAGTCCAATTGGTTCAGTTTCAACTGATCATCCAATGCGCCTGCGATCGACTTACAGAAGATGCCGATTTTGCCAAAAAAAATCCATCTTTTCAGATGAACCTCATTTGATCTTGGCGGTTATGTAAACAAGCAAAATTGTCGAATTTGGGGCACAGAAAACCCGCCCCAAAACGAGCCAGTTTTTGGTGCGGATTTTGGCCCAGATGCATAATTGGGCCATTTTTCTTCGAAAATTAGCAACCAGTGGCAGTTGTTACAGTCAATGGCGATCGTTATCGGCCCTGGTTGAACGAATTTTTGTTCACAAAAATTGAACAGAAGGACATTGGCAACATTTGGTTTCAACAGGACGGCGCTACGTGCTACACAGCCGAAGCTACACTCGTTGTTTTGCGCCCTGTTTTGTTCGCATTATCAGCCGCAGAGCTAATGTCGTTTGTCCACCTCGAAGCTGCGATTTGACACCGTTGGACTATTATTTGTGGGGTGCCGTCAAAGATAATTGTTACGCCGACAAGCCAGATACAATTGACGCTTTAAAGGACAATATTCGTGAAGCCATTGGTGAAATACAGCTGCATACAAACGATAATGTGCTTAAAAATTGGACCGATCGTGTAGGCTACTGCATGGCCAGCCGAGGCAGCCATTTGAATGAAATTAATTTCCATTATTAACCGTAACGATTGAGCTTTCAAATAAAAAAAAGAAATTTGAGAAAATATTCAGTAGTTTTTTTTATAGAATTTTCAAAAAAAAGTTTTTTGGCGGACCCTGTGACAGAATTTAATTCCGTTCATAAGTGGAATTAATTCCATATTATGATTCTATAGAAAAAGTAAAACGAACAAATTTTTCGGTATAAAACCTAGAAATTCTTAGAATTACAATTCCACATAGCAAATTAAAAGTTGTTTGATTCAGAAAAAAATGTTCGTTTTGCTTTTTTATAGAAGGAAAAAAACGGAATTAATTTCAATTCCGAACGGAATGAATTTCTGTGACTTTGCTGATAAGCTGGATTGAATGCTTGTGATTCGAGTATGGTACATACTTATATTGAGCAAACAAATTGTTTAAAATAGGGTGTATTTAGCTAAGAAACATATATACCGGGAAAATTTCTGAAGTATGCTTTAATCAAATGAAATGAAGATAAATTTTTAGTTCTGATGCCAACACCCTTCCTATGAAGGCCACTCAATAAAGATGAATGTCCTTATTCATAAAATGTATAACAGGTTTATAAGAGGTTTATAAAGCAAATTTTGTATAGAAATTTTGTATGGAAATTTTATGAATAAGGGGGTAAAGCTTCAAGGAGGTTCGTTAATGTTAGGGGTTATTTTTCTTCAACTGGCGTCGATCCAATTTATTAGATAGATTGAAAAATGTAAGCAATGGATTAAGTAGAACTGTTACTAAAGAAATTCATGCAGGATAATTTAAACTTTATATCGAGGAAGAAATAGCTCTGCTAAGTAAATGCATGCAAGCACACAAACAAATTAAATAAGTTTTGGTTTAAGAAAAACAACCTCATATCAGTATATCAGTTTGTGGCCAGAGAACTTCAACAATTATATGGAGCTTTGTCAATAACATTTACTATTTCCAATTTATTTAATAAATCACTACAATAGCTCTCCATTACTACAGCTAACACATTAACAATTAATTATAATACCCCTATATTTAACACATTAAGCTATATATGCGAATATATATAAAGTTTAATTTATTTAAATTAAAACATTTTCCAAAACACAACAGCAGCAGACTCTAATACAGGCCAGAAAACAACAATATCCAAATGGCATTACAAAAAAGCATTTGTTTTTAAACTAATATTTAATATCCTTGTTGTTATCTCAATAACCAAACAATTATACAGATAATAACAAAACAAGCAAAACAAATTATACACAAACATATACGTAGGCATATTAACGACATCTCTCAATGTGTTTGAGACACGAGATAGTTGTTTCGAAATAAGCTTTACAGGTAAATTTGTATAATTTGATATGTGTCTTGTATAGATGTCATTATGTATTTAGTTAAAGTATTAACATAAACTCCCATACATACACACACATATTTACTTGTATACTAATACATTTACATGTTTGAATGTTTGAGGATTATATTTATACATTTATGGGTTCTTAAGATCTCTTTATGTTAATTTTATATATTTTACTGTAATTTCTATAACAAATCTGTTGTCCTATAGAGATGATGTTGTATTGTCGTTTTCGTTGTTAGTGTCCTTGTACTTGTTAACAAAAGTTTTAAGTAACATGTGTGAGTCAGTGTATTTTCCCTGCTTATATAATTGTTATTTGTCGAAAATGAGATGAGATTTTTAACATGTGTATATTTTAGTTATTACACTGTGCAGCAAAATGGCAAGCAAATTTATACACTTGGAAAATTATCAAACAGGTTTGACTGAATCCTTCAGATTTGGGTTTGTTGTCTTTTATTTACCAGAGCTTAGTGCAGCAGTTGAAACAAGGTAGTTTTAAAAAGATATTCTATATTTGGCAAAAATTTAAACAGAAAATCTTTGGTATATTAAATATTGTGAAACTTATAATAGCGTGTTCAGATATGAACCTTAATTGCGATAATCGCAATTAACACCATTATTGAGCTCAATATTCCATATACAATCTCAATTAATTATTGCGCAATAAGTACGAAATTGTTATAATATTGAGTAAGATTTCGAATGCAACACTGTTCACAACTGTGTTTGGTGAGCAAAATTGTATAAAATGGCATATGCCAACAAAAGAAAACAAAAGAAATCATTAAAAAAATCAATGTGAAGATAAGTTTGTTTACATAGAAACACAACAACCATATAGAGTATTTTTTGTATTGTTTTCCAACTGTCAAATGATTATTGAGTAAGCTGAAAATTGCTTATGCCTGAACACTTAAAATAATATTGTCAATTAACAGAATATTGACTCAATTAAATTTCATATCTGAACATAGTATAAGCATGTTTGAAAAGAATATGGATAATATGAAAAATAATTTAAATATATAGCACAACCTCCATCCATTTTTAACACTACCTACAATTCATAGATCCCACGAGTTTAAAACATGTTTTGGGAGATATGGAGTTTCATTCCAACTTGATTTTTCCCACATATCGGTTTTGGTTTTAGGTTTATATCGCCTTATTATATTTTTTTGGCTTCCCAAAGGAGTTCTTTGGTTTTTAGTTCAGGGATTGTGACGGCTACTCCATAACATAAACTTTGTTTTGCTTAAACTAAGACTACCAGTGTATAATTGGGTTAAGTTGCTTAATTTTGTAAATATGTAGCATTATTCAAATAATAAAGATTGCGCAAAGAATGTAAACAAAATTTCCTCTCTCTCTCTCCATGACGTCACAGGTTATTTTTTTCCTTATAATCAACATGTAAAAAATAACTTTTATTAACAATACTAGCTAAAACCCGGTGTGCTTCGCTACCCGTATCGTAATGAAATAAAAAGTTTAAAGTTAAACAAATATACCGTATTTGCCGGACGATAAGACGCATACTGATTTTAAGTAAAATTTTCAGAGTAAAAAGGTGCGTCTTATCGTCCGGCAAATACGGTATTTATTAAGTTATTAAAACCAACAGTTTTCCTTTTAAATTAAATCTTATTACATTATCTTATTATGATTTACAATATACAAACAAGCAAACACACATTCACTTTTATATGTAGATAAGGGTTTAAAATATATACAAATTTTAACATTTACTTAATATTGTTGCTAGTCAGCGCATTGGTGTCCTAAATATTAATATTGATAGCTGATATAGCTTTCCTTATATATAATTTGTCATCATATCTATAAGAGGTGCCACACCCACTATTGATAGTCCGCCCATTCTTGTCCTAAATATTAATATTGATGGTAGAATAACCGTACCATGTATCTTATTGTATACCATACATTTTATATTTTTTTTAATTATCATCATATGGGAGGTACCACGCCCACTTAAAATTTCAAAAAAAGTAGCATATAGATCCTTCCAGACATACAGAAATATACTGTGAAAATTTCAAGCAAATCGGTTCAGCCGTTTACATAAATAGATTTAAAAAAAATCGTAAATTTTTTGGTTCAAAATAAAACATTTAATTATTTATTATTTCATACATATTAAAATGTATCAATAAAGGTCAACGTACATATATATTTTTGTATTATCAATTTATTATTTTTGGTCATTTCTGTTTGTGTTTTTTGTCTCATCCGCTAGGAATTGATGCATTTTCTTATTTGAACAAAAAAATCCGAGATCGAACAAAAATTGTTTTGACTTTAATATATGATTTTTTAAATACTCGTTGCAAATCAAGAGATTTTCACCATTCAAAGATTTAAATACAGCTGTAAGATATTTAATTTTACACACAAATTGTTCAGGAGGCTTTGATAACCTAATTTTTACTTCCATATCTCCTTTTATATCATCTGCCTTAAAGTGTTCAATACAAAATCTATGTGACACTTTTAATTTTTTTTCCATCAAGGTGGCAAAATTATACCCATTGTTTGTTTTTAATTTCTTTTCTTTTGGAAATCGAAAAAAATTTAAATTTATGTTATGGTTTTTAATATTTCCACAAATAAAACTGCATAGAAGTTAAGCAAACGTAAAAATAGTTCTGACTTGTGACGTCATAGGAAGAAATTTTGCTCTCAATTTTACTCTCACAGTTTTCGTAAAATACCTGCGTAATGCGTAATCTTTATTATTTGATTAATGTATTTCCATCAACAAACAATTTTCCCAGTGTATATGAACTATTTCCAACATTATGTTTGCTCATTAAATGTTAGTTTTTTAGACTACGGGATTTTAATCATGTTTCCTGAGTCCTACGGTAATAGTAGGTAATAAGCGACGGGTAATAGTTGCACATAAATCAATTTTCAGCTCTTCAGATGATAAAAATGGGGTTCTTTTGCTTTTGTAATTCTTATCGAGGCTTCATATCTCTTGCCTTCGTTTTAACTTTTCTGTGAATTGCTAGAACAACTTTTGTAATGCAATTTCGCTCATACGTTTATCCTGTTTACGAAGCATTAAACTTATTTATTTTTCAATTAAAACACAAGCATATATAGGGTGTTTTTTTTGAGAATTATAGAACTTTCAAATGGAGTAAAACAAAGATGAGTTTTTTTTTAATGACATGAAATTTACTTTACTCGAAAGATAATTTTCTGGCATTATTTAAATTTTATAATTTATAATTTAAATATGATTTTTGGTATATTACCGCCATAGCTGCCTCGAACGTAGTCTAATCTGAAGGTCCAATTGATGACTTTTTTCAACACTTATGGCCTAATGTTGGCAGTACGCACAGTGGGATTTTTTGTGCAATAAGTCATTTTTTCGACACATAAAATTTAAAAATGTAATGATGCAGTTTTGTAGAAAATTGATTCAGTATGAAGAATCCATAAACAGAATCTAAAAAAAAACGTTTATTTGTCTTTGAAATAATGAAGTAAAGTCACATGTAAATTTTGGTCCAAAATATTGAAAACTGTTAAGGCACTTCTAAAGTGTTTGTACGTAAGATAATTTTATTGCTCTGATTTAAATAGTGATTTTCTTCAAATATAGCCTTTTCTGCGTATTTAAAAAAAAATCATAAAATTCGCTCATATGGTTTAAAAGATATGATGGAATAAAATTTGTTCTATAATGTGCCGTGATTACAAACTTCCTTGGAAAAAAAAAAGGTTGCTCGGTCGTGCTCGGTGCTCTCGCTATAATAAAATGAAAGGTAAGACTCCATACTATCATTTAAAAAAAAAAAAATTTAAATAATTAATAATCTTTTATAAAATCATAAAATTGGTTTCCGATTTCATGAAATTTTTAATTTTAAAAAATTACAAAAATATATTGCATAATTTTAGTCACGTGCGTTATAATGGCATTAAGTTACAACAATAACTTATTTAGAATAGATTAAAAACAAAACCATATGATTTAACAACAATAAAAATAAAACAATTTGTGAAAATATCGAAGTGGAAAAGATATTATTAAAATGAGTTTATTTTCTATTGATGGTGAAGCAATCAAAATGGGCGTTTCCTTCTTACATGCTCGCATAAAATTTATGAAGTGCATACTTCATATCGCCTACAACAAACCATTTGAAAAATGGTCCGCGCTCAAGGACGAACACAAAAGTCTTAAACTGGAAAACAAACTTCGAATTCAGAAGGCCTCAAAGGAACAGATGGGTATACGAGTGGATGCAGTTCAACAAGGAACTGGGTCTACTAACGATGGAAATACGTCCAGGCGTTTCTTTTCTAACCCCGCACTTGTTGCCGATGTGACTGGTGTAGAGGAGCAACTAATTGATCGATTTCGCATTATACTACAAATAATAACTTGTGGCAAAAAAGTTAATTCCTTGAAGTTCAAGAATTTTGCTCAAGATACAGCAAAACTTTTTGTTGAAAAATATAGTTGGTATTATATGCCAGTAACAGTACACAAAATACTAATACACGGAAAGGATATCATGGATGCGGCAATACTTCATATTGGCATGCTTTCTGAAGAAACCGAAGAAGCCAGAAATAAAGATTATAGAAATTATAGATTAAGGTTCTCCAGAAAATGTGATAGAGTTGCAACAAATACAGATGTTTTTCATCGACTTCTAGTATCGTCAGATCCTTTTATAAGTAGCATTAGATGTCAACCCCGTAAACAGGTTATGGAATTTGATGATATAGTTACAGAAATGATAGATGATGAATAAATGTCTATATTTAAATGCATGTATTGAAATTTATTTATAAAATAATTAGTTTTGGTAATGATAATAATATGAATTATATGGGCGGTGGGTAGAGGGCGTGGCCAATTTTGATGAAACTTTACATTTTTCTTAATTGAGCTAACCAAAGGCTCTGTGCCAAATTTCAAAAACTTTGGGCCAAAAATTAATTTTGGGTTTTATGGGCGGTGGGTAGTGGGCGTGGCCAATTTTGATGAAACTTTATTTTTTTCTTAATTAAGCTAACCAAAGGCTCTGTGCCAAATTTCAACATTCTACGAGCACTCCTTATATTTTTTGCCAAACATTGTATGAACAAATCCCTCTGTGGTACGCGGCGAATGTGGTCAATAGTTTCGGACAAATGTTGGAAAAAGTCATCGAAAATGGTCTTCCAGATTAGACTACTTTCGAGCCAGTCATATGCCAGAAGTCATATTAATTTCAATATACACAGTAAGAGCTTAATTATTTTAATTTTAACCCTTATGTGCTTGACAAGGTACACGAGTACTTTTTAGTTTTGAAATTAATTTTTTTATAAAAATTGACAACAATCATACTTGAAACTTTTTGAGAGCTCCCAACTTTTGATATTTTAATAATTTTTAGAGCTGTGAAAGAAATTAATAAAAACAAAAAATAACAAAAAAATCACCCAGTTTAATTCAATTCTGCTGATTGTTATATTACGTTCTTTTGTAGACACGGATATAAGAGTATACAAACGTTTGTAACATTTAAAATTTTGTTGCATAATGGATTGTTTTTCATAAGATTTGTATCCGGGTACCTTATCGGGTACAAAACATGAAGTTCTTTTGTCAATCACACAAGGGTTAAACAAGTAAAAGAATTATAATTCTTGAATAACTTATAGAAACTTGGGGCTTTTATACACAAAATAGTAATAAGTCATTATATGACTGCTTCCAAGTAATGCAGATGGTATGGGGTAGTAATTGAAAATTAGTTATTGCGTAATTTCAAGACATTATCACGTTTTTGTTGGGATATTTATAGGTTTTATATATTTATTCAAGTGTAAAGCTACGGTCAAACTTGGCAAATATTTACTAAAAAAAGCGTAACCACTTGTTTTAGCACAAATTTGTTTAACGTTGTTTACTCTTACAACAGTTTTGTAAGTTCCAACAGCATCAATTAAAATACAACTAAATATTTGTTGTGCTTTGGCCTAAATAAACGAAGTTTTTTTAATAAATAAACGAGTTGAAATATATTTTATTTAGTGGTTACATCTTTTTCGGCAAATATTTGCCAAGTGTGACCGTAACTTTAGTATATTTTTAAAACATTTATGATTTCATTACCTTTCTCATAGTTTTCCCCAAATGCTTAATTTCCTACTAGTTGTAATATTAAAAAAGGTTTTTTAATATTTTTTGAATTTATTTAAAGATTTCTTATTAATTTTTTTTTTTTTGTATTTCATACTTCTGTTTTTGCTTTGTTGCCTTTATCCAGCATGACTTTTTAATTACTTCCTTCTTCTAGTTAGCCATTGTTTTCCTTAACAATTTTGTTTTCATTTCTTTTTTTTTTCTTTTTTTTTGTTAAAATATTGCTGATTTTAGTTTAATCTTAGTTTAATTTCAATTTATATTCATTGTTTTAGTAAACAATAGACGAAATAAAAGAAATATGTAAAAGAAATGGTTATGGCAGTAAGAAAACAATCTCAGATGTAACATGTCGTTGTACAGAGTTGTTGTTTCTTACATTTTGCCTTTACCTTTAGCTTTATGTAAATTCATTTCACCTATACATATTCGTAAGTACTCAATATAAAGAGATTGTCTATTTTCCTATAATCCACATCTAAGAAGACAAACACATTTTTGCAGTTTAAGTAATTTGTTTTGTGTTGAGTATTAAACTCAAAGAAATTGATAAGATTGTTGGATACAATCGTTTTAAGGGGTTTCCTTTGTTTGTTTAACTTTTAAAACTTACTTGATTAACTTTAACGATTAATCGTCTACTTGTTAACCAGATTTTTCTATAGTTTTCTTTAAATTATATTTTTCAATATTTAAAATTTCAAAACTGGCTTAGCAACAATCTCAGAACAAGCTTTATTAAGCAGCATTCCTGTAATTTGAAATGTCTGCTCTTAAAGTTGTATCTTTAAAACCTTTCCTATCAGTAAAATCGACAACCATTAATTTATGCTGCGGCAAATCAATATGGAAAATAACAGCCTGTAGCACAACATGTAAAATTCAAATATTTCCTTTTAGATTTTCCCTGAAATGAACAAGCAATATCCAAACAAGGGTAGAATAGAAAAGTTAAGCCCACTAAAGTATGCTACTCATTCCTTGATGTATTCAAATTAAATAATACTTATACGCCTCCTACGTCAATAATAAGAAAATTTACTGGCATTTTTGCATATATTTATTTGCGTCATGTTTACTCATCTTATTACTTGTCTACAGCTATTTTTCGTTTTTCATATAAGAAACTCCTGCATAATTGAAAACAGTTTTAGCAACAAACCACCTTTACTCCTTTCCATTTCTATTACACAAATAATATGTAAAACTGTAAGAGGAAAAAGTTAAGAGCTTTCATTTGGTTTAAATTTTTTGCTGACTTTAACATACGATAAAATAGCAACAAAATCTGGTAAAATAAATCTGTCCTTGGTTTTCTGCTGTATTTCATCGATATGTTGTATGTATGTATGTATGTATGTTTTCGTAGTTAGCAATTCTCACGTCAACTGTCAAATGTTGTTTTGTTGCAGATTAACCTTAACAAATTTCTAGTGTCTCGTTTTTCTTTTTGTTTTGCTTTTTTCACATGTCAAGTCAAAGGTTGTTTGGGTAGTGGTTAAAAAATGTTTGTTGAGGTTTGAAAAGTGTTACAATTTTATGGTAGTCTTTTAAGTTTTTAAGACCTTTTTTTTAGCTTAAAGTTTTAGTTTAGATTTAGTTTATTGTCTGTCTTTAGAAATAAATTTCGAAGCAGTTAATTTACAGTTTTATTCTAGAAATTGTACAGCAGGGATTTTGTCTTTAAAGCAGTGACCGGCATTGTAATGCTCTAAGAGGCACTTTACAATAAAGTTCAAGTGCTGCCATTCCAGCACTAATTCTAAATGGTCTGTTATGTGTGGAACACACCTGCTATTAGAAATAAGGCTTCTCATATGGAAAATGAGTTTGCAAAACTTTTACTTTTGCTCTTTAATCTGCTATTAGAAATTTGGTTTTCATGTTATCAATTATTTTTATATTAGAAATGTAAAT
Source organism: Bellardia pandia (assembly GCA_916048285.2). NCBI lineage: Eukaryota > Metazoa > Arthropoda > Insecta > Diptera > Calliphoridae > Bellardia > Bellardia pandia. Next base: position 43,378,194 of record OU696530.1, read on the forward strand.
TCTTAATTCTGCTTTCTAAATTTTTTGTAGACTCGCATGAAAAAATGGTACTTTTAATGTTCTATAAGATTATTTGTTAAATGTTTTATGATCACGTTTGAAAAACTTCTTTTGACAAAGTATAGAGCAAATGGAATTTATGAGTCGTGAATAGCTGACAATAGTGCAATTGATATTGCATCATTGCATTAGCAAAAAGGTTTAGTATATTTTTGCTCTACACCAGGAATGCCCAAGCCCTTTACTCTTGGTGCTCTTTTGTATTTGTAAAAACTCTTAGCTATAGGCTGTGCGTTTTGTATACTCATTACAGCACTCAGCACTAGCAATACGAAATGCACAAACAACATTGCCTTATACTCGCAAGCGCAAAGCAACAACACTTTCGTATGTTCTACTGATCAACATTGGTGACTGCAATCGTCAATGTAGATTTTGTTTTTGTTTAACGATTGATACCGTTTAAAAAAGTGTGTTGTTTCTTTGTTTGTATTGGCTTTTACAACAAAAAATACTGAATAAAAATTAGTTTTTATTTAAATGTATTGGTGTTTGCTCTTACATAATCAACTTTTGGGCACTCCTGCTCTACACTAACAAACTACACAGCAAGAGCAAAAATATGTTAAACCTTTTTGCAAATGCAATGATGCAATAGCATTTGCACAATATTGTGAATTGCGCTAATGTGTTGTTGTTGTTGTAACATCAGTAATTGCTGAGTTGACAGCCCTTGGCCGAGTGATATCGGGTCATTCCGGTGCGTAGAACCGGCTGTCGTGGGCTAATGTGTTTAAGTTAGCATATTATTATATTTAAGTACATATTTAATTCATGTAGAGCATAGCTTTCAATATCTATGACAAATTATAATGACAAACAGATTTCAAGAGTTAAGACTTGGATTCAGCCAAAATTAGTGAAATAAATTTGCGAATAAAATCCAACATTCAATAAAAATAAAACAAATTATTTTGTACAATAAATTAACTATCTTAATTGTATTAAAAGAATTGCAAACATTGTTAATTATTATTAGTTACATTCGCCTCCAATCGTTTTGTTGACTGATCCAATCAATATGATTGCATAGAAATAACAAGAAACAAACTAAAAAAATCTATTTATTCAAATTGATAAACAAAAAAAAAAAATTAAAACAAATATATAAAACTATTTTCAACTAACAGTAACATTTATTTTGCAATTTTCAACACAAAACGAATTGAGAAATAAAAATTATGCAAAAGCACGTATAGCGAACATATCAGCACCCTTTTGGTGCGCTGTGTCGCTAAGCCAGTCAGTGGTAAATGTTAGACAAACACAGATCACCAGCATAAATTAATATACATATACAATATACATACTAGTAAGTGTTGTCATGTATAGCTAAGTAAATTTTGAAATATCTATTAATTTTCCACTATATAACCATTACAACTGTGCTAGCTGCTCATATTTTAGTCAACTTTATTGTAGACACGTCCTGCATGCTCTTGTATGTTCATATGTAAGTAAAATATAGTTTAAAATAAATACCAGCCACTAGCATGCCATCACAGTATTGAGGAAATACTACAACTACTTCAACATTCCTGCAGCATAAAGTACTACAGTATTCAAAGGGTATTCAAATACATAAGTAGTATAGCTGTTGTTTTGCTATAGTTGTTTATTGCAGTCACATAATAGATGAGGTGTTTGATGCCTTTGCCTGATTGCTTCTGTTGTAGTTGCATCGTAATGTTCATCATCATGACTGTTGGTTGGTTCATTGAGTTTTACCAGTGTTGCCATTTTGACGCTTTTCGGGTATTTTATGACGCTTTTTTGGTCTCATTACCCTTTTATTTTTTTCAAATACCCTTTTTTAAAAAAGGATATTTTTTGACGCTTTTTCTATTTTTTTGGTGCAGTTTTGGAGAAGTCCAAAAAGTAAATCTAGCATTCGAGTCAGCCAATGCGGACCATGTCAAGCTTTACAGCGATTTGTATTACCTGATTAAAACTATTACAAACTTTGATTATCTAGAAGGTAACGAATTTTGTTATCTTGGCTATCATTTCGAAAAGTCTTGCAGAGATTATAAAATAATTGAACAATTTAATAGAATTTACAAAATATCACGTACTCGAACTAAGACGTAGACTTCCTTCAAATTTTATATTGCTTCAAAAATATCGTTATTTAGTGTTGACAATGTTTTTAAAAATAGCGAAGCGGTTATTATTGATTTCATACAAAACTTTATTGATGATTTGTCTCTAATAAATAAAAAAGAATTTAACGTTGTAAAAATGGAAAAATATTGAAAGAACTGATGAATTTTGGATTGAAGTCTACAATTTTAAAAATTATTTGGGAGAAAATCCTTTTCATGAACTAGCTGACTTTGTTATTCGTATACTTTCTTTTCCTTACTCAAATGCCAAAGTCGAAAGAACGTTTTTTAGTTTAATGAATTTTTTTAAACCAAATATCAGAAACCGACTTTCTTTAAACTCAGCCAGAATTACAAATTACCTTCAAGTGTTTACTTAAAAATTCATTCAAATAAAACTTATAAAATGTCTGAATATTTCATTAAATCTGTTTTGTGGCCCAATGATGATGATTATGAACCAGAGGTATTTCAAAATTAAATTGTTTTTCTATAAAACTTTATATTTTGTTTTTTATGAATTGTTATTTTATTTATTTAGTTCGTTTATTTGACCTTTTTCAATATTCAATAGTTTATTTTTATAAGCAATAAGGTCACTTGAATTTTATATAAAAATATTTAATTTATTTATATATATTTATTTCCAATATTTCGCTATCACAATGGATAGCTTCTTCAGGGATAATACAAGTTTGTATTTTAATTTTTTGTTTACTCCTGGTAACTTAATTGATAATAAAATTAATTATTTATTTAAAAATTTTAACATGCTTTTTGATATTGTAAATTTCTTGTTTTATTGCCATTTTTAATCTTTTTTTTAGGTGGCAAAACAACACGATACCAAAATTTTTGTTAATTTTTTTTTGGGCTTTTACCCTATTTACCCGTTTTTACTGTACACTTGACGCTTTTCTTTATTTATAAAATGGCAACACTGGTTTTTACTCTTGCTCTTAATATTACTATCTATCGCTAGTTTGTTTTCATTGCAACCACACTCTCAACGAACCTTATTTCACTATGGCCCTGTTATAATGTCAATGTTGTTTGCATTTCCAATTGACAATATCCTATCGAGCAATGTAATTATTATTTTAGTGAGTTTGTTTTTTGTTCAAATACTATTGCTGTGTTGTGAAAATGGTCTTATTGTTTATGCAATTCCATTTAGACACAATCATTAGACATTCTATTAGTTTTAGTTGTGTTACCAAGTACAAATGTCTGAATATTTAATAATTTACCATGAGAATGTTAAGAAAATTAGAAAATTTTAAATGACAACTAATTGAAGTGTTTGTGTACACACTAAAGGTAAATAGACTGTTCAATGGTGTTTTCTTATTTGGAAAGTAGAAGGTGACATTGGATGTGGTTGGTAATAGAAAATTATATGTTTCTGATTAGTGTGTATGCATTAAATGTTAGAATGGAGAACAACAATTAAACCACTCATGGTGAATGAATTGTGTAATGAAAATATGATCATGAGTAAAATAGAAATTTGCACTAAGAAACTTGTGTTATGAAAAGTTTGGCAACGTAAGCAAATTTGTATGAAGAATACTCGAACATATGTTTTAAACTAGAAAGTTTCGTTTGAAAAGAAATGTGAAATTTTAAATTATAACGCAAATTATTATTACCAGCAAATATTTTCAATTCTATTATATTGCATCCCAGTAATAAATGTGCTCCAAAATGAGCAGGTTTTATGTATGAATTCATACCTCAAATCGCTTCAAACCTGCTGATGGGATGCATGGTTTTTGTATGAGGTGTTCCCGGTTTGGAGGACTACTTTCTGCTGACAATAAGGGCTTATTTTAACCTAAACAATCATGCAAATAAAGCACTTTCCTAAAGTGTTTTTTAATTTAATCCAAATGTAACTGAGAAGCGCGATATTCGTTTTGTAATTGACTTTCGTTGTCATACGTAAATCTGCAGGCTATAATTTCATTTTTGTTTTTTCGCTTTAAAACCTTGTTCGTTGTCAGCACTAAAAAGTCATATTTTTGCATATTTAATTCATAAGCATTTATTGCTTCAAAAGAGCGCTTTTATTGAAGCGCTCGATTATGCGCTTTTTCTCTTAAGTGCTTCAAAAAACACGAATTTTTTTTACTGAGATGATTTTGAAAATCAGTAAAATCGGTGAAATTGACACAAATTATAAGCCAAAAAAGTAAAAAAGTATAGTCAGTTAAGCCTGATTATATAATACCCTACACCCAGTATATGTATAAAACAGTTTTGCATTAAAGGGCGCTATATGGGAGATATGAATTATTAAGGAGCGATCATCCAAAAATTTAGTGTCATGATATCTGTGAATATAGATATTATATGTGTTAAACTTTATCTCGATATAAATATTTTTAAAAGATTTATGTAGGTTAAAGTGAATTACGGAGAGGATCTTATATGACAGCGACGATTAAATACAGACCGATCACAATAACATTGTACCATATTATTTATATATATACGTAACATAATTGTGTTCTATAGTTTTTGGATACCGACGTTTTTAAGAGAGTTATGCACTTTAAAGTGATTTTCGGAAGTGGGGCTTATATGGGAAAAATTATCAATTATGGACCGATCTGCACAAAATTTGTAGATGTGATATCGCTTTATTTACCACTCCTCTGTTTGGATATTTGCATAATTCAAACATTTATGATCGTTATACTACCATTTCGTGAGGACATTTGTATGGGGGCAAGGTGAAATAATGGACCGATTTCCACCAGTTTCAATCCCGTCCATCATTTTATCGAAATATCTTCAAAATTGCGACCTGTACTCTGCCCACAAGCTTTAAATGGACAGCCAGCCAGGCAGACGGACAGACGGACTTCGTTAAATCTCATAATGACTTCCTGAGTCGATCGGTGGACCAATATTTATGGGCCCACTATTCTGGTGTAGGGTATAAATATCAGACAACCTTGAAAAATTTAAGGCAAGTTCCTACACTGCATACTGGGGCAAATGTACTTAAATTTTGGCTTTAAATAAATGACAAGATTTTAACGTAAGTAATTGAATATTCTAATATTCTGTCAAACAATTTAATTTTTCGAAATATATTTGTACGAGTGATAAGCAATCATATGAAAATCGTATACAAATTCCTTTAAATATTTGACATTGTTAGTGTCAATGATTGCAAAAAAGCTAAAGCTCCAAAAAGTACTGTAGTATTATAGAAGCACAGTTTAGTTATAAAGAAAATCAACGTTTAATCAAATATTTTGACATTTATGTGACCGGATTTTATTTTAACAAAATTTAACACAAATTCAAGGATGTATTTATAAATGTTTAAATTCTTTTTATGAGAAAACTTTGTGCAAACTTTAACATTCATGTAAACAAATAGAATTGACTGTTTATTTGTTAAACAATTCTGTAACTAATAAAGAGCAGAATTCTGTAGTTAGTTGACTGTTAGCTAACATTAAAAGAACATTATAAAAGAGAAAGTACATGTTGTTAGCAGCGTTGCCGTTTTTGGTTATTTCTAACCAAAATTGGTTATTTTTTTTCTCAATGTGTACATGTGTAGATTTTTTCTGTTTTGGTTATTTTTTTTTACTGAAAATATTTACTATGTGAATTTAAATTTTGGAATAAAATTTCAACATACAAAAATGGCCTAAACGAAAATTGTTTTAAAGAACTTGTAAATTTCGTACAAAATTTATTGACATTACCCCACAGTTCCGCTGCAGCTGAAAGAACATTTTCTCAGCTTAGTTTGATAAAAACAAAATTTAGGAATAATTTAGATTTTAAGACAATTAGTAATATATTGCAAGCAAAAGACTTGTGCAAAAATCAACAAAATGCCCATTTTGTTTGGTCTGCCAAAGACAAATTTTAAAACTCAAGCTGTGACATTTTAAGTAAAAGTGATCTCCATATTTATTGTAATATAATTACATGTTTTTTAGTATTTAAGAGAGTAACTTTCTAGTTCCCTATTTTATTGCCAATGAAAAATTTTTTGTTTTTATTACATACTTTTTATTTTTGTTTAAGACATTAAAAATTAATAATTAAACTTGCAAAACTTAATGTAAAGTATTGGAATTTTAAATTTTACAAATTGTAGCATTAGCTTATGTTTCTTTGCATTACTTTTTGTAAAATATGACGCTTAGTTTTTTAAAAAAATTATTTTTTAGTATTAGGAGTTGTGTTGTAAAATACGTTGTTTTATGTTTTTTTTTTGTTACCTTAAAGTACAAATTATAGTTAAAATTACAAAAAATAAATAAATAGTACATGCATTTAAATTTGGTTATTTTTTTTTAATTTGGTTATTTTTTTCATAAATGTTGGTTACAAAAAAATTTTTTTTGTGGCAACACTGGTTGTTAGCAGTTCAGTTAAGAGTTCATAAGTAAACCTCTTTAATATATTAATTTTAACTACTTTATCATTAAACAAACCTGTTTTCTATTAAAAGCTATATTTTACTTAATATGTACATATGTACAAACATGAACATAATTCTAAGCAATTAAAATCCCATAAAAGGACACTATTATCATACTTATTTCAAGCCTAAAATACCAAATTGTCCTTTTTTATCCTTAACAAACACACAACACAAAATTCTATGTCTTTTCTTTACTATAAATCAGAACTCAAATAAATAAAATTAGTACAAAGATAAATACCTTGTGTATACTATTGACATCTTTGACAAAGAAATGTGTTAAAAGGCCATGAATTTCATTTTATTATATTTATGTGTTAGACTATATTTGACATACGAGGTCAAATTTTGTGAGTTATGTATGTTCGATTTTCGCATTTTTTTTCTGTTATCTTGGTAATATCAGCCATTTTGGATTGTCAGTTTATTTTGGACAAATAAAAAGGTTAAGCTAGATTTACACGATTGAAATTTTCTTCAAAATTGCTCTTCAAATTGCTTCAAACTCGTGTAAACAACAAAATTTCTTCAAATTTTATTTATTTAATAACTATTAATAACTATTAAATAAATAAATTTTGAAGAATTTTTCAAGCATTTTGAAGAGCAATTTTGAAGAAAATTTCAATCGTGTAAATCTAGTTTTAGTCGTATTTTGCTGAAAACATTGAAGCAGTGAAGAAAATGATTTTGGAGAATCGTCGAATCACTATCAGAGAGTTTGCTGATGATGATGGCATATCGTTCGGCTCATGCCAAGCAATTTTCACGGATGTTTTAGGCATGAAACGTGCGGCATCGAAGATTGTTCCAAAATTGATAAATTTTGAGCAACAACAACGTCCCATGCACATCGCTCAGGAGCTGTTGAACATCGCCAACGACGATCCAAATTTTCTCAAAAAGGAGACGAATCATGGGTGTATGGCTATGACATTGAAACCAAAGCCAAATCATCTTAATGGAAACGTCCAGTAGAGCCAAGACCGAAAAAAGCACGTCAAGTTCGGTCAAATGTGAAGGTTTTGCTCACTGTTCGTCGTACGGTCAATAAGGAATACTACCTTGAAGTTATGCGCCGTTCGTCAGAAACGCACAGAATTGTGGAAAAACCAACCATGGATTTTTCACCATGATAACGCACCAGCTTACAAATCGATGCTTGTGCGTTAGTTTTTGGTCAAAAACAAAATCGTTATCATGCCACAACCACCATATTCATCAGATTTGGCCCCCGCTGACTTTTTCCTCTTCCCAAAACTAAAGAAACCGATGAAAGGAAAGCGTTTTGCTACGATTGAGGAGATAAAAGAAATATCGAAACAGCAGCTGTTGGCGATACCAAAAAGAGCGTTTCAGAATTGTTTCAAGAATTGTAAAAAACGCTGGCATAATTGTACTATATCTGAAGGGGGCAAGATAGTTACTGATAAATAAATAATTACTTTTTGAAAAACTTTAAAATAACGGTTATTTTTTTATCAGACCTCGTATATGGCTTTTTGTTTTGTTTTCTTTTTCTAACTACAATATTTATCTTACTATCTTTTTGCATGAGTTGTGTGTAGTAGTCATCATAAATCTCATAACCAACTATAATAAACATTTCTTTGGTGCTTAAATGTTTGCTAAATAAGAGTAGCGGGGGTAAGAATGTGGCATTATGGCAAAAATGCAGACATGTTGGAATTTTTATTTATAAACACATACACATATACATATATTAAGTTTTTTTCATACGACCATAATAACTGATTACGACTGTATGGCATATAATGATTTAAGTTATAATGGCCCATTTGTATGAAATTGCTTTGTATTATTAATTCAAAGAGTCTAGCCTCTAACACTTAAAGGGCCTTGGCTTTTGTTTTAAGGTTTTAATGGTTTTAGACTTTTTAAATGTGCGTAAAAATAATGACTAAATAGTTTCAAGTTTGAGTTTAAGTGAAATTTAATAGATTTTTATGTGAGTATTAAAACTTAATAAACTGTTGGTAAAGAGGAGTACAGATGTCTGTTTGAAACACTATGACATACAAAGTATATAATGCTAACTATTAAGATTCTGGCAGAATATTTAACAATGTTCTAAGTATTTTGTTATTAAACATCTGCAAAATTGTTAAAATGGAAAAGTAGTGTGACAATGTGTCAATTTGGCTACAGAGTAACAAATGATTGTAGGAGAAATGTGTGTTTTAATAATATTGGATTAATTTTTATGAATGTTTTTTTTTACGTGAACAGTCTGTGTCAATTTCAATTTAAGAAATTAACTCTTCAGCTATATCGAGAAGAATGATGGATATCAAAAAATTAAAATGAAATCCTATTAAAGGTAATTCTTTGATCTATATATAACACCATCATTAGTTTCCTTTGTACTCGCTAATGGTATTTAAGGTAAATAATTTATTCAATTCACTCGATATACAGTGGGGAGCACAAATGAGTACATGTTTGTACCTTGCCCATTTTTTATTATATAAAAATTATTATATAGAAATCATTGCAATTTATTTGTGGTTTAATGCTAAACAAAATAATTTCAAATACAAAACAAGTAAGAAAGTATAGTCGGTCAAGCCGGATCACATAATGCCTTACATCCAGTATATGTATAAAACAGTTTTTCAGAAATGGGCGTTATATGGGATATATAACCTATTGTGGACCAATCATCCAAAAATTTAGTGTCATGATGTCTCTGAATATAAATAATTTTTGGGGCGAATTTCAACTCGATATTAACACTTCCCCGTAAAAAGAATTCGGGTTTTTTGAAACACTTAAGAGAAAAAGCGCATAATCGGGCGCTTCAATAAAAGCGCTCTTTTGAAGCAGTAAATTGTTACGAATAAAATATACAAAAAAGATGCTTTTTTAGTGCTGACAACGAAGAAGGTTTTAAAGCGAAAAAACAAAAATGAAATTATAGCCTACAGATTTACTAATGACAACGAAAGTCAATTACAAAACTAATATCGCGCTTCTCAGTTACTATGAATTTTTCTTAAGCGAAAACATTTAGATAGAATTAAAAAACACTTTAGGAAAGTGCTTTATTTGCATGTTTGTTTAGGTTAAAAGAAGCGCTTATTGTCAGCAGAAAGTCGTCCTCCAAACCGGGAACACCTCATACAAACATCATCCATCCCATCAGCAGGTTTGAAGCGATTTGAGGTATGAATTCATGCATAAAACCTGTTCCTTTTGGAGCACATTTTTTACTAGGTTGAAAGGGTTAAAAACCAGCAACCAAACTTATTCTTTAATCGGTTATTGTGGCAAAGAAAATGGTTTTGTTTGATTGGAATATTTTCTTGCAAGCTCCTGGTTTCGTTTAATAACATTTTTCTTGTAATTTGCTTGTATTTTTTATAACATATTTTACAGTACAATTTGGCAGCCTAAGCTTCATTAAAAATTTCTGCCCATTTTAATTGTCTATTGCTTAGCATTAGTTATGTTTAAAAAACAAATATAAAAAACCGAAAGTGTTACTTCTGTAGTGTGACCGAAATTCATATGAAGTTATTTATTATAAATATTTTATAATTTTTTAAATATCTAACTTTTGTTTAAAAATTTTTCTTAAACATTTTGCCAGATACAAATATATATTTAAGATAAATTGTCATGTATTCAATGAGAAATTAACCATAAAATTGATTGATTGCACGCAGCAAGAAAATACATATACCACGTAAATCAAGGCAGAATAAAAAAAAAACAAATCAACCAAATAAAATATTTATGTACGAAAAACACATAAAATAAAGCAAATGTTAAGCCAAATATTTGCTTGAGAAAACTTGCATAAAATTTTCACTTAAAGCAGAAATTTCACTTTAGCTATAAAACCGACTTTCTTTAAGAACAAAAGCAATCACACAGTAAATCAAATAAAGATTTATAGTTGTTTTATACAATAATTGAATAAATATTAACAGTAATGTTTTGAAAACAAGAGCAAAATAATAAATTTATACGACTGTGTCTATATATTTGTCTAATGAAATTAAGGAGGTTTTTTTTGAGTTTATTTGTCTTGTTTTAGGGAAATGTTTTGTAAAGGAAAACATTACTTAAACTATACGAGTATATTACAAGTAAATATTTATAATAAAGTAAATACTTAATAGGTTTGCCAAAGGCAAATATTTGTTATATGACATTAATAAAAAAAATCGTAGGTTCTACTTAAAACAAATTCATTAAAATCTCTTAACAGCAAAACAAAAATTTCATATTTTGTACTTTGTTTTTAACAAACATAGAGTAGCTTGTCATTTGCCCATTTGGCCTGTGGATATTTAATTAACTGAACAATTTCCCCGGTAAAATGCCCACACTTCATTTATGAGTTTTCGTAAGTTTAAACAATGTTTGCAACTGTCGCATAAATAAACATTGAATTCAATACATATTTTGTTTAAAGGTAAACAAAAAGTTTATTATTTGTTCCTTTCAATACCCATCACCAAAAAGGTGGGCGGTATATTATGTTTGTCATTTCGTGTGTAACACATCGAAATAATGACAGTAGAACTAAACGATCTAGCCATATCCGTCCATCTAGTGAAGGCACGATAGAGCTTCCAAAAAACACATATAACAATGAATTTTCCAAACATTCTTTCATCCACCGAAATGTTTGGTATTGAAAACATTCCATAAGATCAGAGTTATAGAAAAAAGTTTCAGGCTATCTTGATATTTTTCAGATATTTTTTTCTTTTTTCTTCAAATATAATGATAATAATATCCGGAAATTTTGCACATTTTATTATTATTATTATTATACAATGACAAGTGAGACAATCGTGAGAATCGTTCCACGATTTTTCATAGCCCCCATACAAATATCTTTCCGGAACATGGCTTTATAATAAATAAATTTTTACAGAAAAGCCGTGTTCATAAAAAATTTTACAAACATAAGTTTTACGCAAAATGAAATCGCAAAACGATATTTTGTTTGCATCGCTCCATATTTTAACACAGCTCAATACAAAGTCAACATCCAAAAAGCACTTAAATGCGCCTAAGTCTCTTATTAAAATCACTATCAAGTTGGAATTCATCAAATATTTTCCATAAATATAGGGTGATTCAAGTAGAGATACTTTTTCAATAGCCTTTTTTTACAGATCACGTGTTAGTCACATCATGCTGTCATGTTATTTTTGTTTAGTATTGTTTGGCATTTCATAATGGAAAGACTTACGCCTGAACAAGATTTACACATCGTTCAACTTTATTACGAAAATTCACCTTCTGTGAGGAATGTGTTTCGTGCACTTCGCTCAACTTATGGTCAAGATAATCGGCCTACTGAGAGTACTATTCGTAACACCATAACCCAGCATTCATTATTGAATAATATTCGACCGAATAGAACACGTCCTGCATGGTGTGAAAAAAAATATAGCGGCCGTTGCTGAGAGTGTACACGAAGACCGTTGAGAGTCGATTCGACGCCGTTCGCTGCAACTCGGACTGACGTATGGAACGACTTGGCGCATTTTACATCGAGATCTTAAATTGAAAGCGTACAAAATACAGCTTGTGCAACAACTGATGAATTTATTGAGAGAACACTTCGTTGAGCACATAATTTCAGTTTTGGGCCGGTCGATTGACCACGAAGATCGCGTGATATCACACCGTTAGACTCTTTCCTTTGCGGATATGTAAAGTTTAAAGTTTATGCTGACAAACCCGCTTCGATTCAAGATGTGAAGGAAAACTTTCCGCGTGTCAGTCGCCAGTTACCAGTCGAAATGCTCGAACGAGTCATCGAAAATTGGACTCAACGGATAGAGCATCAGCGACATAGCAACGGCCAACATTTGATAACGACATAATCTTCAAAAAATAAATGCCAAAGAATGTTCTTTCAAATGATAATAAACATGCCCTATTAAAATTTAATTTTCTGTGCTTTTTTTTTCTTTAAAAAAGTAGGAAACCTCGAAATGCAGCACGCTTTATATAAAAATCGTCATTTTCAATTGTATGACGATCTGTCGATATTTGACCGTAGTTCCCATATAAAGTTCACTTCGAAAAGTCACATAAAGGGGCATAAATCTGTTATAAAAATCATTATTACGTTGAAATTCAAAACAAATAATTCACATACTACATATAAATCGTCGTACAGAATTTGATGATCATCAGGCCGTAATAGGTCATAGTTGCCTTAGGAGGACTAGTACAAAAAATTCATTAACTTACATCCATATGGAATAGAAATTTTACCTATATCAGTTATAAGTATGTAAAAAATATACTATTGATTTTTGTGAAAGTTGGTCCATAATTGAGCATAACTCCCGTACAAGCTCCATATCCGAGAATAATCACAGAGTATACAGAGGTGTCAATTTTGATGTTTCAAAAGACAAAAAAAGTTTCCCAGGGCTTTTTGGTTCTTAATTTATTGCCTGTAAATCGCTTTATGTTACACGCTGTAAATTCTTGATTATAACTGGCATATAATTCTTATAAATAACGTTATTGAGATGAAATTCAACTGAAATAAACGTAAAATAAATAGAAATAACGATACAATATAATTAATTCTATATTTTAATTTCCTTTGGAAATCTTCTTCAGGAGTTATTTTAATATTTAAAAACCAATAAATTTTCTATGTGTAAATAATAAAATTGATATAATTTTGAAAAGGTTTGACAACAATTGAAAATTATGTTTTACAGAAAAAATAATTTTAAATTTTCAATAATAACATTGAACAGTACATAATTTTTATAAAAAGATAGTAACATTTTGAATAATAACATTTTGGAATGGTAGCATATTTTTAAATACATAAATTGTGTTAATTTCTTTTATTGTTAACATTTATATTTGGTTTAATAGGTGTCTATAATTTTGAGCTAAGTTTTCTGTGTCTTTTTTTAAATTTATTCTTTTTTCTGATGAATAAAATTATTTACAAGATTTTATGAAATTTACCTCATAATAGGTGATTTGGTAGTGGCTATATAAGATTCGGCATAACCGAATATAAACACTTATTTGTTTGTTCTGTTATTAATTTAGCTAAAACTCCAACACTGCATAATTAAATACCTGAGACACATAAACAACAAAATGAAATCAAGCAAAAAAGTTTAAAAATTGTTTGGTTTTTTCAAACGAAAAAAATGGTGACCACAAAACTTTTCTCATTAAAAAAAAATTCTAGTCATTATATATACTACATACAAACATGATTGAAAAGGACATAAATGAACACACTCACGCACTGTTTCAAACCTAAAAACAAACACTAAACATTTTAATGAAACCGTTTGAAACTTGTACGAGTATAACAGCTAGAGTACAACGACATTGGAAATTTGTATACCCTGGGACTAATTAAGTAAAAATATAAACAAAAACAACAACAGTCACAACAAAAACAAATATAAAAGTAACTAAAACAAAAATAAATATTTAAAAATAATGGTTAAGGGGTTACTATTCCCACCACCAAGGTATTATTAAGTTTGTCATTCCGCTTGTAACATATCGATAGAGCTTCAAAAGAAAATAGAACAATGAAATTTTTATCAAACATTATTTGATCCACCGAAATGTTTGATATTGAAATTGGGCAAAATCGGTCTAGTAGGACCCGAGTTATATGTAGACCAAAGTTTCAGACAACCTCGATATTTTTCAGATATTTTGTTTTTAGCTACTTTCTTCAAATATAATGCAGATATAACATGAAATTTTGCACACTTAATTTCTATTATAGAAGGACAAATCTTGTTGAAAATGGTATGAATCGGTCCACTATTTCTCACAGGCTTCATATAAATTTCTTTCCAGAATATGGCTCCATCGATAAGATTTTTAGTTATTCTCTTTTGGGCTTTCTTTGACGTTCTCACAATGCAAGTCTTATTTTAAAATGCAAACTAAATAACGATTAAAAATGCAAAACGTATTTTAATAGAACTCGGTACTTTTCCTCTCGTCTATAAAGTCGTAGTAACCAACTTGTTGGTGATCGGCCCATAATTGGTCATAGCTCCCATATAGTGATTATTCCCGAAAAGCACTTTAGCATCTTATAAATAACGATATCGAACCAAAATTTTTTATGTAAGTAAAATTTTATGACGATCCTATTTAAGGGATATAAATAATAAAATACTCTTATAGACATCGTCATTTACCCAAATTACAAAGTCTGCATTGATCACACTACTGATATACATATTGTTCTTAAATAAATGAGCAAATAAAGATAATCTAATAGCGTGTTCAGATATGAACCTTAATTGCGATAATCGCAATTAACGCCATTATTGAGCTCAATATTCCATATAATATCTCAATTATTTATTGCGCAATAAGTACGAAATTGTTATAATATTGAGTAAGATTTCGAATGCAACACTGTTCACAACTGTGTTTAGTGAACAAAATTGTAAAAAATGGCAAATGTCAGCAAAAGAAAACAAGAGAAATCATTTAAAAGTCAATGTGAAGGTAAGTTTGTTTACATAGAAACACAACAACCATTTAGAGTATTTTTTGTATTATTTTCCAACTGTCAAATGATTATTGAGTAAGCTGAAAATTGCGTATGCCTGAACACTTAAAATAATATTGTCTATTAACCGAATATTGACTGAATTAAGTTTCATATCTGAACACAGTATAAGCATTTAACCACTCAAAATTCAACTCACCGAAGTTCGGAACCGAAGTACTTATTGGTAAAAAAGGGCAAATTTCAGTACATATTTGATACTTTTTTCAATTATTTTTGTTTTCTATTTTAGATACTTCTATTTGAATTTTTTCAATAAAATTTGTTAGGGCTCCACTGGGGCTCTAAACCTGGTTGTTTGTCTACAGTTCAGTAGACCAAACCATCAGGCTACACAAGAATTTTTATTTCCATGTTTAAAATGTTAATTCTATTTAATGGGTTCCTTTTTCATCATATAGATTTTATGATAATAAATTATTAAATATTAGTAAAATTAAATATTAGTAAAAATAAAGATTTCATGACATTTTCAGAAAAATTTTAAAAACGAACCGAAATTAACAAAAAAGCGCACCGCGCACCAACTATGGAATTTTTTGCACAAAAAATTTAAAAAAGCACCAAAAATGGTGCGAAATGCACCAAGTTGACAACGCTGTGGTGGGTATATAAGATTCGGCAAAGCCGAATATAAACTCTTATTTGTTTTATCTCACATACTCTTGCTCTCATACTTAAGCCGGCAGTTCTGGGACAGTTTGCAGCATAAACTTCCATATGTCTACTTGACTAGCATATATTAAACTGCCCAGACCATGTACTTCTCAAAAATATTATTCACATAAAATCCGTTCACATAATTCCTTAAACATTCATGTAATAAACAAACATTTACACCACAAACTGATACTAATTTATTATAGTTAAGAAAAGCGAAAATATAAACTGAAATGCATTTGCTAATATAAAAATCCATAGCACTACTTAAGAGGCTACTGGTAATGTAAAAGGTAAGCAATTACCTCTTCTAAAACTGCCTGGTTTACACGCAAAATCAATGGTTACTTGTCAAATGCACAGTTTAAAATTGTTGAACTTGTTATATTTATATGAAAGAAATTTTAAAATTTGCTTTAATAGTTTACTCATAGACTTTGTCATTTACTACACACTCGTGTGACTAAAAATGAGTAACAAAGTGAACGAGTGTATAAACTAAAGACCCAAAGAAATAAACACAAAAATATTTTAAACTTTGTTTTAAAGTTTAGATTGACAACTTGATAGAAATCTCTAACAGAAAAGACAGCAGTAATATAAAAACGAAAATAGAACGCTCCAAAACAACAAATGTAAAACGTTCCCTTGTTGTAGTTAAAAATGATGAAAATACTTTTGAGCAATTAACTTGTGGTTGCCGGAGAGAGTATGTATATACGTATGTGCAACACTGGTCACAAAAATAAAAGTTAAATACTTTGGCAAAGTGTTGAAAACTACAGTAATTGTAAACATACAGACATTTTTGCTAAGTTTTACATTTACAATTTTTTTTTTAGGAAAAGCAATGCAAAGTTGTAAGTAAAATTAAATGCGAAAAGAGTAGAATGAGTTACAAAGACTTTTAATTTATGCAAATTTTGGTCTTTAAGACTTTTCAAGTTTGACAAGGACAAGTAAATAAGATTACTACCAGCAAAATTTAGCAAAAAACAGATATACAAAGAAAAAAAAAACGAAACTATTGCCACCAGGTTTTAAAAAAAATCATCTGTAGTGTGCCCGGATTTTAAGTGAACAATTTAAAACACCAGAAATTTGTTTTTTCTAGTTCATTTATCATAGCTTTGAAACTATATGCACAATAATATAAGATATTTACTTTTAGGTAGTTTGAAATATATTTAGATTTATTATATTCAATCGCTTTGAATTTATAACAATGATTAATGAAAATAACAAATGGAAAATTCCATGATTTTGTAGTATTTACTGTTAATGTTCGCTTTAAGTATGATGATATTTTTCTAGTAATTTCCAACTAACTTCAATAATATTAAATTGAATTAATTTCTAACAAAATTCTTTAAATTTTTAAATTCTTCTGTAGTTTTCAATACATACTTCAACATGTTTTAACACAGTAAAAATGAAATTTTTTTCGATACATAACTACTATATATGCTTACAAACATAAAACTACTAGAATGTTAAGGAGAAGACAGTGAGCATTGCTTTGAGTTCACGGAAACCATGGTTACGTGTAACATATGCTACGTGTGGACTTGTGATGTTAGCAAGAGTATAACTATTACACATGTACGTGTTATTTATATACAGTACAGGTAAACTGAGATATTGTAAGACAACTTAGAGGCTTTGTAGTGTTGTGGTGCTATTTTGGGAAAATTTTAGTTATTTTTCGGCAACAGAATTTTCGTTATTAAGCACATTTCACTCAGTTCATTTACTCAATCACAATAAAACGAAAGAAATACATCGTTATAGAGAATGTTGCAAATGTAAAAATGTGTGTCCGGATGAATGGGAATGTGACATCTATTACATAAAATATATGCATAAATGTGTATTTATACGGTTTCTGTCAACAATTTAATGCTTCAACTAGAAATAGTTGCAATTGCAAAACTTTAACAATTTCTATTTTTTTTTTATTTTTCGAAAAAAAAAACTTTTCCATTCACCTACTTTAGTTATATAAAAGAAAATCTTATGTTTGTTTGCATATTTACGTTATATTTTGTTTAAAAACGTGTTTAATATTATCTGCTTGAAACATGCGGTATAAACGTGATGTTTGCCTGACATTTTATATCCGTTAACAAAATCTACAGGGTTATTTGTTGCCCCAAAACATGCTGATTTTACTCGCAAAAATTCTAGTGTGAATTTATGTAAGTAGAACGTTTTGCCTCTCTTACATTTTAGCTTTTGTAGAGATATTGTGCTAAAGCTTAAAAGAATTAAACTGTGTTGCTGGTTATGTAATTCTTTAAAATCAGCCTTTGTTTTATAATAAAAAAAAAAAACTCATAATTTCCCTGTTAATATATGAGGTTTTCAGCCTATCTTGCAACATGTTTTTAATATCTTGACAATTTTTTTCTTTATAGCCTAATATATATATGTTTTTTCCTTTTGAAAAAATCCTCTTTGCTAATATTATTGTTTTATAAGTAAGTTTTATTATTTGACTGGAATTTCGCCTCTACCTCTAAAAGTATGCTTTACTTTTTAATGTTCTTAATTTAACTTACCACATGTGTATGAGAGAGTACGTTATGTTGCCAAATTGTTGGTTTATTAATAATTTACCTGCAATGATAATAATAAAATTTAATGTTTATTAGTTTTAAAGCTTTGTTTTTGTTTAAGCTTTTTTGTGTGTTTGTTTTATAACTTTTATATTACATTGTAATTGTTAATATGGTATAATGTTTGTCAAATAGAATTTTAAATTCCCTTAGGAGTCTTAAGACTGTAGTAAGAGTGTGAGTAGTTATAGCACTCGTATTTATTTCTGTTCTTGTTGCCGGTAACACATGTTTATTATTATTAATTTTTATCTAAACAAACTTAACTGCCATTAGATATTAATGTTTTTATGTAGGATTTTTTAATTAAAAAGAACATAGAAAATAAATGCCTGGCTGGGTATTTATGACAGCATTTGTCACCAGCTCTATTAAACAGGAGGAATATATACATATGTATAATAAAATAGAATTTATAGAAAGGAGTAGAAATTAATTAACTGCCAATGAAGACTATTTCGAAAACTATCTTACAAGGACTGATTTTTATACGAAAACTGTCTTACAATGAAAACTGTTTTCTATACGAAGACTGTCTTACAATGAAGACTGTTTTCTATATGAAACCAGTTACTATACAAAAACAGTTTTACAATGAAGACTGTTTTCTATACGAAAACTGTCCTACAATGAAGACTGTTTTCTATATAAAAACAGTCTTACAATGAAGACTGTTTTCTATATAAAGACAGACTTACAATGAAGACTGTTTTCTATATAAAGACAGACTTACAATGAAGACTGTTTTCTATATGAAAACAGTTACTATATGAAGACTGTTTGCATATAGAAAACAGTTTCCATTGTAAAAATGTCGAAAACTGTCTTACAAGGACTGTTTTTTATACGAAAACTGTCTTACAATGAAGTCTGTTTTATACACGAAAACTGTCTTACAATGAAGACTGTTTTCTATACGAAAACTGTCTTACAATGAAGTCTGTTTTATACACGAAAACTGTCTTACAATGAAGACTGTTTTCTATACGAAAACTGTCTTACAATGAAGACTGTTTTCTATATAAAGACAGACTTACAATGAAGACTGTTTTCTATATGAAAACAGTTACTATATGAAGACTGTAAGACTGTTTGCATATAGAAAACAGTTTCCATTGTAAAAATGTTTTCTATACGAACACTGTCTTACAAGGACTGTTTTTTTTATACGAAAACTATCTTACAATGAAGTCTGTTTTATACACGAAAACTGTCTTACAATGAAGACTGTTTTCTATACGAAAGTATACTTAACTTATTGAGTCAATTTAGTTACCCTAAAAATTTATTACCTTTACTAGAAAAATTTAAACATTTTATTTTAAGTTCTTTTTTGAAAAATTGTACCAAATTAAGCACCCTAAAAATGTTGTACTTTTACGAAAAAAAAAATGCAAAATACGCAGCTAGTCATCTCTCGTCATTATTCCTTCTATTCTTTGCAGTGGTCCCAGGTGCCATCTTGCAAAACAACCCCATATCATGGCGTTTCTTTAACCGTGCTTCATTGTTACCTTAACATGGTGTATTTGAATTTTCTGGGCTGTTCGACGCTAGCAATAGTGTTTACCTTCGAATTGAAAACTTTTGAATTTTGATTCGTCTGACCAGATTACACATTTTCAGTCATCTATTGTTCAATTTCTGTGCTCTCTGGCAAACCTTGACTGTGCTTTAACATTTTTTATAGACAATGTAGGTTCTGAATTTTTTTTTCGTCTTACTATCCATTGATTAACGATGTTTATTGCTATTCAATCATCTTTCGGTGTCCATCTTTATTAATTTGTGTTATCATGAGCCGTGTGTCTGCATTCATTAGTAGCTTTTTGAGGTATCTTAACTTACTTGAATAGAATAGCTACTTTTTGTTATTGCCAGAGTATTGTCCTTAATGGCTCTTGAGATTTTCTTCATTATTTTGTTGTAATTTTATTTGTGTTGTATAATTTGCAAAAAGTGTTTTTAAACATGCTATTAAATTAATATCAAACTAATGTTGTTTTTTAAGCCATAAACAAAGGAAACACATACAAATCTAACGGTAAACTTTGAGCTTTTGTGCTAATTTTGTTATAATTTAATTTCTGTTGGATAATTTGCAACTAATTTTGTATTTTTTTGTATACTAATTTTTTATTTTCGGAATATTATTATTTTTCATTTTGTATTGTAAATGTTTAGTTTTAAACCTTAAATAAATTACAAAAAAAAAAACGTTTTTCAATTTTCTTTATTAGTTTTATTTTTATGCCATAAGAAGTGCACAAGGCACAAACATGTACTCATTTGTGCTCCTCACTGTATATCACTATTGTTTGCAGCAATCACAAAATTAGCCTAGAAAACTTTGAATATATTGCGTTTGTTTCACTTTAAATTCTTTATACAGTATTTTGTACTTTTCAAGTAACAAGTACAAATAAATATTTGCCATAAATTTTACAGAATTAATATTGCAGCTTGTATGTGGAAAAATGTTTTGGTTTAAATTGATCTACAGACAATATAAAAAGACATACATACATATGTACGTACATGCAGTTGTAAAATTTATTTTTTATTTAAACCATAAAACCACCAACACCAGTACATTGAAAACAAAATAATTTAAATAGAATTGCAACACACAACTAGCGGAGACTATTTGCTTGCCAATGCTTATTTATTGGCTGCACTTTTAATACATCTTACCAGCTCCATGTTACTTTGCCTGGGTTGTGGTGTTCCAAAATTCTTAGTTTGTTTAAAAATAGCAAATTTATGTTTTTACGAGAGAAAGCTACACATAAAACAAAAAACAAGGAAGTACGACACAACACATGTTTAATTTATAGTTTTAAAGTGGCCTAAAAGTATGCAACAAAGAAATTGAAGTATTGCATGGGCTGTTATGGAAAAAACTTTATGGGTTTTTAAACTGTTTTGCAAAGTTTTTTTTTTAAAGGAAAAAAAACAAAGTATTAATCGAAACATAAAGAAATAATAAAATGAGCGATGATGTATTGTCATGTCTTTTATTGAAATAATATTGCTGAGAGAATAAATTTATTATAAAATATGTAGCATACTTTTGCAAGTGTTACAAAAGCAGTCAACTTTAATTTCTCAAAAAATTATATAGTTTTTGAGAGATAAACTAGTTGCTATTAAATAGAAATAAAAATATACTTTTATTCTGTTTGAATATGATTAAATTTCAAACTATTAAGTAGTGTTTTTTATACTTTTTATTAAACTTCATTGATTTCAAATCAATTTGACCTTCCCTAAAATATGCTTTGTGTTTGCTCAAAAACTCACTCACCAGTTTACAAAAGTATGCAATACTTGTGGGTGATTTTCTTAAGTTTTCTAAAGCGTTTGTTTTTTTTTCCATAATTTGGAATTTATGGTATTTGTGGGCACATTTCACAAACAGTAAAATTGCATATAAATGAATGTTAAAAAAGAAAAATACAAATTTACTGGCATTGAATATGAATAAGTTCTAAAATTCTCTAAAACTATTCAAATATTAAAGTACTATTTCGCTACAATTAATATTTATAAGGAAATATGACATTTCCTGCAAACTGCTGTTGGCTGTGTTTGGCGTGTGAACTTTACAGTCTTCACTATTTAACACTTACTATTTTGCCTTTTAAACTATAGTTAGTATGTGTTTGCAAACATTGTAAAAAAAAACAAATTTTATTTATTTATTTATTTATTATTTAACAACTAAATCTAGTAAAAATGTTTATGCATGCTGCACTTAAAAATGCAATTAAACTTAAGTGCCCCGCTTTTAATTTTACGTTGTGTGTATGAGTAACGTTTTTATAAGCGCTTATTTTATTTTGTAAAACAACATGTTTTACATTTTGTTTGCCTTATTTTTTTTGTATCTAGCTTTTCTGTTAAATAATAACAACAGACAAACAAACAAACAAACTTGTGTGCTAATACTAAGCCTCTAAAACTATTATGAAAGCGCGAATGCACAACACAGATGGCACAAAAGCAAAAGTAGAAAAGTATACAACAACAGCAAATTTGTATAACAAGCTTTTTTTCTTGTTGTAGTTGTTATTTAAACAAAAAAAAAATAAGCTTTCATTTTAATAGAATTTGTAAATATTTTGTTAAAATGACAAGTAATTTATTTGTAAACTACAACAAGTACTTTAGTTATAGTTTTTTTTGCTTATATTATATATTTTCGTTGCATACCAAAAGGCGCTTTAAGCTAAAAGTATGAGAGTTAAATAGAAAGAGAGAAAAAGAGTGTTTTGTAAACAAAAATGTTTTAATTTGCTTGTTTTATAATGTTATTTAAAATATTGCATACTTTATGTTGTCTATAAATTATTAAAGCATACTTTTAGCTGTATTTTTTAGTATTCGTTAAAATTCTAATACAAATACTCCGAATTATTAATGGTTTTTACTTTGTTTAATTACATTAAAATAGTTTTGAACATAGCTAAATAATTGATGGAATTTTAGGGGTTTTGCAGATTAGTGTTTAGTTTTTTTTTTAAACAACATAAAAACTATAACTATTTTTCATTTATTATAGAAACTTACAACAGATTTAAGGTGATTTGCATATATTTAAGTTTTAAGCTTTATTTGATGATATAACCAATTAGTTCTTTGCTTAATAGTGATTGTTTTTATTACTGGGCTAAATATTAATTAAGCCTAAAATTATACTTCAGTTTTTATAAAGTTTATAGAGCCATTTTCTGAATTATCATTATCTACGCGTCTTAATATATATTTGATAAAGCAAGAACGTAAACTAAGATCTCAAAACCTTCAATTTAAGACAATTAAACATTTGCTTTATTTAAAACATAATTAATATAATTTTGTCAAGAGTTATAAGTAACCACAAGTGACAGGGTTTGCATATTATTCCTGGTCTTTCTTAAACAAAAACATTTTTTTTAAAATTAAAAGTTTTTTACAAAAAAATCCAACCAATGTTTTTTCTAAACTTTATTTACTGTTAACTTAAATACTTAAAAAATAATTTATTTAACAACGACGCCATATCGAGTGATGTTGAAAGGTATAAAGCTCTTCCGTTTTCCGTTCTGTTATTACTTACCTGTAAGTGAATGCGTGTGTCTATGCTTAACTATCAGTGCAAAACTAAACGGAAATACATTTTAAAGTCATGCAAGACTGGCTGTCTACAGAAGTTAAAATTTTGTTTGCAGTTTTTTTTCACTTTTTTTACTCCAACTTTACCATAAATTCTGTGTTTACTTGTTTAGAAAAAACTCGAAAAAGTGGAAGGAAATATTTATTTACTACACAATTTTTACGTGCAATGTTTTTTCCAATGCACATATGTATATGTATGTATATATTTTATAAATATTGAAAGTTTTGTTGTTTTTGTAACCTTTTTTCTGTACACATGATATATCATAATAAAAAAACTCGGGAATATTTTAAAAAACAACAATATCTGGAAAGAATTGTTAAAGATTTGTTTTTATTTTACTGTTTCTACTTCAACAAACAAGATAAACAAAATAATATTCTGTATATTTTTGCAACTAAAGAAAAGCTAAAAGATTTTAAAGAAAATATTTCAAACTAAGGTTTTTTTTAACAGCAAAAACTTTATAAAGTGAATTAAATCTTTAAAATAAAATAGATTTTGCTTTTGACTTTTTTAGTTTTTAAGCAAAAAATACACTTAAGTATGCAACAGTTTGTATGTAATGGTCTCTAGTAAATTCTTATAATGTATGAAGTCAAGTCATATACAAAGAAAGAGGGAAAAAGCTGGTATCATACAGCTTTTTACAAGTTGGAGTTTTATATACTAACATTTGTTAGTCTCCTCCATTTTAAATTTACAGAACTATTTGTTATCCAAATTGGAGTCTTATACAGACTGTAGTCTTACAGAACTTATTTAAAGCGTACTTTTTAGCCAACCATAATTCCTCTATGCACGAACTATATAGAGAAAAATACTCAAAACAAAATTGTCTTATTATTACTTTCATTACAGGCTGTAATTTACAGCAAATAAGCCCTCGGAAATTGCCTGATGGTATAACAAATATAAATAATATGCATTCACACCCAGAACACTTTAACAAACTAAAATAGTTTAATTTTTATATGCTCAACAGGATGGTAAAGTTAATTTAAACCTCCATGCTAAACTAAAGTATTTGAAGGCAAATTATAAAGCATTAAAAACTTTCCTTATTATTATGATAATAATACAAGCCAGGAATGTTCTTAAGACTTACTACTCAAGAAGAAATAAGTTTTCAAAAACTATAGTATAAAAAGCAGCAATAGGAACAGGAGGTTATTAAGCATTATGAAGTTAACAGCAAATTTATACTCTAGATTTAATATGTGCGGTAAAGGAGGCTTTTTTTGAAAAGCAAACAGATACTCTGCAGAAAATACCTGCTGTTTAAAAGAAAAACTTTTATTGTGGTGAAAAAGTAGCTTATTAAAATCCGTCAAGAAATGGTGTAGAGAAGGAAATTCTTGTGTTAACAGGAAAATAAAATTGCTTTGTAGATAAATTAAAGAAGTTTTTTTTTGTATTTAATTTAAATCGTAAAAAAGTTTCTATAAATGAGGGGTGCATATTATGTTCCCCGAAGCACAATTCATATAAAGCGTGTGGAATTAAAAATAGTTATAAATAATAGTTCATGAACTACTAATCTTTTTAATCTTTAAAATACTCTACATAATAATACGACCACTTATAAACTAGTTTTCTTAACATTAGTTTTTTTAAAATATTATTTACTACCACTTTCTTTTATATTTTTTTTTAAATTAAATTTTAGGTTAATTAAGTTTAATTATAATTTTCTTAAATCTTGCTTAAATACTCTAAAAAAATAGAGGATACATCATTTATTGTTACTAGCTGCAACTACAAAACTATATAGTTGTGTAGCACATGCTAGAAATAACAAAAAAACGTGCAACAAATATTCCCCATAAAGTATGCTTTTGTTTTAGTGACACACAATTTTGCGCTCCAGTTGTTAACAAATACATTTCAACATTAGAAGGAAGCAACAAGAGCAATACTAAATTATGTTGTAATTGTTAAACATTTGTTATAAATGACATAAATTGTGATTAATGGAAATTTGTTAAGAGAAACAAATGACAAAAGACTGACGAGAGCAAACGTGTGCTGGAGTTATATACATACAATAATGATGACAAGAAAAATTCATTAACCTCTAAAGTATGCTATGAGAAATTGTATAGTTACAAAGTTTATAAATTAATGAATTTGAGTCACCTACTAATAAATATTTATAGTGTTTTTTAAGTTGCTAACCGAAGCAGGCTGTATATAAAAAATTAAAGTTTGTCTAAAGTGAAAGTAGATTTTAGCAGAAATGTAGATTATTAAAGAAATAAGATTAGAGTGCATATAAAACTACAATCTGTATGTTAATGTCAATAAAATATTTTGAATATATTTCATGAAGTAATTTACAAGTTTGCCATAAATGATGAGTTTAATAAATAACTCTTACCCCCTGGCATACGATGTCGAACGATAACGTTCGCTTAGATAAGACTTAAGACACAAACTTTTTATCGTATCTATTTTTTACTCAATCAAGTTTGTTTATTCCACAATCAAGTTTGTGTCTTAAGTCTTATCTAAGCGAACGTTATCGTTCGACATCGTGGGCCAGGGGATTAATATCAATAACAAGAACTTTTGGGAATCATTGTAAAAAAGTGCACACTTTTAAAATATGTATGTAACATTTGTTAGTTGTACTGTTCATATAATTTTTATTTTAATTAACAAAATTTGTAGCATACTCTCAGCGAGGTAGTTACAAATAAATATTTCCATATAACTGAAGCATACTTTTGGAAATTTTTTAACAATTTCTCTATAAACGAATTAATTTTATACTAAATTTTGGCATTTATTTACTTGGTAAATTTTTATTACTAGAATTTAGTTTGCATTTAATAAACTGAATATTTTAAAGTGCTCTCTTTGTAATTAGCATTTAAACTATTTCGTTACGAAAGCACAAACTATGTACTACTTGTTTTAATCACGAGATACATTCATTAGAGACTTGTCTAAATGCATTCATATAGCTACAATATACATGTTGATGCATATATAGATGCCCTATGCACTTTATGTGGTTGTAAGCATCATTCATTATGAATTTGTTAAATATCAGGAGAATAAAAATGATTTTTACTACTCAGCCACCAAACACTTTAAATACATGCAGATTTCTATTACTAGTTGAAGGTCTGAAAAACTCTAGGGTATTATGGAAATGCTAAATTTTCCAATTGAAAAACCAAAACAAACCTGATTTAAGTAATTCTAGTTTGTAATAAAATAAATTATAAATTAAAATTATTTAATATTCAGCCTTTCGTAATAGATTAAAGATAAAATTAAATTTGTTTCTTTAATCTATTCCGAAACAGTCGTTGTCGTCAAAAGAAAACGACACTCATAATAAAGCCGATTATCTTATTTCCTCACTTTTCCTTATTCTCACTTTTCGATACTCAAATCAAATCTTACAGGGATTTTGGCACTAAAAGTATGCTTTAAGTGGCATTGTCTGGTCACCCTAGGCTTCCAATTCTCCCCTCTAATTTTAACACATAATTTCATAGAATTACATTATTATCCTTTTTTACTAAAAATATATTTTCTTTAAACAACATTCTTTGTAAGTTGCTAAGAATAATAACAGACATATTATAAAATTCCTATAAAGACTTTTTAATTATTTGACCTTATTGTTTGGTCAAATGCCAAAACAATATGGTTTTGTTTTCATTTGATTGCAACTTAGAGCTTGTCAAGTGATTTTGACGGAAGAGCAGCAGCAGCAGGAGATTTATTTCACTTCACAGCTTTATAATACAATTCTTTTAATGTTATCTTAACGCCATTTTATATATTTTTTTTATTATAAAGATATGTGCTTTAAGGCATGTTTTTATTTGGGAGAATATTTTTTGTTTGCACTTGATAGACAGGTGTTTACTGGCATAGTTTTTTTTTGTGTATATAAAGTTAAGCTACATACTATTTGTAAAAGTAAATGAGAAATAAAAAATATAGCATACCTCGAGGCGTTATGAAAGTATTTAGATAGGAAATGAAATAAAAAAAAAACAAATATATTGTTGAAGTTCCTTTTTTTCAATTTAACTGATAAGACAGGCAGTTGTTCATATTAAAGAAGGGCTATAGTTTAAATTGACAGGTTTTCAAATGGAACGTTGTTACTTTATGTACAATTTTAAAAGAATTTAAATTTGAGTTTGAGAGAATTTAATTTTTGTTAAAGGTATGTATGTATAAGTTAAATTGTTTTAACAATTTTTTAAATATACAAATTTAAATTCTTTCTGAAAGACTTAACAGAAAGATGTCACACCAACTTCGGCCTACAGTCGTATACAGACTGCAGTCTTATACAGACTACGGTCTTATACAGTGTACAGCCTTATATAGACTAAAGTCTTATTCAGACTAAAGTCTTATACAGACTACAGTCTTATACGGACTACAGTCTTCAGTCTTATATAGACAGAGAACAATCTCACACTGATTACTGACGCGGAGTCTGCAGTCTTACACAAACTTTAATTTTCTGAAACCTTATTCTTGAAATTCAATTCTCGTTGTAACAGACATACTCACACTTACAGTGGGTGGCCATATTATTAGTTACACATGCAAATTGTTAGTTTGAAGCCGTATAACATTTGGAAATTTATCCTTTTAGGTAAATTAAGTGTTTCTAATTCAATTAAAAATAAATTCTTTTGTTTTAAAAATATATATTTGAGGGAAAGAGATATTACAAAATTTTTTGAAAAAAAATCTTAATATTTCGTAGAACCTTCTTTGGCATCAATTACAGCTTGCACCCTTTTTTGGCATGCTCTGAATGCATTTTTGAACATTTTCTTTTAGTTCTTAATCGTGATGCCAGCCTTTCATCAATTTTATCAAAATTGCATATTTCACACTTCAGAGCAGAATGACAAATAATGATCTACAATTGCACTCTAATGTCACCAATCATTATTGACACTGCACAAAATATTTCACAGTATTACCAGAATTAAAATACGAAAACATCTGGTACAAGAAATAAATTTATATTCGTATTAAAAGCAGTTGAATCTTAATTAATAAGTGTAACTAATAATTCGGCCACCCACTGCATGTCCTTGTCATAGACTTAACTTTAAAAACATACCACTCATTACTTTTTAAACTCTCCCAACTCGTTATAAAGAAAAATTCTTTAAATACCCTTTGGCAATGTGGAACTCCTATTTAAGATCCCTTTTAATTTCTTTACTTACTTTTTCTTTCGCCAAATTTCTAACTTTCTATCAAAAAATCTCATCATTTTACAAACAACTCACTCGCGTTTTAAGGTGAAGGTTGTGAAGCTCATTAAAACCCATAATGTATTTTTTCATGCTGCTCCTCCGTAACCTTTTATTCATTCATGATAAAAAAAAAATAAAAACTACAAATCTAGCCATCAACATCATTATTATTATTTTTACAACGAATGGCAGAAAATATATGTAGAAAAAATAAGAATATAGATAAACATAGTTGCAACCTTATTTAAACAAATGTCGACAATTACAAGAATGCAATGAATGTATGGAATCATGAAAATGAAATGCTAAAAGCTTAACAAGAGCAGATGTTGCAAACACAAATGGTTATGTATGAATAATAGACAAATGGTTGTGGGAAGTAGGATGGCGATGATGATGACGATGATGCACCTTATTTACGTATGTAGTTTAACCAACTTAAGTTGATTATACAACCAAACTTATGGCAACAAAGTAAAAAGGTTGTTGGAGCTTGGCTGCACAGATACAAGGGGAAAGTCCTCTAGAAGTAGCAGAAAAAGGGAAATCCATGTTACATATATGCTGTTGAAAATATTTATCAAGGTCATTAAGAGACGACTTGTTTTAACATAAAATGCCACATACTTTGGTTTTTAGGTTGTGTATATATTTTTTCCACTAAAACCCCCCAGTAAATGTTGTTTAAAGAACACAGCATAGCATGATTTTGTAAAATAATCATTATGGAAACACGTAGATCACACAAAGAACGAGCGAAAAATATGCAGAGTTCTTTTAACATAGAAAACAGAAACAAAAACGAGTAGAAATTTGAAAAAACAAAAAATGCCTAAAGATATGTAAATTCTATTTCTAGGTTAAATATTAAAGCGTTTGTTAGAATATGCGAGTGTTGGTTGATACAAAGCCGTAACGAGTCTGTGTAAACAGAAATTATTGTAAACATCATGTGTGAACTCATATTTGTATAGTGTAAACAATAAGGTTAATGAAGTTCTTTGATTTGACATTTGAACTTTACTTTGGAATGTTTTTAAACAAAAGCATGAAACTATTTATGCTGAAATGTTAAATGTTAAAAAGGTAATGAAAGTGAAGATGTGCTGTAAACTTTAAAGTTTATTTATTTATTTTAAACATTAGGAGAGAATTATAAATTACAAACTAATGGAATACAAAAGGCCATGACAACTTGGTCTTAGGCTCAATATTTTTATAATTATGTATATTAACAATTTTGCAAGATTACATTTCTTTTATTTTTTATTATTTTTTTTTATTTTTTTTTTTTCATTATATTAATTGGTATATATGAATTTCTTTTAAAAATGATATGATATGGAGGAGGTTGTTTTTGTTAGGGATGCCAAGTAATGATATGGGGTTTGATATATTCTTAAAGGTTAGGTTGCGTTGCCTCCTAAATTTTGGGCACGTTAGAAGTATGTGCTCAATGGAACTTGAGGGTGAAACATTACAGTCGCAGATTTTATTAATGGATAATTTTACTAGATGTCCGTGGGAAAACTTTGAGTGTCCTAAGCGGAGTCTCACGATTTTTATTGTGTCCAGTCTGTTTAGTTCGGTGTCTTTTAGAAAATTTATAATAGTTGTTTGTTTTTCGTTTATAGCCTGGTACCAATTGGTAGTTTTATTGAACAAATTTGCATTCTCAATGAACTGGTTTTTATAAAATTTGTTTATATCGGTTTTGTTAAAATTGTGTGAACTTTAAAGTTATTATCACTTACTTAAATAGAACTGGGCTAAAAGTGGCAAATTTAATTTTTATTAACTACTAAATTATTTCTCTTATTAAATTAAAAACATTAAATATTTCTTATCCCAATTCCCAAATGTTAGCTAACCACTCTGATGCTTAGCATGTGTTTTAACTCATCATCATGTAACACTTTTCACATCATGATAGTAAATATTTTTTTCGATTATTTTACTTGCAGCCAATAATCCTTTTGATTTATTATCGCACATTACTCTTGAGATGGTGACAAATCACTTGTGAAATACTTGTACTTAAATTGAAAAACTTTTACACCCCCATTTATGCGCTAACAAAAACATTTGACAAAAAAGTACACACTTGATCGTTAACTCGTATTATGTACATATGTAAGTATGTACTTATTTACAGTCACACTTTAATTAAGGAGGCTGTTAGGGTAAAAAGGATGATCAAATAACTTTTATATGCTTAAAATGCTTGACATGCTTACACAAATATGTTTGGCTTTATCTGCATATATATATAAATGACTGCTGATGAAGCCTATAAATTTCTAATATTATTCCTTATAAATACATGGCAGGTGTTTAAAGGCAAAAGTTTGCAAAAAGTTTTTTTTCTTTTCCTTCCGAGTAAATCTAAATTGAGATGTCAATATATAATTTTTTTTCACATTGTTATATATTACATTTGTTTCCGTATAAAGTTAACTTTTTGTCGAATAAACAGTCCTAAAGTTTAAATTATTTTTTACAACAAAAATGCCTAAAGATTCAACAAGTTAATAGAAAACATAAATTTAGATATTTATAAATATTATACGTATTAGTAAAAATGTTGGCTTTCTACTGGGAACATTTTCCTAAGCAGTGGCAAAATTAATATTTTGTAAATATGTATAATGAAGAAAGCAGGAACATTTTATTTGACGAAGCGCTAGGAGAACCTTTTTTTCATTGCAGAGCTTTATTTCAAAAGTAACAAAAATCTGCCGACCACATTTCGACAAATTATCGCTTAAAATCATTAGGATTATATATTTAAACAAATGGTTGCTTGTCTTCGCCACGTGATAACAGAGTTCAAAATTAAATAAAGTCTATATAAGGTTGTAGTCGGAATAAGACTGTATAGTATGTATAAGACTGCAGCCTGTATAAGACTTTAGTCTATATAAGGCTGTACACTGTATAAGACTGTACACTGTATAAGACTGTAGTCTGTATAAGACTATAGTCCATATAAATCTGCAGTCTGTACATATCAGAGATCGACAATGAATCGTTTTTTTACGATTCACAACTATTCATAACATTTTAATTATAAGTGGTTTTACATCATTGAAATTTAACTACTCTGAGTTACTCACACTCACAACAACGTTGACTTATAAATGCGGGTGGATATAAATATGAGTACTATGCCTACTTCGAACTCATACCATTCCCAATATGTTTGATTCATAAACAACGGTATTTGGATTTACATCTTAAGAAAAATACTCACATAGTACTCATAAAGTATTCAACTCAGTTAAGTCATTGAAAAAATTTTCAGCTAAATCCGTTAGGTATTTATACAAAGAAGTAAAAAAGAAATATAAAAACATACAAGTAAGTTTATAGGAAAACGTATTGGGAAAAATATAAAATTTATTATTTTATATAATTTTTATAAGCGGACTGTAAAAATGAACGACACTCGCATGAGTGTATGCGAGTCATACTTATTTTTTTTTTATCGTCTACGTACATTGAGTTAAGGAGAGTCTAAATAAACAACATCATACATGAGATTGTGTATGAATATAATGAGTACTTCAAACTATAAAGATGAATAGTGGTTTGATGATATTGAGACAAGTATGAGTACGTATAAGTATAACAAATTATAAGTCATGATTCGAGTATACTCACTTTTTCAGTACTCATAACTGATCTCTGGTACATATCGAATCGATTACAGCCTTAAAACTAAAAATCCGTGACGTAGTTGACAAAATAGACGCGACGTTTTGACAAAAGTAAAAGAAAGTTGAATAAAAAACTTTTGATAAAATAATCGAATTACATAAATGCATGTGTGGTCCTTTATCATTTTTCATTTATAATTATCAAACCTTTCAAATATTGATTTTATTTATCTTTATCTTTAGTTTGATGTGTTTCGGAAAGAACAATAAAATCAGGTTACGCCGTTTCTGCTACTATTTCTAATTGATTGAAATTATTAACTAAACCCTGAATATTTGTGTATATGCCATATAGTTTCGTTGATTGTTAGGCTGATAAACCCATTCGCCTTTTTTTAAATTTAACTTATTTTAAAACACTGGACAGTCTCGGCTGTTAGTGGCATGATTTTCATCAAGTCCTAAATTAAGTCTTTTATTTTCTCTAATACAGTTAATGCATTTCATTAGTGTTTCTTGACTGCAGTCTCTACCTTTGCGGTTTCCATGGCATTTGTAGCATTTATCTTCATTTTTACAATCAGATGATTTATAGTCTTGACACTTAAAACACTTCATTATTTTTGTACCATAAAAAACTCTACATTAAGTCTTTCTCCAGTTATTACTTTTGGATATGTTTCAATGTCAATTTTTAATTTTGCATTATATATAGTTTTATTATATCGTTTTGTTTCAAAAAATTTTATTAGCTCTATAAAAAATTATTAAAGCCCTTTTACATTTATTCAGCTAAGAGCAGGCAAGTGTTTGATATACTGTTGAATAATAAGAGCAAAGTTTAAAAAGTCATATATTAGTCTTTTATTCCTATTCAGTTATAAGGACTCGTATGCTCTTAAGTACAAAATATTTACTATAAAATATCATCTATATTTGAATATTTTCTCTTAGTCAAGGATGGAAATGCTTTTAGATATTTAATGACGTTATAGATAACAATTCCTTTAAGCTTTTTTTGTTATCCAGGTAGCTTTTTGAGATACTTTAGAATTGTGAGAGATGGAGTGTAATTGCTATCCATGTTATTTGCAACATTGAATGTGGAATTTATAGTATTTTACATTTACAAATATTTTGCAGAAATAAAGTAAAATTATAGGGCTTAGTTATAAAATTTAAAGATTTTGCTTGCAGTTAGCGAAAAAATCAGCATTTGAGGGTTTCAAAGCTTTAAGTACACTGTTGCCATAGTTATTTTCTACATACAAACTAACCGTTCAATTATCCACTTCATTCTCCTCTACTGGTAAGAAATCCTTTGTTCAAATAATTTAATAAATAATAAGAAAAAATTCCTAATTTCCTTGTTTTCTTTCATTTCTTTTCATATTGTTTGTTAAATTGTTCTGAGTATCAAATTCTAAACGATTTGGTTTCGGCTCAGAGGGTTTGATAATCTCTTCCAATTGTCCATCCACTTTCAAGAGCTTTTCAGCTAATCAACTGTAATATTTGTTCAACATTTTTATGCTATAAGTATAATATGACAGTTATTGAACGTATATATAAAATATACATACTTCTTAAAGCTCTAAAGTTATATAGCCATGGAACATGGTGGAGATAATGTAAAAGAAAATGTTTAAGAAAATTGATAATAAACTTGGCGTTATAAAAGCTTCTCATAAATAAAATCCCTTATTAGAAAATGTATTATACAAGGAGGCGCAAAAGTAATCCTCCTATCAGGAAAATGCTATAAATTTTGCGATTGGCCCCTAATGTCACCAAAAAAATTTTCATTTTATCAGGCTGTGTAATCATTATAAATGAGGCAAAATTATTTCAAGTAAAATTTTTAAAGTCACATGTATAATAAAGTATAAATATAAGTATAAATGTTTCCATTACTGTTATAAAAGTATAGCTGCTACGTTATTGAAATTATAATTTTTATGGAAATTGATTTTATAAATGTTTTTAACAGCCTTTGAATATAACTACATATAGAAATATTTTGTCATATTGAGGAACAAAACTTTGAACATTATGTCTGACAGGTTTAATGCTGCCATAAAATTGTATTTAAACATTTTCTGTATAAAACATATCCTCTAAAGGTAATTATGACATACATATTTATAAAACTTTATAAAAGTTTTTTTTCCAAAGCTTAATTCATTAACTGGTATTCAAGAAAAATCAGTTTATTTCATTATATGTATGTTAGTTAGTGTTAAGTGAATAGAGCTTTGGCTTCAAGTAAAAAGTAACAAAAAATCTGTTATAAAATAATATACCAAATTTATATTTATTACAGAATTAACTGTAGTTTATATATTACTCCAATATACCTCTTATATTGTAAATACGAGTATACACTTCGTCTTAAGTAATAGTCACTTTTTAAAAAACTGTTATATACATATATTTATGACTTTCTAGCAGTGTTGTACTAAAGCTTCGAAAGCTTTTAACATATGAGTATCACAGTATTTTAACTGTTAATAACACTAGAATGTTTAATAACAGTTTTAAATTCGATACTCTATTTAATGTTTTGTTAGCGTCAATAGAAGTACTAAAAAGTTGTAGTAAACTTAGTTAGAGTTGAATGTTAAAAAGTGTAGAATTGGATTTTAATGTAAAAGTATTTAAATTGCAGGATTCTATGTTTTTAGACATTCATGTTAAGAAACAAGAACTGGTTGCAAACACACATTTTGTTACAAAAATTAACTGAAACAAACTCGTACTGCCGAATGAAATAAAATGCCAATATTCTTTATGAATTAGGATACAACTTTGTTGCTTTGTTTTCAGCTAGAAATGCAATGTGTTTGAGTTAGCTTAGGCAAACTCAACGCCTCGTTTGGGTATTCATAACATATAGCAGATATTTCATTAATAAAAGTTACTATGTATATATTTTATATCTAAAACCATTTTTTAATTTTATTTTCTCACAATCACGTTATGAAATTAAATATACATAAATCTGCATATCACTCATAAAGTATTTATGATTTTTTTTCAATCACTATTAAACATAATAGTTACTTTTTAAATAACTTTATTTATTATAAAAAAATATTCTTTCTGCCAAACAATAAATGTAAATAGTTTACACATATTTTTTCATATCAATTTGTTTGTGCGAAAATAATATTTTAAATACATTAGAAAATTATTTTATGTTTGTTTGTAAAGCAAACAAATATTATAACAAACAACTTATTTATTTAATAAATTTTAAATGACATTTTAGTAAATCACAGAGACAAAAAATTAGCAAAAAATAAATTGTAGAAATAAATACTATAGAGCAATTCCATATGAAAGCGATCACCTTTTGGACGACCCCTCTCCGATTTTAAAATAAATAGTCTCAATCGATTGCCCAGCAAAAAAGGCAGGCAGACCATATTCACTACACACTCAACTTGGGGCTCTTAAAAAAAAATTGATTTTTTCTTCATAAATGTATTTTTAACTGTAAAATAATTTTTAAAACGTATTTTTAACAAGGTGGTCTCTTAAATGCTCCTCTCCTGTCCAAACAAGGAGTCGGGGCCGATTTTTTTATTGCTGATTCTTAAAGCAAAAAGTATGAGGAATCCAAAAAAAAAAATTAGCCGGAAAATTTCGGAGCTTCTGTGGAAAATCGGAAAATTTAATTTTCATGGGAAAATTTAAAGGTAAATTTCTAAGAAAAATTAGGAAAATTTTATTTTTCAATTA
Organism: Bellardia pandia; assembly: GCA_916048285.2. Lineage (NCBI taxonomy): Eukaryota > Metazoa > Arthropoda > Insecta > Diptera > Calliphoridae > Bellardia > Bellardia pandia. The sequence continues at coordinate 43,414,502 of OU696530.1, forward strand.
AAGCCTGATTTAATACCTTTCCAACGAGCTATCACTCGTTGCGATCGCTTTAGTAGTTTTTTTTTTAAACAACTTTCAATGAGGTCCCTTATAAAGAATTCTTCAATTTTGTCACAGCCAGTGCGAGCCATAACCGCCGAAAAAATGTATCCCACAAACTCAAAATTTTACAGGGGAAGGTTTTTTTTAAATAAAATCAGTTTGAATAAAGCCATTATTTTAAAATTTATAATGTAAATATTGTTTTGTGTAATACATTTAATTTTAATAATTTTAAATGATGTTGAACTATCGATTTCGATTAAAAAACAACAATCGATTATGGTGTGGGATACATTATTTTGGCGGTTATGGCTCGAGTGGTGTACACCACCACTAAACCAGTCACTATAAAAAAAAAAAAAAATATGTAGGTACATTATTTTTTGTTGGGCAATCGATTGAGACTATTTATTTTAAAATCGGAGAGGGGTCCTCCAAAAATTTGCCAATTTTGATCGTTTTATATGGAATTGCTCTATAATTTTTTGCATAAACCAAACTAAATGTCAACAGCCAACACAAAAGTATTTTTTGAGAGAAAAAAAAACTTTATTTGTAAAAAAAAAACAGCAGTTGAAGTTGTTATTAAAATAAATTTGTGGGCATATAATGTGCTAAATAAAAGTATATTTTTCTTTAAAACAAAGACACTTGTTGCTTTATCAATCAGTCAATAATTTCTTGAAAAAGTTATACTAACTAAACTGTGGAACTTTAGTTGTTATTAGTTTTGAGGCGTTTGATATCAGCATATAATACTGATATTATTACAGACTAACACAATCTAGAATGACTTTATTTTAAACTATTTAGTTAAATAAATACTGTGTTATAAACAGCAAGTTACTGCTGTGATACATTTGCTAAAATCTTAGCAGCTTGTCAATAGTTTTGCAAACTTACATTTCAGTTCCTTTCACTAGCTGCCGCTGTTAACGCAAATCTTGGTGCGTTAACAAAGTCAACAGGATTATAAAATTATTATGAAATATTATAAAATTATTTGGCACAAATTTGGTTTACGTTATTTATTTATACAAGAGTTTTGTAAGATCAAACATCATCAAACAAAATAGAACTAATATTTGTAAATAAACATGTTCAAATTTATTTTATTTAGTGGTTACATCTTTTTTGGCAAATATTTGCCAAATGTGACCGTACCTTAAGTATTAATCTTATGACACCTCTATGAGTTCTTTTAACAAAGAACACAAAATTATTACAGAATATTTACCTATCATAAGGAAATGAAAACAAAGCTTGTATTTAACTATTATCGTCCAATGACTGACAATATTCTCTACAGCTTCAAACTCTTGGTCGATATGAGACCTCGAATGGCTGCTGGCCTACTACTATTACTAGTATTAACTGGACAGTGGCCTATATGTTCCCCGTTTCTATCATATAGTGCCTGGTCCATAATGCCCTTGGCGATACGTTTGTTTCACCAGCTTTTCCCATTTATTCATTCAAATCCTTACATTGCCAGCTCTTCCACAAAAGCTTAGACATTGACATTCCAATATTCTGATACCTAGCATTATCTCGTAGTGTTTTATCAATACATACTTTACTGATCGAGAAATGTCTATTCAGTATTTCTGTTGGTGATGTTCTACCAAAGTCAATTTAATTATTATGTGGTCCAAGAGTCGGATTTTTGAGACACCTTGTCCGGCTACCAAATTTATATATAATCATTGTACAGTCAAACCTCGATATAACGCCCATCACTATAATGAATTACTCGATTTAACGAATGTTTTGACATCCCCTACAACGCTCCATAAGATTTAATACAAACTAAACCTCTCTATTACGAATACATTTGTCAATAGCCTCGTTATAACGAATTTTCATTCACTGCAGACTAATGAAATAGAAAGAATTATTTACATCTATTTAACGAATTTTGTTAACTTACAACCTTTTCATAACGATTTCCATTAATTAATTCAAATTATATGAAACAGCTGAAATATTCGAAGAAAAATTTATTGTTGCCAAGAGCTTGTACGCTTGTTGCAGCAGTTGTTTTCGCAATCTAGCTAGTTAATCACTGGCTCAGACTTATTATTTTATAAATGTAAACTATTTTTGAATTTTAAAACATTCAAATATGTTTTGATTTATGAGCGGAAATCGTTCGCTATAACATGGTAAGCAGATTATGATTAATATACATACACAATTTTTTATTACCTCGTTATAACGAATAGAAGTGCAATGTTACATCGATATAACGAACCTCATTGTAACGAATTATTCGAAATAACTTTCTTTTCTAATCCCCTTAAGATTCGTTATACCAAGGTTGAACTGTATAACGAGTTTCCAGTAGCTTTGGAAGAGCTGACTTATAAAGGCATCATAAGTCTCTTGTTACCAATCCCATAGGTTCCTGTATTCTGTCTGGGTGCCCCGATAGACTAGGCGATAGAGTGCCGGAATATCAGTCAAAGGGTGGGTTTCGATTCCCGCCAAAGACTTTGGGTGTTTGCTGCAGATAAGCAAAAAGTTTCGCAGTTTGTGTTTGTTAATTATAAAAAAATACCTCCAGTAATGCCATGTAAGGTACTTCAGTGTTTTGCTGTGACACTCAGTTTTCATTGCCTAATGGCATCTGTATATTAGCATTGGTCTCACGACATACAGGTACACTAAATATACTCAGATGCCCCATCTTGGTTAACAGAGATGTTGTGTAGACATTGAGTTCTTTCTTTAGTCAGATAGATAAAGTTGATTAAATTATATGAGAAGTATAAATTGACTACACTTTCCTTCTAATTAAAAAAAGAAAGGTCAGAGCAAACTTGTTGTTTTACTTTTTCATTCCAAATACACCATTACATCTTTATGGCAAATTAATATTTATTCACTACATATAACTCAACTGCCAAGGTTAGCAAAAGAAAGAAAGAATTTACATTTATAAAAAATATGATTTATTTGAAAATTTTTAAACAACTTTAAATGTCTTTAACTGCTGTCTGTGGTTTATTTATTCTATTGGGTTTTCTTTCTTTTTCAAATTATGTGTTTGTCCTATTGTCATAAAAATTCATATTTTTATTTACAATTTTTTCCTGCAGTACCTGGTAAAATGAAAAGCAATGAAAAGCAGAAAGCAGGATTGAGAATCTACAGATGAATTTTATTTATTTAATTTCTATTAAACATAAATTATATACAACTAAGGCTATATAAAAAACATAAGAAACCACCTACTTCAAGGCACATATAAAACAATAAGGGTGTTCAACAGAAACGTGTATATAAAAAGAAAATTCGATGAAAAACAAACCAATATGCCAAGGTAACGGCCTCTTAATTGGTTGCCAGTTATGCAGTAAGAACCAGCTATAGTTATAACATTTTGTAAGAAAGATACCTGCCACCTTGACTTGCTGTTCAGCTAGAAAGAATAAATGACTTAGAAACCAACCAAAGCATTTAATTTTAACTAATTAGACTTCCATTAATTGCTAATAGTTTTCAAGTGGAAAACCAACTAAGTGGCCTACTGACCCACAAACAATACCGGTTGTTATTGATTTTAGATCGATAAAAAATATATTGAGAGAAATATTTCAAGTTGAATCTTCGTTAGAATTTTCACTGGATCACTCACGCACAATTGCCCCCGAGGAATTGTATTACCAGTTGGGGAATTTAGCAATGATGGGTACAAGTATAAATTGGATTAAAATTTTGTCTATATTTTATCGGATTACAATTTTTTTTTATATTTTATCCAATTTATACTTGTGCCCATCATTGCTAAATTCCCCAATTTCTCGGGGGCTCTGAAAACATACCATTAAGAACACCAGAAAATATCGCTTACTCTCTTATCAATTGAAATAATGATCTTAAACTGGCTGTTCAACTTGCTATTCAAACTCCCCGAGTTTGACCGATATATCCATCATTGTTGTTTAATCAAATGTGACCCTTAAATGCATACTGTACCATATATGGTACATAAAAAATTTTACTTTTTTGAATTTTCCGGAAAAACGCTGCCGAATTTATATTTAGTGAGTGATTTTATATATGGGTAGTGTACTCAAGATTCAGGGAAAAATAATGCCGAATTTATATTTAGTGAGTTATTTAAAATAATGGTAGTGTACTCACGATTCAGGGTTCTGACCTCATGCATTTAAGGGTTAACGCTGATCAGTAAATAGCATTAGAGTTAGCAGTTCAGACATATGTTCCACGTACGGTAAAACTAAATAGTTAGACAGGAATGCAAGATCACACGTACACAAAAGTTTCCATAATTTTTTTCATATTGACCTTAAGAAAATGATAGAAACTTTGTTTTACGGGATGACCGATATATCCGTCAGCAATGGTCAAATGACCGTCACTGTTCTTGTAGGGATGTGAAGCATTATTAGTTTAATTTATCTTTGTTTTGCAACAATTGATAGTGAACCCCCTAATTTATATACACTTGAAATGAATTCAGAAAAAATATCTACTTTAAAAATATTTATTGAAGTTGAGTGTTTTAGATTTATGGTATTTAATAAACCTTTTGAGTTGATTTCAAGTAGCTCTAGAATAAAAACTATTTGAAAACTCTAATAAATAGATTAATAAACAAGTGTGAGTATTTTAAATGGTTTGTAATGAACAAGATTCTCACACTTCTAGCAGGAATTCAAATTTATTATATTAAAATTGCAACTTTCATACAGCAAACTATTAGGGGATGTGTTAGAAGGAGATTCAATAAGTGTTGAAAATATATAGAAATTGCATTTACTTGTATTCAGATTTAGTATATCAATGAAGAAGTCTATATGTTTAATTTTACCTCCAATAAGATTAATAGGTAAAACAATGTGTTAAGATGACAATATTAATAGTCATTATGTAAACAGTGTCACTCTTTACTAGCTAATAAAAGTTTAGCTGTTAATTACTTTTCTCCATTAAAATTCATTTATTTGGTGTTTTTTTTTTATTTGAACTATTATGTATATTACAAATTACTGATTGAAAGCCTGCTTAAATATTCAAATATTGCATGATTTGTTATATTACGAAGACTCAAATGATGTGTTGCGCCTTTCTATGCCAACTCAAACACATTAGCGCAATTCACAATTTTGTTTCACTGCAATGCAACCATCTGACTATAGTGTGTCAAGAAAAATGCTAGCTGTTGTTACTGTTTCAAGTTCAGTAGCCCTTGTTAATTATTTTTCACTAGCACGGGTCTTCTTTGGAAATTTATATCCATTAATAACTTATATATAGGTACAAAACCGAAAGGAAGCTAAACTATGACTGTAGAAGAGCTCTTATTAAACTCAAGATATGACTGCACACAGACCTACGTGTGAGCTAAAATATTACTGCATAAAGACCTAAGATTGAAGCTTAAATATGACTGTATGCAGTCCTATAATTGTACTGTATAAACCTACGATTGGAGCTAAAATATGACTGTAAAAAGACCCCAGATACAAACTAAAATATGACTGTATAGACTCAAAATAAAAACTAGAATATGACTGTATAAAGACCCAATATACAAACTAAAAATAAAGACCCAAGATAGAAACTAAAATATGACTGTATAAAGACCTGTGATTGAAGCTGATATATGACTGTATAAGGACCCATGATAGACGATAGTTTTTCTATCTGATATTTAAGGCGTAATAATAGTTACTTGCTTAAATTAATATTGTTAGAATATTTAGTTCATTTGTAAAGTTTTTGTTCGTTTATATTACAGAATTATAATTTGTTTGTATTGTATTATTTCTAATTATAAATTTACTTTCAAATTATGGATAGAATATTATTGAATATATGTATTTCACAACAGCTATCCATTTGCTATTGTAGTTATACGAGGTCTGATCAAAAAATAACCGTTATTTTTAAATTTCGTGAGTTACGTATGTTCGATTTTCGCATTTTTTTTTTCTGTTATGTTGGTACACTGTCTGTTATATATGTTGGTAATATCAGCCATTTTGGATTGTCAGTTTGTTCTAGGCAGATAAAAAGATTAGTCTTCGATTTTTTACTATTCGAAAAAATGGATCAAAGAAACTGTATTAAGTTTTGTGTAGAAAATTACATTAAATGCGCAAGGACAATTGAAATGTTGACTATGAGCAGAATACAAGTTTAGTTGTGGTATAACCGGTTTAAGGAAGGCCGAGAAAATGTTAATGACGATGCTCGTTCTGGTCGCCCGAGCACGTCAACAACCGATGAAAACATTGAAGCAGTGAAGAAAATGATTTTGGATAATGCCAAGCAATTTTTACGGATGTTTTAGGCATGAAACGTGGGTCAGCGAAGATTGTTCTAAAATTGCTAAATTTTGAGCAAAAACAACGTCGCATGGACATAGCTCAGGAGCTGTTGAACATCGTCAACGACGATCCAAATTTTCTCAAAAAGGTCATAACTGGTGACGAATCGTAGGTGTATGGCTATGACATTGAAACCAAAGCCAAATCATCTTAATGGAAACGTCCAGAAGAGCCAAGATCGAAAAAAGCATGTCAAGTTCGGTCAAGTTTTCTTCCACTGCAATGGCGTTGTGCATCATGAATTCTTGCCACAAGGTCGTACGGTCAATAAGGAATACTACCTTGAAGTTATGCGCCGTTTGCGCGAATCAATTCGTCAGAAACACACAGAATTTTGGAAAAACCAATCATGGATTTTGCACCATGATAAGGCAGCAAGAAGAAACATCGAAACAGGAGCTGTTGGCGATACCAAAAGCGCATTTTAGAAATGTTGCGAGGATTGGAAAAAACACTTATGCCAGTGTGCATTATATCTGAAGAGGACAAGATAGTTATTGATGAATAGATAAATACTTTTTTAACAAATTTAAATTAACGGTTATTTTTTTGATCATACCTCGTATACGTATATATTTAAAGTTTTCTTTAACCCTGTACTTACAATTTATGAGCAAACTATGCATGTAATCAAAAATGTTTTCGAATGAAACCAAACATACCTGCAAATAGACAAAAGAAGTAAAATTTGGTAAATTAAAAATTGAATTTCAAAAGGCTATAACAGTTATATACGAATTTAAAATTATCATCAAGTCAAAAAAGAAATAAAAATTACAAACTAATTGAATGGCATTCTTTTCAAGAATCTGCTTAAATTTTGTTCTTTCCTTAGCTTAATTTTTCTACCAAAAATACATATAACAAAAGGCAACAAAAATTTACATGCTATTTAAAATTTAATGAATATAATAGTGTCTGTTTGTTATTTACTATAGTCTGTGTCACTCTTTGGCATTATTTAAAACTCATCATTATTACAGCTCATGACTGCATTTGTAATTGTATGCATGTGTATTTGGTTAAAAACTCTTGTAAGATTCATGGAGTTTTTCTTCTTTGTTTAAGTGACAAAAACTTTTCATCAACAAATTTTGTTGGGAAAAGAAAAATATGGAAACTATTTGTTCGTTTAAAAATTTTTTTGTTAAATAAATTTGTGTATATAGAAATATAATACATACATAGAGCGACAACCGATAGAGATTTTGTCACGTTCTACTATTCAAAGCGAAAATACCAGTTCAACTGCTAATAGCGCTATACATTTGCTGCTATTGCTATTTTGTTTAAGAATTTAATGATTGAATATTCAGGGCTTAAGCTTAACTTTCTGACTTTGCTGGCTTTTTGTGCTTATTATTAGGTAGCAATACATACAAAAATAGTTCATAGAGCTAGTTTCGCTATTTTTGTTTTAATTTTATTAACATTGCTATAACTACCTTTAGTAGGGTGTCTTAATATAGTTAAATTTTACTGCTATATTTCTCTGATGTTTTCTCTCTTTTTATGTTTTCCTGTAACTTGCATGCAAAATACTTGAAACTTTTTTTATTTCCTTGCTCAACACTTGTATATCTAGTCATTTTAACTTTGAATAAAGAATGCATATGAAAGAAAAAGAAATGTAAATTGCTTTGTTTCTTTTTTTTTTTTTTGTAAATGAATGTCAATTTGAAAAACACTTTAACATGTTCTATTCTGTCAATTTGTTATTGCAATACATGTACTATTTCGTCGGTAAAAACTCTTGCTTGTATAGACAAACTGAACTATGTGTAAGGATATTCATATAAGAAGAGCTGGAGTCATGTAGTGTACTTAATTTTTAGATAATATTGAAAGGGAAAAAAATTTACTTAATGTAAACAAATTGAAATTGTGTGAGTGTCATTTTAAAATTGTTATTGTTAAACATGAATGGAATTATTAAGGTAATTTTAATATGCTTTTATGTCAAAGACAGATTAAGATGAAAGAAGTTTGCCTAAAGATAGGCTATACCTAGGAATGTTCTTTTGGTCATTGTTGTGTTAGTACCATTTCAATTGTTATTGAAATTAGTCGTTAAAATGAAGGAATTTTGCATTCATGAATCTATTTTAGAAATTTTGCTTGAGATAGAGTCTGTTTAAATACCAATAGTATGTTAGAACCACAAGTTTCTAAGTTGGATTATTAAATGCAAAAATATTTTTAAAATATTTTACTTTAAATTGAAATCAAGTAGCAGATATATTTATGTTTAAGAAATTGTATATACTCAGATAAAAATATTAGTTTTCTTTTGTTAATACCATTATTTTAAAAATACTCTTATTTAGTTATAATCTGTGTTGCATTACTATAATTACACTTGGTGTTTGCTATTTGTAGCAAAGTAACAACCAGTTTTTGAAAACGTGTACAATTGTTTAATTGTTTTTATCCTAAATATAGAAGACCACTTCATTAATTTAAGATAGAAATTGTGCATTAATATATTGTTAGTGTTCCATAACTACGATTACATTTTCTGATAAACAAAAAAGAATACTAGAAAAAAAGTATATCTTTTATTTATAATACCCACCACCAAAACGATGGGGTATTTTTTAAATTTGTCATTCCGTTTGTTACACATAGAACTAAAAAGTATATATATTCTGGGTTCTTATTGGATTCCAAGGCGATTATGCCAGGTCCGTTCGCATGTCCATCTGTTGAAGGAACTTAAACTTAGACTTAGAACAATGAAATTTCTCCCAAAAATTCTTTGTTTTAAATTTTTGCCAAAATCGGTCCAATAGGATTTGAGTTATAGACCAAAGTTTCAGACAACCTCGATATTTAAAATAACATCATGAAATTTTTCACACTTAATTTTTGTTATAGACGGATAAGTTCTGTTGAAAATAGTAAAATCGGTTCACGAATATGACTCTATGGTACACAAATGGTTTTAGAAAAGCAGCATCCATACAAAATTCAGCAAATATTCGGTGCGTATTTGACCGATATAAAGTTGTGTTTGCGAAAATATTTGTTTGTGAAAAAAATACAAATCAAACGTCTGCTTTCCAATTTTGTTTATCAAATTATTTATTGGCAAAACAAAGCTAAAATTAATTTATCTTTCATGAAGTTGACATTTTTTCCAGAACATATAACAACTTCAAATACATAAACCTCACTATAAAATTTAAAGGCAAGATTATCTTCCCTTTAGCCTATCGGTCGGTTTTAGATTAAAGTAAACTTACAATAACCAACATCACCATTGGACTATTATTTGTGGGGTCAAAGACGCCGACAAGCCAGAGACAATTGACGCCTTAAAGTACAAAGTTCGTAAAGTCATTGGTGAAATACAGCTGCACACAATCGATAATGTGCTTAAAAATTGGACCGATCGTGTAGGCTACTGCATGGTCAGCCAAGGCAGCCATTTGAATGAAATTATTTTCCATTATTAACCAGAAGGATTGTACTTTCAAATAAAAAAAGAAGTTTGAGAAAATATTTAGTAGTTTTTTTTTGTAGCATTTTCAAAAAAAAAAAGAAGTTATTTGGCGGACCCTTTATGTTTTTATAGTTATGCAATGCAGTGTATGTTATACAAAACTTATTTCAACCACATTTAAATATAACTAACACCAACAATATCTGTTACACAAACTTTTCTTTATATAAAATATATATTTCTAATTTTTATCATCTACACTAAAAGTGAATTTTGTCAAACCTTTATTCTCCATGAAACATATTTACGAGCACATGTGTTTGATTTTATAAAACTTTTATTCAATGTTTTTTACAATTATTTCTAAAATGTTTATAATATTTCAAAGTGTTTTAGTTACTTTAAAAAATTAAATTGTTTTTATTATCTGGTTTTTTGTATGAAAAAACTTTTTTCACAAAAAATTATTTTCTTTTAACATTTTAATAAATCTTTTGTCAACAATTACAGTTATTTATGTGTACAAAAATGTGTCTTGTTTAATATTGTATTTTAGATTTTTTGATAAAAATTAAAGCATATTTTTAGGTTTTTTTATAAAAGAATCTTGGGAATTTTTCTAAATCTTTATAAACTTGCAAAAAATAATTAAATTGTAGTTATAAGTTTTTTGTCCATAGAAGGCGTTTCAAATGGAGATTTTGGTGAAATCATTTTTAAAGAATTTCTAGCAAATTCAACAGGCTAAAATTTACTTAAGAAGATTGGTGTTTGCTGCCATACATATGTATGTATATGTAGCTTGCCAAACATGGCTGTAATATACGACATGACTTGACAATATTTTCATTGTTAGGCCATAAAGGCCTGATTATATACCATATTTTAAATGTTCAATTGTCTGATAAAAATTTAAAATTTTTTGTTTCTAAAATTCTCTAGATTCCAAACAAGTTGACCACTTCCTGCAAATTTCATCATACATTATATTGTTCAAATTGCAAACAAAAACCCCATAGAGAATATAAACTTTAACAAAATATTGAACACTATTTATTGTATAACAGCCAACAACAACCTATTGCAAATATTTGCTATTTGTCAATTGTTGTTAAGACTACGAAAGAATTTAATTTCAAAAGAATGACAACAAAATATATAAAATATTTTTGCTTTCTCCATTTAACTATGTAGTTTTTTTTCATTCATAATACTTGACATTCAGACAATGCATTCATATACAAACATAAATACCAAAATTGTAGTTATTTATACAAGTTTACATGATATTTTATTTTGTACTATTAAAAGCGGTAAATAAGGAAAAAGCTAAAAAAAATAAATAAATACATTTTAACTTACATACCAAACAACAATACAAATAAACAAGTAAGAGTGCTATATTCGGCTTTGCCGAATCTAAAATACCCTTCACCTAAGCGTAATAAGAAATACAGAAACTACACTAGACTAGAATATCCTAATTCTGTGTTTTCTATTCAGTCTTAGTGCAAATTTTATTAGTATTTGATATATTGTTTGAAAGACAATTTTACGACCAACATAATTTATGTTAAATATTTTGAAATTTTGTATAATTTTTACCTTTTTAATTGATTTAATTACCAATTCTTACCATAATTTGCAGAGTCTGTCTGATGTTCATAATAATCTTGAGTGTAACTTAACAAACAGAGTATAAAAAAGGGGTACAATTCGGTTTTAGTGATTTTGCTTAAAAAAAAAAAAAACAAAATCAAATAGGGCTTAGAGGAGATACCAGCAAAAAAAAAATTTGTTGGCGGTCACGCCTATTTTCGAGGGGGCGGGCCCTTAAAGTTGAAAATATATAGGCCTATATCTCGGGAACTACTGGGTGTCCGATAATTTGTAATACATTAAATAAAAGGTATTAAAAATACCTTTCCAACGATATATATCATGATTATAAAATGTGGACCGAATATGGGTTAAATCCGAAAAGAATATTTTTTGACCCGAATTTATTTGTTTTTTGGAAATGGTTCTATATGGCAGGTATGACAAATTATGGGCCGATCTTCTTATATTTTGGAACAGTTATTTTCATGCATATGAGGATATTTCACGTCGAATTTCATCATAATAACAGTATATTTAAGATATATATTAGTATTAACGTGGATTTCGGTAGTGGGTCTTATGTGGGGGATATAGTCAAATATGGACCGATATTCTCAAAATCCAGCAGTTTAATTTAGGCATGTATGTAAATGATCCGTGTAAAATTTTGGATTGGTACCCTTATTTATAAGCGATTTATGAGTATTAAAGTGATTTTCGGAAGAGGGCTTTATATGGGGCACACGGTTAAAAATAGACCGAAATTCACAAAATTTTGTGGGATGATTTTTGTATATATTAAAATGATCTGTGCAAAGTTTTGAGTCGGTACCGATATTTATACAATATATATAGGGAAAAATCTCTTTTTCAGATGTGGTTCTTGTATGGGAGCTATGACCAGTTCCGGGCCGACCACCATAAAATTTAGTACAGCAATTTATTTGCCTATAAAGAGTATTTATGTCAAATTTTAGCCGTTTAACATTATTTATATCTGTTTTATATGTATTTAAGTGAATTTTGTAAGTGGACTTTATATGGGGTCTATGGTCAAATATGGACCGAATTAAAAAAAATTTCGGTTTGTGATTTCTTTTTGTATAAAACTTATTTTTGCTGAATTTTGTCTTGATATTCCAATTATATAGGCATTTATTTATCATTAAGCCATATTTCGGGAATATATATATTTGTATGGGGGCTATGAGAAATCATGGACCGATTCTTACTATTTTCCGCACACTTTCTTCTTTTATAGTACAAACAACGTATACAAAATTTCATGGTATTATCTGCAATATATTTCAAAATATTGCAATAAAATGGACGAAAAATATCAAATTTTTATAGAGGTGGTCTCAAATATTGGTTCATAACTCTGGTTGACCTAAACCGATTTTGCTGATTTTAAATAGCAAACTTCTCGAAAGCACTTCTGACAGAATTATTGAAGGTTTGGATCCCGAACATATCTTGGGACATCAAAAAACTGATTTCAACATCCAGACAGACAGACAGACAGACGGACATGGCTTAATCGACTTCGCTATCTATAAGGATCCAGAATATATATACTTTATAGGGTCGGAAAATTATATTGTGGAAATTTCACACGGAATGACAAACTTATATATACCCTTCTCACGATGGTGAAGGGTATAATAAAGGGGAAATGAGTTAAAAAATGATACCGAAAAAACGAATATACCCAGGGAAATTCAGTAAATTGTACATACATATATATTGTATTGATGTATTTGTTACTTAAAACTAAAAGCAACATATTGTAGAACCTGTATACACAGTTTTTTCTCTTTTGAAATAATGAAAAGAGATTTTTACAAAATGTTTGCTGATCCCTGAAAGTATGCAAACATCTATGGTCAGAAAAAGTATTGTTAAAGCCAAAACACAAACAACATGAAAAATATAGTTGTATTGTATGTATAACTTACAATTTTTCGCATTTCAAATAAACTGCGTTAACAAAAATTTTTAAGTAAAAAACAAAGAGCAGCAAAGGTTTAAATTGCAATAAATATTGTAGCCTACAACGAGGAGGTGTCAATTTCATATATTATTTGTGTATCTAAGGTGAAAAGTCTATTTTCGGGTTTTTTACGTTTTAGCCTAAACAAACAAAAAAGTTGTATTGTGTGCCTTTTTAGGTGTGGAAGAGTATTGTATAACAAATATAGAATATTAGGTTGCATACCTTTAGGAAAATTTACATATCTATGTATCGTATATTTTGTTTCTTAAGAAATTAAGGTTAAACAAGCTACTTGGCTTTAAAGGTTAAAGGCTTCACTTACAAGTTTAAAGGTAATAAAATTTGTTTATAATTGCAAATAACCTTTATATACCGGAGTTAGGTCTCACATTCGTTATTGTCAATGTCACATAACCCCCAGGGTGTTATATGTCCTGGTGTAATTCCATCAACTTAACACTGTTACCATCAACGGTGCCGTGAGCTTATAAACTGGATTCAAACTGGATAGAGTCTCATTGATTACACCCAATAAAACTTAAAGCTAACTAGAGTTTCTATCTAGTAACACGGGGATAATTGGTTGTAGATGGCTGTTCTTGATACCCAGTTGGTTAAAAGACTGATATTTGTTTGACTAGCAAACTGAATAGCAACATAACCATTGAAAGTAGTGGTGACACTTAGATCAGTGCTCAGTAAATGCACGGGAATTGTGGTTTTCGTGTTAACAATCCGCTTTTGGACGAACTTAAATATGCGGCCTATGGCAACTGCAGTTAATACTGATCTCCGTCCTTGGCAGTAATGGTCGGTCAATACAGTGTTGTAATTGCTGCTTCTCTCGTAATAGTCTTGGGGTCATGCTAATTGAATAAGCTTTGGGTGGCAGGTATTAGATAGCCCAAGCTTTTAAACAAGTTACTCTTTACATTGATCGTTGCAGTTGTGTATAGATAAATTGCAAATCGTATGTTGCTGGAAAGTTCACACGAGTATGTTTTTTGTAAGACATACATTAATATGTGCTTGTTAGATATGCAATGCTTTGGTGAGCCGCGTTTGAGTGCATCGTGAGGTATAGCCCTAAAGATCCTATTTATCCATATTAACGTGGGCATATTTTACCCACATTGTATTCCATATCTGTCTCTGTCGAATACAATTTCAGAAATTTTTAAACTTCAAATGTTGCCGTATATACTGTCGTAATAATCAATTACACAGTACAACACAAAAAAAAATACGGGGTTCCGACGATTGATTGTTGTTAAGGAGAAAGTTTGAAATTGTTCTACAGTGTTATTGGTCTTTATTTTAGATTCAATCATATGTCAATCATGGGGTTTATACAGAGATATTTTAGCTTCAATTGTAGGTCTTTAGCAAGGAATATTTTATCTTCAATAATTGGTCATTCTGCAGTTATATTTTTTGGCGTCAATCATAAGGTTTATACAGTGATACTTTAGCTTCAGTCGTAACACTTTATACAATCATATTTCAGCTTTAATCAAAGCTCTTTCGAGAGTCAATCATAGTATTGGAACAACACTTTGACCAACTACCAATTATAATTTAAGTTTTGTTTGAGTAAGGCAAACCTGTTTTAGAAAAAATGGAGTGGAGACAGCGAATAAGTGATGACAGCTGCGATTTGGCATCTTGAAGATTTTTTGGCTAATTTTTAAGACACGTTTTTATAAACTCTTATAAACTAGCATTCGTTTAAAATAATTAAAAAGAGTATTTTTAATTAATTACAAATCACAACACATAGTGATTTTTTAGCCTCAATCGTAGGTCTTTGGAAAGGCATATTTTAACTTTAATCATTAGTCTTTCTGCAGGCGTATTTTAGCTTGAATCATTAGTCTATATAAGGCCAAATTTTAGCTTCATTGGTCTAGACAAGGCCAATTTTTAGCTTTAATCATGGGTCTTTATAAAGTTATATTTTTGAGCTTCATTCGTAGATCTTTATACAGTCATATTTTATATTCAAGCATTGGGCTTTATGCTGTCATATTATAGCTTTAATTGTAGATAATTCAGTCGTATATTAGTTTAAACTGTATTGGGTGTGTAATTTAAAATACGGGATTAATAACAGATGGCGTAAGTTTTTTATTTGTTACATAAATATTAAAATCGGATTTTATATGAACAATGGTCTATAAGCTTCATATACAAATATCACCTAATTTTGTGCGATCTTCTCATTTAAACCTCTTCTGTGCCTTTAATACTATTATTGTCCATTGTTGCTGGCAAACTTAATTTCATAAATTCAAAAACAAACTTTAAATAAATTACTCTGTTTATACATACATATATGTATGTATGTATACAAATCAAAACCCATAATTATAGAGGAAATTAAATACAAACTAGTTATGTCCACTCAAAACTATATATGTACATATTGCAAAAAACAAACCCTGGATCTCTATGACAATAGAATGAGCGCGGAAGTAAATATATTTAATTGCTAAAACTTTATAATGAAACAGATAGTTATTTAGTTTTGTGTAGCAACTTTATATACAAACATTATACATATGTATGTACATATAAACAAAGACTGTTTTATAGATAATTAAAAAAAAACATTAAATAATAATGAAATAAAGCAAATAACAATAATATAAATTTGTTATTATTATAATTTTATTATATTTAATTAAGTCATCAGCAGAATGTTTTCAAAATAAGAACATGACAAAATATAAATGACAATTTTCATGTATTTTTTGAAAATTTTATAACTGTCAAAACAGTTTAAAATAGTATTTAATTAAATTAAAGACTTTAAATGTGTACATATATGGTGAATTTCACGTCAAGTGACCCAATTTTTAAAATCGACATGTGCCAAATGTTGAAAAATCCTATTCTTGATTTAAAAAATAACTATTTTGATAGATATCCCACTCGCATCCCATTAAGCGATTATAAAGTCCTTAAAGTAAATTGTATAAGCTTTCTTTTGAGAAAAAAAGGGCCCAAATTGAAAAACATTAAAAAAAAAATATTTTAAAAAAAAAAAATTAAAAAACTAATTTTTTAAAAATTAAAAAAAATATTTTTGAAATGATTGAAGAAATAGCTATCTACAGTCCTTTGGGAAATTTTTGCTAGGACCCTGTGTGACCAAAATTGACCAAAATGTCCAACTTTGACCACCTCGAACTCCGGCACTTCTGGACTGATAGAGCTGAAAATTTGTCTTTGGCCTACTATCCAATAGTACTAACCTTGGTGCAAATTTCATCCAAATCCGAAGACATCGATTTTTAAAATTGGGTCACTTGACGTGAAATTCCCCATATGTATATGCATGTATAAACATATATGTAATTGAAAAATAAGAAATGTTTTTGATTCGAAATTAAATAAAATTATTGGGTGTATAACGTAAAAATGCGGTCTTCTATAAAACAAAAATCATTGAAACCACAGGCAAGTACATACTTTTTTCCTGGCAAGTTTTTCCATTTTTCTCCAACTTTTAAAATATTCTAATTTTTTGTATTTTAAAATAAAATGCTAATTTTTAATAATAAATATGTATACCATAAATTATTAAGTCTGTCAAATATTTATCAAAAACTAGCAGACATGTATGTACATAGTTACGCATATAAAATAAATACAAACTGAAAAAATTGGTTGTTTCATTCTATAACTTTCTGATAAAATATTAATTTATTTTGTTCTCTACTTTTTTTTAGCAGCAGAACAAAGTATTACATTTTGATATACTATGTACAGTATGTTGTACTTTATTCCTTTAAAAAGCCACAAACAGCAGATTATCCTTTGAAATTCCAGAGAAATATATACACGTAATGCTCAGCATGGTAATGCTGGTAGATACATACATTCCTATAAAGGAATAATTTTTAGGGTTTTATTAAGGAAGTGCAGAACAAAAGACTAGAATATATTGCAACAGTCTGTGTTGCAATATGTTAAGGATTTTTTATAGAGGACAAAGCTATTTTTTAATCTTTATCACTTTTAATGCTTGGAAATTGTTGTCCTTTCGTTTTTTAAACAAAAGCTATTTTTTAAATTCTTAGCATCATATATAATAAACATCACAAAGTTATATATTCTTTTTATTAGAATGAAGATTTCAATAATTTTTGTTTAATATTATTTATAAATTTATAAATATTTATAAACTATAACACAATACTCGTACGCAACAAAATACCAACCAAATGCAATTTTGTTTATTTTTAAATTAAAAACTTAAGAAGCTTTAATTGCTATTTAAATAACAGCTTTAATTTTACAACACTTTGTTACATTAAAGAATTTCATAAATATTTGCCTACATTTAGGAGCATTTCCTTATAACTGATTAAATAACAGCTATTTCTTTAACAATGTATAAAAAGCTTACAAAAGCAATTGCATAAAGGCTGAATAAAAAGGAAAATGTAATCAAAGTACGGCAAATCCTTTATATATGCCTTACAGCTAAGAAAATCCATAGTGTGCTTAAACAAAAACAAAATTATAAAGAAAAATTTTGCAGACATAAATTATGGGAAACGAAAGAATAAAAAAAAATAATTTAATGCATATAAATGATTAATTAAATCTATAATAGTTATAGGGCATCGAAAAGAATGTTTAGGGGATAAACGAGTATTTTGAAGTAACATAAAAGCAGTAGCATATCTTAGGGGATAAAAAATGTCATTGCTAGAAAATTCAAAATAGTGATAATTAAGATGTAGCTTCTCAAGGAGGGTTTTATGCGAAAAAACTATATCTTTTTTTTTTTTTTTTTAAAACAAACACAAACTGCGAAGCTTTTTGGCTTGTCTGCAGAAAACACCCAGAGTCTTTGGCGGGAATCGAACCCGCAACCATCTGACTGATAGTCCGCCACACTATCGCCTAGTCTATCGGGCACTCTGAATCTATAAAAATCTATAAAACTATAAAAAGAAAAGGTAAAATGGAGATTGTATTCAACTTGTTATTCTAGGGAAAGTGTGTGTTTAGATAACTCTTAAAATTTGTTTGTTTATACAAATAAACAAATTAAACTGAGTCCCAAATATTTGATAACTATAAAAAATAGAAAATAATATGTGCAGGATAAACTATTATTTTGAAGCAATATAAAAGCAGAAGCATACCCTAGGGGGCAGTATAAATACAACACTGTGTGAAGGAAATTCAAACAAGTAGTAATTAAGATGTAACATGTAAACGAAGGGTTTATTTGAAAAACTGTTTAATAAAATTTGTGAAAAATATTCTAAGATTATAGAAAATTGGTATTGTAATCAGGTAATTTTGTATACAGAAGGAGCTATAGAGTTTCAAAATGGCCACTTTCAGTGTGAAAAAATAATTAGAGAAAAACCATTTGGAATAAAACTAAACTATTTGAAATGTATGTTGCTTACAAGTTACTCAACAATACTTTTGACAACTGAAATAATTTCTATAGTTATGTTACAGGGCCCATTGACTAAGAACGTACAGCGATCATGTTAAAGGCAATAATTGTAAAACCTATTCCATTTTGCCATTAAATTTCCAACACTTTAAGCTTTTTCTTAATAACGATATAAATCTATAACAAATTGCCAAAACAATTTATTATAGCATTTTCCCTGGTTTCCTTTATACGGTTCCAACTTCGCACTCTGCTAACGCCATCAGTCACACAGACAATGTGTTACTTTTGTTTCGCACAAAGAAGACAATTATCAGCCAAAATAAAAATTCAAGCAAATCAAAAGGAAAAAGCAAAATGACAAATAAAAACATATTCTTACTTGTTTTATTTGTTCATGGGTTTCATGCGAAATTTTTATTGTTGCCTGTGTGAAATATAAATAAACAAAAAAACAAAAGGAAAAGACGAAAAAACACTTAAAGTGGTATAAAATTTTGACTTTATCACACTGGAATCCCTGGGTTGGTTTGTTAAATAGTGGCTGGGTTGGCATGCATGCACATGACAACTTTTTATAAATTACGCAACAACAATAACAACAACAAGGACAATGACAATGGACTATAGTGACAGTGTTGAGCTACCAGGTTCATGTCTATGAAAACAACTACTACTACTACTACTTTAACTGTAGACAGACAGACAGATACTTTGACATATGCAGCCACATCAACACTTGCATATAAAATTCACACAAACTTAAATACACCGCTATAGTTTTATGCATTTACTCCTACACTTATGCTATAAAGCCTGATTTCATATGGAACTTTTAGCATATGATTGCATTTACAGCTGCAAACATTCTCTCCCTCTCTCTACCACTCTCTCTTTCCCTTACTTTTTGTACCGTTTTACGTTTAAATGTGTAATATGTTGCAACGGAAAACGGAAATGTTTTCCGTTTTTTTTTTAATTTTTTCTTAAATAAAAAAGAGTTTTTGTTCTTACATAGTCGTATACATACATATGTGTGTACGGATATTCTAGAGTGCTTTATGATTTTTACGAGTCTTTTTTTTATTTTATTATTAAATTTATGATTTTTTTTATAATAATAATTTGTATTCTGGGTTTTCGTTGGTTTTTCTTGTATAATTGTTAACATGTCATCAACTTTTACGTGAGTTTTTTATTTTATTTTGAACACCTACAGGAAAAGAATTATGCTAAATTGATTTGGAGATTGTATTTGCAACATTTAGAATTTAACAGATCTAAGCGATAAAAGGGTTTCTATAAAAACTGTATGAAGATTAAACAAGGTCTTTTCTGCTGGGATAATCAGGAAAATATGAAGAGTATTATTATGACGAAATTGTAGAAATTGTTCCCATTTTGATTTAATTAAGTAAACTCCAGAATCTACATTTGAAAGAATTCTTTTAAGTTAGCTATTAAAACAGCAATTAAAATGTACCCGGATTTCTTTAATCAATGTCTTAAAGGAAGTGTTTTTGCAAATGCTTAGGAAAAGAAAAACTAGTATTAATTCTAAAGCCCAATAAATTCATCAGCTTATAGATACAAATGGGACAATACTTGAAAAACCTTGGTTGGTTGGTTTAGTTCACTACTAAACTCACTACGTTGTAGCATTATTACATGAATGCATTGTTTTAAGTAACTGAACAAAACAAGTGTCTTCTTACAGTAAACAAAACAAACAGATATACATAAGGTGCATGCCCATTAGCGGCTTGGTGTAAATAGACACTGTAGTAAACGTCTGGGTTGCAATGCCCTTGAAATGAACACACGCATTCAGCTACGACCATATGTATGGGAATACTTTAAGTCAAATCAAATTACCCAAAATATTCCCATACATTAGTTAAGAATTAGTCGTCTAGTATATTCTCATAAGTAGTATATAAGTAGAATGTATTTAGAAATAAGAATGAATTCTGATAATAAAGTCAAAGCGACAACTAGTTGCTATAATAATAAAAACTGACTTTCATTCATCACATGGCGATCCTGCCAAACTTCTTTGGAGTGCTTTAAAAATACAGAGCACCCAAAGAAATCCAAAGTCCTTGGAGTGCTTTAAAAAATACAGAGCACCCAAAGAAATCCAAAGTCCTTGGAGTGCTTTAAAAATACAGAGCACCCAAAGAAATTCAAAATTCCTTGGAGTGCTTTAACAAATAGAGCACCCATAAAAAAGGATGGAATAAATAAAAATTTTTTTTTTGAAAATACTGTCAGTCCAGCCAATAACGGTCTGACAGAGAAGGAAGAAAACACCTGGCCAAAAGGTGCATGGATTCCAAAGAAGGCCCAAAACCCTTAACTCTAGAGGAGTATAGAGCAAGGCAGAAGCAGCCTAAAAAGAAGGACGATACTCCAATACCACAAGTGACAAGACCAAAACGCAGAGGTGGATTACTCTGCAGATGGAAGAGGGAGAGATCCCAGCTACTAAGAGAAGTCAACAGCAAGGAACCACCTACTTGGGAGCGGTCAACAATAATTTGGTTGAGAATCAACCAACTCGATGAACTAATTCAAAAAAAAACTACAGTGCACTAGATGCACGTATAGGTCGGTAGGCGTTAACCGCCGTTGACAAATACTAATTTTTTTTTCTTTCTTTCAACAAATTTTGTAAACAATGTGTAATTCGAAGACTACCTTTGATCATCCACGAGCAAACGTAGTAAATGAAGTAGAGATAAGAGAAGAAAATATTAATACTTTTAAAATAGAAATATTCTTAGTTATAATAACTTTAATATTAATTATAAATTTCTTTTGTCGCATATATCAAATGCATCATAAAAATTTAAAGAAAAGATATCAAAATAGAAATAATGAATCAAATACAATATAAATAAAAGGAAGAAAGAAGAAAATTTGTATATGGATTGGAAAAGCATTCTTGAAAGATGCAGAAACATTAAAGTAGAAATAGAGAAATCCTATAAATGTCTGAATTTGGACAGACCAATAAAAGACGATACTTTACATAAACATTTGAAAATACTAATTAATAGTTTAGAAGAAATTAGAACCCTTTTAAATGTAAATTACGAAAGACTTACAAAAAATCATAAGATAGCTGCTGAAGCATTTTACCAAGACACAAGAGACAAAGTATTAAGAATAACAGCAAAAAGGAATTTCGATATAAATATATCAAATAATATCCATGAAAGGATACAAATCGAAAAAATTTTTCCAATAATAAATAAAATAGAAGCAACAATGTCTCAAACAGTGGTAGAATTTCTTAACACCGCCTCTAAATTAATTCCTGAATTTGACGGAAAGGCAGAAAATTTACGATCATTTTTAGATGCAATAGCCTTAGTAGACTCAATCAAAGGTTCACATGAAATCATAGCAGTATCTTTAATAAAAACAAAATTAAAAGGAAATACCAGAAATATTATAAATAATGAAAATACCATAGCAGATATAGTAAACAAATTAGAAAATACAATTAAAGGCGAGTCAGTCGAGGTCTTGACAGCAAAAGTAATGAATATTAGACAAAATAATAAAACTGCTAATACATATTGTAGTGAAATAGAAGCTATTACTAAGTCATTAGAAAATGCGTACATAGCTGATGGAGTAACAAACGAAATCGCAAATAAATATGCAACACAGACAGCAGTAAAAGCAATGACAAAGAACTGTACCAATGATAAAGTAAAACTTATTATGGAAGCCGGACAGTTTAGTAATATGAATGAAGCACTCAGCAAGTTTGTCAACAGTTGTACAGAAGCAACTGGACAACAAAATACAATATTACATTTCCAACAACGACCAAATAATAATTCCTATAGATTTCGTGGACGAAACAACTACTATCGGAACAATAATAATAGAAACCACAGTAACAACAGAAATAAAAATAATACTTACCAACAAAGACGAACTAATTACAATAGAAACCGAAATTACGTACATACGACGGCAGGCAATGAAAGAGATTCGGAAAACTCGAATCTTCCCCTAGGATCAAACCAATAAAAACAAAAATATATAATCTTAATCTTAACTTTTGTTTTTTCATAAATGCTTACATTAATAACACAAATATTCAAATAACATTGTTAGTAGATACTGGAGCAGATATTTCGATAGTTAAATCAAAATATTTTAAATTAGAGAAAATCAATAAAAACAAAATAACAACATTAAGTGGGATAGGAAAAGGTGAAATAAATTCCTTAGGAACTAAATTTTTTGAGCTAAGAGCCCAAAACTTCCAGATACCACACAACTTTCATATAGTAAATGATGAATTTCCGATACCATGCGATGGTATAATTGGTATGGATTTTATGAAAAAATACAACTGCGTTTTAGATTTTAATGAGGATTTTGATTATCTTATCCTTAGACCTTTTAATATAGCACAAGATATAAAAATACCACTTACAAATAATAATAATAACATTGTCTTACCAGCAAGGTCAGAAGTAATACGTAAAATAAATATATGCTCCACAGAAACTGAATTATTGATACCAAATCAAGAACCAATACCAGGCGTATTTATTGCAAATACACTAATAAACACTAAGTTTGCTTATATTCGTTTCTTAAATACTAATAACACTAATACAACACTAAATCCAAACAATATATTAAACGAACAAATATCAAACTATGATATAATCACAAATAAAACTAATAATAGTAACACCAATAAAAAATCAAAAATATTACAAATATTACAGAAAAATTTTCCAATACCTTTTAACACAACACTAACTAACATATGCTCTGAATACAGCGATATTTTTGGATTAGAAACAGAACCAATTAGCACTAACAATTTTTATGAACAAAAGTTAAGAGTAAAAGATCTAACACCGATATATATAAAGAATTACAGAATACCGCATTCACATAAAGAAGAAATAGACAGACAAGTTAACAAATTAATAACTGACAAAATAGTGAAAAGATAATTACGTTGCGGACGCGTTATCAAGGATAACCATTAGCGACTTAAAAGAAATGAATAATTCTATACTAAAAGTCACAACCAGATCTATGACCAATAAACATGCAAATAATGATAATAATACAGTAGTTCAACAGCAGAAAATTGATGAAAATAAAAATAATAAGCCCAGTATATATGAACCTTTAAATAACACTGACGTCAGGAAATACTATAAACTAAAGATTTCCCCTGGAAGATGCTACATCAAACGAGGAAAATCTATAGTAACATATATACAAATAAATGATTTGTTTACTAACGGGAATCTTGACTTAGGACAATTTTTCCCTAGGCTCGAAAAAGTGGCCGGTGAACATAATATTTATAATTTACAAGTGGCACCTAGTGAGAAAATTTTTGAATTTATCTCTTTTAATGATTTTAAAATAACGGGCAATAAGGTATTAAAGAAAATTAAAGTAGCGCTACTAAAACAGGTGACCCAAATCAATAATAAGAATGCCAAGGCAATTCTTGATATACTGCAGAAATATCACGATGATCCAATAGAAGGAGGACATTGTGGAATATATAGAACTACACAAAAGATACGAAGATATTATTATTGGAAAAATATGTCAAAAGATATATCTAATTATGTAAAAGCATGTCACAAATGCCAGATAGCAAAAACAACGAAGCATATAAAATGTCCTATGACCATAACAGAAACACCGGATAAACCATTTGACATAGTATATGTTGATACAGTAGGACCATTTCCGAGATCAATTCAAGGAAATGAGTATGCAATAACGCTAATATGCGACTTAACTAAGTACTTAGTAACAATACCAATACAAGACAAGAGCGCTAAAACAATAGCAAAAGCTATATTTGAGAACTTTATACTTACCTATGGTCCAATGAAGACGTTCATATCAGACATGGGAACAGAGTATAAAAATTCTATCTTATCAGAAATTTAAAAATTGAAAAACTAATCTCAACCGCCCACCACCATCAAACATTAGGAACGATCGAAAGAAGCCATAGAACTTTTAACGAATATGTACGTTCTTATATTTCAGTAGACAAGACGGACTGGGACATATGGATAAAATATTTTACTTACTGTTTCAATACCACCCCTTCAACAGTGCATAGTTACTGTCCATATGAACTAGTTTTCTCCAAACTTCCAAATTCATTTACACAATTTGATACTATAGATAGAATTTCTCCATTGTATAATATAGATGATTATGCCAAAGAAGCAAAATTTAGAATAGAAGTAGCTCATAAGAGAGCCCAATTATTATTAAATAAAAATAAAATTAATTCAAAAGAGATTTATGATAAGAACACTATAAATTGTAATTTAAAAATAGGTGATTTAGTTTTATTAAGAAATGAATCAGGACATAAAATAGAACCAAACTACAAAGGTCCTTTTCAAATTGTAAATATAGATCTAAGAAATAATATAACCATAGTGGATAAGAAAACAAATAAAGAGCAAATAGTACATAAGAATAGACTTAAAATTTATCACGATAAGTAAAAGAATTGTAAAGGCGCCATTACTAATTCAAATACCCCATTACAAATTCATATACCATTATAAACTCACAATAATATTATATAAATATAAATAGTTTGTAAAAGAATGTCCATACAACAAAAAAAAAAAAATGTTATATGAACATTCTTATTAAGAAAGGAGGTGTAGCATTATTACATGAATGCATTGTTTTAAGTAACTGAACAAAACAAGTGTCTTCTTACAGTAAACAAAACAAACAGATATACATAAGGTGCATGCCCATTAGCGGCTTGGTGTAAATAGACACTGTAGTAAACGTCTGGGTTGCAATGCCCTTGAAATGAACACACGCATTCAGCTACGACCATATGTATGGGAATACTTTAAGTCAAATCAAATTACCCAAAATATTCCCATACATTAGTTAAGAATTAGTCGTCTAGTATATTCTCATAAGTAGTATATAAGTAGAATGTATTTAGAAATAAGAATGAATTCTGATAATAAAGTCAAAGCGACAACTAGTTGCTATAATAATAAAAACTGACTTTCATTCATCACAACGTGTGAACACTTATAATACAGACTGCATAACAGACTGCAAATGAAGGTGTACCAAAGAAGTACAAAGGGAAATTAGGCCACAGTGATCACTTTAGTGGTTAATAAGTCCTCTGACTAAAATCCATGAATATATTAATCCACGAAAATCCACATAAATAATGTTGAAAGAAATTCGCCAAGTAAGCAGGACTTTCCGATTAGTACATATAATTGAGACGCTGCTAAATAGACAAAATGGACGAGTTATGTCAATGGATATATGAATTCAGAAGATACGTAAACCAGAGGGAAGTTAAAGAAAGCTACAATAAATGCCAAGTTACGCAAAGTAAAATAGACTTTTAGGTTACTATTCATAATGGAGACACAATAAGGTTTTACTATTCAAAACTAATGCAATATCGACAATAGCCTGACAAAGTGGTTGTTACCCAATTAAATATTCAAAATATTATCGAGATTGAAAACTGAAACTTGATGATAAAAGTTATGCTTAAGAATCTAAGGTTAGATGTGGAACTAAATTGAGTGTCTCCCCTTTGATGTAATATCTATGTAGACATTTGCGCAAGAACTAAGGATTTCAAAAGAGGTGCATTAGTCGTTAAGAATACGACATATCTCGAGATTTTAAAATCACGAATATCTTGTAACAAATCACTCTAATTAAATAAAAAAAAAACAGCAGCTAATATTCTTTATGTCACTGTAACTGCTTTGCATCAGAACAGGATTACAAAGTTAACGAAATATTCTTCTTAAAATTGAATTGAAGATTAGAATCTCGTCCAAATTCGGATTATCAACACAAATTCCGCGAAAGCAGCAATTCCCTTACATTTCCAGAGCACCGAGCTAAGTGCCACCACTACTTTCAATCGCTGTGTTGTTGTTCAGCAACAGCACCTAGGACAATTTGATGGAGCGAAATTTGCTGCTCAAACAAACATCAGTCTTTTAACCAACTGCCATTCTCCCTTTTTGGGTATTAAACACAGCCACTGCGTAACCCCTGAAGGGACTCAAGCAATTATCAATTAGGGACTTGCACCCCTTTAGTTAAATTACTTTGACAAGTCCCGGGGCTCTTAACTGATTCCGTAGTACTAGATAGAGACTAGTCAGTTTCAAGTTTCCCAGTTTTGAACCCGTGCAAGCTTATGGCAATGGTGTCACCATATCTCTCCCCAAGATTGCAACAGCGTAAAGGTAATACAATTACACCAGGACATATTGCCCCTGTGAGTTTAGAAAAGAACAGTCAAGTAAGTTGATTTGAAGGTCAACAATAAAACTCATTGCAAATTAATGATTTGGTTGCCAGTTTCAATTTCATTCAATCTATTCAATCTCTTTTCAGTTTATATTAAATTTAGTACTGCGGTATTAAAACTAAGTCACCTGCTATGTTTAAATTTATATGTTAAAGACCAATGTAATTAAACTCAAATCTGTAGAAAGCGTGAAAATCATTGTAGGAATTAAAGAAGTAGTTACATGAATACATTATAACATATGAGTATCCTAGCGGAAGGTAAAACATACCCCAAAATTAAAACGACTTTAATCTCCAAATTCCAAAGGATATTTTGACAATTGATTCACCAATAGTCCATTGCTTATGGGTAAATTAACAACTTTCCTAATTAAAGTACAAAGATAATTTAAGGTGATTACACCATATATTACTTAAGGACACTACTGTGTTTATGCCAAAACAAATCTTAGCGATTCTCCTTATTTTCCCTAAAATTCCAATTTTCCTTAATTTATATAAATGCAGAAAGCTATATATTGCAGTTTACTTCCACTTGTCATAAAGTGCTAAATAAAATGGCAATGTTTTAAAAAGATCGTAAATACTTATTTTCGGCTGTTCACTACATTCTCCTCTACTGGTAAGAAAACATTATGTCCAAATATTGTAATAAATAATAAGAAAAAAATCCTAATTTCCTTGTATTCTTTCATTTCTTTTCATATTGTTTGTTAAATTGTTGTAAGTATCAAAATCTCAACGATGTGGTTTCGGGTCAGAGAGTTCTATAATCTCTTCCAATTGTCCAGCCACTTTAAAGAGCTTTTCCGCAAAGAGTGTGAGAGCAGTTCTTGTTAAGTGTTACGGATCAGTGATTTTACGTATTGTCACCACTAGTTACAGAATTAGTTACAAGACTGATTTTATTAACATATGTGTATCCTAGACGGAATACAATTAAACCTCCATAAATTTCAAAGATATAAACACCGCTATACAAAGGACACTTATGGCCGAATTCACAGTCTTTAGTTAGCTAATGACAAAGGCTTAACTAATGATTCTTTATTCGCAATGCTTAGTTTGCCATAAGAATAACAAGTATTAGTTAAAGAACCGTTAGTATATTAGTTTACCAATGGTTAACTAATGACTGAGAATTCGGCCATTAGTAACAGTTGACTCACCAATAGATTTTGTATGGTAGGTAAAATAATTACTTTCCAAAGTTTAGTATAAAGAAAGTTTAAAGTGACTACATTCTCGATTACTAAGGAAAACTAAAGCTAGATTACCTGGGATGTATAAAGTAATCACAAAAAAAAAAAAAAAAAAAAATCATTTTAAACCAAGCCTATTGCTGTGTGTAGGAGCTAACTATAATTCGTCATGAATTTAATGAACATCATTCTGTGTTGATTTATTTCAATTTAAGAGATGTTTTTCAAGGCCTACAGCACAAAAGGACTTTTAACGTTTACGTATAAACGTGTGTTTATATGTATTTATATATATATCTATGTGTATAAATTAAATAACTGTGTAACTGTAAGCGCATTATAAATATGACACTTGTTAAAATGTAGATTGTTAAAAAAAAAAAAATATAAAAGCCAGCAGCAGTTGTAAATTGTATGTGGTTTTATATTGTGTTTTACTACAATACTACTGCTACAACTGTACTAGTTGTCTGTACTATGTAGATTTCATTTCACTGTCGTTGGTCCTGTATAAAGGACATTAATCATATAATTGTGGTTGTAAGAATTTATATATAATTTAATGCGCCAAAAAGGAAAATAAGATTTATTTTTTATTTGTCATTTTATTTGGCTGTGTTGTGCAAAAGCCAATTACAAGACAATGAATTAATGAATGTAATACGAGAAAAAAAAATTTAAATGAATTTTTTGATTAAATTTAATGATAATTTTTATATTAATTATGAGATAAAAGTGAATATACATAGTTATATAATGTTAATTAAATAGGGGAGTATGGTTAAAGGATAAAGAACTTTGGTATTTATGAAGCTGTAACTACATACATCAAGAACAGTGGCAGGTAGTCATTGATTCTATAGGCTGATTATTAACAGTTATTTAATTCCAAACATTACAAATATGTGCATGCTCTCAATCAATTTAAAGTTATTGCTCCTAAAACTATGCCATATTTTGACACAAGTGCCCGGCCCCTTATCTATCAAGGGCAAATTGTAAACAATTTTTATTCTTCAATGCCAACAAAAATCTTTAAATTAAAATTTAAATTTATAGATTAGTAGCTTTCACTCAAGCAGTTAAAAAATATTACTCCTAAAACTATGCCATACTTTTTGTTTGTTGATTTTTATTAAATTTCCCATATGTTTGCTTTAAATTCAATATATATTTTATTGTTTAGCAAAAAACTGTGTTTTAAATAAAAATAATAAACTGTTTTTGACCATTAATTAGATTACCCATCAAATCATAGTAATTATTTGCTATTTGATGTTTCATTATTTGCATAATTAAACAAGACTTTTTTTGTATAATGTTATTATTTGTAAATTTTTAACTTTTTTTTGCATTAGACTGACACATTTTATAGTTGTAGTTATAACAGTACAGTATGTTGTTTTTATTATGATTAATGCAACACTAAATGATAATTTAATTACGTAGGCAAAACCACAAAAATGGCGACAATGCCTCTGTGTAAATGAATTTTATTTGCTAATGTATATAAATTTGTTAGTGGGGCCTAGTTGAGCGGAAGTAAAAATTATATTGGAAATGATCAAAGCTGATATTTACAGCTACGTAATTTCAAGTGACATTGGTGTTTAAAGACGTGTAGTTTCAGCAGTAAATAATAATAACTTTCGAGTTATTTACAATTTGTGAGTCGCTCAGTATACTTTAAGGTGGGTGTTGGACTAAAATAATTTTCGCTTCTCTTGTAAATATTTTCAATGTAACTTAGGGCTTTTGTGACAATATTCCTGCATTAAATTCGCAGACCTTTAACATTAACCAAACTATTTAATTCAATTCATGAATATGTTGTAATGCAATTTAGTTTAGATTCTTTAATGGTTTATATCCTGTGAAATCTTCGAAATACTATTGGCTGTTTGTCCTCTATTTGAAAGGGGCTATGCTGTAAAGACAGTTATTACTTCTGCTGTCAATATAGAATCATGAACGGCTAGAGACCACCTGATGAGATAAATTATTCAGCTTTTAATTGGCAAACTACTCTTAGTAGCTTTAGAGTAACAATCGGTAAAAATCAGTCGTTTAGTGATAATGAAAGCAATCTTAAGAGTTGCATCTATCCTTTCGAGTAACAGCGGCTATGTTTCAAATGTAGTTAATATTTCTGTTGAAGATCTAGAATGAGAGATCATCCAATATGATACATTTTTGAGCTAAGAATAACAATTGATCAAAAAACGTTTAGTTAATGATGACGAATATATTCAATGGAATAGATTGTTCGCCTCTTAATCAGGTAATGGTTTAGTATCTAGTAATACCTAAAGACAGCAATTTAATAAGATAAATACTTTTGATCTAGGTCAGCGAACTAAAGGTACAGTCACACTTGGCAAATAATTACCGAAAAACACGTAACCACTAAATAAAATATATTTGAACTCGTTTATTTATTAAAAAAAAACTTCGTTTCTTTATGACAAGAAACAACAAATATTTAGTTTTATTTTATTTGATGCTGCTTGATCTTGCAAGACTCTTGTAAGAGTAAACAACGTTAAAAATTATTTTATGCTAAAATAATTGGTTACACCTTAAGAATTGATAATAAATAAAATTAGAGGATATAAATGCTTTTGCTCTAGACTTATTATTGGCGGCTATCTATTCTATTATAGATGCAATTACATGATATAAATTCTGCTATGGTTTATAGTCTAGGAATAGTTAGTGAATATAATCCATTGAGATAAAGGTTTGGGCTCTCGGTTGGCTAACGTTACTAGTTATTTGTGATAAAAACTACAAAACCACTTATGGTACAACAATAACTGGCCGCTATGCAGACAAAGATTTCCAAAGACTTCTTAATTGAAACAATTTTTGATAAATGTGAAATAAAACAGTTTTCAAAGCTTTTAATTTTGTAATAAAAATCTTACAAAACTTATAGTCAATTTATTTCAATATATTATTTACATTTCTATCACCCACTGCTCCTAAATCAAAAGTCAATGTCACCTGTCACTATTTTTGCATTCTAGATTTTTTTTTCACATAAAACTATTCAAACAGATAGTTTCCACAAATTTGCGTGTATATTTTAAACAACTTCCAGTGAATTATCGCAAGTTAAATAACAAAAAAAAAAAAAACTAAAAAAATATCAAGTAAAAAAATAAATTTCAAATCAATGGTGCTTTGAATTGTCACACATTGATAAAGTAAGCTTGAATGCATTTGTGATTTTCCTCGTTTTTATATTTCCCTCCCTTTTAGGTAACGAAATTTTTTGGCTTTTTAAACTAAGCTCGTTTAGACGTCTACAAGATAAAAATTTTGATTGAAAGTTATAAAGGAAAACGCAACAAAATTGCAAAAAAAAAAAAGAAACAAAATCTACAACTTTTTGATGATTTGCTGAAACGGCATGTTAGATTGGGTTTGATTGTGTGCATAAGCATGCATAACTGCATAAGCGGATATGAAGGCATGCAGCCAAGAGTAAGGGTGTTTTATAAGGGTGCAGATGGTGTGGTAGTTTCTTTTTTCTATCAGCCACACATATGCTTGTGCAGCACACAGAGAAAAAATATAGTTGTACATGTTTATCACAACAATGTCAACATTTTTTTAACAATATTATGGTCACTGTAATTATTTATATGATTGCGGTAACCATATTATGGTTAAGTTACGATTCAGGTGTGATCACTGCAATCATATATATGATTGTAGTAACTATATTTATAATTGTGATGAATCCACTTATCATAATTTGTTGCACTTTGATTATCATGGAGAGCAACATATTATGGTATAATATTTCTTTATAAAACTGATGACCATAAACATTACATAATTGGTATAATCATGTATATGATTACTATAATTATGTGAATAGTAACTTTACCATTTTATGGTTGCAGAAATCATATAAATAATTACAGTGACCATATTATTTTAAAAAAAAATTTTTCAAATGTTGAAATAGTTGTGGTAAACATGCACAACTATATTTTTTTCTCTGTGTGTTTCTCTGTGTCTCTGCGTGTAGGGTGTAGTGTTAACACAGAAAACATAAATTAAACAGCATGAATATGTACATACAAACTTATATAGTACACTTGATTTGTTATAAGAATATGTATGCAAGATATTGCTGTAATCCACTTGATTTGTTATAAGAATAAGTATGCAAGATATTGCTGTAATCCAGTGAAATTAAAAGCATTGTAGAGATGTTTGTATGGTTATGCATATTTCGTCATTATATGGATTTTTATATGTACATTAGAGTGGTTCGAAGAAAAGATTAGAGATAATGTAAAAACAATTCCAGAAATATTTTTTTTTTATTTTTTTGCCACGCCTGCAAATACCGCCCATTTAGTATTTTGTTCACTGTGTAGCTATTTCTAGTCCGATCATAACATTTTGCACACCGATATTCATGGCTCTATAAGGCCTACATTTATGTCCTTAATCATTTTCTATCATTTCAATTCTAGACATGACTTTAAAAAACTCGATTCGTACCCAAAATAATGCTAACTATTTTTGTACGAATTTTTAAAAGTCAAAACTAGAATTTATCGCGGTAGTAAAAAATGATAGCGAGAATAGCGACACAGTGAACAAAATACTAAATGGGCGGTATTTGTAGGCTTGGCAACCACTCTAATGTACACTGCCTTACATATGTTAGCTAAAGCATAGTGATGTTTTGAAATTAAAAAAAAAATAATTTCTTTTACGCACACAATATCATTGTAATGCAGTAAACATGGCTTTGAATTGAATTTAAACGAATTGAATTTCTACAAAATGACAACCCCAAACAGACAAATATTGATACACATATCGTTGGTATCATGTAGATAGGCCCTAACTCGCTATATTTTCGAAATTTGTTTTTTTGCGATTCCAATGAATTTAACGCAAATACACCTCCTCACAAAAATTTATTGCAATAGTGTAAAAAATAACGCTTTTATAAGCAGTTGTAAAAAAAAAGTTACATGTTGAATATTACAGTTTCTATTATGTTTTTACCTTCTCCTGTAAAGTTTCAAATATGCGATATTTCTACGTGAGACCATCGATATATGTATATGCGGGTAGTGATATACAGTGTCGGGCAAAATAAAATGCAGTATCAAATATTTCCTGTTTTTTGATTAAAACATGTATTTATTATTTTCTAATAATATAAATTATAGTTTTAATATTAATTCAGTTACTATTTCATCTAATATTTATTTACTGTTTTGCAAAGTCTTATCGCTTTTGTATATTTGCAGCTCGTAGAAGAGCGAACGTACTTTTTAGTCAGCTTTCGTTGAGTCTTCTTTGGACAGAATTTGAAATATTTAATTCTAGTTCCTACTTTATATCTCCCGCTGTCGTAAAAGAATTTCTTTTTGCTAGAATTTTTGTGTATTTTATTCGTAAGCATTCTTTTAAGTGCTTAAAAAAACACGAATTGTTTTTACTGGGACCTATGTACTATTTCACCCATTTATATTACAAAATAAACAAAATTATTACCCTAAAGATTGTATTTAATTAAAATTAAAATATTATTAAATTAGTTTCAATTCAACATGATAAGTACTTAAAGTCTTTTTTCAATCTAACACCATAAATTTATAAATTTTATAATATATTTAGTATCCTTATACTACCCAACATTTTGGATTTATTTTTCATTTCTAATTTCATACACACGCCATCAAGAAATGTGCTAAATCATCATTACAAAGTGGTCACTTGATGGAAGTTTGAAATGAGCGTGAAAGATAAAATAGAAAACGTAAATCCACCTGCAAGTAATGTCCTTAGTTTAATGTGTCTCTCAAGTTTAACAACGAAATATTTTCAAACACAAAATCTCCATAAAAACAACACAATAAACTTTTCTCGTTTACTACGTTGTAGTTGCTTTTGCTGGCTGACTTTGCTAAGCCAAAATCAAGACATTGATAAATAATTTTTTTTTTTTGGTTCAACATGCAAAAGATGTGCTAAAGTTTTTAGTTATTTGTTAAATAAAACCAGACAACAACATTAGCCACACTACCAGATAAAAGTGTTAAATAGCAAAGTATAAAAGAAAAACTATAATAGGGTGATAAATTGAAACTTAAATTAAGTTAAGTTAGTGTAAAACACCCAACAAATAAATGTGAGTGGCACAAAATCTGAAGCACACACAAGATTGTCATCGTCAAACTCTACTGCCTTTAAGTACTATTGATGTTCAACAGGATTGTTGTCAATTTTTCTGCACTGTTTTTAGTATAGCTAAATTATTTTGTCGTTATTTTTTTTTTTTTTTTTTGAGATTTTTCTTGTCTATAAGTCAAAGTTAGTTTGGGTTTGACATGGTCAAGGGAATAAGGAGCATATTGGTAAAATTACACATTTTATAATTAAATATATAGAATAAATAAAAATAGAATAAAACCATAAAATTTGTTGTACATTGTATCACATTTAAATTCATAAACTTGTTAATACTCAATTGATTTTGCTGATTTTTAATAGCAAACTGTCTAGGCCTTAGGGGTATATTTTAAGTGAAACTCATTGTTTTATGGATCGCAGTTTGGATGTGAGAGTGTTTTACACATACAGAAAATTTTTCGTATTTATTCAATATTGCTGATTTTCAATAGCAAACTGCCTATATCACAGCTATACCCACGGCTGCCAGAAATTTTCAGCAAAAAATCTTTATTTCGCCAACAAAAAAAGTCTTAGTTTTGAGGAAAAAATCTTATTTTTGGAAATAAGTAGTTTTTTTTGATTATAAATAACAAAAACATTTCATATTTTATTTAACACTAACTAAAAAAATTACAACAAAAATTAATTTTCTTATACTAAATTGAACATTTTTTGAGATCGATTAGTTTAAAATTTTTCAAATGGCAACAAAGAAGATTTTTTTAATTGAACCTAACCTTCGTCTAGACAAAACAAAAAAATCTTTTTTTTGGGGAAAAAATCTTAAAATCTCTTTTCGGTTAAAAAATCTTAAAAAATAAGGTAAAATCTTACTTCTGACCGCGCTGGATATACCTATATATTTGATGTGAATTTTATTCATTTGCGTTTTGTATTTTGGAGATGACAGTGTTTAAATTAGCTTTAAATTTTATAGAGTGTGTTTATAATTTGCTTTACACTCAACCGATTTTGTTGATTTTTAACGCCAAACTGCTTAAGACAGTGACAAATAATCTGTCTAAATTTATTTTAATTTTGTTTAACATTTTAGACATTAGCGTACTTTTAAAATAGCGAAAGAGAGACGTATAACCATTAATGACCCATCAAATGGAGATTATACAAATATTGCTTTTGAGGCCTTTTCAAATTGTTCATTTGCCCAATAACAAAATCTTACATCTTATTTATATAAGGTCTGAGAAAGTGTGTTTCTAGTTATGCTGGTGGTAGTATTTGTAGTAAGTGTGAACTTTTTTGCTTGTATATATCTCCTGTCAAGTCTAAAGTCAAAATTAATATCATCAATCATTCGTTTGTTGTTTATCATATTGTTGTTATTGCAAATACTAAGGTAATCTTGCAATAAAGTATAGAAAAAATTTCCAGAAATGTACTTTAGTTTGCCTCTCAAGAAAGTTAAAAATATATGAGTAATAGAAAAAAAAGTGTTATCTAGTCTTAACTTTTTGTATTAAAGTCAAAGTTGTTCATTTCAACACATCTACACAAAATCCCAAGTAAAAGTATTTTAAGCAAAGTTTCTTTGCTTTCTATATCTTAAAAAATTAACAAAGTTTAAAAAAAAAATGCAAGAGTTTAAATTTGTGACTTAAAGTAACAAGTTGCTTTTCCTTAAAATAAATTTAGTTTTACTTTACAACTTTTATAAGTAATAGAAATTTTTACTTTTAAAATATAACTTCTGTTCTTTTCTTTTTTGGGAAACTAACAGGACTACTGTTTGTTTTTCCAAATACTCTTAAGGGAGTCATTAGCAAATATTATTGTGACCCAACTGGGGGTATTCACTTTAACAGTAAAATGTGTTTTTTATTTCAACACAAGTCAGTAAATTAATTATTGTAATGTTTTTTTTTTTAACTTAAGGTCATATTAATTAGTTTGTTAATAAAGGTACGGTCACACTTGGCAAATATTTGCCGAAAAAGACGTGACCACTAAATAACATATATTTGAACTCGTTTATTTATTTAAAAAAACTTTTCATATTTAGGCCAAAGCATAACAAATATTTAATTTTAATTTATTTGATGTTGCTTGATCTTGCTAAAACAAGTAGTTACGCTTTTTTGAGTAAATATTTGCTAAATGTGACCGTACCTTAAGTATGAAATTTATATAGCAGAAAGTAATAAAACTAAAACAATACGAGCTTTTCTGTTGAACATATTAAACTTATTAAATAATCTTTGTTTTAATGATTTATATTGTATTTTTAATAAACACATTTTTGAAGTATAAAAAGACACGACTAAAGTAACCTTTTAAATCATACTAAAATATCGAAAATATATAAAAGCCTAAAAGTAGGCAATATATTTTAAGGAGTTTGTGTTTAACTGCGTAGGCAGTAAAAAAAAATCACATAATACAGGAACTAATATGAGGACTTTTTTGCAAAGAGAAAGGCCTGTTATGGAATCTAAATTATTTCAACGTAAACTGTAATTTTAAAATTATCTTTAAAACAATAGGGCTGTATACCCAACACCATTACTTGCGATTACTGAAGGCATAAGTTTACAGTTTATTATGTAACACTAAAGATGCCATCGATTCTTAAATGAATTTTCTACATTCCAGATTTCCAGCTCTAGGCAATTAAGTTATAATTTATTGTGTGTTTAAAACACTCTAACTTTCAAACTAATAAACACAAATTAATAAGAGTCAGCTGGAATAGTTATTTTAGTCATAACTACTCTGGTATTAAAAATCAGCAAAATCAGTTGAGTAGCAAAAAGTTTGCAAACCAAAATTAAAGCTTACCTTGAAAAACTTTGATATTTTTAAACGAAACCACTTTCAACACAACCTTGGCTGTTATTATAATTTCAAAATTTATGATTTTAATAAATATAAGAGAGTTTTCTTATAAATATATGTATATCATAGACCATACATATGATTCTTGATTCTTAACAGTTTAACTGTTTCAAACAAACACGAACAGACAATTTCCGTCCAAAAAACAAAACGCCAGTTAATGCAATTCACTCAAAATATCTAAGTTCTAAACAGTCAAGTATTGAAAATCTGCAAAATCTGTTAAATATGAAAAGTATTATAAATCCAAATATCAGACAACCTCGAAAATAAGTGATGACATAATGTCACTAATAATAGTTAATGTTGCACAGTTTATATTATTGTATTATGTGCTTAAGTTTGATGTCAAAAGCCAGCATGATATTTTTGTAATTTTGCACAATGTTTGAGAAAAACCGAAAATAACATCAACTAAGTGAATACTCTACTAAAAATATGTGGCCAGCATACAATGAGAAGCGCAGTTTACAGCTTCTGAATGTGAAACAAAAGGACATCTCGAGAATCATAGTGATGCTAACCGGTCACTGGACAATTGGTAAGCATGCGAGCAGACTCGGACTTCCCTTCAATGATCACTGCCGCAGTTGGCAGGACCAGGAGAAAGAGGAAATAGTACTTCATCTTCTCTGTGAATGTCCGTCTCCACCTGAACGCAACAGGCTGGATATAGTAGCCATTATATACTAGCATCTGGAAAATATCTAGTCCTATCATCTGTTCATTGAGTGGTGTGGTCGTTTTCAAAACGGAACCAAATCAAAGCGCTTGAATGCTTGCAGGCACAAGGGAACCATGTAAATCAACCAACCAAGTGAATACTCGTAGTTGAATAGTTATCAATGTTGAAACCAGTTTAGTTTTTATAATTCTACATTTAGTTTAAAAGTCTTTATGATTTTCAACTGCTGAATGTACTATATTAAATTGTTATTTATTAAATTAAAAACTTTTCTTAATAATTTTCAATATGTAACTTATTAATTTCACACCCTAAATAATTAATTACAATCATTTTACTAACAATTTGGAAATGACTTCATATACTTACAAAAAAAAAAGCCAACCTTGGCAAATTTACAAGACACTGCTTACACAATTAATACAATACCTACAAAATACTACAAAAAATAATTCCTTTTTTCAACACAATCTTTAGAAACTTTCTTTATAAGGACACTGAAAAAAGAACAGAAAACAAAAATCAACATCACCATGGCCAACTTAATAGGCACTTGCAGTCACACTGCCATCACCACCACCAGCAAATGACCATAATGTTGGGGTTTTTATTAAATAATACACTGGCACCACAACCAACAATTGCCACATCCTTTAACACACTACCTATACATCATTATCTTTAAGAGCAGCAGAGGGAAAAATTAAGAATGAAAAAACTTTTTTCTAAGGACATGGCTTGTCTTTTTATTTAACAGGTAAAGCTGTCTTGTGTATGCTCTTCATCTATACCTGTGGTGTAGTTAATTGCCAGTTTTTGTTTTGTTTTTTGTTCTTTGGTTTTCATTATTTCTTTATTTTTTTCTGTAAACTCAAGTACACGTAAAACTAAGTAAACTTGTTAAGTTGACCGTTATTTTCACTTGTTGGTTTAAAAAGTGCGCTAGTTGGGCCAATAGCAAGTATAAAATTGAAGTGAGTGAGTTCTGGCTAAAATAAAACTTAAAAAAAAAATCATGGTTTAATGTGTCTTATTGCTTTGGTTTATGTGTCCATTTTTTAATTGCAGGTATTTCCTGTAGCTAAGAGTTTATAAAATATTCACTGCACCGTGTTTATAAATTATTCTTTTAGGAGTCAAGTTGGGAATACACTTCTTTATTGTTTTTACTTATTTTTTTCACGTAATTTTTATTTTCGACCTGGCAGTTGATTAGGTTTTAGTTAAAAGTGTGAGAGTTAAGTAATTTCATTGAAATTTTAAGCTTTACCCCCTGGCCCACGA
This sequence comes from Bellardia pandia, assembly GCA_916048285.2. Lineage (NCBI taxonomy): Eukaryota > Metazoa > Arthropoda > Insecta > Diptera > Calliphoridae > Bellardia > Bellardia pandia. The sequence goes on from OU696530.1 coordinate 43,453,978, forward strand.
TGTCGAACGATAACGTTCGCTTAGATAAGACTTAAGACACAAACTTGATTGTGGAATAAACAAACTTGATTGAGTAAAAAAAATAGATACAATAACAAGTTTGTGTCTTAAGTCTTATCGAAGCGAACGTTATCGTTCAACATCGTGGGCCAGGGGGTTAAAGAGGTAAAGTTCTTGAATTTGTTAGCCGCAGTTGTAAGCTATTTATATACATACGAGTATGTATGTAATAAGGGAGTGCAGTGTCAACATTGTCATGCCGTGCTTTTCCAAAATGCTCCTCATAACATGACAGCAATGTCCTTACACAACTCAAGTAAATCATTGATAGCAAGTATAATTACAAATTGTATAAAGTGTGGCCAGGAAGATCATGTTGATGGCATTTTTAGTGTTGAAAACTTACGCATTAGTGGTTCCAAGAACCCACAACTGATGGTCGTATAACATTGAAAATTGATGAAATGAAAATCTCTGAAAGGCATTTTGCCGATACACGTTTTCATACACAATTATATGCTGTATGCTTCATGATTTCATTAGAAAAATAACAAACTAATGGAACAATATTAGCTTTCTATTTAAATCAGCTTATCTAAACATTTATATTTATATTTTTCATATGGTTTAAATTTACCAGTATAGAATTAAAATGTGGTATATACCTTCCAAAATAACAACTAGAAACTATATATGTTCATGGTTTAGTCTCAGTGAACAGATGTGCTAAGTCTACTTTTTAGGCAAATTGAGCTATAATACAAAATGTTAATAAAAATAAAAATTCACTGTGTAATATAAAAAAAAAAACGTTTACAATTATTGCACTCTTAATCATGGTTATGCATTATGCAAAATTGTTAAGTCTATTTTGTGGTATAAAAAATCCCAATAGCTTATTTTCAAAATTGCAAGTTATTAACCCAGTGTAATGGAATTGAGTATAATTACATAATTAAATGTATAATAGCAGAAAAATAATTATTAATTGTCAGGAAAAAAGTATTGGTTCTTGTTTGCCACTGTGAACAATGTTTTGTTCTTCAAAACCGGTACTGAAGAAGCGTTATTTGTTTGAAATTTTTAATTTTGGAACTTCTTGCAGATAAGCTTTCCGTTAGTGATTTCTGTATATTACAATCACTTAAAGAAGCAGATTAGAATTTTATCGCATAATTTTAATAACAACTGGATTATTTTCTGTGAGATTATGTTAAAGATAGAGTCTGTACCATGTCAATCGAATCAACTACAGCCTAATAATTTATTATTCATAACGTAATTAACGCCAATTTGCCAAAATGTTGGATAAAATTTCGTACCTGATATCTTTTAAGCTTAAGAAAGGTTGGTACTGAAATTGGTTGGAATCGATTCATTATTACACCTAACCGTCATACAAATGTTCTCTCGAAATAAGAAGCTATTGCTCATAAATCTTTGATTTATACAGGTATCTAAATAATTTTTAACACAAATAAGTTGTACGTGCAGCTTAATCCCATCTACAAATTTTGTGAATATCGATACATATGTAATTTGCCACTAAATTTTTGGATGATGTGTCCATATATGTGTGAGCCCATTTATGAAAACTGTTTTTACCCATATACTGGGTGTAGTGTATTATATGGTCGGACTTGATCGACTATACTTTCTTAGTTGTTTTTAAGCTTAGTTTCATTCAATACAATAAACAGTTTTAAGATATCTACATATATAAATTATTTGTTTTATTTTATTTTGAAAACACGCTTTATTTAAAACAAAGTATTTTAAAACTTGTAACTCCTGAATTTTTTTTTAAAACGGACTTAACACATTTGTACCGATATGTATGTACCATTGCACTTGTATATATTTTGTATGTTTGTTTAGTAAATTTACTTAAAATAACATTTACTTTTGCAAAAAAAAAATCCAAAAAACAACATCAAAACTAAATGAAACAATATAAAACTATAGAGATGAAGAGCACAAAACCGAGTTAATCACAATACTAACACTGACTCTATTTACAAATACTTCCGTCAACATATACACAGGCACAAACTCATACCTAAACGAGAAATCATCAACTCGTACAAATTACAGCAAATGTTTATATGTAAACATTGTAAAATAAAGCAACAATGACGGGTGAAAAATTTTTTGTTAAAATAATGTTAACCTGCTGGCTAAATACTCTCGAAACTCACACAACAACTGAGTACAATAAAACAGTTACAAAATTGAAAATTAAATCTTTTATTTTCATGCACAATAAAAATAACAACAAGAACGAACAACTAAACAGCTGAAGCAACAAAATGACATTAGTTTCAAATGATATACACAAATATGTACGTGTTTAGAAATGACGGCGGATACGGATATAACATGTATAGCATAACAAAAACTAAATAAATTAAAAAAACATTTAGTTAGAAAATTTGTTGAAAACCAAACGAAACGAAACAGCAACGATTTAAGTGAACATGGTAATCAGTCAGTTTAATTAATTTTACCCATGTATGAGCATGGCGGTTTGTACATACATACATACATATGTATGTATGTGTGTGTTAAGGCAAGGGTATAACACCCCAAAAATATACAGACCGGAAACTAAATGTATAATACAATTTATATACAAAACAGAAAAATGTTACGACTACAACTACTACTAGACAATACAAATAAACACTTTGGCTAAAGTGTAGACAACGCAATACACCAAAAAGTAGTTTCACTACTTTGTTGTTTGCTTTCATTTCATTCGTTGACTGGTTTGTTTATTTTTACTAACAAGCTGTCAGTGAAATCAAAACATGTTGATGTCAGGAATACACAAACACATACATATATATTTTAATATGTTTAGGTAGGACTAAGGCAAAATTTGCACATGCTTTAAACTCTAACAACATTGACATGAAAGACCATTCCTTCTTTTTCTGTATAGAGATGATAAATGTTGGCAAATTATGCTTCAAAACATAATCACTACAGGTATGTTGGGAGTTTAAAGATCAAAGGATATTTTAATTATGACAATATTTTTAGGAATGTGTAAACGCTTGTTTTTAGGAAAAAGTGTAATTGTAATAGGCTTTGTAGGTAGGTACGCACTCTAAGTTTATTATTATCTATGGAAAAACTTAAATCATTAACTTTGCGTCAAAGAAAATGTCATTAACTTTTTAAGACTCTGCTATAATTTGCTTGGATAGTTTAATACAGTTTAATGGCATGTTTTTGTATCACAAAAAGTCGTGCGAAATAAAGCACAGAACAATTTGTAAATAATTAATATGAGTTTGTGGTTTTCCATTAATTCACAATGCCATAATTTACTTGAGTTATGCTTTATCGTGTCAACCATGTTTGAAAGGCACAACATGACCTGACAATGTTTGGTGTTTAACACTGACAGCAATTGCAGGCTTTTAATTAATGGGTTTGTCTACGGCGGCTTGCATCATTTCGTTAAACTAGGTAAAGCAAAGTTTACATAAAATCTGGACGTCTGAATGTTTTCTTATTTGGGTAACAAAAAAAAAAAAGCGTTTAAATATTTTTAAAACAAATACCAATACTCATTTCTTAAAGAAGAAACTTTAAATTCATATTCTCTTATAAAAGTTCTTGTTTTGATTTTGATGGATCGCATTAACTGTTGCTAAACAAATTTTTAGTTAAGAACTGCAGTCACACTTCGCTTTAAGTTTGCTTTCACATTAGCTCAATAATGTTCAAAATCTGCATTGGCTGAATAAAGAAGAAATTGTTCGTTGTCAATCCAATGCAGATTTTGAAAAATGACAAAAATTTACTGAAGACTAGTGACTACCAAGAGAGATAGCAAACGTGGTCTTTTATATTAATCATAGTTGTCATATTTGAAAAGGCGACTCGCAGTACACAATCCCAAATTGTTTTTTAAACTAATGACTTGTGAGAAAAATGTATCCATTTTTATAAATTTATATTTTGGTTCTGCATTACCTCATGTGGACCATGCTTAGAGATCGGTAGTTTTTCAAAAAGCCGAAACTCATTTAAGAAACTAAAAATAATATTAAAGAATATGCATGTTGAGGAGAGGATTGGTTCATTACGCAGCTTTAGGAAATGAATAAGTTGGCCGTTTAACTAACATATCAGCAGGCTTTCAGAGGGCCGGGAGTATACTTTAATTTCATGGTTAGCCTGGGTATGTAGGGGATCTGTTCTTACTCGTTTTAAGAGGACTTAAGTGAATATTTTCTTATGGTGCTATGTACCACCAACTTGCTTTTGGCATGTGCTTTGCGAGTGTCTTGCTTTAAGCTCTTGTAGGACAAAGTATCTCTTACATAACATACAAATTGGTTTCATACTAGGCCTTGGATTGTTTCCTTAAATGTAAGAATTGCAATTGGTCACGATGATTAGTTTGTTCCCAATACATATCAAGCCAGTAATATTGTGTAGTCCCTCTATTTAACAGCAAAATTTGTTCATGTATCAAGCTCTTAATATATGGTCACATTTGGCAAATATTTACAAAAAAAAACGTAACCACTTGTTTTAAAACCAATTTTTTTAACGTTGCTTACTCTCAGGGCGCGTTTTCACTATGTCATTTTTGTTGTCAAATTGTCCAAATTGTTGGCAATTTTATGAAAACGGGTTGTCATGTGGCGTCATCTGTGTTTGCAATCATGATAGATGACATAGATGACGCCATATGACAACCCGTTTTCATAAAATTGCCAACAATTTGGACAATTTGACAACAAAAATGACATAGTGAAAACGCGCCCTTACAAGAGTTTTGCAAGATCAAACAGCATCAAATTAATTAAAACTAAATATTTGCTCTGATTTGTCGTAAATAAGAAAAGGTTTTTTTTAAGAAATAAAGGAGTTGAAATATATGTAATTTAGTGGTTAAGTCTTTTTTGGCAAACATTTGTCAAGTGTGACCGCACCTTTAGGAACATATAGGCGCATGTTTCTATACAAAAACTAGACTGTATCGAACCTACTTTTACATAAGTATATTCGTAAGGAAGTCATTGTAGTTACACAACAAAAAAAGCAGTAAAAATGTAGCATTCGCTATCAGAAGATGTTATAGTGTTCGAAATAAACCCACTTCTATAACATATGTAGGTGCAGCACGGTTAATTTGTAACGATAGTGTTTCTGAATTTGATTGGCAGAACACTTTTCAATTACACAACAAACAAAGCATTAAAAATGTAGCATTCGCTATCACAAGATGTTATAGTGTTCGAAATAAACACACTTCTTTAACATATGTAGGTGCAGCACGGTTAATTTGTAACAATAGTGTTTCTGAATTTGATTGGCTAAACACTTTGCAATTACATAAAAAAGAAACCAGTAAAAATGTAGCATTCGCTATCGCAGCATGGCAATGGATCAAATTGGTGACCAGATTGAATTATTTATATTTAAAAGCCTGAATTTGAAAAAGCCTTAACCAAATGCAACAATAGTGACATAACTCTTAATTACAACGATTGTTTTTACAATTTCCACAGTTTAGTATTGAGATCAAATTTTGCATTCTTAAATTTAGTCGTCTAAATTTAGTCTTAAAATAAAAAAATATTGATTTTTTTTTTTTGCGAAAAAGTTAGATTTATTTTTGCTATTTCTCTTTTATGCCATTTATAAACCTTTTGGTTCAAGTATTCCTAATAGATGTACGGTTTAAATTTAAAACAATTAAAACATATTAAGTCTCTCTCACTCTCCCAAATAATTTAATATTTTCACTAAAGTTCCTTTAGTTTGTTTCCATGCAAACAACTTAGTTTAAACATTTCGTTAAGGACTAAAAAATGGCAGTGAAAGGCATTCTACTCCAAACAAAATTTTTGGAGTTGTGACTTTTTATTTGAAGATGTTTATTATTTTGCTTATTATTTTTAAGAATATATAAAGATGTTTATATTTTGCTTATATTTGTAAATATTTCTGCATATTGACGTAATCTATGATGACCGATTAAAACAAAAGTACTTAAATTTGAACACTCTCTTTAAAACTCCACAATAACAAATTTACTTATATAAAAATCTTTTACACTTTGACAACAATAAATAAATTGATATAAATTGCATTCAAAATGTATCATAAACATTTTTCACATAAATATCAATAACCCACATTAAAGAATAGACAGAAATAAATGAAATAAAGCAAAAGGCAGAAAAAGCAAAAATTCTTCTACGTCTAGAAAATGTTATAGGAAAATTTGCAAACAAAAAATGAGCAAGAAAGGCAGTGAACATAAATACATATTTACGTATAAGTTATAAATGTATAAAGAAATGTTCTCCAAAATATGACTTGTGTATGTAGAAATAATATAAATATGAATGTATGTCATCTGGTTTATTAATATTAGAAATCATATTAAAGCAAATATTCTAGTTGTTATAAGAATCTAAATGACACATTGAGTTATAATACATGCTAGTAAAGAATTTTTGAATATACACACACACATATAATTTATAGAGTTGTTGTTCAAATAATATTAGAAAATATATATTTATTTTATTGTTAGAGTTTATGTTTTATGTATGTATAAATAAGCTTTTGGTAATTAGAAAGCAAAGGCACAATTATTTAATATAGCCCCGAAACAAATAAACAAGCAAACAAACAAATAAATAAATTTTATGTATTTTTAATGTGCCAGTCAGTATTGGTCCCGAAATTGTGTACAAAATAAACAAAATCTATTAAACAACAATTAACAAGTCATTAAATGGTAATATATATAGAATACACATACATATATAGGGAATTCAATTAAAAAAGCCCATAGAATTTAATTGCATACCATTTAGGCGCGTCGCAAGAAAAACCAATGGCACAACAAAAAATTAAATAAATAATTATGCAAACTGCTATGATTCTATATCAGTGTAGTAGAAAAAAATGTCTGTGTATGTGATAATTAGAAAAACGCTCAAATATTATTAAAACAAAATAATTTTTTAATTTCTGTTAATTTTAGTTAAAGTTGTTGGGGTTCTATGGCGTTTTATTCGTGGAAATTTAATAGGATAATTTTCTGTTAGTAGAATTATTAAAAATGTTTAGGACTTCCTGGAGGCAACAGTAAATAGGAAAATAACTTAATAAAATGTATGTTATTGTAAAGCATAATTAAAGGCTTCTTTTAATAATTAAATAGTTATTATTTTGATAAATTGAATATGTTTTTAAACTTACACTCGTTACTGTAATAACAGGTATAATTAAGGGTTCATATGAAAATATAAACTAAGAATATTACAAAATAAACTTTTCCATCAATTGTGTTAACTAATTGAATCAGTAAATACTAGATCTCAGGTAATATGTGTCTTAACCGTCCTCGATGCGAGTGACAATTTGTGGTCAATCGTGCAGAGGCAGTTGGGATATTACCGATTAACTCCAACCCATCGGAACGAGCTTTTGCAGCGGGTTCAGCGCGAATGGGGAGTATTTCAAATTAATTAGTTGAACAATTGGTGTACTCATTTGTGCTCCCAACTTTAGCTGGACTGATGTTCGCGAGATAAATTTTGACCTTAGTTCTACCAGCGGACATGTGGGATTGTCTGACTTTTGAGCTATCCTTTGTATAAGAGTGTAATAAGATCAATATTGACATATGCAAGCCCAATTTAGTACAATGCAGCAAAAACTCATTTGAAGAAACTTTAAATCATTCGAAATAAATTTCTCAAGATAATCAACAAAAAACATTGATTGGAGATAATAAATATTAATGAGTTTTAGATTTCATAAAAAGAAGAAATATTAAATATTACGATGAATCTACACAAAATTCCTGTCATCAACTGATACAGGATTGCATACAGCCGGCTTAGTTGCAATATTGAAAAAAAAATCCATTAAATAGAAATTAAATAGAAATAAATAGAAATAATTTTACTCAATACAAATATATTTTCCAACATAATATTAATTTTTTTTTTTCAAGAAATAAAATTGTTCGAGCTCGAGGTCAAGTGTGTAACATTAGACGATGAAGAAGACACTCACTGTTTACGCGCAGAAAATTAAATGTATTTTTTGTTTTTGTTTTTAATGTAAACTTTTTCGAACATAAGCTTTGAAAATGCTATACGAAGTGTAGCGAAATATTAGCAATAAAGAATGTTTACATACACTTGACCTCGAGCTCGAACAATTTTATTTCTTGAAAATTAAATTAATTTAATTAAATTTTTTTTCATTTTATAAAGGTTTTAAATAATTTTCCCATGAAAATATTATAAATAAATATTTTGTAGTCCAGATCTGTGATTAATAATATAAATCGTTGTAATATTTATTGGTAATATCCCGAAAATTTTGATTTTACATGTATATATGTATGTATGTATGTATGTATATATAATTTTTAAATACAGATGAGTTGAAAATCTGTAAAAAAGATTCGGTATGTGATCTTTAATATTCCAAAATAATTTAATATAATCACCCCTATCGTGCATAAAAATTCCGCATGAAATTTGCTCCCTTTTATTTTTTTAACATTGAATTTAAATAGGAAAAATGTGAAAAGGGAATATATTTCATGTGGAATTTTTATACACGATAGGGGTGATTAACTTTGCAAATAGTCGACTTATTGATCAAAAAGCAACAGACTGAAGTGAATTATGCAGTTTGTAATACAAGACAAAATTAACTTTTGCATTTAGAAAAGTTAAGTTATATGATTGCCAATCATTTTGTATCAGATAACTTAACTTCTGTGATGTTAAATTTTCCTTTTATCCCAAGTATCTACTAAAGGTAGAAAAAAATACATACAATATATTCCATTAATTTCAAATCTTGCCTCAATTTTGTTTTTGCCAATAATTTTCCTAAAATGAATTTTATGCAATAATAGTTAAAATTATTGTTTATACGCTGTAACTATTCGGTAAACAAAATTTGTTTCCAACTAAAACAAATATCAACAATTGTCAAGGCAACTAGAATCAAATTTCACTGCTTATTTTTAAATGATATTTTTAAGAGTAATTTAAATATTTACATTTATAACTAACTAATATTTTAAGTATGTAAAATTAAAACGCTTTTTGACAGAAACAAAAACTCACAGGTCATTTAACTTTTAAGTTTTTTTTTTTTTTTTGGCAACAAATATAAAAAGTAAACACAATCTCCTTCAAATTTCTCCTTAATTAGTTAAAAATATTTGTCCTTGCTGCTGAATTTTATATAAAGCAAGATAATGTTAAGTAAATAAAAACATTATTGTATAAATATATATAATTGAATTTACATGAGTTTTATACAGGGTAGAAATGTAGGTCAAGTATAGAATGTTTGCAAATTATTGCTAGTCTTTATGTTATGTGGTTTGAATAACAGCTGTTGCTGTTAAAGCTGCTACGTCACTTCTGGTATTCCCCTTTTAACTTTTATCTGCTAGTTTGAAATTTTTTTTATGTATTTTCTATAACATTAGTGTTCCCCTTATTGTAAAGTGTGTTAATTTATTGAAAAAAAGTTGTGTATTCTCCAGGTTTTAATAACAGCAAATCATTTATGGTCAATACTTTTAACATTTATCTCAGAATTGCCTTACTAACATTGTTGTTGTATTGTTGTTTTAAAATTTATCTAGTTTCTTCGAATTACTTAACTCCTTAAAGTTAGAGGCTGTAAATTCGTTTAATAACATTTGTCACTTCCCCAATTTCTAGCATCTTTTCGAAAATATTTCTAACAATAACATTTATATATCTTATAATTCTCCTTTAATATATTTTTCTAGCTATAAATTTTATCTACTATCAATTGTTATTCCCCTGCTGCTGTTAAATAACAACTACGAAAATGTTATTGCTCTCAGCAAAGTTTTTCCGGCTTAGAATTTAATTTTCTCTCATTTTATTTTGTTAATGAATACTGTTATTTATTTAACATTACTTTTCTGAATTCTCCACCAGAATTTTAGCATTAAATTCGAATTTATTCATTACACTCATTTTCGCTATAAATTTTCTCATTTTCTGTTTATGTTCGTACATTTAAATGTTAATATTTTTGTGGATGCTGATCAGCGTTGCCACGACCAAAAAAATTTTGTAACCAAAATGTAAAAAAAAAGTAACCAAAAGCAAAAAAAAGTAACCAAAATTTTTATATATTTAAAATTTTATTTTATTTCAGCTAAAAAATATATATGTAAAATATAAATTAACCATTACATTTCAGTTTGTAGTTCAGTCTTATAATTAGGTACAATTGAAAGAAAAAACTAATTCAGCAATAACGATATTAATAAAACCCAAATGTAATTAATTTCATTACATTTGTTACCAAACACTAGTAGATAAAGTTTAAGTAGATGAGGCTAAAAATCTGTCTTGAATGTTCTTAGATGATTTATCCATATAGCGAACGACTAGAACTAGTGATTTCTTTGTGGATACGTCTGTTGTTTCGTCTACTATTAACGAAAACTTTGTCGTTTTTAGTTTGGAAATTAAATTTGCTTTAGATTTGCTTCCTAACATTTCTGTTAATTAAGTTGCTTTACCTGCCACATTTAATGTGTTTCGCAATTTGACAGTCGGAACAGCGCTTCTCTAATAAGCCTGGTAGATAGTCCATTAAAAAAAGGCAAATTGTGGGAAATAAGAAACATTACTAATGTTAGCTCTGTTTGGTGCACTTGCTTATTAAGAGTTTCTTTTTGAGGACTTGCAAATGTTATTTTTATTTTCCACATTTTGCTTATGAACACTTTTTAGTGTGCTTTCGTAAATAACTTACGTGATTTGCAATTTTTTTACACAGGCAGCGCAGAAACAACATCCATCTTTGTTTCTTAGCCACGGAAACTCATCCAACCACAATACACGGAATTTTCTTTTCGGGCTGTTATTAATGTCACTAAACAACAAAATATTATTTAAAAAAGTTATTGAAATTGAATGAAAATATACATATTCTCATCATCACTTCCAGAACATAACTCGACATAATTAGTTTTACTTTGAGCAGCCTTTTTAAATAAAAATCTAACAAAAATAAAAATTGTGCTTAAAACCAATATTATTATTTTTTAATTCGAAGTACATACTTATCCATTTTTTACGAAAGAAACCCAATCTTAACTATTTAGAAAACACTTTATTAAAAAATTAAATAGCACGCTAATTTGTAAAAAGCTTTTTTTTTTTGTTTTCTGGTAAAAACATAATTTATGAATGTTGATTAAGGTTCGTTCATTTCTAAAACAAAAGAAAAATTAACTTGTTCCGATGTCAAATCAATATGAAAATGCATTTTGTAGCATGTTTTTAGATGGTTTTTGTGAAGAACCTTTTACTCGTTCAACAATACAATGATTGTGTTTGTTATGTTTGGAGACAGGCATGTATTTTTTTGTAATCCTGTGTTTAGTGTTTTATTTTTAAAAAACTTTTAAATTGTGGTGTAAATTAAGTCAAAGTAAAAGCAATGTAAAAAATGGTTACTTTTATGTTAAAAAAAAGTAACCAAAACGGAAAAAAAGTACACAAGTACACATTGGAAAAAAAAGTAACCAATTTTGGTTAAAAGTAACCAAAATGGCAACGCTGATGCTGATGCTAAACAATTTTTCGCAAGAGAGAGAGCTCTTGACACTGAATGCTTTTGACTTGCATAGATATTTATGTTTCTAAGGATTGCTTATACTTACTGTTAATGTTATTAAGATAAGAAAAGTGTAACATACCTGCAAATAGAAAGGAAAGTGAAAATGTGGTTAGAATATGAATTTCAAGTATGTCAATAAAAGTATTTTACTAAAACGGTGCATATTTCAAAATAAATAATCTTTACTAAGATGATTTTGCCATTTATGTTAAAATTATTGAGAAAAGGAAATTTAACATTACAGAATTTATCCGTTAAGTGAATGTGTAAATCAGTTTTGGAAAACATGGTACAACTGTACTTTTTTTGATACATTTTAGACCCAGTTGGTACCGTGGTAGGACCACGAGTCATTTGGTATAATTTCAAGATACTGTTGCATTTGGTATTCCAAATGAAATATACTATATATGTAGATAAATATATGATTTAGTTACCATTCGTAAAGTAGTGCAAGTAGGAGCGAAGATTTTATTTTCAATTTCATGAACATTTTGGAACTGATATCCATATGATCTTTAAATATGCATTTATAATATTTATCACGACAGAAAATTGTTGGTTGACTTATCGAAAAATGTGAACCTCTGACATATTAATTCACATTAAATGATTTTGAGGCTCAATTCAGAAACTAAAGATTAATATTTAGTTAATCAGAATTTAAAAAACGTTAAAAGTTAAAAAAAAAATTTTGTAATTTTGAAAATCTAATCGAATATTTGTACATTAGGGTGGCCCCGTTTGTATGGAGAAAAAATAAGGCATCTATGTTCCCGACTAATATGAAAATTTGATTCATTTTAAGACTACGTTTCTCAATTTTTTTTGTCCTGGGGTCAATATTTGGTGAGCTGGATAAAAGGATAAAAAGGTCCTTTTTAGAGGTTTTTTGATTTTTTTTCACATTTCCCCCAAGCGAACTATATAAATTTGGCATCATATGCAAGGTATTTGAGAGGCGCATTCAATGGGTTTTAAAAAATTAAAGAACAATTTTTTTAAATTCAAAAATTTTGAAAATTTCAGACAAAATTTTAGTGTTTTTTATTTTTTCATAGAATTTACTTAAATAAATAGTTGAAATTTCTAGATTATAAACATCATGCAATTTACCCAAATGGTTTTTCACGATTTTTAAAATTCTACCTATTTAAATTTTTATTAATTTTTTTTAAAACCTTAATTCTTCCCTATCTGACAATCTCTGTTAACTCAATTCGTTAATGTAACGGGTATTAAAATAACGTAAATTTTATAAGCTAAAAAAGGGGAACATCCGCACATTGGGGCCACCCTAATGTACCTACATATGTATATCCCGATATTTCAAAAATAAGAATGTTATAGATAATCATAATAATAAACGAAAATAATATTCTTAAAGATTCAGAAGTAGACTAACTATACATTTAAACAGGCAAAACCCGAATGAAGATAATTTACAGGAAACATTATATTACGAAACGTCTAATTTATTTTTGTTTCAAATGCATTAATATAAAATTGTTACTCTATCAAATGCATTAATATAAAATTGTTACTCTATCCTTTGATAACTTTCTTCCTGGAACATTAGTTGTATATCGTGAGCAAACATTTTATCTGGCAGCATTTTCCAATAGAGTTAGATTGTGATTCTTTGAAGAAGTCTTACACCGTATTCTATTTTATCACCAAATAAATACCATTCATTTAGTTCAACGATTCCATTATAGTTCGACGAGATTTTGAGACATTCTTGTTAAAAATGTGAATGTTGAAAATTTGTTATAATAATAAGATGTTGTGTACTTTCTTACTATACTGTATTATTCTTTCTTATTTGATTATTTTTATGAGCTTTTGTGTTAAATGTTCTAGTAAAGATCGAAATTGTTAGATCAATTTGCATATAAACTTCGAAAGGATTAGTTCGTATACAAATGAGTTGAACTGAAACTTCGTATTAACTAAATACTTAATGGAACCGTAAAAAACAAATACGTTCAGATCCGGGCTTTCAAATCTCACCCGCAATTAAACATCCAAATTATAGTGAAAGCTGAATTGTATTGTAAGCATTTGTTGTTTAAAAGAAATTAATTGACGCCTACTAGCATCAAAATATTGCGTTGCAGCGTAACGAGGTAGATGACTCAAAATATAAATATAAATTTGATAAAGCGGCAATTTACAATTGAGGTCTGAAGAGCACCACATTTGTCACCTCTTCAATTATGACTCAAAATCCTTGTCTAAAAGATATCTTGCTTGCTGACTGTTATAAGACGCTACCATTTGTTTCGATTTTACTCACTTTAACTCAGTATTCAAAAGCAGCTTGGTATCGAAAAAATCAGGTCGACGTAATGGAGAATTATATGTGTTTTTTTTAATGTGTTTTTTTAAGAAAGTTCAAGTAGAGTGGTACTGTGACAATATTTTTTTATGGACCGAAATATTGTGTAACCAATGTGGGATGAGTTACATATAACAGCATACTTGGGTATTTGTGTTCTTACAACACTAATCCTATCTATGCTTTTATTATAATTCGTTAATTTGTTCGCTAAGTAAATGACGATGAATGAAAATGACAGACAGACAGATTGAGAGTTACAGTTGAGCCGTTGAGTTGGATAGTTGAAAAGTTGTGTCGAGAAAACATAAATAAATAATAAAGTGCACATGAGTTCTTTAAAAACATTTAGACAAATAAAAAGGTAAGAACCCTATAAAATCCCAAAAAAAAAAATTACTTTTCATAAGAGAAATTTTAATAAAAGTACCATTTTTTTTTTTGCAAAAGTATTCAATCGCAGTTTTTGTTACATAAAAACTAAGGCATTTATGCGATCGGATTTTATGTGGAAAATGCTTTATGTTCTTTGCAGTATCCATTACGTTCCAATTCTCATGCTACTACTAATAGATTTTGATTTTAAAAACAAGGGATCAGGCAAATTTATTTTATATAAAAAAGAAAACCTTAGAAGAGCAAAGATCTTATATTTAAGTGTGAAGCTTTTAAGCTGTTCAGGAGCATTAAAATGTTAGCGAAAAATTAAAATGTACTTAAATTATGTGATTATTTCAATGAATCCCAAACAAGTTTTGACAACAAAATTCTTAGATATTTATGATCCATTTAACTCATGCTCTTAAAATTTAAATGTAGAATCAACACAGACGTCTAGAAGTCTACCTACCATGCATGTGTTTCATTCTTCCAGATGAAAGAACTAATTCCAAATGGAAATAGTTACAAATAAAATATACCACTTTTTCAATGCCTTAAGTTGTTTTAAATTGTACTCTATTCAATATATCGATGGCTTAATTTCAAAAAGGCCTAACTCAATTATATTTCAAAAAAAAAAAATGAATGAAAAAAAGCCTTTCTTCGATACCTTCATTAAAACAAAAATAAAAAAAAAATAAATAAGAAATTAAATGTATTGCTTTTTTTTTATTAAAAATTACCCCCTGGCCCACGATGTCGAACGATAACGTTCGCTTAGATAAGACTTAAGACACAAACTTTTTATCGTATCTATTTTTTTTACTCCATAAAGTTTGTTTATTCCACAATCAAGTTTGTGTCTTAAGTCTTATCTAAGCGAACGTTATCGTTCGACATCGTGTACCAGGGGGTTATATTAAAATATATGTTGTATCTAAAATTTTACGGATTTTATTAAGTTTTTTCCTTCGTCAAAAATGTAACAAAAAATCAAGTTACCCCTTTTTTATATTAAGCCATCGATATGTATGTGTGTACATATACATATATTTTAAATGAAACCAAAAGAAAATATTAATTGAAATTTATTTTCATTATTGAAACCAAATATAATGACAGTTTTTACTTTTCTCTATGTTGTATTCACTTTATTGTTTTAGTTTTTTTCTAGTTCGCTTAACACACATTTGCAAAACACAAAATGGAACAAAAAAAAAAAAAAAACATGCTAAAAAATATAAAAAGATAAACATTTCAATTTGTGTTTTACTATCTAAATATGCATGTAAATGAGAAGCATGTAGAAAATATTATTAAAATGGCTGTTTATTTCAACAAATATTATTGCTTGTACATAAATATATGTAAAACTAACCTTGAAATCATGTCTATGATTTAGATTTACAAAAACAATGGGTTAAACAACTAGTAGATGACTTAGTTTTTAGTGACAGTGGCTGGCAGTTTGTTTTCTGTTTGTACGTGTTCATCTCTATTGTAAATTAAAAACTCATCTAACTAATACACCACAACTCATAAACATTTGCATATGTATGTATTTACACATGTTAGCTGAAGTGATGACAGTTAAAGCTTTAAAACTATAGCATACATTGTAGGCTGCAGGATATGAACTCTTATTAAAGTTAGTGCAGTGGCAATGGTGTGTGCGTGTGTGTGTTAAAGGCTGGATTTAAAATAGTCATGTGTGTAATTGTTAGAGTATATATGTATATGTTTAATAACTATTGTTTCTATAATAGTAGTCGCTGTATGTTTAATACCAGTGACTAGTTAGTTTTAGGCACAAGGCATAGCAATTGTTTGGTATACTGTTCAATTTTACTACAAAGTATTCTCCAACAAATAACTAACTAACTATTGCTACGACTACACATTAGTACTGGCATCACTATCACGACAGAAATTTCTCTATTTTTATTTTATTTTTTTTTGAAACAAAAGCTTGTCCTTGGATAAATTTTCATTTTCAATTTGCACGACAAATTGATTATTTTCATTGGCTTATATTTCTTTTTTTTCCTATATTTTTCTACTAAATTTGTGTTAGAGTGAATTTTTTTGTTTGCCTGCTCTTTTTAAATACATTTGTATATAGTATTTTTACTATATTCTTTTTTATTTCCAATTATTTGCAAGACTGGTTGTTTGTATAGAGAGCAGAAAAAAATTAATATAATATTAAAATTTGTATATAAAAAATAGAGAAGTGGGGGAGGAAAAACTAGTTATCAATATAGAACTAGTTATTCAAATCAATTTCTTTAACATTTTAATTGAATTTTAAAGCATGCTACGGGGAGATTTTTATTTTGAAATAAATATATATATACATTGTACATAAATTATAATTGGACAAAATGGAAAACAAAATAGAAAAAGTTTTTGATGTTTTCAATGGAAACTCTTGTTTGAAACAATAACAAAATGGACAGAAAATCGTTACCTTGATTATGTCATGAGTAAAAATAATATCAGTTAAATCTATCTAAAAATGGCTGATATACAGACAATTTAATTAGAATTTAACAAAATGGTACTTAAATAGGAAACACAAAACAAACTATTATTTGAATTATTTTATAACATTAAAAGTAGTTAGAAAATCGTACTAACAACTGAGTTATGAACGTAAATCCCTTAGCCACAGAACTGTAAGAAGCTTTCCTTAAAATATATTTGTGATCAAAATCAGCTAAATCAGTCCAACAATATTCGGGATATATACGAAAAATTATTGCAGTTATCCACTTCAGCATAGCGGCTGTGTGTTTCTTTAAATTACAAAAGCAGTTTACTTTGCGTATATTAGAGTCAATATAGCAAAATGTAGCACTTTTTTGCACAAATTATGAGCGAAAGTACAGATATTTCACATACAGAACTCTATAAAATTTATTTCAGAATATATCCAGAAAAAAACTTTGCAATGATAAAACAACTCAATGATATTCAGTGACTATTACATACAGTGGAGAGAACAAATGAATACATGTTAGTGCCTTGTGCGCTATTTATTTTTCAAAAATATATGATGAGCTCATACAATAAATCCTAATAATCCAATAGCTAGTATGACGTAAATTATTCCTAGAGCTCCGAAAGTTTCTTTTTTTCGTGATTCTTGACTAATAATATGAGAAACTTCTGGGCGTCCAAAAAATCAGAAAAAGAAAGTTGCTAAACAAAATAATTTACAATTTAGAATTATTGCATTTGCGAAAAGGTTTTGCATATTTTTGCTCTTGCCGTGTATTTTGTTAGCGAAGAGCAAGATTGTGAATTGCGCTATAATAAACAATTAGTACAAAAAAAAAAAACTTCCAAGTACTTAATTTTGAACAGTTTGAGAAATATGTGCACAAAACTATTAAAGTGTATGTATTTAATTGCATATGGTTAACACTTTTTGCAAATTATCCAATACAAATAAAATTATAATAAAAATGATAATAAATAACGAAGAAACTGCCATTGAGGATAATATTCTAACGCTGGCAAATTGTAAGTGAGCTAAATAGCTTAAATTAAGTCAATCAGTGTTCATAATATTGTTTCTAAGCCATAAATCAGACGTAGCAAAGAGCTATTAACGAATGCGGGTGCACGTGTCATGATAACACAAATGAAAAGAGATAAGATGTTAGCAACATAAGATGCTTCTATAGCAATAGTAAGAGGCAAGTCGTTGAACTTAGCAGAAAAAAAATTACAATCTGCATTGTCGGTGAAAAATGTTAAGACACCGCTAAATTTTGCCAGAGAGTGCAGAAATTGGACAGTAGATGATTGAAAATTTAATCATCTTTCATGGAAAAGTAAACAATATATTGTTAAGTAAACAATATATACTAATAGCTAAGAATTTTTAATATTGCTTGAAAGACAATTTTACGAACAAAATAATTTATTTCAAATCTTTAGGAATTGTATCTAATTTTGACCATTTAATATTTTTTATTTATATATTTATTATCTATGGATGTTATTCCTTACAGACATTTATACAACTTTTAAAATTAACAAACTTAAAACATATAAACCAGAACACTATTGTACATATTTATAAAAAAATAAAGTAGACTTGAAGTGTGCTTTTACACAAAATTTTCATATAAAATTTTCTTAAACTACATTTGAAGTCTACCCTGTAGGATTTTTATGAAGTAGTTCAAAATAAAGTTGACTATTGGCTCACTCATAACTGGTGTATGAATAAAAAAAAACGTTTAAAATTATAGTAAAAAAGAAAACATTGAAATAATTTTCAATAAATTTTTGAAAATATAATAAAATAAAAATTTAAAATTTTAACGTACTTTTTTAAAATTTGGATATAATTTTCAAAGGGATATCCAGAAAAATTAATACAAGAACCATGTTCCCTAACACACTCACTTAAATGTAATAGTCCATAGATGTTGTGTGACGCTGCTTTCACCAAAAACAATGGGAAAGTTTTTTACAAATAATTCCAACATTTTTTGTGCATTATCTACATTTCTTATACACGTCCTTGGGCAAGAAAGGAGACGATATGCACAATGTAGCAAAATAAATTCATAATAAAAATCATCATGAGAAACAAGAAGACTGCAAAGAAGAGAAGACTTTAAGTGAAAAGTGTTTGGTATTATAAAAATCGTCCAAGTCGAGACAAATACTTAGGGAAGAAAATCTATGTGTTCCAAAAAGTGCAAATTAAAATACAGCCATTAAGTTTAAAAGATGGTTTTCCTGGACAATATTATCATGTGGGTATTGTAAATCAATAGAAATTCAAATTCTATATTTTTTTATTTGCATTCAACAGTGATTATTTTTTGTATAATTTGACAGATTCAATTCGTGCCAACGGAGAAAAAAATACCGCAAAAGGGATGAGATATCGACAGTTAAATTCCAAACCATGCTATGTCGTTTTTAATTTTTTTGAGTTTTTGAATTTAGATCTTTTCAACTTAAATTCTGTAAAATTTTGGTTGTGATTGGCCAGTCCAATCAATAGTTATAAACAACAAAGTTCTACCTCATATGGTTTTTTAGATATTTAGGAGCTTTTCCTGCAAAACTCAGTTTTTCGACTGAGCATATATGCCAAAAAATAAGCTATTCTCCTGTGCATTTTATGACAAAATAAAATACTAATAATTGAAAGTAAAAAACTAGGCTTTAGATTACAATTTGAGGAAATTTTGCACTTAATAATCAGCGTCATAGGACAAAAGGATAAAGATGAAATAAAGTGTTTGTGAGAAAGATTTGCTTTTAAAATTCTCATTGAAGTGATTTTCAACTAATGATAAACAGCAGGAAGAATTCTGCTAAAAAGCGTAGCAGTTATTATACATTTTTGTTTTAAAAATATTTATTGTTTCCTATTAATAATAATATTTTATATGTCTAGTAAGTTTTTTCAAACATTGTCTGTTAATATTACATAATTTCTACATTTTGTCAGACATACAAATTAAACATTTATCTTTGTTATACTTTAATAACAAGAAGTTTAAATAAATCAGACGTAGACGTATGATTAATATTAATCAATGTTTCGTTTTACATACATATACATACTCTAATAACTTTCTAGTTAAACATGATAAATTAGTCATTCGAATGCTTAGAGTAAGGTGAGATTTAGGAATACAAGATGCAGTTGTGTTTAATAACTGAAACATAATAGTTATTGAATGCAAAAAGCTTCATGGGACAGCAAAATTAAAAATATTTTTCATACAAAAATTATTGATTTAAATTCTATAAATGGTGATAGTAATGATGATAGTAAAGTTCACAAAAAATAAATCATTTTATCGCTATTAAAAAGACATAAAGTCCATTAATCAAGTTTTAGTTTTAACATTAATTGCCTTGTTTCTCAATTAAAATTTAGTTATATTTATATATTTTCTTATTTGTATAAAATATTAGTTTATGAAACTAAATTTTACAAATACAGAAACTGAGTTAGTATTTAGTAAAATTTATATTTGTCAGTCAATGATCGATGGAAAGTATTTTACAAAATCAACTAAAATGTTTAATTAAGGATATTGATTTACTTGTTCCTGTTCACTAAACCATCCCCCCAGAATAAACGAATTTAAATCTAATCTTTTGTTTGTTTCTTACTTCATACATATAATTAAAAGTCCTTTACAAAGTGGAAGAATAAATAAAATAAATCTTTTTTTTTTGCTCTAAACGTCAACTGCGTTTAACCAAATTTAAAAGTTTCTTATGAATTTTACATTTCCTAATGATTTGAATTTAATATCTAAAAACTACGAATACAAAAAAATACTCTCCAAAGCAAAACAACGAATAGAAAAACACAACAAAGTTTTGATTTTGTTCGTTAAGCACACAATCTGCCTTAACACAATTTTCTGGAAGAGAAATTATTCGGAAAAAATCTGCTTAAAAATAAAGCGCCGCAAAGAAATAACAAGAACGAAAATAACATTGAAAAAGTTTTTTGCTTTAACGAATTATTTGTTTTAAAACAATTTTGTCGCAATGCTTGGTTAGTTTGAATGGTTTGCTTTGGTTTGGTTGGTTATACGGTTGGTTATACGGCTGTTTAAGTTAGAGCTGGCTACTAGGAAAAATGCATTTTCAAGTAAGGATACAAAAAAAAAAAAAAATCATGAAGAAAAAACATTTGCATAATACCAATTCACGATTGTTTTTTTTTTTTATAAAAGTTATGTTTACACAAACCATAGAGCAAACTAACTGGAAGGAAACGGAAAACTTATGCACACTAAGTATAACCCGCGCTCCTTTCCCAGAGAAAATATAATAAAAACTAGTTATAATAAGTAGCAACCCAAAATGTAAAAGGCCATCTACAAATAACCAAATACTTAAGCTGTTTAACAAAAACAACCGTAATGTGTCATTTAAAAAAACAAAATTGAAACAAAAGCATGGAAAATACTCAGCAAGTATTACTTTGCTTGAAAATCTTGTATGTCTTCTTGAGTCTTTAGAATTATGCATAAATTGTTTTAAGGATTTACTTAATATTTATTGGCTGTTTTCTTATTTTTGTATTTTGCGTGTTTCCTTGTACTAACCTGAATTGGGTTGTCCATTGCTGTTGGGTCTGGCCGATGGTGCTCCATCCCTTGCTTCTACCTCCAAGGCATAGGCGCCTTTCTTCTCTCTGTCGAATACAGTTTTTGTAAAGATTTCACCACTTTGCAAATTGATTTCAAAGAATTCTTTGCCCTCATTACGCGGCGAATCGACAATGTAGTAGTAAACCTGCAAAGAGTTTAAATGACAGAAATAACAAGCTTATTAGTTTAAAGTTTTTATTATTACTTATGCAAGTAACAATAGTTATAGTTGTTTGTGCTATGAATAAGATTATGATGATGAAAATTGGGGAAAAATACTTTAAGAATGAAATAATATTGTGTATAAAATTCTGGGTAAAATTTCTGCGTTTTAATTTAATTTTGTTTCTTTCAATTACAGCATTTGTTAACAAATATTTTATATGTCTAGTAAGGTTTTTGTTACATTTTCTATAAAAGTTGCGTAATATGTAAGTTTTATCAGACAAACAAATTATATTTTTATCTTTGTTTAATTTTAATAACAAAATGTCTGCATAATTTTGACTTAGGCGTATGATTAATATTAATTAATATTTATGTTTACTTATGCCTTCACAACTTTCTAGTTAAACATGATAACTTAGTAATTCGAACGCTAAAAGTAAGCTAAGATGATTAGGAAGCATACATTTGGTTTTAAAGTAGAGCTGAAGTATACAATTGGAAACACAAGGTGTTGTGAGGTAATTCAACCACACAGTACACATTAGTCTTAAGATGTTCATGAAGTTGCTAGTGCATATTTGTATGATATAAAGAAGCGAGAAAAAAGACCAAAACAGCTAAAAAATATTGATTTTTTTTAGCAATTTTCTTTTTGGCAAGATTGTTTTTGGCAGCTCAGCTGTTTTTGTTGAACATGTTACTGTTCAACATTTTCAGTTTGGTCTATAATTTAACCGTGAATCAAAAACAAACGAACAACGCTGGTACGTTATTGAATTTTATTATCAAAATTCATGCTCGATTAAGGAAATCCTGCACTTAATCCATTTTATGGATTAAACCATCAACATGCATACGTGTACTTGGCTGGCATGTGGTTGCAACCAAACGGTTCCACATGCCTCACAGCAAGCCAAACAATTGAGGTGAGTTAAGTGAACAGTTTAATTAACGTTTGGGGACGGTCGATCACTCAACACTGGTTTTTTTCATTTCAAACCAACCAGATTCCTTGGTGAGAGTATAGATGTGTTTTAGGTTCCTCCCAAGTACACGCTCCCTCATTATTGGTAGGACCGGACATTGGCAAAGTAGATTAGTAATTGTCTCTTCCTCTTGCCTAGCTCCTACAGTAGTCATTATACTGTAGATATAGTCTTCTGGCGTGTGCTCCAAAAGTACAGTGGCCTGTAGATACAGAGACTATAAGCCTCATTTGGTCACGACGAAAGCTAAATAACGAATTCCCTTCCCTCATCAAATACAGACCAAATGGACCTTGCAATAGAACAAGTCATCCGACCACTTTGCACTTGGAGACACTCGGCATTCTGCGGTTAACCTAGACGTCGAATAGACATCTGCTATACTTTTTACAGCCACTTTGCCCTCAGCAAATATACATACATATACCCCTAGATATTAGATAATACCTCAGCCAATTAGCAGCACGCTTTATGGCAGAGATCTCTGCTTGAAAAATAGAGCAGAAATCCGGAAGGCAACGACATGTGTGAAAAATTCCAACCTGAGGTATTAAAATCTTTGTGTTTCTTTTTTTCACTAATTATACAAATGTTATTTGTTCAAGCAGCTGGCTGTCTGTCTTTCTTGACAGGCTTTTGCTAAATTTTATTCCCCTTATTATATTTTATTAAATGCACCTTTGACTAAGTTTTTTTGAAAAAGCGAGTAAGATAATTTTATAAGAAAATTAAGAAAAACGAGAAGACCTAATCCCTAACAAAGGAATACTGCTGGCCAAACCAACAGTTTTTCGGCATAAAAAGATTATTTTTGCTGTCAAAACTAAGAAAAACAAACACAAATGACGACAGCTTAAGTTGTATTATTTGAATAATTAAAATTTCAATTGTATGGCCTTCATACACCTAAATTACATGGAAAACTAATTAGCACTGCCATAAAATTGCTAAAATAGAAAAAAAAGAAACTGTTTCCTAGTAATAAGTTTACAAACAAATAGTAGAAGTTTAAGGTTTTTTTTAAAGAAATGTAATGAAAAGTAAAAAAAAGAAAATTTATGTGAACGGAATCAATATTTTAAAAACGCAACCGATTTGAATGATTTTCAATTGATATAATTTAGAAAGTATGTGCATTTAAATAATTTATTTTAGTGAAACTAATTTCGGAAGCAAGAGCGATATATTGCTGTATGATGAAAATGTGTATATGGAATTTAACAGAGAGACATACGCACATCATTAAATCAAAGTCATTACTTATAAGAATCCAGAATAAATATTTATTATTGGGTCGCCAATTAGTATTGTAAAAATCGTAAATGAAATGCCAAACTCATGGTGCAAAAAAAAAACACTTATTAGTTCCATTTACAATTTTGTGCATTTGAGATTGCAAATATATGCAATTGCAAATATATGCTACCAACTGTAAATGATATTTTTAATTTATTTTACACTAATTGCAAGATACAAAATTAACAGCTGATTATTTGCAATTAGGTGTTGCAATCTCAGAGCAAATAAAAACGATGGGTATTAAGTATTGCATGTACTCGTAAATTTAAGTCTAGCATGTGCATTGCTGTGTATTTTGTTAGCGTTCAACAACATTGTGAATAGAACTATTCATTTACTTAAGGATTATACGAAAATGTTAAAATCATAACTTTAAGATGTTTTATAACAAAATTTCACACGCCATAAGCAAAATATTTGTTTTAAACATCAGCAACTTTTAAACAAAATTGGTATATTCAGGTCTCTAAAATAGAAACAAAAGCAGCCTTACCCAGCAAACATTAAAGAGTTGTTCATTTCATAATAAATAGATAAGATATCCATTAATAAACTAATATCCACAATACCCACAATTTTGTTATACGTTCGTGTTTAAAACATAAATATGATAACTGGGTTATTTGTATATGAATGCACTCTACAACCAAAAAAAAAACTAATTTAATAATTAGTATTTTGTTAAGTACTTTTTGCCAGTGTCTCTTTTTGTGCTCTGAAAAGCAATCCAAACAAACAAATAAAAACATCCTGCTCAAATTATGCTAAATCAGCGAAAACAAAAATTCTTTTCACAGTTTTTTAGTTGATTTTTTTTTTTTGCTGCTGCTTTTCCTCCTTAACACCAACAATTCCAAATGACGACAGCGAGGCTTATCACCTTAAATTACACATGGCTGGTTAAAAAAAAGCAAATACTTAACAAAAAAGGCAACAATAAGAACAAAAAAGGAAGGTGTTGCTGCTTATAAAGGATTTATGAATTTGTTTTCTTTTTCCATGCTCTAATCATCATAATACTTATTAAAAGTTTTTGCATTTGTTTCCTTTTGGAGGCACTTACCTGATTATTTGGAAAAGTGCCATCTTTATCGATGGCATTCACTTGTGTTACTTTTGTGCCAATTGGTTCACCTTCTAATACCGTTTCCTGTTCACGTTCAGTAAATAGAGGAATTTCATCGTTAACATCTTCCAGCATTATGTAAACCGTTGCTTCAGACGCCAATTGTTGTGCACCATTGTTCTGAAAAAAGAATTTAATTTAAAAATAATTTTTTTTTTCATTGTTCATTGACAAAAAAATACAGACAATTCAAGTGTTTATTTAAAATTTATTTTGTGTGAAGTTCCGGATAGAAGTTTTGTCAAAAAAAAAAAAAATGAAATTATAACATATACAACATGGTGTAATTAACAAGGTGAGTGCAAATCGACAACAAATAAAATACACTGCAGAAACAACAGGCATTTTGTTTGTGTAAAATATTGTACTACTGTCAAAAAAACTTGAGAAAAATATTACTTTTGACATAAGTAAATTGTAAACAAAGTCCGTCAGCTGTGCTACTGCACTCACCTTGTTAATTACACCATGATATACAATTAATGCTCTCTTTAAATTTTCCATTACTTTACATTTGATAATTAATGTGATTCAATTCGTTAAGATTAGAAATTGTATAAATTTTCTTAACAATCGAACAACATATTGTAAATTCAGATGACTTGTAATCTTGTTTTACAGTTTTAGATATTTGGTTCATTGAACGACAGACATTCAGGGGTATCAGAGAAACCAATATTGTCAGAATTGGTTTTAAAACCGACAAGAAAAATGATTTGGTGTCATAGGGCACTGCTACACGTTCAATAAATATCGAGATATTTCTAGTATCACTCGATATTTATTGAACGTGTAGCAGTGCCCTATGACACCAAAGCACAGGGACCACTACGGTAATGAATGGGCAGACGAACTAGCCAGAATGGGATCTGCCTTAGATATCTCCGATGCGGTCTAAGTAGCAATTCCACTAAGGAATATCAAAGGCATCATCTTCAGATATATTCTTACAAAGGCTGACTATAGATGGCGTAACTAAATAAATAAATAAATAAATAAATAAATAAATAAATAAATATCAAGGTTGCTGGCAGTATTAACGGGACACTGGACGTTAGGCAAGCACGCTAATCGCCTGGGACTCTCTTTTAACGACCATTGTCGTAGTTGTAAGGATAGGGAAAAAGAGGAAACGATTTTCCACCTTCTGTCCGAATGCCCAGCCCTCAGTATCAAGAGACATAAATTCATGGGAAACTATACATTGAACAACTTTGGTGAGGTAGCCGGGATAAAACTCAATGACCTACTGAGATATCTCACAGCTACAGGTTAGGTCTAGCAGGCACGACTTTTTGTAAACATCTTAGTTACATTATGATATGAAAGACATTAAATCTGACGACTCTACTTAAGTGTTCGCACGTAGTGAACTACCACGTAAACCAACCAACCAACCAAGCTTCAATGATTGCTGAGTTATGTTACTGAGGGCTGACTGTATTGTAGGCGACAATAGGAATACATGTAAGTTTTTTATTTTATGTATAATACTGATAAATATTCATCTTGGTATACTTCTTCATTAGGCGTCTAAAATTATTTGATTTGATTTATTTATTTATTTAATAGGAGAAAACACACATTTATCCCTTAGATACTAGTAAAAAAATATTGCACAGATTTGGCTTAGCCTTATATCTAAAGTATTATTATGGTATAAAAAAGAAAAGCAATATTTACGTTAATACTTCATCAAAATGCGTCTGAAGGAAAATTATTAACAAAAACCTTCAATAGAAAATAATATATAAATTATGATAATAGGAAATTATAATTTTTAAACTTTTTTGAAAAAGGAATAATATGTTTGTAATATAATTATAATATTATGAAGCTCCAGGTATAGTTATAATATTTATAACAATAGTTTAAAATTAAATAAGAAAAAAGTAACAATTATACAAAAAAACAAAAAAATAATACATTAAAGTAATAATATAATAACAATAAGAAAAATAGTTTTAATACTTAAGATTAATATAATGCAGATATAAGAGGGTTATCCGAAAAGGTACATTTTAATCTAAAACGGTTGGTGAGAATTTCGATAGCTTGTGAAACAGTATTAGTATTACTGATGGCATGTAATCTTATGGTGGAGAAATGCCATGGTAATTTAAGAGCCATTTTTAAAATTTTGTTTTGGGCTATTTGCAAGCGCTTTACATGAGTCTTTGCACAATTGCCCCAGATTGGACATCCATAGAGGATTATTGCCTGAAAAATAGTTTTCACGATTAAAATTTTATTTGAGTTACTAAGAAGAGACTTTCTATTTATGAATGGATATAATATAATCTTGTACTTATTAACTTTATTAATAACATGGCTTATATGAGAGTTAAAAGTTAACTTTGAATCCAAGTAGATACCTAGATATCTAATATTATCTGACCAATTAATACTGCTGCCCAAGAGAATTAAATTTGAATTAGGTAAATAACAAGATTTTCTTTTTCTAGTAAAAAAGATAGCTTGAGTCTTCTCTGGATTAATTTTTATTTTCCATTGGACAAAATACTCATCCAATCGGTCCAAAGAACATTGAAGTTCGGTCAGAATATTCTGACTGAGTTCATGAGTGAAATAAACTGCCAGATCATCAGCATAAGCAGCGAATTTGCATGGACTAATTGAGGGCATGTCAGCACAAAAGATATTGTATAGTATTGGACCAAGGACTGATCCCTGCGGAACCCCCGCAGGGATATTGATAAGATCCGAGAAACAATTCCCAACAGAAACACAAAAATACCTGTCTTTAAGAAAATTACTAATTAGTTTTACCAAATATAATGGAAAATTAAACTGAGTGAGTTTGTATACTAAGCCGTTATGCCACACCGAGTCGAAAGCCTTTTCAACATCGAGTAGCACAAGAGCTGTGGATTGGCCTGATAGAAGGCCAGATTTTATATCATTGCAAATTCTTTTTACCTGATGAATAGTAGAGTGGGATCTTCTGAAGCCGAATTGTTCATCTGGTAATATGTGGTTATTGTTGAGAAATTTCTGAATCTTAACATTTAATATAATTTCCAAAATTTTTCCTAGACCACTTAACAAACTGATTGGTCTATAGTTTTCAGGTTTATTAGGTGCTTTACCAGGTTTATGTATAGGAACTATTTTAGCAGTTTTCCATGTTTTAGGAAAGTATTGATTACTCAAACAAGAATTGTACATATTTGTAAGAAAACTCAGCGCAATTTTCGGCAGGTTTTTTAACATCATATTGTTTATGTCATCCAATCCACAAGATTTTCTAGTTCTAAGGTTATTAATAATATCCTCAACATCAGTAACAGTGACCTGCTCTGAAGAAGGAGTAGATACATCTAATGATTCAAAAAAGTCAACAGCTTGATTAACAATATTTATGTGGCCATCCGTCCCCAGATTTTCTGAAACTCTATGATTGAGTTCAAAAACCTTAGCAAATGCATTTGCTTTGTCTTCGTCACAAACTAAAGTGCCATCATTTGTCTGAAGTGAATGACAATTATTTGTCTTTCTCTTCAGGATTTTTGCAACATTCCAGAAAGGCTTAGATCCCTTGTCCATAGCAGATAATTTAGTATTCCATTGGCGATTTCTGTATGCAAAAATCTCACTTCGAATGAGTGCAGAATATCTGTTAATTGCCAGATAATCAGAAATCTGCCTATACCTTACCCAGTCCCTACGGAAATGATTCCTGAGTTTAATTAATTGTAATATATATTTAGGAAGCTGAACGAAATTAGTTTTTGGGGGAGATTTTGGAACTGATTGCCTAACAGAATCTAATAAAATATATGTAAAATATTCGACGTTACTATCTATAGCCTCAGGAGAGTTCGAATTAGAATCCATTATTGTATTGTGTAGAGAGTTATTTATAACACGTTTGTAATTCCCCCAATTTGCACGTCCAAAATTGTAAATCATATTTTCAATTACAGGTATAGTTGAAGAGATATAGAAGGAAACTGGCAAGTGATCAGAACTTAAGTCATTTATGGTAAGAGGGTTGGAAATAAATTGTGGTATATTGGTAAGAATTAAGTCAAGAGTAGAAGGATTAATGTTTGTATTAGACGGAATATAAGTGGGAGAATTTGGAAATAAAATTGATACGGGTGAGAAATATGTGAATTCGTTAAGAATTTTGCCCCATTGGTTGGCTCGCAAACAGTTCCAATTTTTATGTCTGGAGTTGAAATCACCACAAATCAAATACTTATTGTTTGTACTGAGAAGTTTACGTAAATCACTTTTAAATTTGGACCTGAGAGCGCTGTTATTCTGCCCTCCAGGAAAATAAACACTGTGAATATTTATAGAAAAACCATTCGCCACATTTATCCTAATACCTACATTTTCAATAACATGAGTTATAATTTTGGGAATTACTGTGAAAGTAATTCTTTTTTTCACAAGTATGGCTACCCCACCACCGTTTTGACATATACGATCCTCTCTTATACATGAATAATTTGGGTGATATAGATTATTTGACTGAGTGAGCCAAGTCTCACTTAAGAGACAAATATCTATATCATGAGTATTTAAAAAATTAACAAATTCAGCTATTTTATTACGGATACTTCTACAATTCCAAAAAATAATTTTTATATTAGTCATAGCCATGTTTTATACATTTTTATAAACAAACTTAAAAGCTAATTGAGTTATAACACTAAATTGTTCTTGTTTATTTTTGCATTCGCTTAATTTTGTGATCAATTCCATTGTGAGATCAATAAATTCATGCTCAGAGAATAGATCTCTCTGAGAATTATTAACGGTATTATTATTATTATTATTTAAATTAGAGTAATTTGTTTTTGTAACATTACTGTAACCATTGTGTGGTCTTATGTTTTGTTGAGATTGCTGAATAGGTAAAGTTGAATTATTATTATTTAAGAGATGCGGGAAATTAAATAAATTGTTGTCAATGCTTGGCTTAATTTGGTTATTTGGTCTCTTTAAATAATTTTGTCGATTAGAAATATTTTGTCTCATTTGAATATATGCAGAGCGACTAGGGCATGTGGGATCTGTAGCTTTGTGATTATTACCGCAGTTAGCACATTGAATCTTCTCTTCGGATTTACAATCGATCGTTTTATGTTTTTCTGCACAATATGCACATCTAGCCTTAACGTTGCACCCCTTTTCCCCGTGACCGAACATTTGGCACTTCCTACATTGGACCGGTTTGTTTTTTAATTTGCGTTGATATTCCCAAGATATAATAGTGCGAAAAAGAGATCTTACATTTTTTCTGAGATCAATCATTTTTACAGAACCGTTTTTAAAGTAAACGATGTAAATTGTATCACTATAATTGTGGAATGTTCTCTTAATAAGTTTAACTTCGGTACACTCAAAACCAAGAGAAACTATTTCGTTCTTAACTTGCGTTTCAGTTTTGCCATCAAGGCCGTGAAGAACAACTTTGAATGGCTTATTGTTTTTGCTTTCATGAGTAAAAAATTGACAATTATTTTCACGCAAAATTATTAATATTAAATTATAGGTTTCAATAGTTTCACACAAGATTTTTAAACCAATCGATATTTTTTTAATTAGGTATTTAGTAATACCTTTACTGTTTAATAGTTTTAAAATATCTTCAGTATTTTGTGTTAGCACTTTAATTGGTGATATTTTAATAGCTTGGCTATTTTCGATTTTTTCACTGTCCATTTCAGTTATTTCATCATCATCGTTATCAAAAACTTGCAACGGGGTCCAGAAATTTTTTCTGGACCCAGTTTTCTTCACTTTAGCTGAAGACATAGGGTCTTCATCTGTAAACACTAGCGTACGTTTGGTAATTTTTGTAGATTTTACAACAGCGACTTTTAAGAGAATACACGTCTAGCATAAGCAATAGCCAGAAAAAGACGTCTAAAATTAGAACCTTTTGATTTATTAAAGCTCTTATGGTTCACCAGGACTTCACATTGTAACAATAATTTCTCAATTAATTTATTTCCAATACTTTACCATTCAAGCTTAACCCACTGCCAAATCTAGTTCAAATTGATTGAAGTATTTTTTAAGCTTTTTCCAACCTCTGATTTGTGATTTGGGAACCATTGACTCTGACTTACTTTATGTTTAGCTATTACTCGCGTATAACAGCTAAATTTTGTCATTGGTAGGATATTTCCGTCAATGGCTCTTGACAGTTTCTTTATTATTAATTATAATTTGTATTATAATATGATTTGTGTTGCATAATTTGCAAAAAGTGTTTTTCCAATTTTAATTAAATATTAAACTAATGTTTTATTATAAAGTCATAAACAAAACTAACACATATAAAGCTCGTGGTAAACTTTGATATTTTTGTGCAAATATTTCAAAATACTCACTTGTGCAAAATTGAGTATATGCAAGTTTTGTGGTACTTATTGTTTATTTCTGTGAAAATTTTAATTTTCAATTCTGTATTGTTTAATATTTTGTTTAGCATTAAACCTAAAATAAGTGACAGAAAACATGTTTCAGTTATTTAAATTAGTTTTATTTTTATGCAATAGAAAATACACAAGGCACAAACATGTACTCATTTGTGCTCCCCACTGTAGGCACACGAAACAGATGAAATAAATGAAAGATCATTTTTACAATTTCGAGTATTTGGAAAGTTGTGGTGGTTAGCCGGTAAAAATTGGGCAATGGAACTGCCTTCATCAAAAAGTGACACATTGTCGAATCTCTAAATAACAAATCTGGAATTTTGATGATTAACAAAGACATCAGGCTGAAATTGTGAAATCTTGTGCAATGCTACATTTTGACTAACTGTAAACTGTGCGTACAAATGCTGCAAATTCAAAACATGTTTTAATTTTGGGACAAATTTTAATTTCTAACTAAAATCAAATCAACTAGAATAAAACAAATATGTAGTATTACTAGCATGCATACATACAAATAATAGCAACCAAACCGGATGTCTATACACAAATTTTACTATTTCTGCGACCTGGTATTCCCATGTTTACTTTTTGCTTTGTTTGATCCTTTACAGCCAAACAAAAACAATATTGTATAAAATAATAATAATTTTATATAGAAAACATGTTATTGTTTATGAATATAAAAAAACGCCAGAATTAAAAGAATAAAACCAGATATATTTTGAAAACATTCACAGTTTTTCCACAAATACTTAATGAGCAATATTTCCACCAGTCAGGAAATTCATCATCCCAAAAAAACAAAATAAAAAAGAAATACCATAAATGATTAAAGGATGTATAACATTTTGTAAAATGCTTTATTTTTTTTTACAAAACACAACATATAAACGTTTAGTGTGAATATTGTGGCCATTGATAGGAAACGGATGGAGCAAGCTAATACTTTGTTGTTAAAAAACTGTTTGTAGGTTTTTCTTTTTTGTTATTTGTAGTTTTTAACACTAAAATAATAAACAAACAAATTGTTTCATATGAAATACATACATATGTATATGAATATGAATAATAAATGAAATTATGTTTGAAAGTTGTTATTTTTTTAAAGCCTTTTGCTTTTTTTTGCAACAGACTGATTAATAACTTTTGTAAACTGTAATTATTTTATTGATTTTTTAATAAAGCTGTTTGGTTGTATTAAAAAAAAAGAAAAACATTATGTTAAAAATTTTTTAATAAATTTATATAAGGTTTATTATTGCTAAAATAACAATGAAACTCGTTTGTTTTTTTTATAGATATTATATTTTAATATTTTTTTTACAGGCTGCAGTTTTTCACATAAATTAATTTAATAAACAACAATGCTGTTTGTTTAAAAATAAATTAAATAAATATTATTTTAACCATGAGTGTTTTCTGAACAATTAATAACAATTTGCTATTATTTTTTTTTTGATTTGGAAATAAAAGAATTTTGGTGAAGGGAAAAATGTAAAGAGTATTTTTTTCAGATGTATAGAACTTGAAAATGGAATAAAATAAAGATGATTTTTTAAATTGACATGCAATTTTTTTTATTCGAAAGATAATCTTCTGGGATTATAATTTTAATATGACTAGCTAGCACGTAGTCTAATATAGAAATCCAATTTTCTATGAATTTTTTCAATAAGGCAGCGAATATTGTGCGCCAAGTGGTCAATCGTTTCGGGCTTATCAGCGTAAACTATCGACTTTACATATCCCCACTGAAAATAGTCAAGCAGCGTTAAATCGCGCGATCTTGGAGGTGAATTCACGTAACGTTTATTTTAGAATTTATTTATGTAAAAAACAAAGCAATTTAATTTTTTGACATTTGCCGCTTTAAATATTCCGCGCATAATAGCCTACCTACAAAAAGTATAAGCGGTGAAAAGAATATCCCAGTAAAAAATAGGATCATCCAAAGAGTAATCCTGGAGTGCTCCTTTGCGAGTAATGGATTACTCCATAAAACTCCGAACCTCAGAGGATTTTTAACACAGCATGTCCGCAGACACGAGTACTCCTTTTAAGCTCTTTATGGAGTACTCCCTTTGATCTTGAAAATGACGACAGAGGGAGTAATCGTTTTTGCCTCCTAAAAGAGCATAAAGTGAGTAATCGTTTTTGTCTCCTAAAAGAGCATAAAGGCAGTAATCGTTTTTGCCTCCTAAAAGAGCATAAAGGGAGTAATCGTTTTTGTCTCCTTCATGGTTCAGGAATTTATTTATTAAAAATGGGGTATGTTGTATAACAGACTTCTGTTGATTTTAATTTAAGTAAATGGCCCACTGAATCCGAATTGATCACTAGTTTTGCACCAGTTTAGTAATTTATTAAAAACTTATTTATATTTTTTTATAAAATATTCTTTTATTGAAGTTTTTTTTAAGACAATTCAAATTCTCTAATCAAAATTTATTTTACATAAAAACAAAGGTTAACTTGAAAATCAAAAATGATATTAAATATTTGTAACAATAAACTAAACTGACTAAAACTAAACTGACTAAACACAAAAACAAAACGAAAACATTTAACAGTTATGTCAAAAAAAAAAACGAACTGATACATCCCTCATTGATCCATTTGGAGTATTTAGCGAGGCATAAACAACAAAACAAAAAAAGTTTCGATAGCTCGCTTATTACTCCAAATGGATGAACAAGTCATTACTCCTTTATTGCTCGATTATGGATTAATCCATATATTTTTTACTGGGATATGATTGCCACCCACGGCCGCATGCCGCTTACATTGGCCTTCCAATATTATGTTCAGTAGTAGTACAGTATTGCACCGCCTCTAGTGGTGAGTAGGCGCATTGATGAAAGCCTGATTCATAGCAATTATTTAATTATTTTAATTTGGTGGCGTTTCAATGCTATATCACCGAAGGAGGGCGCTGTGATAAATATTAGTTATGATAGGATATAAAACTAATAATTATCAGAAACTGATATTGTTTGAGTGGCAGTGGCTGGGAATCGAACCCAGGCCACAATTACCAACTCATGCTTAATGATCAAACGCGCTAATCAAATAATCTACAGCACCATAAAGTACAGCATATAGTTAGTTTTTCTGTATGTAACGGTGTCTCAACATGCACTTTAGGAGTATCATAATTCCAAACTTCACTTGTTTATGACGTATCCATTAAACCAAAAATGAGCTTCATTGCTAAAAAAAAAAAATTTGCTTATGAAAATCGAAATCAACGGCAATCTTGTTTTTGGCCCAAATTTACATAATTTGTTAACGTTGTTCAGGCTTTATTCTATTCATGTTGATGTGCCAAACCAAACTCAACAAATATCATTCGACAGCTGACAAAATGGCCGCCAGTTCAAAAAGTGTTGCCAACTTAAAGTTTTATAAATCTTTATAAGGTGTATGAACTAGTTTATGGTGTAATTATACAAGGCGAGTGCAAATCGGCAACAAATAAAACAACCATTTTGTTTGTGTAAAATAATGTACTACGGTCAAAAACACTTGAGAAAAATATTACTTTTGACATAAGTAAATTGTAAACAAAATCAGTCAGCTGTGCTACTCTACTCACCTTGTATAATTACACCAGGAACTAGTTCAAAGGAATTATCAAAATGAAGTACAATTTTTCAATATTTAAACTTCTTCTTCCGTAACTATTGAGCTTAGAAACTGTATAAGAGATTTGGTTACTTACTAAAATATCGACTACACTGATATTCTCTTAAAAATATTATAGTTAAATTCCTTCCCCTAAAAACCTCCTACGATTTTTGTTTAAATAATGTAATTTTTTTAACTAAATCTCTATACATTAAATACAAAATAATTTCCTTTTATTACAGCATTTTCCTTTAATTTATAATAATTTATCAAATTAAAAATTTAATCTCTAAATAAAGAAATTACATATTTGTCAACTTAAATACATACCATATGGAAATTTAAAACATGCATGTATTTATTTGCTAGAAAAACTAAATCTGTCAATAAAATAACTATTTATTATGTTTTTTTTTTTAATTAATTTATTTTTTAAAAGAGAGTGTGAGTAAAATCAGAAAAACAAATTAAAATTAAATCCTAATATACATACTTAAGTTCTTTGACACTTAGAGAAAAAAAAACTAAACTTTAATGGAAAACAGTTGGGTAGCAAAAAAATAATGTCTGCATAATGAAAAACAAATCTATGTACATAAATATATTCAAATGTTTAAACTGTCCATATGCGGCAAAATGCTGTAAGTTGTATGAATAGGGAAACGGAAACGGAAATTGAATTAAGTTAAATAGAATGATTAGTGGTAATATGTTTTAGAGTAATTGGTATGCAAATTATAATTTTATTCCCACAGTTATTAAACTGTACAACTTCCAACTGTTTTGGGTAATGCAAATCGAACAAGGCAAGTTAGAGTGTCCAGAAGAGAGTACATACAGCTGAGCTCCTCCAACAAAAAGTAGAGAGACTGACCGAAAAATTGCCCGAGTCACTCACGGTGGACTAAAATGGGCTAAGAAACTGGCCATGCTGAAAAAAAAAACTTTTACGGGAACGGACAGTTTCAGAGGCATCATTGCAGTCTCCTTCCCAAAATACATTTTTCTAACAGTATAACGACTTTTGTGATGTCATTGACTGTTGTGCCAGCGATCGGTCAGTGGACCCCACAAAATGGGAATTAGTTTCACAAAGTTTGTCTAGGGGATAGCTAGGAAATTCTTATGAAGAAATTCTCCTGAGTGCAACGAAGCCTACAGTTTGTTATGTATCAACGATCATTTGTTTATGCTGTTATGAAAGCCATTGTATTTGCACAAAAATTATAGGTAAGCGCCAAACTCATCCCGGTTTCTGTGAATAAAATACCATAGATTTACAATTACATTAATTATAGATCCACCGCAACCTGTGAAGACATTGTATATTATTTGGGAATCCAGACCTCGTTCAACGAGAGGTGAATGTTTTCGAACCAGACGGAAACCCTTAATGGATAGTAATCTATCACATCAATCTAGAGTCACGGTCCTTGCTTCGATAGAGCGTTAGCGTTTGATTGTATCTATTTTCACGTCTACAGATCGAAATAAACAAAATAAATACAGCTGAAGCTGATCATATGTCCTCCGCTGAGACTGGTAGCTCTATCGCTTAAAGTGATACACACTCCTACTCTAAATTGGTGTCTTTATTCTTTATTATCAAAGAAGTCTGTAACCGCAAAGGGATAGTGGTTTAGATATGAGCCAGATTTTTTAAAACGGAATCAAAATATTTTACTTGAATGCTTGCAGGCAGCAGACAAACACGCAATCCAGGAGTCGTCACTTCAATAGACACTTGGAGTTTTCTTTAATATTTTTACACGACTATTTTAGCTGAATATGGCAGTTTTTTTTTACCGGTTTGAGCCAGATCCGTTTAAAGCCGAAGTTCTGCGATAAGACAGCTATTAGTTAAGTCAATCAAGATAAGACTCAATCAAACTCTAAATTTTGTACAAATTTGGTAAATAAATTTGGTCCACAAATTCAGAGATTGATTGATTTAGGATAAAGGTGACGATCCAGATAGGAATGAAAAAGATCTGTCCGCAGTTGAAGCATATATGTTGCGACGAGACTTATACTAGTTCTATCGGCTGAGGTAAAACTCAATCAAACTCAATGTGCGACAAGGCAACCCCGGATGAAAAGAAAAAGATCCGTTGAATTCTGAAGCGACGA
Source organism: Bellardia pandia (assembly GCA_916048285.2). NCBI lineage: Eukaryota > Metazoa > Arthropoda > Insecta > Diptera > Calliphoridae > Bellardia > Bellardia pandia. The sequence continues at coordinate 43,491,306 of OU696530.1, forward strand.
AACTGCTGGCGGTTAAGGTAAGACTCAAGTAAAACCTGAATTGGTGTACCAATTCTTTGATCGATTGCAGGCCTCACACTTATAATGGAGTTATGAAGTCGTGTTAGGTTTTTGTGGACGAATTTTTCCCAGGTTCGGGAATCCAGACCTAAGCCTCAATTAAAACCTGAATTGGTATTCCAATTCTTTGATCGATTGCAGGTCTTACACTTATAATGGAGTTATGAAGTCGTGTTACATTTTTGTGGAAGAAATTTTCCCAGGTTCGGGAATCCAGACCTAACCAAACAAGATTAAATCGCCGCTTCGACAGATTAATGGGAGTACCTACTACAGCTTAGGGTATAATATGGGGGTTTCGGATCGAAATGAAAAAACCCCGTCTCAAGTTGCAACGAGTCCTGTTATGTCAAATTGAGATTCAATCAAACTCTAGTGACGTATTTAATTTATTGATTACACTCTGATCAGCATGACGTTAAGGTAACAGTGGGAGAAATACTGCAAGATATTTTTATTAGGATTTCAAAAAAAAACTACAAAGTATGTCTTTACTAGACTTTATATTCTACAGTAAACATTCTTGGTCACAGATAGACAAAATATCATTTCAAAGATTTTGTGAATCTTAGTAAGTTTAAGCTAGTCTTGAATTGTAGCTATTTATCACAACTTTGGTTCGATTATGGATTGTAAGTAACTTTTTGCGTGAGCTGGCCTATTTGACAGACATTATATGCAAGAAATATGTCTGTAACTTATATGCAAACATGTAGAATTTATATATAATTGTGTATTATATGCACAAAAACCACACATTTAATTACAAGTACACAGAAAACATACAACACTCTTGTCAAATCAAGAAAACCCACACAATAAAATTAAAAAAAAATTATATTTTATATAAATACATGTATAAATTCTCTAATAATGGGTGTATGTGTATGTTCACATATGCATATAAAGGGTTTTTTTAATACAAAAATGTATTTGTTTAAGTAAATATATATAGGTATATATAAACACCCTCATATTTAAACAAAATGCCAACGAGAAAAAAAAAACTTCACACAAAATAAATAATTCATTAGCTTCGATAAATTTTATGAATATTTATATAATAATTATGATTAAGGTAAGCACAGCAAATATAGTTTTATAAAATATATACATACACACATATAGGTATATGTAAATATGTATATATGGAGTATAACAAATTACAGCCTAGCTAAAGGCTAAAAAGGATTTGTAACTAAAAGTAGGCAACAAAATTTGTTAGATATTTTACATATTTTAAATAAAATAATAAAAAGAGAAATTTTAGCAAGTGTTTTCATAGTTAATTTCTAAAATAAATTATAGTTGTGTACATAAACACCCACACTTTGTATAGCATTGTGTTAGTTAATTTGTTAGTTTAGCCACCTTAAAGTAGGCTTTATTAATTAGTTATATTTGCTGTTGCTTTAAATATTCAGTTAGTTAATATATTTCATATATATATTTCATTTTCTTAACTTACCTCTACACGTATGGTCAAATTGTACTCCTTTATACTTTCATAATCCAGCGGATGATTGACTTTTATATCGGCCCACGTATCACCATTGTCCGGCCGTTGTTGCAAATAGAATGTATGAAATTTATTCGTTTGTGCCGTTGACCCAGGCATTAAACGATAAAACACCGTTGGATTGCCCTCTATGCCCGAACTGATTGCCGCCAACAATTTTTTCGCAGAATTTTATTTGTATTTTAAATTTTTTGAAAAAAAAAAATTATATATTAGTAAATTGTATTTGTAAGAGTGTTTGTTTATTAAAGTGTTACAAAAAAGAAGGGATAGTATATAACTATATATTTTTAATTTGGAAAATAATTATTTGTGTTACAGGCGTAAATAAATGTTAAAAATAAAGCAAATTTTAAAGTTTTTGAAGATTTTTGAAAATTTTAAAAATATTTTGTTATTAAATCAGGTATAAAAGATTATTAAGACAAATTTTATTTAAGAATATTTAAGACTATTTTCTAGACTTTCAAATATTTTATACCAATATAGTTTCTATAGCATAATTCTCTACTCTAAGACCAATCAGATTTTTTGCCTGGCAAATTATATGCAGCCATAGAAAATTTTAAATTGTTAAAATTTATCAAGATTGGCTAAGAAAATGATTCCAAAGGAATGTTGTTTTAAAAATTTTACACAATTTATTCTGGCGAACAATTGCTTCATTTTAAGGTATTAAGAATAAATCTTTAAGAGACTGTCAACATAAAAAACTAAAAGGACAAATAAAGTATTTTAAGGTATTAAATTGAAAAGTACTTGGATCATCACCAAGAAAACTTTCAGTGGACCAGTTGGACAAGTCCTTAATCTATCTCGATTTAATTATTTGTACAGATTTTTGTCAAGCTTAGTTAAAATTAAGTAAAATATAATAAGTGTTGACAACAAACTCTACTATAGTTTTAGTTTGTCTTTAAATGAATTTTATTCATAAACTCCCGTACACGGAATGCGAACTAGGTGAAAACTGTCAATGTACAACAGCAACAACAAAGAGCTTTATTGCTTGTTTGTATTGTATCGACGAAAAATCTTATGAAGACTTTCAAAATGACAAATGAGGTTTTTTATTGTCTTAAATTACGAAATATGTACTTTCAAAATCATCGAGACAATCGATTCGTTCAGTGCAATGGAGAAGGCTTAAATTTAACTAGGTCCAGTTAATTTTATACATTTTTGGGAATAGTTTTAGTTCCTCTTTAGATCTCCTCAACGGAATTCCAAAATGTCAATATTGCGAAATCTGAAATTATAATCTGTGATGGGCAAGTGTTTGTGCCATGGAAAAGTCTTAAAAATTCATAGAAGGTCTGTCGAAATAAATAATTAATAAGACAAATGATCTATTGAAGTCTTTAATTGAGATTAACCTAGAATTTACCACATTTGTATTTTGTTGGAAAGCTACTGATTCAGGCTTTCCAACGGTGCTAAATATTACTTTCTAGAGCCCTGGAAATCACGCTTTGTATAAAGGATTTTTTAGAATACTAAAGGTGGACAGTGGTCGTCAAAAACATTCAAATATTAACTGCAATCATATGTTCTGATACTGTAATATTTTATCTTCACTTGTAGCTTCATAGCTTCAATCATACTGTATTTTAGCTTCAATCGTAGGTTTTATATAGTCATAATTTAGTTTCAGTGGCAGACCTTCATAAAGTCATATTTCAGCTTCAATCCTAAGTTTTTTTACAGACAATGAAAAAGAATGCATAATCAATTTACGAATGTAAATACATTGAAAATTAATAAGAAAGAATGAATTTAAAAAAATATATATAGTTTGGTTTTAATCGTAATTTTTATACAGTCATATTTTTGATGCAATGGTAGAATTTTAAAATGTCATGTTTAAGCTCCACTCACAGTTTTTATAATCGTACAGTCATATTTAAGCTTAAATGGTAGATGTTAAGCAGCCATATATTAGCTTCTATCGCAGTGTTTATACAGTCATATTTTAGCTTTAATCGTAGATCTTTATACAGTCGAACTTTCCTACAATGAATCTTGACGGGACCAGAAAATTACTTCATTATATAGAAACTTCATTATACAGAAATTATATTTTCACCCACTTTTTATTTAAAATAATTAGGTATATTAGTTTGGGTTACACTTTTCCATTTTTCTTCCACCGGCAACTGATGTCAAAATTGTTATTGATGTGGCTTTCTTCTTTTTTTTTTGTTCTTATTTTCCTCTTTTGGGAATCCCCTCATTATATGTAGCATCTTTCTCGGTACACAGAGTTGTTAGAATGCGTAACAGAAAATTGTTTGAAAAATTCATTATATGGACGCTTCATTGTATAGAAAACTTCATTGTATGGAACTTCATTATAAGGAGATCAAAAACAATGAAATTGGAACGGAAAAAGTTGTGTGTTTGAAATCAATTCATAATAGGGAGAGCTTCATTGTATAGAAGTTCACTATAGAGAAGTTCGACTGTATAAGCATATTTTCGCTGCTGTGGTAGATCTTTAAAAAGTGATATGTGACCTTTAATTTTATAGTTATAGATATTTTAGCTTTTATCGTTGGTTTTATACTGTCATATCTTAGCTTCTACTAAAGGTCTTTATACAGTCATATTTTTGCTTCGGTGGTGGATCTTTATAAGGTCATAATTTAGCTTTAAACGCAGATTCAATGTGGTATTATAAAATGCCCATTAAACTGTTTCAGAATCTGCAAATTATTTTCATCTAAAGCGCTTTTCTAATATTTTTATTGCGTACATCTTAAGATTCGATCATGTTCAGCACCTGGTAACTATAAGTGCCGACCACTGATCTAGTACCTTTACAACACTTTTGTGCAATTTTAAAAAACTCGACAAAGTTTTAAGGTTAAATTAAAAGATCAATTAAGTCTATTAAAAATGCAACAAAAACTGTTATAAATTTAGAATAACATTTGTTTAACAATTATAATCGTTTTATAATTGTAATAAAGCTTTAAAACTTTTGTAAATGCAATAGTTGATAAATTGATATGATTCTACGTATAACAGTTAATAATCTATATTTATTTTTCAAAACTGTTGTTATCATAAGAATAGCAGTTTTAATCGTGAGTGAAATATTTAAAAACTGTTATAATGGTAACTATAACACTTTGAAACTGTTATACTGGTTAGTATATCAGTTAAAACGTGTTGCAAAATTATAATTTATTAAGTGTTATAATTGTAAGTATAACACATTAAAACTGTTATAATGGCTAGTATAACCTTTTAAAACTTTTAACGTGTTTAGTATAACAATTTAAAGTTGTTTTAATTGCTAATATAATAGTTTTAAGTAATATACTCGATTTGAGTCGTTTCGTTTTGCGTTTTATCCAAGTTGCGTGGCTGCTTACTTAGCAATAATTTTCACTGTGCGTTGTTAGATTTTCGAGGTTACGTTGTTCGAGTCTTTAATTTTTTTTTAAATTTTTGCAAAATCTGCTACATAACTAAATGCTAAAACGATGACCCGTACAAGAAGTGCTTTGATGATCGAAATGGATAGAAAATCAAGTTGCACAGAGAATACCATCCAACGATAATTTTAGTGGCAGTAATACAGACTATTAATTTACGTTAAAAAAAAAGGAGTTCAGGAAACATTGGACCAATTTTTTGTAAAAGAAAGCCGATCTTTACATGGTTTGCTATAGGAAATTAAAAATTATTTTGTGTCGTTTTAATTTGCGTCGTGTTTTTTTGGAACGTAACCCCGATGCAAAATGAGGTACTGGTCTATTGAGTAGTATAACAGTTTTTTGACTGTTATAATAGTTACAATATCAGCTCAAAACTGTTGTAATTTTATAAACTGATATAATAAATATTACATTTGTTTTGTTAAGTTCTATGGTAAATTGTTTATATTAGAGATTGTAAATGTCAATATGTCAATATAACAGTTATATTTTTCTATTAAATTTTAAATTTCTTGCCATTACAAATATTATTTAATTTTTTATATTTTTCTATTAAATTTGCTTTACTTTTTTATATAACATTTATTTATCCTCAAAAAAAGTCTCTCAAAAATGATTGAAACAACTAAAACTAAACTAAAACGTTTTATAAACAATATAAAATTAAGACCTTCAAAAGCAAAATCAACAAAATATGTTTAAAACTTTTAATAACAAAACAAAATAAATCAATATATTCTTTTAAATTGAAATTATTGTTTAACATATAAAAATACTTTTTTTATATATTGTAGTTATATAAAAAATGAATTAAAAAATTGCACAACATGCGACATAAACAAAATACAAAACGTCAGTTTTATGGCGCCATGTTTTATATATTTATTTTTATTTAAAAAAATATTAACAAAAACTTATTTATATAATGTTTTGTCTTTGTTTTCGTTCTGAAAAAAGGTGCTCGAAAATTTATTTATTTTGTGTAAAAATAAAAGAATTTCAACAAAGTGCAAAAAAACATTAAATATAGAAAAAAAGTTGTTTTAAAAAAAGTGAACACAAAACAAAACGGAATTTATATAATTTTATATTTAATTGATATAATTTCTATACCATTAGAAAAAAATATGTTTTGTGAACAAAAAGAAAAAAAACAGAAAGGTAAATTGCTAAGAAAAGGCTTCAAAAATTATTACAGCCTTTTGTAAGGGTAGTTTCAAGGTTAGAGGGGGCGGGCGGAACGTTCAAGGGATTTAAGGATGATAATTAAAATCTTATTAAAACAAACGAGTTTTATTTTCTTTTAAAATAACAACATGTGTTTTTAATTTAGTTGGAAAGCAAATGATGGTTGTTATTTTAGTTCAAAGAAATTTGTGGTTTTTTGCTTTTAAAATTTTGTTTTAATTAGGTTGGTTTAAGGAGTGTGTTTTCTTTTGTTTTTTTTAAGGATTTCTTTTTTTTAATTTTCGGGACATGATGAATGAAATTGTGGTTTTGTTGAATGAATTTAATGTTTTTGGATGATTTGTTTTGTATGATTTATAAAATAGTGTGACAAATGGGTGGATTTCTGGTTGTTGGTTTTTTCTAAAATTATAAATTTTTTCTTTGTTTAGTTATAAATATGCTACTTAAAGAAATTATTGTTACTTAAGGTAATTTAGGTGTTTTAAATAACTTAGTTTAAGCTAGAGTTACTTAAAGAAAATATAAATAAATTAAGAAAATTGTCTGCATTTGAGAATGATATCAAAAGTTTTAAATGTTGCTTGTGCTAATAAATACGTCATTACTTTAATATCTCTAAAACTAGTTACAAGCAATGACTTTAAAAACAGCTTTATATTTCAGTGTCACAAAATAAAATATACTCAAAATATACTGGTATAATAAATCATTATACAACCACTTCTAAGTAATGCAGACAGTATGTAATAGTCATTAAAAAGTAAGCTATTGAGTAACTAATAGCACGTTTCCATTGAGTCTGTAAATAAATTGTAATGTAAATGTTTAAAATAACACCAGTTGTGCTAAATTAATTTACAAACTTTAGCTGTATAACAGTTAGCAAAATAACCTATTCACCATATCTTTTTCAAAAAAAAAAAAAAACAAAGAAAAACTTTTCTTTTCAAACTAAAATTTTTGTAATGCAGACAATTTTCTTTAACAAACTAAACAAAAAAAAAGGAAAACATTTAAAATATCTTAAAGGGGAAAACCACTATAAATACTTATATTACATTACATTGTAAAACTCAACTATAGAATTTCTTACTAATGTTATGATGTTGCTATTATTCTTGTTTTTTTTTTAAATTTTTTGCTTCTTCGTAATGTCTAAAACTGCTTCAGGTGTTGGTGATATAATTTTTAACTCAAAACCAAGAAAATTGCAGCAATTCTAGCACATGTGTGTTAATGGTTTTAAAATGAAAATACACTGAGACAATAACTAAAAGATCTGAAAGATGAAACTGCTTAACAAAAACCAAGGCTTTGATAATTGCTTTCCTGTTTAACTTAAATATCTGCTGGTGGCCTTCATTCACCTTTTTTTCTTCTTCTTTTCTTTACTCTCAGTGTATTTTCAATTGTCTATAAAGGAAAATGAAACTCTTATACATACTTAAACCTAAATAAAAAAAAAAGGAAATTCCATTTTTGAAATTTATAAACATTACATAATGCTCAACATGGGTAGGTGTTATAACAAAATAAATAAGAAAAAATGTTTTATTATTATCATTTATTTTTCATTGTATGTTCTAACTATACTGCTAAGTGTGTAAATATACTCGTACACATAAAGAAATTTTTAAATTGTTTTAATTTTTTTATAGTTTTCATATTTTTTGCTTTGTTGTAAAATACTTAGCGTAAGAGAGAGAGTGTGTGTGTGTGTGTTTGTATGCTTAGTTATAATCTATCATTGCATTATAATTACATCTAATGACTAAGGTTTCCTGGCTGTTTTTTCATTTCAATTTTTAGATTAATGTTAAAGCTTTTAGGTTTTATTTATCAAAAGGTGAAAGTTTAGGTTGTTTAAAGGAAAGAAACATTAAAATGAAACTAAAAATAAGAATATAAAACAATTGTTTGTATTAAAGTGCTGAGATAAATATATCATATGTTGTTTAAATAAAAGGTGCCATCATTATTAAGAGTAAGTGCTGAGTGCAAAGATAACTAACTATGAATGGTGGTTTAAGCTAACGGGTCAAATATGTTTTTTGTATAACAGTTGCTATAGGCTTTAGTTTAGTTGTAGGTATAAAAGTTTGTTTGTTGTTGTTTGTATAACAATTTATAGTTATTTAAATGTGTGCCTAATAGTTGCACAAACTGTGTATAATTGTTTTTACAGCTGTTTTCAAAACTGTATTGTATTAGTGTTCATATAAAAGATTGCATGAATTTTTGTAGAACAGTTGGTATAATAGTTTGTAGAACAGTTTTTATATTTGTTGATATAACTAGCAGTAAAACACAGGGCTTATTGTGTATTTCGTTTCGAATCAAAAAAACTTTTGAAAGCAATTTCTGATACCAAAACTAAATCGTATTATGTAATACGTTCGAAAGATGTACTGAGTTTTATTTACATTTCTACGGGTGACACCAGGTGGCGCCACATCTAATCATGTTAAAAATTTGACAGCTCTTTTAAAATTTGCTGCAGTTTTTTGGTAAATATCAAAATTAGTTTAAAAAATAATTACGTTAAAAAGCATTAACTTGAGCAATAACCAACAAACTTATCAATGGATTGTGTTTTTCATAAATTTAATTTTTATTCATTCTCAAGATTATTTTAATTAATTTATTTTAAATGGCGAATGCTTTTCAACAATATTGTTCAAAAGCTATAATAAACAGCCAATAAACATACTAACAAGTAACTTCATATAGTTAATTCATAAGGTATGTACAAGTTTTATTGGCGAATTCTATAAGTGAATACATTTGTAAATTTTTAAAATATTTCTTCGCTCTCGCAAGCAAAATAGCATTCGAATGATTTAAACGAAGCATTTTTTAAGCTAAGCTGATTAGCTATTAGACATCGTGGTGAGGGGAAGATAAGTCGAGTACACATTTGATACTACTTGCAATTCGTTTCACTCTCTTAAATAAAAATAGGAGTAATTTAAGTAATAAGAACTGTGCTGTGTGAACACCGCAGAAATTTCAAGATAAAAATTGTATCAATCTTTTCAAAAAAAATTGCTTCGTATAAATTGGGACTAAGTAATGATTTTGACACTTGCTGTTGTATTCCATAACTGCATTTACGAAAGCAATTTTTTTTTTGGTTTTGCGGAAGGGAAATATTTAAAAATTCCGCAAAATAAAGTATTCTTAAATAAATTTCCGAACGTTCGTAAACAAATCTACGAAAATCGTACTACACAATAAAATTTTTACGAATTCGTACATTTTTCGCATCGAATTGAAATACAAAATAGCTCCCCCAGTTTAAAAAAATGTTTGTATTAATGTTCATATAACAGTTTGTATAACGGCTTTCATATCATTTTTCAGTATTTTTTCTACAACTGTTTATATAGTTGTATTACAATTTGTATAATTGTTTTTATAAGCATAGTTCTTTGTTTAGCAGTCTATATAAAAGTTTGTATAACAGTCTATATAACAGTTTGTATAACAGTTTTAAAGTTTTTTCAACAGTTCGTGTATCTTGTTCAAGAGAATGTTTTTATGTTGGTTAAATAAATATTTGAAAGAATTTGTATAAATTTCTTTTATAACTTTTAGTGTATCTGTTTCTATATCTAGAAATCTGTATGTTTATATACAAACACCCTACAACAGTTTATCGAATTCGTTGTAAAACTTTTACATTAGAAATACCTTTAGAAATATAATTATTTTATTTGTTTTATATAGTTTTATACTATAGATGCAATATATATGGTATAAATGATGCCATTTTTTTCAGAAAGAAACCGAAACGCACCTAATACTGTCCATAAAATCGTTATTCGCCTTATCCGAAAGAAACAGAAACCGAATACTCGGTTAACTTTACTGTATTTTTTTCTAAGTTAACTTTATGACTGAAATCCTATTTTCTCTCGTTTCAGATACTATTTTGTTTTTACTGTGAAACAATTCTGCATACTTAAGAAAGGTAAGTCTGTTTAGTTTTAAATTTTATTAAAATTTTTCTTATAAATTTATGCTACTGGAATTAGTGCCTATATCTAGTTCTTTCATGTTGTAAAAAAATAATACTTAACCTGTCCAATGGTCACAAGATCACAATTAAACAATGAGTGATGTTAAAAATGTTAAAAAGTGGGCTTTCATATATATTGTTAGAACTATCAATTGAACTGAGTTCTATATCAGTTCCTTTACTTGTGGAGTAATATTAATTATTTCTTAAAATATATATTTTTTAAAAAAATTTTTCAAAATAAAGTACCCAGCAAACATTATTTTGAAGTTGTCAAGTAATGACTTCAGATATACAAGTACTTATTTATGAGACACAAATGCATAACTTAAATGTATCATGCAAAGGACCAATATAATTTTCATTGACATGAACGCCTTTTTACCTCTAAAGTGCCCGTGAATATACACTAACATATATGTATATATACATATACAGTGGGAAGTACAAATGCAATTTTCACTTGCATACAAATAAAACTAATAAAGTAATTTAAAAATATTGTTTGTCATTTAATTTAGATTTATTGCTAAACAAAATTATTTACTATACAAAATGGAAAATAAAGTTAAAGTGTATAGTCGGTCAAGTCCGACCAAATAATAACCTACACCCAGTATATGTGCTAAAACAGTTTTACAGAAATTTGCGCCATATAGTTGCTATGACCTATTATGAACTGATTATCCAAAAATTAAGCAGCATCATTTCTGTGCATAAAAATACTTTTTTCTGTTCAACAAACTATCAAGAGTCATTGTGGACAAAAATGCATTATATAGTTCCCTAACCACAAATCAGAGGTCGTAAAAAGCTGTTAACATAAGCGGACGCACGTTCCATGACAACACAAATGAAAACAGACAAGTCTTTAACTCCAAGAGATGCTTTTATAGCCATAGACAAAAACGTTAGGAGAGCAAGACGAGTATTTGTTACATCTCGTCAGTAAAAGAATTAAAACCTGTATTGTCGATAAAAAAAATGTTAAGGCACGTTTAAAGTTTGCCAGAGAGCACAGAAATTGGACAATAGATGAGTGGAAACATGTAATTTGGTTAGACGAACCGAAATTTAATCATTTTCAATCCGACCGGACACAATATTGCTGGTGCCAAACAGCCCAGATAATTCCTAGACACCAAGTAAAGGAAACAGTGAAGCAGGATGGGAGGAGTGTCATCATATGGGGTTACTTTGGGGTTACTACCACTTCAAAGATTCGATGGAATAATGAGAAAGGAAGATTAGCTGCGTGTTTTGCAAACTCATTTTCTCAATTTAGAATGAAGTTACTTTTCGATTCGATAATGAACCAAAGCATCCTTCCAAAATCGTAAAAAGAGACAGCTGGGACAAAACTGATTAACTTCAATCCATTTAGGCGAGCTTGGCAGCGGTTCAGCGCGAATGAGCGAGTAATTCAAATGAAATAATTGGCGTAAAAAGTGTGAAAAAGCGAAATAAAGTATTTTGGACTAAATATTAAAAACACTAGCATTACCTAATGTTTGTGTATGTTGCAAAATTGCGTATCGTTTGTATTTTTTCTTAAAACTTGATAATTTTAATTTTGATTTATAAATTAGTTTGTTAAATATAAAACATAAAATAAATGACGAAAAATATTTTCTAATTTTCTTTATTAGTTTTATTTTTATGCAATAACAAGTGCACAAATTACTAACAAGTACTCATTTGTGCTGCCCACTGTATATTCAGATTCGTAAGTTAAACATTCCTGATCCCTGGTGTTGTACTGATTCCTTATCTTCTTCGTTAAAACTTTCTGACAAGTTTCACATTATACAGTGCCTAGTAATTGCTTTTGTTAGAAGTCAAATCGAGAATCTATCAAGAGCCGAGAACCATTTCTTTGCCTAACAGAGCCATAAAGAGCATTTTGATGCTCTCTTCGCTCATTCGTTTAACAAATTCTATACTGCGATTAAGGACTAATGAATCATTTACATCCAAGTATGACACTTATGTTGAGCCCTAGGTTAAATGCAAATCGATAAGTGATCTCGAACTTGTTGCATTTTATTTGAGAGTCTTTATTGATGCAAGCCTGTCCTCATCGATATTGATGGTTGACGTTGCTAGATTTAACTGATTCTTCTTGCGATTTTGTCTTTGGCATAGAGATCTGCCTGAAAGTTGATGCCGTTATCAATTTTCTCTGTGAGTCGTTAGATTGTAGGATAGAGTTTGCGGGACAATTTTCTCTCGAGAAGATATCGCAAATTTGTTATCATATGAATGTGAAACTAAAATCTATGTGCTTTTAAAATATAAAAATAATGTGTTTATGTCAGTTTCAAAGTCTCAACATCAACATCTGATCGATATAAAATCCAACTAACAAAATTAAAACTGTTTTTTGTTTGTTTCTGGTTCATTATAATTTCATTACAAAAACTGTTATACTTGTATAATAAATTTAAGAAATGCTCTTACTTTGAAACTTATCCTTATTTTGACTAACTCTTGAAAATCTTTTTCAAATGAAACTACTTTTTCACATATGTTAAAAAGATACTTATGCTAAAATGAAATATGTGCTTAACAAGTGAATTACAAAATACATACATACATTAAATATATAAATATGGTGCAGCAAATAAGAAATTTTTTTAAGTGCTTTCTCTGTGATTTCATACTTTTAAAACTATACTAATATAAACAAATTAACACAAATTAAAAAGTATAAAATATAACAGGTGTGTGCATTAATATTTTTTCATATATATTTAACATTAAATACAAGTGAGTGTGTGTAATTTAAGTGGTGTTAGAGCAATAATATAAATTTATAATTTTTAAATATAATTTATTTTTTTTTGGTTTGGTGCAGATGATATACGTTTTCAATGGCAAGTGCATTAAATGAGAGGGAGTAATGACATAGGAGTAGGAAATTTTAGGTGGTATATAAATAGTATTATAAAAAAACTATTAATATAAATATAATGTTAAAATATATTTGGGATAAAATTAAAAAGAAAACAAAAAAAGTTTATTCACCAGTTTTTGAAAGACTTATTAAATATAAGTTTAAGAAATCTATATAGTTTTGTTATATTGCAGCTATAACACATTCTCAGAGATTATGGTAGATAGATTTTTATTATCACAAAAAAAATACAGATTTAAGATCTTTTTTAAAGCTCGTAATTGAGCATTAAACAAAAATGTTCATTAAAAATCGTTTATACTGTAAGCTTGTGGTATATGTTTGATTTGTGATCATTCAGTTTTATTTTCATTTAAGTAATTACCTTAAGTTACGTAAGTAGTTGAAATTTATATAAAATATGAAACCACTAGACGTATGAGTAATATTAATTATTGTAAATTTTTTTTAAATCAAATAAAAATAGAAAACCACAAATTTCTTTCTTAAAACAAAAAACCGAAATTAAATAAAAATTAAATGTATAATATAATTTCATAAGCCAGGTGAATAAACTTTCTTTATGGCAGAAACGACCAAAGAAATTGAGCATTTTTCGACAGGCTAAATTCTATATAAGGAGTTTTACTAAAATCAGTGCATATTGTGCAATTAACATTAAACATTTATATTATAAAACAGACATAAATAAAATAAACCTTTTAAAACGTAATTGAAAAATAATATAACTTAAAATTAAAACTTAAAAAAAAGGCATTTTAAAAACAATTTTTTCAAAAAGTTATTGTTTTTTATAGTTTAGATATAATTAAAAAAATTTACTATTGCATTGTTTTTTTAAATATTAAACAGACCTGGCTTTGATCGAGACGACTTTGCCACCTACTGGCATATTTTCCTTGACATAAATAGGACCATAAATGGTATGATCCCAGACAGGTGGATTATTGGCACGATCTACAACATCGATTTGAACCTCTACGGTACGTGATAAAGGTGGATAGCCTTTGTCTTGTGCCATGGCTTCTAATTTATAGGTTTCACGCTATAGTTTTGTTTATTTTTTTTGAATATATTTTGGCATAAATATTTTATTTTCATATAATGAGGCAGGTTTGTTTTGTTTTAGTTTTTTGGCGGTTTTGTAACATTCAAAAATTCAAGTTTGTTGACAAAAACCAGTGATGAGTTTGAGTTTTTTTTTAGATATTTTGGTTTTATATATGGAGTTGTTGTTTTTTTTTTTTTTTGTTCAGTATAGAAGAAATTAAAAAATTGCAAAATACAAAAAATTATAGTTTGTTTTTTCATATATATAAAATATTGGTAAACAAATAAAGTTTAACGATTTTAAACAAAATTATAAAGCAAGAAAGAGTTGAGTAAAAAAAAACCAACACCTAAGAAAAATATGTTTGAATAATTAAAAATAAAAATGTTATATTGTCTTTTTTTATATTAATAAATATAAAAATTTCATAGGCAGTGCAAATTAAAGAAATTTACCTAACATATTTCTTTTATGTTATAAAAAAAGTCTCGATCCTAGCCTTTGTTTTTTTGTTTGTAAAAAAAATTCTCTTAAAATTAATATTTGTTTTTAAATTAAAAGTTTTTTTTAATAAACTAAAGATTATTTTACTAAATATTTAATAAAAAAAAACTTAAAAAATTATATAGATATTTAGGATTTAGTGCAATTTTTTGTTATATATTTTTTTTGGTTTTAAAAGCATTACATTCATATGAATACATATACATTTTGTTACTATGTACTTAATTCTTTTGTTTAAATGAAATTTTAAATTGTTTTTTAACATTTTTTTTTTTTTTGTATAAATTATATAAGTTTGTTTGTAGCATTATTTACCTGTAAATTGTTTTTAAATAATCCTAGCAATTTGTTTTGTTTTTTTTAAGTGTAGCAGTAATTTTATGTTAAAATTAAGTATATAAATTTATAAATTTTTTTTTGTTGAAGAAACCCAACACCATTTGTTTATTGGAATTTTTTTTATTTTGAAATTTTGTGTTTCATTTATAATTAAAAATATACAGCATAGTAAAGAAAAATAGGCAGTATTTTAAAGCGAAGAAATTTTTTAAGGATTTTAGCGATTAATAAGAAAATTTCTCTCAAAGTTGTAATTAAGGCTCACTGTTAATGAACAAAAAATTAAAATTATTGTTTTACATTCTTAATTGTGACTAGCGCTCATGTGTAGATCTATGTACGTATATGAGACCGAAAACTTTAGGGGTTTCTGAAATTGTTATTTGGTGGCAAATGACTGAATTTTTTGGGCATATTGGGCATTTTCCTAGTTTTACCAAATTTCACCAAATAATCGGATAATTAATTTGAATAATCGGGCAATATATTCTTATTTCTTATTACACTAAGTGAATCGTGCTAAAGTTAATGATATATATTAAATTTACTGAATAATCGGATAATTTATGCGAATAATCGGTCTATTTATCCAAATACATAATCGGAAAATATTGTACAAATATTATTAATATTATTTTATAATACATATAATTTTATATCCGAACAATCAAACAATTTATTCGAATAACCGAAATAGTAGGACATTTCTTTCTTTTTTTTTATTATACAAAAAAGATAATGTTATTTTTTTAATGATATTTAGTACATTTGCAAACCAATCGCATAACTCAACCGATAAATTGCATAATTTATTCGACTAATCAAGCAATTTACTATTTTTTGCATCATACAAAAATGTATGTTATTTATCCATGATATCTAGTAAATTTACTGAACAATCTCAAAATTTATACGAGTAATCGGAAACATTTTTTTGGAATAATCAGGCAATTTAAACTTATTTTTATAGGATATGTTAGTTATCAATCATATCTTGTAAATTGATAGAAAAAATCGCACAATTTATTTGACTAACCGGATAATTTATCCAAATAATCAGTCTATTTTTTTTTTCTTGTTTTTATTATACAAAAAATTATAATATTACTTTTCCATGATATCTAGTAAAGTTACAAAATAATCGTATAATTTATCCATATAATCGCTCAAATTATTCGTCTTTTTTTACACTAATAAAAACATATGAATTATCCACGATATTAAGTAAACGAATAGAATAATCACTTAATTTATACTAACAATTCATTCATTTCTTATTGGAACATTTTAACGAATCATCGTTTACCTCATCCGAAAGTACACAGAAATTTTTTTAAACATTCCTCTGGATTGGATAAGTAACCCAAATAATGAATTTATTTTGCTGCTAAAATAAATTTTTATTCATATCAAGAGTATTGATTTATAAAAAAATCTTAGTAGAATCTATCTAACTAACCCCCCGCTGCCACATGCAAGTGCAAGTTCGAAAAACTCAATACAATCACAGTTTTTTACTAACACAATCATATTTTTCGCACTTACAGCTCAACTTGCGAGAGAATTTGGTTGTAAGCACTTGCCGTAAGTAGAATGACAAATAAATAAACAGTGCTACCAGTGTTACAATAAAAGTTATGTTTGTAACAAATTTTCGGGGTTTTACAAAAATGTATTAAGAAAAAAGAACAAAACCATTACACAACACATCTTAATAGTATTTTTAATTTCATGCATTTATTACAAAAAATTGTAAATTACAAAATTTTTTTCCGTATTTTTTTCTTTTGACAATACGGCAATACTGGATCCTTATGAGCTTGAAAATTAATAGAATTTTATGAAAAAATTTTGTTTGAAGTTTCTTTGCTGACGACATTTCAAAACTGAACTTGCATTTGTTAGTGTAGCCACTCAAACAAATATTGTTGTTTTTCGGTATCTTTCGTAGATAATTTGTATACTCAACTTGCAAGGAATAACTTGCATGTGGCAACGGGGGGGTAAGGCCTAATTTAGATGATGAATTTTTAATCATGAATTTTTTTTTGCCTTTGAAAACATCATCTAAAAACCTCTTGCATGTATATTGTGATTTATAATTTATGTATATTTCTATTTCAGGTTGAATTTATTTCTTTATTTAATTTATTTGTTTATTCTTACCATGGTGTATTTATGCAAGGTGAGTGCAAATCGGCAACAAATACAACACAATATAGAAACAACAGGCATTTTGTGTGTGTAAAATAATGTACTACTGTCAAAAAACTTGACAAAATATTACTTTTGACATAAGTAAATTTTAAACACATTCAGTCAGCTGTGCTACTGCACTCACCTTGTGTAAGTACACCATGGAAAAATTGTTCAACTTTTAATATTTATTATTAGAGAAAATTTTAAGTTCATTATAGTGCATTTACTCTTGTAATTTTTAAACTAGTTTATGATCATAAGCTACTTTCATAAACCATACCGTTTACATCAGCATTTTTGACAGTTAAGTGGTTTATCTTTGACAAGTCATAAAACAGCTGACTTTAATATTAAAAATTTAATAAAAATATGGACGTTGTTATGAAAAAAAATTTTAAATTTGTGTTTTTCATCCAGGATGAATAAAATTCAATTACAGTTTCTTTTTTTAAAGAAAACTTTTTTTATTTTTGAGCAAATATCAAATGTGTCCAGCGTTGCCAGAAAAATGTTGAAAAAAACAGAGTTGCATTAGCAGAAACTCGTTGTTTGTAACTAGTTTATCTCAAAAGCTAGTTACAAAACCTGTTTTTGATTTGTATGGATAAACAAGTTTCTTAAACTAGTTTATCACCATAAACAACTTATAAATAGTTTATGGCGTAGGTGTAAATGCACTATTAGTTTAATAATTCAAAGACTGCCATGATTCGTACTTTAAATTGTTATTTTTATAGAACAAAAAATAAAAAATTGTACGATGTCTGCTCAATAAATATCGTGATATTTGGATCGAGATCCATTTTAAAGTATTGATGGATCACGAGCGTATGCTACATGTTCAGTATTTATCGCGTCAGTATTTATGTTATTTTTGTGCTGTGCTGTCGCGAGAAAACCAAAAGAAAGCCTGTTTAGCTATTTTGCTTGCGTTTTCATTAAAGAACCCACTCGCTTTCACTGTCTTCTGCCATTAAGGCTCAGTTATCCGACTGTAATGGAATGTAACTGCAACAGTAAGAAAAAGCTGATGGATATTGTTATATGTAAAGTAATGCAAATGGTTATGGAGATGTAAAGTAACGCAACACTGTAATATATGAATCTCTAAGAAATAGAGTTTCCTTACATTTTTACGTCATTACACAACATTCCGTTACAGTCGGCTAACTAAAGGCCCAACTATAATATGCATATGCTAGCTTAAGCAAATTGCAAAAGTTAACGAAAAGGCTGTCAAATGCATAAGCAATTCAGAGTTAACTTTCAGTTGGCTACAATGACTTTGAAACTTTTTGTCCACAGTTGCTCATTTATGTTTAAAAAAAATGATTTTATTTTAACAAAAAGCCATTAATGACCATATTTTATAAATATTATTATATTATTTTATAATTAAAAGAAAACTTCGTACCCGAAACGCATAATTTTTTCATTTTTTTTAAATTATCGGCAAAAGTACTAAAATGTACACCTGTGGCTACATTGTAAATAATAATAAACGTTTACATATGTTTTGTTAATTTTCGCATTGTGTTTGCAAAAATGGAGAAAAAACTTAAAAATTTAAATGATATAAAAATATTAAACTTAGCGCTTGAAGGCCTGTGCACATTAAAAGAAATAAGTGAACTACACTGTAAAAGAAGAAGACGCTCTTGTTCTGTCAGAGAAATAAACCGCGACAGAGATATTTTTGTTAAAATAAAAAGGGCCCTTTTATTATAAAGGCACCTATTTTTTCCACATTTTCTATTAAATTTAAAATAAATGTATTTTCTTCTTTCTCCATTTTGTTAAAAACATAAACAACAAACAGCTGATTCCGTACAGAATATGCGATCAGTTTCGCTTTTTGCTTAAGCAAATGACAGTTGAAAAACTTAACGAAAAGTTTCGTTAAGTACATTATAGTTTGACACATACAATTTACATGTATTCGCAGAGTTGCTTAAGCTAGCATATGCACATTATAGTTGGGCCTTTAAGCTAGCATATGCACATTATAGTTGGGCCTTAAGGCTTCACTGTTTATTACAATACACAAATTCCTCTTTATTACTTATTTTGTTTGTTTAGTTTAATTTTATTTTATTTTATTTTATTTTATTTCTTTTATTTGTCACTTTTTACTGACTGAAAATGCTACACGTTCAATATTTTTCACGAGATCCGCGATCTTGATTTCATATTTTAGGCCATTCTGCGATATGGATCGCGATCCATCAAACGTGATACTAGAAATATCACGATATTTACTGAACGTGTAGCGGTGCCCTATGTTTTCACTTTTTAAAAGCATTTGACACTTTCAAACAGAAAATTAATATACAAAAATAAAAGAAATTAAATGCAAAAGGAAATAAAAATTAATCATTGAATACAATAATCGTGCCCATTTTTCTACCTCTCTTTCTTTTCAATCCCGCTTGCCAAAAAAAAATCAATATTATTCATGAATTTAATTCCTCACCTAAATTGGGCCTTATACGAATTATCGTTTATTTTATTCTATTCATTCGAATTTTATATTATAAAAAGACTGTGTGATATCCAGTAAATTAACCTAATAATCGTGGAATTTATTTCAATAATCTGGAATATACAACTTTTTACGATTAATCATTCTCTTTATGTGAATAATTTCTCTGAAAAAAGTTTAATAATTTATTTTAATAATTAAAACGAATTTCTATTAATATTAATTGTTATTGGAAATATTTTAATAATACAAATTTCAAAATATTCGAATAATCGGAGAGTTTATTGGTATGATCAAATAATTTATCCGAATAATCGAAACATTTATTCTATAATTCATTCCGTTTCTGAAGAATTTTAATTTAAAAAAAAATCTTTTTCGATTAATTGTTTACTTTATTCGAATAATAAGGTGGTTTATTCGAATAATGAATTAATTGGATTCATATTAATATTTACTTTTTCGATAAGTCGTTTAATCGATTAATGGAATATTTAAATAATTTAATCGAATAATAAAAAAAAATTCCAAATTATTTAAATTTCTGTTGAAAACTCGTTAAAAAAATTAAATAAACTTACCGAAATATCGATTAATTTATACGAATAATCGGTTAATCTATGGCCTTAATAGTATAATTTATTCAAGTATATTTTGCCAACAATACAGTCAATTTGTTGTTTAAAATATAATTGTTTTGAATAGTAGATCAAAGGTAACTAAAACATAAACAAGTTAATCGATTAATTTATTCGAATAAACAATCGAATGTAATTTTAAGTAATAAAAACGCAAAATATTTTATTTTTTGTTAATGGTTGATTTTTTGTCTGTTGGAGAGTTTTCGGCGATTGAAAAAAATTCATTATTTATCCGAATAATCGAATTGTTAACTAAAATAACAGTTTCTACTAACTCTTTAACTGCCTATTTTTCTGCCTCACTGTATATTTTTCAAGTTACCAATATCCTGTAAAACCAGATTTTTATTAATGCATAAATGTGATATTTTATACATACAATATAAAATTAAGTTGATGTTGAAAATACACGGGAAAGGGGGAACCACAGCCAATTCTATTAGTCACTGAATTTGTTGTAATAGTATGTGTATAGAAATGGATTAGAATTTATGTTTTTTTTATAAGGAATTAATAACATTAAGAGAGTAGAGGTGACAAATGCAAAATTCAAAAAATCATTAGTATTTTGCATTTTAGCCAAAAAAAACTGCACAGTTTTAGGGAAGAAAAAAATCCGAAAACTGTTCTCACCAGCAAAAAATGTCTTTTCTTGAAAGGCAATGTTTGTTTTTATTTTACCAATTTAAAAGAAATTTTCTCTGACACGAAAAAAACTGCGCGAAAAATGTCATATAAATTTTGTTGATTTAGCTTAGACACAACTACTTGACCAAAATTTACCACCAGCAAGGACCCAAACCAACTCAACAAACAGCACCAGGGGAATTTTAGCATGCTTTAAAGGGAATTTTAAAAAATCAACCAATTATAACCCATTTCCTAAGGTGACTGAGTGCAGGACTGGGTTTTTGTTATGTTTCCCTTGTGATGGGTTTTTTGGTAGGTTGTAAATCTTAAAAAAAATTTCTTTATATTCCCAACCAGCCAATTTAGCGTTTCTTTATGGGGAGATTATGTACGCATGTTATAGGGATTATTTAGACCAAAAACCAATAATGGGATATTTGTTTATACAAAAATTACTGTTATCCCAGTAGTTAACGGTTATACAAAGCTTAACATAATGTTAATGGAGTTAAAAATATGTTTGAAAGAAAATTAGTATTGTAATACATACATATATAAATAAACAAAAAATGTTTTCGTAATTAATTTAAATGTTAAGCAGATTTCTCTATATAAAAAGTAGTTAAATTCTGTTAATTTGATTAAATAGTTTCAAATAGAATGGGTTACAGAGAGCAAGTTATATAGAGAGTTGGAGAGTAAGTATAGCGTTAAATACAAACCTTGCCTTAACCGATGTTACAACCGTACCCACAGTGACATTTTCACGTATATAAATGGGTCCATAGACCACCTTGTCCCAAATGGGTGGCTTATTATTACGATCGACGACATCTAATTCAACATCAACATCGGCGTATGATGGCGGTTCACCTCGGTCAGAGGCCCGGACACGTAAACGATACCGGTCTCGCTGTTGATTATTTCAAGGACAATTTTTTTTCGTTTGTTTTAATTTCAAATGTAGTTATGTATGTTTTTTTTTTTACAAAAAGTTAGTTGTTGATGGTTTGTGGTGTTTAACAAAAAGGACACGCATTGTATTAAATGTTAAGTTTATGGCAAATTATTAGTGGGATATTTTGTTGTAGTTGTTGAAATTTAACATTGTTATGTTGTCATTTTTAACAGGATTTTATTTCAAAGGTTTGTGTTTTGGATAATACGTGTTTTTGTTGTTGTTTTTTGTTATAACGTTATTATAGTTTTTAAATGGTTTTTGCGGTTGATGGCATGGATAAAAAGTGACGTTATTGTTTACGTTTTTTTCATATATTCAGTTACATTACGTTATTATTGAATTTTTGTTTGTTTTTTTTATATTGAATGAAAAGAAAATTAAACAAGAAACTTATGAAATTAATATTGAAATGATAATGAAAATTAGTTATTAGTAGTTGTTTTATGTATTACAGGGATTAGGATTTAAAAGCCTTTTTAATTGTTTGTTGTAGATAAACAATTTGTGTCTGATTAATTCAGGGACAAACCTACAATTTAAGTGGCATAAAGTGGCAATGGTACAATGTTGTATTTGAAAAATATGAAAGTTTTACAGGAACATTTTAAAAAAGAAAATTTTAATCGAATTATTTGATGTGTGGAATTTAATTACCCGAACAATCGGGTAACTTATACGAATAAAATAATCGAATAAATTACTCGCTTACACAATCTTGTCATTTTTTCAAAATTTCAATTTAAATTTTGTGTTAATAAACCCTTGCTTATTTTAATCGATTGGATATTTTATTTGGTTAATTTATTCGAATAGCCGAGTTTATTTTATTAACAATTTTTTGAGTTTTTTTTTCTCAAAATATTTAAGAATTAATTAAAATTTATTCGATTAATCGCATATTTTTTTAATATCCATATGTTTTCTTTTTTGAACGAAATATTTTTTTATTTTGATACGTATCAAAATATTGGAATAATTTACTCATATGACTGTTTATTTAAATTTGAATTAAAATTTTTTGTTTTACGAATCTTTTATGGCAATAATCTTTCTCATAATTCTTACTGCCGTATTTATAAAAAATTAAAGTAGACTTCAAATGTACTTTAAGAAAATTTTGTATGAAAATTTTTTCTAAAAGCATACTTCAAGTCTACTTTATTTTTTATAAATATAGCAAGTAGTATTTAAAATAGCAGATTTGATATGTATACCTGGTTATTTTAATATGAATAATATTTTAGTTTTATTAAAATTCTGGTTTAGTAGTGTTTGTTAAAATATTTCGCATAATTTTATAGTTATTTGAATATTTGTGTATATATAATTATTCGAATAATATATTCCCATAACCGATTATTTTTATTCGAATAAAATTTTAGTTTTATTAAATATTCTGGTTTAGTATTGCTTCTTAAAATATGTCGCAAACATTTTAAAGTTATTAGATTATTTGTATATATAAATAAATACTCGAAAAACGGTTATTTTTTATTCGAATAAATTGTTTAATTTAATAATTTATTATTACATAGACCACAAAATTTGTATGTTAACATTTTGGTTTATTTGGTATATTTTATTCGGTTATTTTGAATTGAATAAAAGTTTTTTTTTTATAATTGTACCATTTCAACTTTATTTCTCTTCTAACACCTATTATGTTTAATGTTTTGGTTAGCTTGTGTTTTTTTTTGTTTGTTTTGTTTCTGAAAATTGTTTAACGAATACTTCCATTAAAGCAGAAAACTATACAATGAGGATTATTAACAATAAATGACACTATTTGATTATTAAAAATATTGTTTGCATACAACATCGATTACATGAGGTGTTTTTTAAAAGTTAAACATTGAAATTTTATCCTAAAGAATCCTTGGAATAATATTACTTACAGGATAACAACCCTTTTTTATTTTTAAAGATTTTTTTGTTTTTTGTAAAATGTAGATTTTGTAGGATTTTTATGTTTTTTTACATAATATGAAAAATAAGAAGAAAAAATATTATTGTTTTTTTTTATAAATAAAACAGAAATTATAAATAATTCAACATAAAGTTGTTTAAAAAGGTGCATAGAACTTAAGAGTTTTTTTTGTAAAACAAAAGAAACCTAAATTTTAAGGTATTTTTAAATACCAATTGTATTGCATGCGTTTAAAGACAAAAATATGTAAAGGATATTTATTAAGGCTTAAAAGACTTTCAAAAATTTTTATAGTCTTTGTAAAAATAAGATGGAGCAATACACATAAATGATCCTTAACTATTTTTATTAAAAAGAGGGTTTAAAGACAGGAATAAATAAAATTGAAAATTAAATTTAAAAAAAAAATGCCATCTTGGTTTAACAATTAAAACTAAAATGAACAATGTTTCAAAAATATTTATAACATTGTTTTGTTATAATATAACTGTTGTATTAATTTAATACTTAATTAGTTTCCATGAAAATGTCACAAAATTGGAGTTAGTTTTTGAGTAGTTTAAAAAATTATTTTATTTAATAATAATATTAGTGAGGTTAGTTTTTGTTTATAGAATTTGAAAGTGTTATAATTTTTTTAATATTTTCAAAAGGCCTGACCACCAAAAAGTTTTTAAAAAATATTGCTTTTTCTTTTAGTATTAAATATTGTTTTGTTTATAGTTTTTATATTCTTTTGCATTTCATATTTTAAGGAAAAAATGTTAAAAAATCAATTATCTTTAGTTGTATATTTTTTGTTATTGGTTTGTAACAAATTGTTAATTATAAATTAAATTTCCAGCCAATTGTAAAAGAGTTTAGAGGAGGAAGTTTTATTTCTTTAAATAAATATAAACTAAACTAAAGAAAAATATTTATGTATAAAGTTGTTATAAAAGGGAAATCAAAAATAAATACAAGTTTTCAAAAAAAAAAATATTATTTTAAAATTTTCTATTACAGTTTAATGATTTTATCAAAAATTTGCACTGCTTACTCTATAAAAACCTTTGCTGTTTGTTATTATATGTTGTTTGTATTATTATAATAAAATTATAAAAAAAATGAAAACAAATTTTATTAAAAATTTGGCAAATTATAAAAAACATCTGGAGCAACTTTTTTGTTTTAAACTCCTTTTAACTACTAATTATCAATATCATATCAACGGAAAAATGGTGCAGTTTAAAAACTTAAGTTTTGAAATTATAAAAAACTAACTTTTAAAAATAGAAATTTTCAAAACTAAAAAGTTATAAAGCTGCCAAAATGTTTATAACATTGTAATTGAAATTGTCTTTCAATATGTAAGGAAAATCATAAATTAAATAGTTTTTGTTTTAAGTATAAGAATAATGTTTAGTGTTTAAGGCAAGTCCTAAACAACCGTTAGGTTTTTTTACGTTTTGCAAAACGCACCGGTATGCTTAATTAGGTTTCAACTGAAACTTAAGAGTTAGTAAGAAAAAAAAAACAATTTGAATTTACTGCAAAATTTTTTAAGTAAACAGTTTTGAAACTTAAAAACTGTTTGCGTTTTCAAATAATAAGTGGCTTAAGAATGTTCTAAATATACAGTGGGGATCACAAAAATAAAACTAATAAAGAATTTCAAAGTGTTTTTATCATATGTCTATTTTAAGTTTAATTGCTAAACAAAATAATTTACAATACAAAATGGAAAATAACAATTATAATTTGAACAATTGGTTCAGGTACTCAATTTAGCACAAATCTATCTTTTAAATTATTTGCACAAAAATATCAAAGTGTAACATTAGATTTGTATGTGTTTATCTTGACTTAAAAAAATAACATTAGTTTGATGTGAATTGAATTGCATATGGTAAACACTTTTTGTAAATTACCCAACACGAAACGAATTATACGACAAATTATAATGAACTAGCTAAACCCGGTGTGCTTCGCTACCCCCTCGCAAAACGCGCAAAGATATACACATTAAATTTCTTATATGCACCCTGCACACAGACCCCAATCACCCCTGAAAATTTCATTGAAATCGGGCAAACCGTCTAGGAGGAGTATGCGAACAGGAAGTTTTGCCACTTAATTTTATATATATAGATAAAGAAACTATCTAGAAACATTGTGGATAATATTCTAGCAATGACAAAATGTGATATACTAAACAGCTGATAGGACGTCCATAAGTGGCTATAAGTGTTAAAGAAGCGTTATATTGTTGCCACAGCACAAAGCAGAGGTCGCAAAAGGCTATTAACGAATGCAGACGCAAGTCTCATGATAACAAAAATTAAAAGAGACAAGTGCTGAACACCAAAATATGCTTCTATAGCAATAGGCTAATCCTTTATTCGATGGACAACAAGACGAGCACCTCACAATATTTTATATTGCTAGAGAATGAAGAAATTGTCAAGAACTATTGAGGACAATATCCTAGCAATGACAAAAGTAATTGTCATAAGCGTCCAAGAAAGTCAATATATATTTCCTGAACCTGAACAAATAAAAGGTCGCAAAAATCTGTTAATGCTTGCGGCCGTACTCCTCATGAAACACCAAAATATGCTTCTATAGCAATTCGTCGATGGACAACATGACAAGCCCCTTGCGATATTGATTACATCCCTGTAGTAGAAAATGAAAACCTGCATTGTCGATAAAAAATGTTAAAGCTCGTTTAAAATTTGTTCGAGAAAACCGAAATTAGTTGCTTGCAATCTGACCGTAAACAATATTAACATTAACAATATTAAAGAAACCATGTTAAGAAAGTAATAAACCACGGAGGGAGATTGTCATGATATGGTGTTATTGTACATGGTGGCACCCCGGACCACTGTAAAGAATGGAACAGATAATGAGTAAAGAAGACTATCTGCAAACTCGTTTTCCCAATTTTTTATATAATAGCGTCTATATGCACGAAGAAGGCAATCGTGAAGAAACAGTTGGGACAATATAGAATAACTCCAGCACATTTGGGCAAGCTATGGCAGCGGGTTCAAAGCGAGTTGCAGAGTATTCTAAATAAATTAATTGAAAAATTGGTGGAGACTATGGGCTTTAGACTAAATATTTAAAACACTATCATTCCCTTAAAAAAATAAAGACAGGACATATTACCCCCTGGTGTAAATTCATCACCTTGACGCTGTTACCATTTTGGGCTTGCACGGGCTTGAAACTGGTAAGAGTTTGATAGTTCACCCTTTTAAACAGCTGACTAGAGTCTTATCCAAAACTACGATGAGTTAAAAGCCCGGGGATTTGTATCTGTCATCATTGCAATTGATAATTGGTGTGGATTTGGCTAAAAGTTTTGTAAATATTTGTCCTAGTGAGAAAGTTGGGGCCACCAAATTATCTCTAGGTGCTGCTATGGCTGAATCAACAGAGCCATTGAAAGTAGTGGTGGCAATTGGCTTTGTACTCTGGAAATGTATTGGATGCAGAGGGTCTCACAAAGCTGAGTGATACAAAAGCCCGCATCGACTCTGTCCTTGTCAGTACTGGTTTAAAGTGCCATGCTACTAGTTTTTAACTGGATCGATTGATACGTGTCCAATAATTAGGTAATTCGAGGGATTAGATCAGGAGTGCCCAAACCCTATACTCTTGGTGCTCTTTTGTATTTGTAAAAACTCGTAGCTATAGTCTGTGTGTTTTGTATACTCATTACAGCACTCAGCACTAGCAATACGAAATACACAAACAACCTTGCCTTACTTGTTTTTTTGTCGTACTTCACTCTATACATGCAAGCGCAAAGTAACAACACTTTCGTATGCTATACTGGTAACCATTGATGACTGTGATCGCCAATGTAGATTTTGTTTTTGTTTAAAGTCTGATACCGTTTAAAAAAGTGTTGTTTCTTTGTATGTATTGGCTTTTACAACAAAAAATACTGAATAAAAATTAGTTTTTGTTTAAATGTATTGGTGTTTGCTCTTACATAAGCAACTTTTGGGCACTCCTGGATTAGATAGTTCAAGATAATGTACGAGCAATTGAAAATTCTATGTTTCTTGAAAGTTAATACAAGTATGCTCTTGTAAGACACACATTAATGTGTATGTTCTTGCAGGACGTAAAATTCAGGAGGTGGCCTGTATGTTCAATAGCGAATGAAGATTGAATTTAAGCCCTAAGGGCAGGTATTCATGTTAAGCATTGGATATTGTCCCTTAAGTTGTAAGTATGGTGCAAAATTTACATGCGAGTTGTTTCTATTTTGTTTGTTTTTTATTTTTGTCTCGATTTATAAATTATTTTGTTAGATATTAAACCTAAAATAAATGACAGAAAACATTTTGTAATTGTTTTTATTAGTTTTGTGCAATAACAAGTGCACAAAGTACAAAAATGTACTCATGTGTTTTCCCCACTGTAGTTTCAAAAATAAGATGAGATATGTTAATGCTGTCTTTGATTTATTCATAGAATTACCAAAAACAAGCTTGATTTTTTTTAATTTTATAAAAAGTACTTTAACAAAAGTGCCTTGAAATGAAAAAGGTACTTTTTGTTTTTAAAACAAATATATTGCGCTAAACAGTTTTTTTAATGTCTTTAAAATTTACTCATAATAATTGTAACATTGGTACTTTTATATGTTACTGATAGTAACAAATAATTGTTAGTCACTGTATATTGTTTACAAGTACTTTCTTTTCAAACATTTCAATGTATTTAAAAAAAAAAAAGTAAAAAACCTAAAATTCAAAGACAATTTATTTATTTACAAGCCTTTAAACATTTCATTGCTATTTGGTTTTTATACTCAGGTTCAAATGGCATTTAGACATAAAAATGTAAAAGTACCTTTTGGACATGTGTCCAACAGTTAAAGACTCTACAAAATGCTCATGAACAGTATAAAAGGTTCTCAAGCTTAATTTTGAGTATAACATAAAATTTTATTTAAATAAAGCAAATGCTTTCTCAAATAAAGAAAATTATTTCTTATTAGATTAGATTGTAAAAAATGCTTAAAATTCGTTAACGAATTATAATCTTGAAAACCAAAAAATTTTGCAGTAAATTTATCTTACAACTAAAAAAAAATTAAAATTAGTAATTTAAACAGAAAATGTGTTATTTTGTATAATAATTTAAACTAAAAGAATTTAATAAAAAAAATTACATAAGAAAATAGGCATAAAAATGTAAACAACAACTTACGTCAAGCGGTTTTTTCAATACAATCCAACCGGATTCAGCTTGTATATCAAAATATTCCAAATCATTGGGATTAAATGGGGCACTTAAACTATAAACTATAGCACCATTATTATCGGCATCCTCATCAGAGGCGGAAACACGCAAAATATTTGTACCAATACTGGCATCTTGTTTGACATTTTCCACGTATTTCTGTAAAAAAAATAAAAACAAATATAAATAAATTTTTTCGAATATAATATGAAATCAAAAGCTAACTAACCTGACGATCAAACAAAGGAGGATTATCATTGACATCGGTAATTTCCACAGTAAAGGAGCAGACACCTTCCAAACTGGGTTCACCCTGATCAGTGGCCTTAACAGTAACCGAAACAAATTTACCATCGTCACCTTCACGATCGAATACTTTGTTGGTGGACACCTCACCGGTTTCTTCGTCCACGGTAAATTTCGTACCCTTTTGATTGGGCTGCTGGACAATGGAGTATTTAACCTGGAAAATTATTAAATTATTTCTTTGTTGTTTATTTCGGCTATTTTTCTATTAATGAATATTTAATTATACATTATACATTTTTATCTAATTATGCTTGACCACATTTATCATTTACATATTATGTTAAGGGGTTTGTTGAATATTATATGTTTATCAATGGCTTTTTTTTGTATTGTTTGTTCAATGAGGTTTTTTATTTAAATCAAATAACAATATTGCTTTTATTATTAATTTATGTATTTTTAATTTATATTTATTTAAAAAAAAGTCATACAATTGAAAAATTATGAGAGGTAATTCATTATGATGGTCATATGTTTCGTTTAAGTGGAAGAGATGGAGCTGTAATGTTTTATATTGACTATAACAACATTAATATTTCATTGAAAAAATAAATATTGATAGATATATTCACTATACATACTATACATATATATATATTACTTTAGTTTAAATAGTGAAAGAAAAACTTAAATTCCAAACTTATATTGTTAATAAATATTGTTAAACAAATTTTTCAAATTTTTGACTTGAAGCTTAAAATTTTATTAGTAATATGAGGATGATAAGCAAAAATAATACGGTCAGTGCGTCTTATAATTTAGACGTACAGTAGTGGACTAAAGTGGATACATTAATGGATATTTTGTGAATGTGAAAGCTTCGAATAATGTTTGTAAAACACATTAAAACTAGACAACTGATGACCCGAAACTTATGATATGGTCGGATGAAACAAAAATATATTGTTTCCAATCTGATGGAAAGAGTTCCGGTGCAACTAATCATCGACACAAATTTTAAGCAAACGGTGAAACATGGTGGTGGAAGTGTAATAGTGTGGGGCTGTTTCACTTGTTGGGGCATTGGTTCTCTATTTAAAATAGAAGGAATTATGGCTAAGGTGTACTATCTTAGTATTTTACAAAACAATTTGCCCGTTTTTATTGAAAATTGCGTTTACCCTGCAAAAGAAATAAATTTTCAGGAACCCCATCCTGCCAAAATTGTGCGTTAATGGCTTGCTGAACAAGAATTGCAAGCAATTAAGTGGCCAGCTTCAAGCCCCAATTTGAATCCCATCGTGAATTTGTGGGCAATTGTCAAAAGAAGACTCTACCAATATGAACGAGCACCAACCAACTTGGCGGATCTTTTTTTAAGAGTTTCAGCGGAATGGGAATAATACACCTCAAACTTTAAAACAAACTCGTGGAAAGCATACCTACTCGCATAAAAAGTGTTTTAAAGTACAAAAAACTTTGGACAAAATACTAAAGAAAAAAGTTCTCAAAAAAGCGCCCACAACATAACATTATTATTACCCTCCACCACCATAAGTGGTGAATGATGGTATATATAAGTTTGTCAATACTCATCTGAGACCTAACAAAGTATATATATTCTTGGTCCTTAGGAAATGTCTGTCTGTCTGTTTGTGTGAAACACTCTCACGTCCAAGGGACAAAACAGAAATCAACAAAGTTTACAAAAAACCGCTTATAGTTCTCCTAAGCAGTTTGGTATTGAAAATCAGCAAAATTGGTACAGTAGCACAAGAGTTATGGATCAAAATATAAGACAACCTCCATAAAAAATTTTTATTTTTAAACATTTTCTTGATATATTGCAGATAATACCATGAAATTCTGTATACGTAAGCTTTATTATAAAAGAAGAAAGTGTGTTAAAAATAGTAAGAATAGGTCAATGACATACAAATATCTTCTCGAAATATTGCTCAATTATGCATAAATGCCTATAAAATTGAAGTATCAATACAAAATTCATCACAAATGAGTTTCATGTAAAAAGAAATTACAAAACGAATTTGTTTAAGTTCGGTCCATTACCCCATATAAAGTCTCCTTCCAATATTCACTTAAATACGTATACAACTGCTATAAATAATGTTTAACGGGTAAAATTTAACATAAATAATCGATCTAAAATTTTACAAGGATCATTTACATATATGTCATAATAAAACTGCTGGATTTTGATAATGAAAAGAGACAATTGTTTCTACAGCAATAGTCATACTCGTTAGTCGATGGACAACATATAAATTGTCGATAAAATATGTTAAGAAACGTTTAAAGTTTGCTAGAGAGCATATAAATTAGACAGACAGAAAACGGGTAATCTGGTCAAACGAAAACAAATTTAATCGTTTGCAATCCGACGTTAAAAACATTGATGGCGCCAAATAGCCCACAGAATTTAAAGACACCTTATTAAGGAAACAATGAAACACGGTGGAAGCAATATTGGGTTGATTTAGATGATCGATGAATAATTAGAAAATATGTCTGTCTGCCCATTTTGCAAACTCATCTTCTAGATTTTATAGATAAAAGCATCTATCATGTGAATGAAGTTACTTCTAAGCTGATATTGACCCAAAGCACACATTCACAATCATGAACAAATGGCTTAGTGAGCAGAATTTGCTTTTAACACTGTGGCCTCAATTTGTAATGAATTGTAAAGAGACAGTTGGGACAATTAACTCCAATGAATTTGTATGAGCTTTGGCAGCGGGTTCTGCGCGAACGAGAGACTATACCAAAACAATTAATTGAAAAATTGCCAAAACATATTTTAGGAAATAAAGGGCTTTGGACTCAATATTAAAATACTAACATTCCCTAGGTTTTTGTTTGGTGAAAACTTGAGTACATGCAGGTTGTTTTCGTTTCGTTTGTATATTTTCTTAAAACTTGATTATTTTAGTTATAAATAATTTTGTTAAATATTCAACATAAAATTAATGACAAAAGACATTTTCTAGATTTCTTTATTAGTTTTGTTTTTATGCAATAACAAGTGCAAAAAGTACTAACATGTACTCATTTGCGCTCCTTACTGTATATGTGGATTTATTAGCAGATTTTGATGACTGACTCTTTTAAAAAATATAAGTTAAAGTTTAAAGTTAAAATTCAAGTTAAAATGATTCTTTTAAAATACTATGGGTCTAAGGAATCCCACTTTGATTTGTGATATTTTATGTTCGAGGATATAAAAAGACTCTTTGACTTGTCATCAAAATCTTCCGTTTGTATTTTAATGAACAATTTTAGAGATTCAGAACGCGACCTTTGATTCCTGACAGGTATCTATTAAATAAAAATAAACTTTTCCAACTTCTACAATGTTATATCTTACTGCAATGTTATATAACGATTGTGATCGATTTGAAAGATGACACAAATTGGAAATTGGGCAAAGAGATTTCATTTCAATTTCAGGTTGTTTTTTGCAACAACGTATCTCAAGCATCACCAAAGCTTATAACAATATTATAGGATGCAGAACTTGAAGCTCCAGCTCATATATAAAAATGGTATACCATTTCTATAGAAAAGCTAGGAGTCTATATGGGAATAAATGCGGATATGTATGTTCAACAAATTTTTAACAAATCTAAGCATCTAAATAAAATTTTTTCAAACATATTTTTTCACATTGCATTTTTCAATTGCAACACCTACTAAATAATATAAAAATAACTTTCTACCATTTTCCCACAACTTTTGCTTGTGCCATTAACTTAAGTTTAGCCAATTTATTTAGTTTATTAAGCCCAAAAAATACACCTACTTGTACATAATTAGAGTAACAAAAATAAGTTTACTTTGACTACTAAACTACAAATGCACTCAACTAATTAAAAACTAAAATGCAAAACTATATTTTAGTGAAAAGCAAAGGGCCATCATTATAAAGCTTGCATAAGCATATAATCAGCATAAAGATTTTAACTCTCCTTAAAAGTTGCACAACAATGGCTACGCAACAAAATTTCCTAATAAACTCACGTTTTCTGGTGCAAGCACTTACCTGACCATTGACACCTTTATCTTCATCGGTTGCCACCACCTTTATAACGGGACTGCCATTTGGTGCACCCTCCTCCACTTTCGGATAATAAGTACCACAATCCTTAAATACCGGCTTATTGTCATTGACATCCGTAATGAAAACAACCACCACAGCCGTTGATGTATGTATTGTTTGGTCACCATTCACACAACACGAGCCATCGTCCATTGCCGTTACATTCAATTCATACTTATCACGATCTAATATTATGGCCTTATTATGCAAACGTATTACACCCGTTATATCTTCTATCACAAACTGTCCCGAAGAGGTGCCACCACCCACAAAACCAAATCTCACATTATCACCATCTTTGTCGGAGGCCACCACTGTGGTAACCAATGTATTGGGGCCAGCATTCTCATCGACATTGGGCGTATAGACTTGCTGTGAGAATTTCGGTTCTTCGTCGTTCTTGTTCTTGGTATAGATACGTACGGTAGCCACACCTGACTTGGAGGGCTCACCCTTGTCTTTGGCCGTAACAATGAACTCGTAGTAGGCATTATTATTATCAGCATCTAATTGTTTATTGTTCACAATGATGCCATTCGAATCGACAGCAAAATGATCATCGGATACTAAATATTCAATTTCTGCATTGGCACCTGAATCGGAATCCATCGCTTTGACACGTAGTATGCTGGTGCCCAGTGGTATGTCTTCGTCTACGTTGTGCGCCTGATAATCAGGCAACTCAAATTTGGGTGCATTGTCGTTGACATCAGTGACACGAATGGTCAGCTAGAATAGATAGAGTTAGAAGGTTGATAAGAAATGTTAATTAAACATGTAAATAGACATTTGTATTTGTATAGATAAATTTAAGCGTACAGGATTATGTTTAGGGATTTAGGCGATAGCAATTTGTGTAAGAAATAAAATGAAATTCTAAAGAGTTTAATTTCAAGTAATGAAATATTAATGCCTTTATGAGAGTGGATTATATGTAAACAATAATTTTTAATTAAAATTTATTTCATGCAATTATGTTTAAAGTAATAATTTATATGAAATCTACTTTTCTGTTTTTGTTGAGATAGATACATTCAGCCTAAAAAGTAAAGTAGATTTCAAATCTATTATTACTTTAAACATTAAACTGTTTTAATAGACGAGGGCGGTTCGGAAACTTCTTTTGTGCTATTTACACATGTTAAATATCCTTTCGATCTCCCAACTCCTTTGTATAGAAACAAGTGTTAAAAAAGACGCATCCGCGATTTTTTTACAATGGAAAAATTAGAAATTCTTGGTGTCCTTAAATATTTAAATAAAAAAGGTTTATCGGGACAAGAAATTCATGATATGGTGAATGTGTGTTAAGTGAAAATGCTCCTTCATATGCAACAGTAAAAAATTGGGTTGCTGAATTTAAACGTGGTCGTACAATCATTGAGGACCAAAAACAAAAACAACAACAACAATAGAAATTGTAGTCAAAGTGCATGATATGGTATTAAATAATCAACGAATAAAAGTGCATAACTAAGCTAATATCATTGGCATCTCAAATGATCGAGTCCATTTAATTTTGCATTAAGAACTACAGACGAAAAAGCTTTCTGCAAGATGGGTGCCGCATTTGTTAACAGCCAATCAAAAGCGCATACGAATGAAAATTTTTCAGGCTTGTTTGAATCATTTTAAGAAAAATAAAATGGATTTTAAGCATCGTTTTATAACTGTGGATGAGACATGGATCCACCACTATACTCCAGAGATGAAAGAACAATCCAAGCAATGGACTGAAGCGGAAGTGCCCCAAACAAAGCAAAAACAACTCAATCGTTCAAAGGTATTTTATTGATTGACTGTCTGCAAAAGGATAAAACAATAAATTTAGAGTACTATTGTAACATTTTGTATCAATTAAATGTAAAGATTCGATAAAAACGTCCGGCTTACAACACAAAAAATAATTTTTCATCATGAAAACACACAAAAGTGTTTCAGCAATGGCTAAGATCAACGAATTAAAGTACAAGTTACTTGACGACCCACCTTATTCTCCTGATTTAGCTCCCAGTGACTTTTATCTAATCTTAAATCTAAAAAACATCCTAGCCTGCAAACGTTTTATCTCAAATGAAAATGCAATTACAGTTGTCAACCACTATTTTGAACTGCTTGAATAAAACTATTTTAATCAAGGGATATAATTGCTAGATAAGCGTTGGACTAAGTGTATTGAAGTTTCAGGAGATTGTATTGAAAAATAAAAATGTTTTTGAAAAACCAACTATTCTTTGTTTTTGCTAAGCTAAGAATTTTCCAAACCGCCCTCGTACATTTGTATATTGAACTTTTGAGTATAAGAAACAACCTAATTCCCTCAAATAAATTTCACTTTATTACTCGCTAAACATAATTTAGTTGTAACATATTTTTCTATCACACTTTTTCAACTGTTTTATCATTTTTTTCTGTCAAAACAAAAGCTGCCAATTTCATTTCTTTTTTCTTTTACTTATTAAAATTTCTCTCGCAAGATTTATGAGTTTTGCTAGTTCTGTGCTGCCTGGCAAACATTATTTTCCCTAATACTTGATGTGTTTAACATAATTTTTCCAATTTCAATTTTAAGTTTTCTATCGCCATCACCCTGAGATGGAAAACAACACAGTGTAAAAAGTCTCAGGGAAAATATTGTTGTAAAGTTCATTGTAATTTTCCAATAAAACTGTCAATTTGAGTTAATATTTTTTGTTGTTGTTTTGCTTCTTCCGCATTGTAAACAGAGCAGTGGTAAGGTTATTTCTTTCGTTCTGTACAGCTTTACTAAATAAAATAAAAATTATGCATTTAAGTGCAATTGCTGGTAAAGTTGAAAAACAAATCTCAAATGACATTAAATTACCCTTGGAAAATTTACTACTACAGAAACAGCACAGACCACAAACTGCACAAAATAACTAATGATACCCCGGGTATAGAAATAAAGAAATTTCAAATAATGCTAAAACAAACAAAAAAAAAAAAAAAAAAAAAAAAAAAAAACAAAGAAAAATGAAAATGTGGGGAAAAACAAAAGGAAATGAAAGAATCTATGAGGGTATATAGGAAAAATTTATAAAGAAAAGTTGCTGCTATTGGTAGTGGCTGGTAAAACGGAAGTTAACGTGCCAAGTTAAAAGAATATAATAAATAGTAAACTCAATATTATGGAGTTTGATAGAAGAATGACTGCAATACATTCATACATTTAAGACTACTCGTATTTATTTATAGCATTTGTGTACATACCTCAACAGATGTGGAAAAACCACCAGAATCCTCAGTGGCTGTAACAATCAAGGAGTAGACATGCGGTTGTCGTAAATCTTCAAAATCCAATTCTTTGGCCAGCTTAACAATGCCCGAAGAGGGGCCAATATTAAATGTGCCCGCACCCTGGCCTTGTGCTTTAAGTGTATAACGGATTTCTCGGTCTGCAAAGGATTTTGCCTTAACGGAAATAATGCTGTAAGAAAGATATTGAAATAAACAACAAGAAAAGTTAAAGTAGCATATTTCAAGGATGTTAGAATTTAATAAAAAAAAAAAACATTTTATATATTAAGTCAGTGATTCAACATTGAAAATAAATAAAAGTAAATAAACAAAGACAAGTGAGTAGAAAAAAGAAATAAAATGCAACTGTCTAGAGACATTTAAGTCAATATGTTTAAAAAGAATGGAAAAATATTGAAAACAAATAAAAGCACATTAAATAATTACAATAAAAAAATGGTAACGAAAGGCAAATAAGTGAACTGAAAATTAATTTAAATTAATATTTTTTTTTTACTTTAACACTTACTCTGAATCCTTTTTCTGATTCTCCGGAATCTCAGCCTCATAACTGGGCATATAGAACTGGGGCGCCCGCTTACCGCCCACTATACTCAAACGCTCTTCGGGTGTACTTTGGAAACGACGATCATCCACTTTGCCATTTTGATCTTCAGCCTTAACATACAGCACATATTCCATATCCAATTGGAAGAGATCTGTACCACGGGTACGTACCACACCCGAACGTTCATCAACCTCAAAGCGTCCACCGGTACGATCACGTACAATGAAATAATGTATATTATGATCGGTATCAGGATCACGAGCTTGTAGTGTAAAGACGGGGGTATTTGGTGGGGCATTAAGTTGTACCACGGCTTGCATGGGCAGGGGGCGATTAATGAAATACGGTGGTTCATCGTTGACATCTTTGACGTGGATGATGACACGTTGATTATCGGTGTATTTGAGACCAGCTGTAAGGAAATAATGAAGAAAGTTTTTCATTAGTTTTAGTATTTTGGGAAAGAAAATTTCCCAAATAAATTTGGAAAAATTGGGTATTAAGCTTTTTTGTGCAGTATATCTTTAAACTTTTAATATCTTGAAATTATATAGAAATGATAATAAATGCAATATCAATCAAAGTGTTAGCAGAGTTACAGTCTTGTTCAGTAAGTCAAGTTTTACTTAACAACTGTCTAAAAGTGAATCTCAAAACTCCAAATTGTCTGAGAAGTACTTGTGTAATATGATAATAATATTGCAAAGAAACAATATCAAATCAGTTAAAGAATGTATTCTACAGAGTTAAATTTATATGAAAGAGACGTATTTGGAGTTTGACGGCCACAGTTAGAT
Organism: Bellardia pandia; assembly: GCA_916048285.2. Lineage (NCBI taxonomy): Eukaryota > Metazoa > Arthropoda > Insecta > Diptera > Calliphoridae > Bellardia > Bellardia pandia. The sequence goes on from OU696530.1 coordinate 43,529,436, forward strand.
GGACTAAATTTTGACCATAGTGACTTTTTTAGTTGTCCGGAGGTATCATTGGATCGTAGTTCTTTAAAAATGGCAACATTTAAGTTTAAACGACTTTGGGTGAATATTCTAGACACGAACATTTTAGACTTGCAGTCATGAACATTCTAGTATCTTAGCTCCGAACCTTCCAGAAATTATGATTGATGTATAAATAGACTAACACGGCCAATCAAGTAAATGAATTTATTGTGAGTCATCGTTGAGTAAACATCAAAGTGTTTTCAAACAGTAATTTAAGTGTGTTAATATAAGTGTGTAAAAAGATCCCAATAGACCAAAACCCTTTAGAAAAATATTATAATAAAGCTTGCTAGCATAAGCCTTTAAACTTTACTTATTTTTTGGTCTGTTGGGATACGAGTGTTCATTTACAATTACTTTTGTGTACATTTAAATTAATAAAGGCTCATTATATTTTCTTCCAACTACTTGACGCTTTTATTTTGCAATTAATAAGAATCCGGTTTATTTAAAGGAAATAAACCACCGTTTTTAAAAGATAAAAACGTAACAATATTATTTGTGTGATCTTTATTATTTGATTCACGTTATTGCGATATACAACGCACTTAAGATATTAAAATATCAATTCGCACTAGAATACTGACAGATAGCTGACTAAATTCGAAGAGAAGAAGCAAATCAAGCGTTATATTTAGTGTCACTTGACTTACAAACTAAAGTCTATGATCCCACAAATGTTTCAGTCCGGCAGTGCTTTATGTCTCTTTACGCCAAGAGAGTCACGAATTAAAAGATTTAAACTTTTGAACTATCAATCGAAGACCTTAAGTGTAATTGCTTAGCCAGCGGTTTGTCTTTAAAAAAAAATCCCTGGCTTTGTTTTTATACGGTCAGATTTTATATGAACAGTACTTACTATTCTTAAATATATTCCCTTAAATACTATAAGTAAGCTTTATATTTCACACATACGAATTTGTCGCCTACAAAATTTATTATTTTGAATTTATTTGTTAATTTCGCTATATTAATTTCTACAGAAATAAATATGTATGTATGAACGTAATTATTTTCCTTGACGTTCGTTGTTGTCGTCGTTTATTTTTTCAATTTGTCATCTTAATAAACAATCTAACAACAAGAATAAAACAAAAAGCAACGTTTCCTTACCCTTTGTGTACACTTTTTAGAAAATTTTTGTAAGTGTGCTGTATGTTTTCTGCTTCTATTTAATATTTTACTTTTGTATAATTGTCATATTCCGGTGCAGACATGTTGTACATAATTTAAAGACACTCAGCCAGTCACACAGACTTAAGTCAACACTGTGGAACAAAACGAAACAACAAAGCAGCAAAACAACAACAACAACGTTATTGTCATTATTTGTTAAGGAATTAAGTTCTTGGTGTTCTCAACTGTTAAGCTTATTGATTATATGATGATGATGATGTTTTCGTTGTTTTTATTATTGTTGCATGTTTGGATTTCTTCCTGCTTTATAATTTTTGGTAATAAAAAAAGGGTTGTTGGTGGGCTTGAATTTAAGGCAATTCGGTTTGAGTGTGTGTGTTTGAGTATTGCATTGTATTGTGTTGTGGGAGTGTCTGTTTGTTTTGAAAGGATTAAATAGAGTTTAAAACATATACCAGTCTTATTTTCACATTGGTATTACTTTTCTATTGTAGAGTCAACAAAAAAAATTCATTACTTAAACTCTGTAAGGGAGTCATGGACTGGTAGAATATTTAGTTTACTTTTCTGTTGTATTTAATCCCCATTTTGTTCACAATTTGTTACTGTTTCTTTTTCCTCTTGTGTTGTTGGGCTCGGTGGGTGAGACGAAGTTCGTGTGTTGTTGGTATAGTTTTCATTAGTTGATTTACAGTTTTTCTAATTCATTGCATTTTAATGGCTTAAGTGAAATTTTAGAGCTCCAAAGTAAATTAAAATTGTTCATTAGTACTAAACATAAGTGGCAAGTCGAAGAAGATGCACAGAGACTTAAGAAGTTGTTCGTAATTTGTTTGTATTGGAAATTGTGGCAAATTACTAAAACAAAAGCAAATTGAAAAAAATATTTTTTTCTAGAGCTTACTGAAATTAAACTTTTACGCAGTAGAATTGAGGTAAACTCTACACAGACTATAAAAAAGTCGTCTTTAAATAATTGTAATATGGATTGCTTACGCTATATTTCGGTAGGTATTCAGTAAAACAATTGCCATAGAGACTGCAAAAGACTGTTTTATTGAAATGTTTCATGCTGTGCTATCGTAAGACTTTATCAAAAAGAAGCTCAATTTCTCTTAAGCTAGATTTACACAATTGAAAATTTCTTCGAAATGGTTCAAACTCATTTAAACAGCAAAAATACTTCAAAATTTATTTATTAAATAACTATTAATAACTAAGAAGTTTTGCTGTTTACACGAGTTTGAACCATTTTGAAGAGCAATTTTGAAGAAAATTTCAATCGTGTAAATCTAGCTTTAGTGTGTCAAGAAACAAATTTTCGACTTTTTAAAATTCAAGAGCAAGTGTTAAAAAGCTTTTACATGTTGAAAGTGTAACTGTACTCGTATGGTGCCCTAGTGCTACAACTGGCTCTATAAGATTCACTTCTCCACTCACCAATATAAGCATCTAGTACATATCTGCTAAGCCGTTTTTAAGACCGTATTAAGATCGTACTAAGATAAATTTATATGAAAACTTTTTAGAACAGGTGGAGTCTAAAACCGTATATTTTACTGGAAATATGTATAAGCGGTTATACAGGGACTTTTATGATTTTCATTGCTCTGGCCTGGTGGAAAGCGGTAGACACTAAAACACACCTGTAACTGTATAAGCTACTGAGTCTATCATCATTTGCTATTACTGGCAGTCCGGAGATTAAAACAAGCACAATATCTGATGCTGGTTTCTCTAAGATTGGCCAATATATTCATCCCTTTCCACGTGAAAAGAGGATGACTCTTCCAGTGACATCCGTTAAGGTGTTGAGTCAATATAACTCATATGTTGCTTGACCGGCAGAACCTTAGTCTCCTCATGAATATGGTGTTCGGAAGTTATAGTCCTTAAGACTTTATCGTGATAGCTTTAACTATTTCTCTACTCAACGTAGTCAATAGTCTTAAGGTGGATTTACCAATTTGTTCCGAACAAAAATTTGGACCGTAGAATTTTTTTTGCTGAGAATTTTTTGCAGCACGATTTGCCCATTTCGAACGAAAATTAAAGCTGCCATATGTAACCAAAATCTATTAGTTATACAAGTCGTAATACTGCGGCCATTGAATTATTTTGCTTTGGTTTTTAAGTGTCAAAAAACGAATAATAAATTATTTTAAAATATTGTGTATTCAAAATGAATGAAAAGAAGGTGCTATTATATATTATTATAAGGCAGTATTATTATAATACAACTTTGTATGAAAAAATTTAACCTATTGGCAACTTTTACAGACCATGGTGTAATTATACAAGATGAGTGCAAATCGGCAACAAATACAACACAATATTCAAACAACAGGCATTTTGTTTGTGTAAAATAAAATAATAAACTTCTGTCAAAAACACTTGCAAAAATATTACTTTTGACATACGTAAATTGTAAACAAAGTCAGTCAGCTGTGCTACTGCACTCATCTTGTATAGTTACACCATGTCCTAGACAAAATATAAAATTAAATCAATTCAAGCTGAGAGTTGTTTGTAAAAATGATTTTCTCTCTCTTAAACTTTATAAGAAAAAAACTTTGTCGGAAGAAATATTTTGTTCAGAACGATAGGGTGAATTCACATTTATAGGTACGTAGCAAGGTTATTTCTTCATGCGTCAAGTGCTGTTCCTATTTAACAATTTGTGTATGTGATTGCAGTCTTGTGTGCTGACGTTGTAAAAAAGTCTATCAAAAGTGATTCCCAAGATTTTTGGGGTTGGGTCACTGTCGGAATTTATTCGCTGTCGAGTATAAAGCTTATATTGAGTATTACCTGCTTCATCCAAGTGGTGAAGAATATTGCCAATGTCTTCATTGGTCATAACTGCAGGTTACGTGCAGTAAAGAAATTGTGGATTGCATTGCGATATTCAGTAATCATATCGCAAAAGTCATCAACGTTGTAGCGAGTCGCCATGATAGTGCAGACGTATTCATAGGTGATTACCTTGACACAATAAATTAAATCTTCAGATGTCGAATAAGACATTGAACGAGATTAAATTCTGTTATTACCAGTTTTAGAATATACAGATTGATATGAACCTTTCTGGTACTGAAAAGGACCAGGACTCTTTTGGGCTCTTGATATGAACTCAATTATACTTATTTCTGGATGTTTGAACGTAATCACATTATACTGGAACGCAGACTAAACAATTTAAAATTCAGAAAGTCTAATTAATTTTCTATATATTTAACTTAGAAGCTGCATTTGCAAAAAAAAAAACAACCCTCTACAATCCAAAAAGTCTACAAAACCTCCACAAATTTTCTCCCTAATCGATTTTGAATTTGAAATTGAGTTTTGAAAAAAAAAAAATAAATAAATAAATAAAACATTATACGGCTCAACTAAATATGCTGCTACTTAACACAATCACTTTGGCAAACAACATCAAATGTAAATGTATGTCTTGCACAAAAGGATATAGTTGTTTGTGTGACTGTGTAAATATATTTCAGTAAGTAAAAACACATTTTTTACATACATGTTACATGTGTTTATAATGCACTTAAAAAACCACCCAAAGACATACGTCACTTCTAAAAATCTTGTCTTTACAATAAACAAACAAAACAAAAGACAGACGAAGGCCTGGACAGACAGATGGATGGAGAGACAAACAATACTTAAAGGCGTTAGAGTAGAAAAAGACACCAGCAAAATATACAGACAGGCAGACAGACAGACTTACTTTCTTTATATGATTTTAGCATAAATTGAAAGAAAATATTTAAAGCAGAATTCTTAATAGAAGCAAACGTCTACAATGTCAGAATTGTACACATCAGCAAATGTTGAAATTTGGTAAACACTGCACCGTGCAAAAACATAATAATAAAGAAAACATACTCTAAACTCCCCACCAATGTTTAAATATAACATATGTATAAGAAAAAAATAAAACCAGGAACACCCTTCTTAATAACATATGTAGAAAGGAAAGTATGGAATATCCAACAGCCTGTCCATGATATAAACAAATTCTCTTGTGCTGCCACACAAAAAAAAAATTCAACCGAAAATTATTACTAATAGTTTAAAGTCTTAAAAATGTTACCGAAAGCAAAGAAAAGCAAAATGTTTTAAACAGTCGTAATGAGACGTTGAACGCTTGTGTGCAAACAATATAAGTCCTGTATTTAAGGACTTTGGCTTTATAATAAACATAGGAGTTTATATAGAATTTTTATTCCCTTCTAATCTCTAGTTTAGTTTGTTTGCTTCATTTAGCTAAAGCCACCATATTTATGTCCTCTTTCCAATTTTAAGCCAAATGATGTTATTGCATGTTGTTTGCGAAATAACTTGCTTCCCGCTCCTCTAATTGGCGTGTTTGTAGTTTCTTTACTTTGCGTTTCTTTCTTTCATTCTTTTCAGCACGAGAAATAATCAAAGTGCAACAACACAAAATGCCATTTGTCTGTCTTTAATCTGGCAAATAAAAACTAACGCAAATAAGTTTAAGATTCTTACAAAGGGAAGTTTTTCTGTTTTTCTTGCTTATGCTGCTGGATAAATACCATTAAGTTTAAACTTAAATAGAGATTTTGTGACAGTGGCAAAGAAAGTGTTATTAACCCCGGGGGGAAAAGGTTAGTCAAATAGGAAATTCATTGGAATTAAAATGAATTATAAGTGCTACAGAGTGTCAGATTTTAAATTGTGCTAAATGGAAAAAAATCTTGTAAAAAATTAAAAATTTGTTTATTTTTAAACCGTGTTAAATCAAACCCGTGTAAAAACGGAATTAGGTGTAATTTAATGGGTGTAAGTCAAAGGTACATATTGGGCATATCAAGGCCATGTAAATTTTTTAAATTCATCAATAATTGCTGATCATAGTGAACAATTATCTGAATTCAAAAAAAGAAAAGCAGTTGGTATTCCTTAAGACATAGAAATTTGGCTGCGTTGCAATGACACAACATGACACAACCCGGCCTATGAAAAGGTGGCTTATGACTCAAAAAAAATTTCCACTTTTTTTTGGTTTCGATAGTTTTTGAGATGCTCTTTCACGTGGTGAAAACTAGAAAGTCCTAGCTTGCTTAAAAGTGTACTAAAAATGTAAAAAAAGAGCACAAATGAAAGAAAAACAGAATTTTACTGAAAATCCAGAATCGAGATAATAAATAATTTTTAATTTTAATGCAAATGAAAAACTACTAATAAACTGAAGAAATGCATTGTTTATCTTTAACAGCTGTGTCTCGCAATTTCTTTTTTGGGTCATAAGCCACCTTTTCATAGGCCGGATCACATATTAAAGTTGTCATAACAATGATCATTTAAGTTGTCACTACATAGAAAAGCGTCAACAATTTTAGTGTATCCTTACTTTACAGTATAATGTCTTTTATAGGCGTTTAACTCGTAGCCATTCAGTTATATGAAATAATTTTTTAAAATATATTTAAATTTCTCATTACAGTAAGCTAGTGTTTTCAAATGTTAGATTTTGATTTGTTTGATTAAAAAAAACTGTAGTTATTTAAATAATTAAAGCATTGTATTTTCTCGCTATTGATGTATCATATACAGTTAAGAAATGACTTTATCATTGGGAAACTATTTATAATTCAAGTTATATTCGTATCCCATAAATTACACAAGATAAGATATGGAAAAGTACCTTCAAATGTCCTGAAAATAATTAAATCCCAAAAAAAAAAAAATCCCTCTTCTTTAAGGGTTAAAGCCCTACCTAACATTTCTTCTAACATCACCAACCCAGAAACCCCTGACAACATCAAAAGAAACAAAAAAAAGGTGTTAGAATTTTAAATGTGTAAATTATAGGGAGTGTTAAGGAAGATTTCTCTTTTAAATTTCTTGCAAAATATGTATATATACGAGTACATATGTATGTATGTGTATATGTTTCTATTTTCATATTTGTTTTTGACAGTTTGCGTGTTAAAACTTCAAATAGTTAAATACAGGGAACATGTTTACGGCAACACATATGTATAGACTCACACCACTCTAAAACAAAAAAAAAAAAAAAAAAACAATTTCAAATATTGTTTTAACAGTCGGGAGATACGTGACAGGAATGATGAAAACATTTGACATTTCACAATGATTTAATTGAACTTTTATGGTGAGTTTTTGTTAAAATATTTTCTTACTTATTTTAGAGGTTTTAGCAGTAAAAACAAGGTAACCTTAAATAAGAAATTAGAAAATAAGTTACTTTTTTGTATTTGGCAATTCAATTTTAAAAGTAAAGTTTTATTTGAGCTCAAATTCAAAATTGTAAAAAAAAAGTTGGGAATGGAATAGTGATTTCTTAGCCAATATCCTGCAGAGTGTTTAGGCGACTTTAAACATATTATTAAGAATATTCTTTGTAAGAAGGCTTGCTCTAAATTTAAAGATTATTCTCATTATCATTCCAAAGTTTAGGCCTTTTTATACTACCCTTTAAGCTTTTTCAACAATTCTAATTGAAAAGTTAATTTGTGTGTGGAAATCACTCTTACATTGAAACCAAAGCATTAAAATCAACAAACTTTTTTCAGAATATTTGTCATTCTTGTAAGTATTATGGTATTGAAACTCAGAAAAGTGGGTGAGGCACAAAAAAAGATATAAACCATAATAAGAGCATAACCTCAAAAGAAATATTTAACATCTTTTAACAAGAATTTTCCACTATAACAAGATAAGGTGCCGCAGTTGAAAAGTGAACATGGTGCTGACAAAAGACATAAAAATTGTATAACGTGTTTACACTTAAGGTACGGTCACATTTGGCAAATATTTAATCAAAATAGCGTAACCATTTGTTTTAGCACAAATTTGTTTGACGTCGTTTACTCTTACCAGAGTTTTGCTAGATCAAACAGCATCAAAGAAATTAAAACTAAATATTTGTTGTGCTTTTGCCTAAATAAGAAAAGTATTTTTAAATAAATAAACGAGTTCAAATATATGTTATTTAGTGGTTACGTCTTTTTCGGCAAATATTTGCCAAATGTGGCTTATTCCCTTACACTTCTACTTCTTAGAAGAACTTTTAACTAAGTGCAAGAATACATTAATATTGACTGGCATTAAATTTTAGTTTTAAATTCAGTGTAGATTCTCTACTGTCGACTATATGATTCTAACTGTAGGTAGTTTAGCCTAAATTAACTATAAAAAGTTTTTTATTTAAAGTTATTATTATGTTCCCAGTTGCTGGTTGTTTTAAAAGCCATTAAACTATATAAAGTCACTCACATTAGGTTTATACATACAATTATCCGTCAGTCAAATTGCTTTTTGCTTTTAATGCCTCAATACAATGAGTAGTGAGCAGTTGTTGTACAGTATGGCAGAGTCACAGTGGTCATCATGAGTATTTAATGGCTGACAAATGCCCTTTTCATTTGTAACAAATAAATTGACTTGACATATTTGCACATACACGAATACAAATAAACATACATATACATAGATCAATGTACGTACATACATACATATGTGTGTGTAATACACAAATTGTGGTTTTAAATTTATCCTCTGAATTGAATTTAATGCAACGGAATTTATTGAAGTGATTACATTTCAATAATTTTACTGTCGTATTAACAATTTAATTGCTAAGTATGCTTTATTGCATTATTAAATAGAACAGAACACCGTGCGTATGAAAATAATATATGTATGTATGAGCAATTTTGATGGTTCATTTTTAGGGGTGTAGATCAGGAGCTGGACAATTGAAGTGAAATTGAGTTGAAGGCTTAATTTTATTGATTTGTAGAATATATAGGGTATTTATGCTTGCAAATTAAAGTCATATGCCCTTATTCATAAAAAATTAAAGTAGAATTTTGTATGAAAATTTTGTCTAAAAGCACACTTCAAAACTACTTTATTTTTAATGAATACAGCAGATAGTAATTTTACTGAGAACTTTAATGTCAATAAATGATGTGAATGTAAACGTAGAGCATTATTCACATAAAATCTGACCGCATAACAAAATCTTTTTTAAAAACATACTGATGGAGCAGTTTGGTGTTTTGGATTTTAAACATAACTACTGTTTAAAAAAAAGAAGTACTTTTCTACTTTTTATATTGCTTATAATTATTTTACGTTTAGAAAAGGACTTGAAAATTGTTATATAAAAGAATATTTTTTCTTCAAAAAGGTCTATTTTACTACTACTAATTTCAACCATTTAAATGACAGGCAGCTAGTTTTTCCCAACTTGTAGGCGAATATTAGTAGACAAATACTTTTTTCAAAACAATATACATATGTTGCTTCTTTTTGTTTTATTTTTATTTATTTATTAAATTCAGACATTACAAGCCTACTTAATCTAGAAATCTTTTGGCGAAAGAAAAATTCCAAAATATACATCTAAATAAGACAAAAAATATTCATATTAAAAACATCTTATGTACTTAAAAAAAACCTGCCACTTCTGCACAAACATTAGAGTTATTATGTATTACGTTACATATATTAGAACTTTTTTACGCAACAGAACATTTTTATTTTTATATTTCTTAGAATCTGGATCTTATGTAGGAGCTATGGTCATTTATACATCGATCCAAATTACAAAATTTGCAGATGTGATTAAGCTTCATGTACAGTGATACCAAAAGTAGGGAATTTTGCCTTTTTGTAGGGATTTTTTTGAAAAATTTCAAGCGTAGGGAAAAAAAGACAGATTTTTTTTAAGGCCAAATGTAGGGAATTTTTAAAATTTTAGTTAAGTATAATTTCTCTTGAAAAACAGCGTTTGCCTCAGCTTGAGGTAGAAATATTTTGGGCTAAAATATGCAAGTCTAGAAATTTTAATGGGAAGCTTTTGTTTCCCAATTTTGCCAAATTGGAAAGGATTATATTGGCCTTACTACATGCTAACGCGGATGCTGAGCGAGAATTTTCTGTAGTTACAGATGTGCGAACAAAACAACGAAATAAACTAAGACACGGCATTCTAAATTCCATATGTATAATTAGAACTCACCTGCAATGGAACGCTTTAGAATGCATTAGTTTTAAATGTACAAATAGTCATTTTAATAAACTTAACTCAAAGTACCTATATAATTAAAGTTTTAATTATAAAATGATCACTACTTTAATATCTTTAGTAACTATGTGAAAAAAATTACTCCTTTTTTCTTTACTTTTGTACCTTTTATGTATATTAATATATTTTTTTGATATTAATTAAAAAACAATAATTATAAATTACTAGCTAAACCCCCCCTCGTTATAAAATAAAACGAATTTATATATTTACAAACATTTATTTATTTAATTTTAATGTATTTATTGCAATGCTTTAGTTTAGTGGGAGAGGCCGTAGTCAAGAATTTATTATTTCTTAAGGATATCCTATTGTGAAAATTTAATGACGTTCGGTCCAGTAGTTAAGACTATATTACGATATTTAATTTTCCTAAAAAGGGGCGTGGTCCCACCCACTTTTCTCCTGGTACGTATTCCTAATTATGCCAATACCATATGTACCAAATATCATTGACGTACGTCAAAAAATGCCCAAAATATGGCGATTTTTTGGTTATATGGGCTGTGACACCCCCGTTTGTACAATCAAAACTTCATATAGCCTATTATTCCTTCCAGAGTCACAGAGTAACATGCTGTGAAAATTTCATCAAAATCGGCTCAGCCGTTTTGGAGTCCATACGTTACTTACATTTTATATATATAGATTTTATTCTAATATGTATTTAGAATGTACAAATTTATTTATTTTCAGTTTATTTTTGTTTTTAGTTTTTTTTTTTTTATTAAACATCAATTTATTTGTTTTTTACCTGTTACAATAAATATGCCATTTTTAAAAGGTGCGGAAATATGTACTTATATGTGTTTTTTTTTTTTGGTTGATAATAAAAAATTCTAATGTAGGGAAAAATGATTTGGGTTGTAGGAAAAAAAAGGATTTTTTCAGAGACCTGTAGGGAATTTAAAAAATTTGTTCTGGCATCACTGTTCATGTACAACCTATTTGTAGTGAATGTGCATAAATGAAAAATTTATGACCGATCAACTAATATTTTGAGAGGATATTTGTGCCGAAAAAATATCGTATACCAAGTTTTATGAAAATATTAAATATACTCAGGAACTGATTCTGAGTCAAATTCAGTAAAGGGTGTATATATAATTTACATCTTACGTTACCACTATTCAGTAAAATTTTGGCCCCAATTAGCTCCCTCTCATTATAAATCAGCTCGATGTAATAGAAAAATATATGTACCTCCCTAGTTTTTTTTCAGCTTCGACTCATTGAAAAAAACACGGTTATTGTGAAAGGAAAGATAAAGAGGAGTGGGACTATAGTTCTTGACAATTAAAACTCTTAGCGATTTAAAATAAATAAGCAGCAAAGTTTCAGCGAAATGTTTAATAAAAGAATTCAAAAGCTCTTTCGTTACCTAAATATTAAAGCATTTAATTAACTGGATTTATTACTTTTACAATGTAAACCTTTAGACGTTTGATTAAATAATAGAGTTTTTATTAAAATAGTGTTAAAATGTCAGTTCTTTAGAAACGTCTTAAATATATTCATTTAAATATACAATGTAAATAAAATGTTATTTTAAAGTATGCTTCTTTTATTGCTGAAAAAGAAGAATGTTGCTGCTAATACACAAAATTGCATTCACAACATTTTGAGGAAACCAATAGATAGAAAAACTATTTAAGTAGATCGCAAGAGAAGTGGGTTTCATTTAAAAAGTTTTAAACAAGTGCTAAATAAGCAAAAATGTTGAGAAAACTTACATAACTATTTGGTAGATTAAACTATTTTTAAAAACAAAAGTTTATTTTTAAGAGATGCATAGAAAAATATTTAAAAAATACTGCAGGAAATAATTGTATATAGAATAGATTTTTTTAAAGAGTAATTGAAATGTTTGTTAAAAAACACAATTTAGAAATACTTTATGTGATTTTAGTTAATGTGTTTTATTTTTAGAATTTTTGTTGAAAAATGCTTAAATTTTTTTAATAAATTAAGGAAGCAAATCAAGGTCTCTGTGACACTTTATATTCACCCCAATCGTGAATAAAAATTCCACGTGAAATTTGTTCACTTTTATTTTTTTAACATTGAATTTAAATAGGAAAATGTGAAAAGTGAACAAATTTCACGTGGAATTTTTATTCACGATAGGGGTGATTTTAATACTTTTCTTCTGTTAGTATTCGCATTTTCTGCATGGACGCAGGGAATTTATACTTACTTTAAATTCCTATAACTCCAAAACTAAGAGAGATCGGGAATAAAATTTAACGTTGTTTGCATATAATAAGGGTAGCTAGCAACACATAAAAAAGTATTTAAGTACAAGCTGTAATCATGCTCCTGATTTATGCCAAAAAGAGTTTATTGATAAAGTCTGTGTACTTAATTAAATTTTGATTTAATTATATTTTTTTTTGTTGTTTGTATAAAACACGCTCATGTTTGAAATACAAAACCGAAATGTATTATATTCCTCTAACATATTTATAATGATTCTAAAAATTTTGGTATTAAAATTCAGCCTAAGTGGCATTGCAGAAAAAAAGTTATAGAGCAAAATGTAAGGTTACCTCAAAGAAATTTGTTGCTTTTAGATTGTGTAATGTGTAAATGAGTTTAATGTATGTAGCTACGATTGTTATTGCTTATCAGTTTTCTACAAAATAATGGTACTTGTTATTTGTGTACGAGGCCGGTTCGGAAACTTTTTAGTCTAGAACAGGAAGCTGTGCTATGAACACATGTTAAATATCCTTTCGATCTGCCAACTCCTTCATATAGAAACAGGTGTTCAAAAAAGACGCATCCACGATTTTTTTACAATGGAAAAAATAGAAATTCGTGGTGTCATTATAATTAAAATAAAAAAGGTTTATCGGGACAAAAAATTCATAATGATATGGTGAATGTGTTAGGTGAAAGTTGAACCACGAAGTGGACGTCCAAAAACAGCAATAACAACAGAATTGTAGTTTAAAACATACTTTTATCAAAAATATACAACTAAAATTAATAAGCTTCATCAAGAGTATTCAACATTGTTTAAAGCATTTTGGTATTGAAAACCATTATAAGCACTTTAGCCATCTAAAGTTTAATACTCTTTTTTTCGCTTAAAGTGCTGTTCTTTTGAATGATTTTGCTTATGATTTATACATCGTCACTGATTTTTTCCATTTTTATATTAATATTTTTTTTTATTTTGTTTTGTTCTCTTTAATTTCCTTTCTTTGTTATTCATTAATTTTCATTACAAAAATTATTTACAAACAGCCGCTTCATCTATTTATGGTTTGGTAATCGTCATTTCTTGTAATTAAAATAAGGTAAAACATGCAATTGCTACCCTGACATTTCCTGCTGCATTATACTGTTGCACAGCATATACTTGCCCCTTAATTTATATAGGTATTTATATACCCGGCAGTTTTGTGGAACTAGTTATGAGTTGATATTGGTATGCATAACAATTAATATAAATATACAACTATTTATAAATTTGATAAATGGGCAATGGTTTGGCAGGAATTTTTTAGTTGTGTTCTGCAAAGCACTTCTTCTGCTATAGTTTTCAATATTTATATAAAATAATGCCTAAAGAAGATGCCTTTTGCTGCACCTTGTTCTTCAGTAGAGTTTTAGTTCGATTTAGATCTTTATCATTATTCAAAAGCTGCAGTGGATTGCGCTGGAAGAACACTTCTGATCGTCTGCAGTTCGACCAATTGGGTACTACAGTTCTTCACAATAAAAAATGTTGATGGAATTAATCTGCAACAGTTAAGGCGATTCATCGATTAGCTGTGACAATTAGAGACGTAAACTTTTATGGCGATATCATGTCAAACATGCAATATCTGATGGATTCAAATTGGAAAAACGTTAGGTTCTAGATCCTGGGGTAAAAAAACGCTAGCTTACTAAATTACAACATACAAATATAGGCATATGTGAAAATTGAAACGGATAGGGACAATATTGCTAACACTACTTTCTCTATGCTGCCTGGCATAACTAATTGTTTTAGGAACAATACAAACCGCTCCCCAAAATGAAGGTTTCAATGACTCAATGCTTTATTTTTAAGGACACCAACTTTGTTAAAGGTACTCAAATAAATAGCAGTATGTAGTACAAAGATGGCAATTATTATTAAGTGAGGCCTCATGCACTACGACCTATGAGATCTTTTGTGCAGTACAAAGATGTCAATTATCTCCATTAAAATTGCTGGGTCTTACAGGCTGTAATGCAAAATAAACCACTCATTCCTTTTAGTGTTACAAGAGTAAGTAAAGCTGTATTCTAGCCTGCAATACTCTTACGCAACAATATTATATGCATAAAAGAAAACGAAAAAATACACACTCAACAGAAAACAAGTATATTTGAACAATGTCTTTTCGTTTAGTCCTACATGCACAACATCCTTCTGAAATAAAGTTATTCAGGCATGGCACACATACTACATGCATACAAGTGCAACAAAAGCATGCAGTCCTGTATTTGTAACAAGAAAGTATGTATATGGTAGCAACTTTATTGCGTATTGTATTATTATTATTTCCAAAAGATTTTGTTTCTTCATCTTTATTATCATCATCAGCAGCATTTTTTTTTCGTTTTGCATTCCAAACTCCTGACTTTATTCTTTAGTAGTGCACATACATATTCCTTTTATAAGCAGGAGTTTTGCTTGACTGCATTTTATTGGGTGGCTTTGTACATTGCAGGGGAGTTTAGCAACAGTGTTTTAAATTCTATAACTTTATCTTTTATACTTTAAGTATCGTTACGTTTTTAACGTGTCATTCTGTTTTTCCTTCTGCTTTTATTTTGTTTTATTTTGTGTACATGTTTCTTGTATCATGATTGCAATATACATATTTCAATTATGTATATTTCTTTTTTTGCATTCACTTTTTATGTTAAATATACAAAACAATAGAAACATTGTCATCATCATCAACGTAAGGAATTGTATGCATGTGACAGTGCTTTGTTTGAAATTTGACAAAAATAAAATAATTTTACAAATAAAAAAACTAAAAGATTTATTAAATTTTTGTCAGAATATTTTTTCTATGGCTATGGACATATGTATGTACATACATACATAAGTAGTATGTAAAATAATGAATATTTCATCAGGGACATTAATGAACTTTATGATTACGGAAACTTTATAAAATTTACAGCAATAAGCCATTATGTGTAGCCCCAGAAATAATAATCCGTTATTGTAAAATCGCATGATCGGTTCGGTTCCAATTAACAACAGATTTTCGTGACTAACATCTGATTGCATGATCCATTTTTCGGAAAATAAATGTCTCAGTCTCGCCCCAAGACTACTGCATAGACATTATTCAGCATGCAGTGATCTATCAACAATTGCTCTTGGATTTTCAGAAACTCAAATGCGGCAGATACGAGTATTATCGATCAAATTCGTAATAACGGTCTCAATAGGAGGATTATGTCTTTATAGATTCTTCATTGTCACAGTAAATTTTCAAGTGAAATTTAATTAATAATAAAAATTCTCAAAGCTTGTGCTACTGATTTCTCAACAAGTAAAACTTCAAAATGTTCACGTTATTCAAATATTACAATGTAGAAAACCAAAACCAAAGTTCTTGCTGAAAATTCCTTTAGTTGAAGTTCAACCTAGCAATGAAAACTACTACACACTAATCAGGCTGTCCTCCTCTTAGCTAAAGATTTTGGGGTGGATCGTAGATGAACATATATAAAACCTAATCAACATGATTCTAGATAAAAAGCTTGCCTTCTTGATAAAGATGGTGTATTCGACAATATCAGTATAGCAAAGAATACTACTAGAGACCATTAGGGCTTCCTTCTTCTTACCATAGACTCTGGAGAGGATCTTAGATAAACATAAAAAAAGAACGAGGATAATAAATGTGGTACTCTTTAATGATCAATGAACTGAAAAAGCATTTAAAGCAATAATAATTGAACGATGTTTGGCATGAAAAATAGAAGCACTCCCGAATATATACATTTTCTTTCCGAATGAGATACAAATAGAATTTGAAATTTTAGCATATGAGGATGCTGTAATGGTGGTAAATGCTAGTAATAAGGGAGAAATATCCAATCAATGGGTCACCTAATGTCAACTTGGTATTAACCTATGGCAAATAAAAATTTTCGTCTTTACAAGGAAGCGAATACGAAACTTCAACTACACACAAATAGGCTGAATATAACCTGGGGCTAGAATTCCAAACAGCTCTAATATTTTGAGATAAAAGTATACGCTAATGTGAGAGTTTCTAGATTTGAAGGAAGCTAGTGAATCAAATGTGAACTGAGTATTAAACAACAGAAAATGCAAAAATATGGTCAGAAGTTTTCAGGCTAGACACAAACGAACATACCACAGAACAGAAATGTTGCTCTTTGGATGGACCTTCAACCATTCTAAATATTAACTGCTGAAGTCCTGGGACAAGACTACATAAATACATTTACATGATTTGAAAATGTGCTTTGGGTCTCCATCCAGCTGAAAAGTAACTTCATCCCCATGGACGTTCTTATCTAGAAAATTAGAGAGATGAGTTTACAAAATACTTAGATAACGCTCTTTCCTTATTATTTTTTCAATTCTTTGCAATGGTCCGATCTGCCATCAGGTAAACCTACCCCATATGATGACGTTCCTACCACTGTTCGTTACTGTTTCCTTAACATGGTCCCCTTAATTTCTATGGCCTGTTCAGAGCCAGCAATATTATTTACCGTCGAATTTAAAACGATTATATTTGGATTCGTCGGACCAGATTAAAAATTTCCACTCATCTATTGTCCAATGTCTCTGCTCTTTGGCAAACTTAGCATTTTTTTTTCGCCAAGCAGGTTTTCCTTTTTTACTGCTGAGACATAAGTAATATTCTGAAGGGTTTTCCTATTGCTGTAGAAGCATTTTTTGGTGTTAAACAATTGTGTCTTTTCATTTGCGTTATCATTAATAACTCTTTGGAAACTCTGATTAAGAAAAAAATAGAAAACGTCTTTTTTGGACTCTTAATACTTATGCAGAATATTTACTTTTTGTCATTGCTACAATATTGTGCTCAATGAATCTTGACAGTTTCTTTGTTATTTATTGTAAGTTGTATTATAAATAAACTTGTGTTGGATAATTTGCAAAAAGTGTTTACCACATGCAATTAAGTTATGCATATAAAACTAATGTTTTTTTCTATACAAAGCTAACATTAGATTTTGCTATGGTTGTGCAAATATTTCAAAAGCCATAAGATTTTTTTTGTACTAACTGTTTATTTGCCGAAAAATATAATTTTCCATTTCGTATTGTAAATGATTTTGTTGAGCATTAAACTTAAAATAAATGACAAAAAAAAAACATTTTTAAATTTTCCCTATAAGTTTTATTTGTATGCAATAAAAAAACACAAGGCACAAACATGTACTTCTATATGCTCCCCACTGTATGTTTGTCAAAAAAATAAAATTGGATGTTGTTATGTCCCAATGTTGATTACATTTTTAACTTGATTAAAGAAAACTTCTTTTCTGCAATATGTTTCTGTATGTTTTCTATAAAGCATTCACAATATTTAAAATTATTTTATTACTTAAATTACAAAAATTTCATTTAATTTCATTCCCCTTAGCAACCTGTTTTAAAACTGACAAACTTTTAATAAATTACAAAAGTTTTTTTTTGCCATATCTGCTCTTTTTTCTTTTAGACAATTTCAAGCACTTTTCAAAACATTTTCCTTAAACATAAACATACATACTCGTATGTACATACATATGTATGTACATATGTATATATGTAGATAAAAACAAACTTAAAAATTATAATGACAATTAATTATGAAAATGATTTTTATTTGACAGCAATTTATACTTGACTTAAAACTCACAGAAGTCAGTTATATTGCAATAGCAACAAAATCCTAAACTACTAAAAATAATGTCAAGAATTTTTATAGCCTTTTTACAAGACATTTAACGTAAAATGTAAATGTGTTAAAGTGTGAACATTAAAATAAATTTAAGGAAAAGCTTGAAAAAAAATTACACACAACGTAAAGGAAGAAATAAAAGTAATAGACAAGTTGGTCAATCTTAAAATGTGTAAAAAACATTATGCTACCAGTTTGTAGGAAGATTACATGTTTCTTTTTTTATGTTTATTGCAATTTGACACCTTGTTGTCATACGAATACTGCTTGTGCTACTGCTGCACCAGAGACATGCATGCAACATTCTTTTGTGATACACACATTCACATTATTGTGTTACTTAAATATTGAAATGATCTGGCAAATGGGATGATAAAATTACCATCCTATAAATGAAATTTTATGGCTGGGTATGCAGTATTTTTGAGATTCAAATAACAGAATAAAAAAAAGAGAAAAAAAAGAGAAAGAAAGAAGTGAAATTTGATACTTTCCAGTTGTTGGCTGCATAAATAGCTGGGTGAATATTACTTGGCTATAGTGGGTTGTTAACTAGGGTTTATTATTATCTTTTTGTTTGCTGTTACTGACTTGTAAGTATGTGTCAGTAAAATTAAAAATGTTTTTTTACGTTATCTTTTATATATACATAGTTTCTTTATATTTGTTAAAGAGGTCATTTAGTTTTATGTTAGACATAAATACGACACCTGTTTCGTGAGCGAATTGGAAAAGAAGTGCTACAATGTGTTGAGATTGCACTCGTCTATGTGAGATTTAAATATATACAAATACTTAAGTGGAAATAAAACATTACTTTGCTATGATATAAATCATAATGTTGACTGTTCTTTTTAATGTCTTTATTAGAGACTCTTAGAACGGTTCGTAACTGATACTACACGCAGAGCCAAATATAGTTGCACATGTTTACCACAACTATTTCAACATTTTTTAACATTTGTTAAAATATTAAGGTCACTGTAATTATTTATATGATTTCTGCAACCATAGTTTGGCTAAGGTTACTATTCACATGATTATAGCAATCATATATATCATAATCAAAGAGCAACAAATTATGATAAATGGATTCATCATAAACATGATTGCAACAAATATATACACAGTTACAATCGTATATATGATTGTAGTAATCATCTGACTCATAACTTAACCATAATATGATTACCACAATCATACAAATAATTACAGTGACCATAATATTGTTTAAAAACTTGTAAAAATGTTGACATATTTGTATTTTTTCTCTGTGTATATGTGAAATAAGCTCTCTCAATATGTTTGAGGATATGATGGGTTACTTTTGATTCAGCCCCATTTTAAATTGTAGTGACTTTTTTGATTATATTTAAATACCAAGTAGTACTGCCTTATCCAAGAGGAGTTTCGATCATACAGATGTGAAAATAAGCAAGTACTTGTATGTGTCAGATAACAGATCATTCATTACTAAACTACTACTAAATAGTGTATTTAACGCAAACACACACACCAACATCTTCATAATTATAACCCACGTTGATTAGTACATTTACTTTAACCCACTGCTAAACACAACGAAACACATTTCAACCTTGGTATAACGAATCTTAAGGGGAGTAGGAAAAAAACGTTATATCGAATAATTCGTTACAATGAGATTCGTTATATCGAGGTGAAGTTGCACTTCTATTCGTTATAACTAGGTATTCCGCTAACAAATCAAAACACATTTGAAGGAAACCACTGTTGCAAACACAATAATCTTGTGTGTATATGTTTCATATAATTTGAAATAATTGATGGAAATCGTTATGCAAAGGTTGTAAGTTGACAAAATTCGTTAAATAGAGGTAAATAATTCTTTCTATTTCGTTAGTCTGCATTGAATTAAAATTCGTTATAACGAGGCTATTGACAAATGTGTTCGTAATAGAGAGGTTTAGTTTGTATTAAATCTTATGGAGCGTTGTAAGGGATTTTAAAAAATTCGTTAAATCGAGGAATTCGTTATAGTGGGGGTCGTTATATCGAGGTTTGACTGTATTACTTTCCAATATTACTAAAAAATCCCTCATGCAAAGTAAGTAAACACTTACCTTTCCCCAACTAGTAACACAAAAAATATGCCAAAAATTTATTAAAATATTTTTCCCACTCCATTTGAAAAATTTATTCATCTGTTACCAGCAAATGCTAAAACTATTTTTTTCCTCAATCTCTAGAGATGGCAATTACAAGAGTATGTGAAATTTTCACATTTTAAACATTTATCGTCATCACCTGCTAAATTCCATTCCAATCTCCTCTGTATCTCGTTGCTTACTTGCTTGCTTAATTATACCATATCCAAATCATTGAAAATTTATTTTCTGTTCTAGATAATTTTAAATTTAACTTTTTCGCATTTGTATCCCAGCATAGTCCGGCCCGACCTGGCTGGCAGGCAGTCAGTCAGTCAGCTCTAGTCAGCTGTTGTTGTCGTTCAATTTACACACCATTGACCATTTTAAAAACAAGAGCAAAAACTAATACATAAATTCCAAAGGGCATAAATTAAGCTTAAAATCAAATATAGTCAAATATGCAAGCAGCCATGAATGGTTTTATTTGTTGTTGTTGCTATTGGATAGTTGGTTGGCTGTTCGGTTGCTAAGGGGAGAGAGAGAGAGGTTGAAAATTTGTCAAAAGTATTTTAAAATGCAAAATTTTTGAAGCGTGGTAGGAATTTAGGTACGATTTTAGTTTGCAGTGTTTGCTTATTGTTGGAGAAAACCTTTAACGGAGAAAGTCGATTTTTTGGGGTGAGAGAGATTAAGAGATTTTATTTAAATAACTATAGGAATATACTCTAAATTTCCCAGTTAGTCTTATGATAAAAGTACGAAACCGAAATAAATGGTCATTTTCTAGAATTTGCGTTATTATTTAATTAAAGTATTGTGCACTGCCCTGTTTTTTGAGCTACCATTATTGATAAAAAAGAAAATATAAATAGGAATATATTTGTACGAGTCCTGTGGAAAGGCGACACTGATAGAAAATCATTAAATTTGAATTCGTCATCATTGTCAGATTCACTATTATCAGCAAATGATAAATCTATAAAAGAAAACCTTGAGCATAAATTACAAACAAGAAGAATGCAAAAAATGTTCTCAAAAAACCGGAAAGAAAATACCGCAAGAATAATACATATGGATGCTGGATTTCACGATTATTGAGTAATTAAATCTCCAAATAATACTGAAAATTTTTATGATGTTGCCATAAAACTGTTAAGCATTATTTACCAAAAAAATCTACCAAAACTGAACAACGACTTTATTATGGAACATGAAACATACATACACTGTGTTGCATAACTATAAATACATAAAACTTTTCTCAGTTTTGTAAGTTAAAGAAAATGCATATCAAATATTATTTAACAAAAAAATCATTATTTCTTATTTTGGCTCTTAAAAATTTATACAATACACTGAAATAATAATAATAAAAAAAAAATTAGACTGTAACACAGTGGGCTTCCTTTTTTGGAATCAACACAGAAATTCGATCAGTCATACTATTCACCAGATTTATTATTACATCTTCAGATCTCCAATCGTCTATAACAGTTTCTATTAGGAAATATATGCTTTCATATTTTTGGTTTCAGCATAAATTCGACGGCTTAATAATCCCCACATCTTCTCAGTGGGATTCTGACCTGGAGAACATGTGGGCCATTCAAGTACATTAATATTTTCCCTTTTGTTTGACGACTTGCAGAGTCCGAAAATAACTCGTCCATATAATCAAATTACACAAATTGTGATTTAGATTTTGTTACAAAAAATAAATCACTCAAAATACGAGGTCTGATCAAAAAATAACCCTTATTTTAAATTTTCGTGAGTTATAGCGTAGACAGACGACACAGTTAATTTTCATTAACAGTCTTAATTCAAATTAACTCATGAATAATCCCATCTTAATGCGCATTAAGTTAGACGTAAATGCACAAAATCAAACTGAATTTATACTGCATTTAGCTATTTCAATATGGCAACATCGTCGAAAATCAACAATATGTTATCAAATTGTTTACTATTCTAAAATAAGAAGAAGACAATTGTAAAATTAAAATAATAAAAATAGATTTCCACAATTGCCTTTCTCTTATTTCAGAGTGTCCCACTGCGGTCCCCACATGTAGCAACACGTTCAGGTTGATGGTTGCTAGTGCATGAACAATTTTTGCATTATGAAACAGTTTCATTTCATTCAGTCTCGTCTCATCGAACTGTTCGGACGTGTTACTTTTAGTGCGGCTGAATTTTCGGTGAAAAAATCGTAATAGGTGAAAAAGTGTAATAGGTTGAAATAACACAAAAAGTGAAAAAATAACTCGTAATAGGTTAAAAAAAATCTACGGTAATATCAGTAATTAAAAAAAACACTAAAAATCGCATAAAAATTGTATGAGCGTTCCTCTCAGATGTAATTCTGAGAAAGAGCTTAGCTCGTCTAGAAAAACTAAATGGGTATCTGAGGAAGAATCCATAAAAAAATCTACGGAGAATTTTCTCACTACAAGAGCCGCAGAACGGCGTCGTTCCTGTTCGCCCAATATAGTGATTTCAACAGATGAAAAAACATCATCTTCAACAAATAGTGCAGTCAAACCAAAAAAACAAGTAGGTATGGATAAGTACATCACCGTTCTCAAGCGACAGAGGAGCCCGACGTCTGCTCAAGTGTCATCAAATTCAAAAGCTCCTAAGACCGTGAGTAATAATCAAAATAGGTTTGCTCTCCTCCAGACGGATGAGCCAGAACTTACTAAGAAGACGTTTAAGCCCCCACCAATTTATCTGAGAGAGCCGACTTCCAGTAAATTGGTACAAGGAATTATTTCGGTAATAGGTGAAAACATGTTTAGCGTAACCTCAATTAAACATGGAAATATCTGCGAGACAAAGATCCAAGTGAATAGGGAAGATGATTTTCGAAAATTGTCCAACCAGTTGGAGAGGGAGACTAGGGACTTCTATACCTACCAGCTCAAAAGCGCAAAAGGACTCCAAGTCGTTCTAAAGGGTATAGACCCATGTGTTGATCCTGCGGAGATAAAAACCGGTTTAATGGACAAAGGGTTCAAAATCAAGAGCGTAGTGAATATGAGAAACCGTGAAAAGATCCCTCAGCCCATGTTCAGGGTAGAATTGGAACCTGGAGATGTTGTCTTAAAGAAAAACGAGTCCCATCCAATCTACAATCTCATTTATCTTCTGCATCGTAGAATTACCGTGGAGGAACCGCATAAGCGCATTGGACCCGTCCAGTGTGTTAATTGTCAAGAATTTGGCCACACCAAAGCGTACTGTAAATTGCCGTCTGTTTGTGTTGCGTGTGGGGAACTACATCCAACTGCTCTATGTAATAAGTCCAAAACTGACGTAAAAATAAAAAAATGCAGTAACTGCGGAGGTAATCATACCGCAAATTATAGAGGTTGTCCAATTTACACGCATTTGAAAGCCATAAGTACCAACAAGACGTCAGTATTACCTGATCATCATCAACAGCCTATTTTGGTATCGAGTGACAATTTCCCGCAATTGTTACGGTCCACTAGTCATGTAAACGCGCCTAGTTCTAGACAAGTTTCTTACGCTAACGTGGTTAAATCTAATATGCCAGGTTTGGAGCAGGCACCTAAATCACAATATTACGAGCCTAATATTAACACTCTAGAGACTACATTGCAGACACTTGTCCAAACCATGAACACTTTTACGACCACTATGACATCCATGATGCAGGAAATGCTGAAAATGCAATCCACTATCTTACAAGCCATTTTAAAAAAATGATTTGTTTAAAAATTTGTTTTTGGAATGCGAACGGCCTCCGCCAACATAAAAACGAACTGGAACACTTCCTGATGGATAAGCAGATTGATGTCATGATGATTGCTGAAACTCACTTGACGGCGACAGCGTACTTCAAAATTAATGGCTACGTGTTGTATGATACTAAAGATCCCCGCGGAAGAGCATGTGGAGGATCGGCAATTCTTATAAAGAACAGAATAAAACATTATTTAATGAACAACATATGTGAGGATTACCTACAAGCAACAAACATTTGTATTGAATTCTGTCAATACAATTTTGTTTTATCATCAATTTATTCGCCGCCTCGATTTTCAATAAAAGAACACCAATACTACAGCTTCTTCAATTCCCTTGGAGCTAGATTTTTAGTTGCTGGTGACTTTAACGCCAAACACACTTTTTGGGGTTCACGTCTGGTGACCCCGAAGGGTCGTGAACTCTTCAACACCATTGCCAAAATGGGATTAGATGTACTCTCAAGCGGGCATCCCACCTACTGGCCGACGGACCGACGGAAGATTCCCGATGTTATTGACTTCGGAGTAGTGAAAAATATCCCAGTAGAATCGATACAAGTGGAGCCTTCATTAGACTTGTCTTCAGATCACTCTCCTTCTATTATTTCAATGCGTTTCCTTCAAGGGAATGGCTCTCCATTTCGGGACATATCTAAAACCAGAGTAAGTTGGATAAAGTATAAAAAGTATTTAAGTTCCCACTGCACGGAAAATGTAGTGTTGAGAACTACCGAGGATATTGATGGGTCGATTGGCAAGTTTACTGAGGACATACGAAGAGCTGTACATCACGCCTCCACATACGACGTTGAGTGCAGAAGTGGGACAAATAGAACTTATTTCGCTGAACTCGATCATCTCCTGTCAGAAAAAAGAAGAGTTAGAAGAGAGTGGCAAATCCACAGGTCTCCTGAACTGAAAGCTAGGCTACGGGTATGCAGAGATATACTAAGAAATTTCTTAGAAACCCAAAGAATGGCTTCACTTAAATCTTACTTGGAGGGTCTTGATAGTACCCCACAATCTGACTATTCGTTATGGAAGGCGGCACGAGGTTTAAAAAGACCAGTTAGAGGAAAGCCTCCTCTGCGAAATCCGACTGGTGACTGGGCTAGAAATGATTCCGAGAAGGGGACTTTATTTGTTAATCATTTGAGAAAAGTGTTTACTATAAACAACTCAAATAATGCATCTGATTTGCCTCCACTCGTTATTAGACCTCCTGTACCTCTAAGACTAAACTTTCGTGATGTCCAAAACGCTATTGGAACTCTGAACCTTAGAAAGGCTCCAGGTATGGATGAAATCAGCAATAAAATGCTTGTGGAGTTACCTCGTGTAGCAAGAAAGATTATCCTCTTTATCTTCAACGCTATTTTACGCCTAGAATACTATCCTGCAGATTGGAAGGTGTCTATGATCACTATGATTCCTAAGTCAGGGAAGGACCACACCAAAGTGGAGTCATATAGGCCAATTAGCCTACTGCCGACAATTTCTAAACTGTTCGAAAAATTGTTAATGACTAAATTGACTCCAATTCTGAATGACACTGAATGTATTCCAAATCATCAATTCGGATTCAGAGCTAAACACAGTACAATCGAACAAACTCACAGATTGGTAAATGTGATAAGAGGGTCGTTTGAAGATAAAAAATACTGCTCCGCCCTTTTCATTGATGTGTCCCAAGCGTTCGACAAAGTTTGGCATGACGGTTTAATGCACAAAATAAAATCAACTCTGCCTGCTAACACCCATAAACTCATGGAAAGTTATTTATACGGTCGCAAATTTAAAATCAAAGAAGGTGATTTTTTAAGTACCGCTCAGCCAATTGAATCAGGTGTGCCACAGGGTAGCATACTGGGCCCTACTTTATATTTGATTTATGCCTCCGACATGCCGTCAGACCCCAAAATCCACACGTCAACTTTTGCAGACGATACAGCCTTTGTCAGCGTCCATAAGGACCACCAAGTTGCATCACGGAATTTGCAGAATTATGTTTATAAACTAGAGAATTGGCTAGAGCTTTGGAAAATCAGGGTAAATGAACAAAAATGTATTCATATCACTTTCACATTGCGAAAAGATACCTGCTCGTCCATCAGAATAAATAATCAAATTATTCCTCAACATAATGAAGTCAAATACCTCGGCATTCACCTCGACCGCCGTTTAACTTGGAAGTCTCATATTGAAGCGAAACTTACACAAATGAGATTAAAAGCAGTGCAACTTAATTGGTTAATCGGCAGAAACTCTACATTGAAATTGGATTGCAAACCTTGGTTGTACAATGCAATTCTAAAGCCAATCTGGTGTTATGGAATTCAATTATGGGGTACTGCCTCAGCATCAAACATTGAAAAAATTCAAAGGGGTCAAAATAAAATTCTACGTATAATTACTGCAGCACCATGGTATGTTAAAAATTCTCGAATCCACAAAGATCTAGGCGTGCCATTAGTAAAAGTCGAATTTACAAAATATGCGTCAAAGTATGTCAGCAAACTCGAACACCATCCAAACCCACTTGCACGAGACATCCTTAACTTTAGTGGCCACAATCGGTTGAGAAGGAGGGATACCCTTGCTGTAACTCAAGCGCAAAATAGATGACTGGATCAGCTGATGTGAAATTTTTTTTAGTATCATAAAAATTTTTGTCTAGCACTGGCTGGGCTTATTATTTTCTTTTTAGTATTAAGATTTGAATACTTATTGTCATTTCAAATATGAAGATTCAATAAATAATTAACTGCAAAAAAAAAAAAAAAAAAAAAAAAAAAAAAAAAAAAAAATGAAACAGTTTCAGCAAAAGTAATTTCAGCTTTTTTTTTTAAATAAATACTGATTTTTCACCAAATGCCAAATACATTTTTTCTTAATTAAATAGTTGTTTACAAACAAACAGCTGTTTACTAAATGCAGTTTAAATGCAGAAACTGTCGTCTGTCACGGTAAAATCTTAATTCAAATTAATGAGATTTTAATGCACATTAACACTGTTGTCTGTCTACGGTATTACGTATGTTCGATTTTCGCATTTTTTTTATGTTATGTTGGTACACTTGTCTGTTATATATGTATGTTGGTAATATCAGCCATTTTGGATTGTCAGTTTGATTTTGACAAATAAAAAGGTTAGTCGTATTTTTGTGAAAACATAACATAATCCCTTCAAAATTTCGACCTGTGCTCTGCACATAGCCAGCCGGTCAGACGGACATCGTTAAATAGGCTCAGGCTGTGTTTCTAAATCGATCGGTATAAATTATGGTGGGCATTGGACTAATATTTATTGACGTTGAAAACATCAGCATAAATCTAATATACCCTCCCCATTATGGTGGAAGAGAGACAGTGTTGAAAAAACGTGATGCTTTTCACAAAAAGTTGTAAAAAGCTGCTCTGTATGTTTTTGCAATATTTAAATATGTATGTTAGCAAGCAAGTTATTGTAGTTTTAATTATTGTTGTATTATTTAAAAGGTTTAATTTAGAGACAACATTTACTAAGTAAGTTTTTGTGCTTGAAGAAGCATTAATGTTGCATCACACTTGTTTATTATAGGAATTATTTCTATTCTGTCTTAATTATAGTAATATATCGTAAATTTGAATACCAAATAAAAAAAATATTGATTAAAATTCTTTTACCGCAAAAAGCCACAAATATTTAGAAATTTTTGCAATTTACCACAAATTCTTTCTTTACCAACAACACACACAAAAGAGAAATTGAAAGTTTTATCATAGTTTCTGTTGCTCCAGTTATTTAAATATCTTGAAAAAAATATTCAAATTTTATTTATGTCTATAGAACAAATGCCTTCCTTGTAGATACATACAAATACATCATATTTCATACAACAAATACGCACATCTGTGTGTTTGAATGTGAATGTGTTTAAACACATTCATATTGGTTATGAATTTTCTATCTATAGTTTTCCAATTCATTGCATTTTAATGCAAACACTCTCTAATGCTCAAATATATTCAATCATACATACTCATACTATGCAAAAACGCATATGCAGCAATGCCATGATGCTAAGGTTTGCGTAAGCATGGGCATATTAGGAAATAAAGGAATACATATTTCGAACAACAAAATAATAAAAATAATAAAAAAACTTCTGGTTTATCAAGAGTATGTATGCATGTGTGTGCCCTCCTTTACCCATTTATTTTTTCCTGTAACTATGTACATACATACATTTCTAGAAACTCTGTGTTCAATGTTCATAATTTTTCATATTTAATACTGCTGCAGTTTGCTGTTATTATTGCATTTTTCCTGTACATACGTCATCTTGTTTTATTGTTCAGTAAATATCAGTATAAGAAAAGTATTTTCAGAAATGCTATGTGGTTTAACAATAAGTATTTCCAGAAAAATTGCTTTAATGTGACATATATTAAGCGTTCTTTAAATAGTATATACTCGTAGGTTTTAAGTGGAATACTATGGTATCCTTTTACAAGTACGTAGAACTAAGAGATTTGGGTTGTTGGAAATAAACTGATATTCGTACCGCTTTCAAACAATTATAGTTTCTATCTCATTCAGAGATATCCGGCATTCTGCGGTTAACCTCGATGCCACATTGACACCTGCTATGTTACTTACGGCGGCTTTGCTGTCAGTAAATATGCATATATCTCCAGATACTTGATAATACTTCAGCCAGTTTGCAGCTCGCAGAGATCTCTGCTTGAAGGACAGAGCAGAAATCAGGAAACCTAAAAGAGGATCTGAGTCGTGTCATGCTGTCATGTTATTTTTGTTTAGTATTGTTTGGCATTTCAAAATGAACAACGTTTACAAATCGTTCAACTTTTTAATGAAAATTCACGTTCTGTGAGGAATGTGTTTCGTGCACTTCGCTCAACTTATGGTCAACATAATCGGCCTACTGAGCATACTATTCACAACAACATCACCCATTTTGAGACTCAGCATTCATTATTGTATAATATTCGCCTGAATAGACCACGTTCAGCCTGCTGCGAAGAAAATTTACCGGTCGATTGGCCACCAAGATCGTGTGATAACACACCGTTAGACTTTTTCCTGTGGGGATATGTAAATACTAAAGTTTATGCGGACAAACCCGCTTCGATTCAGGCCTTGGAGGAAAACATCACGCATGTTATTCGCCAGTTACCAGTCGAAATGCTCGAACGAGTCATCGAAAATTGGACTAAACGGATAGAGCATCTGCGATGTAGCAACGGCCAACCTTTGATATATGTATATAATCTTCAAAAAATAAATGTCAAAATATGTTCTTTCAAATTATAACAAACATTCCCCATTAAATTTGAATTTTCTGTTTTTTTTTTTTCTTAAAAAAATAGAGAACCTCGAAATGGACCATGGACCATTTATTAAAAATATCCAAAAGCTGATTTGGCTCTCCTAATGTGTGTATATTTTAGTTTCATTGTCTTTTGTATAAATCTACAATAATTTCCAATTCGTCTGAATACAACTTAAATTATTTTCAAAACATATGTATAAGCATTTAAGCTGATTTTCCTGTAAATATCTAAAAATAAAAGCAGTTTCTTAATACATTTACTCCAATATATATTTTGTTTTCTGTTTTGTCGGCCATAAACTTTTATTTCCTTCGCCTGGATTTTAATGTATATTTTTTTCTATTGTACTATTATGATTATTTTCATAAATTTTTATGATTATATTTGAAAAACATTTTAGCATTAACTGCAAACAATATATGTAGGTATGTAACTGTATAGAGAAATCCTACTATAGCTACATGCTTAATACTTGTAATCCTGCTTAATGCCCTCTTGTGTACAAAGAAATTTCTTTTTTGATACACAATTTTATGTATATAATGATATAGTTAATATAATTGCGATTAATAAATATAATATTTAGGCAAAGGTATTAAGGCAAAGTGTTAAAAGTTTTAATAAGAGATTGTTGTTTATAGTGAAAGGAAACGTATGTTGCTTTAAATTCTTATTCAAATATAAATAACATTGTGTAACTAAGTATTATTTTATTGAGTAAAGAAAGTATATAAAATATATTTTAAGACATTTTAGAAATACTTTGATTGCAACAAGTTTTTTGTGGTTTGTGGCAACAAAACTATGTCCAAGTTTAAATTTTATAATTAGTTTTTATACCTGAAAATTGTCTTTATCCTGCTCTTCATAATAATTTTAAAAGTTTACACATTTGTTTCTCCCTTAAACATAAAATGTTGCTTTGGGTTGAGTCAAAAACAGATTTTTATTTAAATTTCTTTATAATCCTACTAATTTTAGCTTAAAGTCCTGTGAACTTTATGGCAGTAAACATGAATAAACATAAAAAGTTATTTATAGTAAACACATAAAAAGCAGGAGTCAGGAGTTGAAGAGTAAAGGAGTGTGAATAGAGGAAATAAAAAGCATCATCATAATGTAATTTGGTTTTTAATTTATGATTATATTTTTCATATTTGCTGTTGTTATTTGCTACATAAAATAGCTACAAAGAAGAAAAAAAAACCAGAAGTAGTAATAACAAGCCAGAAACCAACTACTACTTTATAATAAATACAAAGCAGTTAATAAACTGCTACAATTACCAATACAACTATATACATATAAATTTTAAATATTAAAACTTTATACATATACATCAACAATAAGGGTAAGCAGTTAACCAATAGAGACTTTAAATTTTTTGAAAAAGTTTTTGTTTTAAGCAAAAAAGAATTTTTTTAAGATTCATCTAACACATTGCTTATTTCAACAATAAATCAATTTTTTACTAAATCTTCTTAAGGGACACCCTAATTATATGCCTGCATCACAACGCCAACAGCCATGCATGCCACTCCGACACCAACCAAGCAAACTTCACTGTTTGACTGTGATTTTTTTTTCGCTGTTTTCCTCTATTTTTACATTATTTTTTCCCTCTTATAGTTAATGTAAAATAAATAAACTACGCTTGAGTTTGTAAAATGCACAAAGGCATTAAATACGACGTTGTAAATAAATATTTAGTACAGTGGCTGTATTACCAGTAGCAGTAGTAAGTAGTACATACTACTTTTACTATGACAAAAACTGTACTACAATTTGTTTTTGCCAGCAAAAAGTTAATAAAATAAAAAATCTAAAGATTTTAATAAAATTTTAATTTGATTTTAATACAATTTTATTTAATGTGTAAGATGAAAAATCTCTTTTCGTAGTAGCAAAATGTTTAAGTATATTTTGTACTAGAATTTAATTATTGTTTGAATAAACAAATTTAGACATATTTCAAATTTATAGTATTGCAAGAAAGAAAGAATGCCATAATAAGACCTAATTCTTAATAACAAAAAGCATTTTTAACTGAAAATACATTTTAAAATTACATTTAATAGAATTGTATTTACCACCTTAAATTAACAGAACTTGGACGACTTACCTAGAAAGAAAAAGAGAAGTAAATAAAATAAATATTTTGTTATAAATAATATTGTTTAAAAGAAACTAAGCAATAAAAAATATTTATTAAACGAACTGAACTGAACACATTGGCGCAAAAGTAATTCTCCTATCAGAAAATGCTATACATTTTGCGATGCCTCTTATGTCAGTTCTGTTTTGACATTTGTGTAGTAAACACATGCGAAATACACGTTAATAAACAATGTTACGCTACACTGATCCAGAACGCGGAATATTGCTGACAGAACTGAGATTAGGGGCCTTGCAAAATTTATAGCAATTTCTAATAGGATTACTTTTGCGCCACCTTGTAGAAGTGTCAACTAGAACTATGAACTAGCAGTTTAAATTAGAAGTGTAAACTAGATCTTTGACTTTTAACTGTAAACTAAAATTGTGCACTAGAACTGTGAACTAGAACTTTGAATCGGAACTGTGAACTAGAACTGTTAACTAGAAGTATAAATTGGAACTGCAAACAAGAACTTTTAATTGTAACTGCCACCTAGAACTGTAAATAAGAACTGGGAACTGTATACTAGAACTGTAATCTAGAATTGTATACTAGAACTGTGAACTAGAGCTGTGAAATAGAACTTTAAATTAAAGGTGTGAACTAGAAATATAAACTAGAGCCTTAAATTTAAACTGTGAACTAGAACTTTAAATTATAAATCCGAACTAGAACTGTGAACTAGAACTTTAAATTAGAACTATGAACTAGAACTTTAAATTGGAACTGTGAACTAGAGCTTTGAATTGGAACTGCAAACAAGAACTTTTAATTGTAACTGCCACCTAGAACTGTAAATAAGAACTGGCAACTGTATACTAGAACTGTATTCTCGAATTGTATACTAGAACTGTGAACTAGAGCTGTGAAATATAACTTTAAAAGGGGACTGTGAACTAGAATTTTGAACTACCTATGACAAATAATTATATGCTTTATAGTGAATTAATATTTAAAAAACTAAATTTGTTTTTAATAATTAAAACAAAAACAAATTGTAATATAAACTTCATATATAATATTTATAATATGGATCAACAAATAAAGTAAAAAAAAAAACAAATATATGATTTCAAGAGAGTACATTACAGCAATTCTTTGTGTAAAGTCAATATTAAAGTACATTTGCGTTTATTATGAAAGAAATAAAATATGTATAAATAAAATAAATATATACACATATAATTATTTGTCATAGCTAGAACTGTGAACTAGAGCTGAACTGGACTGGTTAAAATTAACAATGTTAATATTTAGATTCATATTCTTCATAAGCAATTTTTATAAACTATGCCACCATAGTGGAAAGGGTATATTGGAATTATTGAGTAATATTATTATTTATTGAATTGATTGAACTAACAGGTAATAGGACTTAATCGGTCATAAATGTTGGATTTATAAATCCATTAAAAGGTGATATAATTTGTACTAAAAAAACAAGCGAAATTCCCAAAAGGTATAAAAATACTTAATGAGAGTGAAGCCTCAGTTAGCCGACTGTAACGGAATGTAGTGTAATGACGTAAAAACGTAAGGAAATTCTATTTCTAACAGATTCATACATTACGTTACTTTACATCTCCATAACCATTGGCATTAATTTACACATAACAATATCCATCAGCTGTTTCTTACTGTTGCAGTTACATTCCATTACAGTCGGCTAACTGTGCCTTAAATATTTGATTTTAAATTAGTGGCACTTTGTATTGCACAACGGGTTTAATATAAACTAAAAAAAAAAACTCAAAATCCAATACTTCTTGTTGCGATGATAACAAAAAAGTGATTTTAATTGTAGCAGTAAAATGCTGTTGTTATACCCTTCACCTTCATGAGAAGGGTGTATATAAGTTTGTCATTCCGTTTGTAATTTCCACAATATAACTTTTCGACCCTATAAAGTATATTCTGGATCCTTATAGATAGCGGAGTCTATTAAGTCATGTCCGTCTGTCTGTCTGTCCGTCTGTATGTCTGTCCGTCTGCTGTCTCTTGAAATCAATTTTCTGAAGTCCCCAGATATCTTCGGGATCCAAATCTTCAACAATTCTGTCAGACATGCTTTCGAGAAGTTTTCTATTTAAAATCAGCAAAATCCGTCCATTAGTAACGGAGATATGAGCAAAAATCCGAGACAACCTCTGAAAATTTCATCAAAAAACTATCAAACAAAGTGTATTAATATTGTTACAAACAACTTTATCAGCAGATGGCGTGTTTATCGACATACAACTGGTTTAGCATTTTTAGTAGTTTTGATTTTTAAACATTATTGTTATAAACTGTTATAAACATAGCATTATGACAACATTAAGTTTTATCGAGTTTAGCTGAATATTCTTGTCACGAACATTCTAGTATCTTAGTTTGAAACCTTCCAGAAATTATGATTGCTGTATAAATAGACTCACACGGCCAACCAAATGAATCGTTTATTGTAAGTCATTGTTGTGCAAACATCAAAGTGTTCGAAAACTTTACGTGTATTCTTAAACCGTAATATAAGTGTGTATAAAAGACAGTGTGTAAATTTTTAATTGTGTTTGTGTACATTTAAATAAATAAAGACTCGTTATATTTTCTTCAAACTACTTGACGCTTTTATTTTGCAATTAAAAAGAATCCGGTTTATTTAAAGGGAATAAACTACCGTTTTCAAAATGTAAAAACGTAACAATATAATATATATATGTATGTATGTATATAATATAATTATGCATCCACAACAAAGCTGAAGGGTATATAAAATTCGGCATAGCCGAATATACCACTCTTATTTGTTTTTACTTAATATTTTATTGCTTATAATATATACATATATATAAATCCAAGAGCAGCTTACTGTTAACTTAAGTAAATCACGTTCAAAAATATTGTTGAATCACATTATTATTAATATCATCATTGTTTTTTTTTATACTCCAACTTTTGTTTTTATTTATACGTTATTTACTTAATTCTGATTTCATTTTCTTTGTCCAACCAACACCCTGCAATGCATGATTTCATAATGCAAATAATGGCCATCCATCTAAATATTTCTTTTCTGATCCCCCTTAAGGCGGTAGTTTAGCTTTTGGAAAAATTATGGCTGTATATTTATTGTATTTATTAAACGAGGAAATGATTGTTTGTGTTTACATAAACGCACCACTAATGTAATACCAAAAAAAAAAAAAACACACACACACACATAGATAGAATTAACAGGAATGTAATATATGGCGTATACGTGATATTAATAAATTAATAATAATCATACGCCCTAGTACAATTACAATAGAGTTAATCACAAATAAATACAAGTCATAACAGCATGTACACGAAAGCAAACAATTAATAAATTTACTCACTTAATAACGAAAAAGGAAATAATTTTTAATTGAGTTGAGTATAATATTTGTTAAACAACTTATGTCTTTAACCAACAATACTCAAACAAAAACAACCTTTCGCCTAGTTTGTAAAAGAACATTTTATTAACTTTTTTCTAGCATGGGTTAAACCAACACAGAAAATGAAATAAAAAATATTTACTTTTACAAATTGTTGCATGTTAAATATTTTCACATTTCCCAAAAGCAACATTGCAAAAAATAAAAATAAATTGTGGAAAATATTTACCCTTATATGTGTGTGTATGTGGAATACAATGCAGCATTTAATGAATACCTACACTTGCATAAAAAAACACTCTTATATACCTGTGTATATATATAACAACGAATATGGTAATTTGCTGCTAACACATACAAATAAACACTTTCGTCCTTTCGTATTCATTCTTTTTATGTTTTATAAAATTTACTAACATATGCCAGTGCCAGTGTGAGAGTTCATGTATTTGAAATGTATATCCATACATAGGTAAGTGCCAGTGCAAGAGTATTTGTTTATTTTACGCAATTTACATTTACACCTGCATGCCAACACACCACAACACTATACGATTCCATGAAATATTTATTCTCACATTAACAAAAAAACATTACCAACCACCCACACCACAAACTGTTAGTTGTAGTTATTTATTTGAAAACATTTTATTCATTTCATTTACAACATTCGAATTTCAAAGTTTTGTTGCATTGTTGTGGTTTTTTCTATGAAAATATTCATTAGAAACTCACACAGCAGAGAAACAATCTCTCAAACGTACTTAAAAGGTGTGTGTTACATGTAAATGAGATCCTCTCTGTGTTATGGTTGAAATCATGTTTATCCCTAAAACAATGGCAGAACATTTTTTTGAATTTTAATTGTGAAATGAATTTTATCATATTAACTTGCTTTAGAATCTCAGGTTAAGAATTTCTGATTAGAAAACTGTGTTGAATATATATATATATAAAATGATTGCCAAAACACTTGACCATAAACAACTTTAGGCAAATTGACTTCTGACAGAATTTAATTTATAAACTCAAAGTCTACAAACTATGTTAAGCCCATTATTTATTGAAAATAATGCAAAAATATAACTAAACATAATCCATTTCATAACACCGCATTGCAAAAACGAGCTTTTGTTCTGTCCTGTAATCCCGCTGAAATAAATGGTCGAGCACAAATGTTTTAATTGTAATAAATTTTTATTCACAACCATAACCTACACTATACCAACTTAAGCTTTGTTAATTCACGCGCCGCCATTCTTTTTATCTCACCACTTTGTTGCCACCAGTTCCAAAAACGTAAGATCTAAATCAGTGTTGCCACATGCCCTATGAACCAAATATACTTTTTCGGAAAGGGAAGAAAAAATAAAATTACACGTGTATCGGTGATTTTCATGTACACATCAGAATTTTTTTTTATATATAAAGTATAAAGTACGTCTTTCTGCATGTGTGAAATGCTTACCAACGCAAAAATAAAAGCATTGAAATTTTTAATGTAACAATTTTTAATTTTAATATAACAAAATTAATAAAAAAAACTTCGGGTTTTTAACGAACTGAAACCGTTACAAAAAAACCAATCTTTTCAAAAAAAAAAAAAAAAATCAGGAAAATCTGAGAATTGATAAAAATCTATTTTTTTTTTAATTTTACGTGATACAGACAGGTCTGTCTAAAAAACTCAGCTCGATTGGATTACGGAAAATGGTTAAAAAGTCTTTCCAAAGTCGAAGTCGAAGGAATTTGGCCTTCACACAAGCGAAGAGACGGACTTTATACTTTATATATCAAAAAAAATTCTGACGTCTACATGAAAATCGCCGATACACGTGTATTTTTATTTTTTCTCCCCTTTCCGAAAAAAGTATATTTGGTTCATAGGACAGAATGTGTGTAACATCTAACACAAAAGCTAATTGTTAGATTAGAGCCAACTCAGTTCTAGTTCAATTCTAGCTCAATATTATTAATATATTTCTGTTGTAGATCAGTTATCGTTCAGTTGTCCTTCAGTTTATATTCTTGTTCAACTTTCGTATATTTCTTTTTCAGTTCTAGTTCAGTTGTTGGTCAGTCTTGCCCAATTCTTATTGAGTTATCGTTCTGTTTTCGCTAGCTTCAGGTTGAGGTATTGTTTAATTTTCTTTCTGTTTTCGTTCAGTTGCCATTCAGTTCTCCTGCAGTTCTCTTGAGTTCAGGTCTCGTTCAATTTTCTTTCTTTTTTCGTTCAGTTCTCCTTCAGTTCCTTATTAGTTCTCATTCAGTTCTCGTTCTGTTTACCCTAACTTTCAGTTCAGGTCTTGTTGACTTCTCATTCTGTTTTCGTTTAGTTGTCATTCAGTTCTTCTTCAGTTCCAGTTTAGGTATTATTAAGTTTTCCTTGAGTTATAATTCTGTTCTCATTGAGTTATTTTAAAGTTTTAGTTTAGTTTTCTTTCAGCTCTTGTTCAATTCCTATTTTTTATTCTCAGTCCTTGTCCAGTTCTAATTTAGTTTAATTTCACTTCTGGTTTAGTTTGCTTCAGTTAAAGCTTAGCGTTTATTTTTTGGTCTGACTTATTAACATATCACATGTGTGATAATCACTGTATTTGTGTTTCAAATTTTACTTATGTTTAGTAACATTTTCTACAAAGTGCTCACTCTATCTAATAAAAATCTGTTTGTCTTTCTCTGAACTCAGTTGTACATATCAAAGGAAATATTCAAAAAGTTTACATGTTTAATTATTTAATAAATATTTACAGTCTGCACGAAAAGGCAAATCTCATGCGAATTGAGCAAACGAATTAGAAAAAAAAACATTCAACGAAAACTGATACAATTCAATGGATGTTCATTTGCAAACTAAGAGCACAAAAAACTAGAATTGCAAAAAAAAAAAATAACCTGTTAACTAAATGTCACGTTCAGTAATTTAGTTGAATCAACATTGAAAAAAATTAATGTAATTGAAATTGTCGCAATAGCGATAACAACAAAATGATTGCATGAAGTGGCAGCAATATCCACTAAAAATAAAAAGGGGAAAGCTAAAAGAGCCTCGAACACAAGTGACAGGAGACACTTTTAAGCACAATTTTTTTTTATTAACATTGATATAAAACTAACAAAGATTGCCTTGATTTTCCAGCATTAATTGAATTTTTTTTTTGTTTATCACTTAAACATGTCATCTTGATGGTTTTGATTACTTGTGTCCTTGTTACGTTTCCCAAACGAAATAGGAATAAACTTGAAATATTTTAATATTTTATTATAAAACTGATTTCTGCTTGCGTCGTCCTGTCCAGCCAGTTAAAACTCACAAAAAAGTATAAACAAAATATACAACACTTAAACCGCCATTAGTCCTAGGGGAATTTTCAGCGGTTAGTAAGTAAAAAGCCAGAAGGTTCAACAAACCAGACATTCTGTGGTGTAAAAAAACAAAATGGGACTGAATAAACACAAAAAGAAATCAAGTTGTTAATAAATTTTTAACATGACCACAATGTAAAGTGTCAATTACACAACTGGACAGAAATGAAAATGAGTCTGGAAGATGAAAAAAAGCAACAAACTGGCCTCACTTTAAGTTAAAGCAAAAACTACTAGATGAAAAAAAAACTTTTACGGAATCACCAGACCAAGACTTTTCTATTTGCTGATTGCAGCAACCTTAAACTATCCCATAAATATCTAAATTTCAAAGTAATCACTATGGACTCAGCTAAAGGCGGGATAATAACACAATATATAAAAACAAACATCAACCATGATGAATGTCGAGCATCTTTAACCAAACTTCAATTCCTTGCTACAACTAGAAAATACACAAATATTGTAAATATTCAACCGTTAACCCACTGTGCGAAGTTTTTGGTTGCCATGGCCGTCGCCATTTGTAATTTTGGTGCCAAAAATGTACAAGGCTTCTTCTTTTCTTTTAACACCAAAAACACAACACAAAACTTAAATTTTTCTACATACACTAACAGCTCTAAAAACAACGGCTATCAACCTCCCCCTCCCCTCCAAAAAAAAGAAAGAAATACAGAAGTATAAAAATTTATTTTTCTTTTTGGGGGAAATCTGTATAATGGCAGTTTCCTCATAAATAATGGTTTTTGCCAGCAATAAAAACAACTATGAGTACAAAAACAGCCGCAGTCAAAACTCCGACTTCCACACAGACTTCTAGTAAACAGGAAGTATTTACACATACTCTCTTATATATAAATATAAAATTACAACTGTATTTGTATTCATTACACGTTCACAAACATAAGCTTGTTAGCTCCATCAACTTTACTGCTACACACAATGAAACGCTTAAAGCGTTTTTAAGTTTCATAAGCCAATCAGCTGTAGCCATAATTTTTCTCTTGGCCTTGCTGTTTTTGTTTGGGGAGATAAATGCTTTGAAAGTATTTCCAGACTCAGTATTAGATGTTGTAGTTATACGATGTGTATATATACATAAATATATATAACTACTTTTGTGTGTGACAATGTTTATGTGTTCCAAATGCTGCAGGATTTAGACACACAGCAGACATCAAGGGAATTAGAAATTAGGTGTTTCTTATTTTTTCCTATTTTAATGCTTCACTTGGTTTATAGTTGAAATTGTGTTTGATGGTATTGAAATTTCTTTTGTGAATTTTGGGGATGTTTAACTTTTGGTATGCCATTAAAAATGGCCCACGCAGTAGTAAATAAACAGAAGGTGATGCTATTCCCTGGAGCTTTCATTATATACATATAAGCAGATAGAGTAAAAATAATTTTGGTAATGAACTTTCTTAGGTCATATACATAATCAACTTTTTTTTTGGGATTCTTTTTTGAATACTTCATGTTAACGAACATGTTCTGGATGTTAAAAAGTATTGAAAAATTGGATAGCAAATATAAAGACGTTATTAACTTAAAATCGTATGTGAAACAAATACTGAGCTAGAACTGTAGAAGTACTGAATAAGAAATGCAAAAGAACGGAACAAGAACTTAACAAGAACGGAATAAGAACTAAACAAGAACTAGACAAGAACTGAATAAGAACTGAACAAGAACTAGACAAGAACTGAACAAGAAATAAACAAGAAATGAATAAGAACTGAACAATAACTGAATGAGAAGGGAACAAGAACTGGAAAAAACTGAATAAGAAGTGAACAAGAACGAATCAAGAACTGAACTAGAACTGAATAAGAACTGAACAAGAACTGAACAAGAAGTGCACAAGAAGTGCATAAGAAATCAATAAGAATTGAATAAGAACTGAACAAGAACTGGACAATAACTGAATGAGAAGGGAACAAAATCCGAACCAAGAATGAATAAGATCTGAACAAGAACTGAATAAGAACTGAGCAAGAATTGGACAATATCTGAATAAGAACTGAACAAGAACTGGACAAAAAATGAACAATAACTGAATAAGAAGGGAACAATATTTGAACCAGGAATGAATAGGATCGGCACAAGAACTAAAACTAAACAAAAAAATAAACAAGAAATAAACAAGAAGGGAACAAGAGCTGAATAAAAACATAACAATAC
Organism: Bellardia pandia; assembly: GCA_916048285.2. Lineage (NCBI taxonomy): Eukaryota > Metazoa > Arthropoda > Insecta > Diptera > Calliphoridae > Bellardia > Bellardia pandia. The sequence continues at coordinate 43,570,033 of OU696530.1, forward strand.
ATGGCCAAGAATTATATAAGAACTGTACAAGAAATAAACAAGAATTGAACAAGAACTGAACAAGAAGTAAACAAGACTAACCAGACCTGAATAAGAACTAAACAAGAACTGAATAAGAAATGAACAAGAATGGAACAAAAACTGAATAAGAACTGAACAAGAACTGGACAAGAACTGAAAAAGAAATTTACAGTAACTGAATAGAAAGGAAACAAAATCTGAACAAGAAATGAATATGATCGGAATAAGAACTGAATAAGAACTGAACAAGAACTAAACTGGAACTGAACAAGAAATGCACAAGAACTGTGAGCTCTAATTTAGAACTATAGATTAAAACTCTAATGGCCGAATTCTCAGTCATTAGTTAACCATTAGTAAACTAATATACTAACTGTTCTTTAACTAATACTTGTTATTCTTATGGCAAACTAAGCATTGCGAATAAAGAATCATTAGTTAAGCCTTTGTCATTAGCTAACTAAAGACTGTGAATTCGGCCATAAGCCAGACAATTAAATATTTCATAATGGTTGATTCATTTCGTTAATTGTGTCATGTAATCGAATCAATTTTCTCAGTATATCTTTAACACAGCCATATAAATGAAAATTCTGTGCCAATCGTTGCTGTCAATTAACCGCTGAACTTCCTGAACTTATGTTATTGTCAAACTTGGCTTGCAGTATACATATATATTTTTTTAGTAGTTTCAGGACATATGACACCGTCCTGTTGAAATTGCATATCAGTGATATCCTTATCATCACTACTAGGACAAAATTCAATTGTTTGCAATACTCGATGTTGTGATCCATTAACCTTAAGCGCTTTCCCCAATCACGTAAACAGACCACAAGGCGATCCATACCTTGTAATCAACTTCTTAATTGTGGTTTCAGAAAAACGATCATGTTGACCGAAAATATCAGGATTTTTACAAAATATAGTTTTTATAGTCCCCCATTTTCTTAGTGAAATTGAATTGATTGCAACGATTTTCAAAGCATCTTTTACTAATCTATCAGTGTTAAAATGTTAAAACTTTCATGTCCTATAGGAAAACAAAGTTGCTATTTATATATTAAATAACAACCTAATAATGAAGATCCACTTCGATATTTTAAAATTAAACGAATTAAATATACATTTTGATGCTAAATAAATAACTTTACGACACAATTATAATGCTATATAGTTTAGCTAATAAAACCAAACGTCAAGGAAATAAAATTTATTTTTATGTTGAACTAATAACGCCACTAACATAATTTATGCAGTTTTTTATATTCTTTATTTCTTCCATTTCAATTTATTATTAGTAAATGAATCTAATAGCAGATATATCAGCAACAACTTGAATGAAATATACACTTCAAGACAAGACTCAATTGCGTGCGTGCACAGCATACTACGAGTACTTTTGGGAACAAAAAATGAGATTTTATTAACGACTCAATGCTATAACAGTAGCAGTATAAACAAAGATAAATGTTTGATATATTGTAGAATTTATTTATTTGAGTTTATCTTTACTTTAAATTTTATTTAACGAAAAAAAAAGAAACATTAATTTAGTTTGAAAACTAGACTTTTTTTAGAAATGTTTTGCAGGAGAAATAGAGCAAGAAAGAATATATTTTCACAGATTTAGTTAAATTTTTAAAGTTTTTTAAACTCAAATTCTAAAATGTATGTATGTACTTACATCTGCATATTTATAATTGTAAAATATATTCAAAATACTTTGTAAAGCAACTCAAATCTTAAAAGCTTTGCTTAACCGATTTGAGATGGTAAACATTTGTTAATTTTATATTTTTTTGTATAATTATTATTATCCTTGTGGTAATTTACTTACTTTGAAATTTATATACATACACAAATGCACACTTGTATACATAGTTAAATAAGTATGTATGTACTATACATTAATGTGCAAGTATGCATGCATGCATGTGTAGTTAATGGAGTTTCAAATTATTATTAGATGATTTTATAATCAAGAAAATGATTTTGTAGCTTAAATAATACTTGTTCTTTATAATATAAATACATACATACATATTCTATATAGTATATTTTCTTGTTTGTTAAACATATTAAATAATTAATACAGTGCATAATTATTAAAAATTTACAAAATTAAAATGACTTGAATAAACTCATTAAATGAATGAGAAAATCGTTTATTTATAGAACATTTTAGTTTGTTAAAATGTTAAATATTTGAATATAGTTTTAAAGATTTGCCTTTCATTTACCTGACTATTTCAGTACATGAGTATGTAGGTAATAAATGTAAAGAAAATAAACTGAATTAGGGTCAATACTTATGTGTTGTTAGCACAAAATAGGTATAAATTAGATACTTTTACACAAGACTATAAAATTGTGCTCCATTTGGACACGTCAAACAAAGACAATAACTGTCGAATTTAATTTAATGGAAGACAAGAAGAGTGTGCATTGTTAAATAAAGGTTACAGGAAGAGTTCATTCTTGAACTCCGCCAACTTTAGGAATACGAAAGCATTTCTGAAAGGATATTATTTAATGCAGGTTACACTGATCTCCGTCAACTTTGGGTACGTGAAGTCATTTCAAAGCAATTCACCTCTAAACACAAACACTGAAAGACAGTGACTGTTGCGCAGATAACTAGTATTCAACTAGACAACTAAAAGAATCTATTGAATTATTAAACTAAATACACCATCTTTCAACAGACTAGAAGAAACCAATTTCTAAACAATGATATTGTTAAATAAACAGTTCATTCTTGATCTCCACCAAATTTGAGAATAGGAATCCCTTTAAGGAGTTAAAGGATCCCAAAACTGTATATGTCAAACACTGGCAACCGACAGTTGTCAGGAAACAATACCCATTATATGAAAGAAAGGCTTGAATTATTAAATTAATTAATAAGTTGAAAAGCTAAGATTGAACATAATGAAGTTAAGGTGAAAAATGAAGTTGCTGATTAGCCTCCATCATCCTTAAATGACTTCTTTTCAGAAGTTAAAAAAGATTTCAAGGAAAGAACATGCCAAAAAGTGCCAATCGATAACTGTCAGACAAATAACCAGCAATCTGTAAATGAAATTCTGTAACTATTTAGGACAGCTAGAAGAATACTAACAAATTATATCATTAAATCATTTGTCGTGTTCAACATTCAGGACACAAAATAGGTTTGCCAATTCCAAAATTCCGATTTGATAAATCTCGAATCCGAGGATTTGTTTAAAAAAATTATTAATAAATCCCGAAAATTAGTATTTGTGTAAAAGATCCAGAGAAGTATAATTGTTTTTATCTGCTTTATTGACATACACAAATACAAAACATCTTCACTTAACATAAATCAATGCTTCTTTCCAGCATTTTTAGTAAGGGAAAATAAGAGAGATCTAATGACAGATTCCATATTAATTCAATAATTGAAAAGGTCAAAAACATTTAAAAATTATTTACAAATTAAGCAACAAAATTTAAAATTTTACAACAGTGTGTTGAACAAATGCCTAAACACGAACGAACTATCTGATGTGAAATGTTTTATAAAATATATTGTTTATAAAATACAAAATTTGCTTTATAAACTTTTAGACAATTTTAAACTTAAAGCTTTTAGGAGAACAAATTTTTGCTTTCTATGTTTATATTTCATAGAAATTACGTTTTTTTTAAATAAATAGTTTTTTTATTAATTAAACAATTTGTTTTAATAAGAAACAAAAATCCCGAAATCCCGAAAAATCCTGGGATCCTGGGATTTGCAAATCTAGTATCGTTTGGCATCCCTAATACAAATCCAATTTATTTGTTCAAAAACAAAAAATTCAATGAGCATTTGATGACCCCACGTAAAACTCTGGCAACTGGAAACTGTCGGCCAAACAAATAGCCATCAATGAGAGAACGAATGAAATTCTAAAACTAAATTCTACAGCTTTCAGAACTGCTGATTAAGACCAAGGGCGAACAAATATTTGGCTCAGAACGAATGGGTGGTGAATCGACCTTTGTTGTCATGTTTTGTTATATTGTAGGAAAAATACGCAGTTTTTAATTATTTTTTTCAGGAAATTTAACACACGTTTTCTAAATATGTCAACATTTCATTAATTTACACGAAACATGCCTTACATATATTTGATTGCACTCTATTGTAATTATATTTCTAGCTAAGTGAATCATATCATCTGTAAACATAATATTATATTTATAATAGTTGGTCATATTATTTTTCATAGTTTTATTATGCAAATTAAATAAAACAACTTTGACAATCAATTTATTTTTCTAATTCTTTTTGTAGACATTCTATAATGGAGTTTTAAATGAAAGCACTATAAATTTTAAATAAAATGTTCATATGGTCATTACAAATTTAATCAAATTTTATATAAATTACACAAAAGATGAAAGAGAGATATGGAATGTTTTAGGCTGACCAGTAAATAAGTAAAAAAAAGTAATATTATGCTTGAAACTGACATATGACATATGTTAGATAAATTGAAAAAAATTGTACGCTAAAGACACGTTAGAGACAAAAAACTTGTTGAAAATATAACATGTAGGTTCAACAATAATGAATATAATAAAAGTAAGAGACCTTAAATATTTTCATAAGCCGAACATTTGGCTAATTTTATGATGACAGCTTAATTTACAATTAACCTGATTTAAAAATCTCTAAAACTTTCAAAAATTAAAAATTGTTTAAAATTTGTTGTGCAAACAATTTGTTACAAGCTTTATGTAACTCAAAACCATTAAATGTTTTTGAAATATCTACAATTGTAAATATGTGTTTGATTTTTTAGAATAATATTTTCCTTGTCCTTTTTTCCAACTACTACTACTAATTCATACTAAGCGTAATAAGTGTTGGCTTTTTTTTTCAATGTGAACTTTCTTACTTGTTTTTACCTAGTAGTAATCATATGTACATATTTATGTATCAAGAGAGCATGAGTTTGTTTGCTTTGGGTTTTCTAAAGTAAATTTTTTTTATTACTAAGACTTTTTTCTAATTAGTTTTTGCTTAGATAAACAATTAGGTCACATGTAAAAGACATTGAATTAAATTTGTGTTACATGTTTTTCTCTTATAGTTAGTGTTGAAATGTGTATATATGGAATTTAGTAGTACGTGTATATATGAAATTTCACAATATAGAGTATATAGAGTTCAAATGAAATGTTAAAGTCAAATGAGCCAAACAAATAGATTGATTGAAAATGTAGTTTTCATATACTACTAGAAAGAAATGAAGAAGGTATTTTAAAAAAATTATGTCTAGAAATGTTACCAAAAAACAGACATTTTATATCCTGTGAGAAACCATAACGGAAGGAGAATGGCTTAAATTCCAGCCAGTCTTTGGGAATACTACGAGGGCGATTCGGAAACTTCTTAGCCTAGCACAGAAAGAGAATAGTTGGTTTTTCAAAAAAAAATATTTTTCAATAAATCTACTGAAACTTCAATACACTAAGTTCAGCACTTATTTAGCTGTTCTATCCCTTGATTAAAATAGTTTTCCTTAACGCCTTCAAAATAGTGGTTTACAATTGTAATTGAGGTAAATCGCTTGATAGCTAGGATTTTCTTTAGATTTGGAGAGCTAAATCAGGAGAATAAGGTGGCTGGTCAAGCAACTCGTACTTTAATTCGTTGATTTTAGCCATTGTTAAAACACTCTTGTGCGCTGGTGCGTAGTCTTGATGAAAAAATATTTTTTTGTGTTGTAAGCCAGGACGTTTTTGTCCAATTTTTATATTTAATTAATCCAAAATGTTGCAATAGTACTTGCAGACAGTCAATCAATAAAACAACTCCTAGTTAGTGTGCTTACTGATTCGGAGAGTGTATCAAGCTCGTACGAAAATACCCGAAACCACATATTATAGGGCATTCGGAGAAGAAGACACGAGACACTTGAGTTTTTCTTGTGACAATGTCCGGCATTTAGAATAATATAAGCGACATGTTGCTAAACAAGTTTGTAGGAGCTCATTTTGAAATGGAGCAAACATAAAGCTTTATAATCCCCGAAGAATGCAGATGAATGCGGTAGCTAAGCAGACAAATCATTAGGCCCCGATTACTGTTCACAATACTAATTATGTTGATGTTGTAAACTGCTATTACGAATCACAGCTTAATCGTATGAAGAGTGTATGAAAACAACACAACATTTTAGTGTTTTGAACGATAATCGGGTCCTCATAATCTGTGTACTTAATCTTGTAGTTTAATACATAAACATGAGACAGATAGCAAATGTTTTCTTATTCTTAAAATCAACCTACCGATAACCACAAATAAATTACGGACATAAAGAGAATTTTGCTATTGAGTGTTAACCAAATCGGTTTACAAATGACTTAGTTATGATTCGTAACCATAATTACAGAGATAGTTTCCAAATTTGGTGGTATTTTTATATGAGTAATAATATAATATAATGAGTAATTTCTGTTTATATAATTTTAGATTCTTAGTGAAGATCAGGAAAATCGGTCCTCAAATGACTGAATTTTGTTCCATAACCTGATATAATGGCAAATAGCACATGCAATCGAGATTTGCATAATCTTGATTCGTTTATTTACTTAATTATCATAATACAAGGTGGCGCAAAAGTAATCCTCGTATCAGATTATTAAAAAATTCCGCGTTCTGGAGCAGTGTAGCGTAACATTGTTTATTTATGTGTATTTCGCATGTGTTTACTACACAAATGTCAAAACAGAACTGACATTAAGGGCCTCGCAAAATTTATAGCATTTTCTGATAGCAGGATTACTTTTACGCCACCTTGTATATTTTCTATATTCCTTTTTCTTTCCTTTTCTGTGTTTTTTTTTTTTGTAATGATTGTATTGATATATAATCCCATCGTCATTTGTCCGTCTCCAGATATCGCGTCCCTTAATTAGAAATGAACACAGACTATTGGCATAAGAAATGGAATGCACATTTACTAGTTACTAGACTTCAATTTTAACGATGTCAAAGCAGGTACCACTCCTCAAGCCTTGATATGTTTATAAAATATTCTTCCATAAAGTTCCTTTTTAGCTTCAGAAATGGTTAAGTCTTTTTAAGACTGACTGAGACCAAGAGATGCCGCAGTGCTGCACTAAACACAATCATAATGCGCAATTGCAGAGTTGTGATATAAAAAGCTTTCTTTTTTCACCACCTTTACGTCTTCAACTATCACCTTTCCAAAGAAAGTAACGCAAGTATATATAGGCATATTAATTGCCTGAGTGTTACTTCTCTTTAAAAAAAAAATAAAAAAAGGGGAAGGTCTAAGAGATATCATTTGTAAAATACTTATAATAACGAACGATGTCGTTTTAAATCACTATAACAAGTTGAAGCATTCAATTGTTATATGAATACTGTCTAAACTAACATAATATAATAAATTAATTCAAAAAAGAATCAAGCTAAAGAATTAGTTTTAACGGTTTTAAATAATGAATTTTAATTCGGAATTAAAATTTCAGCGAATTCATTTCAAAAAGAATAATTAAATTCAAAGGTTTATATGAAATATACACCTGCGTTCTATATTTTTAAAATGAAGTGGAAGTGAAATTTTCATTAAGTTTGTGTTTTAATTTTAGTAAAAATGATTTGAAAAGCAAAATATAATTTTTAGTTTGGTTCATCGTAGAATAAAAAAAAGTTTCACTCTTTTAATATAACGTCATTAAATTGTCTATGTGGAATTGAACACGATTTCAGTTTCACTTCGTAGTGGAATATAGAATAAAGACGATTAATAAAGGTTCTCAAGAGTTTAACAAATAAAAATATATCCCCCTTATTCAAAAACGATTATTAAATTTAACAAACGTTTATTAAGACAGATTTGCATATAAAAATTTGCTTAATAAACGTTTGTTAAATTTAATAATCGTTTTTGAATAAGGAGGTAAGTCTTTTTAAATCAAGCATTATATTAAGCACATATTAAAGAAACCTTGCAAGATTTGCAGCAATTATTAGCAATTTATTATTCCAAATAAAAATTTAACAATACAAAATATTTGTGTGAAGAAAAGTCAATTCGATATATTATATATGAGAGGTAATAACTTCTTCAACAGATGTTGTAGAACACAAAGAACATTGTATATAAATAATTTATTCCTTTTTCTTGCTATTTTTTTTTTTATTATTATTAAAATCAAACATTGTCTCTGTTTTAATTTTTCAGAAATCCAATGAAATAATCCACATGTGTTTCGCACCTCATTGTTCATTTGTTCTGTACACATGTCTTAAAACTCATAAAAGTAAGTAGATTTATATTTTTTTTTTAACAAAAATATAAACAGAATTTTTTATAAATATAAACATCTCTCAAAAAAAAAAAAACAGAAACAACATCACAAAAGTTACATGAACTACAAGAAAAATCTGTACCGAAATAACAAGAAAATAAAAACAATATACAAATTAACACAATGAGAAAAAAAAATAGGTCAAACTATACTAGTACTTGAAACAATTTGTGTTCTGTTCAGTTCAGTTCAGTTCAGTTTCGTTACGTTACGTTAGTTTTTCTTTTCACTCATTTCATTTTTGAATTGTTTTCAGATGCACTTGTTTGAACTATAACTTCAAGGCAACGCATAAAAAGGTGGGTGTAAATATGAAAAAAAAAACAAAGAATCAAAAAACTACATAATAATGTTTCTCATCTCATCTCAAAAAAGAACAAAAAACTATTTTCAAGTGTCAAAGTTCCTTTTGTGTATTTTTGAATACACATACATATGAAGGTATATGAAATTTGTTTTTTGTGAGTGAGTAATTAAATACTAAAGGTGTTATGAGATACAATATCAATATTTCAAAGCATACAAAAAGTATTTCAATATCAGGCAAGTTGAAAAGTTTTATTTAAATATTGTGCAAATCTGTGTAGTATTTGTTTGAGGGGCGTAGGGACTGAGTCAAAACAAAATTGGTTTAATTTAGCAGCTTTTTGAGAGTAAGTTTTGATGTTATTTTGTAGGCAAACATTTCTGTTATTATTTATGTTAGCTTCTAACAACAAATAGAATAAATAAAGCTTTTAATATGGAAATGATATTGATGCGTTCAAGATTATTATGGGTTCCTGCCTTTTCGGCCTAATTTCACGGGGCGCACTTAAACGCAGCGTGAACTCACCACCGAATTGTATGTCCAGCAAGAACATAGAATATATATCTTGTAAAGAGCATACTTGTATAAACTTGCCTGGAACATATCGCACCCAGGAGAGACAAAAACTTTTATCGTGCATAAGCAACACACGTAACATTAAAATAGACATTCCCTTATTTTTCCTGTTAAAAAAGATGTGGATGTAAAAGAAATTGTTGCAGTAGTTAGAGATGTGTACTCTGAACTAATTTATGGAAAAAAGTGAGTTTTGGAAAATTTTGAGTTGTGACCTTTTTGTATTTAGGGTGCGATATAATTAGCAATTTCTCGATACATAACTGCAACGATCAATGCAAAGAGTACCTTGCTTAAAAGCTTGGGCTATCTAATACCTGCCACCCAAAGCTTAGTCAATTAGCATGACCCAAGACCCCAGTAAAAAATGTGCTCCAAAAGGAGCAGGTTTTATGAATGAATTCCTACCTCAAATCGCTTCTAACCTGCTGATGGGATGCCAATGCCAGCTACATTCGTAGGATTGTGCCAGCTTTAATCCTACATTTTAATAAAGTACAATTCTAACTTTAATTAAAGAGGTTTACAGGTGCCTATTCTAGATTAATTCGTAATTATATTCCAGCTTCAATCAAGCATACATACATAGATCTTTACGGAGTACTATGCTAGCTTAAATCATATGTATATCTGAACAGAGTACTGTTATATATTCAACAAATTTTTACTGCTAGGGTCCAAAATTTGCTTAAATTGAATATACCCTTCTACCCCACTGTATACCTTAGTTTAGTAAGTTTAGTTTCTTAAACACATTTGTTATAATATGGAAATCCTTAAGCAAGGAAAACACACATAATGTCCTTTACATGAACTACAATAGTTTTGAACTTGTATTAGAGCCAATATGTAGGCAGACATATACATGACTGAACGTTTGTACAAGTGTGTTTATTTTAAAAATAACAATGTTGCTGTGCTTTTTTTTGTTGTGTGATTTCGAATTACAATAATAAACAACAACTACTTAAACTAAGCATGTTGAAATATTTTTTGTGTTTTCTTTCTTTAAATTCAAAAAAAAAAAAACACAAAGAAAGCAAGACCATAAAGGACTGAAACAATAAGACTCATACACATGCTACATAAATACATCTATATATATAAGAACATACATATACATGTGTATACTTTACATATGTCTGTAAGTATGCATGCTTGATTTACAATGTTGTCACATGTACTTACACAAATACGATTCTACACACATTGCTTCCCAGCTAGCATTTTTATGATTGAATTTTCGGTAGTCATCTTACTTAATCATATTTGACTACTTTCGCTGATTAATAACTGAGTTTTCATACAATTAGTCAAAAGGAACAGACAAATATGTTTATTCTTGATGATTAAAAACTGATTTATTTTTTTTATCGTTTGCCAGAGTTATTTTTCACTACTCTGGGTTAGAGTGAGGGCGAGAGACAGCAATTATTCAAAAGGAACAGACAAATATGTTTATTCTTGATGATTAAAAACTGACCTATGCAAACAACAGCAATGACGGTCCCAATTTCATGTCTAGTTGTGTGTTTTTATTTGTTTTGTTGGTCAAGATTTTTTTGCTTCGTTTACCATTGTAACGGGGCATCTTAAATAAATACAGGGGCCAAATTACCGCATTCGTGATCGAATGAGCTATCGTATCGAAAAATGATTTCGATATCGAAATTATGATAAAATGTACTAAATTTCTTGCTCGATATCGGATGTCATAATTTCAAATAAGAAAATTACGATCAATTTTACTCGATATCGAATGCGGTAATTTGCGGAATAATTAATAAAAATAAATAAGTGAATAAATAAAGTGAGTTTAAAAAGGTACTGAAATAATGTCAGCCAAAAAAATAAGGCGCATAGCTAAAAGAGAAGCTGAAAAAATGATGTCAAGTGATGTTTGAGTTCAGCAAAATATGGAAGAGCAGATTATAGACTGTCCAGAAGTTGGTTATAGTTTTGAGGCACTGTTTGAAAGTGATGGAAATGAAAACGCCTTTTCCAGCAGTGCTAGTGAAGAAGACGAATGTAATATATGTGAATTATTGGGTAAATGGGCAAGTGATTTTTCCATAAGTTTCGTTGCATTAAATGCACTGTTATGTCTAATTTAACATTAATTCAAAATTAAATAAATTTAAATATAATAAAAAATGTAAAATGTTTTTCATTTATAGCAAGAGGTGCCTAAGAAATTGGTCAGAAATTATAGAAAATATTATCATAAAATGATCGCAAACTATAGTCAGATGTGTATAAAAAATGAATCAAAAACAATACAGAATATGATTATAAAATGATTGCAAATTTAACTTAAAAATGATAACAAATATACATGGAAACTGCATAAAAGCAGATATCAGAAATGAATAGTCAGGAATAGTCATATGCAGGGCACCATTTTCTCCCGATCACAGACTCATTTTTGATTAGAAAATGTGTGCATATTCGATAGTTTTAATCATCTAGAATAATCTAATGTGATTATTTTTTGATCATTATTTTCACAAAATGTTAGCTGGGTTATGTATTTTACACAAAACTACACATCCGTATCCAACTAAGTGTATGCATGCATAAATATACATACTTATGTATATTCCTATCCTTTTGCACTAGGGTATAGTAATTTAAAACTACATGTGCTTTTGTATCCTTACAGAAGAAAACTAAAGAAAAAAAATTAAATATTCAAACAAGTTTTTTCTGATTCTTTGCTAGTGCCGTTGTGTACTTTCATTATTACTGCAGGATAATGTAACATGTTACACATTTTCTACGCACTGCTAACAATGCACCCTGGGAATTGTTTACTGGCTGAAGAAATTAGAGAAAACAACAAATAACAAGCAGCAAGTTTTTTCTAACATTTATTTTCCACAAATAATTGTGTACAAAAAAAAAATTGCACTGTATAATTTTTCTGTAGCACATAAAAAGCGTAGAAATTGTTAGCGTAAAAAACCAGAATTGTTTGCATGTCAAATTTATATTTTAACTAAAAAAAGAGGAACATAGAAAACACCTCTCTCTCTTTCTCCCTGTACACTTGTGCATTTTCCTTTTGTTTTAAAAAAAAGTGAAAAATATACCTACATACTCGTATGTACATAAAAAGCATACAGGATTTCCCTTTTTCCACAATTTGTGTTTATGCAAAATTTTATTAATTTTAGTTTCCTTTTTCATTTTCAGACATGCTCTCGTATTTTCTGTAAATAAATCTCTTTGTGTTCTCTCATTTAGTTTTAGTTTATTTTTTTCAAAATCATATGTTTTTCCTGCAAATAGTTTTTTTAACGTTCATCTTTTTAATTTTGCAGCCCTTAAAATGTTCTGTTTAAAAAAAAATTGATGTTTTGAAACATCTCTTTGTTTTCTCTTTAAAAGAGTAATTTTGCATTTGTTTGTTTGCAATGAGTGTTACTGGTAAAATTCTCTTATTTGTGAATATTTGCAATACTTGTTAAATAAATGGGTATGTGTTTATGTTTATATTTTTCGTTCTACCCTAGAGCTATTGAGTGATAGTTGGTTAAACAAAATTAAATTTTTGTGTGTTTTTAGTAAAGTAAATACAACTGGGTAAACAATAGGACTTTGCTTGAGAACTGAAAAAATTGTAGAAACATTTAGCAGAACCATCAGTAAAACTATTAGAGTTTATTAAATAGAATCATTATGAAGTTTGTTATATTTTTGTTTAAGATCTTTAGTCGTAAGTCTATGCTAGCTTCTGTGTTTTCCAGCTTTATTTGCAGATATTAGCTAACTTCAATCGTTGGTCTTTGTGATTGTTTATGCGGCTTTTGTTGTCAATATTTTTGGAGTTGTATTTTAGTTTCAATTGTAGGTGCATGATAGTTTTTGAAGTTACATTCTGGCATTAAAAGTAAGTTTTCACTCATAGCTCTTTATGGAGACCTATTATTCTTACAATCGTAAGTCTATGCTATCTTCAATCATAGGCCTTTATAAAGTTCTGTTCTAGCTTCATTTATAGGTATATTCTATCTTAATGGGTCTATAGCTAGTGCTGTTTTTTTTTATTGTAGGTTTCTATTAAGATTTTTCTGTTACATATTTATAAAGTTCAATTCTAGTTTCAATCGTTGATGTAATAAAGATTTAATCGTAGTTATTACAGCTTTGTTAGTAGGTCTTTATGCAGTATATGCACCAATTTCATCTTTAATTGTAGAAATTTATGTAAATAAATTTTAGCTTTAGTCATAGATCTTTATCGTATTTTTAATGTGGATGAATTCAGCCTCAAACGTAGAACTTTATGTGGCTCAATTATAGCTTCAATTGTAGGACGTTGTACGAATAAAGTTTATTAGAATAATTATAGTTGAACTGTTAATATTTAATTTTTGATATTTCTTTAGTTAGGCTTGAGTTCATAAAATTTAATTTCATTAAATTATTTTTACTGAAGTAGGAATTGTTTTACAACTTACAACCTACTTCAGTAAAAATAATTTAATGAAAATTAAATTTAATGAACTCAAGCCTAACTAAAGAAATATCAAAAATGTAATAAAGTTTAGTTTCAATTGTAGGTATTTATGTTGCATAATTTTAACTTCAATCATTGATCTATATCAGTTAATCTATATCAATTAAGCTTCAATCGCAATTCTTAATGTGAATAAATTTTAGCTTCAATCGTAGTTCTTTATGTGGATCAATTTCAACTTCAATCGTTGGTTCTTATGTGATTAAATCGTAGTTGGCTCCTTATATGCCATAGTTTTACTTCAACCGTGAATATTCACCCCTATCGTGAATAAAAATTCCACATGAAATTTGTTCCTTTTTCACATTTTTACTATTAAAATTCAATGTTAAAAAAATAAAAGGGAACAAATTTCATGTGGAATTTTTATTCACGATATGGGTGATTATGTTGATAAATTTTAGCTTCAATTGTAGGAATTTATGTAAATAAATTTTAGCTTCAGTCGTAGATCTGTATCCTATTCTTTATGTGAATCAATTCAGATTCAATCGTTGATCTTTATATCGCTCAATTTTAACTTCAATCGTAGGTCTTTATGCAGAGATTCTTAACTTATAGCCTGTTTAGCGATCTCGAACGATAATGTTCGCTTAGATAAGACTTAAGACACAAACTTGATTGTGGAATAAACAAACTTGATTGAGTAAAAAAAATAGATACGATAAAAAGTTTGTGTCTTAAGTCTTATCTAAGCGAACGTTATCGTTCGAGATCGCTGAACAGGCTATTAGTGTTTATGTAGTTTAATATTTTTGTTATTATATTGGGTGAATCAAATAAAAATGCGGGATTTTTTTACAGTATTGACTACAGTTACCTATGACGTTTTGCATGTTTCTGGGCAACAGATTGATTCTGCGCCAAAGGCACTGCTCATTTGTTGAGTCAAAGAACGAATCAAGTTTACTTTGGATACCCGGTTCTGAAGTGAAGCGTATTCCAGAGTGAAAGTTTCGACAAAAATAAATAGTCGGATGAGGCAAGGTCCACTGCTTTTTAAATAGTTTTTAACAGCTATTGCAACTTGTGACCGAGCGTTGTAATGATGAAGTATTACACTTTCGTGTTTGGCGGCGCATTCTGAGCATTTTTCAAACGAATCAGTTGTAATTGGTACAGATTTTTTATGATAGTCTGACCGGAAAGGCAATATTTATACAAGCTGGCGCAAAAGTAATCCTCCAATCAGAAAATGCTATACATTTTGCGAGGCCCCTAATGTCAGTTCTGTCAGCAATATTCCGCGTTCTGGAGCAGTGTAGCGTAACATTGTTTAAAAACGTGTATTTCGCATGTGTTTACTACACAAATGTCAAAACAGAACTGACATTAGGGGCCTCGCAATATTTATAGCATTTTCTGATAGGAGGATTACTTTTGCGCCACCTTGTATATAAGCCATAATTTTCATTCTGATTCCCACTGCATAATTTTTATAATTTTTCTTAAAATCTTTTTTCAGTTTAAATAAATAATATTAAAAATAGTTACTGCTGTTTTAGCTTTTCATATAAATACTATTGAAACTTTAACATGATGATGAGCTATGATCTGTAATAGGTTATTGCTCTGTTGTGAGGAGTACTCCC
Source organism: Bellardia pandia (assembly GCA_916048285.2). Lineage (NCBI taxonomy): Eukaryota > Metazoa > Arthropoda > Insecta > Diptera > Calliphoridae > Bellardia > Bellardia pandia. The sequence continues at coordinate 43,585,415 of OU696530.1, forward strand.
GAAAAATCATTAACCTTCATAAGCATTCATATCGAACCGAAATTTTACACAGATCAGTTATATGTAGTATGTAAATATTATACTATTCACTTTTGTGAAAGTTGGTTAATAATTGGCCAAACCTACCATTTCCGAGAATAACCACAGAGTATACAGAGGTGACAATTTTGACGTTTCAGAAAACCAGTTTCCTAGGGCTAGTTGGTACTTAATTTACGAGTATTGTGCGTTAAAGTAAATCGCTTATGTTACACGATGCAAAACTATAAACAAAATGTAAATTCTTAATTCTTGGAATATGGTTTAAATTTTTTATATATATCGTCATTGACATGTTATTCTACAAAAATAAACTTAAAATAAATAGAAATTACGCTACAATATTTTATGAAGTTCGCCTAATAATACGTGATTTGGTGGTGGGTATATGGCACAGTCGAATATAAACTCTTACAAATAATAAACATTTTGTTTTTGCAAATTCTGACAGACAACTTCTTCGTTATTAAGAAGAATTGATTATAAATATAAACATTTTAATTAACAACAATTGAAAACAAAGAAGACCAAGATAAACATTAAATTTTCATTAAAGATGAGTCAAACAATGAATGTCTTGACAAATTAAGCAAAGTAAGGCCCATTAAACAAAGACAACATAGAAAGAAAATATACCAAACATTTAAATACATATTAAGTGTAGATGTAGAGTAAAGGAGGGTAATGAATATTTGCTTAATTGTTAAACTAATGAAAGCAGGGAGATGATTTAGAAACAAATGTTGGAAAATATTTTTTTTTAGAAAAAAAAAAATAAATAACAACAAGCAATTAGTATTTGTTTTCTTTTTGACTTTTCTTTTTTGAATATGCGGCAACATTAAAAACGAAACAAATGAAAACAAAAGACATTTTTAACAAGAAGCAAATGTAAGGCACCCAGACACACTACACTTAAGGCATATGAGGGAGTCAGTTGGGTTTAAGCGCATGTGCTGGCAATGTGTGAAATTAAAGAGTAGTGAGAGAATCAGTTTTTATATACAAAACACAACAAGAACGTATTACAACAATAAGGAGGGATTGGGGTGTAGCAGGAAGAAGAAACAATTATTAATTCACATGGTACAACATAAATAAACAATATAAATAAATAAACTGAGTTGTAAGCGCTGGGGAGAGGGTGGCGGGTTAAGAAAGGCCAGGGCAGAAAAGGGAAAACATTAAAATTCTAGAATGTGTAGTAGAGAATACAATTTAACATTTTAACTTAAACAACAACGAGACAAAAATGTTTTTAATGTCATGAACTTGTCTGTCAAAAACAACAAAAATTAAAATAACTGGACATAAAAAAGTACGACTAACACTACCACTACGACTACTTCTACTGTCTGGAATTTTTAGCTACACCAGAGCAGTAACTTTGTAATGCTGCAGACAGCACTAGAAAGGAGTGAAATGTTTCAGTGAAAAAAACATACATAATCAACAAAATATTTACTGAAAGCAATTATTGAAATGTTTATCACACATGATTTTCAATTTATTTAAAAAAAAAAAATCTAGAAATAGATTATGTGACCTTTGACCTCTACAATTTCTATTAGCAAAAGCTTCTTGTAGAATGTTGACATAAATCTCAGTCCCATCTAATAATCTAATCAAAACGATTTAATAAAAATTATCCTTCAAATGATTTCATATATTTAAGGTATGTATGTCTGTGCATGCTGTACGTGGCACACAACTACTGCAGTATTATATACGAGTATATGTATGTATATATTGCCAGTACGTTGACAATGTTGAGGATAATGTTGCAACATTTGTTTATAATGGCTTCCTATAAAAATTATTTAGTAAAATGTACATGACTACTCTTGCACAAACCTACACTTTTATAATCATAAAGGATAAAGCCTGATGATGCTCATATGTCACACTTGAAAAACAATGAAAAATAAATAACAGAACAGCTAAATATTTGCATTCGCAGGACTACAATAAAATTATGTGACTGTGTAATGTATTATTTTTTATTTTAGCACTGCGGTATTATGATATAAAGAGAAAGCAGCACATCACAATAATTCCAAAAAAAAAAAATGAACACAAGAAGGATCAGGGCAATTATTATTGTGTCTATCTGCAGGATGATTAGCTTTCAAATGACTATGACTACTTATTTTTTTTGTTGTTTTCATTTCGTTGAAATCTCAACATGGGCAAACAAAATTTGCATATAAATGTTATTTTCTATTTCTATTTCTCCTTCTCTTGTGATCCCTTCTTTCAGCAAACTGTAATATTTTCATCAAGTTGTGTGCCACTGACAGTTACAAGTTGTATAAATAAAATATTTGAAAAGATAAATTGAAAAATATGAAAAATGTGGTTGTCGAAAAGGGAAAATCTACTTAAATTGCAAAGAAATTTAAGGAATATTTGAAATATGTAGATAGAAGGTTGGTAAAAAAATATTGTATATAAAAAAAATTTATATTAAAGCTTCTGAAAGGATTTAAGGTGATTTTATTAACTAAAGAAGTTAGAGCAATATGATTAGATGTAAAGTTAGATTGAACTTTAGAAAAGTTTATAATAAACAGAATATAAAATTGTACTTTGTTTACATAACCAGTTTAAAGCTTATAAAACACAAAAAAAGTTTTAAAACCCAAATCATTAATATAGGATCTACGCAAAACTTTTAAAATATATAAGTTAGAAGAATATGATTTGCCATGTCAATAGACAATTTTTAAATTCTTTAAAATGTCTTCTATTCAAATGTGGCAGAGCTGCACTAAACACAACCAATTGGGGGCTACTCAGAAGGGCCGTATCTATTTTAAGCTCAAAATATTGTTTTGAGTTTTCAGTTTGCATAAAACTTAAGGTATGGTCACACTTGGAAAATATTTACTCAAACAAGTGTAACTAACCACTTCTGTTAGCACACATTTGTTTGACGTTGTTTACTCTTACAAGAGTTTTGCAACATCAACAGCATCAAATAAACTAAAACTAAATGCTTGTTTTGTTTTGTCATAAATAAGCGAAGTTTTTTTTAATAAATAAATGAGTTAAAATATATTCTATTTAGTGGATACATCTTTTGCCAAGTGTGACTGTAATAGTAACTAAATTATCGTTAAAATCAAATTAAAATAAAAATTATTTTGTGTACCACAACAATACATTGTTACCAAAAACATAGTGCAGTTGTTGTAACCATGTCCAACCATGTTTTTTCTCTGCGTGTGAGCAAGCAGAAGCATAGAGCATACCGAAGATTCACCCCCTGGCTCACGATGTCGAACGATAACGTTCGCTTAGATAAGACTTAAGACACAAACTGGATTGTGGAATAAACAAACTTGATTGAGTAAAATATAGATACGATAAAAAGTTTGTGTCTTAAGTCTTAGCTAAGCGAACGTTATCGTTCGACATCGTCGGCCAGGGGGTATACTTTTAAATATATCTTAGCAAAGGCTTTATCATTGAGTAGACCAAAAACTGCTAAAACTAAATATCAGAGCAGACCGCTGACTAAACTTTTAAGTAGACCAAAGGAAAAACTTCAGCATTAACTGGAATATGGGCAAGACCAAGAACTTGATAATAAATTATATGACTGACTAATCACCATTACACGAAACTATGGATCTTACCCTAAACTATTGTAACTATTAAATTTTTCAAAAATACTTGTAAGATTTAATTTAAATTTAGTTTAAAAACTACCATTTTCTTAAACTCAATCCTCAACATCGTATTATGGACTAAAAAAAAACTAATTCTGCTTATACATATTTCAAATGAAAGAAAACAAGTCAATATGTTGGCAAAAATTATTTAATTATATTTTCATTCAATAAAACCAATGAGCAAAAAAAGAAATAAGTTTAATAAAATGTTATTTTATCATTATTTAAATTTATTAAAAGTTTTCATATAGATATTCTTTTCTATACCCTGGAGCTTACTTTTGTGGTAGTTTTTTTTTTTAGTTCAACAATTTTTTATGCCATACAGTGTATATTTTTTATTATTTGCAAATATTATTTATTAAGTTGAGAAATTTTCATTAATTTTGTTGTTATTGTTGCTGCATGGGTGTAAATTGTTTTTATGAACTTTTAATTTATTTAAAATAAATAAAAAGTTTTTTTAATTATATAATTATGTGCATATGTATATGCAAAATGAAATAGAGAGAGATAGGCATAGAGAGAGAATTTACTTATATTTTAAGGGGAAGAAAATAAATTGTTTGAATAAAAAACTAAATATATGGTTGTTTGAAAAGGAAATACAAAAAAATGTCAGTTGGAAAAAAGGATATATAGCAAACTTTGGCATTTAAAGGGATAAAAACATAAAAATTTTAGAATTGATCAAGAACTTCAAAATGCATATTGTAAAGCAGTGAATTTTTTTTTTTTTTTTTTTGTAAGAGAAGTAACACTCAGACAATTAATATGCCTATATATACATACTTGCGTTACTTTCTTTGGAAAGGAGATTGTTGAAGAAGTAAAGGTGGTGAAAGAAGAAAGCTTTTTATATCACAACTCTGCAATTGCTCATTATGTTTGTTTTTAGTGCAGAATTGCAGCGCCTCTGGTGGTGAGTAGGCGCATTTATGTCTAAGCTTGATTTTATAGCCTTTATTTAATTATTTTACTTCGGTGGCGTTTGAATGCTATACCACCGAAGGAGGGCGCTGTGATAAATACTTGTTATGATGGATAAAAAAGAAAACTAATAGTTATTAGAAACTGATGTTGTTTGAGTGGCAGCGGCTGGGAATCGAACCCGGGCTCAATTACCAACTCATGCTTAATGATCAAATGCGCTAACGAATTCAGCTAAACACCCTCAGTGTTTGTTTAAGTAAATTAAAACTAGTTTTTTCTTTAATAATTCAGAGTTCTTCCAAACTCTTATGTTCTCTGATATATAACATGACCTCAAAGTATTTTACTGGTCCCAGAAGGTTTAATTTCAACTCCAACTATTTTTATAGAACTTTTTATTGATGAAGGTGTTATCAGATACAAATTGCTGGCATATACGTAGATATTCTGTAAATATTTTCCATGCATATTTCTGTTTTTGTAGGCCTTTATTTTAATAAATGTAGTTTTTTTAATTATGCAAAAATCAATTAGACTTTATACCGAAATTTGTTTTAAAATACATACACGTTTAAAAATAAACATAATAGGATGATTCTGTATATACGGGGCTAAAAAATTTTAAATTTAGAACACTTTATTTTAGAGCAGGAGTGCCCAAAAGTGGCTTGTGTAAGAGCAAACACCAATACATTTAAATAAAAACTAATTTTTATTCAGTATTTTTTGTTATAAAAGCCAAGCTGGCAAGGCAATTTCGTATTGCTAGTGCTGAGTGTTGTAATGAGTATACAAAACACACAGCCTATAGCTAAGAGTTTTTACAAATACAAAAGAGCACCAGACTATAGTGCTTGAGCACTCCTGTTTTAGAGTATCAAAGATTTACTATTCATCCACAACGAATTATTATTTTAAATATGTATATTTTCTACAACTCAATAAGAGCAGATCACAAATAAAGTCTAATATCCTGATCGTGAGAGTCTACATTTGTGATAAGCATATTATAGCTTGATGTTGTTATTATCACCCGAACTGAATTTTAGATCTTATTTGTGATGTTAACCCTGTCATGGCCGGACAGCAAGGAGAAGGCACTTTTCGAGAATATATTAAGGTTTGCTGAAAAGTTGTATACTAAACCAGCACAAGCGTCGTGGGCTTATACTAGGTACATGCCATTTGTACTATTGCCACCACTGCCTGGTCAGCTTCAAATAAATTATTCAAGATTTCATCGTACATCCTGCAAAATCCTCACTTTTTAATTCCAACATTACTCAAGATACTAGACCACAACATCTAGTAATTAATATCTCAAGTGTCCCAAAAATTGCGCTGCCGAACGATGAAAGCTTCTTGAACTTTAAGTCTGTGACATAAATTTATTGGCTTATCTTGGTGACTAAATTCCGATTAGACCATAACGTTGTATGACAAAGAATTGTTCTAATTTTTTCCGAATACCTTAAGACAATGCCAATATGCGACTATACTATGGTTCCAGCATTATTTAAAACATAAATTTTGTTGACAACATAATGTGATGTAAATAATATCATAATTAACGCCATACCGAATGGTGTAAGTTTAAATCTCTTTACCTATATATATCTCAAAAACAAGCCTCATTGGTGACTAATTGACTGGATTTGACTGAATCCAAAATTAATTTTTTTTTCTTTACATACCCTTCCATGACGATGTATTTCTCTGATTCTTTGCGTGGTCATTATGACCAGATAATGACAATGTCATAGTTTGATACACAGTTATCTAAAAGTCAAAATTATGAACTCTTTATTTCACTAGGGCAAAATACTTTCATATGAGACCACAATTTTGTTTCACCATTATCCAAAAAAATATTTTTGGTGTCTAAGATAGTGGTCCAGTAAGTAACATCTTAACTATCATAACATCGTCCTGTCGAACAATGTAAGCTTTTATAAGTAATAAACAGCCTCCTTTATTGAGTATTTAACTCGATTTGTTTCAACCCAAAATCCAGTTATTTTTTCACGATCAATGGCAGCGTATTAGTTTCATTTTTAGCGTGGCCCTTATGACCAGGTCTTGGCAATGTCAACCCATTTTGATCAACAGTTGATCAAGAAGTGAAAAATATCAACTTTTTACATCACCCACACAAAAACCCTTCCATGTGAGACCACAAGTTTATATAGTTCATTTGAAACATATACAAGAAAAATCACAAAAACTTTATCTTTAGAAATACTGTCCTGTTAGTTTGGAATAATGATCACTTTTTAGCAGGAGCCAGCCTAATGCACACACACTCATGCAGAGCTATACATTACGTTATACATATGCATGCAAATATTAAATAAATATTGTATTGTAATTTATGGTTAATTAATTAAATAAATTAAAATCATGGTGGTTGTGTTTGCAAAATATATTTATACCAAGAAAATTGTTTATATGAGATAAAAATTTTGATAGGAAATACAAAATTTTTTTCTGCCTGAAAGGGATTACTATGGCATATTTAAATAAATTGTAAATTATAGATGTAAAACAACAGACTAAATTGATAAAATTTTATACAAATAATAATAAACCTAATTGTTTTACTTTTAAGATAAAATAGTATTTAAATGTTGTATTGAAAAACCAAAGAGTTTCTTTCGCTTACCATTATGTCCCGTGTTTGTAATTATCACCCAAAAATCAATGGTCTTCTCGGGACCCAACTCCTCATAGTCCCACTTCTTTTTGACACGCACAGCTCCATTTGTTTCCACCGTCACCCAGGGATTTTCATCACGTATCTTAAAGGTTTCCTTATCGGTTTCCTTTTCCAATTGAAATACCGATTTACCCTCCGTATCACCATCAGCTTCTGTAAACTCGATACGTTTGGTGGGGCGTACGGCCCTCGTTACGCGTCTCTTTTCACGATGATGTGAGTGTTCATTCACCGAATCATGTTCTAGATGTTGCATTATAAAGGAAACCGGTTCGGGTGCTAGGAACTCTATTAGAACCTTGGCTGGCTGGGAACTAACCAAACTGGGATAGCGCAAATCATGCGCCTCTACATCCAATAACAATTCAGTGGAGGGTGGTTGACCCACCAGCATTATCTCACCAGTTTGGGGCACTATAATGACAGTGTTACTGGGTTGTTTCAAACGATACGCAATTTTATCACCATCAGCATCTGTGGCCTCTACTTTGCCAACTATGCTAAATCTTTTCCAGGTGGTGGTGGAATTGGTATCCAACTCGGGGGTCTTTTGACCAGCTATGGCAAATTTATAATCATGAGCTTTGAATATGGGTCTGTTATCATTTTCATCTAAAACAGTGATTTGTATTTTGGATACAGTCTTGTCCACATCCTCCATATCGGAAGCTTGTACCGATAAATCATAATGACCAGTTGCTTCACGATCCAAAGGACGATTGGTTACCAACCAAACACCACTTTCGTCATCACCATCAATGGTCAGACCGGTAGATCTCTCATCGGCCTGTTTGGCATGACGACTTTGCAAAGCAAACGCACCGTCTTCATTGCCCCCAATAATGCTGTATTTAACCTTTTTCGGTTCTGTGTTTAGTTCACCATTGCTGAAGGCCTGCATCAGTGGCACACCCCTAACTCTAGTGCCGGCCGGTTTGTTTTCCTTCACCTGTCCCGAAGCATCTAACATGGAACCAGGAAATCTTAGCATATCATTACGATGCATAACATATAGCTGGATATTGTGAGTTTGTGTAGAATTGGGAGTTTCTTCGACCACTACTAAATTTACCGGACGATTGACTAGAGGTGATATATCCGAGGTAGTCATTACCACACCATCTTCCAAGACCGTAAAATATTTGGCATATTCATTGTCCAACATATGATATGAACCGTGCTGTTGATAGGCCATGGCATGACGACCGGACGACAGGGGCTGGCCACTTTCAGAGGATGTATTAAGGTTTGCTACAGGTTTGGTTTTGAAACGTTTTATACTAAAACCAGGATAAGTATCGTGGGGTAACACTAGGGACATGTCATTATTACTATTGCCACCACTGCCGGCCAGCATGCGGGCCGCATTGGCCGCTGTTAGCCCATTGTTATGATGCTGCTGTAGATGAGGCTGTGCTTTTAGTGGTAATTGCGATTTGGAGATCTCTTGAGTAAAAACTTGTTCAAATTGACTATTTATAATTAATAAAATAAATGCAGAGGCCAGGAAAAAACGACCCAAAGACGAGGACGACGGCGAACACGACCACGAGAACGACGACGTTGTTAATAATAAAGAGGGCGATGGCGAGGTAAAAGCTTTTGTTAAGCCGCGTTTAACCGTTACCGTTAACCGTTGCGTTTTTAGCATATTTGTTTTGTTGTCGTTGCTACTGCTGCTGCTACTATCGCTAATGCTATTTCTTGTTATATTAAAGCTTTTAAGCTTTGAGCGCTTTTTGTGCGCTCGATTTTGTGCCATATTTGTGGCACGCGTTGCTTTTTTGAGTTAAAACTTTGTTTTTCTAATTTGATTGTATTAATTCTTATTTTTGTTTAATTTAATTACCTAAGATTACTTAGGTTAATTGAAATAAAGGTTTAGGATTTTGAGTTTGTTTAGATTGCTTTTACTAACACATTATTATAGTTATTTGTTCGAAGGAGTATCCGAAAGAGTCTAAAAAGAGAAAAATGAAACATTTTAATTAATTTATGATTTAAAAAAAGACAGATATTTTATTTCTTTACAAATGATATTATTTTCAGTGAAGTGAAATAGATAGTAAAATACATAACATGGTGTAACTATACAAGGGGAGGGCAGTAGCACAGCTGACTGACTTTGTTTATATGTTTTTTTTTTTTCTTTTTTTTTTTTTTTCTTGGACCAGCACTCAGGGGATGACCCCTACTTAGCAATGCAATGTGTTGGAACTAGGAAAATAGGTTATGGGAGGGAGGATAGCGGGAGTAGTGTTTGTGAACATTTGACTTGAATCTTCCTATATTGAAAGTGGCAGGGAATACTTCTGCTGGCAGTTTGTTCCACATACGGACAGTACATTATTTTACACAAATTGTCAATAAGCTTGGGATATTTCTTTATGTCAAATAGTTTTGATAACCATTTTAGAAAATAAAATCACTCTGGTGTTGAATATCAAAGCCACCGGTGTTGTATTTTTTATTTCGAATTTTAAATTTCAATTTAAATCCAGCCAAAAACTGACAAGTTTGCAAAAGTGATGTTAATAATGCAAACGTTCCTGAAAAATTATTAAAGAAAAAACAATATTTTTATTGTATAAAAATTATTTATTAACGTTAATTTCGTTTAACATTGCAGCCAATATTCACTTAATTTACATAAGTTATTAACAATTTAGTAAACATAGCCCAAACTTTCTGTTGTTTATACATATTCATAACAAATATATTTTGTTTATTTGTTCATCATGAATATGTAATAAAATCAATAAATATTTAATTGTTATTAACAGAAAAGAAAGAAAATACATACATACATACATACATAGTATATGAAATAATAATACAAAAGAATAACAAAAAGTGACATGCAGACCCAGCAGGCAGTCTTTAAATTGATGTTCTACTCTGTTATTACGCCAAAAAATATGAAAAGAAAATTGTACGTTTAATTACGTCAATAATGATCATTATAAACCTTCAAAAGCTTTGATACAGGCAGCCAAACAATTAATTGTTCATTAAAATATCATTAGTATTCATTGATTTTTAAAAGTGGTTAATATTTTCTATAAAAAAAAACCGTAAAATAACAATATGTATGTATATACAGTCAGTCATATTTAAAGTCGGGCAGCTTGGTGTTAAAAACTCTAAGACACAATTTCCAGGTTGTTATAAAGGAAACTTAATTTTGCTCTTTTGTGTTTTATCACAGAATGTCTTTTCTTTAAAAACAACGAAAAAAATTTATCTAAATTCCATTATGAAATGTACATGAAGAAAAAACTGAGAAAAAGTCACTTTGACGGCTCACATTTAAAGTCGGACAACAAATATTTTTACAAGCAAAAGATGTCAAAGATTACGTTATTTTTTTAATTTCTTAATTTATTTGCAAAATAATTGTTTAATTTATAATATTTAAAAAATGTAAGTAAGAAAGGTAAGTTCTAAATGTTATTTGGTAAAAAACTGTTAATTAATGTCATGTTTTTATTAAATAGACGATCCCCAGAAGAAGTCGACAAAAAATTGACGAAACGTCGGGAAAAAATGTATTAAAATTGTGTTTTTAATTACATAAAAGATTATAGGCCGTATTAGCTCAATAAGGAAATACAAACATAATTGTTCAATGTTGTCTTGTCAATCACTCATTAAAATTTATGCAAATATTTTGCAAAATGTCGCGTAATATTAAACAGTCCACCTTGGAAGAACGCACCTGGATGGAAAATCCAAACGAGAAATGGCAATATTAGTAAAAACAACAGCAAGTCAACAATTCATGATATTATCGCCAGATATAAAGAAAATGGTTTTATTGCAAATAAACAACGTGGCGCTCGGTCAAAGAAGCTTTCTCCTAAAGATGAAAGTAGGATTTTAAGGAGAGTAAAGAAAACTCCCCTTATTTCTGCTCATAAATTGACTGCAATGATCAAAGAAGCATCTGGGATTGAGGGTAATCCTGAAACCATAAGAAAAATTCTTCGAAAATTTGATTTTCATGGCCGAGTTACACGGAAAAAGCCACTAATTAGCAAGAAAAACTAATATGAGCGACTTGTGTTTGCTCGTCAGTATATGACTAAAGCTAGATTTACACGATTGAAATTTTCTTCAAAATTTCTCTTCAAAATGCTTCAAACTCGTGTAAACAGCAAAAATTCTTCAAAATTTATTTATTTTATAGTTATTAAATAAATAAAATTTGTTGTTTACACGAGTTTCAAGCATTTTGAAGAGCAATTTTGAAGAAAATTTCAATCGTGTAAATCTAGCTTAAGGGTTATGATTTTAGGAGAACAGTAAGTAAAGGCAATTGTAAAAAATCATGGTTTAGATGATCAATTTGTAGGTATTGTTTATTGACGAAAGCAAATTTAATTTATTTGAGTGTGATGGAATGGTTAAAGTGTGGCGGAAACCAAACAAAGAGCTGGAAGGTAAAAATTTAAGAAAAACTGTTAATCACGGTGGTGGATCGGTTATGGTTTGAAATTTGCATTTCATTGATGGAAAAATGCAATAAACAATACTGAGACAAAATTTTACAGACAGCGTAAGAAAACTCGGATGCAGGACAGGCAGTGCACATCATTTCAAAGTTTAAAAATTGCTTTGCAGGAAGAGTGGAGTAACACAAGTGCGGATGTGTGCAAGAAATTAGTTCAATTTATGCCGAATCCCTTACAAGCTGTTGAAAATTAAAAATTTAAATTCGCTTTTTCAAGAAATAAAGTGAATTTTTTATTCAGTGCCCGACTTTAAATGTGAAACTGAAAAGTGACCTTATTTAATTTAATCCAACCTTTACATTGAATAAGATAGTTTAGAATAAGATGTTGGTAATTCTTCTTCAGGATAAGAAGCTACTCAAAAAGTAGCGAAATATTGAAATACAAATTTAAATATTTTATAAAAAAGACCTAAAGCTTTAATAATTATCAAAATGTTAATAAAAAAAACGGCAAATAAACAATAATAAGAAATAATTTAAAATATATTGTTAGTTTTGTTTTTGAATTTTTGTTATAAAAGAGAAAAGATTAAAACGTAGTTTGTTTCATAAGAACCTCTTAAAAGTTTCCACGTCCATCTGCCCGACTTCAAATGTGAGTGACTGTATTTTTTTTTTACTTTTCAGATTAAACAATGACTAAATTATTGGTTTAAAATTTTGTTAAAATATGAATACTAAATATTAATAAATATTTAGAGTAGTTTTTTTTTAAATAAAATGCAACACCTACTCAGTTTTTATTTTTTTTTTTTATTATTATTTTGATTATTTAATTGCCGTTTTCGTGTGAGTCTGACGGCTTGTTTTTTTTTGTATTAAACTTTTTCGTTTAATTAAAATAAATTTATTTATGTATTTGATTTTTAATTTCTGCCTTTTTTTAATGGTGCATAAATAATTATTGGTGACTTTATGGTATATAACATATTGATAAACATAAAAAAAAAATCAATACAAAATTACAAATTAGTCTGAGACTTTTTACCCGAAAAAATAACACAAAAAACCAATAAAGAAATATTAAACTGGCAGAACGACCACCAACTGTGCATAGAGTTATAAAATATTAAAATTTATGATATTGTTTTTTATTTGTAAATATTTCATTAATAATTATAATTTTAAATGATAAGAAATATGGAAAAAAATTTCAATGTTTGATTTACTTATATCAGCAACAATCTATGATTTTGTTGTTTGCAATTGGTTATATATTGAGTTATTTTTAGTTGTGAAATAGTTCAAACATGCAGGAAATTTGGAACTTTCCGCAAAAGTGATTGCTTTATTTCTTCAATTAAAAGTAATTCATACGATAAGGAGTATTTGTTACTATCAGCCCAATCGTGAATAAAAATTCCGCGAGAGTTTTTTCCCTTTTCTCAGTTTTCCTATTCAAATTCAATGTTGAAAAAATAAAAAGGGAAAAAACTCCCGCGGAATTTTTATTCAAGATTGGGCTGTATATATTTGTAAAGACTATGTAAGGCATACTTCATTGAATTTAAAAAATTTAGCTGCTTTTAACAAACTCAAGCAGAAAGAAATCTTAAGTATAAACTTTAATTACAATTATTGTTTTTATTTGAACTGTTAATTTTTCAATTTTTGATAATTTTTTTTTATTATCAATCAATTTTAATAAGATTTCATGTTGTAAAAACAATTCGTACCTTCAGTAAAAATAATAATTTAATGAGAATTAAATTTAATGAACTCGAGCCCAACTAAAAATTATCAAAAATTGATAAACTTTAATTTTTTTAGTCTTTGATATTTCTTTTATTTCGGCTCGAGTTCATTAAATTTAATTTTTCATTAAATTATTTTTACTGAAGGTAGGAATTGGTTACATTTAATTTTTTTTATTTTGTTTTTAATAATTAACAAACACAAACTTCGAAACTTTTGGCTTATCTGCAGAAAACACCCAGAGTCTTTGACGGGAATCGAACCCTAGTGCGGCACTCTATCGCCTAGTCTATCTGGGCAGACCTAAATAAATCCCATAATTATGTAAACAGCTAATATATGCCAAATTTAATTAAATAGAAAGTAGTACAAGGGCGGTTCGGAAACTTCTTAGGCTAAAACAGAAAGCGCAGTACAAATGTAAAAATTCGAGAAAAACGTCCTGGCTACAACACAAAAGAATAATTTTTCATCAAGACAACGCACCAGCACAAGAGTGTTTTAACAATGGCTAAAATCAACGAATTTAAGTACGAGTTGCTTAACCACCCACCTTTACCTCAAATGAAGATGCAATTGCAGTTCTAAACCACTATTTTGAAGACCTTGAGGAAAACTATTTTATTATAGATAAGCATTGTGTATTGAAGTTTCAGTAGATTTTTATTGAAAAATAAATTTTTTTTTGAAAAACGAACTATGTACAGTACTTTTCGCTTATAGCGAACTTGAAGGGACTGGGCAAAATGGTTCGTTTTAAACGAAGTTCGCTTTAAATGAAGACTTGAAAAAAACCAGACTTATACTATTTATTAAAACATTAGGCTATTTTAATACAAATAATTAGTTTTTAAAAAAATCAGTCATTTTAGTTTGCTTGTTACTAGGGTTAAGATTTTCATGCATTAAAGAATCGCTTAAAATATGCACTAAAAAATCAAAAATATGCAGTAAAACTTTCAAAAAAATTTCAATAAAAAAAATGTTTTGGTTTTTTAATTTTGTTAAAAACAAAAAATTCAGTCTATTGTTATTTAAACGTGAATCTTTTAAAAACTAAAATATGTAACTAATTTAAATTTTTGTTTGTATAAACAAATAAATAATTTTTTATATTATCAAAAAAAAAATGTGTACATAGAAAATGATATCTCAACGTCAACCGAAATTATAGGAGCATACTTGAAGGAATGCAATTCATTTGGAGAATTATCATTTTCTAATTCAGAGCCCACATTTGATTCCAGATCAAAAATCTTTGAAATTTGTTTTATTTTTTGAAATCCTTCAATTTTTTGCAAAACGCTTTGGATTTTTGTTTGAATTTGTTGGACTTTTCTTCCGTCCACATTGTTAATTTTACTTTCCTCAATATTAATTAATTTGATTTGAGTATTAAGTGAACCAAATTCCTCCAATTTAGTTATTGTCTCCCCAATATATTCGTAGTTGGAAAATACAAATCCCTGCATACCATTTTAGAAGCGCTCCTAAAAAGGAGTCAGATAAGAGTCCAACAAAAGAGCTTTTTCGGAGCGCTCCGAAAAAAGGAGTCAGAAAAGAGTCCAACTAAAGAGCATTTTCGGAGCGAAAGAAAAAATTTGCTTGTTACTGTCCTGAGTCGACACTCAGTATGACTCAGAAATTCCACTTAATTATGTGTGTACCAAAGCGTTGTTCTCCTGCTATTTGTGATTTGAACAAAAAAAAAAAAAAAAAAACATAGCTGTACCACACAAGAATGATAAAAACAAGATTACACAGAGCCCAAGAAACACCTCATAAAAGAATCTTTTCTGTCATTATCTAAGCGCTCTTTAAGAGCCCAAAAAAACCCTCATAAAAGACCCTTTTCTGACATTATCTAAGAGCTCTTTCTGACGGACCATTTTCGAATGTAATGACCCTCTTTTCTGAAGGTTTTCGGAGCAATTATGATTGTTTTTTGGACACATAAAGAGCGTTAACGCTCCGAAAAAGGTGTCAGAAAAGACTCTTTTCGGACTCATATGGTTTGCTGGGATGCTATTTGAAAATTGAATGTGAATGTGTTAATATGCGATATCAAGTTATGTAGTATATGCGTCTCCTTCTAATATAAAGTTGTTTAAGCAGAGCACGGTAAGAATTTATTGATTTTTTTTTTTTTTTTTGTTTATTTGGGAATTTTTTGAAAAATGACTCAAAAATTCCAAAATATGCAAAAAATATGCATTTTCACCAAAATATGCAAAAATATGCAAAAACAAATCGATGCCATTTTAGCGACAATTGCTCGACATTGCTCATAGAATATCGACAAAAAACATGCATTTGCATAAAAATCGCAGCCCAACTTATTACCAATCATTGAACACCTCCACATTGATTTTTCCGCTACTGATGTTGTGTCGTCTTTTAAATCGAACAATCCAACTTTCGCTGCACTTAAATTCGGAGTAGTTAAGCTTTTCTCCAAATTCTTGTGCTTTCGCCTGTAAAACGGCATTGGTTATAGTCAAATTACTGTCTCTTTTCTGAGAAAACCATTTTAATAGGCAATGGTTGAGTTCTATGAAACAAGGGGTTTTAACCTTTTTTAGGTTTGAAGTGTTTTGTTTTGAAGAATTTTGTTTTGTTCAAAATGTAGCAATTATTGACTTGCTGAGGCCCAATTCTTGGCATATTTGCTGTAAGCGTTTTATTATTTCATATTTCTCTCTTAACGAAAAACATTTTTCTTTGTTTTTCATTTGGTACTACGTCCATCTTGTAACTTTGCAATTTTCAACATTAAACTTAGGGAAATTCCCTGAATCGAGAACGTAGGAAAAAACACAGCGTGTTAGTGGTGCCAGTACAAAAATATAATTTGTTGTTCATAGCACCACATTTTGGTTCGTTTTAACCGAAAAATAAACAAGTTTTACGTGCAAATAAAGTTCATTGTAAGGTTTCGTAATAAGCGAAAAAAATTGCATGATTTATTAGAACCATACTTTTGAAATTGGTTCAATTTAGGCGAAAGTTCGTATTAAACGGGTTCGTTATAAACGAAAATTACTGTATTCTCTTTCTGTGACCTCGTCGCCCTCTTACCTAGGAATAGTGTAAAATTGGATTTTTTTAAATTTATTAATAAAATTTAATATTGCTTAATTAATGTTCTTAAAATATTTATTTTAACCTTAAGCCTTTTAAACATTTTTCTTTGTGTCCACATTTATAATTTGTTTAAAACAAATACTTATAAAAGAGCTTAACACTCACAAAAAAAAAACAATCAAGTTATTAAAACGTTGTTTAAAACAGTACAAAACTATCTGAGCCTCTAGCTTATTAATTTATGCAAAACTCCCAATGAAATGATTAATTTAATGACAATTTTAATGAAATGTTTTTTACACATTTTTAAGACTATCAGAGAAAAACACAATATTTTTTGTAAATGAGAAATATATTTAAATCTTAAGAAATATCAAAATATAATGGAGCAAAGACTACTTTTAAGATCCCTATAATTAAATCTTTAAAGGGTTCTATTTAAACTAAAATAAAACACTCGAATGACCAAACGAATCTTCAGTGATCTTTTGTGATTATTGTCATTAAAAATGTGCGATAAGAATTTGCTTGTTACCTACAAAACGTAAAACTAGTAGTGGTTTAAGTAGGGTAACAAGATACTCGTTTATTAGTATGTATATCATTTTTATTTTTGTATTAATTTCCCATTAAAAACCACCACAAAATAAAGCATTTCAACTGCTTGAAAAATAATTGCGGCTGGCAAGAGTTGTTTTATCATTCATCTCATCTGCATGTGTCCAATTAAGATTTATGCTTAACATGATAAATATTTATTTTTATTTTTACTAATTTATTACTTTGGAAACACAAGTTTCTTTCACAGATACAAAGAAATAAAGTCCATAAAAATCTAATAAATATTTTTAAGGTTTGTATAGAAATCTTGTTAAACCACATATTAAGCATATTAAGCAAGACAAGTATGTCTGAATGTTGGTTAGAAAGCCCAAATACTTGTTAACGCATTTTTAATTAAGAGCCAGCAATATTTAATTTTTCTTCTAGTTTTTAAAACATTTTTAAAATCTGTAAATTTATTTGTAATTAATTAGTTAACTAACAAATTTTGCTTTTATTATTATGAATATTGTTACTGTTTTAACATAAAATATATCAAACAAGATTTTTATTCATATTTTGAAATGAAAAGGTCTAGTGTGCAGAATATTGGCGCCCTTACAGCATGGAAAGGTTTTTTGGTTTTAATTTCCATCTTTTTATTATCTTAAAAATATCTTTGTTTAATAAAATTTTTATTGGTAAAAAACATTAAGTTATAAACATTTCAGGTAGCAGTTTGGTAGTTATCGATTTAACAATAGCAGATTTTTATTTTTGAAATTTAATAAAATAAAATAAAAAAAATGTAAACTTTTTAATAAATTTATGAGTTTTAGATGGTGGCGAAATGATAAAATTTAGGTTTTTGTTATATTTTATAGAAATATAAACAAAAATAATGGTTTTAATTAAGATTTATTATACAATGATATAAACATTTGTTTAGTAGTAATGGTAAACAAATTTTAGTGAATTAACTAATTGGGTATTATTTAATTATGTTCAAGCTTATTAAAATAGATAAAATCAATTGTAAATAAAGATTCCAATGGGGAAATGCAGCAAGTTAGGCTAAATTGTACACGAGTAACAATTTTTTAGTTTGAAAATATTTACTTGGTCTTACAATAGACTTACAATTATTAAATATTTATTAATTTTGATATTTTCTTTTAGTTAGGCTTAAGTTCATTAAATTTAATTTTCATTAAATTATTTTTACTGAAGAAGGAATTTTTTACAACTTGAAAAATTTTTATTTTTGATAATTTTTCTTGACTGGGATTCGAACCTGGGTTGTTGGTTGAATTTACATATGTTTCGAGAAACACCACTTTCTCTCATCAGAATTCTTTGCGTTCTGACCCTTGCATTATTAAACAATTTTTTTGAATTTTTGATAGATTAAAAATGCTGCCAACTCTTAAGATTTTTACACATGTGTTGTCAATTGACTCATTTATAATACGTGAATTCAAAAAGGTCGGAAAGTGAACTTCAATGAAACCCTTACGTTTCACCTATGAGGATAGCTAAACTTCAGACTTCCGTCAGGTCACGCAGATAGCCAATTAATCCCGAATTAACAATCTGGGGTCAGCCTGGGCAATGAAAGACCAGGTAAATGACAATCATTGTTTGTTCTTCATAATGGCAATTCTTACAAAAGACAGTAATTATCCGATATTATCGCTCCCGGGTTGCAATATTTGAAAGGCCCCATATCTAAGTTCTCAATGAATTCAATGATATTGAACCTACTAACTTCCATCACTGATAGTTCCGTTAGGTAGTGAAGCCAGTATACAAGTAGAAGATTAGAAATCACTGGTCAGCCAGCATCGACAGTGGCAGAAGTGGAGCTTCACCATCATCTACTGTCCCTCGTTATGAGAACTCATACAAAAGGCAATAATAGACTGGGCCGATATTAGCACTCACGTGGTAATATTGTTACAAGCAAAAAAAATCCATCAAGGTACATATATTATGTTCGAGAGTCCGTGTCAATGTAACTGACTAGCTAATAAAGCTCTATGTCAACAGATTCGACTTTAATATGGGCATGTTAAGAGAGGCATATGTGGTCGAACTCACTCCACTCTCAACAGCTGCGCCGGGAGAGTCTAATTAGGGTAACGTTTAAATGTTTTGTTTGTCATGTAAATCGCAGTTCGTAACAGCCGTTTACAATTAAAAGATTTATTTCTAAGAAATTTAGATTCTGTCCCACTGTACGTTTGTCGTTTATAACTTGTTATTTTGGATTAATTTTTGTTCAAGCATAACGGAGCCAATAAATACTTCATTAATGGATGGGTTCTAAACTAGGAATCGAGTTGGTAGAGGTATTTTCGTCCATGAATTTGAGATAATAATGTCCTTCAGAATATTAAATGAATGGATCATTACTCAATCTGAAATATCGGTTAATAAAAGCCGCTTATTAGTCAAGCTGCAATAAACTCTCTAACAGGTGTATACAATACATTTAGGTTATTGCAGGAATGCCGGGCGTGGTTAAAAAAAATGGCAAGATATTGACAATCATACTCATATGGGTGCGTGGGCCTTATGTGCTACTGTGTTGCCGATGAACATATCCATGCGTAAACAGCAAATTAGTAACTTTAACTACGAGCTCGTTCAGACAAAATGGGAATATGCATAAACACAAGGCTAATATGGCCTAGATTAAACCAAGAACGCACAGCATACCTGCTGAAACTACAATGCTCTCAGCTATGTAATTTTATGTCAGTGTAAATTTGGCAATCAGGCTAGAAGAATAGAACTGACCTACTATGACTTCTGCAGGAGTTGCCATTTATGCATCTGTAACTGTACGACTATCTCTCTTTTTCTAACTCCCGAACTTTACCTGTCTATTTATCTATTTTCCACCTCTATTCTTCAGCTCTAGCTCTGATTTTTAAATATTGTCGCAGACAATACAAAGGGACCAAACACATGGACTTAAGTGAGCTGTAATTCAGCAAATATAAAACTTTCAAAATATTTAATATTTGCTCACTTATCAATTCTTGAATTCAGTAAAGCATTATTTCAAACGATTTTAATTATAAGGAAATCAAGCTGGACACTTTGGTTTAATATTTGTTTAAAAATTTATTATACACTCTTTAGAAGTACATTCGTTTCACAAAATTGTTACGCAGAACGCGATATAGAGAATGTTATGCAAATAATGAAAGATTTTACTTGGAATTCTTTGTCAAAATATTGCACAAATTTCGACTTTAATCTCATGTAAAAACTTAAGACATCATTAATAGATATACAGATTATATTCTAGTAGCAAAAAATTTGATAAAATGATTAATGTGAATATTTTATGGCTTTTTCCTCGATTTCGAAAGAAAGTTAGTTAAAGTAGATTGAAATTTGATTCCTCTGAAAAATCGAAACTTTTTATTTACCTTGTTATTCTAGAGAACGTCTGTATAGAATTGGAACGAATTCAAAGTCAAGAATTTGAATAAAGTCTCTCGATAAATAGAGTCTAGGAATGCAGTTGTCAATATTCTTTGGAATATTGTGCATACTTCAAGCAATACTAGCATTTCCATAGAATAAATGAATTAAAACTTGAAACTTGTATTAGATAAAAATACCAACGATCAATTGAAGAAGTAGTCTCGAAAGTGATAATATCAAGCAAGAATCATTGAATTATGAATTACTGAAGAAAGCATTCTATTGATATCGAGAAGCAGTCTATGCAAACTGACTGTGTGTGTTTAAATATATTTAAATGAAATAAAATAAACTTTTCCTATTTGCCCAGTTATTTTTCAAAAATCCAGATAAATTTAAAGAAGTTGGCAATTTTAGTTGGGCCTCAGATGAACATCAAAAAAAGATGATAGACTAATAGGTCTAAAGTCTTTAAAATTCGTAGCAACATTAGGATTACAGTTCACATTGCCGCTTGTCCAAGATTCCGGAATATATATTCATTTCATTTTCACAATTCTTTGTCGCACTTTATATTGAAATTTTTTTTTTAACTCAACTATTAAATTTATTAAATAATATTAATATTCGATTATATAGCTATGTATGGTATTAGTTTTTTACATAACTAACAATCTCATCCTCAATTACACTCAAAAAAAAAACACACACACACACACACAACAAAATCAAGTTGTCATAAGCATTTGTAGACTATGAAATAAATTACAATACTTATAATTCAAATATTTGATAACCCCGATAACACAATAAATAACCTCAACTAAAATATAAATAATTGGCCAAAGTCTAGGCTACACGTGCCGGCTATTAGGAGACATACATACAAAAAAAAAAATATTGTCACTCAACTCTGGCAAACAATAAGACTATTTTAGGCGTAGTTAAAGGTATGAGTAGTAAATACCATTCAGGTAGTCATACTGTAACCAAAAATAAATCAGTATTGAGTTATTTACATCAGCCACCAATCAATTGCTGAAATTACACAATTCTTTCAAAATCATTGATTCATTTATCTTTATAGATTAAATAGCACACCTGGTCTTTTTGTAGACGATTTTTATAAGCAGGCATTTGAAACAAAGAGTAGAGAGGGTAAAATTGAATTGTAATAATTAAGCAATGACATTTTATGTACATACATACATATGTATGTATGTATGAGTGCTAGTGATAATTTTCAGCCCTCTATGATGTTGTCAAAATATGGCAGCGGGGTAAGAGTATTTCTATTTGTTTCTTTTGCTTTCGTGTCTATGAAAAACAACAATATTTTAAAGGTTTTACTCAAGAGAACTGGAATGTTACACTACAAAGTGTTTTATAGTTTGAATGTTTTGTTGAGATACTTGAAGAATAGTGCAAAAAGGTAATGATTAATGAAGGTATTTAGAAAAAGTGTAATATTCTATGATTATTTTCAAAGAACAGAACAACGACATACACAGTTATCAATATGTATGTATATGAATATATGGGGTGTTATAGAGATGTTTTATAACGAATTTATTTCATATTTGACTGATGATTTCTCTTAGCTGAAGGCTAATAAGCTTCATTTAATCATTTTAATTACAACAGGTAATATTTGTTATAGGACTAAGGTGAATCTGAGACATTTCAATTGTTTTAAATGGCAATTAGTGATGGTGTCCAGAAAAGTCTTCACAAAGCGGGTGTTCAAAATAAACAAGAATTTAAAACGCCAATATTGCTCACTTTTTGAAGTGAATTCAAAATTCAATCCATTATTTAAAAATTGTTCTTAAATGAAAGTGACATAAAGTCTATGGCCATAATGACATTGGGCATTACAACACGCCTAAGGTGAATTATATACGTACCTATATATATTTATTACTCTGAAATAAGAGAAATTTGTTGAGGATTGTGTGGTGCTCAAAAGCAAGGTCAATTAAACCTAGAATTAATTCATAAAACTGAAATCGAAAATAGACGAAAAAGTGAAAAAAAGATTAAGCATTTGGCTTTATAATATTGTTCCAAAAATCGCGATCTAGAAGTTGCTGCAACATCATTGGTTTAAAAGTTCCAGCTTGCGGCTTTTAATTACGATTCCGCTTGTCAGAGAATATTTTTATATGTTAATAAGTCCCAATTTTTATTGAAAAGATTGATTAAATTTTTTCCTTAAAATTGCTTCACTGTTCACACAGCACAATTCTTAAGATGGATTGACCCATTCGATCTAAATAAAATATTTGTTCGGACAAACTTTTTATACCCTACACCACCATAGTGGGGAGGGTATATTGGATTTGTGCTGATGTTTGTAACGCCCAGAAATATTGGTCCAACACCCACCTTAAAGTATACCGATCAACTCAGAATCACTTTCTGAGTCGAGTTAACGATATCCGTCCGTCCGTCTGGCTGGCTGGCTGTCCACGTAAAGCTTGTGCGCAGGTCGCCATTTTGAAGATATTTCGATAACATTTGGTACATAATATTTTTCCGACCCAAGGATGGATGGGGTTGAAACTGGTGGAAATCGGTTCATTATTTGACCTTGCCCCCATACAAATGTCATCCCGAAATTGGGGTTTACCGATCATAAATCTTTGAATTATGCAAGTATGCAAACAAATTTCACCACAAATGAGTAATAAATGAAGCTAAATCATACCTAAAAATTTCGTGAAGATCGGTCCATAATTAGTCGTAGCTCACATATAAGGCTCACTACCGAAAATCACTATAAAGAGCATAACTCTCTCAAAAATATTGGTATTCAATTAATATTTTATATTTCTAAATTAGGCAGTAAAGAAATATTTAATGCATTTTTTGATGTATATAAGTAAGTATTTTTAGGTTTTTATTAGAGCTTAGTTATTGTTGCCAATAAAATAGCAAGGTTTTCGAAATTAAAAAACCTACAAATAAAAAAGCTTCACTGTGTACATTGATTATGTTGGGCCGGTGACTGTGGATGCCATGTACTAGCTTAAATTTATTATAAATTTTTTTTCACAACATTTACAGGAGCAACCAAAACTTTGTGAAATAATTTGTTGATAATATCTGTTACTATAGTTTATTGTACCTACATTAGTAATGTTCGAAATGAATTGTTACTTGTTAAAATTATAAAAGATGAACAATAAATATAAAATTATTATTAGAATTTTCCTTGAAGTTTAAATGCTATCTCAGTAAAAAATGTGCTCCAAAAAGAGCGGGTTTTATGTATGAATTCATACCTCAAATTGCTTCAAACCTGCTGATGGGATGTATGATTTTTGTATGAGGTGTTCTCGGTTTGGAGGACTACTTTCTGCTCACAATAAGCGCTTCTTTTAACCTAATCAAACATGCAAATAAAGCACTTTCCTAAAGGGTTTTTTTTAATTCTATCTGAATGTTTTTGCTTAAGAAAAATTCATATTAACTGAGAAGCGCGATAATCGTTTTGTAATTGACTTTCGTTGTCATACGTAAATCTGTAGGGTATAATTTCATTTTGTTTTTTTAGCTTTAAAACCTTCTTCGTTGTTGGCACCTTTTTTTTATTTTATTCGTAAGCATTTACTGCCTCAAATGAGCGCTTTTATTGAAGTGTTCGATTATGCGCTTTTTCTCTTAAGTGCTTTAAAAATACAAATTTTTTTACTGGGATGCTTCAGCTTATTTAAAACTGTAAAAAATTATTACAGTACGAATGTGTAAAAACTATAAAAAGTATTTCTTTTAAAACACTTCTTAAAAATATATAAAAATTATTACTTTCATTGGCACATTTTCAGCTATTCAGCTGTCTATTTAAAACTTAAATTAATCAAAAAATCTCTTAATAGCCCTAGAAATATATTAATAAAAATTATTTTATTGCTAAAAAATATCAACAATAATAGTAATAAAAAAAAATAATTTGCATATTTCAAGTACACAAAAACTTAAAATAAAAGAAAATATGAAAACTCTTTGGTGGTGAGACCACCCATTATTTAACTTGAACGATGCCCTAAGGAGCACAGTTACTTAACATTCCACATCAAAATCATAAAAAAGTACCCCTATTTTTCATTTTATTTCAACTGTATTTAATATCTTTACGCTTAATAAAAATTGTTTTCAATTTTTCTTCTTTCAGTTTATGTTTTCATAAGTCATATACGACAAAAAAAAAAAAACTTATTATGTGGCTTAACAGCTCATTGCCTTTTGTGCCACACTGTCTGACAGCGAACGACAAAATAGTGACTGACTTTTATGGCACATGCGCTGTTGTACAGTAAACAATGTACCAAAAAACTCACCCTCTTGCTTGTGTGCTGTTTAGCTCTCTATTAGGATGGCTTTGTAATCACTCTTTGTCAACAACATCCTCTACAATGTGGCACACAGTATCCTTATTTTTTTTTAAATAATTTTTTCTTTTAGTTACATGCTTTACTGTAAGAGTAAGTGTAAGGGTATTGTATCTAGATATGTTTAGCGTCCTGTCGTTTGGCGACTTGCGACACAATAGAGCGTGTGCGTTTGAAGTGAAACAAGGGTGTTAATCTTAAACAAAAGATCACATCAATTTAATATTTAGTGCTACAATTAAATAACTGAACACTAAACAAAAAACAAAACAGCACACAATTTTAAAACTACAAAAGATACTTAGTTATATGAGGCACAGAGAGAGGAGAGGAGTAACTATACATCTGGTTTCAGTTTTATTTTTTAACTGTGGACTGAGTGTATACAACAGCGTTGTCAACTTGGTGCGTTACGCACCATTTTTGATGCTTTTTGCAATTTGCACCCTATCATTATGAATTTCTTGTCCCGATAAAAGTTTTGTTCTTAAATATTTAATGATACTACGAATTTCTAATTTTTCCAATGTAAAAAATGCGTCTGCTTCTTTTTTGAACACCTGTTTCTATATGAAGGAGTTATCTGATCGAAAAGAAATTTAATATGTCTTCATAGCACGAATGGAAACTCTTAACCTTTTTCTGTTTATACCGCGCTTTTTGTTCTAGGCTAAGAAGTTTCCCAACAGCCCTCGTATACGCAGAAAGTATATGATATTGCTTTGTATTGTTTAAACCCCCATTATTATTATTATTATTTAAAAAAGTTTTTGTTTATTTGATGAAAATCATTGAACCTAATGTATGGAAATCTCTTAACCAAAACAAATTTTTAATCTTATAACTTAATTATTTTATTACAAACATATTTAGTCAACAATGTACAAAACTGATTGGTTTCTTTAAATTGCGTAACACACCATTTTTGATGCTTTTTGCAATTGTTTGTATGAAAAATTCTTTAGCTGGTGTGCGGTGCGCTTTTTTTCTTGATTTTCGATGCGTTTTTTAAATTTTCCGAAAATGTAATGAAATTTGTATTTTTACTAATTTTTAATTGCAGCTTTTTAATAATTCATTACATATCATGAAATCTATACGATGAAAAGGGACTCCACTAAATATATTTTAAATACGAATACATATATAATAAATAAATACTATCAAATTCGTAACAGGAAGGTTATTGCTAAAGGTGAATTAACATTTTAAACGTGTGAATAAAAATGCTTGTACAGCCTGATGGTTTGCTCTATTGAAATATATGTAGATGAACAACTAGGGTTAGAGCCCCAGTGGATCCCTAACAAATTTTATTGCAAAAAAAATCAAATAGAAGTACTTAAAATAGAAAACAGAAATAATTAAAAAAAGTACCAAATATATACTGAAATTAGAACTTTTTACCTATTAGTACTTCAAATCCGAATAGCATATTGTGGGTTAAATTTTGAATGGTTAAATGCTTATTTTATCTTTATTAACTCGTTTATTAAAAAAGGTTTTTAATTTTTTTACTTTTACTATTAATCGTTGATGTTTTTTAAAAAAAGTTTTATATAGAAGTTATGATATTAAAAAAATGTAGTAAAATGAATTCCATAAACATTTTAAACAAAAACGAAATTCTAAGAAGTGCTTTTTTTAAAAGCCGCGTTTTTTCACCATTTTGGTGTGTTTTGAAATTTCAAAGTTGACAACGCTGGTCTACATACATATGCATCGCAAGGGAATATTTATGAGCTGTTGTTATTTTAGGGTATTATTTTTTTTTTAATTTTCGATTAAAATGTTTCCAGCAGTGGGTTTATCATCAATGTTATTGTTATTATTAATTAGGCTTTTGGAAAAGGAAAACTTCATTATAAGGTCCTTTTAACAATTTGATTAAAACGTTTTTTGCTTTTGTGCCTTTTCTTGTGTTATTTTTAAGTTTTATTGGGAATTTTTGTTCTAATGGCTTTTAGTTTGTTCATTTTTAATGAAAATATTTTGGTGAAAAAACAAATTAAGATAAATTTTCATTAAGAGCTATATACAGCTGCGGTAAAAAAAAATAGCACTGAAGACAGGATTCGGCTGTATACCAATCAATACCTCACTTTACGTCGGGGTTACGTTCCAAAAAAAGACGACGGAAAGTGTATCAAGGTGTATAAAGTGTATAAAGATTGAAGTTAGGTTCTAGGGTTAAAAAAACACTAAGTCGTAGGCTTTCTTTCACAAAAAAAAATTAGCTGAACAGCTTTTTTTTTCAACGTAAAATAAATTTCCTTGTAGCAATTGTCTGTATTACTACCACTAACGTTATCGTTGGACTTTCAATGTCATCAAATAAGCTCTTTGCTTTTGTGTGAAATACCATTTCACTTAATGGTGTTCTTTGTAGAAAGCAAGGACTCCATTTCGATCATCAAATCACTTCTTGTACGGATCATCGTTTTTGCATCATTATTGCAGATTTTGCAAAAATTAAAAAAAAAAAATTAAAGACTCGAACCCAACACAACGCAACCTCGAAAATCTATGACGCACAGTAAAAATTAGCACTAATTAAGCAGCCACGCAACTTCGAAAAAAAAACGCAAAACCAAACGGTGCAAAGCGAGGTATTGGTGTACATATGAATTTTTCTTCGATTTAGTTTCCTAGTTATTCCCGTGACACATATGCAATTGAAATCTGTCAATCGTTTATTCAACGTAAAACAAGTTTGTGTCATTTTTATTGGCTTTTTATTGAAAAGATTTGCAATTTCAGGTGAAGTATCAAAATTGGGAGGGTAAAAAATATTCATTATAGGTTTTAAAAAATTATCAAAAATTTTTAACAAGATTTACCTTCAGTAAAAATAATAATTTAATGAAAATTAAATTTAATAAACTCGAGCCTGACTAAAGAAATATATCAAAAATTTAAAATAAACAGTTCGACTAAAAAATAATAATTGTATTTCAAATAAATAAAATAAAAAATAAATAAAATGAAGCCGATGAAACAAATAACTTATTAATATATTGTTGTTCATGGCATTTGTTGTCAATAACGACGGCGCAATTTTTTAAGGTTTTACATCTTTCTTTAGGTATTTTCGCCCACGACTTTTTCACTACAGCCCAAAGATGCTTATTTTTAGTCGATTTTATTTAAGATACGCTTTTGTTTACGTCAGCCCAAAGATTTTCTATTGGGTTCAAGTCTGGTGATTGCGCTGGCCACTCCATGACCTCAATATTGTTGTCAATGAACCACTGACGTGTTTTTATGTTTTGGGTCGTTGTCTTGTTGGAAGACTCAAATCAATTGCATTTCGTCCTTGACCGAGGTAAGCATAACATTATTTAGTATATCAACGTAAACATGTAATATAAAAAGCATCCCCATACCATAATACTAGAACCTTTATGCTTTACCATCTTAGATGTAAATTGTGGAATGTTTTCTACATTTGGTGGACGTCTAACAAATGAATGAGAACCTTTTACACAAATAAAATATTTTAAAATATTTCGCCATTTACTAGCGGGTCAGTTTAAATGTTCTTGTGCAAAAGTGCTATTATTTTTGCCGACTCTGTATATTAAGTTTCTGTTTGTTTAAAGTTAGACATTAGGAATTTATTGTGTTCTTTGCGATCTTTTCGTTTATAAATGTAGCTAATTTGTTAATATTTATTGGTTAATTAACAAAAAAAAATTAGAGAGTTAAAAAGTCAACTTAAGTATAATTTATAAAAGAGACAAATGAATTTAAACAGAAGAACAGAAATTAGTTAGATGATTTGAAAAAATGGTCTTAATCTTGTTAAGAGATTTGTTAAGAGAAATTGGTATTTACATTTAAATTTTTATATTAAAAAACCAACAATTAGTGGCAACAAACCATGCTTAAAATATGTTAAAATATATAAATAACTAATCTTTTAAACTATTGTGTTACGCTATAGTTTCACAATATATTAACGACGTTTTAAATTATTAAGTGTTTATGATCATAAAAACAATATTGATAACCGTTGGCAGTCCCAAAAATGAAATTTTTTTCTTTTGGGAAAACAAAATGATTCCACTCAGTGGTGCGTGTCATTTTAGCACATCAAAAGATAAGACGTTGAGATTTGCGAGCAGAATTAAGTGGTGTATTTTTCTTGAATACTTTTACTTTCGCTTCATAATTTTCGATATATGACATTTTATGTTTTATGTACAATCCATAAAATAAAATACTGAAACACCTGTTTTTAAGAAATAATTTAGATTTGAGACCTCCAACAATAAGGAAGTAAATTTTAAGAAAAGTTTGCATTGTTTTGTCAAGCACTGTATATATTTATGTTTGCCTTGTTAATAAAAAATCGTAACATGAATTCAGCATTATTGATGATAAAATGCTTGTTCCAATACATTTTATGAAAGGAATCTTCCAATTGACAGTTCTGAGATCTAATCTTCATTACAAAAATAGTTGCTGCATACAAATTTTGTAAGATTTTTTATTAGACTTAAAACAATTTTTTAGTGCATGTCAATTGTAGAATTAAATTCGGTAAGAAAACTATAAGAAGCCTTTTTTTGCAAACGTATCAATATCTTTATTGGTATGACTGCGATTATAAAGTCCTTAAAGTAAATTGTATAAGCTTGCTTTTGAAAAAAAATTAAAAAAAAATTTTTTAAAAAATTTTAATCGAAGTTCACTTCAAGTTAAATATACAATTTATTTTCAAATAAATTGTATACACTACATTTATTTTTGTATATTTTTAAATAAATTGTATATTTAACTTGAAGTGAACTTCGATTAAAATTTTTTAAAAATTTGTTTATTAATACTCGCAAGAGGAATAATTCTCATTTAAAAAAAATTTTAAAAATTAAAAAAAATATTTTTGAAATGCTTGAAGAAATAGCTATCTAAAGTCCTTTGGACAATTTGTGCTAGGACCAATAGGTGAAAAGTTACACTCATTTAAAAAAAAAACCCTGTATGACCAAAATTTCCAACTTTGACCCCCTCTAACTCCGACACTTCTGGACTCATAGAGTTGCAAATTTGTGAAATTGTGAACGTGAAATTCACCATATATATTTTAAATTTTATTTTTAAACTTTCGAATATTGTGTTAAATAAATTTTTTAAAAATTCCATGCTTTTCTTCCTCCATAAAATTCTGCAAACATTGCAATCACTCAGATCATCATCATCATTACTGAGCTCTTTAATCATTAAATTGACTTTGAAATTGCAATCAAATTAAACCACAAAATTGACTGGGCTAAACAAACAAACAAAACAAAAACAGCTATAAAACTACAATTTAAACAAAAACTTTTTGAAGAAAAAAAAAAAAAAAACAGAACAGAAAAGTTAACAAACAAAAAAGAATTGTTAAAAACATACAAATTTATTATAAAGGTAGAGAGAGATTTGTTCCATGTTGTTGTGGTATGTTGAAAGTTTAAACCATCATCATCATTATTATTGATGAAAAATGTTTTTTTTATACTTTGTTACTCTGAACGCACGTTTTGTATGCAGAAAATTTATAATGATGGTTTAAGGTGAACAATTTTTTTGCATAGAAAATTGAAAATTATAAAAATAAATTGTGCGTTTGAGCAATTACTAGAGTAGTGAGCAACGTTAAGAAGATATTTGAACTTTGTTTTTTGAAAAGTATGTGGTTTAGTACGAAAAATGAGATTCTTCACTGTTAAAATCATTTAAAATCAAAAGAAACTTTTGTGTATTTAAAATGTTTTGTTTTTACATAATCTACAATGTTTAGAGCATCAAAAAGTCTGGGGAATTCTAAAAATGTTTAAATAACACCTTAGCTAAATAACTTAACTTTTTAATATCCACTTAACTTATTCTTGTTTTCTTTAAAGCAACCAATATATACAAAATATCCACTTGAATACACAGATAATTAATAATTTTTGATTATACTCGTATGTTGACGTTGGTCGTATGAAAATCTCTAAATTAATGTTTATAAGCGGCTTAATAGTTGTTAACAGAAATATGTTTTTAAGCTGCTTTTTACGTTCCCATTCATTTGCCTTTTGTGCTGGCATTTGTTTTTGTTAACAATTTAAAGAAACCAATCAGTTTTGTACATTGTTGAAGACTAAATATGTTTGTAATAAAATAATTAAGTTATAAGATTAAAAATTTGTTTTGGTTAAGAGATTTCCATACATTAGGTTCAATGATTTTCATCAAATAAACAAAAACTTTTTTAAATAATAATAATAATAATAATAATAATAATAATAATAATAATAATAATAATAATAATAATAATAATAATAATAATAATAATAATAATAATAATAATAATAATAATAATAATAATAATAATAATAATAATAATAATGGGGGTTTAAACAATACAAAACAATATCAAATACTTTCTGCATATACGAGGGCGGTTCGGAAAGTTCTTAGCCTAGAACAAAAAGCGCGGTATAAACAGAAAAAGGTTAAGAGTTTCCATTCGTGCTATGAAGACATATTAAATTTCTTTTCGATCTGACAACTCCTTCATATAGAAACAGGTGTTCAAAAAAGACGCAGACGCATTTTTTACATTGGAAAAATTAGAAATTCGTGGTGTCATTAAATATTTAGGAACAAAACGTTTATCGGGACAAGAAATTCATAATGATAGGGTGAATGTGTTAAGTGAAATATCGCCTTCATATGCAACAGTAAAGAATTGGATTGCTGAATTTAAACGTGGAGGTACAAGCATTGAGGATTAACCACGTAGTGGACATCCAAAAACAGCAACAATAACAGCACTAAATGATCAACGATTAAAAGTGCGTGAAATAGCTTATATCATGGGAATCTCAAATGATCGAGTCCATTTAATTTTGCATGAAGAACTACAAATGAAAAAGGTTTCTGTTCCGCATTTGTTAACAGTTGACCAAAAACGCATAATAATGAAAATTTCTCAAACTTGTTTGGATCGTTAAAAAAAGGGTTTTCAGCGTCATTTCATAATTGTTGATGAGATATGGATCCTCTAGAGACAAAAGAATAATCTAAGCAATGGCCTGGAGCTGGAGGATGTGTCCCAAAGAAGGCAAAAACAAATCAATCGTTTGGAAGGGTTTTGGTAACGGTTTTTTGGGACTTCA
Organism: Bellardia pandia; assembly: GCA_916048285.2. NCBI lineage: Eukaryota > Metazoa > Arthropoda > Insecta > Diptera > Calliphoridae > Bellardia > Bellardia pandia. The sequence continues at coordinate 43,617,607 of OU696530.1, forward strand.
GAAGTTTTTTATTGATTGATTATCTGCAAAAGGGTAAAATAATAAATTCAGAGTACTATTGCAACATTTTGCATCAATTAAATGTAAAAATTCGAGAAAAACGTTCTGGCTTACAGCACAAAAAATAAATGTTCATTAAGACAACGCACCAGCGCACACAATGGATAAAATCAACGAATTTAAGTACGAGTTGCTTGACCACACACCTTATTGTCTTGATTTAGCTCCCAGTGACTTTTTCCCGTTCCCAAATCTAAAAAAAACTGCTAGATGGCAAGCGTTTTTCGTCAAATGAAGATGCAATTACAGTTGTAAACCACTATTTTAAGGACCTTGAGGAAAACTATTTTAATCAAGGGATAGAATTGCTAGATAAGCGTTTTGAAGTTTTAGGAGATTATATTGAAAAATAAAAAATGTTTTTCAGAAACTAACTATTCTCTTCCTGTAAGAAGTTTCCGAACCGCCCTTGTAATTGTCAGTTGTTAATTTCAAGTTTTCGTTTTTTAGTTATAATATTTTTGTTTGTTAGACTGTAACATTTTTCCTTTAAAACGAAACCAATTTTTCTTTTAAGTTCCTATCAGCTTAATTTTTATGGAGCTTTGGAAACAAAAAAAAAAATCACAACAGAAAATAAGATTTGAGCCACTGTTAAAAAGTTTATGCGAGTGAATTCTGTGTAAACATTGCTTAATTTTAAAATACACACAAATGAAACTTGAATACGGCTTGATAACATTTAGATTTTTATTAAACAATTTATAATATTCTATCAGGTACACAAATTTTTAAACATCACTATCATTATGGTGAAATGTATTATTCTAGTAAGCAGTAGAAATTTCTGCGCTTTGCGTTACTGGAATTTAAGCAAAATATTGTCAGATATATTATGATGTGCGAGTTTATGTTCCTTCGAAAAAAAATTAGTTTTAACTGGGCGTATGAATTGTATGAAAGCAATTGAAATTATTCAGTATTTCTTAATACTTCATACGAAAATATTATGTCTTTTTTGGTTGGTTAGTTTGAACTCCCCTTACTCTGCTGTGGTTAATCATTTTGAGTCTCCAGACACGGTTCGGGGACTTAACCATCCAGAAGATGTAATTTAATAATCACGTACCCCATTCTTTACGGCATCTGCAATCTATGTTAACAACAGTTGTAAGGAGATTATATTGAAAAATAAACAACTAACTATTCTCTGTCTCTGCTAGGCTAAGAAGTTTCCGGACCGCCCTCGTCAGATTCATTTATTGTTAAAGAACTAGTGACTGGTGCTTTGGGGGTAGTTACCAAACATTATATGAAAAAACTAATCGCTTTAATATGAGTTGAGTGCATAAATTTACACCTTTTAAATACTTTTTTAGCCACCAAAATTAACCAAGTTTGAAAAAAGCGCAACTACTTAATTTATTACAAATTTGTTTGACGTTGTTTACTCTTACAAAAGTTTTGCAAGATCAAACAGCATCAAATAAAATAAGACTAGTGGTTACGTCTTTTTCGGCAAATAATGGCAAAGGGTGACCGTACCTTAAGTTAAACATACAGTTGCTACAGAATCCACTAAATTTTTGCCCTGTTTAGTGCAACTTCTTACAATAAAACATTTCTTAGAGTCACTAAACTAAAGCAACCTGCCAGCACTTAATCCCTTCAATAAGTTTAAAACATTTGCATACAATTTTAACAACTAAAAACAATAATCTCTTAGTTTTGTTTTTCATTTTCCTGGTATTATCTCTGGTTTTATTTAAACAACAAGAAACAAATTGTTATAAAAAAAGTTAACAACCTTTAGCTAAAAGAAATCCAATAGTTACCTAACCAACTACAATAGATTGTTTTTTTATTAACTTTTTTGACTTGTTTGTAACAAGTTTTTTTTCCTTTTTCTCTTATATCTAAATAACAATGCAAAATATATTTGTATATATATATAGTTTTTCTGCATTTATTGATAAAAAAAAAATAAATAAAAAATTTGTTACAAAAAAAAAACTTTAGACAAATAGACAACCATTATTTGTTGGAATAACTCTTTAGAAAAAAACTACGTATTCATTCATTTATTCTATTCTTTATAGATGTGAAAATAACTGTTGAAAATAAATACAAAAAAAAGATGTTCACAAAAAAGCCATAGAAAAAATCAATACGGAAATGGCAAAGAACCCCCTCCCTTAATTCGGATGCAAAAAGAGGCAGTAAAGTTGTGAAAAATAAAACCAAACAAACAAAAATAAACTAAGAAAATGAACAAATGTTGAACACAGCAACCAAACAATGAAACAATACAAGTGATGATGCGCAACGATGACGTTTTAAAAGCATATATATGCGGTGGCCACTGTACGCAACCCAGCAAACATAATGTGCACAAATACTCTTACTATTAAGTTAGAGAGACTCCAAACCAGCGATAAATTCTAAATAGTGTTGATTTTGGTTTTGTTTCTAATTGGATAATTTTCATAATTTGGGTATAATTTGTTGTCAGTTGTGTTGTTTATTAAGCTGTAACCTGTGGTCGGCATAGAGAGAACATGGTATATGTTTTGCATTTAATTTCTATGCTGTAATCTGTTTTTGCTTCTTATTTCATACTTTGTGTTGTTTACAAATGTTTAATCGATCACGTTTTAGTCAATGTTAACTGAATAAAGGCAAACGATCTTAATTGAATAAAAATACGAACTGAACGAACGCATTGAATAGCAAAAAAATACAAAAAAGTTTCACAAAAACTTAAGAAAAGAAAAACTGGTATCCAGTGTCAGTTTAGCATTTTTATTTACCTTTTTGCCTCGAAATTTATGTTTTAGCATCTGGCTATTGGCACGGTCTGTTGAGAAGTTTGCGTGAACCCACCATAAATTTTCAAGGTCCGAGGAGAAAATATCGGCACAACAGTAAATGTCATGCTCTTCCAGTCCATCTACCATATCTCTCTTCGAAATACTTATTTTTAAAGCAGCCTTTTAAATGCTATTTTTTATTTTAAATTAAAAAATATGAAACTTTATTTATGCTCTCATTCGATTGTTGAAATAATAAATCGTTTTTAGAGGAACCAACAGAACCATTTACTTTTACCATTGATACTAAACTGTCAACTTGAATTTTAACTCATTATCATCCCCATCTGGAAATTTTTAAAGACATTTGCACAGTTTTTTTTTAACAATATATTAGAAATAAAATAAAAAAGCAATAATATGTGAAATTTCTAAAAAAAATTGCACGTCAAAAGTGTAAGATTTTTTAGGCCAATTTAGGCAAAGTCTACACGCAGATATGGATACACTTTGAAAACTTTACTTTTTATACATTGATAATTCACTAAAAATAGCAAAAGAAAATAAATCTATCATAATGAAATTGAGCTAAACCGCTGATGAAATAACCATGATTGAAGTTCAAAGGCGAAACTTTTAAAATTATAAATGGTCAAACGTGGTATCAAGAATTCACTCTTGCATGAATGCTCTGCAAAAAATCCATTTGTTTAGTTGCTACACTTTGTATTAACCTTTTTAGTACTACCTTTTACCAAAGCGGTGGTTATTTAGTACATACTATGAAAATTGTTTCAACAAATAAGAAATAAATCGAACTAAAGTTAAAATGCAAAATGCATTATTAAATATTCGATGCTGGTCAGAATAAAACAATTATTTTTCTATTTTATAATTATCTATAGATGTTCGAAAAACTAAAAAATATTTAATTCTACATTACTAACTTTTGAAAATCAAGTTTGCTGGGTGGATCTTATTTCATTCTTTACCATCTAAGACTAATCTATAACAAATTTTACGCCAATCGGTTGACGATGTCAGAAAACAATTGAAAATTATTAAAATGGTTAAACAGTTAAAAAATAGTTAAAAAAAATAACAACACTGCAAAATTGTTTCAATATTACACGGTGTATCATTGGCAGACCAGGCTCTACGATGTACTTTTAAATTTTATTACGTTATGTTAATTTTACTTTTAATTTGGAAAACCAGAAAATTCAAATTAAAATTTTGTCAGCATTTCCTTTTGTGTTTCTTTTTAAAGGGATGTAACTTTTTCTGGCTTGTTTTTAATGACCATTAGCTTCTGTTTTCTCCAGCTCCTACTGCTTGTAATCTTCCTATTGGAATACAGTCAAAGAATATCAGAAATGACCAGCTCTGATGTGAATCAGATTTCTCAGCCTGTAACTTTTATAAATATCTAACTGATTTTAGTTTAAAATAGACAATGAGATAAAACCAAAAAGTTATAATTCTCCTTAAAAACTTGCTAACGATTAACCTTGCTTTATATTACTTTCTATATTACTTAGAAGTAGTTTAGTAATGGTTGGCTTAAAATGAAAGCAGCAAGTTTAAAAGGGAATGTTTCTGCGCATTAATATGGCAAATTCAGAAAGTAATCAATATCAATGTTTTAAAATGAGTAATGTGTTGATAAATGACGACAGGAAAGGACCAGCTTTTTTCCTATATTAAAAACTGTTAAGTAACTTTAAGTAACTGAAGTAACTTTTAATGTACTGTAATGTAATGAGTTGAAACTTTGACAAGGAAAATACTGACCCAATGTGCTGTAATAAATGCTATTTCTTTTAAAACAAGCTTTAGTAGACATTAGAGTTCTTTTCAGTCCAGTACAGCAAAGTAATGAAAAGTATTGGAAAAAACTACTGCCCAGAGTCTGAGAAAAGTCTGCAATTACTTAGATTTCGTCACACACTGCAGAACATTGAACTATTTTCACACAGAGAAAACTGTTTCGCCGAGATTATGGCTAATTAACTGATTTCGCTTTAATGTTCGAACTTTTTAGTTGTGGCTAAAAAATATGCGCTTTTAAAAGTTTAGATAAATCTCGGGATTATATTTCCGAGATATATTTAATTGTTTAAAAAGTTTGTTATGCACTTGTCTGTTTGTCTCCGTTTCGAGTTAACAAAGCAATTGACTATAGAAACTCAAAGGACTTCTGAATCTGATATTGCAATATATTTTTTGTTGTCACTAAATTCTCGTAAAATTGCAATTTACCGCCATTTGTTTAGTAAAGTGTGGCCTAACAAAAAACCGTTTTACAACTGAAAATTTAGGGTTACTACCAATTGAGCATTATATAAGAAAACAAAACGTTTTAAATGTTAAACAATATTGCAAATACAAGGAATGTTTTTCAAACAAAATTAACATTTTAATGGTGATATATGTACATTAGGGTGACCCCGTTTGTATGGAGAAAAAATAAGGTATCGATGTTCCCGACTAATATGAAAATTTGATTCATTTATGACTACGTTTCTCTATTTTTTTTTTTGTTCTGGGGTCAATATTTGGTGAGCTGGATCCAAAAATAAAAATGTCCTCTTTAGAGGTTTTTTTAATTTTTTTCACATTTCTTCCAAAGGAACTATATGTATATTTGGTATCATATTATCAAAAATTTAAAAAAAAATTTATATTCAAAAATTTTGAAAATTTCAAAATTTTAGCGTTTTTTTATTTTTTCATAGAATTTACTTAAATAAATAGTTGAAATTTCTTGATTATAAACATCATGCAATTTAACCCAAATTGTTTCTTAAAATGAATAAAATTTTCATATTAGTCGGGAACATCCGCAACTTTATTTTGGGGCCACCCTAATGTACATGCAATCGGATCAGATATTGGCTAAAGGCTTCATTTTGAAGAAGTGTTTGCTTAAAAGAGTTGGATGAAATAATACTGTTTAATCAACAACATGCCATATAACCCGATAAACATTTCTCTTACTACATGAGACCTATCCTGGACCTGTATATTCACAGTGCGGGTTCTAATAAAATTCGTGCCCCAAATATATAATTGTTTCCCATAAATAGTCAAAATAGTGGTAACTGTAATATAAAATAATTGCTGCAATCATATGAGTGATTAAAATGCACACAACATTGTTGAGTAACTTCCCTGCAGGAAATGTCAATAGTAAAATTATACTGATTACCTATTGACGATGTCACCATTACCTATTGACGAATTATACTATGTATGAAAAAAAAACATCAAATGTACCTTTTTGTCAAAGTGATTAGTTGTATGAAAAAGGCGCTAAAAGCGCTAAATGAAAAAAATGCGCTTTTTGGGTGGTCAAAAAGCGCTAAATTTAGCGCGAAACGCGCTAAGTTGGCATCGCTGTGTAAATCAGCACCATGATACAATCAGCTGTTCAGTGAATAACTGAACGACCTAGTTCATTTTTTTTCAACTGAACAATCACTCAAATGAACGATTAAGCCCAAGCCTACGCGTAGTCTATCGGGGCTCACAATTGAACAAAAATAATTGTACGATAATAACCATTGCGACAATGCTGTTGACAATGTCGCCAAACCGTTACCAAAATAGTTGACAAAAGTGGTGACTTGGAGACACTTGACCCCAGGTTTCCTTCAGGGTTAAAATTATATGCCCATATCATAAACATGATTTTATCTAAGTGTGTGTTTAAATCACTGCCACAGCTAAAATTTGCAATGGAAAGACATGAATGTTTTTCAGATAATTTCTTAGTATCCTAAAGATTTTGCGATTAAAAATCTTCAACAGTGGTTAAGCACAAAGAAAATTATGAACCAAAATGTGCAGCCACTTTGTTAAATTATAGAATTTTTCAACCAATTTTTTACATTTTAGCAATATTTACAGTTTTATACATATATTTCTTTGGATTGTGTGAAATATTGTTTCAATACTTTGGTTATAAGGATCACTTAATTACCTCATTTAGATCTAATCATAAAAAAGAAAGTAGTTCTGCTGATTTTCCACACTAACTCACATGTGTTTAGAAATCTGTGTAATACTATAACTGGGTTTTGAACTTGGTTCTAACTATTCTAACCACAAATTGACAAATTGTTAACTGGGCTTTACCTTAACACTACTTTACAAAGCAGGCACTTTTTGAAAAAGTAACTGAATGAAAAATCAGCAAAGAGAAAACTAAAATTGAAAAAGGCAAACAAAAAGAAACAAAAACAAAATAGAAAAAGTGTAACGTCATTGTCATGGGTTTGAGTTGATTGCACTGTAAGTAAGTTTGCCGGTATAAATTTGTTGTTGTTGTTGTCGGTTTGTTTCTGTCTTCTCTACATTGTATGTACTTTAGTTCTATATTGTTACTAATACCCAGCTACACTAAACTAAAGCCATGAATCATTTACAAAACCGTAAAAGCTACACAGAGACATGCAAGAGCAACACACGCACACAGTTTGTGGCATGAATGAAACAACCCACTTTTTTGTGGAAAGTGCATTGAACACAAAAGTACAAAGTGCTTTAGCTTCCTTGACAATAAATGTAACTGGCATCCGTTCGAGGAACGCTAACATCCCTCCCTGCCTCCCTCTGCTAGACACACAAATTTAAAATAATACAAGATTTTTCGATTTCAGACAAGGAAAATTTATATAAAAGATAATTTTTCTTTTTTTTTTTTTGTTTTTTGTTTTGTTTAAATACAACAGTTTTCTAACAATACGAGTAGTACACATGTATGTTGCAGCAAGTGTCCAATACAGAATGTGAAGCAGTATAAAGCGAGTTTTGTCTGGTATTATTTAACTTTTATGCAGTTTATCCATATTGTGGTGCATTCACTCACCAAAAACAAAACATTTTAATTTACTGACACGTTTCATGGTGTTGTTTTGTTTGTTGTTCTTTAGATTTGTATAATTGCTAAATTTTTTTTGTTCTTCTGTTGGTCATACAGTTAGAGTTGCATGCAGCAGCAGTCAAGTAACATCTGATTTCTGATTCATTACATATTTGCCACGTTTTTAGGAATTTTTATTGTTCTGTCCTTTTGTTATTTTGTGTTCTAATACTCGTATTTACAGTGTGTGTGTGTGTTTTAGAATGGAAGAAATTATAAAATTGATTTATGGTTTTTAGGAAAAGATTTGTTCATTTTGTTTTTGCGGTTAAACATAGGAGGGGGGAGGGGGTATTGTGCAAAACTTAAATAAATATTTGTTTAAATTCCTAATGAATTCAAGGTACAATTCTTGCCAATTAATTGTCAATGGTTTCTAGTTCAGTGTTGTGTATGTTTTGGTAGATGTCCGCACGTTTTGGTTTTATTATATCTAATATTTGTTGCTGTTTTTTGTATTTAATAAATAGATGTACGTTGTTGGTTGGTAGCTATTTGCTTTTAGGTTCAATGTCCTTTATACTATGTATTCCTATTCATTTATATTTATACAAATACACAGGCATGTACATAGTGCTGTAGTTTCTAGGCCTATAGTGCAAGAGCATGTGTTTCTCTCTATATATGTATGTATGTGTATTTTATATATAGCCGTTGCCAGTGTGCATTATTTTTGTTGGCTTATTGCCAACTTATTTATGCTGTCATGATGCTTGTTTTTTATTCTTTTTCTAAATATTGCTGTTTGTTTGTTCATTCTTTTTAAATAAATAAACTGCAATTGTTAGTTTTTTATGCTGCAGCCGGTTACAAAGAAGTTCTATAATTGGCAGAGGGTGTTGTTAAGGCCATGTATATATATATATACATATATAAACGACAAGAAGGAACGGCATTTTGTAAAAAATTGTATAAATATTTTATTTAAAAATAGATTAAATAATAATAAATAAGATTTTTTTTGTTTATATACAATAGAAGTAGTTCAAATATACAAAATAAATGCATACGATAATCTGTCTAAGTAGGCCCTAGAAATAACGATATTAAAAAGAAATTCAATTTCAATTAATTGACCTTTTAAGTATTTGAAAAACTATTTACGAAAGTCTCATAATATATACAGTAGGCAGCACAAACATGTACTTGTTCGTGTGTGTTGTGACCTTTTTATTGCATGAAAATAAAACTAATAAAAATTATTTAAAAAAAATGTTTGTCATTTATTTTAGGTTTAGCAGTAAAATAAAATAGTTTACAATACAACGTAGAAAATAAGAATTTTCGGCTAATAAGCAATTAGTACAAAAAGAGTGTATATTTTGAAACATTAGCACAAATATGTCAAAGTTTACCTTTAGATTTGTATGTGAGTCATTCCATGTCAGACCGAACGATTTTTGCTAAAAATTGACATTGATGTCGCCGAAGTCTTGCAAAATTTTAGCACATATTCTTCATTAATAAATATTTTGCACGTATTTCCAGAAAAAATAATTTTTTTTCAACAAGTTATGTGCATTTGAAAATCGTCAAAATCATGAAAAATCTTCCGACATGACAATTTTTGAACTAATATTTCGCAAAAACTTGTGGATGGATTTTAAAGACCAATACCTTATTTTAAAGGTATGTATATACAAATTAAAACTGCTTATTTATATTTAGTAATGTATAAAAAATAAAATAAAAACTGTTATTTAAAAGCTGTTTGCTTTAAATTTATTTTATTTCATTATTAAAAAAAAAAATGAAATTGAAAATGTAATTTTTCATGGTACTACAATGGAAAATAATCGGAAAAAATAGAATTCATTTGATTTCCATTCTGAAATTTACAGGAAATATTAAGGTTATATTGAGCTTTAAGAAAATATTTTTTTTAGATTTTTTGACTTCTTCGAAGGTGGTGGAAAAGAGAAAATAAATAAAAAAAAGCAAATTTTAAAAATAAAAAATTATAAAAAAAATTTAAATAATAATTTTTAAAAAGGAGGTTCAAATACCTTTAAAATGAGGCATTGGTCTTTAAAATCCATCCACAAGTTTTTGCGAAATATTAGTTCAAAACTTGTCATGTCGGAATATTTTTTATGATTTTGACGATTTTCAAATGCACATAACTTGTTGAAAAAAATTTATTTTTTTTTTCTGGAAATACGTGTAAAATATTTTTTAATGAAGAATATGTCTGCAAAATTTAAAGTAAATCGGATGAGGTGTTGTAAAAAAGGTGTTCGGTCTGAAGTGGAATGACTCATGTGTGTGTTTCGTTTATATTTTAAAGTTTTCGGCTTATAAATAATTAGTACAAAAAGAACTTTCCTTTTTTTCTCTTCGAAATATTTGCACAAAAATATCAAAGTTTACTGGGGACCGCAAATAACAGGTTCATTTTAATTTTAATGTTTAATTGTCACCATTTAAAAATCGTTTTCTCTTTTAATCCTGTTTGCCATTTCATACACACTCGTCAATTAAATTTTCGGACTTTATCATGCAATTTAACATGCATGAAAGAAAAAACAAAAGGAAATAATAAAATTGACTAGTACCGTCAAGTTTGTACCCCTTTTATTCTATTTTCTCTTTTTACCCAAAAATACTTGCCTTGAAGAGCTAGAATTAAAAAAGAGTCTGAAAGCAGCTTAAGGTACGGTCAGACTTGGCAAATATTTGATGAAAAAGACGTAACCACTAAATAAAATATTTTTGAACTCGTTTATTTATTAAAAAAACATGGTTTATTTAGGAAAAGACACAATAAATATTTAGTCGTACTTTATTTGATGCTGTTTGATCTTGCAAAACTCTTGTGAGAATAAACAACGCCAAACAAATTTGTGCTAAAACAAGTGGTTACGCTTTTTTGACCGTACCTTAATGAAGATCATGCCAAACCATGATAACGAAAATAATTTTAAACAGCTATTTTGAGTCATTTATTTTTAAATATAAAATATAAATCACTATTTCGATTTTTGATTATATGGACGAGTTAATTTCGGTCTCTGAAGTTTGCCGTTAGGGCGCGTTTTCACTATGTCATTTTTGTTTTCAAATTGCCCAAATTGTTGGCAATTTTATGAAAACGGGTTGTCATATGGCGTCATCTATGTTTACAATGATGATTGCAAAAAATTAAATTTATTGATGACAACCCGTTTTCATACAATTGCCAACAATTTGGACAATTTGACAACAAAAATGACATAGTGAAAACGCACCCTTAGATATGTATGTGTTTGCTTTGTATTTAATTTTTTTTATATTTATTTAATTAATTGCATGTGGTAAACACTTTTTGCATATTATTCAACACAAGTCAAATGGTAACAAATAAAGAAGAAACTGTAAAAAGCCATTGAAAGCAAAAAATAATTAGTCTATACATGTAATAGCTAAACAATTAGTGGTCATAAGAGTCCAACAAAAGGCGTTCTGTTCTTCCCAAACCTCAAACCAGACATCGCAAAACTCTATTAACGTATTCGGACACATATCTCTGCGAAAACATACTTGAAAAGAGACAAGTGTTCAACACCAAAATGTCCTTCTATAGAAATTAGCAAAACAGATAGTCGATGAACAGAAAAAAAAGCAGTAAAAAAATTGAACAGTAGATGACTAGAAAATTGTAAACTTTTCAGACGTCTATAAATTGAATCGTTTTCAATTCGACGGTAAACAATATTGCTGGCGGAGAACAGTCCAGAGACACAATGAAGCACGATAGGAGGAACGTCATAATATGGGATTGGTTTACATGGTGACACCTCGGACCATGAGATAGAAGGTTATCTGCGTGGATCATGTGGATGGTGACCCAAAACACATTGCCAAAATCGTGAGCAGTATTTTCTCTTGATGCAGTAGACATTTTGCGTTCAAAAGAATCCGGCATTTGAATATATTTGTAACTAAAAATACAGTTCAATATCTTAAAATTATTTGTAGTTCTGGACAGTAATTAATTTATATGCCAGATTTAACGAAGAAGGTGGAGATATACTGAGCTGTCTTCCAAGTGAGAGCACTTTTCTAAAGTAAGTTGATTGAACCTAGTTATCCATATTTTGACAAAACACAGACTTACGAAACAAGAATATTTTGGGACCATTTTGCAAAGGCAATAACATTTATTATTCACTATAATATTGTTTTTTTTTAAATTAAACTTAGCGTGATTTCTTGTATACACCACATATATTTGTAACTTTTAATGTTATAAGCCTAAAATGTGCTTAATTATGTCTTTGGATTTATACTCTACCCCTTTTTTACATATTTCAGATTTTCTAGCAATCATTTGATCCATACAGGACTTTCTAACTGATTTCGAAAGAAATATACTAAAGAAATGTAGAACCATCATTATTTCAATAGTTTAATTTTTTTAAATAGTTTGTATGTTGCTAATTGATTTGAAAAGCTGTGCATTAAAATCGATGCCATATTTCTGAAATATATTTAGGAAAACAGGAAAAATATGACATGTTTTTGTCAAAAGAAATACATGTACAAATACGATACAAAAGTGTGAATACTTCGGCTAGGCCAAAACATAACAAATATTCAGTTTTAATTTATTTGATGCTGTTTGCTCCTGCAAATCTCTTGTAAGAGTAAACAACGTCAAACAAATTCGCGCTAAAACAAGTTATTACGCTATTTTGAGTAAATATTTACTATTTGTACCTTAATAAACATTATAAATGGTATGAACTATGAAAATGGTGTGTCATTTCGAGCGATATATGAATGTATAATTAATGAAGATTTTAATATGTGCATCGCTTTTTAATGACAATTTTTGCAGTTCTTACTATTTATAATAAAATGCTAAATACATATTCTGCTTTTAATATGTCAGCTAAACCAATTTTTATTTATGTATGTAACTCTTAAAATTTCTTCTAAATCATTTCCTTATTTTCTGGCATACTAAATTTCCCTACAATTTCAACTTAAATGCAATTTTTCTTCATTTCTAAATTCAAAACACGTGTTGGTAAATTTAACAAAAACTAAAATATAGAAAAAAGAACTAACAGCAAAACTACCAACTGATAAATGCATTTCAAAAACTTTATTTTTGCGCAATAGGAAAAAATGTTTAAGAAAAATATTATCAGTTTTTTTTTTTTCTTTACTTATTATCATAAGTAAGTTTTCTAGCATGAGTTTTCTTCTTGCCACTTGTATAGAAATGTTTTTTCTTGGTTTTTTTGTCATTATTATGCATCATATTGTCAGCTTTTATAAAATTTCAAATGACATTTTTTGTTATTTCTTATGTTACTGCTGCTGCTAGTTGCTAGATTTTTTGTAACATTTTGAAGATGATAAAATAGTTTATTTTATTTTGTATGTACTTAGTGTGCCCTTCCAATCTGCTCTGGCACTCTAGTTTTGCTGCAAAATAAGTTTTTAATGTTTTAAGTTTTATAGTTCAATGATAGTGGGATCGTTTAAATTGCTGCTTGGCAAAAAAAAATTTTTGTGTTTTGTTTTATTATTGCTGTTTTAACAAATAATAAATCGTGCTACATATATAAAGTGTATGCAGAAGAAAGAAAATTATTTATATTTTTTTAACAAAGATTTGAGTGTTTTTTTTTGTGCGTTTTCCAGCTAAACGTTAAATGTCACTTAAGTGCACAAATTCAAGGTTTTCAGTTTTAATTTGCTCTAACAAAAAACAGAAAATTTGTTAAAAATAATATTAAAAGTTATTGCTTTCACTAAAGTGCCAAAGTTTTTTTTATTTTCTAAGTGGTTTTATGATGACAATTTTTCGACTTAAAAAGGCTGTGTTTTTTAATAATTATTTTAAATCTTCAAAGACGGTGATGATTTTTAATGAAGGAATCTTTAACAGAGAACATTTTAAAGTAATTTTATGTCTACCTAAAATTAATAAAGCGAAATTTTTATGTGTTCTAATACTGAACATATAAAGAAAGGAAGGAAGTAATAAGTGATTTTTCTTTAAATGATATACTGAAATACTTACTTTATTAGTTACACAGTTCTTATTTGTGTCTAATGCTTGCTACTATAAGTATGAGAATTTTGGCTTTCCTCCAGTTACCCTGCGTTTACACATGCAAGTACTTGCATGCGAGTGCTGTGTACGTATTATATACGAAAACCCTTTCGAAAAACTCGAATCATTTGCAAGTAGCATTACTGTTTACACAGGCTATGACTGTGATTATGGGCCAGTGAGTGTTCATTTTCAAAATGTTGTCAAAGCGTAAACTTCTACCGTCAGCTCCATTTGATTTGCAATTGCTTCGAAAGCCTTGCTTTTCAAATCGTTCCTCCTATATGCTTTATCACTCATAATTAATTTTATTATATTTTTTAAACTTCATTTTACTTCCATTTTTGTTTTGATTGAAAAATAGAGCTGCCGAGTTGATTACATAAAAAAATTTTCATGGCCAAAATGTTCATTAACAATAATTATTATGATTTTAATGATATTTATTCTCCAAAATTAAAACATTTTGTTTATCAATATTATTTGAAAGAAAACAAACTAAAATTTCAATTATAAATATTATATTATCCACTTTCTATTCATTGGAAAATATACATGGCAACATTATTTTTTTATTTGATGTTTACTAGATGAGAGTGCCAAAGATTCACTCGTATGCAAATTTAGCTGCGAGTAGCACTGCTAGTGCGAAAAATGTGAGTGTATTAGTAAAAAATGTGAGTGTATTGAGTTTTTCCAACTATTAATCGCATGTGTAAACGCTAGGTTAAACAATTTACGAATGTCTTGGCCAATTAACTGGATATAAATGTTGAAAAGTGCAAAGGTTTGGACAACCAGATATCTGCGAATGAAGAAAAGAGCCTGTTATTGGAATCCGCAAGGATGTAGAAGGAGCAGTAATAAAGTCAAATGGAAATGATTGCAATAACTTTTATAGACACTATGTGACTACAATATAGCTTAAATGTACCCAATATTGATAACAATAATTCCTAGTTACAAGTTCGGCAAAAGATTCGAACAAATTTACGTCCAATGTTTGCTTAACAGCTTTTTTTTCAACGTAAAATAAATTTCTTTGTAGCAATTGCCTGTATTACTAGCACTAGTGTTATCGTTGGATAGTGCTTTACTGTTTATTGCATCAAATAAGCTTTTTACTTTTGTTTGAAATACTCAATGGTATTCTCTGCACAACTTGATTTTCATACCAACGCAACCTCGAAAAACTAACGACGCACAGTAAAATTAATTAAATTAAAATTAATTAAGCAGCGCCGCAACTTGGGGTATTTCGAATTGTAAATTATACATAGCTGGTGAATTAATTACTTATGTATATGTAGGTATAAAATAATCTTTATGGCCTAAAAGAAAATGTTCTTTGTTTCAACCCCTGCGTCCTTTTCTTTACACACAGACTTTATAAATGCATACATATCAAATATCTCTGCGTATTTCTACACATAATTCTTTATTTTGTATACCAGGCATAGAAAAGCTAATACGATTGTTCTTTTTTAAATAATATTGCATGTTATAAAATACCTTGGTATTTTCGACAAATATAAAATTTAGTCTAAAGCAGAATTCATATAAAATCCGCCCACACTATAGAAGCTTTACGACACCATTTTAACAAAGTTCAACAAATGCATTCTAATGCCCAAATTTATTGATATTACAGCGATATTTGGAACGCAGTATATAAATAAACTAAAATGGATACATTTAGTAAAAAGACAATGGTTTGGCTAGGAATTTGTAGGTGTGGTCGGATTTTGTAATATCATCAACTAGGTCTTCTTTTTATGCCTTCGGAGACATTTGCTGCCTCTTATAAGACTGCATCACACTTCAATATAGGGCCTGATTATCGTTCACAACATTAAAATATTGTGTTGTCTCGCCTAGAAACCAACATGCATTTTTCATACGATTATGCCGATAAGTGTTGTGAATCGTAATCGCAGTTTATAACATACAACATCAAAATACTTAGTGTTGTGAACGGTAATCGGGGCCTTAGTTTTATCAGTATTCAAAAGCTGCAGTGAATTGTTATCGAAATAATGAAGTCGATAATAATACAAAAATATAAGAAAACCCCCAAATTGCTTTTTAAAAGTTTTTGCTGAAAAAAATATGTAAAAGAGCTTACCTATGTACATTTTGCACAAAATAGTTTATTCTATCATACACTATTTTGTCTATAATAATTTTTATAAAATATTTTTCCTATAGCAAATAATAACATTGTGTAACAGTGTTTTCTATAAAAAAATTTGCCTATAACATTGTTTCATATGGAAAATTTTGTGTATAACAGTATTTTCTATAAACAATTTGTGTATAACAGTGTTTTCTCTATAAAACTTTGCGTATAACAGTGTTTTCTATATAAAACTTTGCGTATAACCATGTTTTCTACAGAAAACTTTGTGTATATACTTTGCGTGTTCTATAGACAAGTATGTGCATAGAAAATGTTTTATATAACAGTTTTTCTTATAGACAACTTTGTGTATAACAGTGTTTTCTATATAAAACTTTGCGTATAACAGTATTTTCTACAGAAAACTTTGTCTCTAACAGTGTTTTCTATGGAAAATTTTGTGTATAACAGTTTTTCTTATAGACAACTTCGTGTATAACAGTATTTTCTGTAAACAATTTAACAATATAGAATAGAATTTTATCAAGACAATAACAAATGCTATTTATAGTACTATTTCAAACAAAAACAAAACTTTCCATCCCTGTTCTAAAGTACATAAATGCTAAATGAAAGCAATATCAAAGAAATTCCACATACTTATTTAAAAGTGCATATCTTTAGTATGAGTTTATCAGACTTTAAATGGGCCAATTATACTAATACAAAAGAGAGAAAAAGTGCAGTTTAAAATTTTTTCTTGCATGTGTTTTTTTTCATTCACTTGAAATGCGTTTAATTGTTATGGCGGCTAATGAATTTTAATTGAATGTAATTAGCAGAAAACTGCAGATATATGCAGATGATTTAGCTAAAACTAAAAAAGCAAAAAAAAAAAAATCATAGAGATTTGCCTCTATTAACTCATATGAGTATTAAATTATAATTGAACCCATAGTGCTAAATAAATTAAGCGTAAATGTTTATGGAAAAAAGAGGAAATAAGTTCTTTGTTTGTTAATGCACATAAATTGTTTTGCTAAAATTTTATGTTATTTATTTATAAAATTAAAATTAAAATAAAACTACTTTTACTCTTTAAAAAAACGTCAATTTAATTTGTTGGTTTACTAACACATTTTGTACCCATTCCATTTCTTTTCCTATTTTTTTTTTTTGTACCCCCTTTTTAGAGCTCTACAACAAAGCTTTTGTTTGGGTAAAAAAAAGGGTTTCGTTTATTCTCAACTACAAAAAAAAAAAAAACAGTTTTATCAAGCATAACATGCAACATTTGTTGCACCCAATATATTTACAAAGAAATTGAAAATAAAACAAACAAGTGCAGGTAGATATATGCATGCATGCAATGCATATTCATTGTATTATAATGAAACTTTGTGAACTTTTGTTTCATATATTTTGTGGTTAAAATACCATTATAAAAAATAAAACACTTCTTTTATACAGGGCCTACACCAAAATAAAAGGGTTAAATTGCTGTGAAACGGAAAAAAATGTGGTGGAATGTATAGCGAAAAAAATACATCAGAACTTTGAAAAAAGGGAAATGCTATTTGAAAAGTCAAGCATTTTTTGAATAAAAGACACTGGCGTTACGCGTCAAGCTACAAATCACCAGAAGAGACACAAAGTTTTCTATAGAAAACACTGTTATACACCAAGTTTTCTGTAGAAAAAAACTGTTATACACAAAGTGTTCTATAGACAACAATGTTATACACAAAGTTGTCTATAGAAAACTCTGTTCTACAAAAGTTTTCTGTAGAAAAAACTGTTATACATAAAGTTTTCTATAGAAAACAATGTTATACACAAAGTTGTATATAGAAAACTCTGTTATACAAAAGTTTTCTGTAGAAAAAACTGTTACGCACCAAGCTATCTATAAAAAACTCTGTTATACACAAAGTTTTCTGTAGAAAAAAACTGTTATACACTAAGTTTTTTATAGAAAAAACAATGTTATACACAAAGTTTTCTACAGAAAACACTGTTATACACCAAGTTTTTTATAGAATACACTTTTATACACAAAGTTGTCTATAGAAAACACTGTTATACACCTAGCTTTCTATAGAAAACTCTGTTATACACAAAGTTTTCTGTAGAAAAAAAACTGTTATATACAAAGTTTTCTATAGAAAACACTGGTATACACAAAGTTCTCTACAGAAAACACTGTTATACACCAAGTTTTCTGTATAAAAAGCTGTTATACACAAAGTGTTCTATAGAAAACAATGTTATACACCAAGTTTTCTATAGACAACAATGGTATACACAAAGTTGTCTATAGAAAACTCTGTTCTACAAAAGTTTTCTGTAGAAAAAACTGTTATACATAAAGTTTTCTATAGAAAACCCTGTTATACACCAAGTTTTCTATAGACAACAATGTTATACACAAAGTTGTCTATAGAAAACTCTGTTCTACAAAAGTTGTCTGTAGGAAAAACTGTTATACATAAAGTTTTCTATAGAAAACACTGTTATACACAAAGAGTTCTGTAGAAAAAACTGTTATAAACAAAGATTTCTATAGAAGATACTATTATACTTCAAGTTTTTTATAGAAAACACTGTTATACACAAAATGTTCTATAGAAACACTGTTTTATATACAAAATATAACTGGAGTAGCTGTTGTGATCAACAGTTTCTACATAAAAAACTACAATAAATCATTGTTCATATAAAACCTGGTCGCATAACAATTTAATAATCATTTAGCAAAAGAGAACGATTAAATGTTTTCTCTGTATATTTTTTTATTTCTCGTATATATATTAATTTTATTTCTTCGTTAACGATTTATTTAATATTTTGAATAATAACAAATCTGATCAAAAGTTTACTGAAGACTTTTGACTTTGAATAACAGATATCAAAAGTTTCTCCAGGCATTCGTTTATATACGAGTACTTGCATATTCGTTGTCATAGTTGAAGAGATGACAAAAGGCTGTTGTTTGCAAATTGCAAGCATTTTTAACATATTTATCCATTTTTGTTTGTATTTAATTTGGGACGACATCATCTCATTTCGTTATTAGCTGTAGGAGGCCCATTTTTAAATATGTTTTATCAAACATAGTAAAGCAGAATGTACGAGTATTTCTGTTTTGTTAAGTTTTTCACTAAAAATTGTATATTAAATTGCATGACATGTTTGAAAATCAGCATCAGTATGTATTCTTCTTGTAGTTCTTCGACGGATATTGACGGATTTGGCTTTACTGTACGTAGTTTTTATAACAACATACAACCGTTTTGCAAACTTTAGTATTTTCAGTCATTGAACTCGACATTGTCGGTTTATAAAAGAATTTGAGTATATTGTTTTTGTCTCTTGATTTTCCATTACTCCGCACTTTTAGTCCTTTTTCACACATTTCAGTTTTAGCTGAACAGTTTTTGTTCGATTCTCTTTGGAACTTGCGTTTGCATTCACATGCGTCAATTAAATTTTCGTACTTTTTCATGTAAATCAACTTGCACAAAAAAAGGAAATGAGAAAATTGAATAGTACCGTAAAGTTTGTACCTTTTTTATTTTCTTTTCCCTTCTCATAAAAAATACTTGCCTTGAAGAGTGTGCATGCGGACTTAGTAAAGGGAAATATAAGACGAAAACACACTTGATTGTACTAGCAATTCGTGTTACTCTCTTATTTGTATTACAAACTCTCAAATAAAAAAAACAAGCGATTTGAGAAATTATATTCTGCTGTTTGAATATCGAAGAAATTTCAAGCAAATAATTGTATCAATCTTTTTAATAAAAATTGCTTCGTGTAAATTGGGACTATGTTTAAAAACAAATCACTGAAAAAAAAAACAAAAGTGTTGCTATTTAGATTTTTAGGAAGCTAAAAACAATGCTTTAGCTAGCATAGAAAATGTGTCAAATATGTCATTTATACTGTGTTCAGATATGAAACTTAATTGAGTCAATATTCGGTTAATTGACAATATTATTTTAAGTGTTCAGGCATACGCTATTTTCAGCTTACTCAATAATCATTTGACAGTTGGAAAACAATACAAAAATACTCAAAATGGTTGTTGTGTTTCTATGTAAACACACTTACCTTCACATTGATTTTTTTAATGATTTCTTTTGTTTTCTTTTGTTGACATTTGCCATTTTATACAATTTTGTTCACTAAACACAGTTGTGAACAGTGTTGCATTCGAAATCTTACTCAATATTATAACAATTTCGTACTTATTGCGCAATAATTAATTGAGATTTTATATGGAATATTGAGCTCAATAGTGGTGTTAATTGCGATTATCGCAATTAAGGTTCATATCTGAACACGCTATTAGCTAGGTATTAATACTAGACATTTGTATGTTTGATATAACAGTTGTCGAAACTCTATTAGTTTATGCTATGATTAATTTGCAATTACCACAGCTGTGAAAAAGAATTGTTTCTAATAGCGTATTACAAATTCAGACTTGCCCTATTACACATATTTTATTTTTGTTTGTAAATATGTATGTTATTTTAAACTTTTCAAATCAATAGACTTGTCTTACGCCCAGCGCCACTGTTATAATTCTCCCATAAGAAATACAAAGTTCATGTCTCTTGCAAACAAAAAATAAATGAAAATAAGCAAAAGTGCAATCGATTTTGTTATAAATTTTCCGTTGCCATTTTTATTTCTCCAATTTTGTACTTTGCGGTCGTTGTGAATGAACATGTTCAGCGCGTTTTTCTTTTATTTTTAATGAAAAAATATATTTTTTCGGTTCAGCATAATAACCGGCATTGTTTAAAAAAAATCTGTTTTTTTTTTGTTTGCTATTTATGCCCTCTGTTTTGGCCGTGTTTGGTGTACTCGTTCTTTCTACGAGTAGTGATTTTATTTGAATACACACTTCCAAAGTTAATATTTTTCAATAATATATACATACATGTAGGTATGTTTGTATAATATGTATGCAATGTTAACGTTGTTGTAGTTTGTTGTTGCTGTCTGTTATTTTAATGGTTTTCACATGGTAATATGAAGGAAACCTTCACCCGCCCTCCAGTACTTTTGTTTATTGTTTGGTTTTGTTGGAATTTTTTTTTTTGTATCTTTTCCCTGTTAGTTAAAGTTTACTGCAGGTTGCATTTTTGCTGTTTTGTTTGCTATATTTGTACAAAATTTGGTAGGTTGTTATTGTTTTTGTAATTTTAATTTCTATAGGTATATCAAAAGTGTTAAATATTTTAAAGCTTTTGTAAATATTTAAAATAAATTGGATTTTTTTTTGAAGTAATGATATTTTAATTAAAAGATAAAACTGGTAAAAAATTTATGATTTTTTTTCAAATTTATTTTATAGTTATTTAAATAAATAAATTGTTTGTAAAATTTAAGGAAAATCTATCTATCTATCTATATATACAAAAATTAATGTCTGAATGTCCCGATCCTTGGACCGATCTTACTGAATTTTTCACAGCATGTTACTGAGACTCTGGAAGGAATAATGTCACCGCCCTTATAACCTTTTTGGGAAAACTAAAAATCGTAATATGGTCTTAACTACTGGACCGATAGTCATTAATTCTTCACAATAGGATATTTTTACGAAATACTAAATTCCTGACTATATAAACCTGTGAGTGGACAAAGGAGCGTGACCTACAAAAAATATTGTATATCCTAAAACATTGCAATAAATTAACTAAAATTAAATAAATAAATTTGTGTAAATATATAAATACTTTTTATTTTTTTTTTTTATAACGAGGGGTCAGCGAAGCACACCGAGATCATCTAGTTAATTATATTTTGAATGCATATTTAAGGAAAAATATGAACAATTTATGTGATTTTTAATATACATATGTACAGATATTCCTTATATTTTATTTTGCTTAATGACAGCTGAGGACGATTGTAGATTAATCCTCGCAGCAATTACTAGATTCTCGTTAGGAGTTACACCAAACACTTTGAATTCATGCAGTGTTCTTCAAACATGCTTGACATGACACACAAATGCCTAACATCAGCATTAATTAATAATATAAAATTCAGTTTTTTTATTCTGTCAACAAATTTTGAACTGTTGTAATATATTTGAAAGAGTGCTGAGCAATGGAAAATAAAAGTACAATCTTGCAAAAATCCCTTGAAAATCCTATGTACATTGTCGGGTTCTGTTATTGCTAAAAAGGTTAAGCTCCCAAGAGAAACTGTAAATGTTATTACAAAACATTTCAAGAAAACATTATGCACATATTGTAAACTAAAAGAAAGTAAAAATGTTAAAAAAGACACAAGGAACTCACAAAGGAAAAACAACACACAATAAAGTAAAATCCTGACTTCTCCGATTATAACCAATCCAGAAAATACTACTCCAGTGCAAATACCTCGACAGAAAACACGTGTAGATGCTGGGTTTTTAAATCCATCGTGCAGTTAAACATTTCTACACTATAATTTTTATATAAAGTATTGACCATTATTAGCTATATGTAAAATATGGATACCGTGCCAAAAGCACTGTTCATCTTTCCCAATTAATCCAATTGCGGATACCCTGTTTCGACTACAAATAATAGTCAGACGGGGCGAGGTCTGGACTATAAGGCGGATGAGGCAAAAATTTCTTCTTTTTTTCTTTCATGATAAAATACTATGCTTGCATGTCTGGCCGTATATACTGGGTGTTTTGATTGCTTCAATAAGATTCCCTGTGTATGACCAGATTTTAACAGCACATAATAGTTCCCATCTAATACAGAGCATTACCTTTGGTGTCGAGAATTAAATAAATTCTTAGTACAATTAAGTGTGTACTCGTCTTATCTTCTCCTCACCACGATGCCTAAAAGTTAATCAGCTTAGCTCAAAGAATTACTTCATGGTAATTGGAACTAAGTGAGAATAAATGGTAGATATTTACTTTACCTTTAAAAATGACATACAAGTTACTAAAGACAAGAAAAAGGGTGATTCAGTACATATACTTTTTCAATAGCCTCTTTTGAAAGATCACGTGTGAGTCGTGTCATGCTGTCATGTTATTTTTGTTTAGTATTGTTTGACATTTCATAATGGAAAAATTTACGCCAGAACAACGTTTACAAATCGTTCAACTTTATTATGAAAATTCACGTTTTGTTCAACTTATGGTCAACATAATGCCCTACTGAGCGTACTATTCGCAACACCATCACCCGATTTGAGAATAAAATTTCATTATTGGGTAATATTCGACCGAATAGACCAGGTCCAGCACGCTGTGAAGAAAATATAGCGCCCGTAGCCGAGAGTGTACACGAAGACCTTGGAGATTCAATTCCGTCAATGGCGACCGTTATCGTGCCATGATAACCGATTATTTTATGCCTGAAATTAAAGCTCGTGATCTCGTCGACATTTGGCTTTACCAAGACTACGTCACACACTGTGGCCGTGTAGTGCATTTAATGGCCTTAAATCAAGGAGGTTTCGGAGCTTCATGAAATTTTGCACACATTTATGTTAAATTTTTTAAGAATTTTAATTTTTTTTTTTTTTTAAATACGCCCACTTTTACGCCCACCTCCCATACAACTTAAATAGAAAATGTAGCATAACTTCCATGATTTTAAATATATCAACTCAATTTTCATAAAACGTTAATATTATAATTGTAGAATGAGCTCCTGAAAATATGAACTTAATCCGCCCACTTTTACGCCCACCTCCCATACAAATGATATTTCAAAAATGCTATATCTTCTGTAAATTTGTAACTAGAATGTTTATTTTTCGCAAAAATGCATATAACATCTATTAAATGCTGTTTTGAAAATATGAAGAAAATCCTCTTCTTCATCCAATGTATCATCCACTACTTCATCAGTCAACGTATAAGAATGTGTTAGCCATTCTTCATTGCCATTAAAAAATCTTGATGAAGTACGCTTGTTTGTTTCAAAAACCGTCTGAACTTTTCTTGATTTTTCCCAGACACTATTTTATAATTCACGAAAACTACACCAATTATAAGATCAATATCTTTTTTACATTGAAAAACAATTTCCGAAAGCGTGCTGAAAGATATTTTTGACTTTTCCATTGCTTATTACATAAATTTGCTTTAATTGCTTAATAAACACTCACTTATAGTATGTATAATGTAATAATATAGTATGTATAATGTAAAGAAAGTTTATAACGGATAACGGAGTTAATTTTTAAGAGAAAAAATGCGATCAATGTTAAGTTATTGATAACCCTGGTTTACAGCCAAAAAATACCAAGAACGCCTAGGCATGTGTTAATTGGGACCTCCTGAACACGAAAAACGATGTAATTTTTTTTTTTACAATATTTTCATCTTCATTGCTTACACACTAGCAAGTTCAAGTCGCAAGTTCAAGTCGCTCGTCATTTTAATTTAAAGTTTTTGAATTTACGCCGAATATAGTGTGTAAAAATGAAGATGAAAATATTGTCGTTCCACAAAATCCTTAATAAAAACTTTATTTTTCATCCGATTTTTTTCAAATTACGCTTAAAATGTTGGTAATAAAAAATAAAACATTCCAGATATTAACTATAACGTAGAAAAAAACGAAATAAAAAAGAAAAATTTTGAAAAAAACGTAAAAAATAGACAAATTTCGAACTTTGAGGTGCCATAACTCAGCTATTTCCTATCAGATAGAAATTTGCAGCATATCGGCGGAAAAGGCATTCGATTACCTTTCATCTATGCCATTCATCTCGATCGGGCTCTTCGGTTGGGCTCCACAAGGGTTTGAATGGGACCATACACCGAAAAACACAAAAGTACCGTTATCTAAAAAACGGTACTTAGAAAAAAAATTACAGCGTTTTTCGTGTTCAGGAGGTCCCAATTAACTTATCTAGGCAAGTGGCGTTCTTGGTATTTTTCCAAATTAAAAATTTGTAAAGCAGTGTAATATATGTAAAGCTCTTCATTTAATGTGGAGTAAGTTCACATTTAGATTTTTTGTTGTTTAGTCTACGTAAACAATGTACTGATATTGCTTTGATAAACACTTTTGTGTACATTTGTTTTTGTAATCGGGACTCAAATTTAGGTTTTTTCTATATAGTACACATGCAATGAAATTTTCGTATTTCTCGATCCCAAATTGGCACCGGCTACGTGTACGAGTAGCAAAGAAAGAAAGAATGCGCATTTGGTTTTGCACGCGTAAAATAACGCATATTTTTTACTGTAATTTTTTGGTTTTTCATTGTTTTTTCGGCGGCGGGCAAATTGGGGCAGGTTTTTTTTTTTAGTCTGTTAGCTGAGACTCTCAGCTTTAATTTGGTATATGACTCCATGTGTCGCACTGCTTCGCACACAACTAAAAGTCTAAAAGAAAATCATAAATGTTTATTTTTTTGGCTCAAAATATATTGTCAAAGGAAATTTTTTTTTTAAATTTTTTAAAATTTTTTTTTTAATTTACATAATGCTTAATGTCTATTTTAAGTGAAAAAATACTTATAAGGTACATTCGGTGTATAGTTTATAAGTAACAAGCTTTTGAATATAACATAGAAAACTATCACATTTGAGACTTGTTCAGATACTTCAACTTTGCGCTGCTCGGGACAGAAAACCAATGGAGGTATTTGCATGAAATTTTCCACACATGACCTTCAGATAGTTTTTAACCATCTGTGCAAAAATCATTAAAATCGGACAGAAGGTCCAAATTGATTTATTGCCGCAGTGGACACAGTGTGCGTCACTTCCTACACATTGCATCAATCAATGGATTTATTGAGAGAACACTTCGGTGAGCACATAATTTCACGTTTTAGGCTGGTTGATTGGTCACCAAGATCGTGTGATATCACACCGTTAGCCTTTTTCCTGTTGTGATATGTAAAGTCTAAAGTTTATGCGGACAAACCCGCTTCGTTTCAGGCTTTGCAGGAAAACATCACGCGTCTCATTCGCCAGTTACCAGTCGAAATGCTCGAACGAGTTTTCGAAAATTGGACTCAACGAATAGACCATCTGCGATGTGGCAACGGCCAACCTTTGATATATATAATCTTTAAAAAATAAATGCCAAAGATAATAAATGATAATAAACATTCCCCATTAAATTTGATTTTTCAGTGTTTTTTTTTTTTTTTTTTTTTTTTCTTTAAAAAAGTAGGGAACCTCGAAATGGATCACGCTTTGAAAACCCGGTTTTTATCAGAGGAAAATAAAAAATTACAATCGATTTGTGGTTCCAAAGTATTAAAACGCAAACTCTTGTTGTTGTAATTTTAAACTTTTATACAACCGGATTTCGTGCGAACAATATATACATTGTTGAAAAAAGACGTTGTCAATAATAAGGGAAAAAATTAGATTCTTTATAAAGTTTGTAAAAAAAACTGTATATTTTGAATTCCTTTTTTACATCTATTTTTTTGATTTTTCCCCCAAAAACCTTGCAACCAACAATGTTCTGATTAAAGTATCTTCTTTAAAGATTTATAGCTCTCGAAATATACATACGATTTTTTTTTGTAAAACAGTTTTTTTTTTCAATTAAAAATACAAAGAAATTGATATGAAACGGCGAGGAAAAAAAATAACTTAATTAAAAAAACTCCACAAGTAAAAAATTCCTAAAGCTACATATTGCTACTGCAAATATAGCACGCGTAGGTTTCAAGTCGGTTTAAACGAAACAAAACAACAACAAATATCATCTCCAGATAAAGAAAAAGCGCCAGGCGCGAAATCAAAAACATGCATTTAATTATATTTTGAACTTGTGTAGAGTCTATACAAAGGTGTATGAGATCAAGTAGAAAGGGGATTTTTTTTCATTTATTGTTATTTATATGTGTGTTTATTTTAGCTGCCATGTTAACACATAATTTGTAGCTTTTTGTATAGAAATTATACAAAAAAAAAACGGAGTAAATACGAGTATTAATGTGAGCAAGGTAGTGTTTAAAAAGGTGTTTATGTTAAAAAATATCATATTACTTGGTCAGTAAGTTGTTACACATACAAAAGGAACAACACAAAAATAATAACAAGTAGGAAACTACTTGCCTTACGCTTTTTTATTTCACATAGCATTTTTATGAAAAGCCCAGCAAACAATTTAACAATAATGGATTTGAAGTCGTTCAAAACCAGAAAATTCATTTAATTTTGATAATATTTCAAATATGTAAATTCAAAATTAATTTGAGACAGATTTCAATTAATATTAATTAATGTTATCCCTGCGACTACTCCATACATGCATGTAAAGACTAGACCAAAGAGGAGTAGGAGTACTCCAAAACTACTCCAAATATATGAAAAAAAGGTGGTCGATTTAACATTGTGATGTCCTAGGATTGGACCATATAACCCATCGGAGTTGTCCCAAAACTACTCCATGCTTCTACTCCATGGAGTACTCAAGAGGATTAGTTTTAAACAACAGCAACTCAATATGCAATCGTGTTAACACGAAACCATGTCGTTTACCTACAAACTCTTGTTTAACTATGACATGGTCCATGACTGCATTACATTGGACCATGTTGTAAGTAGTCCATTTCATTTAAAATGGATCACATAGACCAATATTATTTGCAGGGATCTCTGCATTGGTCTATAAACACTAAGTGACCTAATTGCTTGAACAAAAGAAATATTATAATATTAAAAAAAAGGTCGAATAAAAGAACTAAATTATTATTACTTATTAAAGAAAATCATTTATTTAGCACAGAATTTAAAAATAGGAGCTTTGATAGCCGTTTCGAGGTTAATCTGTTCCGTTTTTGCGTTACAGATGTGCCAATCAAAAATCTATATTTTTGTGCAAGAGAGTACAGCTTAGGGTAGACCGATTTCATTTCTTCCAATGCGTCTATTACGTTGCGCTTTAATTCTAGTACTGGAGCATTGAGACAGATGCTTAGTTCAACTTGAGGAAGTGTTGAGTCATTGTTCTTTCTGCTTCGTTTGTGGGCTAAAGATTTATGGTGAGTCCATAAATCAAATTCCATTTTACCCTCCACTTGTTCATTCCACTTGTCATTTATATGAGCAATTTCTGCCATTTCATTTCTTAGATGTCTCATGACTGTTGATAAAGCTAAGGGATCTTCAAAATGATTTTTTTTTAAATCTTTTTTAAATGTTGATGCTGCCAGTAGAAATGAATGTTCCATTTCACCAAAGCGACGTTGAAACTGGTTCAAAATGTTTGTTTTTAAGTTACTTGCCAATGGAGATAAACATTCAATTTTCATGATTTGTTGATAGTGAACAACGACAACGTTTGTAATAATTATACATAACAAAATGCGGGGAAAAAATGGTCACAAACAGATTTTACGATTTATTGTCATTTTGACGATTTTTTTCTTTTTTATTGGGATTTTAACGATTTTTTCCGAAATTCATCTGGCAGTCACGAAAAACGCTCAACCATGCGTTTAATTTAACTTATTTTTTTTATAAAAAAGACCTAAAGCTTTAATAATTATCAAAATCTTAATAAAAAAGGTCAAATAAACAATAATAAGAAATGTAAAGTAATAATTGTAATCATTATTTCTTAAAAAAAGGACAATATGAAATAAATAAAAGATAAATCTTATAATTGAATATGCGACACCAAATATATACCTTAAAACAGAAATATGTTATGATACTGCCATGACGCATTACTACATTTTGATTGCATTATAAAAGCATAACATGACAATGTACAGGTAAACCTCCTACAACGCGGTGAATAGGTTCCTGAAAAACTCCGCGTTATAGGAAATCGCGTTGTAGGAGACTCTAACTCCATACAAAAATCAGAGTTTGGTTCCAAAGTGAAAAAATTTTCAATAAAATATTGGAATTTGTATGGTAAAAATATGTGCTTAATATAATTTTGTGAATTTAATTGTTGAGTTATTTAATAACACTCCAATTATTTAAACAAAACAAAATAAAATTTCAATTCTACGTAAAATATTCAAGTTGGAAGATTTAATAAATTAAAGCCAAAATAGAACGATAACTTTCTATTACTCCTCATCAATTAGTACTAGTTCAAAATCTGAGCTTGATCCACTATCAGATTCGGGCATCCTTTCGACGATTATTGGTTTGAAAAAATCGTGCATTAAAGTTTGTTTGCTCTTATTTTGCAAATCTTTATAAATTTCTTGATAGAGAGCTAAATTGTTTTGAAGATTTCATTCTTCCAACTGCTTTACCATATTTAAAACTTTCTCGATATTTTTAGTGAAAAGTTTTTATTTTCAACATCGGAAAGATCGTCAGAGCTCTCTCCAACTGATTCTTCATTTGTCATTGCCACTAAATCTGCTTCATTTATTTCGTCGTCCGCAATTAATTATTGAATATCAACCATTGTTATTTCATCAAATCCATCACCTTCTACTGCATGCGCCAATCTCACTATGTTCCTTTCATCTTCTATTGGTGTAGAAACAGTGCCCTGAACGTCTATTACCGGTATTAGTGCTTTCCAGCAAGCTTTTAGTGTTGAAGGACGAATTTCTTTAAGTGATGCATCAACAATTTCAACGGAATTTAAAATTGTAAATTGTTTCCAGACTTCTTTAACCGAAATACTATTTGCTGACTCCATCTTCTGCACTATTACCTCAAAGGATTTGAATGCTGCTATTATGCCCTGATCTAAAGGCTGTAATAGCGATGTGGTTTTGGGCGGTAAAAATTCAAATCATGAACATTAGGATGACTTAAATCTGTCGTAAATGGCGCATTATCTAAAAGTAGTGAAACTTTTTTAGATAATTTTCTACGTCAGGAACAAATGATAAAACCAATCAATAAATAAACGGACACTTTGTAAACACATGTTCAAGTGTAGTGTGGCAATGCTATAAAAAATATAGGTATCAAAGTATGGACAAAATGCAAAGAACTTTATTTGGGCAAGAAAACCTTTTTCATATTAAAATAGTAAATATTTGAAAAAAATTTCGTAAAAATCGCGTTGTAAGAGTAGCGTTGTAAGAAAATGTCCGCATTTTGGGAACCGCGTTGTAGCGAAAACGCGTTATAGGAAACTGCGTTGTAGGGGGTTTACCTGTATTTAAATTGACACAACCCTGCACAACACAAAATATAGCGTAGCGTAGCATATAATATTGGAATTCGGAATTTTTGTAAAGATTTTTTTAACAATTTGTTTACTGGGTTACTTATTTCTTCTTTCAAAACTTACTGCAGTAATAATTCAAAAGGCAATTGCAAAAAAAAAAAATTTTGCATAAAGTTAAATATTTTTTGCTTGCAGTACAAGGTAAATATTTATGCATTTAAAGCTTAATAAAGTCGTGTTTAAGTTTCATTTTTTTTACAATATTTTTTCTTGATACAACATTATTCAAACCAAACGAGTAACACCTCTCTTAATAACTTAATTTATTGTTGGCTCCAAAAAATAATGATACATTGTGTTTAAAAAAACCACAACAACAAAAACCTTATTTAAGATAAAGTCTTTCTTTATTTCTTGCTTTTTATAAGTATACAAAATAATTTGCTTCTTTCGGTTTTTAAGCAAAGATATTTTAATTAAATGTTTTAACCTTGTGTGTTTAAGTATTTTGTTGTACATTTTTCCCTCTTGGCATTTTGCTACTTTTGCCAATATTTTCCGTTTATTTTTTGTTCTATACGTCTTAAGAGAAAATAAAAATTAACTTGTTTTTGAAAGGAATACAACAAAAAAAATTAAATTCTTCTCTGTTTTAATTAAATTTGAAATTCTATAGAAATTTATTTGTTTGGTTAATTGAAATGTAATTTATTTGAGTAGTGGTATGCTTTTTCTTTTAAAATAAATATAAGCGGTTTTAATTAGGGTTTGCGTTTTTTTTTTAATATTTCAAAAAATAATAGGAGTCTAAGTCTTGTTTTATAATTGAGATATATTTTAATGTAACCCGGTTGAGAAACTTATTGAAACCAGCATTTTAATTTTGTTTGTCTATTTGTTTGGGAATTTTTTGTTGGGTTGTAAATACATACTCGTATTACAAAGTTCCTTAGTGTGCCACATGTAGTGCTTTATTTTCCACCCTTTTATTTGACAATGACTCTTTCAAGTGGCTGCAAATCATCTAGCTAATATTTTAATGTTTAATTTATGCACCATTTTTTGTTGTTGTTTTTTTTTTTGCTAATTAATCGCCCCAAGTCTGTGAATTTTTAAATGTTCTATAGACTGACTTAAATTCATTTAGAGGTTAAATGTGAACATTTGTAAAATAACGCCTCTCTTATAAAGTCTAAATTAAAGATATGAAAGACAATTATTTAAAATTTGAAATATGTATTGTTATAGACAGAAGTTAGTAAAAAGTAATGGCTATGAAGAAGTCGAAAATGTGTATGTATGTATATCATCACTTTGAATGTAGTTTGCAGGATTTTCTTGTTATAAATATCCTGTTGCCGTATAAGAAATGTTCGCAGAAAATTATAGACATATTCAGTCATGTCACAGAACTCAATTCTGATCGCAAGTGGTTTTAATTCCGTAAATTGAGTCTTTAGAAAACGAAAAACGATTTTTTTTTTGGAATAAAACCACTTTAGAATATGACAGAGGATCAGATGCATTCTTTAAATTTCTTCTTTGTAGCTTTTCAACTGCGTTTTGATGTCTTTGTTCATTTGTTCAAAAGCAACTATTGAATTCTGGGCATTTTTTGTTCACTGCTATTTAAAATTGTTTTGTTAGCGCTCTATTTGTTCGCTTTCGTTATACTTTTTATTACAAAAATCACATGTTTTTTGCTTTGGTTACACAACGTCATATTTATTTAAGTTAAAAATTGAGATTTAAAATTTTTTTTTGGGAATAAACTAAATCGATCGGAATCTAGAGAATGCAAAGTAAAAACGATCGATTTGCTAATACTGAATTGAAACCATTCCGATCGAATTATGTGACATGACTGATTATAATTACATATTACTTAAAAATCTATTTACTACTGATAACCTGCTTACTTTGTCCTGCTGACATTTGAACTAAAGTAAAGTATTGTCAACAAACACAGTTTAATAGCTGATACGTTAGGATTAGTAAAATTGGGGCAGAGGTTTTTATTGACAAATAATATGCTAAAAACATGCAAGGAAAAATATTTTCACCTAGTTTAATTTTTCGTTGAGGGAAACTGTATATAAAATTGCCGAAAGTCATATACCTCTGCAGCTTCTTCAAGTTTTTTGTGGATTTTGAGCTGGAAGCATCATTGGATAAAACTTCTTTGCAAATGAGACTGTTCAAACAGTGACTGTTTGAATTGTGCTTTAGTTTAAACAAGAAAAGGCGAGGTTTTAATAATTTAAAACTTTAGTATAAGTATTTTGAAGAAAACCCGCTTTTCCATCAATTTTCATAATAACAACTTGAAATTTCATGATATAGTGATTCTAATCTGTTTCACTTCATTTACGTAATATTTATTTTCAGAATCATATACAAAACTTATACTAGCCCCAAGAAATTTATTTGTTATAATAGAAATTATATAAAGACCTTTATGAGGGAAAAATGTACAAAATTAACTTTTTTACATTTTTAATTTTCCAAACAAGACATCTTTATGAAACTAGTTTTCGTTTTATTTAAAATTTAAACAGAATTATTAACTTCCGTCACATAAAAGAAGTTGGACAAAAATTTAAAAAAATATTTTTTAAGTGTAAATATATCTTTGACTAAAAGTGATAATCCATATATGTAATCCCATAATCTGTAGATATTTTCAAGTACATACTAGTAAATATAAAATGTCTTGAAATAGAACAAAACTGCCTAAAGAAAAGTTATATCCATAAAAAATTTAGTAAATAAAGTCTAATGTAAGGAATTTATTTTGGTATTTTGTTTGTATCAGTTCATATTTTATCATAGTCCCCATATAAAGTTCACTTCCGAAAATAACTTAAACAGACATTAGTATCCAATAAAAATCACTATCAAATGGAAATTCGATAAAAACAATTCGCATATACATATATATAAATCGGCATATTGAATTTTATGTCAGTTTTTCCATATTTGATCAATGGAATGATCAACTTAAATACGCATAAGTCTGTTATAAAAATCTGTATCATGTTAAAATTAAAGTCAAAGAACCCTTATGTATATAAAAATCGACGTACTCAATATAAGCCCAATCTTTTAAAAATCACTTAAATACGGATAAATCTCATATAATCATCAGTATCATGTTGAAATCCGACACCAATAATCCTCATGCGAATATAAATCGATCTAATGGATTATGTGAATATCGATACATATTACACCAATCCCCTATATAAAGCCCACTTCCAAAAATCACTTAAATACGCACAAATCTGTTATAAATATCGCTACTAAGCTAAAATTTGGAAGCAGCCTTTTTATGCTTCTATATATGTTGTCTACTAAAGTCCTAGTAGGAAATAAACTTATAGTAATATCCAAAAATGTATAGGTTAAACCGAATCTTTTAGAAATTTATCACTAAAATTAACTAAATATATAAATGTTTTTATACAAAATGTACAAAATTCGAATTATTGTTTTCGTATTACATTGCTGGTATGTGTACAAGATTCGGCACGGCCGAATATAACACTCTTACATGTTATACAATTCTAAAGGCTTGAGTGAGCAACTTTGCAGATTCGTCCACTAGCCGAACTCATAAAACAGGTCAGCACTAATATTGTGCAATTTCATTAAAATATCTCTCACTGTTCAAGAGCCATCGAATTATTAACAAAAAAAGTTTCTAAGCTAATTAATTTTTAGAGAATATGTCGAACTTTTTGTTTATATTTATTATACAATTAGAGAATATTTTTAATTATACTGAAACTTGAATTGAAACTTAATTTAGTCAATATTCGGTTAATTGACAATATTATTTTAAGTGTTCAGGCATACGCTATTTTCAGCTTACTCAATAATCATTTGACAGTTGGAAAACAATACAAAAATACTCTAAATGGTTGTTGTGTTTCTATGTAAACAAACTTACCTTTACATTGATTATTTAATGATTTCTTTTGTTGACATTTGTCATTTTATACAATTTTGTTCACTAAACACAGTTGTGAACAGTGTTGCATTCGAAATCTTACTCAATATTATAACAATTTTGTACTTATTGCGTAATAATTAATTCAGATTTTATATGGAGTATTTAGCTCAATAATGGCGTTAATTGCGATTATCGCAATTAAGGTTCATATCTGAACAAGCTATTAGGCTTGAGTTCATTTTTCATTAAGGCAGGGCAGAAAATGCATTTCAGTGTGCCATTTGTCTAGAAAAATATAGTTTTCACAGTGGTATTGTTCGAGTTATTAATTAAAAATGTACTCAAGCCTAATTAAAAATGTATTCACTAATATAATAAATATTTCTAAGATAATTGTATGTTCGCCCTTTAGTTTAAAGTAACTAGAAACTTATGTAAATACAAATCAACTCAGAAGTACCTCAACACTAAACCTAAGAACTGTCATTATAATATTTGCAATCGTTTAAGAGTTACCGAATTATTTCTAAAATAAAAAGTTTCAAACCATTCTACTATGGTCTACATAAATTGACATAGATGAAATTGATATGAGCGACAAGTGGCTCCAATAAGACAATGCAACATGCCAGAAAGCTCGTGAAACAATTAAATTAATATGTAAGACATTCTAAACTGCTGGACTCTGTCGTCTTGGAGTGATTTAACAATAGTTCACAACAACAACAACGAGCATTTCAGGAGGAAATTCATTGATACAACAATAAAATTCCACCACATTTATGTATGATATTCATGGACATTTTTAAAAACCTAAAAATGACCTAAAAATTATTTTTTTTTTAATTCGTTCATTTCTATTTTTCTTTTCGATGTGTCCATATAGAGTATTTTTCTTGCCATCATTAGTTCATTTCGCAAACATTATAAATCTTCAAAAAACATACTTTATACTTCCTTTAAATTAAAATTCCATTCTTTTCCTTTTTATAATTTTTCTAATATTCATAAAAATGTCGAACATAATCAATCAACTGTAAGTTCAAAAAAAGAAAAAATATGTGATTATCCCTGTTTCCCCTAAACAAACATAAAGCTTGAACAAAAAAAAAAAACAAAAACCAAAAGCTATGTGTGAAAATAACAATATAAAATCATGTAAAGGAAAATATACTCAAACAACAGGCTTACAAGTTTAACCAACAAAAAAAAGTCCTATAAAAAATTGCAGAAAAAAAAACAAATTAAAACTCATACACAAAATATTAAATCAAATACTATACAACTTACACTCACAAAAAAAGCATAACAACGAAATGAGAAATAAATAAAGAAAACAACAAACAAACTGTAAAAACACAAGAAAAATAGGAAAATGTAGGAAAAAACACATGTATGAATCTATTGAAAATGAAAAACATAGAAAAGTAGGCACCCTCAAACTACTAAATACTATTACAACTGAAACACTTTAACAAACAAACAAAAATAATGAACAAAACGACAGACAAACAGGCAAAGAATCTGTCGGTCTGTACACATACTTGAACCCATTTTTTCCTCTTAAAACAACAAAAACTATTCTTTCTCACACACTATCCAAGGAAAAAAACAAAAAAAAAACACTTGTGATTTCTCAAATAATGCCAGAGATTCCAAAGAGATAATACAATAATACAAACAATCCAAATAAAAAATCACACCCCCTTGGAAAAATCCCATATTCTCAAACCTACTTTGCGAAATTGTCAAAGAAAAATGTCAACGCAAGACGAAAAGATAGAATTAATGATAAAAGAAAATGTCAGAATGTGAAAATGACTGATAAGATTCCTTCTAACCAACATTTGTCATCCTTTTTCACCTCGCTCTCTCTCTCTCTCGCTCTCTTGTTTAAAAGAATGTCTGTGATAATTTGAGAGAGAGCATAAATATGTTTTCAAAGATTTGCTCAAGAAAATCGGCATAAAATAGAATGTAAATGTTGAAAAACTCTAGCATGATAAATATTCCAAACAGCAACATAAACTGCGGAGTATGAAAATTCAAATACACTGTATAATGGCATTTCTAGCATATATATCCAAACTGCCTCTCGTGTTTTCTGGTTGAGTGTGTGGGGAGTTGTATCAAAAAAGCATAAATCGATTTTTTTGTTTTTGCTGTTGTAGAGTTTTTATATGGGTGCGTGTGTGAGTAAACAGTAGTGTGTTTGTGTTTGATTGACGGTTTTCCTACAATGTCTGGCTTAATATGCTGGAGTATGAATGGTGTTGCACAGTGGGTGAGTGAGAAATTATGGAAATTGCTTAGTAAATAAACTGTGTGGGAAAATAATGGTAGATAAGTAATTAAGGGAATATCAAAAAATAAGTTTTTAGTTATCTAAAAGTAATATAATTGATTATTTAGAATCTGTATTAAAACATCGATTTCTAATAAAATATTTAACTTCCCTGAACATTTTAGAATGACAAGTTTTTTGGGAGCTGTGCAATTAGAACCATTTAATTGGGGAATAATTTAGTGGGAATGTTGGAAATTAATACAACATGGTGTTATGCAGCAATGTTTTGGTAACGAATATTTTTCCAAAACCTTGCCACTCGAATTATCTATTATATATTTTTAGAATCTAATTCAATTTAAGAATTCAAATATCTCTTAAGCATATTTTTCGTTAGATTTAAGTCTTCTTAGACTAATATATAAATAAATCAAAGAAACAATAAAAATCCTCACCTACTTCTTGTGAAATAAGTTGCAAGTGTGATAGTGATAAAAAATATCACTAGTTCTAAAACTGCTTCTAAGAATGTGATGAAAGCTTGTCTAGAATTAATTACCGGGGTGATAATCTCAAACAATAATCTCAAAAAATCATTAATTAAAGAAGTAATTCCAGAACATGAACCAGCTCGGCAACGCTTTTTCAGAACCAGTTGTGTAATTAACAGCTACAAACAAAAATCATTGCTCGCAACTCCCAACTAGAACAAATATAACTATAAGGTTGCAAATAATAATAATTTGCTTTAATTTCTAAACCAATCTGTCAGATTTTTCTTGGAAATTTTTCAAAAATGTTCAGTTAAATTTTAAAGGATTATCATAAAGACAAACATATATTTCACTCGATTCCAGATCTGGAGGTTCTTCTTTTTTGGTTAAACACTTTTGGTGGCATCATAAAAAATTATCTGCCATAATATCTCTTTGCCTAATTTTGGGACACCACTTAATAGATCAAGCTAATACATTTTTATATAATTTTCAAAATCAAATTAAATTGGATCTCTAGGAAAGCAAATGCACTCTTATATAAATTTCAAAATTTGTATTCATTACTTGGAGAGTTATATATCGTCCCCTCAATATAACAATAGCGTATGTGCTCATAGGCTATTATTTTTTTATTGCATATTTAGAATCTCCATCATTAATTTTATGTCTGGTCAAAATTTCGTTAAATTCTACTTCCAAACAGTGGGTCAAAATGTCGTTGGATAAAAGAATAATAGTGTTTACGCATTATACTCGATTTCAGCTTGAAGAAAAAATACAATTTATGAAAACTTTAACTCATAAAATAATAATAATATACACTATTGTTTGAGAAATAGTTTCATTCCGACCATTTCTACACCCTACATGCAACGAAAAAAATTATTATACAAGGAAGAGTGGGATGGAGACTTGAAAGTAATTGATATTGGAGAAACGTGAAAAACAAAAGAGGTGATTAACATTTCGTTTACTGGAAAATACAATAATGAGCTGCCAATTTGTAATCGAAAGCTGCATGATGTCCAAAATTTGTGCAAAAAGAATTTAATTCCTCATGGCTCGCAGTCATTTTTTTAACTTGGTGGAAAAAAGCGAAATTGTTTAGATGAGCCAGATGTAGCAGAGGAACAGAAAGAAGACGAATGAATTTCTAGTTATTTTTAAATTACGCAATGTATACCTTAATTTGTCATAATTTTTTGTTTATAATACCCCAAATTGAAAAGTAATGAATATGTACCACTTTATTAACAAAACTATGAATTAATCACTGTTTTATAATGTTATAAATTGATGTTTTTGAGATCAAAAATTTTAACAAAAATACCGTAAAATTATTAAATAAAACAGCGTATACCATACAAAATAAAATAGTGTATCAGATACATCATACGAATTCCTTAAAAAATAAACTAGCCTTCAATGCGCTTTCAATGACCTAATTATGGTCTTAAAGGATGCGTAGAATAAAAAAAATGCTCAATTTAAAGACAAGACACGGTATTATGTATTTGCTGAAAAATCCAATATGAAGAATTTTTATTTACCGCGATATTGAGGTTTTAATAGACATCCGATTTGACAAAAACTTTAAACACTATTTTCTCAAAACCCCAAAAAATTTTACGCTATTGTTATATTGAGGGGACGATATATTATATCATTGCAGAAATAATATCACATTAAATAACTCAGTTACAATATCACTATAATCACTTTAAGTTAAGT
Source organism: Bellardia pandia (assembly GCA_916048285.2). Taxonomy (NCBI): domain Eukaryota; kingdom Metazoa; phylum Arthropoda; class Insecta; order Diptera; family Calliphoridae; genus Bellardia; species Bellardia pandia. Next base: position 43,656,096 of record OU696530.1, read on the forward strand.
TTTTTGATGTAGATCTTCATATTAAAAATTAAACTTTAGACTTACTTGGTTGCGATATATAAACTGTTTTTAAATTGAATTGATGAAAAGCAAAATATTCAATATTTCCATCAAAAGAATATATTGTGAAAGCCTCAGAGAGGCTAAGTGATTCTGATGAATCAGAAGCGTTAGTAATATAAGATCAGAGAAGGTATGGTCACACTTGGCAAATATTTGCCGAAAAAGGAGTAAACACAAAAAAATATTTGAGCTCGTTTATTTAGGTCAGGACACTACAAATATTTAGTTTTATTTTATTTGATGATCTTTGATCTTGCAAAACTCTTGTAATAGTAAACAACGTCAAATAAATTTGTGCTAAAACAAATGGTTACGCTTTTTTCAGTTAATATTTGCCATGTGTGACCTTTAGACTTATAATTTAACCTCCACATTGAAGTTTTTTCACATAATGCGACATAATGCAATTTTGAGCACCACACACACTGAAAATATTAAATTATGACTATTTAAAGTATTGTTGAAACATTGCAACATTACAAGCAGGAAATTGACTTAAACTTAGTGTCAAACCCCGTAACATGTAAAAAGTAGATATATAAGTTCACTTATCCAATTGGGATTGAAAAATTTAAAATATATCAAAGAATTTTAAACAAATTTGGTAGAGAGAACTTGAGTTAGAAAAACAAATTTACACTTACACAAATAACTAAAAGTGAACATATGCTTTTTGTTCGCATTATAATTAGATACAGAGTGCTTAAAAGGGGTAAATTTACCCCAGCAATATAAAGTATTTCAACTAGAAACGTTCTATAACTAACCCTAAGACTTCATCTCTAATATTATTAACTGTTTGCTAAGGTGATTTTGATTAAAATACAAAATATGTTGACTTTGTTGGCCTTTGACCTTATTTGAGCATTGAAGATTTGGCTGACTGTGGCTGTATTCCTTATTTACTTAAACAATAATTAACTAAAACCTTATGAGATTTTTCATAAAACAGTTATCTGAACAATTTATGATGTAGGCCATTAAAAGTATTTTTGGAAGTCCAGTAAAAAACAAACACCACGCCATCATTTCAACGTTAGCTGAGGCATACTAACATCAGAACTGGTATGCCAAATAATAATGAAATAAAAATGTACAAGGTGGCGCAAAAGTAAACTTCCGATGTTTTTTGGCTGTCACCGATCGATTATTGGTCAAATAAATAGTCAGCAATATTCCACGTTCTGGAGAGGTACGGTCACACATGGAAAATAAATAAAATTTGTTATAATGCTTGTGGTTATTTGGTAAACTTTTTTCTTCGGACAAATCACAATAGTAGTTCAGTTTTATTTTATTTGAGAATGTTTGCTCTTACAAAACATTTGTAAGGTTAAACATCGTCAAACAAATTTGTGCTAAAAATAGTGGTTACGCTTTTTTCAGTAAATATTTATATTTGTGTGACCATAACTTTAGACTATACAAATAGAGGTGAAGTCTTTTGTTTGATCGTAAAGTTTAAATATAAATAGGCATGAAAAAATAATATTCAAACAAATAAAATTATCACACTGGCCGGATGTGTATTTGTATTGTATCAATTATGTTTAATATTTTGTTAAAACTCGGTTACTTTCATAAAACTTTGCAAAAAATCATTAAAAGTTACTTTATCCAAATTTGGATATTTTGTTAAAATTCGGTTACTTTCCTAAAATTTGCAAAAAATCATTAAAAGTTACTCTATCCAAATTTGGAAACAAATCAAAGGATATAAATTACAAAAGCCAAACTTAGAAGCTGTTTGAAAAATTTTGCTTATTGACACTCCTTCAACAATGTTTTATTTAATAAAGGATTTATTAATAATCAAAAAAATGATGTTATTTTACACCAATTTTAGTAAATATTTTCATATAGTTAACAATTTACTTTTGATACAATAACTCTATACAATACTTATTTATGATGGTTCAAATCATAATTGCAAAGTAAAAAACATTCAGTTTAATTTAACTCTCTCACTTCCAAAAATACTTTAGTAAAATCTGATTTAATTTCAATAAAATTAAAACACAAATGTACATTTTCAAGTAGATTTGATACTAGAGATTTGTGGCTCTAAATTAAATTCAGTTACCAATAAAATTGAGCTTGGAATGTTGCTGAATGTAAAATTCAATTTTAGTCTACATATAAAAATTACATTAAAAATTTATCTAAACGATTTTCATAAAATAGCCAACAATTTGGACAATTTAACAATAATTTGACAACAAAACTGACATAGTGAAAACGCGACCTAAGCAATTATTTACTTCTCTTGTAAGCCCGATATCAGTTGTATGGGACCCATATTATAATGTCCACATTGATCACATTAAATCTGTATTTTCAAGTGGGCGGGTATTTAAAGTTGAAAATATATATATGAGAAACTACTAGGTGTCTGATACTGTGTAACACATACAATTAAAGATACTAAAAATACCTTTCCAATGATATATATCGTGATTACAAAATATGGACTGACTATAATTTTTTAGAGAAATAGGTATACTTTTTTACCTGAACTTTTTTTATATATCTCAAAAATTTTAAAAAAGTCTATATTAGTGTTATTTTAGTTTATTAATATAAACAGCCAAGATATTAGGGCACTGCTACACGTTCAATAAATATCGTGATATTTGTAGTATATTGATGGATCGTGATCCATATCGCAGAATGGCCTAAAATATGAAATCCAGATCGCGGATCGTGGATCTCGTGATAAATATTGAACGTGTAGCATTTTCATGATATTAAATCATGATACATCAGTAAAAAGTAATAAATAAAAGAAATGAAATAATATGAAATACGCAGTGGAAAAAATTAAACAAAGAAAAGTAAAACAATTGACAAAAGCAAAATAGCTAAACAGGCTTTCTTTTGGTTTTCTCGCAATATAACATAAATACTGACGCGATAAATATTGAACTTTAAAATGGATCCCGATCCAAATATCACGATATTTATTGAACATGTAGCAGTGCCCTTAAACTTTAATGTCATACCTTATTTGTCTGTTCTAAGTTCTGAAAAATTAAAAAAAAATATTTTTCTTTAAATTATAATTTTCAAAATTTAGCATACATAGTACTTTTAAACCAAATTTCATATTTTTTATAAAATTGTCACACAAAAGCGACGTTTAATATGTTAAATATAGGATTTTCTACAGAATACTAGTTTCGTATAGTACAGATTTCGTGTATTGCCGGCTTCCGCACGAAAGAATTTTCTCCACTATGGTATACAAAACACCGGATTCGTATAGTAAAGATTTCATATATTTTTGATGGTGAAATATCAAAAACTTTATTTAATATCTCCGGATCTAAAGGGTGTCCCAACTAGAACGCAACATTAAAAATGGTATTCGGTATCGTGAAATGATAACCAGTTTTTTCTTGCCTAGAATTGAAGAAATGAATGTGGAGGGCATGTGGTTTTAACAAGACGGCGCATGTCATACAGCCAGAGAAACAATTCAATTGCTGCATCAGTCATTTCCCGGTCGTGTTATTTCGTGTTTTGGAGACCAGAATTGGCCGCCTAGATCGTGCGATTTTACGCCTTTAGATTTTTTTTTCTTTGGGATTTTTTGAAGTCGATGGTTTACGCGAATAAGCCGATGACGAAAAAGGTCATTGAAAATTTCATTAACAGATCGCGTGTGTGCCAGCAAATCCGATATCTTGTTCAATACATAACCTCATTCTGTCTACTTTACGATATAGTAAAGTTTCACGATTTTTTTTTAAATATCTGTGTTTTATTTAAAATTTAAAAATTGCATTCTATTTGGGACACCCTTTAATTATATTACCAACACGGCCATATTATACCTTATATTACAGGCTAATTTCTTGTATTTTAAATTTTGTAATTTATATAATTACTCACATAGACCCTTTTCCCGGTTTTTTTAAATTTTTTAAAAATATCGGATCAAAAAACAATTTTCCCTAAATCGACCTATTTAAGTCCATATAAGTAAGTCACGTTGGAAAGGTCTTCAAAATGCCTAAAAAAGGAATGCAGTTTATAGATATACATAAATATAGCTAAACTTCTTACAAACTTTAAGGTCCCGCCCACTCGAAAATAGGCGTGGCCGACAAAAAATGTGACTTTTGTCACCTCTAAAAGCCCTATGAAATGTTTTTGAGCAATGTCACTAATTTTTAAAAATTTGGAAGTGACTTTAAAAATGATACTAAAACTGACTTAAGCCTAGACTAAAATAAATAAAAAAAAATATTTAGTAATGCATGCTGCAGCATTTGTTGCATTACCTAAACTAAAACTAAATTGTACTAAAATCATAAAATTTGTATTGCTAAAACATTTGTAAAATGATTTTGGTAAAATTCGGCTAAATCCATTTTAAATAATCTAATAAAACATGCAACATGTTCCAATAAACAAATAAACAAATCACAGAATTAATTTTAAATACAAGAACTAATTATCGTTAATGGCTTTTTAAGCCTTTTCATTTCATACAAGTAATTATTATTACAAAAAAAAAATTAAATACAAAATTTCCCCCTCCAACCCCACTGTGGATGTATTGTAGAGATGATTATAAAAGAAGATGGCTAGGGAGTTGGGAGATTTTTACCATTTTGTTTTGCGGTAGTATTTTGTGAAAAGTACGTGTGAGTACAACTTGTATTTTATGGATTTTGCACAAGTGCATGCGCGTTCAAAAGTAGTGAACTTAATATGTAGTTTTTTCCCGAGTGTAACAGTGTAGGCCTGTATTTCTGTTGTATTTTTTCTTTTTTTTTTTTTGCCTGTGATTATTTTTTTTTTACTTCTTTCGTTCTTCTTATTTGAGTAAAATTTTGCTGCTTGTTCTTATTGAATGCTAAAATTTGTAAGTGCGATTGTGTGTGTGTTTTTTTCCTACGATTATGTGTATGTATATAAAACTAAGGTGTGTTAACCTCCGCAAAAAAAAATTGGGCAAAAAATACAAAATTTATGGAAAATCCAATAGATTTTTTTTTTAATAAAATAAACTTCCTGCTGAAATTTGTTTTGCCTTAGTTAAACTTTATAAAATCTAAGTTTCATTATTTGAATATTGTTTTGTAGAGCAATCAAATCTTACTTTTTTGTATATTTTGTTTTTTTCTTTCTTTCGTTTTTGGTATGTCCCGTTTATTCCTTGTTTAAGTATCCTTTATTTGCTGCTGCTAATCCAACTTATTGATTTTTTACTGGATAATGATGGTTTTTCTAGTTTTAATCATTTTTTATATAGATTTAATAAGTTTTATTAAAATTTTGCGGTTTTTTTGGATGTATAAAACCAATTCACTTAACACTAGTTTTAGATATTATTTAAAATTGAACACTTTATTTATATTTTTTTCGAATTAGGATATTTTTCTTTTAAGAATTTTTAGAGACGGGTTTATTTTTGAATTTTTTTTGGCTTACACAAAATTTTAAAATTATAACATGTATTTATAAGTAAGTAATAGATTTTATTTTTAAATATTTTTCTGAAAATTTTTTTAAATTATTAATATTTACTTGCAAAATGTTCCCATTTTTTTGCTTCTTTTTTTCTATATCTACTTTTTATATTTTCAATATATATACACATTCACAAATGTATAGTAAAGTAGTTTGTTAAAGAAAATTTCTGTCACTATTTGAACCGCACAACGTTTTGTATTTAAGCGTATTTAAATGTTCACAACGTCCTGACTCTAGCAACGCAAACGACACAATGAGAGCATAAGAGTGTTAGAAATTGAAAAATCCTTTACTATAACGTTACAATTTTCACCACCTTGCATTGGCAATGCTAGCAATCAGTAACAAAGAGACAAGCAAATTTCCCTTAGTTTCAAACTACCCTTACTGTGGTGTACACACTCTCCAAACTGCCTCTCTAACTCGCTCTCTTTGTCTCTAAAAAAAAATCTCAGAGTATTTATTTAACAAATTACCGTTATATTTTTTAGTGTTTGCCAAAATCAACAAAAAATAAACCCTTCTCTAACTTTATTATTAAACTCATTTGGCATTTCTCAATTAATATTCACACTCCCTCTCTGTGATTTTTAGAATTTCTTTTATTTCCTCAGCATGTCTTCTCATTTATAACGTTATGACACAAAAACAACTTTATATCCTTTAAATTCCGTTTAGAGTTTGAACACACTCACGCACATGTAAAGCAATAAAAAAATAATAAAAAAAACTAAACCGCAGACGGATATTTTGTTTTTACGTTCAATTATAGTTGTATGCCTAACATTTGTTGTGTTTTTTTTTGGGTTTTCCTACATTTTTCATAGGAATGGCTCACACACACTTACCATGTGTTTAAATTTGTTTTTCTATGTTTGAAACTGCATGTGTGCGTGTTTCAACATTATGTTGCTGTTTGCATTTTCATGAGATTTATAGTAGTTTTTCCTACAATTAAAATTTTTTTTTGGTTTTTGTTATTTTCTCTTTCCTCTTGCTATTGTTGTTGCTGTTGGACTTTTGTTTTGTACATTCGCTGTTTTAGTATTGTAATGTTTACACACCATATTCTTATTAGAAAATTTTTCGTTTTTGTTTGTGTGCTTTAATCATAGAATACAGGGTCGTAAGGGTAAATTTTAATGAATGAATATTGTTTGCAAAAATCTATCGTAAAGTAAGGTTAAAATTGAATTTGAAATATCAACACCATTGTTGTACTCCTTTGGTTCGTTCGAGAACTGTTGCGAGGATTACAATTTATGTTTTGGTAAATTGCAACACACACGTGACTATAACAAAGTAATGTTAAATCCTCTCACTGGCAGCCTATCAAATAAGTTGAGCGGTATCCCTTCTTTTGAAAACAATATAAAGATTTGTTCACATAAAATACGGGCAAACTAGAGACACTTTTTTAAACCTGGTAGAAATACTTATCTTGTTTTCAGTGTTTTGTTTTTTAAACTTATCATAGGAAAAAATATATTTGTAAAAGTTCTGAGCAATGGAAAATCAAAATAGAAAAAGAAATCTTGCTCAAATTCCTTAAAATTCCAACATTTAAAGATTGAAAAAAGCCAAAGCAAACCTTAGCCAGATTGAAAAAAAAACAAAGTAGCTAAAATGGAAAAACAAACATGCTCAATAAAACAAAAATTCGGGACTCTTTGCAAAAAAATACACCGAGAGTTGTTCGTAAAAAATATTTTTTCTCTTCATATCAATAAAACTTTGTCCGAATAAATATTTTATTCGGAACAAATGGGTGAATCCTAACATTCTCGTTGTCCAACCAATGAAGCAATTAAGTATTTAAATTATTTATTAACAAGTTATTTTCAGTTTTGATGTCGCTCAAATTCCATTTACCTCAATTCGACACCGAGCTTAGCAAATTCGTGTCTCCAAATCCACTATGCAGCGAATTTTGACGAAAGATTTGCTTCTTCATGCACACAAAGTTCAATTGACTCAGGAACTGGAGCCAGCTGACCATGGACAGCGAAGGGAGTTCGTTATTTGGGTATTGGAGAGACAACATGAATATGCTGATTTTGCCGACAAAATCATCTTCAGTGACGAGGCCGATTTCCATCTTGATGGCTTCGTCCATAGGCAGAATTGTCGCATTTGGGGTGAGGAAAATCCTCGAGGGATTCACGAGAAGCAAATCCATCCTCAAAGTGTCACTGTGTGGTGTGGTTGTTGGGCTGGAGGAATCATTGGACCTTTTTTTATGAAAAGGAGGCAGGTCAAGCGCAAACAGTCAATGGTGTTCGGTATCTTGAAATGATAACCAGTTTTTTCTTGCCTAGAATTGAAGAAATGAATGTCATACAGCCAGAAAAAATGCATCAGTCATTTTCCGGTCGTGTTATTTCGCGTTTTGGAGACCAGAATTGGCCGCCTAGATCGTGCGATTTAACACCTTTAGATTTTTTTCTTTGGGGTTTTTTGAAGAGGAAAATTGGACGCTGCACTAATGAAATACCGCAGCATTTATGCAAAAAGGTCATTGAAAATTTCATTAAAAGATAGCGTGTGTGCCAGCAAAGCCGCGGCTATCTGCACGATATCTTGTTCCATACATAATCTCATTCTGTCTAATTTACGATTTAGTAAAGTTTCACTATTTTTTTTAAAATATCTGTGTTTTATTTAAAATTTAAAAGTTGCGTTCTAGTTGGGACACCCTTTATCTTTTTCGGGAAATAGTCACCAAGTGTGACCGTAGCTTTAGAAAAACTAGCTCAATAAACATTAGAAACTACTGTTAGAATTTTTCTTGAATTCAAATATGATTACGTTTTAAACTTAAGTTTGTATTTATAATTACTTTTTACTGGAATATAGTTATACTATTGATATAAAGTCTAATGCAACTATAATTCAAATTGAATACCAGTAAAAATGCTTATTGGGTGTTTCTTGAATGCATTTACGATTCATTTCGTTCGATTATTATCATCACGAAATCTTATTGGAAAAATTCCTTTTATATTTATATAATCCTCTTCAATTTTATCATATACTCTATAGAAAGAATTTAGTTTAATAATATTATTCTACATAGAGGGATTTAAAAGTCATTGCGATATCACTGATTTCAAATGTGTTAATAAAAACTATAAAACAGCTCTGCTTTCATTGATTCCAAAAAGTATAAATACAAATCTAAAAACGCATTTAAAATAAAACGGAAGTAGAATAATCAGCGCGCTGTGTTGTCAACTATGAGTTACTAACAATTTCCAAAATTGGAAATTGAAATTTCCAAAATGTGGATAACCACAAGGAAGTGATAATTAATGAGACCACACGGGTTTTTATTAAAAAGCGGTATAGTAAGGATGAAAAGGCGGTATTTGGAAGTAAATATTATAGAAAAGTGCGATTTTGTAATTATGATATGAAAGAGCGGCTGATTTAAATTAATCGCCTATTTATAATTAACTTTTAAACGTTTTTATGTTATTTTAAAATCATTAATTCTAGAACTAGCTAAATGACAATTACTGTAGAATATTTAATGACAGCCTTTTAACAAAAAATATGTCGCAAAAACGCAAAAAAACTATGCAAAGAAATCGGAGATGTAGTGTACAAGTGATTGAAAAACAATTGTACTAAAGTTAATACAATATTTATAAAAGAACAACATTCATTTAATATCCAGTTCTAAAATCATTATAAGGAAGAGGCACGATTTAAAAAAAATATAGTTCCATATAGACCTTTCAAAATTCAATAATTCTAGAACATAATTCAGAAACCAAAACAGTGGGGCAGAATATATATTTTTTTAAAATATCTTTTATTTGTAAACGGCTGGTCCGATCAACACATTTTATTAGAGTTTAAGTTTTGAACATGGGCCAAGGTTTTGGGCTTGAAAATAGTCCCTCTTTTCACATGTAAATTTACAATCAATTATCATTTTTTGTTTTTCATCCGATTTCAAAGATATTTTAGTTTCATGAAAGATACTTTTGTTTCAAATTAAACGCGTTTGAAAATATAAATTTAAAATTATTGGTCTGCTTAAATATATTCTCAAATTTACTTTATTATATAAATTTCCAATTATACATACAGAAACTTTGGAACCAATATTTTTTTTCGGTCAAAAAATATCGTTTAGGCCTTATGTTCTAGAATGCCAAAAACTGGGTTTAACCCATTTTGTACCAGTGGTCGAGATCTCGACCACAAAATTTACCTGTTTTTCATTAAATAACTAAAAATATTACGTAATGGATTTAAATAATTTTGTTTAATTCATACTTAAGTTTGGGATATTGGCTTTCCTAACTGAAGTTTTTTATCACCCCTTCCCCTTTTTAAAGTTCCCCCTGGGAGTGCACAAAAATATGTTAAAAATAGCCTATTATTATTCAAGTTGTAACTAAGTGTGTACGAAAGAAAAGCAAAAAATGGTTAATGATTTAAATAGCCAACAGCTCAAATAAATTTTAATGTATACAAGTTATCGCAACTTCTCCAGTTGATAGCCACACAGCCTTGAACATGGCTGGTCGAGATCTCGACCAATGGGATAATTAGCGCGCTAAATTTTTTTGGTGAATGAGACAAACAGATATGCAACCCAACATAATAATAATGGAAATTTGGTTGATATTGCCACAATGCGTAGGTTCTTTGGGATATTGCTATTTTCCGGCTATCATTCTGTTCCTAAAGTACAAAATTAATGGAGCAATGAACCGACTTATGGAATTGATATCATAAAACAACCAATATCACGCAATAAGTTCCAAAAACTTAAATCTAACTTCAACATCGAAAATAACGATGAAATCGATAAAAATGACAAATTCGCTAAAGTAAGACAACTGTTTGATCTTCTCAATACTCGATTTATGCAGTTCGGTGTTTTTGAACCAAATCTTTCGATTGATAAGCAAATGGTGCCATATTTTGGCCGTCACAGCTGCAAGATGTTTATCAGGGGGAAACCTATTCGCTTGGAATACAAATATTGGTGTTTGTGTTCATCGAAAGGTTATCTGTCTTAATTCCAACTATATGCTGCAGCATCGTATACATATGACAAACAGCTTGGCCTTGGTGCTAGCGTGGTTATGAGCCTCATGTCGGGTTGTAAGTATCCTAGACAACATACTGTTAATTTCGATAACTTTTTCACCCGATACCACCTGCTCTGCCTTCTAAAATAAAAAGGGTTTTGTGCAACTGGAACAATACGAGCAAACAGACTGGTAGGCGCATGACTAAAAACAAAATTACCTCGACAAATAGTATAAGACTGCACTGGTTCGATGGAGAGACAATGAAGAAGTCACTTTGGCTACGGACTATGATCAGATCGATCCGATAAGAAATGTAATGCGATACGATAGAAAACAAAAGAATATTTCATATTACACAGAAAATTAATTGCTCTAATTATCCCAGCGGTCGAGATCTCGACCAGCAGTTTTCGTAGGTAGCCACTGGCAGAAAATTTTTTTTTTTTTTTAGAAATGATTTTTGTCCGATTTCTACCTAGCCCTGAAAATTTCATTAAGATATTAAAACATTTATGTAGCGTGGTACAAAATGGGTTAAAAAACGAAAAGCTGTTTTGAAAGCCTGAATGAAATGAGGAAAGAAATGAGGACCTGTAAAAAATGCCGTTTGTAAAAAAAACATTTTTTTGAATTTCGTCACATTTTTTCCCTTTACACTTTAACAATAATAATTTCATTGACAGGAAAATATAGCAATTTAAATGCAAATGTTAAAAGAAGTTCAAATGTGATCATAGTTTTTTTTAATTTTTATATTTCCTTTAGAAAAAAGTTTAGTTTGAAAACCGGGTTAAAAAATTTAAGCGGTATAAGTTTTCAAAAAAAAACGGGCTAATACCGCCAACAGCGGGATGTTTGGTAACGTTAGTCTGATTATATGTTAATTAATAGGAAAATGTGAATATTTTCTTAAAATATATACACCTTTGAACAAATAAGAAATTCATGGAAGAAATTGTTCAAACTGAAATAAAAATTTACATGGAAATTTTGGTGCAAACTATTTAAATGAAAACACAATTTTTTTTACATTCCCCGCAATTCTCAATAAAGTTTTACAAAATTCCAAAAATTAAACTTGTCAATACTAGTGGCGGGTAATACAGATAATTAAAAACATTTTGGGCAATATAAAATCTGTTATTATTTTATGTGATTTGAAAACATTTTCCCTAAGTAGAATTGTACATCAAAAATAGCTATATTTTGAAAGACTCATAACGGTAACAAAGTTCTTTTAATATTTTTTCGTATTAAATATTTCTTTTAAAGTTAGTATTCTAAAAACATAAATACGTTATAAATTTTCTTGGAAATATTTAAATAATGTAAAATGAATAGAAGTACATTTTTTATTTAAAAAATTGCCCATTATTAATCCAATAACAAAAATATAGAAAAATCGGGAAATAGTTTGATCCGCTATTAGCAAAAAAATTATTTGCATATGAAAATATCTCGCAAACTATAAAAGTTAACATATACATATATAGCAAATTGAATATATAGCATAATCTTTGAAAACGAATTACAAACGTAGAATTTTTAATTCCTCCCATACTCAAGGTGCCACACGTTAGTACGGGACCTCTGGCACCGCCCCTGGTGGGCTTGTGAGCTTCAAAATTAAAACTTAAAAGTACTTTCTTTCTAGGCATGTGATTTTATTGCAATCGTACGTATACATACCTATGTTAAGAAATTACAGACTATTTCCATATTTTTTCCAAATTCTTCCACTGTGGAGCTGCTTTCACATCAAAATATACATACATTCCTTCATAATATTGAATATTACATAGACTTTGAACACATGTAAAGACTTGTTAATATATTTCCAAATGATAAAATTGTACAACGGATCGAAAATCAAATCAATCAAGACAATATATATGTATATATCGATATATTTTATATGGCTGAGAAATAGTATTTTCATCCAATTTTTTAATTTATACATTTTTGTTCCAATTGTTTTTAAAGTCTTTAAATTCTGTAAAATTAACACCTACTTTTTTTTAATAGTAAAGGTGAAGTAGTTAAGGCCAAGAATGATAAAATAAAGATAACGCCCACGCACGTAAAATTTTAAAATGTTCTGCGCATTTTGGAACTGTGACGTCACATATTCTGTGTTTCTATTGGCTAATTTTTTCTCGCTTGTTTTTTTTTACTCATGTTTTGCTTGCATTTGATCACTGCACTCTTCATGTTTATATTTTTTGTTGTTTTTTTTTTTTTTTTTTTTTGTTTGTTTTTCTTTTTTAAACAGATTTTATTTTAGAACTCTCAGAGATTTCAATTGCAATCACATGAAACATGCGCATGGCGTAATCTTTATTTTATCATTCTTGGTTAAGGTTTATTATAATTGACTTAAAAAACTTTAGCAGACTTGAACATTTTTATTGTAATTAATATGTTTGTAGTTATTTGACATTAGCCTACCAAATATTATTAAAATCTGGAATTTCTACATACGTTAAATATTAATATCTAATGGCAGTGGTTTTAATCACAATATTCCTACTAAATACTTGTATATTAAAGTACTATATGAATAATAACTATATACTGAAATATATACTGAAATTATTCCTAATTAATACATTGAAATTACTTTAAAACTTTTTGCCATAAATATATAAGCAACTCCTTAATCTTTTCTCAGTCAACAATCAATCACCCCCTTAATAATGTAATTGAAGCATGAAATGAATATCAGTGCAATGTAATGCTACTCAAGCATAAAACTATTATAAATATAATTTTTGTTTTTGTTTACTGGCAAAGAAACAATTGAAAACGGAAACAATAACGCACTTTATAAATAAAACAACCGGACACTTACAAAATACGGTGCGCACGCACTTAAGGAAACAACGTTCACGAAAAAGCAAAAAAAAACATATAATCAAGAAAATAAAATCTAAAGGATACAAAACAACACACACTCAGGCTCTTAAGATTAAGCAGTGGTAGAAGTAACTACAAACTACGAAGGCAAGAAAGGCAGAAAAAAATGATAGGGGAAACCCAACTAAATAAAACAATAAGCAAATAACATCTTAACAGTCATGCGAACACAGAAAATAATGAGGACATTTTCAAGTGTTTCAAAAAGTAGAATCTAAAGACGAGAAAGAATAAGTAAGAAGAATACTACAACAACAAGAGCATGAAATATGAAGTAATAGAAAGGACTAAATATAATGATTTAGATGTAGTTGTGAATATTACACATAACGCTTGACAGGACATTCATAGAGTAAATATTTGTGTTTGTGCAGTTCTTCATTTCATTCGATTTAATAAAACATCAACAACCTCACTCTGTAATTCAGCCAGCCAGTCACTCTCACTCCCACACTTTGTACACACACAACTTTTACTAGTCCTTTACTATAACAAAAACAACAGGAGCACACTCTTACAAGTATAATAATTATAATGATGAAGATTATGACGTTGCAACGTTCTTGTTGTTGTTTTAGTAGTAGTTTCAATTTCTCTTTTTCTAATTTCACTACAAATCCTTTTGGTTTTTAGTTTGTTTGTTATTTTTTCGTCCTTTAGTTTGTGTTTGTTTTTTTTTTTGTTTTATTCACTTAATCCTTGTTGTATTCACTCACTATATACATATGTAGGTATATGTCTCTGTCTGTGTTTGTGTCTGGTTTTGACTTTGGTTCAACAACTTTCACGGACTGTTCGTAACGAAAGCAAAAAGGATTCTGATTTGTTTTAATTGAAATTCAAGAGGATATAAACTTTCATGTTCGGTCTTTCTATAGGAATGCTGTGGCAACGATACAAACGCTGTCGGCTTTTGCAGAAATGTTCACTAAAAGAGAAATTCTTGTTGTCGATTTTCATACTGTACTAAACTATAGTTTTTCTTGTTGCTTGTATATAAGAGTGCAAGCGAAGCGAAAGTGCAGCAGACACACTGAAAACTGAAGGTGGTATGGTAATGTACTTGATAAAAATTTACAATTAAGCTGTTGGTGTGGCAGTTGTAACATGTAGTGAATCGCATGAAATAACAGAATTTTTTGGAGATGAATTAATTATAACGATCAAGAACTTCGTGATAAGAAAAGGCAAAGAAATTATTGATCATGCGGTTGTGATTGCCTGAGAGTCCTTTAAATTCAAGGAACTTTTAGAGACAATTTAATATAATATTGATATATTTGATATTGTTAATTATATTTTGTATATTATGATTTAGTGCTGATGTTTATAATGCCTTTAAATTACAATGCAGCACCAACCTTAATATATATAAAATAATTATGAATCACTAAATTAGGCGAGAGTCTTTTAAATCCGTCTACAGAAGCGTTGTTTCAGTGATTTGTTTTCAATCAAGCAATAATAAAAAAAACTACCAGAAAGGACTTTACATTATGTTATAAACTGATACAAGGAAATCTTATTTGTGATTAAACAAACAGAAAGCAGATAGATATATTAATAAAGGTTTCCTTTTATAGAAAATACTACGTTGAATAAGGCAATTAAATATTCAAATCACTGTGAAAAGCACAACTTTAACTATGACTTCTGATATTTACAGTGGCTCACATTCAAAGTCGGGCAATATGATTTTAAAAATTTGCTTTCAATAAAAACTTGTGGACTATGTCTATCAGCACTTTAAAAAGTTACAGGTTCTTTTCACACACGAAAGCAAAATCAATTTATTTGGGTCCGCTGGCCGACGTTATGTGTTGCGCAAACCTAATGAGGAGTTTTGCCCAAAAAATACTAAGAAAATTTTAAAGCACGGGGGCTTGTCAGTGATGGTGTCAGATTGCACGGCTGCTTCCGGTGGCGGAAAACTTAATTTTATAGAAGACATAATGGATAAAAACATGTATCTTGATATTTTGAAGGCAAATGTTAAACAAAGTGCTCAGAAATTGGGGATTGCCAATAACTTTAAATTTTATCACGACAATGACCCGAAACACACATCGCTGATAGCTATGAACTGGTTGTTGTAGTCCTCAAAACACCTGCAAAAAGTCCAGACCTTAACGTAATCGAGCATTAATGGGATGAGCTCCAAAGTCGTATAAAAAATAGATTATGTACCAGTAAAGACCAAATAAGTCCTGATGTGTGCAAAAAACTGGTTGAATCGATTACAAAAAGACTCCCAGCTGTCGAGAATCAAAAAGAATACGCAACAATATACTAAATATCTTATAAATAATTGAATTTAATGGTCAGGTCAGTGTGATCATACTATTAAGGTGTTTTTAATTATTTTGTTTTTGTTTCTTTTATATAAATCGAAATTTGGCAACAACCATGATTTTTTTTAATCCGAGCAGTCATTTTGGAAATTAATTTTTTTTTGCAAAAAAAAAAAAAAATTTTGGCACTGAAGGTCAAAAACGACTGGTCGGATTAAAAAAGCATCATATGTAAACATAATTTTGTTGCCGAATTTTGGTTTTTTATTTAATTCTATACACTAAACAGTTTTTGAGTTACGCGAATATTTATTGCGTAACTTCCTCCATTTTTTCAATAAGGCGATTTAATGTTGTCATATATAAACAGTTTTCTTTTTTTTAATGGTTTGACAAAAAAGTACCGTATTTGCCGGACGATAGACGCACCTTGTTACTCTGAAAATTTTACCTAAAATAAGGGTGCGTCTTATGGTCCAATTCGTCTTATCGTCTGGCAAATACGGTAATTATTTTTCTAATCTAATAAGTATCCATTTTTGAATAAGTCATCAAAATTTTTTTTGGATACAGATATGTAATGTAATCAGTAAAACATTTATGCCGCTAAATTCCTATTTCTGGAAGACATTTGTTTGGTGACTAGGATAAATGATGGACTCATTTAAATATGTTTCGTTATTGGGCAGCAATTTAAAAATTTGATATGATTCTCTGCTTATTGTAAACAGACACACCCATTCATGCTTTGTATTTATTAAATTTTTCTCCAAACTAAACGAGTGTTCAGTCAACTAAAAAAAATTTCAGAACTTTCGAACTTTAGAATAGAGTTTGTTTGTCCAATTGTATTTAGTTAATGGATTCGGAACAATTAAGTTTTTGATATTAAATTTTTTATATCTAGAGATTCATGTCTTATTTATAGAAATGTCGAAATCAAAACTGATGTTGTAGATTCATAATAACGTAATATTTTTGGAAAGGAAAGCGATTGAAACAAAATATTTTTAACCTGATAAATATTGTCGGTTTTCAGATATATTGTCTCAATAAATCTTTATCAATTGTCTTGTTGTTGTTATAAAGAAAAAATTTGTCGATTCGATTGACAATAAATTGAGAATGAACAATAGTTGCTGAATATTTCAAGGGGTCGGGGCACCTCTTATTCAAAATATTATCGAATATCTGGCAAACTATAATAATTTCAGAATCAAAACTATGTATGTTATATTTTGTTACCATTTTGCATGTAATTTGGCTAAAAGTATTAGCGGTTAGGGGAACCTTTCAAGTAAATAGTTAACTATGAATATCAAATATTATACTGAAAGTCTTTAAACTTCATATGTTATTCCTGCACGTAGTTTGTATAAAAATGAATAGTATAGGAAAAGTGCAATTTTCTAATGTCTGGATAACAAAAATTATATTTAAACTTAGTAGTGGACATCAGCCCTTTCATACAAAAATACTATTTATTACCGAATATTTGATGGACTGGCATTGTGAGGGTCTTCGTGTAAATTGTTTCGTTGTTAGTGAAACTTTTATTTTAAAACTAAATTTTTTATAGATTAAACAGAACATCTATTAAAATATCCGAAATTTTATTTCTAACTTATATGAAACCAACGCAGATATTTAAATATATACTTCTAAATAAATAATAATAGAGCATTATTGCACTATCTAACATATTTTTACATTATCGATGCAAAAATAATAAAATTCAGGTAGCGAAGTGCAACGGCTTTTCCTAGTATTTTATATGTATTCGTAGGTATTTGCAAATATTTCTTAAGTCTTGTATCTAAAACTTACATAACTTTATAAATTTTTAAAGCCTAATAGAGTTTGAAAAAAACTTCCAATTATTTAATTCCTTTTAAATTAAAATTTTTCCTAATACAGGAAAATATACACAACCTATAGTCGATATGTGTACAATTAATTGTGTATAATCCAAAGTCATCTGTTTGAATGAGGTGGAAGGAAACCTTGATATAATGGAAAAATAAAATACAAAAAAAAATGTTAAATAAAGAACGTGCTGTTAAGTACGAGTATCTACATCTAAACAACAACATCATGCACGCCCAACAGTTTTAAAAGTAGTCAATGTTTTCAATTTAGTTAATAATTTTCACTAATGTCTAAGTACTAGGAGGTAGTTTGATTAATTGTTAAGATAAGGTAATTGGTTACTATACGAATATATATATGTATAACTCATGTAAATAGTGCTGATGCTAATTGTTATACGAAATCAAAATTTTTAATTATTCACCCAGAACTGCAGGTATGGTTTAAAATGATGCATATGTGTATATGTTTAGCATGTTTATGTGTCTATTTTTATTTTTTTATACCCTCCACCATCACAAGTGGTGATTGAGGGTATATTACGTTTGTCATTCCACGCTAAACTTTGATAATAAGCATCTGAGACCGAACAACTTATATATATTATTGTTACTTATGAGATTCTAAGTCGATTGGGCCATGTCCGTCGGACTGTCCAACTGTGTAAAACACTCTCACGTCCAAAATACACAACTTAACTTAACGAAATTTTCAGCAAAATCTTTTTTATTTTATAGGAAAGTACTGAAAATCAGCAAAATCGGTTTAGTAGAACCAGAGCTATGGACCAAAATGCGAAGCAACCTCTATAATAATTTTATTTTATTCTCCTATATATATGTTTGCCATTCCGTGTATAACACTCAAAAATATCATAGTCATTTAATACCCAACAAAGTATATATATTATTGATCCTTATGAAATTCTAAGTCGATTGCGCTATGTCCGTCTGTCTGTGTAAAATACTGTCACGTCCAAAAGACACAATCCAAATCAACAGAGTTTACAAAAAACCGTTTATAATTCTGCTAAGCTGTTTGGTATTGAAAATCTGTAAAATCGATATAGTAGAACTAGAGTTATGGCCCAAATGTGAGACAATTTCCATAATATATTTTATATTTTTAAACATTTTTTTATATATGTATATCACATATTGCCATGAAATTTTGTACACCTTATTTTTATAATAAAAGAAGAAACTGTAAAGAAAATAGTAAAACTCGGTTCATGATTTCTCATAGCCCCCATAGATATATCTTTCCGAAATGTGGCTTAATGATAAATAAATTCTTATAAAATTAGAATATCAATACAAAATTAAGCAAACATTAATGTCATGTAAAAAGAAATTGCAAAACGAAATTTTGTTTTGTTTGGTCCATGTTTGACCATAGATCCCATATAAAGTCCACATCTAAAATTCACTTAACCTTCGCACTCATAGTATCTACCCGGGTAGATATTTCGGTTTTGATGTGTTAATAACTTTCCGAGTTTTTAATAAATTTAAAAATGTTCTCAGCTTTGTTATCGACTTTTTATTGTTTTTTAGGAAATAACATTATAAATATGTTAAAAGTAGTTTTCCACAGCCTTTTTCAAAATTTGTTTTTTTGTATACATGGGCTCATTAATATCTACCGTGGTAGATACATAGGAACTTTTATGAACACATGGAACCTTTTTTAATTTTTATAAAAAAATAGTTTAGGGCAATAAAAGCAAATATTATCTATGACCGTAAGCTGCGTTTTCTTGAAGTTGTACCCTGATAACAATCTTGACACTTGGTTTGCGTGAGGCAGTGTTGAGCGCATATTGGTTTTTTGCATGTGATGCATTGACGGGTAGCTATTTTCTTTTTGGAGTCCCTGTAACACATATATCAACCTCCCTTTTGCTTGATTCGTCCTGTTGAATCTCTCTCTGGCTCATCGTTGGCCTCAAAATTATCACCACAGTCGAGTGCAGAGATCGATTCACCTTCAATGTGAAATAAATTTTAGTTTGAGCAAAAAATTTTCAAATGTGTTCATACCTAAAACTCATACAATTGCTTCCTTGATAAAGAATTTGCTGATTACCAGTCGATTCTGGGCTCGAATTCTAATTTGCGGTATACAGAGATTTGTTCCCAAAAAGTTTATGAATAGTCTACGTCGCGACTTCTTTACGCTACTGTGAGGATTGTAAGTGACATATATAATGTACGTTGCAAGGGCTGCAATATCCAACAAATTGAAAAACATGGCCAGGGGCCAACGTGTGGTCGCTCTTTTTGTCGAGTATTCCGTCACCATTCTATCCATTGTGTTCACACCGCATTTTGTCGCATTGTAATATAAAATAATTTCAGGTTTCTTTTTAATGTCAGACACAACCGAATCACGATGTATCGATGAAAGCAACACAACTGCTTTGCCTTTTGCTGGGACGTAAGACGTCATCGTTGCGCTTGGTCCAAACCCGAATTCGCTGGACTAAACTTCTCTATTTTTAGAGGCTTTGAACTCTTCGGGCACGCACCGCTTATTTCTCTTTAAGGTTTCGACATTAGACATATTCCATTTCAAGAGTTCTTCTAGCAACGGCAGCGAAGTGAAAAAATTATCTATCGTAACATTCCGGCCAGAGTTTTCGTTACTTTTCTTAAAGTCTCGATAAGTTATATTTTTAATATAAAATATTTTTTTTTTTTTTTTTTTGCATTTAATTATTTATTGAATCTTCAAAATGAAATGACAATAAGTATTCAAATCTTAATACTAAAAGGAAAATAATAAGCCCAGCCAGTGCTAGACAAAAATTTTTATGATACTAAAAAATCATCCAGTCATCTATTTTGCGCTTGAGTTAAAGCAAGGGTATCCCTCCTTCTCAACCGATTGTGGCCACTAAAGTTAAGGATGTCTCGTGCAAGTGGGTTTGGATGGTGTTCAAGTTTGCTGACATACTTTGACGCATATTTTGTAAATTCGACTTTTACTAATGGCACGCCTAGATCTTTGTGGATTCGAGAATTTTTAACATACCATGGAGCTGCTGTAATTATCCGTAGAATTTTATTTTGACCCCTTTGAATTTTTTCAATGTTTGACGCTGAGGCAGTACCCCATAATTGTATTCCATAACACCAGATTGGCTTTAGAATTGCATTGTACAACAAAAGTTTGCAATCCAATTTCAATGTAGAGTTTCTGCCGATTAGCCAATTAAGTTGCACTGCTTTTAATCTCATTTGAGTAAGTTTCGCTTCAATATGAGACTTCCAAGTTAAACGGCGGTCGAGGTGAATGCCGAGGTATTTGACTTCATTGTGTTGCGGGATAATTTGATTATTTATTCTGATGAACGAGCAGGTATCTTTTCGCAATGTGAAAGTTATATGAATACATTTCTGTTCGTTAACCCTGATTTTCCAAAGCTCTAGCCAATTCTCTAGTTTATAAACATAATTCTGCAAATTCTGTGATGCAACTTGGTGGTCCTGATGGACGCTGATAAAGGCTGTATCGTCTGCAAAAGTTGACGTATGGATTTTAGGGTCTGACGGCATGTCGGAGGCATATATCAAATATAAAGTAGGACCCAGTATGCTACCCTGTGGCACACCTGATTCAATTGGCTGAGCGGTACTTAAAAAATCACCTTCTTTGATTTTAAATTTGCGACCGTATAAATAACTTTCCATGAGTTTATGGGTGTTAGCAGGCAGAGTTAATTTTATTTTGTGCATTAAACCGTTATGCCAAACTTTGTCGAACGCTTGCGACACATCAATGAAAAGGGCGGAGCAGTATTTTTTGTCTTCAAACGACCCTCTTATCACATTTACCAATCTGTGTGTTTGCTCGATGGTGCTGTGTTTAGCTCTGAAGCCGAATTGATGATTAGGAATACATTCAGTGTCATTCAGAATTGGAGTCAATTTAGTCATTAACAATTTTTCAAACAGTTTTGAAATTGTCGGCAGTAGACTAATTGGCCTATATGACTCCACTTTGGTATGGTCCTTCCCTGGCTTAGGAATCATAGTGATCATAGACACCTTCCAATCTGCAGGATAGTATTCTAGGCGTAAAATAGCGTTGAAGATAAAGAGGATAATTCTTCTTGCTACACGAGGTAACTCCACAAGCATTTTATTGTTGATTTTATCCATACCTGGAGCCTTTCTAAGGTTCAGAGTACCAATAGCGTTTTGGACATCACGAAAGTTTAGTCTTAGAGGTACAGGAGGCCTTATAACAAGTGGTGGCAAATCAGATTCGTTATTATTTGAGTTGTTTATAGTAAACACATTTCTCAAATGGTTAACAAATAAAGTCCCCTTCTCGGAATCATTTCTAGCCCAGTCACCAGTCGGATTTCGCAAAGGAGGTTTTCCTCTTACTGGTCTTTTTAAACCTCTTGCCGCCCTCCATAACGAGTAGTCAGATTGTGGGGTACTATCAAGACCTTCCAAGTAAGATCTAAGTGAGGCCGTTCTTTGGGTTTCTAAGAAATGTCTTAGTATATCTCTGCATTCCCGTAGCCTAGCTTTCAGTTCAGGAGACCTGTGAATTTGCCACTCTCTTCTCATTCTTCTTTTTTCTGATAGGAGATGTTCGAGTTCAGAGAAATAAGTTCTGTTTGTCCTATTTCTACATTCAACGTGATAAGTGGAAGCGTGATGCACAGCTCGTCGAAAGTCCTCGGTAAAGTTGCCAATCGACTCATCAATATCGTCGGTAGTTCTCAACACAACATTTTCCGTGCAATGGGAACTTAAATACTTTTTGTATTTTATCCAACTTACTCGGGTCTTAGTCATGTTCATAAATGGAGAACCACACACTTGAGGGAAATGCATTGAAATGATAGTAGGAGAGTGATCTGAGGACAAGTCCAGTGAAGGATCCACTTGCATCCATTCTACAGGGATATTTTTCATTACCCCAAAGTCAATAATATCGGGAATCTTCCGTCGGTCCGTCGGCCAATAGGTGGGATGTCCACTTGAGAGTACATCTAAGCCCATTTTAGCAATGGTGTTGAAGAGTACGCGACCCTTTGGGGTTACCAGACGTGAACCCCAAAATGTGTGTTTGGCGTTAAAGTCACCAGCAACTAAAAATCTAGCTCCAAGGGATTTAAAGAAGTTATGGTATTGGTGTTCTTTTATTGAAAATCGAGGCGGAGAATAAATCGATGATAAAACAAATTTGTATTGACAGAATTCAATGCAAATGTTTGTTGCTTGGAGGTAATCCTCACTTATGTTATTCATTAGATAATGCTTTATTCTGTTCTTTATAAGAATTGCCGAACCTCCACAAGCTCTACCGCGGGGGTCTTTAGTATCGTAGAACTCGTAGCCATTAATTTTGAAGTACCCTGTCGACGTCAAGTGAGTTTCAGCAATCATCATAACATCAATCTGCTTATCCATCAGGAAGTATTCCAGTTCATTTTTATGTTGGCGGAGGCCGTTCGCGTTCCAGAAACAAATTTTTAAATAAATCATTTCTTTAAAATGGCTTGCAAGATAGTGGATTGCATTTTCAGCATTTCCTGCATCATGGATGTCATGGTGGTCGTGAAAGTGTTCATAGTTTGGACAAGTGTCTGCAATGTTGTCTCTAGATTGTTGATATGCGGCTCAGAATATTGGGGTTTAGGTTCCTGCTCTAGACCTGGCATATTACATTTAACGACGTTTGCGTAAGAAACTTGTCTAGAACTTGGCGCGTTTACATGACTAGTGGACCGTAATACTTGAGGGAAATTGTCACTCGATGCTAAATTTGGCTGTTGAGGGCGATTAGGCAATACTGACGTCTTGTTGGTTCTTATGCCTTTCAAATGAGTGTAAATTGGACAACCTCTATAATTTGCGGTATGATTACCTCCGCAGTTACTGCATTTTTTGATTTTTGAGTCAGTTCTCGACTTATCGCATTGAGCAGTTGCATGTAGCTCCCCACACGCAACACAAACTGTCGGCAATTTACAATACGCCTTGGTGTGACCAAATTCTTGACAGTTGAGACACTGGACGGGTCCCTGACGCTTATGTGGTTCTTCCACGGTGATTCTACGATGCAGAAGGTACATCAGATTGTAGATGGGATGGGACTCATTTTTCTTTAAGACAACATCTCCAGGTTCCAATTCTACCCTGAACCTGGGCTGAGGGATCTTTTCACGGTTTCTAATATTCACTACGCTCTTGATTTTGAACCCTTTGTCCATTAAACCGGTTTTTATCTCCGCGGGATCAACACATGGGTCTATACCCTTTAGAACGACTTGAAGTCCTTTTGCGCTTTTGAGCTGGTAGGTATAGAAATCCCTAGTCTCCCTTTCCAGCTGGTTGGACAATTTTCGAAAATCATCTTCCCTATTCACTTGAATCTTTGTCTCGCAGATATTTCCATGTTTCATTGAGGTTACGCTAAACATGTTTTCACCTATTACAGCAACAATTCCTTGTACCAATTTACTGGAAGTCGGCTCTCTCAGATAAATTGGTGGGGGCTTAAACGTCTTCTTCGGAAGTTCTGGCTCATCCGTCTGGAGGAGAGCAAACCTATTTTGATCATTAGTCACGGTCTTAGGAGCTTTTGCATTTGATGACACTTGAGCAGACTTCGGGCTCCTCTGTCGCTTGAGAACGGTTATGTACTTATCCATACCTACTTGTTTTTTGGGTTTGACTGCACTATTTGATGAAGATGATGTTTTTACATCTGTTGAAATCACAATATTGGGCGAACAGGAACGACGCCGTTCCACGGCTCTTGCAGTGAGAAAATTCTCCAAAGATTTTTTTATGGATTCTTCCTCAGAGATGCATCTAGTTTTTCTAGTCGAGCTAAGCTCTTTCTCATAAAATATAATATAAAACATTTTCTTGCTCAAGCATAAAACTCCATATAATTCTATGAAAAAGCTTTGTATCTACCCGGGTAGATACTATGAGCCCGTGCACAAAAAAATCTTCATGAGAGCGAAGGTTAAATACATATAAATCTGATACCAGTGTAAAATTCAACACAAATAATTCTTATAGATATATAAATTGTTGTACTAAATTTTATGATAGTTGGTCCATAATTACTCATAGCTTCCATATAAGGACAACATCCGAAAAAGTAAATATCGGTATCGACTCAAAAGTCTACTTTGATCATTTACATATACACAAAAATCATAGATTCTACAGAAGTTTGTGAATTTCGGTCCATATTTGACCGTATTCCCCATATGAAGCAATCTTATGAAAATCACTTTAATACTCAAAAATCTGTTATAAATAATGGTACGGATCCAAAATTTTACAGGGAGCATTTACATACATTCCAAAATCAAACTGCTGGATTTTGAGAATATCAGTTCATATTTGTCTATATCATACTGGATTAAT
This sequence comes from Bellardia pandia, assembly GCA_916048285.2. Lineage (NCBI taxonomy): Eukaryota > Metazoa > Arthropoda > Insecta > Diptera > Calliphoridae > Bellardia > Bellardia pandia. Next base: position 43,681,185 of record OU696530.1, read on the forward strand.
AATTCGGCACAGCCGAATATTGCCCTCTGACTTGTTTTATTTAAAGTATGTGTGAGTCCTTAAGAACACCAACCAACCATCCAGCAACAACCACTACAAATAACATCTTGATAGACGCTGGTGAAGTTTATAACATTTATACTTTTGTTGAGGGTTGTTGTTATTGTTCCACTAGCAAGTATTTACAGCATTTTCTAGTACACGTAGATTTTATGTTATTTTTTCCTTATTATTATTATTATTTTTGTGTGTTTTTATTTTTCCATCCTCTCTGCCATGCATTGCATGGACATACAATTAAGATAAATGTCGACTTTCAACAGTTCATAAAAAAAACGTATTTCAAAACTTGTTGTGTGGATATGAAGGAGTATTTTGGTATGTAGAAGAGGTTTGAGTATGAGCTGTTGTTTTTTATTTTTTTTTTATTTTTTAGCAGGAGTAAAAGATGAAAATACACTTATACATGTACTCACATTCACATATTCTATGCAATGGTCCTGGCTAAGGTTAAAGATAAATTTATTAGTTATTTTGTTTAAGATTTTTTTCTCTTGCTTTTGTTTTGCACAAAAAAAGATGACAAAATATTAAAGGACTAAAGTTGTTATTTAATTCTTGTGGTAGTAAAGTACATTATGTGGCTTTTTTGAAATATTAAAGAAAAATGGTGTAAGGCTTGTCACTGATATTGAGTTTACAATAACTAATTGAGAACTTGTAAATTAACCAAAACAAGTTATAGATGTTTCCAACTAAACTTTATCGTTTTTAGCATGATTAAAGTCTGATCTATGTACAACAGTTTATTCGTCAAAAAACAAATGTACCGTGTTTTTGTATTGTAGATTTTTTTTAAAGACAACTAAAGTTTCAGCATGATCATACTTTTCTTTTTCCAATATTTTGTTAGATCCTTTGCATTAAGGTTGATGACTTCTTTTGATTGCTAAAAGTTTATATTTTTATAGTTGGATTATGATAGCTTAACCCCTTTTTGCTATTAAGCGTATGAAAACTCGTTAATTGTTATTATGTTGTTGTTGTTGTAAAAACAGTAATTGCTGAGTTGACAGCCCTTGACCGAGTGATCTCGGGTCATTCCGGTGCGTAGAACCGGCTGTCGTGGGAATGAATTGTTATTATAGAGGGGATTGGTTGGTTGTAGGTTGGTTTACGCGGCTGCCGGCTACCTGCAAGCATTCATGCGAAATCTTTTGATTCCGTTTTGTAAACGATCACACCTCTCGTTGAACAGATGATAGGTCTAGAGCTTTCCAGATGCTAGTATGTAATGGGTACCATATCCAGCCTGTTGCATTCAGGTATCCGATGAAATCGCACCATCTAATACTTGATGTCTCCGCTAGGTTCTTTAGTATATGATTGTTGAAAATTTTTAGTCAAGAGTGTTGAAAAGCCGGACATTAACAGACAAGATGAAACACTGTTACTTCTTTCTCCCGATCCTGACAACTGCGGTAGAGTTTGCTTGCATGCTTACAAATCGTCCAGTGACCGATTAGCACCGCTATGATTCTTGAGATGTCCTTTCGTTTCGTTTCGTTTCAGAGACCCAAACTAGGGTAATGTAAATTAGACGATCTAGCCTTGAAAGCTCTTTTTAGCATTGTCTGACTAGATTCTACTCACTAGAATAGATGTTGTAGTATGTTATTTGAATGACTGAGTGCCGCCTGACTGTTGACAAAAATAGCTGTGCTGCCGCGAATATTTATGATAGGATACTCATTATAGCGAATTTTTTTCATCTGTCTTTTGGTCCATATACAACTTTTAAAACCCCCAAATTACTTATGAAGTTTTTTTCTACTTCTTTAATTTCAAGAAACTGTGGCTGAAGCTTATTGGTCATCGAAGCTTATGGTAAATTCATTCCATCTGTTTCAACGTGCAATATATCGCACAGGCCAGCCAAAAAAGTTTGCAGATCAAAAATTGGAGGAATTACTCCATAAAGATTGTTATCAAACTCAACAATAGCTTGCAAAATCATTACGAGCTAGTCAAGCAGCAATTGAGAAATATTGGCGAGCAGCAAGATTAACTTAAAAACACAGAAATTGGGTACTATATGAACTGAAGCTAAGAGACCTTAAACAAATGATTTTAAAATGTCTGAAATACTGCTTAGGCGCTATAAAAGGAAGCAATCATTACTTGCCATGCAAGTTGGATCCATTACGATAACCCCAAGCATAAGAGATCGAATGTAAAGCCCAGCAAACCAGCCGAATCAACACCAAAGCCAAATATCCATACAGCTGAGGAAATGATATATTTATGTATTTACTGGGGATCAAAAGCCTATCTATTAGTATATCCTGAAATCGGGCCATCAAACTAATACAGGGCACCTGAACCGAATGCAACTGATTCCTTTGAAATGAGTATTGGCAGAAAATCTACCAGAATATGCGACCAGACGTGTAAGCGTAATATTACAGCATAAAAACAATCGACCGCAAGCTGCAATACCTATTAAAAACTGTTTAGGAAGAAGTGGTTGAGAAGTTATGTCTCACCCGCCTTATAGCCGTTCGATAAAGAACGTTCTTTGGGGTATGCTTCAAATCAGAACAGGGTATACGAGTCTTCAAACCACGACTTGATTTAGGCGATCGCTTCAATGCATCATTATAAGATTAAGTATCTTCAAACTGCAATAATGAAACTTAAGCTAGATTTACACGAAAGAAGAGCAATTTTGAAGAAAATATCAATCGTGTAAATCTAGCTTTACTCTCATAAAGGATTAAAGCACAGCTGTAACCTCAGGTTATTTTTGCAATGAATTTTCATTTAGCACATATTTTTTAAGCAAATATGTAAAAGAAAAATATTCTAAATTCCTTAAATCATGAAAATAAACGCTTAAAGATGTTTTGCCATTCTTGAATTTTTGAATTAAACTCATCACAAAACAAAAAATAATACGGTTTTACATTTTTGTATACCAGCAACCAAAAAACGAGAAAAAAATATATAAACCTCAAGCAATAACATTGTACATACTTCAATTCTAATAAACTCAAGTTGATTTTGCATGTTGTTTTGTTGCTTAATCTGAAAAGGACATGAAACATTCTGGGAATTCTACGGCACACATTGGCTGGCACTCAGCCGTAGATGGTTATACTACAAATGTCAGCACGTACTTAATATAAATTGTCACATGGTGTTGGGTACATTTTTCAAAAGAAAAAATCAAAAAATAACTTTTGCTTTGACATTGTCATTATGATTAAGAGAAAATGTTATACTTCACTTTAAACATAAAATACAACTTAAGTCTTTAAACTAAAATTTCAAATAATTTAATAACTAAGCTTAAGCCTTTACTGCTGCCAAAAGCCCTAACTCAAACAAAAAAAAAAAAAAAGAGAAATTTCAAATAATTTTTATTTATTTTAAATACAAAATTTTCAACATGCCTGTCCAAATAGTTGCATCTGTTGAAAATTTATGTGTCTGCTGTAAATTTGTATTGTAAATTTTATGAAGTGTAAATTGTTTACACAGCAATATCCTAATTAATGATATTGTTTAAATAAAAACATTTTGTGTTTGTACTAGCCTGTTGTCGTGGGAGTATTTTACCATACAGTCGTGTACCACCCTTGAGTTATGCTTAAACCCTGCCAAAATAAAATTCAACACATTAATTTATTTGTTTACATGTTATAAACAAAATAATATTTGATTTTTGTTTTATTTGGAAATTATGGAATTATTTTCAAAACACATACTTATGTACATAATTAATTAAATTTGTAATTTGTAATTTTAAAGTTTTTTTGTTTAATAAAAATCAAATTTGCAATTTCTTTTGAATCTTAAATTCACATATAATATTAAGTTTAATTATTTATATGTAAAAGCTAACTAAATTTTTCACATACTTTTTATAAATATGTAAATAAAAACTTTTAATTTAAAATTCATAACGCATATTTTAGGTTTAGATAAAAGTGTTAATTTGTTGGTTTACGAAGTAAAATATTTTTAGCTACTACAGGTAACATAATGACATATTTCAGCACATTTAGAATGTCAAGTATAATGTGATACAAAAGGACACTGTTTAAGCAAATAACCCACCCTAAAACGAATGCGAGTTATTTATAAATCTCATGATATCAATTAAAAATCCGATAATTTATTTAATTCATTAGATCACTTGAAGATTATTTGTGTTCTTTACAATACTTGACATACAGTTGGGAGCTCAAATGAGTACGTGTCTGTGCCTTGTGCAATTTTTATTGCATAAAAATAGAAATAATGAAAACAAGTAAGAAAATATAGTCACTCAAACCTGTCCATATAATACCCTACACCCAGTATATACATATGTAGAAACTGTTTTTCAGAAATGGACGCTATATGGAAACTATGGCATATTATGGACAGATTATCGCCCATGTTCTAAAAAACGCAAAACGCTTAAAATTGGCGTTTTCAATTTGAATTTGAATTTGAAAATGCCAATTTTAAGCGTTTTGCGTTTTTCAGAACATGGACGTATGTTATCTCAACAGATAATCTATGAAAGGTTTAAGATGGGAATTTAAACTCAGGAATTTGAGGAGTTCACTGGAAGGGCCTCAAATTAGATTGTTTTTCAAAGAATAAAAAAGGTTATTCTGAAAGCAGGAGCCTTTTAAAGAACTCCAACAAAATCATTCCATATAATGCCAAATTTAACTTTGGCAGATTTAATGACCAATTAATTTCAGTTGAACTTAACGCAATTAGCTCATACAAAAAAGGCATGGTAAGGGATGCAATTATTATTGTTATTTTATAGAGTGATTAATTTACATCCTTTATTAGTTTTTAATTAATTTTAATTAAACACCGGAGGCATTGTTATTGCTCGAAAGCACAATCTTTGTCATTTACTCTTTAAAAATGTTGACCGCGACTACGCTGTAAGTTGTCCATTCGGAAAGATAAATTTTTGAATACCTACTCTTTTTGGCATTGCAACCGGTAACTTCCGACTTATAACTCTTTTCAGCATTGCTATCTGTATCTCGCGAATAACAACTTTAGATTTAACATAACCTTAAAGAAAACAACCAGATGAGTACTATCACAAGTTTTAGGCGGCCATTTGCAAGATGTGGATCGCTAAATTAGCACTAAAAGCACAGTTTTTTGATTAGATTGTCTTTTAGAATCAAAGGTTATGTAATATTCAGCACAACGGTCAAATCACCTTCATGACTTTGCACATATGGACTCTATAGCTGAAGTTTTTCATGACCATTTTGCATAAATATGGCTGAATTTCTTTGGAAACAAAGGGGTAGAATTCTGATCACCCTCGTATCGGTGGTTTTAAATTACAACCAGAAAATGCCTTACACAGCAGTAATTTTTCGTTGAATCTCCCAAATCAATATCTTCCAATGAAGCGTGAAAAATTATTTTTTGGAGAAAATTATTTTCAATTTATATAGCCAATTTTTAGAACTATTTTGTTGGTTACCAATAAAAAATTAAAAAATATCAGTGACAGACCTAATTCTGTAGGTTAGTTCTTTTAAGGTCATTATTGATTTCAAATAATCTGTGACATACTAACATAGTTATATAATTTGTTATAGTTAAAAGGATCCGGAATATTGTACAAATTAAAAAACCACTCTTGGTTAATGTTATTAAGCAATGAGGAAAAATTGTATTTTTAATATTGCAGATAAATATTACTACAGCATTTTCTATAAATAGGTAAACTTCCAGTAAGAAAAATTAAAGGTATTCTGGAAAATGTTAAATATTTTTTTAACAATTCCTCTTATTTTTTACCTCCTAAATGTTTAATAAAATAATGTCTTTTAAAAATTCCCCAATCTATAATTTTCGTTCCCCTCTAGAAAAACATGTAGTAAGTCTTTCTATGTGTTTGAAATTTTATAAAGAAATTGTTCCTTTATATTGGATAAAAAAAACAACACGTACCATTTGTAACCCTAAAAGAAATAAACATTTGTGCATTAGGGCTATAACCAAATTTCTTGCATAGTACCACATAGTGGCCAAGAATTTTGCGAAAAAAAAAACTCACGCAGGGAAGCAAATTTCTAAAGCCTTCCAAGAAATTTTTTTTTATTTATTTATTTTGTATTTATACAATATTTATGTATTCATAAACTTTAAGTTTAATGTTCGCGATTTTTGGACATTTAAACTACTTTTCTTGAAAGACATCAAAATTCTAAATTAAATAAAAACGACAACGTTCGCTTAGATAAGACTTAAGACACAAACTTGATTGTGGAATAAAAAATCTTGATGTGAGTAAAAATAAATACGATAAAAAGTTTGTGTCTTAAGTCTTATTTAAGCGAACATTATCGTTCGACATCGTGGGCCAGGGGGTTAAACTGAAAACATTTACAACTTTTTCATTTATTTGGCGATTTTTTTTTTTAATTTTGCATCAATGATTGATTAGAAATGTTGTATTTTTGAAAACTCATTTAAAAGGTCATAATCTAGGCGTTTAGTGATGGGTATAACCTGTGAAATTCGAATCATTGATGTGATGAAAATTAAAAAGCTTATTGGTGAGAAAATGAGACAAATTTAAAGGTAAAGTAAAACGAAAAAGTAAACGAAAGATTTTTATTAAATAGTAATTATAAAAAGTTGTTTCGGTTGAAAAAATATGTTTAATAATTCAGTTCAGAATTACATATTTTGTTGCTTGGTAAAACGGAAAATTTTACCTTATACTTTACAGTTGAAAAATTAAACGCATTGAGAATTACTAAATGCATTTTTTATTACGCAAAATTTTCGTAATGGTACCATAGTTTTACGTACTGTATTTTAAAAACAATGAAAGCATCCGCTAAGCATGTGTGCAATTTGCCATGTGAAAGACAACTGAATTAAAAAAGCATAATAAAGTAGTGGGTTGGGCAAATAAGCAATTGCACTATGAAATGATCATCTCTACTTTAAACATAAGATATTTTGCATAGGTTTTTACATACCTATTGCCAATTCATGAACCGCGATGAATTAAAAACCGTAAACAAATTTTAAAGCTGTAAATAAATTCCAAAATAGCATTTAAGTGATACGTGTAAGAATAAAAAGAAATATCGGGTGAGATAAAAATGGTTGCTTTCAAACTTCAACCCAATACCTGCGTGAACTTCTTTAACGATCCGAAAAAATGATCATCTTCGACTATACTATGCCGTTTTTAATATTTGCAAAAAGTGTTAAAAAGTTATCGCCCTAATGTACATGTTAGTATGTGTTTATGTGTTTGTTATTATTTTCACATGCTTTAAATAAAAACCCCCTAATTGTAGACTATAAGGTTTATACCCAGCATACCATTCTAGGAACGCTCCGAAAAAGGAGTCAGAAAAGAGTCCAACAAAAGAGCATTTTCGAAGCGCTCCGAAAAAGGAGTCAGAAAAGAGTCCAACTAAAGAGCATTTTCGGAGCGAAAGAAAAATTTGCTTGTTACTGTCCTGAGTCGGATCGCAGTATGACTCAGAAATTCCACTTAATTATGTGTGTACCAAAGCGTTGTTCTCCTACTATTTGTGCTTTGAACAAAAAAAAAACATAGCTGTACCACACAAGAATAATAAAAACACGATTACACAGAGCTCAAGAAAAACCTCATAAAAGACTCTTTTCTAGCATTATCTAAGAGCTCTTTAAGAGCCCAAAAAACCCCTCATAAAAGACTCTTTTCTGATATTATCTAAGAGCTCTTTCTGACGGACCATTTTCGAATGTAATGACCCTTTTTTTTGAAGGTTTTCGGAGCAATTATGATTGTTTTTTGGGCTCATAAAGAGCGTTAACGCTCCGAAAAAGGTGTCAGAAAAGACTCTTTTCGGACTTATATGGCTTGCTGGGTAATTTATAGTATTTGTATGGCTGTGTGTGTTTATGTATATTTGACAATATGTGAAAGTGTTTACATCTATTATCATAATTAATATTTTATATTTATTTATTAGAATTAAACAAACATGCTTAAACATTAACAGGACTATGAAAACATACTGCAATAACAAACGAAACAAAAAGTTAGACACATTAGCCAAGTATCATATTGCCAAAGTTATATAGAATAATTCTCTAGTGTAATAGTGTACGAGTATCTTATATAAATATATACATATGTATTTATGTATATGTATAAGTATATACTCGTAGTCATACCCTTGTATAAATATTTTGTTTTTTATTCTCATATATTATTTATCCTGCACGTGTGCTTCAGTAGATACTAGTACATACATACATATGTATGTTTGTAAAAAGAAAAGAGAGAAAAACAACTTTTGCAATATTGAACTTTAACATTTTCAATATAAATAGTTAAATATGTTTTTAGTACTTTATCTTAAATGCAGTTTGTTTGTTGTAAATTTATAGATTTCCAGTTTGTTTTTCCAATTTAAAACAATAAGGTATGGAAACCCCACAATTTTGACTTCATATTTCAATTTTAATGAGAATTTATTGAGAATACAGTAAGTTTTAAAAATTTTCTAAAACACAACAGAAATCTAAATATGACTTTTTGGCACTCGTCGGACTAAACTCAGTCATGATATACTGCCGTATTTATAAAAACAAAATAGGCTTGAAGAGTGCTTTTAGATTAAATATGTGTACAAAATTTTCTTAAAGTACATTTGAAGTCTACTTTAATGTTTTATAAATACGGCAGTTAAAATTTATATAAGGTTAAGTATTAATAATTATATACCATTAATAATTAGTATTAATCAGAACGATTGAGGAGATCAAAACTTTTCGATACTGATAAATATAGAATGGCTTACAAGACTTAAAACACATTAGATAAATTATTTAGTAAAACAAAAGATAAAAAAGGAAAATGGAACATGCCAAATGTTGGATATAAAATACCTTGTGACGGAAATGATAAAGAAAGTTGTAATAAAGTATATATAGGTACCACGAAAAATAAACTAAAAACCAGAATTGCTGGACATAAATCAGACCAAAGATATAGAGACAATATTACTTTATAGAAAACTGCGTTATCTTCTCATTGTAGTAAATTAAATCACTATCCAAACTTTGAAAATGTATCGGTATTAAACACTGAAAATAACTACAAACGTCGTTATATGTTAGAGATGTTACAGATAATTAATGTACCTACCATTAAAATGATCTACTACAGCAGATACTGAAAATGCAGCACAGATTTACAGATATAAAAAATAACACAACTCACAAATATTGTATAATATTAATACATATTTTCTACTTGTTATAAATTGTTTTAATATTTTGTTATGTTAAAGTTTTCATATCCTTTTTTTTGTATGACAAATAATTTTTGAAATTTATAAAATTATAAAAATTTTTATCCTGAAGAAGCTACTTAAACAGTAGCGAAATATGGAAATAAAAATTTAAATATTTTATAAAAAAGACCTAAAGCTTTAATCATTACCAAAATCTTAATAAAAAAAAGGTAAAATAAACAATAATAAGAAATAATTAACAATATGCATGTCAATATGAAAGTATCTCTGTAAAATAAATTGTCTGTATTAAAAGCAAATGTTATTAAATATTTTCCAAAAAATATGCATTATTTAATTGTGAACATCCGTTATAGTTTCACTAATTCAACATTGAGCTGCAGACATCATAATTTTTAATGTGCCCGTAAATGTTTTGAAATAAATATGCATTTTTAAACTCAATTTGTTTTTGAAAATTTTCTAAAAGAAACAAAAAACATCAAAAATGCATTTAACAGCTTCAATATAGAAAACAAAACATAACGAATAAAATGAATAAAAGCATATTTTCTGCACATGTTTAATTAAAAAACAAATTTGCCCCCGATATAGTTTTATGCTGTTTGTGTTTTGCATTAAATGTTGAGTTTAAAAATAAGCGCGCATTTGTTCTTTTATTTTTTGCTTGCTCTGTGCTCAGTTTTATTATTGCTGTTTTTTTTAAGCTGCTCTGACTGTCTGTTTTTCTTTTCATTTTGTTCATGACCCTTTTTTCGTGAAATACAATTTTCCTCCTCCGTGCCTGGTAAATAAATGTCACATAAACATCACTGTGCCATCAACATCGTCAGCAGATGCAAAAGAGGAGTGAGGAGTATATGAAATAATAAAGGCACAAGAGTCGAATGTCTGAAGTTTTGATTAGTTTTTTCTTTGTTATTTTTAAGATACTAAAAGGAAGTTGTTTTATAAAAAACATGTGTTTTTTTTTTTTTTTGATAATATTGTGATGTTTTAGATGGTATTTATATACCTACTCGTACATACATATAATATAGAGAAAGAAAGAATAAAGGTATTGTAGCTTTAAAAATAGAGGGTTTTAAATAGTTGTTTTAATAAGAAATATTAGGTTTTAAGGCTATTCTGTTTTTCCTTTAATGTCAAGCAAGCAAAACACAAGTTTTTTGGGCGTATTCTTTTAAGAAATTAGTTTAAGTCAAGAATCAGAAAAAAACGGTTGTCAGATCTTACAATATTGTCAGAAAAATGTACATAAAATGTGTCAAAAGCGTGTGAACTTAAAATTTTTATCCTCAAACTTTGTCAGAAAAAGCATTTCCAGTACGTTGTAAGACAAAAATATTGTCAGAGATCTAACAATCATGTGAGCACACTTTTGCCATTGTAAGATTATTGTAAGATAATTGCGAAACACTTTTCATTGTCAGATGTGCAAAATGTATGCATTGTCAGAGAAATTATTTCTATTTGCAACTCTGTATATACACTAACAAACAAACAAATGTACATATGTACATTAGGGTGGCCCCGTTTGTGTGGAGAAAAAATAAGGTATCAATGTTCCCGACGAATATGAAAATTTTATTCATTTTAAGACTACGTTTTTCAATTTTTTTGTTCTGGGGTCATTATTTGGTGAGCTGTATCAAAGGCTAAAAATGTAATTTTTAGAGGTTTTTAGATTTTTTCACATTTCTTTCAAAGGAACTATATGTAAATTTGGTATCATATGAAAGGTCTTTCAGAGGCGCATTCAATGAGTTATCAAAAATTAAAAAAAAAAAATTTTAAATTCAAAAATTTTGGAAATTTCAGAAAAAAATTTAGTGTTTTGTTTATTTTTTCATAGAATTTAATTAAATAAATAGTTGAAATTTCTTGATTATAAACATCATGCAATTTAACCCAAATGGTTTTTCCCGTTTTTTAAAATTCTACCTATTTAAATTTTTATTAATTTTTTTAAAACCTTAATTCTTCTGTATCTGACAATCTCTGTTAACTCAATTTGTTAATGTAATGGGTATTAAAAGAATGTAAATTTTATAAGCTAAAAAACGAGAAACCCCATTTGGGTTAAATTGCATGATGTTTATAATCAAGAAATCTCAACTGTTTATTTGTGAAAAAAATCAAAAAACCTCTAAAAAGGTGCTTTTTATCCTTTGATCCAGCTCACCAAATATTGACGCTAGGACAAAAAAATTGAGAAACGTAGTCTTAAAATGAATCAAATTTTCATATTAGTCGTGAACATCCGCAATTTTATTTTGGGGCCACCCTAATGTACATATGTATTAATAATATTAGAAAAAAATTACAGAAAATTGAAGAATTAAATTGAAGAATATAATAAATGTATAGCGATATTTCAATTAATGAATCTTGCGTCATAGAGTGCAGTTATAAGCCAATTGAATTTAATTTCCCCATTCAGTTGTCAACAGGATCTAAGGCAACAAAAAAAAACCAAGGCCGAAACAAAAATCCTATCGCAAAAAGGTAGAATACATGTGGTCACATGAATGTATTACCAAACTTGTCTAAGAAGTTTAGGCACAGCGAAGCTGGTCGTGTTAAATGAAAAATTCCCAAAGATATTCTATGGCCAGAGGTTGCAGATTCCATACAGTTCTTTCATCCAAACTTTGCGGCGTTTCTTTTTTTGTTATTTGTATTCACTCTTGCTACTTTCTGCAGCTAAAATTATTTCAATTGCTCTTTTTTATTTCATGCCAATATTTAACAATTTTAAAAACACACTCAATTCTGGCAACGAATTTAGTAATTTTTGTCATACATCAATCTGCCAGCTGTGGGAACTGACAATTTCTGTTGACAGATAAATAAGGATTGAAGGTAATGATTTTTCAATGTTAGTGCATTGCTACCACATTGCCCGATCTGACAACATTGTATGATCTGTCAACTGTCTATACATAGCTTTAGAAATATTTTTATTAGATTCATTCATAAAAATCTGGTGACAACACATTCGTTTTTCTCAGTAATCGTAATACTGTGAAACAATGTTAACAGTTAAGCCTAAGTTAGCCGACTGTAACGGAATGTAGTGTAATGACATAAAAATGCGTGTGTTGCGTTACTTTACATCTCCATAACCATTTGCATTACTTTACACATAACAATATCCATCAGTTGTTTCTTACTGTTGCAGTTACATTCCATTACAGTCGGCTAACTGAGGCTTTAGGGTGATGAGCACTGCAAAATCAATATCTAAACTTTTATAATTGCAAAACAAATCTAAGGCTATCAAAATAACACATTCAATTAGAAGGGTTGTCAAAAAGAACGTTGTTTTCCATCAGCTTTGACAAATATTACAATAAACTCAATTTCACTCGAAAATCGATGTAGATTTTTGGGATTCATTGAACAACAACATGCTATTTTTTGTGAAAAAAATATCTAAGGTGAAGCCAATTTCCATTTGGCCGTGGTCTGAATGCGCGATTGGAACATGTTGGATGACGCTGTCGGGAGATGTTGACAATGTTAACAAAAAGTTGATTTGGGTCATCATCCAGTTGAAAGGAACTTCATCCACATTATTTAAGATGAATTTGAAAAATACACAGATAGTCTTCTTTCCTCATTAAGATATACGATTTTTTGCAGTGGTCCGAGGTGCGACCTCATATCAGGACGTTCATGCCACCATGCTTCGTTGTTTCCTTAACATTATGCCTTTAAATTCTATGTGCTGTTTGGCGCCAGCAGTATTGTTTACTATCGGATCAAAAACGATTCAATTTGACCATCGTCTGACCAGGTTTATAATTTTTTAATCCTGAGATGTAACCAATAACACAAAGGGCTGTGTTGCTGTCTTTTAACTTTGACAGGTTTGCCGTTTGTTGTAGAAGCATCTTTCTCCTACACCACCAGGTGGCTTGCCTGTGTAAATGGTTCCATTCAAAGGATAGCTATTGGCTGTGTTACACAACCAAAATATTTTTATTCCGTATTTAGCAGGCTTTGAGGAAATATATTGAGTGGAACTGGTTCTACCTCTAAATGCAAATAACAGTTCGTCTACTGTCACATTTTCATCTGGAAAAAAATAATTTAAACGTAAACTCTGAGAGGAGAGGAGATAGGAGCAGCTTTGTCTGTTTGTTTGCATGTCGGTCTTGTGAAAGCATTGTCAAAACGTATTACGCGTAGTATTTGCTGAAATCTATCGCGACTTAACGATGCTTTGTATAAAGGATGACTGTAATTCACCCATAGAATTGAAGGAGGATCATCACTGCCACCATTTATACCCATGACCAGTAAAATTCCAATAAAAACATCAAGTTCTTCCATTGAAATCAACCGAAACTGGCGAGGTTTCAATTTAAAACTGCAATATCCGCTGCATTTTTCTGATTGAAATCCAGTGCTATTTCATTGTCTTTTTTGTTGCTGTGTCTCAGGATCTCATTTTTTATATTTTTTGACAAAAATTCATCAATAATTTTTTTGGAGTCATCACTTTATTAAATTTGCGATGTGGTCCACCTATGTACATAAACAATAAAATATATTATAACATATGGTGTTTATAGAATAAAACCAACCTTTTTTGCGCATAACATTTTGGAATGGAGTTTTAGCATTTGGTATCTCTTGGGAATACCATTCACACGGGTACCCGGGTGTCTTTGTCAGGAGTCTACGTGTGTAAATGTTGTCAGTACGGTTAGGGTTAATAGGTTTTTGTGACCTCTGATTTGTGGTTTTGGACTCTTATAGCCACTAATTGACTTACTTTAAGCTGCTTAGTTGGCTCTTGATAGTTTCATCAATATTTTTTATAATTTGCAAAAAGTGTTTACCTTATGCAATTAAATTAATATCAAACTAAAGTTTTTTCTTCTCATAAGTTATAAACAAACCAACACATACAAATCGAACCGATCGAATCGAAATCGATTATATTTATATTTATTATTGTTTCCCCAAAATTATTATTTTGTAAATTATTTTCTTTAGCTTTAAATCTAAAATAAATGACAAAGAATACTTTTAAATTTTCTTCATTAGTTATCCAAAGCTGTCATATCAGGGCATGTGTTACTCAGCTGTAAATTTTTCTTAAACATTTTTTGTATCTCCAATGAAATGGAAAATTTAACAAAAGATATCTAAAGCAACAAATGTGAACCTAAATATTGAAGTTTGCGTTGTTAAAAGATAAATGTATTCAACTGTAATATTTAGAAAATGTTAGGGATATCAATAATAAATATTATTACAGAGAATTTAGTATTATTAATAATTTGATGACCTTTTTTTATTAAATTAGTAAATATTTTTGATCAGTTTGTTTTAAATTTCATAAGATGGGTTAGAGCAGTTCAAAAAACTAATTAAATTGTCAAGTGGTCAACATGTTCCTGCAGTTTCTTCTCTAACGCTGAAGAGTATAAATTACAAAAATTCTTTGTAAAAACCAACGTCAAAAGCAATAAAACTAAACAAAAAGGCATACTAAACCAACATGATTATTAGCTCATTATATCATTATTTGGTTGGGGTATTTAAAAAAAAAAACTATCAATTGTGCTTCCTCGTGTTTAACGACAATATTTATGTTGAAAACACACCCCTACAATATAAACCAAAGACTAAAGTCGGAGAGAAAAAACATACCAAAAGTGTCAGTCAAATTTTTTCTTTGAAAAATACTTTTGATTGCCATATGAAGTTCAAGAACGCAATATAACATGATTTTATGTGAACAAAAAAAAAAAATAAATATTAAAAGTTGTTAAGGGAATAATAAGGGCATGTGATCAGCGTTGCCATTTTGGTTACTTTTAACCAAAATTGGTTACTTTTTTTTCCAATGTGTACTTGTGTACTTTTTTTCCGTTTTGGTTACTTTTTTTTAACATAAAAGTAACCATTTTTTACATTGCTTTTACTTTGACTTAATTTACACCACAATTTAAAAGTTTTTTAAAAATAAAACACTAAACACAGGATTACAAAAAAATACATGCCTGTCTCCAAACATAACAAACACAATCATTGTATTGTTGAACGAGTAAAAGGTTCTTCACAAAAACCATCTAAAAACATGCTACAAAATGCATTTTCATATTGATTTGACATCGGAACAAGTTAATTTTTCTTTTGTTTTAGAAATGAACGAACCTTAATCAACATTCATAAATTATGTTTTTACCAGAAAACAAAAAAAAAAAAAGCTTTTTACAAATTAGCGTGCTATTTAATTTTTTAATAAAGTGTTTTCTAAATAGTTAAGATTGGGTTTCTTTCGTAAAAAATGGATAAGTATGTACTTCGAATTAAAAAATAATAATATTGGTTTTAAGCACAATTTTTATTTTTGTTAGATTTTTATTTAAAAAGGCTGCTCAAAGTAAAACTAATTATGTCGAGTTATGTTCTGGAAGTGATGATGAGAATATGTATATTTTCATTCAATTTCAATAACTTTTTTAAATAATATTTTGTTGTTTAGTGACATTAATAACAGCCCGAAAAGAAAATTCCGTGTATTGTGGTTGGATGAGTTTCCGTGGCTAAGAAACAAAGATGGATGTTGTTTCTGCGCTGCCTGTGTAAAAAAATTGCAAATCACGTAAGTTATTTACGAAAGCACACTAAAAAGTGTTCATAAGCAAAATGTGGAAAATAAAAATAACATTTGCAAGTCCTCAAAAAGAAACTCTTAATAAGCAAGTGCACCAAACAGAGCTAACATTAGTAATGTTTCTTATTTCCCACAATTTGCCTTTTTTTTAATGGACTATCTACCAGGCTTATTAGAGAAGCGCTGTTCCGACTGTCAAATTGCGAAACACATTAAATGTGGCAGGTAAAGCAACTTAATTAACAGAAATGTTAGGAAGCAAATCTAAAGCAAATTTAATTTCCAAACTAAAAACGACAAAGTTTTCGTTAATAGTAGACGAAACAACAGACGTATCCACAAAGAAATCACTAGTTCTAGTCGTTCGCTATATGGATAAATCATCTAAGAACATTCAAGACAGATTTTTAGCCTCATCTACTTAAACTTTATCTACTAGTGTTTGGTAACAAATGTAATGAAATTAATTACATTTGGGTTTTATTAATATCGTTATTGCTGAATTAGTTTTTTCTTTCAATTGTACCTAATTATAAGACTGAACTACAAACTGAAATGTAATGGTTAATTTATATTTTACATATATATTTTTTAGCTGAAATAAAATAAAATTTTAAATATATAAAAATTTTGGTTACTTTTTTTTGCTTTTGGTTACTTTTTTTTACATTTTGGTTACAAAATTTTTTTGGTCGTGGCAACGCTGCATGTGATGTCTGTTATGTAAACCAATACATTTCTATTAATACATGCAGTATACCAGCATATTTTCTACTTGTGCGTTGTTATTATTTATGTTGCTGATTACGAGGAGCCAATTAAGGGTGATGCGTAATGAACTGAATTGGGATATCAATTTTCATGTTTGGCTATCAGTTGTAATATATGCATGTGAATGGCATAAATGAATAATAATTATCAAATAGTTTTTCTTTTTCATTTTTTGCTTCGTTACGACGAATAGTAACTTTTGTTTTCGTAACAGCTTTACCTTGACTCTAAGAGTCACCGAGATGCCGTGCAACATCTGTGAAGGAAAACTATATTAATACTTATGGTGTAAATTTACACTTGATTATCTAATAGATATAATAATTAAATTTCTGTTACTTTCACTTTCAGTGCATTTTAAAACATAATATATTATTTCCCTTTTTTTATGAATATTGACTTTTTCACTAGTCAACCATGACATCTGCTGTCATGTAAATGCGTGTGTCTGTATATAAAAAAATGTATCTTTTACATTTATATCTATACATACTTATATGTATATGTCTGTATGTACGTACATATCAGTAGCAATGATAATGATGTTGGTGTGTTTGGGTGTGTGTATTGTTAATTAATTTAACGGTTATAAATTTATTTTATGTTCTGCTATAAAAAGAACGAGAAAAATTAAATAATTTTATAGACAAAAAAACTAAATTTGTCAACAGTTTTATTAAATGTGTCAGTATGTGACAAATAAACATGTTAAATTAATGATCAGGCGAACATTAATTTGTGACTTTTGGCAAATAATTAAAAAAAGCTGAACATATTATTGCATAAAAAAAGAGTAAAGTTTTTAACACTAAAATAAAACAAAATAAAATAAAATATAGAATTATTGCTAACCAAATAAGAGTTGCCTTACAATACCTTAAAATAAATTCAAATTTCTTTAATAAAGGGTGTCCCAACTAGAACGCAACATTAAAAATGGTGTTCGGTATCGTGAAATGATAACCAGTTTTTTTTTGCCTAAAATTGAAGAAATGAATGTGGAGGTCATGTGGTTTCAACAAGACGGCGCCACATGTCATATAGCCAGAGAAACAATTCAATTGCTGCATCAGTCATTTCCCGGTCGTGTTATTTCGCGTTTTGGAGATCAGAATTGGCCGCCTAGATCGCACGATTTAACACCTTTACATTTTTTTCTTTAGGGGGGTTTACGCGAATAAGCCGACGATGAATCAAGCCTTAAAAGAGGAAATTGGATGCTGCATTAATGAAATACCGCAGCATTTATGCTAAACGGTCATTGAAAATTTCATTAAAAGATCGAGTGTGTGCCAGCAAAGCCATCTGCACGAACGATATCTTGTTACATACATAACCTCATTTTGTCTACTTTACGATATAATAAAGTTTCAAGGTCTTTTGTTTTAAATATCTGTGTTTTATTTAAAATTTAAAAATTGCGCTCTAGTTGGGACACCCTTTACAACTAAAAATTCTTGGGAATATACGACAACAAAATAAAATCTTTTAAATTAAAACATACTCTAGAACTAAACCAAAACTTTAACACAAACTAAAATTAAATTAAAAAAAAAAATTCTAAAACAAATTCCCAGATCACTTAAAAATACAAATAAAATAAATCATAATAAAATTATAATTTCCATACAAGATTTCTTTCTAGTCTGCAGGAAAAAAAACCTCTACAATATTCCAAACAATTTGCAATATGTAATAATAACAACAAATGACAGCATATAACAACGGCTGAGCAATCAAAAACTCATTTCCTGCTAGAAACTTACAAAAAAAACACAACTTTAATATGTCGCTCAACAAAAAAGAGAAACCCTTTTTTCCATCTAAAAGTGTGGGGACTGCTCTTAGGAGACATTTAAAAAAGTGTGTGGCACAAAAAAAAACATACCAAATAAAAATAAATATATATAAATGTCATTAAGTTATTAAGTAGGGAATGTATAGCAAAAGACACAACAACAACAACAAAAATAAAAAAACACCAAAGAGACAACCATGAAATAAATAAATCAAATAAACCATAAATAAGTTCTACCAGCAAAAATGATGCACAGCATAACGACAATACCAGCAACAGAAGAAGCAGAAGCACAAAAAAAACGACACAAATCAAAAAGCCACAAGAGTAAAAAAACCCAATCGAGGCAAAAAAAAAAGAAAAGGAATAGACTTTTAGGTTTTATGTACTAAAAGCACAGTGGGACAGTTAGACATACTATATGCTAGAATTTTTAGACAGCACAAGGCTCGAGTTTCTAGAGTACCTTAATCCATTTTGTAGAATATCCCACCCAACCCATATTAAATATATTTCGCCTCCTTTTTACAACATATCATTTGATGTACCTTTTAAGTGAGAAAAGGTTTTGCTGCACATTGCAAAAGCCCCACTACGCACTGGAAAGCAGCTGAAACGGATAGAAAGTGATTATCAATTTTATAGAACCAATTTGTCATTGATTTGTCGTTGGTCAGACAACAACAAGAGATGGCGGTTCTCACCAACTTTGAACAAATTAAACCGATAGCAGCTTTAAGCAATGGCAAAAGTATTTGGAAAAATATGAGAATGTGCCACCACCATTTCAGCTCATACAACAATGGGATGTTGGAGTAGACCTTCACGACAATGCTGTTTCAAATTACAGAATAAATATTAGGTCAAAGAAGTGGCGTTGGCTTTTATTTATTTCTGTTCTAGGATAAAGCGTAAGCAAAGCTTTGCTATCAAGTTCGCAGTGAGATGCTAAGTCCGCTTAATAAAGGTCCGACAGCAGCGTGTTACTTACCAATCACCACGAATTCTAGGGTAATACATTCCAATAGTTCAGTCACAAGTGAAACCTCGAAGGTGCCAAGTTAAAGAGTGAGGCAAAGCAATCAAGAGGACGTGACAAATAAGCAATGTACATTTGTATTTGAAAATTTTAAATTAAAATATTTGTTGTTATTATTTAAATAAGTATTTTTATAAATGTTTAACATTTTTATATATGCACATAAATTTGTTCATATGGCAAAATGTCAAATTGAGGTCATTCTTCGCACTTGCGAACACCTATTTCCAGGACACACGGACAAGATAGGGCCAAACTGGCAGCTGATTTAGATTCAGAAAACCCAAATTACTATAAAAACGGTGGATTTTTTTTTAAAGCTCACGTTTGATTTTTCTTGGCCGTAAATGGGTTAATAGCACATTTTATAAAATTTAAAAGAAATAAGAACAATTATTAACAATTATTAAAGGATTGATGTTTGACTGTTGGTTAGTGGGCGCCGCAGTGGTGCAGAGGGTTAGAACGCAAAGAATTCTGATGAGAGAAAGTGGTGTTTCTCGAAACATATGTAAATTCTTGTTGGTTGAATCCTAAGCCAAGAAAAATTATCAATAAATTTTAATATTTCATGTAACAATTCCTACCGTCAGTAAAAAATAATTTAATGAAAATTAAATTTAATGAACTCGAGCCGAAATAAAAGGAAATATCAAAGATTTAAAAGATATTTTAAATCATGAAAGCAATTTTCAGGAAAAGCCCCGCATAAGAATTAGAGTCAATAATAGGTACATTATATATTCTCTTATTTTTGCCTAATTTAATTGTGATAGCAATATTTTTGGATTTAAAGTAAAGATGACTTTCATAGCTAATATAGTCAATTATAGACTAAACTCCAAGGAAAATGTTTAAAACATTGTTCACATATTTATACGATATATATAAAGATAAATGAATTTTTCGGATGTGGTCCTTATATGGGAGCTATGAGCCAACCATCACAAAATTTAGCACAACAATTTATTTACCTATAAGGATTGTTTATGTCGAATTTTAACCTTTTATCATTATTTATACGTATTTAAGTGAATTTTGGAATTGGACTTTATATGAGGCCTATGGTCAAACATGGACCGAACTAAAACAAATTTCGTTTTGCGATTTTTTTTTTGCATAAAACTTATTTTTGCTGAATTTTGTCTTGATATTCCAATTTTATAGGCATTTATGTATATTTCGGGATGATTTTTGTATGGGGGCTATGAGAAATCATGGACCGTTTCTTAATATTTTCCTCAAACTTTTTTCTTTTATCATAAAACCAACGTATGGTATTATCTGCAATATATTTCAAAATATTTCAATAAAATGGACAAAAACTATCAAATTTTTATGGATGTTGTCTCACATATTGTTCCATACCTCTAGTTGACCTTAACCGCTTTTGCTGATTTGCAATACCAAAATTACATGCAAAATAAGAAATATTTTTTCTGGTAATTTCGTTTAGTTAAGTTGTATAGTTTGGACGTGAGAGTGTTTTACAGAGACGGACAGACAGACGTACACAGCTAAATCGACTTAGAATTTCATAAGGATCATGAAAATATATACTTTGCTGGGTCTCAGATGAATATTAAAAAAGTTTCACACGAAATGACAAACGTAATATACCCTCATTCACCACTATTGGTGGTGGAGGCTATAAAAACGGCAAATATTTCAATCAGTTTTTTCACAATTAGTATTTTGAAAACATATAGAAAATACATATCTTGAAAGTGTAGTAGAAATCGAAAATTGGCATCAAAAATCTTGGGTATAATATATATCTTAAATAAAGTTTTATATTTCTCAAATTATTTTTCTATATCAAGGCCACTGTGCATAAATGGTGGAGGGGGAGATGGGCGGAAACGACAGCCACAAAAATAACTTCGTCGACAATGTCAAAAACAACACAGTATTCCATTCAGCACGGGTTAGGGTCTAAAAAAATTATGTTTCTTTCTGATCAATGATGTAGAAACATTTAGCAATTTTTTCTCTATATATTTGAGGATGTATGTAACTTTGTTATAGGATGTCTGAAATATGAGTGTGTTTTCAGTCAGTTTTCTTTTGCTTTTCTTTTTTGTTACTTTTTTATTAAAAATTTAATTAGAATGTAAAATGTTTCCAAAGAAGAAAAGAAACTCTATTAAGCTGTCACATGAAAATTCTTTTATCTTGTTTTTTTTCATACAAACTGATTATGTGTTTAATCGATTTTTTAAGACAAACCAACATACTATGATAATTATTATGGCTAGCTGAAACTTGAAGGCCGTTGAGCTAAACTTATAAGATGTTTAAAAAATACCACGAATATGTCTAAGAACAAGTCTTGAAAAAATCCCACTAATAATTAAAAAAAATCCAAACCATTAGCCATATGCCTTTAATAAATTAAACCTACACTCACTTAAATCTTTTCCTACTTTCATGCCACTTAAAATGTTCACTTATCAAAAACAAAAAAAGAAACTTGTTCTAATAAAACTTTAGCCAAATAAATATAAACGAGTATTTCAGACATGACTATAAAAAAAGTTTAAATACACCAATTAAAACTTTAAAACATTATACATACTGAGAAATAATACTGCTCTTCCCCTTGACAAAATTAAAGTTTGGCTACAGCAAAAAAGAAAAAAAATAAAAAAAAATTAATTGTGGCAAATAGTGTATAAAGTATAGAAATGTAATGCCACACTCTATCATGGATTAAAAAAAAAGTTGTAAATGAATTTTGTGAAAAATAAATAAAAATAAAAGAAAAGAAAACTTAATATATTTGAGTAAACAATAGCTGTACTACAACACTTTATTCTCCTGCTCTATTTTCTAATTTAAATTGAAAACTAAGATTTTGACAGTGGTGGCTGAAAGTTGAAAAGAAAAGGAAGAGAAAATCTCACCAGATTCACTTAAAAGTTGTAAACCAAGCGCATTTGAGATCATCAAAATTCAATTATTTCTATAGAGAAGAGAAAAGAAACTTTTTTGCTTTGTCTTTGCACACATTCTGTTTATTGTTTTTAAGCTAATGCAATTGTTTTCAACGAAATTCATTTAGGATAATGTGAAAATTACAACTAATATTTTCATTATTATCAACATCATATTGTTCATTATTATCAAGTTGATTAAAGTGGAAGTAAGTAACAACAGCAGACGCATCGTCATCATCATCTTCATCTTCAGCACCCTTAGCGGCAGGAATATATATGACAAGTAGAATCCTAAATTTTTGTAGTTTGCATTTTGTAAGAACAACAAGTTTATTTGACACTAAATAATCATTTTCATAAAGTTTTGTAAATTATTATAAATTGTTTAGTTTATTTAGTTTTTACAACAGATACCAGCTGTTTAAGTTGTTTACAAAAAAAAAAAAAAACTAAACGAAACGAACAGAGAGAGTGAAACTGAAAGGAAGACTAAAACCTCATTTGGAATGAATGTACATATATAATGTACAAGTTATAGTAACAGAATTTTAACAATAAATAAATGGAATTAAATGTCAAAATCTTTTAAATCAACAATAGAAATTAGTGGGTTTTGAAATGTTTTGTTGCATAGAAATACGCAACAACATAATTTATGAACTTTCACTGCGTGATAGTTACAAACTGCGGTAAACTATAAACTGCAAATTTGCCTAAATGTATAGTATTGTAACAAGTTTTTCAACAAGTACAAAACGAAACAATGCAGTATTAAGGAAATTAGGGATATACACAACGAGCTGAATTGCCATTTTGGGATACTAAACTTGTCACAGTATGGCGGCATACATATATGAACTGGAGGCGAGATTGGGCTATTTTTTTTTTGTTTTTTGTTAAAAATTCGGCTGTAACAACACGGTGCCACATGTCACACAGCCGCCGAAACAATGAATTTATTACAAACCAAATTGGTCGATTGCTAGATTATTTCTTGTATGTAGAACTACATATATTTCTCTCAGATAGAGCTGGCATTTTCTTGTTAACTGCTGCCACTTATCCTATTCTTTGAAGTGATTTACTTGCTGTTCATTCACTTACGGTTCCATTTACAGCATAAGCAGCTTGTTGAGGTGTTTTCGAACCATTGTCGCGTATCCATTATTCGAGCCAGTATTCGGCACAAAAGCTACGTTTCGTCGTTTTCTTATAACAATCACACTTCGTTGACTCACTTGTCATATGTATTACGGTCAATTTTAAATTGGTGAGAATACTTTTATATCATATATTCAAAACGTGCAGAACTGAGTTAGTTGTTTTATATTTTTATACTGATTTTTTTTTTGTTTTTGTTACGTTATCATTATTTTCAATATTATATTTTTTTGCTAATACAATAAAGAGTAAATGGTAAAAATTTGACAAAATTTCTTTCGTTCTTTAACATTTTTGACTTTTGTCGAATCAGTTCTTATGATAGATCGAATCGATTACAGCCGTAAAATTAAAACCCCTGAGGTTATTAACAAAATAATTGCCGCCATTTTGCTTTAAGGGAGAGATAATTGTTATAAAATAATCGACATCTGCATACGTGATCGTTGTGGATATTTGTACGATATCATTTCTCATTAATAATTGTCAAACTTTACACAATAAGCATTTGTATGATTTTCATAATAAATTTTGTTCAGAAAGTTTTTGTTGCAAACCCCAGAGTTTATTAATACACATACATACATGTTGTTTCCTTGCTGACGCAACTCTCTGACTCTTTCGTAATTCCTTAACAGCATGAGAAATCATTTTATTCAGTCGCTGTATAAGCCGGCCCATCCGAAATTTCTATAAAAATCTAAATCCATTGCAAGCCCATTCACAGTGGCATTGCCAAATAAACAATATATTAAACTGATAGGAAATATCTAGGAACAAGTCAAGTGATGTCAAGAAGTGATTATTATACCCTACACCACAATAGTGGGGAGGGTATATTGGATTTGTGCTGATGTTTGTAATGCCCAGAAATACTGGTACAACACCCACCTTAAAGTATACCTATCGACTCAGAAGCACTTTCTTAGTCGATTAAATGATGTCCGTCCGTCCGTCTGGCTGGCTGTCCATATGAAGCTTGTGCGCAGAGTACAGGTCGCAATTTTGAAGATATTTTGATAAAATTTGGTAGGTGATATTTTTTCGACCCAAGGACGGATTGGATTGAAGCTGGTGGAAATCGGTCCAATTTTTAACCAGGCCCCCATACAAATGTTCTCCCCAAATTAGTGTTTACTGATCATAAATGTTTTAATTACGCAAGTATCCAAACATATTTCATCACAAATGCGTGGTAAATGAAGCCAAATCACGTGGACGAATAACGTGCAGATCGGTCAATAATTAGTCGTAGCTCCCATATAAGGCCCACTGCCGAAAATTACTTTAAAGAGCATAACTCACTCAAAAATGCAGGTATCCCAATAATATTTAACACAAATATGTCTCATATGTACACAAACAATACTGTACAATTTTATTGTGATCGAGCCATAATTAGTCGTAGCTCCCATATAAGGCCCACTTCCGAAAATCACTTTAACGATCATAAATTTTTTAACAATGTTGGTAATCAAATAAAATTCGACACAAATAATATACAGAGATGATGACACCTAATTTTATAATGGTCGGTCCGTAATTAGTCGAAACTCCCAATAAGACCCTCTCCGTAACCAACTTTAACTTTCATTAGTATTTCATTAGTATTTATGTTGTGGAGAGTCCTCTTAATTGCTGTCAGTATCAGGAAATTTAGAGTCTATTGTATTTAAATTGTTTTTAAACGGCGGACAGACAAACACCGATTTTGCCAATATTATTTAATATTTGTAGAACTTTTCACCCTCTTAAGCCTTTCAGACTAGGTTTTGGGTATATAACTAGATCGTCGTAAATCCTAATATTTTTATAAGGAGCCTGAATATATTTACTTTTGTGAGTGTGCGATCAATACAACTGGAAGGGTAATTTTTACAATAAGAGAGTATATTAGCGTTTAAAGTATTTTTTTTTATTAAAAAAAATTATCATACATATCTTGCACTAAAACAGATAACCCACACATGTAAACATAATAGATCTTTTCAAATAATATGTATATGATAAATTTTAGCTCATTCGGATAATAAAGAGTTTTTTTTGTCGATTTCTTCATTGAACTACAATAGCTGACGCGATACGAAATTATTAAAAAACACTGTATCATGTTGAGTGATATAAAAGGATTTAACTCATTTAACTATAAAAAAAGATAAGATTTTGAACCCTACTTTTATTAAAATTTAGAAAAAAAAAACATTTTTTTGTGTTAAAAAAATCCAAAATGTGTTAAATCTTTTCTTAATTATTAGAGAAAATTTTTATTTGGCTTGAGATCATTAATTTAATAATTCAAAGTAATATTTCTAGATAATGGCACACTGAAATGCATTTTCTACCCTGCCAAGGTCGTCATCAGCAATGTTTATTGCACAAGATCTACTTGTAAATATCATCTATTTAACTCACCATTTATTGTTTCTTAATTATAATTGCATCATTAATTCATATAAATAGAAAAGAACTTGTGCCAGCTTCTTGCAACAAATGAGAAAAATGTATTTTATTTTATTTTATTTTGCTTTTCAATTACAAGTGGATATTTCTATAAACCATGTGTGCGTATGAGTAATACTGATAATTTTTAACAAGTATACGTTTTAAAATTTATTGATGTACTGGGTGAAATTATACAAACAATACATGCTGAAAACTCATATACATATAATTAGAAGTTTTATAGCGTTTTTAATGCAAAGGAAATAAGGAAGGTACAAGTATCCTTGCAGGCATTAAAATCACAGTAAGAAGTATTTATAACCGTATACAATTTGTAATTATGGCAGTAATTATGTTTCAAGTTTAAAATATATGGAACATATATGAGACCTTTTGTTATTTCTTCATTATTTCAATACTGAAACGTATTTAAAATTTCTTTCCCAGTCACCTTAAGGAAACAATTCACTGTGTGTCTGTTCACAAAATCAGAAAACCTAGTTTATTCAGGCTTTGATAGGGTAACTTCTCAGCACATAGTTATTCCTATTGCCTTCCGAGTCAGTATCGAATAAATGTATATAAAACTATATAGACTATCGCATATAGCTTAAATTGTAACTCAATAAAATTTCCTCTCAACAACTATTTAAGAAAAAAAACTACCTTCAACCCAAAACACAAGCACAAACTATATATCTGCTTAAAAGTGTATAACCCTTAAGCAAACCCAGTGAGGTAAATCGCTAGGGCTGCCATTTGTAGGTCTTATAAAAGACTTGTTTACATATTCTAAAGGATTATTTACCCATTCCACTATGTCTTCTTTTAGAAGGTATTCTAGAAAGAGTCAAATGGACGTTCAAAAATGCATTTCAAATCATGATTTAAATATCAAACATGAATGGTTTTGCAATTATTCCTGTATATCGTCACCATAAAAACAAACTTTATTTTGCTAACTTTGTTGTACGAGTAATAAAAGTTAATAAAGAAAGTCTCTATAAATTAAGTTTTTTTTTTATGAAAGTATTTATGTGATGTAAAGTACGCATTAAGCAATACTTTATATACAAAAATACATGTGATTAATTTAAAACCTTCTTTAAAGTCCTGTGATAAATTCATAATAATATATTTATAAAATTATTTATTTAACAGACCCTTCATTACGACTTCTTTGAGGCATTACTTGGTAGGCCTTCTAATTGCCCTTCTCAAGTATGCCTCAGATCAGGCCTCTAACCAGTGGCGAGTAGGCAAGACCTTGACTAACTTGACTACCAAAATTGAAATGACTTTAAAATGCGGCTGGCAGTCCTTGTGTCTGCAATATAAGGCCTTTTAGAAGGCCTCTTTACAGCATATTTTTCTCGCTGGCAAACCGTCAACTACCACTACGGCTGCCACTACAACTTTAATAATAAACTTAAATATCAAGAAAAACTAAAAGAAAAAAACTTTGCTAAATAGATTTTTGCCTCTTAAATTTTTATTTTTTGATAACATATATAAAACTTTGGTCTTTTGTTTGTCTGTCTGTCATTGTTTTTATTTCACAAGAAAAACAAAAACAAAAAAAAAACGCAGAAATTTTTCTTTGGCAGCAGAAATATTTTGCGTTGAAGATTAAATTGATTTCGTTGATGTTTTTTTGGCTGCTGTTATTGTTGTACGTAAGTTGTGGCGGTAAATTTATGAGACTTTTTTTTTGTTTTTATTTTTGGTTAAGTTAAGTTTTAGTCGTCTTTTAGATATAGATTTAATTGCAAGACGGTAAGAGTAGTGATATAAGTGCTTCCAATATTGCTGCTGAAGTTGTTATAGAGTGATATTCTTTTGGAAGCATAGTAAAGTAGGCATAATAGCAAATGTGCTGGTTCTATAACCATTTAAAAGAATACAAACTGATTCAGTACCTTCCAAATGTGTCACATTAAACATGCAACCTCCACCTTATACGTTTTTGTTCAAATTTTCAATATTTTATTTTTAGATGACGAAAACTTAGGATCTTGAGATCTAATTGAAATCGAAATATTATTTTACTGAAACTTTTCTCTTTCAATATTTTGTCTAAACAGTTGTTATAACGTTTATTTATTACGAGCTTGTCCTCTATTTCCATTTGATGAGATTTTGTTCAAAAATTTATTTTGATTTTTTCATTTTAAAATTGTATACATCTACTTAAAACCATATGTACTCATACATATGTATGTTTTATCAACTGTCCTTGAAATATTAATGTATTTAATTTATATTTCAAATATTTTCAATTGATTTTCTTTTCACCCAAAACTTTTCTGCAAAATAATAATGCGTAACGCTTTTACCAAGCTGAGATTTACATAATGTTTCCGCTCAACTTCTTACAAAATTATTGACATGTAAGAGTATAATTTTGCACAATACTAAAAACATCACAATGAAATCATTAACATGGAAACAATTCTAAACAATGAAATCTATAAGACGCTTGACTTACCTGAGCTGAGAAGGCAGGTTGTTTCTATATAAACTTTCATCAACACCTAAAAATGAAACGAACAAGAAAAAGAAAACAAAATTAATATATTGTTTATTTATTCGGATTCATTGTTGCTTAAATTGTGTAAGAACAACAAAATAAAACCATAGAAATCAGAATATTTATTTAAAAATTGTTATTGACTTAAATACTTTTGCCCTAACAAAACGTTAACCCCGACACAAACAGTGACAGGAGCAGTAGAAACAGCCAGCCGTCTACATTAAAGATTTAATAATACAGCCGAATAAACAATGAAATAAAAACAAAATTAAATCATTCCTAAGTCTGGGGAAATTCAGTTTCTTAAATTAGCTTTGTGTGTTTCCGGTTTGTTCGTTAAATGTAAAAGCCCTGAATGAGTGTAGGACAATCTGTGGTAAGGACAACAATTTCACAAACTCATTGTATGTAATAAGCTAACTTTACACTATCAGGCGCATTAAATAACATGTCAAAAAAATATTTTGGAAAAGCTTCTTAATATATATTGGCAAATAGTTTGACTTCAAAATGATTTTCAACAAGAATTCATACAAGTTTGATCTAAAATTGGGACTGATTTGTATTGCATTGCATTGTATATTTGAAAATAATCCATTTTAATGATTGATTATCTTAAGATTTAATAAAAGGTTTAACAAAAGGCAAAAAAAATCATTATTTCTAAAACGCTGTGTTTCATTGTGGAGATAGTGTAAATTTTGTCTAACTAAAATCACAAACAATTTTATGTGCTTCCTTTCTTTTTATACCCTCCACCACCATCAGTGGAGAATGAGGGTATATATAAGTTTGTCATTCCGTCTGTAACACTGAGAAATATGCTTTTGAGACCCAACAAATTATATATGTATACTCTTGGTCCTTACGAAATTCTAAGTCGATTGAGCCATGTCCGTCGGTCTGTCCAAAGGACACAACTGAAATCAACACAGTGTACAAAAAACGTTCATAGTTCTCCTAAGCAGTTTGGTTTTGAAAACCAGCAAAATCGGTAAAGCAGAACAAGAGTTATGGATCAAAATGTAAAACAACCTCCAAAATTGATATTTTGAAACATTTTTCTTCCAATTTTTTAAAATATATTGCAGATATTCCAATAAAATTTTGTATGCGTGTTTCTTATGATCAAAAAAGAAAGTGTAAGGAAAATAGTAAGAATAGGTCCCTGATTTCTCATAGTCCCCATACAAAAATCTTCCCGAAATATACATAAATGCCTATAAAATTAGAATATCAAGATAAAATTTAGCCAAAATAAGTTGTATTCAAAAAGAAATCGTAAAACGAAATTTTTTTTAGTTCGGTCCATGTTTGACCATAGAGCCCATATAAAGTCCACTTTCAAAATTCACTTGGATACGTATAAAACTGGTATAAATAATGTTAAACAGCTAAAATTTGACATAAATAATCTTAATAGGTAAATAAATTGTTGTACTAAATTTTATGGTGTTCGGCCCATAATTGGTCATAGCTCCCATCCGAAAAATTTATTCATCTGTATATATCTTATAAATATCGGTACCGACTGACAACTTTGTACAGGGAGGTTACTCTCTATTGCAATGCGAAAGCAAATTCGAAGCGAAAGGTAAATGCGATAAGAGTGCAAATTGGTACTCTGTATCGTTCAAGCAAACGCTTTCACAAAATAATTTGAAAAAGTAGCAACACTGGCACCACAAAGTCAACAATAGCAACTTGTTCTTGCTTACTTACATATTGCGTTCCCTTTGCGTTTGATATTGTGTTATTGCAAGAGATTTGCGCTTAACGGACGAAGAGAAAATACGAAAACGCAATAAAGGGTACCAATCGTTCGATTACGTTTCAATTTTCTTTCGCATCGCAACAGAGAGTCACCCCCAGATCATTTACATATACATAAAAATCATTCTGCAGAATTTTGTGAATTTCGGTCCATATTTGACCGTATCCCAGCCCACTTCCGAAATTCACGTTAATACTAATATATATCTTAAATATAGGGTTATTTTGTTTAAATGCGACGAGAAATATCCTCATATGCATACAAATCACTGTTCCAAAATTTAGGAAGATCGGCCCATAATTTGTCATAGCTGCCACATAAGAACCATTTCCGAATAACAAATAAACCCACAAAAATTTCTAATAAATATCGATATAGAAACAACTTTTATATAGATCAGTAACTTTAATCCAGAAACCATATTAGTATCGGTTATACGGTAATTATGCTACTGGATTTTGTAGGTGTCAGTCAATAATGGGCAATATCTTCCGAATTAAGTCCACTTCCGAGCATAACAACCAACCATACAACTATTGTAAATAACGTTTCTGAAATGTAATTCAACCAAAATAAGCCTCAAATACATAGAAATCACATTAGTGTATATTGGATTTAGAAGCTATCAGTCCATAACTGGTCCACTTCTACTATGCCACCCATAACTCTTTTGTAAATAATATTATTGACATCAAATTCAAACAAAAAAGTCTCATCTTTTTATACTTTGTCCTATACTCTGTTTCTTAACTTGCGGTGAATAAGGAAAAATGTTTTTTTAATTTTATTAATTGCTAAATTACAATCAAGATTATTATGAAAATAAGACAATCTCTGTAAATTACAGTAAGAATCGGTAATTATATAAATTATAACTGGTCAAAATTAAATGAAAGACTTAATAACCAGTGTAGTATTTGTATATCTCATTACGTTTATGTGTGGGGTATTAAAGATTCGGTACAGCCGAATATATCACTCTAACTTGTTTTTCATAAAGCATTTCTTGCCATAACAATAATAAACCCAATAAAAAATTATGATACAACGGATAATATTGATAATCTTATATGATACGCAAAAAATATACTGCTGAAATAAAATCAGAATCATATACACCCCGCAGCTCATTTCAAATGTATTCTTACATTATCTGTTTTTTTTTTTCATTTACCAAGTAGGGAGTCTTTTGTTTTCAATGTTTTTTTTTTTGTAACTTTGGGTGTGTGTATAATTTGCCAGATATTGTTGGAGACAAAAGATGGCTCAAAAAGTTTTTGCGTTCTAACAAGTGTTTAACATAAATGCTACATAATCATTTTGTGTGTTTTTCTTCGTTGTTATCTTAAATAATTTTTATGATTAAAAGCTAATAATCATTGAAAATAATTATAAATGGCAGGGATATTTTACACTCGAAGAAAAGAGATTAATCCCTAAGCACAAATAATTGAAGCTTATATACATAAATGTAGCAAGACTTTAGCCCGATTGCCATTAGTCGTACAGTTAATGACACCTCTGGGATTACAATTAAAGTCATATTGTCCAAAATACGGAAGAGCAGTAGATTGTCCATACTTTTGTTATCACTCTGATTTTGTTTAAGATTTTAATAAAATTGCTGAGAGCCGGATATTATCTAAATTTGTTATGCTTATATCCTGAAATTCATTTTAAAATTATTCAGTATGCCAGATACTTCTTTAAACTTGTAGCCCTTAACTCCTTCTTGTCTCCTTATGTTGTAAAATAGTTTGAAATGTAATTGTCCCATCTACCTGTACAACACTCTTACCAAATTCCAATAGAAATTTGGCACCTGACTTGTTTACCCTGAATTATTGAGTCTAATCCACTAATACATTAATCACTTTCAAATTGAACGCAAGTTCAACCAGTTTTTGGAACTTTCAACGCTAAAGCGGCGTCTATCCTCCAAGGACATGCACAATTTTGTTATATTCTATATTACTGTGTCCTGGTAGTCAACACAGTGTCATTTTATGATGCTCCACCTTGCACGTGACATTTTAGAGTCCACAGCATAGCCATGTCAATATAGAAATTAATTTTCCTTCCTCTGATTACAATATGCATTACAAAGCATTTCGGTCTTCAAGACCTGAAAGACACCACATCATAAGAAAGTCTGTAAGATATTTAAGTGTCCGTCTTGGCTAGGTAGATACTAGCTCTGGTGCCAGCATCTGTGAATACCGTTTAATCATTGTAAAAACTCTCAGAATTTTTTAAGACTTCTGCATAGATGATTTATATCGAGAGTATCCATTCAAAATTCTTGATCTTTAAATCTGAGATAATTACGGGACATTCCGGATTCGAAATCTCTTGTCGCAAATTTCACTACATACTTTTTACTATATATATGTAAAATTGAATCACTAAATAAATATTTAGAAAATCTGGACGCAACTCCACAATCAGATTACTCATCATTATTTACCCCAAACCCATCAAATAAAACAATTCACTTGCCAACAGTCACACACTATTTAGGAGAAGCTGTTTTGATATTCGAGAGATTAAAAAGCCTATTGTTTATTTAAGCTCTAACCCCCTTATTCATAAACGAATATTAAATTTAACAAACGTTTATTAAGCAAATTTTTATATGCAAATCTGTCTTAATAAACGTTTGTTAAATTTAATAATCGTTTATGAATAAGGGGGTAAGCAAGCACCTTATGGAAATACCTCGGATAGGTACTTACTTACGGCTAAACTATGACCTGAATATTATCCTCTAGAGTGAAAGTTTTTACTGGTCACCATGATAGTCGGGAAACAATATAGACCCATCAGTCTATTATCGAATATATCCAAGCTTTTTCAAAAGATACTCACGAAAAAGTTATATCCGATTTTAATTGAAAACAATATAGAAAACAATTGTATTCCGAAGCATAAGTTTGGATTTAAAAAACACAGTAATATCGAATAAACAAATTTTAGAAAAAGACTTGGAAATATCGTAAGAAAAATATTTGAAGAAAAAAATATTGTTTTGCTCTTTTTATCGACATTTGATTAAGTGTGGCTTGATGGTCTAATATACAAGTTGAAACTAAACTTACCCGTAAACACACTATTGAAAAGCTACTTAACTGGTCGAATATTTAAGCTTAAAGGAGACTTTTTAAGCTCCGCACAATCTATTGAAGCAGGAGTTTTAATCAAACTTGTTAGGGATCCACTGGGACTCTAATATTTCAGTAGACCAAACCACCAGGCTACACAAGAATTTTTATTTCCATGTTCAAATTGTTAATTTTACTTTCAAACAAAGATTTTCACTCTATTCACCTTTAACAATAACCTTCATGTGAGAAATTTGATAGTAATTTTAATGGGGCCCTTTTTCATCGTATAGATTTCATGATACTTACTTTCATGATTATAAAACTGCAATTAAAAATTAGTGAAAATATTTTTAATTTTCGGAAAAATTAAAAAACGCAGCGAAATTAAAAAAAAGAGCACCAGACACCAACTAAGGAATTTTTCGCACAAAAAATTTAAAAAATCACCAGAAATGGTGCGAAACGCACCAAGTTGAAAAAGCTGCTTAAAATCTTCAAAAAGCATCTCTCAACCTTCTCAGGGGAACCACAATGGACCACAGGGTCTCCGAGTGGAAGTGCACTTAGTGCACTACCCTTCCTATCCTATCCAATCCTATCCTATCCTATCCTATCCTATCCTATCCTATCCTATCCTATCCTATCCTATCCTATCCTATCCTATCCTATCCTATCCTATCCTATCCTATCCTATCCTATCTCTCCACAAACAAAATCATATATTTGAATTAGAAAACTGGTTAAAGCAGTGGAGGATAAAAGTTAATGAGCAGAAATGCACACATACATATGTATGTGTAAACGATGTGTGTATACTTTGAAATAAATATTACAAGCGATTTAAGCAATAAGAATTGTGCTGTGTGAACACCCAAGAAATTTCAAGGAAAACATTTTATTAATTTTTTTAATAAAATCTCCTTCATGTAAATGGGGCCTACGTGAGAGTCTTTCGAGCTATCTTATTTGCCGATTGTGTGATATTCACAGTCTGCGACTATAATCGATTTCTTAGTAAAATCTACAGTTTTCAGATAGTTTGCATAGTTAAATTCATTGTAATACTTTAAAGAGACTCTTCTGCGGAATTAATTAAGTTCTTTATTGAGGCTTAATCCTAAATATTGCCAAGGCAATCTAAAGCATGGAGACGACAACATTATGATCTGGGGTTGTTTCTCTGGGCAAGGTTTTGGGCATATTCATCAGATTGGTGGAATTATGGATCGTTTCATGTATCCTGACATTATAAATAACGTGGTCGTCCCTTATTTTGAAGAAGAGATGCTACTTAGATGGACATTCCAGCAAGATAACGACCCCAAAACATACGTTAAAAGTGGTTAAGGAGTGGATCCAGAACAATTTGATAGAAGTGGCCTACCCAATCCCTCGATCTTAACGAAATCGAGAACTTGTGAAAGATCGTTAAGTTAAAAATCAACCTAGAAAATTGCAAAACCAAAGAAGATTTATTTTAAGCCGCAAAAATAGCCTGGGAAGCAATATCACCAGATATAATTACTAATTTAATATCCTCTATGCCTAAAAGATGTGTGTGTCTGTCGGCCAGAATAAAGAATTCGCAACGAAATATTGGCGTCAAGAGTTTTTTTTTTTTTGTTTTTTTCATTGGGGTAATATAGTTCAGTACGCTTGTATTTGTGACTTAAAATATTTTTTAAATTAAAAATCCTTCTATTTTATTAGCTCGGCTTGAGGTCCCTTTTATTAAAAATATAAAAACTCTTGTTCGTTTTTAATTTTTATTATATTTTATTTATTTCCAATATTTCGACCAACTTTGTTGATCATCTTCAGGGAAGAAATATAATTTAATGTTTAATACAGTGTTGTCCGATGTTAATATCTTAAGTTTCTTTCACTTTTAAATTTTAACTTTTTTTTATTAAATTCTGAATTAAATTCTGTTTTTGAATAATAAAATATAAATAAATAAAAAAAAAATAATAACTTTGCTTAAAAAAATTATCATTTAAAAAAATGTACTAAGGGGGTGCTTAGGTTTTGGTCGATACTGTATATTCAGTGTCTGCTAATGAAGCCTGAGTTGTCTTTACTTTAAGAATATTGGTAATTCCCTATGGAGCCTGAAGATACTGGAATAGCCTTGTAATAAAACATTTTGCGCACCAAACAGTGAAACGTTTGGTATTCCCTTTCCTCGATAATCTCATGTGGCTTCTCTGAACCCAAAATACGATTAATTTTACTTAACATTCCTCGTCATTCTGGTCGATGAATTTTATTTAAATTAATACTTTAAGTGTGGCCCCTAACAACTTAAACTTATTTTTTTATAAATAAAAGAACATGGTTTAATGTTTTTGTAAATATATTTACTGTACAAAATAAAAAGTAGGTTTTATTGAGTAGTTTTACAATTCTTTTATAGACTCGAAACTTTGCTACAAAAGTTTAAGTAAAATAAATATGATATCATTTGAAAAACTTAAGAGCCATTTCCTTTAAAAACTTTACACAATTACGGAAAAGAGACGCTAAGGAAAAACATTTATTATAAAGAAAACAAAGACTTTAACTGGTAAAACATTAATGGCAGCAGCAATACCAGTAACAGTAGCTTTTAAAATAATTCTGATAATATGGTTGGTTGTGCTGGTAGCCGGAATGGTAATTACTATTTTTTTTTTAGTTTTCCTATAAAACACTTTACTGTAAACTTTTTAATTTAGCTGAAAAGAAAAAGCCATAGAAAATTTCTGTTGAATTTTTTCTCGCTTTTTGCTTTTATTTAGAAATAAAGAAATATATATGAAAAAAAGAACCAATTTAACAATATAGCAAGAAACATGTATAAAAGCTACAAGCGAGACTTTGAAACTTTATACTATATTTGGTTAAACTTAATAGAGAGATGTTACTTAAAAAGGAAATCATGGTCAAAAGGACAAAAACAAAAAAAAAAAAAAAAACTGAAAACATACAATATGCTAGACGAATGGAAAACAATTTATTTAAAACAAAATAAATGATGTTGAGAATGTAAGTGCTGCACTGTATGGTAGTATGTAAAGTCTAAAAAAAACATGTATTCGTATATATAAATGTATGTATATTAGGGTGGTTCTTATCTTGCATTGTTTGGATTTTGGATGCTCCTAAGATCTAAACTGGCTTTCAGTAAAACTTAATGAAACTTTGTGTGTTTTTTTAAATAAATCAATAATCGTTAGATCATGAAATGGCCACGCCTACAAACAAATTAAGTTTAAAGAAAACATGACTGGTGTAAAGTTTTTATTAACGAAAGATGTTCTTGATTTAAAAATTTAATTACGGAAAACACAAAGATAGATGATGTTAAAACTTAAAGTTTCATGTAAAGAAGAACCATAAGCAGATCAACAATGAGCAGAGATTGATGTAAAAATGTAAATAAAGAAAGAGCAGACATTGATGTCAGCATTTACTTAAAGAATCAACCACGTAAGAGTTGCGATTTATCGCCGCGACTCTGCTGATGTCCTCTTTTGATGACCCTTCTAACGTCATCATCTGTGTACATGATAAAACATTTGTTGCACCATTCTTGCAACATTTTGACATTAAATTGTTTATTTCTCCTATTTTGCTCATTCGCAGATGTGTTGCCATTTAGGACCTAGTTATATTACATCTACATTATACATCTATACATCCCAGCAAGCCATATGAGTCCGAAAAAGAGTCTTTTCTGACACCTTTTCGGAGCGATAACGCTCTTTATGAGCCCAAAAAACAATCATAATTGTTCCGAAAACCTTCAGAAAAGAGGGTCATTGCATTTGTCGCTTCGTTTCACAAAACCTGTGACACTAGCTACTTTCCACTACGTATTTCATCGAATCGCAGGAGAAAAGTCGCAGGTAAAAGTCGCAGCGTATGAACTCCCTCTAAGATGTAAATATCTGATTAAAGAAAGCACCACGATAGATGTACAAATTTTGTTTAAGAAAGAACAACATTTGAAAGGAAACATTTGGTTACAGAAAAAAACACTATTGCTGTTTAAATTTTATAAGATTTAGAACCACGATTGCTGCTGCGTTCGTCTGCTAAAATATTCAGCATTTGGTTTTTGCATGATTGAGAACAATTTTAGATCTTGCTATCATCAGCAAAACAAGGGCCACCCTAATGTACATGCTATATTTTATAATATGTAGAGAAAAAATAACTTTTATATTACATATAATTTAATACTCTTGTGTACATGGCTGCGTGCCTATCTTTTTATGTTTGAGTACTTTTATTTAACAAAACAATTTACAAAAAAAAAAGAAGTGCCACAAAAAAAACCATGTTGCTGCAACAAAACGCACACACAAGACATAACGAATATTTTAGTTATGCAGAAATATTTTCGTAGAAAATATTGAACCAACTTAGTGAGGGAGGATAGAAGCAAAAGTTTTTGTGGAATCAATGTTAAGAAAATCTAATAATGTTTTCTATTTTGGGAAAGAAATGTTGCCTTTTCACTGACGCATTGATACAAAATGGTATTTTTAGATAAATTGTTGATAAATATTTTCGAATTTGTAAGATTTTTGTTTATTTACTAAGATTGTTGATATTTGTTGAGCTAGTTTAATTTCGATAAGGAGGGCAGGCCAAAAGAAGTGAAATTTGTTTGGCCAGAATATAAAACGGCATATGAGTGTCTACCTGCATGCTAGTAGTGTTTCAAAATTAGTTAAAAAAATAAGCATCTTAGTTTTATGCATTAGAATTTTAAAACACTTTTCAAACGTTACTCGTATTGGGTTTTATTTCATAAATTTCAAAAGTCCATCAAGCAAGTGATGTTTCAGTAAAAAAGTGTAGGTCTATGAATAAGATTATAGTTACTATATGTTCGTATGTAGATGAGGCCATAAAAGTTCAATGCTAAATTTTTTGTATTCCTTTTTTATTTATTTATTTTTTTTTTCTGACAATTGAATTTGTTGTTTTTTAAATGTTGTAAATTGAAATGTTGAAAACAAATGTGGGACAATATCAACTAACTAAAATATCTATGTATGTATGTAAATAAATTGAGATTTACATACTCTTCTAAATAATATAAAAGTCTTAAAAAGTGTGCCACCTGAAAATCGGTATTGTCACAATTTATTGTCATAAGTGTCGGCTTCGGGGGGTTCTATTATGATATGTACAGAGTGACAGCCTGTTGCCGAGCCGAGCTGGTTCTATACAAATTAGTACAAGCAAGCGCCGAGCTGGTCAGAGCGCTGATCAGAGCGCAAAGCTGATTATGATCTGCTATTTATTAAAAAAAAAATGGTACATTTCTTTGTTATTGAGAAACAATTAGTTGCTTATGAACTTTAATGTCAAAAAAAAAAAATCAAAACTTTTCGGATAAACAAAACATTTTTAGAAATATAATCTTTTATTTTAAATCAAATTAACAATGACAAAATATGACAAGCAAGTTTAATATATATTTATTGTATACTATTTATTATATACTAGCTATGTTTAAAAAAATATTGTGAAGGATAATAGTTTCTCAAACATGATTAAAAAAAACTTTAGTATTTTTTTTAAAAAGAGCCTCTTCTAAAGTACTATTATACTTTACTTATTTTTTGGTTTGTTGGGTTGAATCATTTTATATTGAAAAAATAATATACATACATATGTAAACCTTATTTTTTACCAATTCTCCTATCTTTATTTTTGGTTAGTACCTGTAATCTGAGATTTCTTTATTAATAGTTATACAGTTATTTAAATTAAAAATTATTTAAATAATTGTTAAAATATTTTATTGAAACTGAAATGTTTGTCATGGTTTATCCATCAGCTACACAGAAGTTTATACATACAATACATAAAAACATTATCTCTTTCAATTATGTAATACGAGTAGTAGATTATGCTTTATTATTTTTAAGAAAAACTTATAATAATCCTCAATTTTCCTAAAATTTTTACTATTACATTTTTATGAAATACTTACAAATTGTAGTTTTTACAAAATATAAAAACTCGCCCAACGTGGGGCTCGAACCCACGACCCTGAGATTAAGAGTCTCATGCTCTACCGACTGAGCTAGCCGGGCATATAATTGCTGATAACCAGCTACCTAAAAAAACACACACACACACTACACTATCCACAACAACAACAAAATTAAATCTAAAAATAGAAATCAGTAGTTGGTTGGTTGTGCGAACCAAGAGTTGTTGTAAATAGAATGTTCTATGTGATCACACCTGTAAGATCTCTAATGCGCACAATTGTTTCTCTAGCATAAGCATAGGAAGGAATATTTGTAGATAGAAGAACAAACAGCATGAATATTTTGGTCAGCTATTTATAGATTTCTATTTTGATACTAATGATTTTGTTGGGTTGTGAAAAGAATTTAAATTTTTTTATTAAACAACTTTTTCATTTGTATGAAATTATTATTGTATTTAAAGGGAAATGGTGTATTTTCCTACATATGGTAAAATTCAAAAACTTTGTTTTTTTTAAGTTAAAATATTTTTTATAGATATGCCTCTTGCTACTAACTGACCACAAAGCTCTTAAAGTAAATGGTCTAAGTTTTATTTTGAAGAAAAATAAAAAAAAACTCCATTCTGAAAGAAAAATAATAAAAATGAGGGAAAATGAAAACGATACATGTGCCAAATATTGAAAAATCTTATTCTTGAGTTAAAAAATAATTTTTTTGATAGATATCCCACTCGTAGCCCATTAAGCGATTATAAAGGCCTTAAAGAAAATTGTATAAGCTTTCTTTTGAGAGGAAAAAAGGCCCAAATTGAAAAAAAAATTCAAAAAAAAATTATTTAAAAAAAAAAATTTTAAAAATTAAAAAAAAAATTTTGGAATGATTGATGAAATAGCTATCTACAGCCCTTTGGACAATTTTTGCTAGGAACAATAGGTGAAAAGTTACACTCATTTAAAAAAAACCACTGTATGACCAAAAGGTCCAACTTTGACCCCCTCTAACTCCGGCAGTTCTTGAATGATAGAGCTGAAAATTTTCGGTCTGGCATACTATCCAATAGTACTAACCTCGGTGCAAATTTCATCCAAATCGAAAGACATCGATTTTAAAAATTGTGTCACTTGACGTGAAATTGCCCATATGTATATTCATAGGTTATTCGAGAATTATTTCGATGTGTTACAAATAGAATGAAAAACTTAATATAACGCCATCTTTTTGGTAGTGGGTATAAAAAAACATATTCGCCCAACGTGGGGCTCGAACCCACGACCCTGAGATTAAGAGTCTCATGCTCTACCGACTGAGCTAGCCGGGCACGTAGTAGCATTCAGTGCAAAAGACAAATTTCTATATAAGTTGTCTTTTCTGTAATTTCAAAAATTCTAAAAAAATGTAAAATTGTATTTCAAATGTCAAAGGAATTATTAATCACACAGCAATAAGTTGGTGTAATATGTTCGGCTCTTGCTAATTATTATATTAGTTTATTTTTCATCAAATACAATTTTATAATTATATATATTATTTATAGCCACAATATTTTGGGTTTTAGTAATGTTTGATATTGTTGCTATTCTAAGATATTAATTAGAAATTTTTTAAAAAACCCTTGCTTTATGCTTACGCCAAAACAACTCTAACCGACATTCCTTATATTCCCTGGAATTCCTAATTTCTCGAATATATATAAATGCAGAAAGCAGTATACTTTCACTTGACATTAAGTTCAAAATCAAAATGTCAAAGTGTGCTAAAGATCGTAAATACTTATTTTCGGTTACAGACAAACTTGCCGCTCAATTGTTTACTTCATTCTCCCCTACTGATGAAAAATCATTTGTTCAAATAATTTAATAAATTATAAGAATATATTTCTAATTCTCTTGTTCTATTTCATTCCATTCCTTTTCATATCGTTTTTTAAATTATTGTGAGTTTTATATTGGCTTAGAGAGTGTGATAACGTTTTTCAATTGTCAAATCAATTCCTTTTTCGAAAGCATTTCAGCTAAACACTTTATTTAATGAAGATAATTTACAAGCAGTAGGTTGTTATGAATTGAACGGTGTCATATGTCTTTCTATAAAAATAGGATTAATTTTCTTTGTTGCAGACACATTGGCGCAAAGTACAATTGATAACCTATCCTTCGATAATTTTCTAACTGTGGCTGTAGTTTCTTTAGCGTAAGCCAACGTTACCAATTCTACCATATAATTATTAGGACTAGTTTTGTCGGCACTTAATTTGCTCGGGATGATAACATCTCTCCTTATTCTTTAATAAGAGCAAACTTTACTTGCATGGAACTCATCACTATAAAGTTTTTCTGCATTTCTGTTATTTTGGTTTTTAAGAATCCATAATGAGATTCTCGCCTTAATAATCGCCAATTTTTTAGCCTTTCTTATGTCACAATTATTATTAATTTCACTGCTTCAATAATTTATATGTTTCTGGCAATCATCATCATGTTGTAATCATGCTGTTCTAAGATAATGGTTATTATTATTTTATCATTATCTGAGATCAACATATTCATAAATCCATATTGTGAAAATGATTGCATTAAAATCTACTACCATATGTTTGATTGTTGCAGTTAATTTTAATTGTAACATAATATGGTTACTGCAATAAACTGAATAATTACATTAACCATAAAATTATTAAATAACTCGTAATTATGTAAGAATAAATTGTAATCATAGAAGCTACATAGAAAACCAAAAAGCTATTAATTTAAATATATAATTACTATAAGCACGGTTCAGCCATATCTGAATTCTTGAGTAGATAATAAACAATATTGGTTTACTTTTGTCATGCTAAACCTGACAGATTCCCTCATGAACAAAAAATAGACCTGAGATTCAATTTTGATAGCTTAGAGGATAAAAATGAACTAATAACCAATTACAAAGAAAGCAATAAATGATTTCATCTCTACAAAATAGTTCGATTTAACACAACAGGACCAGCAATATGGACTTAAGTGGGCCGTACTACACGGCCGCCTGCCAACCTAAAATAGTTCTATTTAATTTTTTTTAGAAAAGTCAATAAAAAATTAATTCCTCTTTAGATTGACTTGATATTTTGTTACAGTGTATAAACCCTGCAATTTATGCCCTGATGTTGTTACTAAAAAATAAACAAATTATAGATTTCTCAAGAAAATATTTGATGTAATATTTATGACAAGCACACGAAAGACAGACAATGTACGAATTTAATATATTAATCTAACTAAATATATAGAATTTTCGAATTTGTTATGCTGAAGTTGGCTGTATTTATCAGAATAGTAACATTATACTGACGAAATTTTATTGATTTAAAAATAATTAACAAAACTTTTCGAAATTAGTTTTTTGATACAAATTGTTAACCAAGTGAGAATTATATTAAAGTTTCAGCAACAACTTTTAGCTTTTTATAATGTATTAACAAAAGGCAATATGCCCGGCTAGCTCAGTCGGTAGAGCATGAGACTCTTAATCTCAGGGTCGTGGGTTCGAGCCCCACGTTGGGCGAATATATTTTTAATACTTGAAATTATTGTCATGACCTTTTACCTTTAAGCGATGTTTTTCAGAATATCGAAAAATATTCTTCTCAAAAAATTTAATTATTTTAGTATAATGCTACTTTACAAATAGTAACTTAAAAACTTTTCAATATTAATTTTAATTTTTTTTTTTATTTAACTGATATACGAAGTACTATTTGTTAAACTTTTATAAGCCCGGCTAGCCTAGTCAGTAAAACATAAAACTCTTAATCTCAAGGTCATGGGTTCGAAGCCCATATTAGGCGCTGTAACTAACAAATTTTTAAAGAAAATTGAAATTGAAAATATTGCAA
The DNA here is from genome assembly GCA_916048285.2 of Bellardia pandia. Lineage (NCBI taxonomy): Eukaryota > Metazoa > Arthropoda > Insecta > Diptera > Calliphoridae > Bellardia > Bellardia pandia. Next base: position 43,724,573 of record OU696530.1, read on the forward strand.
TTGTTCAAAACTACAAATTAACCTTAAGAGGAACATTTTAGAAATATGCTTCGCTATTAAAAAGAGCATTATCAAAGATCCGTTAAATTAAGTTTAGAAATTAAAAGTCAGTGACGAATCTTATATACATACCACCATTATTTTTGGCCAACCGTCATAAGATATTGTACAGTAATTTTTATTTATTTTGGGTTTATTTTAGTCGAACGATACTTACAAGATTTGTATGCACATTCCAGATAAATCAAGAATTTATGTTTGTATCTTTCATTCAGAACTGCACTTTGTTTGTATTTTTGCAGCGTATAACATAAGGCGATTAACACAATAGGACCAGCGATATGGACCTAAGTGGGCCGCACTACACGGCCACCTGCTGACCTAACATAAAGAGATTTACTTCAAAATAAATTAGATACCAAAAAGCCATATATAATCTGTGGTTATTGACGGAAGTGGAGCTTGTATGGGAGCTATAGATAATTATGGACCAACTTTCACAAAAGTCAATAGTATAATTTTTACATACTTATAACTGATCTGTGTACAATTTCGGTTCGATATGAATGTTGATGTAGGTTAATGAGTTTTAGGGAGTAGTCCTCACTACGTAGCAATGACCTATTACGGGCCGATCATCATGAGAATGTATATGTCAATTTATACATATGTACTATATATGAGAATTATTTTTGTTGAATTTCAACTCCATAGTGATTTTTATAAGCGATATATGCGCATTTAAGTGATTTTTCGAAGTGAACTTTATACGAGGACTACGATCAAACATTCACCGATCGTCATAAAATTAAGAGTGACAATTTGTATGTATGTATATATTATTTGTGTTGAGGTTCAACTTGATAGTATGCGCATTTAAGTGATTTTCCAAGAAATGTTTGGTAAAAATTTCGTTGTTGTCTTTTGAAAAATTCATTATTTGAAATATTAAATTTATTCAAAATTATAAATAAAATATGAAAAAGTTTTGAAATTAAGAAACATTTCTTCAGATATCTGTCTGTTTAAATTTAATAAAAGTTTCAGAAAACTGTCCCGATTTTAAAAATATCATCATCTGTTTAATTAGAAGTTTTGTAATTTATAAAAAAAACGTTGTTTCAGAATTTTCGGTTTTTACTAAAACTTTTTTCTTCTAAATTTTGAAAATTTTAAAATAGAATTGTGTTTGTATAGTATTTAAAATATAAAAATTTTTCTTTTCATTGTTATAAGCCCGGCTAGCTCAGTCGGTAGAGCATGAGACTCTTAATCTCAGGGTCGTGGGTTCGAGCCCCACGTTGGGCGCTTCTTCAAATTTTTGAACAAAGTCGATATTTGAAAAATTGAAACTATTTAAAATCATAATTTATGGAAAGGTTTAAAAATTAAGAAACATTTCTTCAGAAATCTGTCTATTTGAATTTAAGAAACATTTCAGAAAACTGTCCCGATTTTAAAAAGATCATCATCTGTTTAATTAGAAGTTTTGTAATTTATAAAAAAAACGTTGTTTCAGAATTTTCGGTTTTTACTAAAATTTTTTTTTCTAAATTTTTAAAATTTTAAATTAAAATTGTATTTGTTTGGTATTTAAAATATTGTATTATTATAAGCCCGGCTAGCTCAGTCGGTAGAGCATGAGACTCTTAATCTCAGGGTCGTGGGTTCGAGCCCCACGTTGGGCGCTGATTAAAATTTTTTTAAGTTTCTCTGATAACATAAACATGTCTTAAACATGAACTTATATAGTATATCGTTGGAGAGTTTGCAATTTGTTATGATATATAAGGTAGAATAGGGGCGGATGTTTTCGTGAATACAATTTGAATATAGCAATATTGTAACATTATTTTTTCGAACTATTAAAGCAGAATATAGCAAGAATTCTATATATTTCCAATACGTATTAAATTGAATTAATTTTCAGTTTTTAGGGTTCGAGCCCCACGTTGGGTGCTGCAACAAATTTTTTAAGTGTAAAATTTAGTCGATCTTTAAGACATGATATTGAAGAGAAACATTTAGAAATATATGTATAATTGTTAGAATATGTAAAATAAAATCGGTGAGGTTGTGGTGGAAAAAATTTGAATCAAGGAAAATTCTGATATAATTTTTATTTGAACTAAATATACCAAGATTTCCATATACATATTTTAAACACAGGTTATATATTTTTAAACTTTTAGAAAATGAAATTTGCCCCGTTATGGGTTGGAGGACCACTTTATGCGATTATGCATTTTTACTATTTTCTTTTGATTATATGTTTACCCATATTGAAATGATTTATAAAAACTTAAACGTTTTTATATTTATTTTCTATAAAGCTAAATCAATATTTTAAATTAGGTAATTAAAACAATCTTCTGAATTTAAAATAGATTAAACAACACTTCAGAGCTGTTTTTTGTATTTTCATTCATGGTATTCTTCGTTCAATATAATTAATTATGTGCAATATATTTACATGTGTATATGTTTTTAAATGGTTTAGATATTTATTTTTCTCTTAAATATTTACGTTTGTTGTTTTCTACACATTTTTCTTCTTTTCCATCAAGTTACTTATCACAACAACTTGAAACGAACTCTTAATAAACAATAGTTCAAAAATGTTTTAAATGTTAATCAAGCACAAAATAGTTAATTAGCTTTTAAGTCTCGCGTGGATAAATATTGATTTATGACAGCAGCAACAACGAGAATCCAAATAAAACAAAATTAAGCGAAATAAAATACATAAAATTCAATACACATTTAATGTCGTATACTACAGCCATCCAAACACACAGAGATACTCAGTAGTGGCTCATTCGAGCACACCACGGAACTTAGTTATTTAAGGAGTGTTGGAAATAATGTTATTGCACTGTTTTCTTTTTTTTTTATTAGAAAACCAAAAGCAAAAACACACACTTGTCTATTGGAAGAGACAAAGAAACATGCACCATAAATCAAATGCTTTTAAGGTTTTTTTATACTCATTTCTTCTATTTTTTTCTTTTTGTATATTTTAGTTTAAAGAAAACCTCTGTTAAAACGATAATGTACAAAACAAAAGTTGAAGGAAAAACGGAAGTTAAGGGTATGGTCTAATGAAAAGAGATTAACAGTAATTTGTATTAATTTTTTAGTTTTTCGTAAAGACATTTTTAATCGTTAAAGCCATTGAAAATTGATACCAGCGTATTTATGTAGATGTGTTTAGGAATATGGGTGGGGTAAATTTAGTTGAGCTGCCTGCATGGAGGGTAGACAAATTAATATTTTAATGTGAAATAAACACGCAGATTAATACGAGTATAAGAATGAAGTGAAAAGTATAAAGAGCAGAGCAGACATCAAGTAATTAATAAAATATTAAGTTCGCCCAACGTGGGGCTCGAACCCACGACCCTGAGATTAAGAGTCTCATGCTCTACCGACTGAGCTAGCCGGGCTTATAATAATCCAACAAAATTTTTTTTTATTTTAAATACCAAACAAACACAATTTTTTTTTAAAATTTTAAAAATTTTGAAAAAAAAAATTTTAGTAAAAACCAAAAATTAGAACAACGTTTTTTTTTTTGAAATTACAAAACTTCTAATTAAACAGATGATGATCTTTTTAAAATCGGGACAGTTTTCTGAAATGTTTCTTAAATTCAAATAGACAGATTTTTGAAGAAAATGTTTCTTAATTTTTAAACCTTTCCATAATTTATAATTTTGAAGAGTTTAAATATTTCAAATATCGACTTTGTTCAAAAATTCAAAGTAGCGCCCAACGTGGGGCTCGAACCCACGACCCTGAGATTAAGAGTCTCATGCTCTACCGACTGAGCTAGCCGGGCTTATAATAATCTAACAAATCTTTTTTATTTTAAATACCAAACACAATTTTATTTTAAAATTTTAAAAATTTAGAAAAAAAAATTTTTAGTAAAAACCAAAAATTCTGAAACAACGTTTTTTTTAGAAATTACAAAACTTCTAATTAAACAGATGATGATCTTTTTAAAATCGGGACAGTTTTCTGAAATGTTTCTTAAATTCAAATAGACAGATTTCTGAAGAAATGTTTCTTAATTTTTAAACCTTTCTATAATTTATAATTTTGATTAGTTTCAATATTTCAAATATCGACTTTGTTCAAAAATTTAAAGTAGCGCCCAACGTGGGGCTCGAACCCACGACCCTGAGATTAAGAGTCTCATGCTCTACCGACTGAGCTAGCCGGGCATATAAACATATATCGTCGTACTTTATATACGCTCCACCACCACAAGTGGTAAATGAGGGTATATATAAGTTTGTCATGGCGTGTATAACACTGAGATATGTATATTTATCTGACACCCAACAAAAATATATATTTTTGATTCTCATACGTAACCAAAATCAGCCAAGTTAAAAAAACAACATTTATAATTCTCCTAAGCAGTTTGGTCTTGAAAATCATCAAAGTCGATTTTGGCGTACCAGAGTTATGGACTAAAATGTGTAAAAACCTCCATCAAAATACGATATTTTTAAACAGTTTTTCTTTTTACTATTTTGTTTAAATATATTACAGATAATACCATCAAATTTTGCACAATTTATTTCTACGATGGAAGGATAGACTGTGCTAAAAATAATAAGAATCGGTGCATGATTTTTCATAGCCCTTATGCTAATTTCTTTCCAAATATGGCTCAAATGCCTATAAAATTGCAATATCAACACAAAATTCAGCAGAAATAAGTTTCATCGGAAAATATATCACAAAACGAAAATTTTGTGAGTTAGTTCCACTTCTAGTCCATTTCCGGAAATCACTAAAATACGTTTAAATCTGTTATAAATAACGGTACGATTCACATTTTTTTACAGATCATGTATATATATGTCAAAATCAATCTGTTAGATTTTGTGAATTTAGGTCCATATTTGGCCATATCCTCCATATACGGCCCACTTCTGAAAATTACTTAAATACCCATATCTCTCTTAAATATAACAACACTTTGCTGAAATTCGACATGATACATCCTCGTATATATGGAATTCTCTGTTCTAAAGTTTATGAAGATCGGCCCATAAACCCATAAAAATGTCTAATAAATATCGATATCAACCGATCTTTAATTTTAATACAAAAATCATACTAAGATCGGTAGTACGGTAATTATATTACTGAATTTTATAGTTGTCAGTCCATATTTGGCAATACATAGCTCCCAAAAAACGTAAACTTCCGAGTATTATTACAACTACCATTCAACTTTTGTAAAGAACGTTATTGAAATGAAATTCTACCTTCATAAATAAGCCTCACATACGAGGTTTGATCAAATCATAACCGTTATTTTCAGTTTTTAAAAAGTATTTATTTATTCATCAATAACTATCTTGTCCCGTTCAAAGTAATCCCCCTCAGATATAATAGACTTATGCCAGCGCTTTTTCCAATCCTCGAAACACTTCTGAAATGCGCTTTTTGGTAATGCCAATAGCTCCTGTTTCTATTTTTCTTTTGTCTCCTCAATCGCAGCAAAACGCTTTTCTTTCATCGGTGTCTTCAGTTTTGGGAAGAGGAAAAAGTCAGTGGGGGCCAAGTCCGGTGAATACGGTGGTTGAGGCATGATAACGGTTTTGTTTTTGGTAAAAACTCACGCACAAGCATCGATGTGTGAGCTGGTCCGTTATCATGGTGTAAAATCCATGATTTGTTTATCCACAATTCTGTGGATAATTGCTTCGCGCAAACGGCCCATAACTTCAAGGTAGTATTCATAATTGACCGTACGTCCTTGTGTTAAGAATTCACGATGTACCACGCCATTGCAGTCAAAGAAAACAGTGAGCAAAACCTTCACATTTGACCGAACTTGATGTGCTTTTTTCGATCTTGGCTCTTCTGGACGTTTCCATTGGGATGATAGGGCTTTTTGAGGAAATCTGGATCGTCGGTGACACAACAGATCCTGAGTGATGTCCATGCGACGTTGTTTTTGTTCAAAATTTTGCAATTTTGGAACAATCTTCGCATTTGCTGAACGATATGCTAAATCGAACATTTTTAATCAGACCTCCTCATAGAAATCACTTTACTGGATTTTAAAGATATCTGTCCATAATTGGTCCACTTCCACTATAACACCTTGTAAATGACATTATTGAGATGACCTTATAACTTTTAACAAACTTGATTTGTGCATAAATATAATTTGTTCACAAGGAAAATTTAAAAATGGTTTTATAATTTATTTTATGTTTAATATTTAAAAAAGAATTTGTAAATCAAAACAAAAACCATCAAGTTCTACGAAAAATATACAAAACTAAAACAACTGGCATATACTCAATTTTACACCATACAAAAACTACAAGGAATGTTAATATTTTCAATATTTAGTCTAAAGCCCGTTATTTTGTAAAACGCTTTTTACTTGTTTTGGCATAGTCTCCAAAAAGCTCTCAATTATTTCTTTTGGACTACTCTCCCATTCGAGCTAAATCATTAATTTTTTTACTGCTGAGATGTCACCAATATTGCGAAGGGCTCGTCTACACTAACGGTTTGTCTTTTGTTTTAGCAGAATCTTTTAGAATAAATATGTATGTTATTATAAGAAATGCGATGGCACTGTTAAATATCGTTTTGCGACTTTTAATTTGTAATTTTAGACTCATATGATCACTGCTCGACTAACTTTAAGCTGTTTAGCTATTACACGTGCAGAAATGCTACTTTTTGCCATTACTAGAATACTGTACTTAATAGCTCTTGATAGGTTATTCATTATTTATTATAATTTGATTTGTGTTGGATAATTTGCAAAAGATGTTTACCATTTGCAATTACATTAATATCAAACTAGTGATTTTTTTAAAGTCATAAGAAAATCAAACAAACACAAATCTAACGTTAAACTTTGCTATTTTTGTGCAAATATCTTAAAATACACTCTTGTGCAAAATTGAATATACATCTGCAAGTTTATTTGGTGCTTATTATTTATTGCCCGAAAATTATTATTTTCAGTGTTGTATTGTAAATTATTTTGATCAGTATTAAAACTGAAATATATGACAAAAAAACATTTTTAAATGTTTTTTATTATTTTTATTTCTTTGCAATAAAAAGTGCACGACATAAACAGTAAACTCAATTGTGCTCAGCTCAGAAACTCGGATCTGAGTTTTTCACTTCCGATGCTGACATTGTAGTATCAAACTGTTAACTTTTGAAAATCTTATTTTAAAGAGGTTTATAAAACAAATTTTGTATGCAAATTTGCATTATAAATCTGTTATAAACCTGTTGTAAGTTTTTATGAATAAGGGGGTTAGCTTTTTATTTATTTATAGTATGTATAAGAATTCGATATTTGTTGACATTTACATTACAATTAAAACCGGCTTTTATTAAACTGTTGTATAAAATCAATATTTTTATCATCTACATACATAATCTGTATGTACGCAGTGCTGATATTCAGCCGGTTCGGACCGGTTCGCTCGAACCGGTTGTTAAAATTTTAAAAATTTTGCGAACCGGTTGTTGCATATTCACCCTTCTCGTGAATTAAAATTCCATATGAAATATTTGGGGTGATTATGTTTTTTGTTTCAACGGTTTTATATAATGTGTATTTATCAAGGTGATTAGTCTCGGCAACAAACACAATATTGTTCAGTTGTTCATTGTCCAAACGTACAAACAAATGAATTTTATTTTGGTCATACATTGGATGCTTGGATGATGATGTTTTCGATAGCGTTTTCTTTAAACTTTTGAGAAAAAAATAAAGCAATTTTTTTTGACTTTTATTTTGCAAAATCAAAACTATTTTTTTAAAGAGGCTTGTGGTCTGTTACTGGGATGCGACTTTAAAATTTTCGCTATTTTTATAAAAATTTGACAAAAATATAATTTTTTTAAGCGAACCGGTTGTTAATTGTTTCGAATATCACCACTGTATGTATGTATATTGTTATATAAAAATTGTTGGCAAAACTGAAATCCCTAACAAAAGTTTGGCCAAAATCAATTAAGCAGCATTACTTTCCTACACATGTATGTATATTATTACCACAAATAATTTTTTCCAAATAGGAATATTTTCCTAAATACGATGATTGTAGGTGGCGGTAGTGCATTCATACTAAGCTTCCATTTGGCTTAGTTAGCAGCCAATAAACCTTAAGGGTTTTTGATTCGACATGTAATTTTAACTAAACAAAATCTATATATTGCGTGATGTCCAAAATTCATTACGTTACTGAATTGATATTATCTCTACAGAAATTTCTATAAATGAATTGTTATTTGAACGAATTTTAATCATGTGTGTAAAAGTAAAAACACAAACAAACACACAAAGAAATTGATTCCGCAGGTGCCGCTTTACAATTTATATATGTGCATATGTATGTACAATAATGAAAAAAAAAACAAGTAAGAAAGTACAGTCGGTTAAGCCCGACCATATAATACCATACACCCAGTATATGTATAAAACAGTTTTTTAGAAATGGGCGTTATATGATAGATATAACCTATTGTGGACCGATCAGCCACAAATTTAGTGTCATGATGTCTATGAATATAAATATTTTATGTGTTAAACTTTATCCCGATATAAATACTTTTAAAAGATTTATGGAGCTTAAAGTGAATTACGTAAAGGGTCTTATATGGGAGTTTCGACTAATTATGGACCGACCATTATAAAATTAGGTGTCATTATTTCTCTATATCAGACACTTATTTGTGTCAAATTTTATTTGGATACCAACATTTTTAAGAAATTTATGATCGTTATTATGATTTGCGGAAGTGGGAAGTCTTATATGGGAGCTACGACTAATTATGGGGCGATCATAATAAAATTGTACCGTATTTTATGTATATATATGAAATATATTTGCGTTAAATATTACATCGATACCTATATTTTTGAGTGAGTTATGCTCTTTAAAGTGATTTTCAGAAGTGGGCTTATATGGGAGCTACGACTAATTATGGACCGATCTGCACAAATTTTGTAAATGTGATTTGGCGTCATTTATCACTCACTTCTGATGAAATTTGTTTGGTTCCTTCATAAGTCAAACATTTATGATCGGTAAACCCCTATTTCGGAAGGACATTTGTATGGGGGACAGGTGAAATGATGAACCGATTTCCACCAGTTTCAATCCCATCCATTCTTGGGCCGAAAAAATATCACGTACCAATTTTTATCGAAATACCTTCAAAATTGCGACCTGTATTCTGTGCACAAACTTTACATGGACAGCCAGCCAGCCAGACGGACGGACGGGCATCGTTAAAGAATCACGTTCTGAGTCGATCGGTATACTTTAAGGTGCGGTGTGGACCAATATTTCGGGGCGTTACAAACATCAGCCCAAATCCAATATACCCTCGCCACTATTGTAATGTAGGGTATAATAACAAATACATTTATATCAGCAACTCTACTACTGTATGGAAAATAAATTAATTTGAACAAAATATCAATTTTATTTAGATACTCGTACTGGTTGGTTGATGGGTCTGTTCGTTGGTAGTTTGGCTGGCTGGTAAGTTTGTTTGTTGTATTAAATAGTAGTTTACATTATCAGCATCACTATGTTGAGTCTCTAATGATACCATGGTGTTTGGTTACAATATATAATAAATAAATACAAAAAAAAAAACAACTAAAATTGACATTCAAACGAAACAGAAATAAAATTCCATGGAACTGCTGCTTACGGTTAAGATCATAAAATTAAAATGTTTTATAAAAACATCAAAGCCCTTTGTTACTGACATTTAGTTGTTTTAGCTTTGTCTTTGCATGGCGTTACAGGGTATCAGAGATTTAAAAGAGAGGTTTTTATAAAAAATTGTTAATGGTTTAATTTTAAAAGCAAACAATACTTAGGCCCAATAAAACAGTGCGTATTTAAGTGCCATTTATTTTTAAATTGCATTTAAGTACAAAATTTTGTTTTTCACTGAAAACTTAAATGCTACTTAAATGACCAACGATGTTCATTTAAGTGCAACTTAAGTTTTAAACATTGAACATATGGTTTTGACATTTGTTTTTGTTTTTTTTTTCTTTTCAATCATGCTGCTGTATTTTTTAACAGCTTCCAACAAGAAGTCAAAAGTTGGGACTTCTTTTATCCATATTTATGCCACCAAATTTAATATATAAAACACACAAAACAATAAAAACACAAAACTATACAACAAGTAAACACAAAAACCGAAACACAAAATTGTTGGCAAATTTTATTAAAAAAATTAGCTGTTTTCTGAAATATATCGATAATTTTGTTGACATTTCAAAGTGCTACCATATTTTTACCACAAAATCATAACAGCAATTAAGTATGACTGAAAAAATGAATCTGTATTTAAATGCAACCTTAGTTTTTATGAAAATTAACTAAAACTACACTTAAATACGCACTGTTTTATTGGGCCTTATTGTATGTAAAAATAAATATCACTACACCATTTACAATAGTATTACAAAAATTTAGAATTATAATACAGAAAATTCCATTTGTAATTCTATTAGATTTTACTGAAATACAAATGGTAAATTCTTTCATGCAATAAGAAATTTCTGAAATTCAATTGGAATATTCTAGAATACTAATTATTATCATTAAAAATACATAATTATGTACTATCTGGAAATTTCTGAAATATACAGTGCATCAATAAAGTCGTCGCACAAATATTAAAATGAACTAAAATACAAAAGGTTTCATATTAAAAAATATTTAACAAATTTTTGATATTTCTTTATTTAGGCTCGAGTTCATTAAATTTAATTTACATAAATAAAGAAATATCAAAGATTTAAAATTAACAGTTCAAATAAAAAATAATAATTCTTATTTAACAAATTTTTATTTTGGAATATGTAGCGTTATAAAATCACAACACAAAAAATTCATTCCATACAAAAAACACCATCAAAAAAGAAGTCGGACAGTTGGAGTACATTTATTTTAAGCTATTGAAATCAGCATTTCATATTTTGTAGGAAGTCCTTTGTCTTTTATAACTGCTTCCAATCTTCTTGGTATTGATTCTACAAGATTTCTGCATACAGATGGACCAATTTTCACCCATTCGTCCTTTAACGCTTTAGCGAAATCATTTTTATTCGAAATCGTATATTTTCTCAATTCGGTTTCTAAATGTTTGATAATATTTATGTCATTTATGTCTGTAAAACTTTAAGAGAATAAAAATGTAATGTTTGCCCGACGACTTTATTGATTCACTGTTATTATAAACTTCACATATACAATCCCACTGCATACTACAGATTATTTAAGAATCAAATTAAAGAATCTGCTGATTACATGTATTCGTTTTACAACTACACCACTTCCTATTGTATTTCAGAAACTTCTAATTATATCTCCGAAATTACTAATTGCATGTAAGAATTTTCTTTTAGAAATACAAATGGTAAATCCTAAAATACAAATGGAATATTTTGAAATTAAATTAGAAATTTTTGGAATATGCTCATCGATTAACTCACCATCACTCACGGACTAAGCAAGTATATACACCTAATTCTGTTTTTACATGGTAATTGGTTTCAGGAAAAACCCGTGAAAAAAAGACATTGATCATTCAAGAAATAGGTAATTGCTGTCTTATGTCTGAAACCTATTGAAGTTAGTGAAAAACAAGGATTTTTTAAGATCAACTAATCAGGTTTATAATATTAAATCACTTACATCTACAATATGTTTTTACACAAGCATAGTTATTAAAGAAAAAAGATAGCTTTAAAGTATGGTTAAAAAAATGTATGACAAGTTCATTTGATTGTATGCACTAAAAGGGAATTCCCCCAATTTTGTGCTATTTACAATTGCTCTGACCAGTAAATTTTCTTGTATCCACAAAAAGAGAATTCCCCTAAATTTGTGATATGAACATACATATATATGTATGTATGTATTTCGCAAACATTAAATTTAACCGAAAAATAAATGCAAGCCCAAAATATTTAGAATCGTGCTAAATGGAATAAAATCGTGTAAAAACTTTTAAAGTTTGTTTATGTTCAAACCGTGTAAAAACAGAATTAGGTGTAAATGATATTTTAAAGAACTTTACAAACAATTCTAAATACAATGTAAAAGACGCCATTAAATTTAAAAGCCAGATGGATAATACACTAATAGACGACGATGAAGTACTGATATCATTTGATGTGATTTCACTATTTTTCAGCATTCCTGTTTACCTGACTATTAAAACGATTGAGAGAAAATGGTTTCTGTTAGAAGAACACACAAAAATATCTAAAAAAAATTTCAAAATATAATTGTAAATTTCAGTAACAAAATTGGATATGGTCTAGTTTTAGAGCCTTTTGTTATCACCTAACATTTTCAATATACTAAAAATTTTCTAATTCACACTTAAGTATATTAAAAAAACTTCATTATATTAATAAAAATTAAAATTTTCATTACGTCTTTAAAGCCATGTAGTATCCTCAGTACGTAAATAAAAAGAACAATCAGCTTTTAAGTTCTTGCGAGCACCGATCACTGCTGTAAATGTATTTACAATCTTCTAAGTTGAACACAAACACAGAGGACATTAAGGAGTCTGTAATATAAACACCTCAAGAACGCCAAGAAAACTCGCAACAAAGAATTCATGAATTGTGACTACATGTCAGTGACAACTGACTCTCCAACCGTGCTCAGAGCTGTGGTGTGATATTCTTTTTCCCATGAATATGATTAAGAACCATTTAAAAACTAAACTAAAAAAGGAAAAGGGGTTACCGGTTAACCGAATGGCAGATAATCGAGGCCCGACTGTAGTTTTAAAATGATATCTCGCTGCATTTTTATTTGTGAGTATATTTGACAGTTCGAAGCAAGAACGTTTCTCACAAAAATTTTCAGGACTCACTCTTTCTGCAAACTGACGAGTAATTTTATCTAGAACATTCATCGGCAAACTCATACTATTTTATATTAAAATGATATTGCCTACTATACTCTCATAAACATATTTCTCATTTAACATTGATTTTGATAGTATAATTTAAGAAAGAAGCGTAACATAACCTTCTTGTGTAAAAGCTCGTGCGAAACTGACTTGTTTTGTTTACTTTGTAGGCCGTATATTCGTAAAAGACCGGTTTGCAAATTCCAAAATATTCGATACTTATTCCACTATGCATTCTCTCAGAAGGTGTTCAAAAAGGAATTTATATCTTCTTATAAAAAAACATCATACATTAAAAATTACATTTCAAAAGAAGGTTAGAAAATCATGAATGGTTTTGCAATAACTCATATACATACAGACATACCTACTTACATACATATATGGTGAATTTCACGTCAAGTGACCCAATTTTAAAAATCGATGTCTTCCGATTTGGATGAAATTTGCACCAAGGTTAGTAATATTGGATAGTATGCCAGACCCAAATTTTCAGCTCTTTCAGTCAAGAACTGCCGGAGTTAGAGGGGGTCAAAGTTGGACATTTTGGTTCATTTTGGTCATACAGGGTTTTGTAAAATGAGTGTAACTTTTCACCTATGTGTCCTAGCAAAAATTGTCCAAAGGACTTTAGATAGCTATTTCTTCAATCATTCCAAAAAAAAATTATTTAATTATTTTTTTTAATTTTTTTTCTATTTGGGCCCTTTTTCTCAACAGAAAACTTTAAGGCCTTTATAATCGCTTAATAGGATGCGAGTGGGATATCTATCAAAAAAATGATTTTTTAACTCAAGAATAGGATTTTTCAATATTTGGCACATGTATTGCACTTTTTAAATATGTCTACTAACAGCCTATTAACCAGTAGAGAATATGCAAGGCCTCCACAACCAAATTCACGTCAAAATGAAATTAAAATTGAAATGATTTTGTAATAAAGATGTAGGTCCTTGTGTTGCGAAAATAAGCCCTCTTTACAGCATCTTTTTCCCATTGGGCAAGTAACTATGGTCAATGTAGAATTTCGTCTCAATAAACTATTTAGAGAAAAAATTGTTTTGTGTTTACTTTTTACATTAAACTTATTTTTGCTGAATTTTGTTAGAGCTTTAACTTTTTTTTTAGAAATTTACAATATATATCATAAGCAATATTTCGCAAAGAAATTTGTATAAGGCTGGCAAAAATCATGGACCTACTCTTAATATTTTTTACTTAATTTGTCCTTATATCATAGCACGACGTGTGTATTGGTGCATTCAACGGACTGACGGGCATAGCTAAATTGGACAGTAAATGACTTGAAACGTATACTCTTGAAACGAATACAATCCAAAATGAATCGTTTTCAATCCGAAGGTAAAAAATTCTGATGGCACCAAACAGCCCAGAGCATCCAAAGACACCATGTTAAAGAAACAATGAAACACGGTGGAAGGAACATCATGATATGGGGTTGCTTTACATGGTGACGCCTCTGCAAATAATCGAAGGAATAATAAGTGAAGAAAACTATCTGCGTATTTTGCAAACTCAGCTTACCGAATTCAATTCTATTGAGAATTTCTTGTCAATTGTAAATGATAGTTTGGGACAATAGCGATTAATTCCAACCGATTTGGATGAGTTTTGGCAGTGGGTTCTGCGCGCATGGGAGTGTATTCCAAATGAAGTTTTTCCTGTTTTCTGTCTTTGGACTAAATACTTTTATTCCCTTTAGTGTTTTTATTGTAATGACGAGTCGTTTTAATTTTGTTGGTATTTTTTTTAGAAATCTATACTTTTAGTTTTATTCAACAAATATTGTTAAATATTAAACGCAAAATAACTGACAAAAACATTTTTTAATTTTCTTTATTATTTAAATTTTTTTAAACAGAAATTACAAACATGTACTAATTTGTGTTCCGCACTGTATAATGTGTACATTTGGTTATTCCGATGATTAAAAGTAGTTTTCTTTTAAACCTCTGTGTTTGATATCGTATTACAAGTCTACCTGATTCCTCTATTTATATGTACATTTTGCTGTTGTCATTGTGGCACTCGATAATAAAATAAGCTAAATAGATAAAATACAATAATATTTATAAATGTTGTTGCTGTGATTGTTACAATGTTTGTATTATTTAAAGAAAATTAAATTACCATCTTAATTCGGTAATGTCCAATAAAAGTGTGTTGTTTGGTGTTGTCGTCGTCTAAACAACAAACATCTATTCAAGTGTCCGTCCGTCCGTTCGGCCATCAGTTTGCCAACGTTTAGTCAGTTTAATTGATTCCATAGTAAATATGTATGTATCTATGTTTACAAGTTTCTTTTGTAAATTTGTGTGTGTATTTTTAATGTAAGAGCACTATTCTTTAGCTGAGTGTTTTGTATGAGTTTTGTTTTTATTTGTTTCTCTGTTTACTTCTTTAAATGATTTTAAATGATGCTGAACAAATTTTAGATTTTGTCAACAGATCAATTATTTTGTGAAAAACAAAAATGTGTGTAAATATTTATCACATTTTTTATTTACATTTTAAATTTGTGTTTTTATATAAAGTTCAATTACTTTTTTATTTAAATTTTGTGTTTCGTTTTTATTGGAAAACGATTTCTTTATTTTACTATTTGGTGTTTGTTATTCTTATTTTTTTTTTTCATGTATGTACAAGGTGGCGCAAAAGTAATCTTCCGATGTTTTTTTGGCTGTCACCGACCGATTATTGGTCAAATAAATAGTCAGCAATTTAGGGGCCTCGCATAAAATTTATAGCATTTTCTGATAGGAGGATTACTTTTGCGCCACCTTGTGGTAGGTATAAATAAATAAAATTTGTTTTTTATGCTTGACTCCGCCTTTTTCGTTTTAATCAAGATAATGATAAGAGAATTTAAGTTGTTTTTTTATTTTATTGTCATTTGATTTCATTTCATTTTAAAAAGTTTTAGTGGTTGTACTATTTAAATAAATGAAAAAAATACATACATATATATGACATTCGATCAATTTGTTTTCGTGTCAATAATAAACAAAACTGGTTTTAGAGTAAGAAGCACATGTAAATTTTTGTAAAATAAAAATTAATACAAATATTTGGGTTTTTTATTAATTGGATTCCAATAAATTTAACACCCCATGAAAGTGTATTGGAAATTGGTAACTATTTTATGTTTTGGAAGTTTGGGACTCTAGGTCTGCAGAGTTTTAAGTGTCATCATAAACTTCAGACACACTTATTTAGCAGCCAGACTGGTTTACGAGTGAAAGGTAGACTTAGAAAGTTCAACCTTTAGCCACACATCTTTAGCTTAGAATAACAGGCTGCAGAGCAACAGGCGTTGGCACAACCTGGTACCAAATTACCGCCTTCGATATCGAGTAAAATTAATCGTAATTTTCTCATTGGAGATTATAGCATTCGATATCGAGCAAGAAATTTAGTACATTTCATCATAATTTCGATATCGAAATCATTTTTCGATACGATAGCTCATTCGATCACGAATGCGGTAATTTGGCCCCTGGTGGTGTTAACTTCTGTTCACTGCACCAGCCAGTGTAGCCAAATTTGCCGATTTATTGGTTTTTTATTAAAAAAAATGACAAAGTGCTATTTGAAGATTGTTGCCCTCAAAGTGACGTTTTTTGTAAAAGTATATGTTTACACCACTGATTTAATATAATGATGTCAATGCCATTTTGATAATGAATATAAAGAAGAAAACATGGTGTAACTACACAAGGTATGTATGTAAGCTGACTGACTTTGTTTACAATTTACTTATGTCAAAAGTAATATTTTGTAAAGTATTTTTGACAGTAGTACATTATGTGCCTGGAAGCAATTATCTCTTTCTGTTTGTCAACATGATATATTACAACAATTAAATACCGATATGTATGAATAAACAATTCATTTTTATTACATAACAGTGTAAATAAATATACAAATATATTTCATATGTAATTATTAATTTTTAACGTTTGTACAAAATTCTGATATAATTTTAATTATTTCACACCTATTTGTAAATCGTGTGAATTTATAATAATTGTAAAAACCTTGTAGGTAATTGCTATATAAAGCGTGATCTATTTTGAGGTTCCCTACTTTTTTAATGAAAAAAAAAAAACACAGAAAATTCAAATTTAATGGGGAATGTTTATTATCATTTAAAAGCACATGGTTTGGCATTTATTTTTTTAAGATTATGTCTATCAAATTTTGGCCGTTCCTATGTCCAAGATGGTCTATGCGTTGAGTCCAATTTTCGAAAACTCGTTCGAGCATTTCAACTGGTAACTGGCGAATGACACGCATGATGTTTTCCTGCAAGGCCTGTATCGACGCGGGTTTATCTGCATAAACTTTAGGCTTTACATATCCCCACAGGAAGAAGTCTAATGGTGTGATATCACACGATCTTGGTGACTAATCGACCGGCCCAAAACGTGAAATTATGTACACACCGAAGTCTTCTCTCTATAAATCCATTGATTGATGCAATGTGTGGAAAGTGGCGCCGCCGCCTTGCTAAAACCAACTGTCGGCGAGATCACGAGCTTCAATTTCAGTCATCAAATAGTCGGATATCATGACATGATAACGATCGGCATTGACGGTTACGTTTGAACCGCCATCATTTTTAAATAAATATAGACCGATGATTCCACCGGCTGGACGTGATCTATTCAGTCTAATATTATCCAATAATAAATCCTGGGTATCAAAATGGGTGATGGTGTTGCGAATAGTACGCTCAGTAGACCGATTATGTTGAGCATAAATTGAGCAAAGTACACGAAACACATTTTTCAGAGAAGGTGAATTTTCGTAATAAAGCTGAACGATTTGTAAACGTTGTTCAGGCGTAAGTCTTTCCATTATGAAATGCCAAATAATACTTAACAAAAATAACATGACAGCATGGCACGACTCACATGTGATCTGTCAAAAAAAAAAGGCTTTTGAAAAAAGTATCCTCTTGATTCACCCGTTGCATAAATAATTTGTACAACACCTACGAAATTTTGCCGTATATTTTAGAAAAGGTTTTGTCACAAAGCTCATATATGTCTATTATACCTCCATATTTACTCCATCGCCTTATGTGGAAACGGTTTATTTTCTATAGCAGCTGAGTTGCAGGTTGCGTCATAAAAGCTTCCTAATCTTTCATGTACACGATATGGCCGCATTATAATAAATGCGATCGTACCACTTGACCGATGATCTTCTAAATTGTTTAAAACTCTTTTTATTATATTTCGCAAATTTTGGTAATCCTAGATGAACATTTTGGCGGTTTAACAACAAATAAAGCACACTTATTCGAGAATGTTTCTGAATTTCAAGCTTCTTTATCACACAGCTGATGAAGAATGGAGATTATTCAAAACATGCTGAAAGTGTTTAGTTTTTCACTTGTCTAATTCATTTTATGTATTTATTGATACTTGACAAGACAAAACAAACCTACGACTTTACTCAAAATTGTGTTGAAAATCAGATAGTTGTATCATACAATGTACAACATACAAAATCAGTTGTATATTACTTATTTATTGGATTTTATTTTTTTTAAATAAAAATTTAAACTTTTAACAAAATGTTATGTATTTTCGTTTTCCGACTTTTTTACGATTTTAAAAATATATTGACGATTTTTATATCTAGTTTTGTTAATTTTACCTAAAAATTATCTTGGCAATAGTGGCGCCAGCATACAAACTGCCAATCGTCACAGTTTTTTTATTCTCACTAAATTTTCCAACAACTCATTAACTTCATCTTTGTTATAGTGACATGGATACTAACCGAACATATTTGAAATTTCTATTAAATTCCTAACAACATTTTTAATCAAAATTCATCTTTGTCAGTTTTCGTTTGGCATCAATAAACACAATACCGTCTGTTTGTTCATCTTTTGATAATCGACCTATACTATTTAGTAACAGCTACAACAATAACATGCAACCAACCTAAATAAACTTTTTATGGTTTCCAATTCACTTTAAATTTAGCAAGGATCACACACCGTATGAAAAGAGCAAAACCACACAGTAGATAACTTTTGAAATTTACTTTCGCAAACCATGTAACAATATTTTACCATGTCCTTCACATTTAACACTCTCTTGCACACTCACTCAACTTACACCTTGAACCCCACACATAAAACAGACAAGTATTAAACTAAAAAAAAACAACTTTTTGCGAGTGAAAATGCACTCGAATAAAATAGTTAGTAAAGGGAGATTTAAACATAAAGAAAACATAAAGAAAGAAGGTGGCTTTGTAGGTATTACGGTGTAAACGTGAATTGCTTAAAGCTTAAAGTAATTAAATAAAAACGATAATAACTGTTTTGACAAGACCGCATCACTTAATGAAATCGATGAACTCGTTTGAAATATATATAAATATATCTTTCAACATATATTTATATCTTAACAAGTGCACGACATTCACAGAGAAGATGATAAGCAGTTTCCTACTATCCGTGATTCCGGCAGTTGATTAAATAAACGTTGAAAGAAAGTAAAATTCTGCGTACTCGTTTATGATAACCGATCATCTAATGATTCGTTAATATTACTATTAGCTTCTAAATGGCTAAATGTATTATTTGTGCAATCTTTTGTCACAATTGTGTCCCTCTTTCTTGTAGTGCTTTGTGTTTTTCCTTGACCGCATGATCCAATTAATACCTGTGTATAATATATGTGACTCGGCCTATGAAAAGGTGACTTATCACTCAAAAAAAAATTTTCCACTTTTTTTTTTGGCTTCGATAGTTTTTGAGACGCTCTTTCACGTGGTCAAAGTGTTGAGTCCTCGAACCAGCCGCCATTGCAGATATGATATCATAACATTATTCTTATTTTGTCCAACACACACTGACGAAATGCATTGTTTATCTTTAACAGCTGCGACTCGCAATTTCTTTTTTGAGTCAAAAGCCTCCTTTTCATACGCCGGGTCACAAATATATTTCATAAAATTATCTGCTCGGGAAATTTCGTTTGCAATAAATTCATTGTTTTGGTGATTAACACATGTCACGTGTTATCAATCATTGGCTAACATTTTGTTGTTAATATCTGTCGATAGCATGATCTCTACACCGTTAGCTGATTATCACCCGAATTTTCGAAAAAAAATGATCCAATAACATATTCAGACCTAATAGTGACATGCGTCAATTGTGTTAGTTAACATTTCCAGAGCAACAAGTGTTGACACAACCATGCATCGATGTGAGTAGTCGACCGGTTCCAATGCATGCACCTGTTGCACATTGCAAAGCTTCATAGACAAATCCTTGTCGTTGAAGATAGTCACACTTGTTAGAAATGTCCAGGAATTTTGCAATTTGGATTTTCTTCAACAATAAGACTCCTTTTTGTCATTAAGTGTTGGTGTTACGACATTATGTAACGAGAGAGTCGTCTTAAATTTTTTGCACATTGTTTTAGCGAAGAAGAACGATTATGTTTGTTTTGTTTTTCGTTTGATTTTTGTTTGATTTTTGTTTTTTGTGGAAGAAATATTCTTAGTATATATATATGATGATATTTATATCAAAGTATATTTTGCCGCAATTATGGAACGTGGCCAACCATTTCAACTGAGAGTAGTCGGACCGCCAAAATTGGCCAAAAATATAAGGAATTTAAAGAAATGTAACTTTTACAGATCTTCCATTTTCAAAGCGAATTTTGTATTCAATGTTACAATTGGCAAGTAGATGAAGAAAGGGGGTTTGATATCGATGAAAATGAAAGGGGGTTTGAAATTCGATGAAAATGAAAGGGGGTTTGATATTTGGTAACGATGAAAATGAAAGGGGATTTGATTTTTACGATGAAAACGAAAGGGGATTTGATTTTTACTCAAAATTTACGAAGAAAATGAAAGGGGATTTGATTTTTATACGATGAAAACGAAAGGGGATTTGATTTTTACAAAATTTTCCATTGTTTTAAAAAATTCTTATCGCACACATTTTTTTTCCACGGTGATTCCTCTTTGCTGTTATTTTCCATTGTTTTAAAAAATTCTTATCGCACACATTTTTTTTCCACGGTGATTCCTCTTTGCTGTTATTTTCATGTCTATAGAAAAATTTTTTAAATGTTAAAAAATTATTTATCAAAGAAAATGAGATGAATGGTGGAAGAATAGATCTTAAATCGAGTAAGACATCCGGCACAATTTTTAAAGAAAGACTATTTACACAGTTTCCATTGTGATTTTTGAAAATAAGATATACTTGTCTGGAATTATAGACGGCGACAACACCACATATTGTTTAGTTTATGAAAAAAAAAAAAAAAAATGATAAAACATATCCGGATTTATAGACGTTGACGAATCCTCATATCACAAGATACTTATAATAAACTAATATGCATAAATACTGAGTTTTAAAACAGTAACTATTCAGTAAAAGTCAAACATTCAATTGAAATTCAAAGAAATATGACCTCCACAATGACGAACCGGGATATTTTAGCCGCCTTCAACAAATTGAGGGGCAAACCATACTGCTCCGTAAAGGATATGGATTCTTATTTGGACACTATGCCATCAACATCAAGATTCGCTAAGGGTACGATGGAGGTGAATAAGGAAAGCGGAGCTGGATTTATATGCGAAGTTTGTTACAATGTATTTACTACATTAAGTAAACTGCACAAACATAAGCTCGTGCACCAAAAAAGCATGAAGAAGAGTTGCAACATCTTTTACTGTAAGCATTGTGGAGATGAGTTCACAAATAAAATGGATTTAAAAAATCATAAGGCTATCCATGTCGGGATAACAAGTTTAAATTGTGAAATTTGTGATAGAGGTTTTAAAACTCACAAGGGCTTTGAAAATCACAAAAAAACGCATCAAAATAAAATTAATTGTTCCAGCTGTCAAATTGATGTTGGAAGATTGGATTGGGGGCATCATCTTCGTTCAAGGCACCACAAGGAAAGTTTGGGTGTAGTGAGAGATTTCACTAAAAACATCAAAATAAGATCCAGCGACTTCATGGAACGAATTGAAGTCTACACATACTCAAACCCGAAGTTAGAGAACCTATTTGTGGAAGAATTTTTTGAAGCTGCAGAAGAGGAAGTAATGGAAATATTGGAAGAGTCCTTGGCGAAGCAAATTAATTTTAAATGTAATTTTGAGCTTCAATGCCTTTACATAAAAAAAGCAGAGGATACAGAGAAACTTGAGATTATGTCGCATGTGACTAAAATGGTGGCTGTAAACCGTTCTCATGGCTTACGAGATATTTATTTGGAAAAGGCAGATGACATTAAAACTAAAATGTCAGAGTTCCAAGAACGGGATAGTGGATGGGCTCTACTACAAATATCCAACTTGAACATCAACATCAACAAGCACAATATAGTTCGAGGATCGAGTTACATAAATATGCCATATAAATTGAGCAAATTAAATGCTTGCCTCAATATAAAAAATAATGATATATATTGCTTTAAATGGTGCATAGTAGCAGCATTGAAAAATCCAAGCAACCCCCAAAAAGCTACTATGTGTTCCTCATACAATATTGATAATATTGAGAGAGATGTTATAAAAATTAATGAAATAGAAATTAATTTCTCAAACATCAAATTTCCAATTGATGTAAAAGATATAAATATCTTTGAATCACAAAATCCTTACATTAGTATAAATGTATTTGGATTTGATGTGAAAGGGAACCAAATAATTGGACCATACAGAGTATGCGAGAAATATAGGACAATTCACATCAGCCTACTGCTGTTGGAGAACGAGGATTGTAGTAAGAGGCATTATGTTCTCATTAAAGATTTATCACGGTACGTTAAAATATTTAATACATTTTTTGAATTATTTATTTATATTTAAAATTTTATATTTTCTTCTTTCAGATTTTTGAGATCATCGTTAAGCAATAGCAAAAACAGCATTCACTTTTGCATGACGTGTCTTACTTACTCCAAAGATCCAGAAATGTCAACAAGACATAAAGATGGATGCTCTAAAATGGTTACTACAATGCCGGCGTACGAAGATAAGTATATCGAATTCAAAAATAGAATTAATACTTTAGAAGTGCCATTCGTTGTCTACGCAGACTTCGAATGTCTATTACAAAAAATTAATAGTAGGATTAGCTCTAAGACACTAAATGAACAGAAACACATCCCCTGTTCATTTAGTTATTATATTAAGTGTAGTTATAATGATAGATATTCAAAATCATTCACTTATAGTGGGTTAGATAGCCCCCAAGTATTTGTCAGGGAATTGTTGAAAGACACAAAAGAAATTTTCAAAAATTATTTAAATAAAGTAGTTCCAATGAAAGCACTTACAAATGAAGAAAATGAGGAATTTAGAATTTGTGTAGACTGTAACCTTTGTGGAAAACCGTTGGGTGATGACAGAGTTCGTGACCATTGTCATTTAACTGGTCGCTATCGATCTGCCCTTCACAACCATTGTAACATTAATTTTAAAATTAAAAAATTCATACCAGTGTTTTTCCACAATTTATCATCCTATGACAGTCATTTGTTTATAAAGGAATTAGGTAAAGCTGAGGGTACCATAGAAATAATTCCTATAAATAAGGAAACTTATATTTCCATTACAAAAAATGTATCAATAGAAAATGATAGTTTTCAGTTGAGGTTTGTAGACTCATTTAGGTTTATGGCATCAAGTTTAGACGCTTTATCTTCAAATTTAGCTTCTGATGATTTTAAAATCATTAAGAAATATTTCCCAAATGATGGTGAGTTTGACTTAATAAGAAGAAAGGGAATATTCCCATACTCTTATATTGACTCATTTTCAAAACTTTCTGAAGGAAATCTCCCTGAACGGGAAGAATTTAGAAATTTGTTGACGAATCAAGAGTGCAAAGTCGAAGATTACCAACATGCTAAAAAAGTATGGGAAACATTTAATTGTAAAACACTGTTAGAATATACAGAATTGTATGTTAAAAGTGATACACTTATTTTAGCAGACATTTTTGAAAATTTCAGAAAGATTTGTAAAAGCATTTATGGTTTGGATCCTTGTCATTATTATACAGCACCAGGCTTATCCTGGGATGCTATGTTGAAATCAACAAAAATACGTTTAGAACTTATAACTGATGTTGATATGTATAATATGATCAAAACTGGTATTAGAGGAGGGCTTGTCCAATGTTCATTAAGACATTCTGTGGCCAATAATAAGTATATGCATGACTATGATAGAACAAAACCCTCACAATATCTAATGTACTTGGATGCAAATAACTTGTATGGATGGGCAATGTCGCAATACCTACCATATTCGGATTTTGTTTGGTTAAGTAATGAAGAAATAATTTCACTTAATGTAAATTGTCTTGAAGATGAGTCCAGTGAGGGTTATATCTTGGAAGTTGATTTAGATTATCCTACTGGACTACATGACCTACACAATGATTTACCATTCTGTCCTCAAAATAAAGTAGTTCCTCCCATGAGAAATGAAAAGTTGATAGCAGATTTAACTAATAAAAAAAATTATGCTATACATTATAGAGTGTTGAAACAATGTATAGCAAATGGTATGATTTTGAAAAAAATCCATAGAGTTATAAAATTTAAACAGGCTCCATGGTTAAAGTCATACATCGACTTAAATACTTTTCATAGGACTAAAGCGACAAATGCATTCGAAAAAGATTTCTTTAAGTTACTAAATAATGCAGTTTATGGCAAGACCATGGAGAATGTAGAAAAAAGAAAGAGTGTTTATATTGTAACACAGTGGGAATCGGACAGAAGAAATCATAAAGAAGCAAGAGCTCATATTGCTCAATTGAATTTTCATAGTCTGTCTAGGTTTGGAGATGATATGTTTGCCGTACAACTTAAACGAGTCAACATTAAATGTAATAAACCAATGTACTTAGGTTTTACTGTATTAGAACTTTCAAAATGGAAAATGTACGAATTTCACTATGGCTATATGAAACCCAAATTTAATAGTAGACTTCATTTAAATTACATGGATACAGATTCATTTATATATACCATTAGAACAGAAGATTTCTATAAGGATATCTCAAATGATGTACTTCAACATTTTGATACTTCAGATTATAGCCCTCAAAATAAATTTAATTTACCAATTGTAAATAAAAAAGTTTTGGGAATGATGAAGGATGAAAACTGTGGAGTAATTATGAGAGAATTTGTAGGTTTAAGGGCGAAAATGTACTCAATTAGGAATGAAGATAATGGAGAAATTAAAAAATCTAAGGGTGTGAAAAAAATGGCATTAGATAGAATAACATTAGTCGATTATAAAAAGTGTTTGTATTCCAAAAATGTGCACAGTGATTCAATGTATACATTTCGAGCGTACTGTCATCAAATATATACTCAAAAAATAGAAAAAGTAGTTTTAAGTCACAATGATAACAAGAGATATATAAAGTTCGATGGTATTCAGACATATGCTTGGGGGCATTATAAGTTAAAAGAAAATGATTTTGAATTAGAAGATATTGCAGAATATTTAATAGAGGACACGAATAATGTAGAATCAAACATTACTGAAAATTCAGTAACGAACTGGTATAATGATGGAAATGATCAAATTTTCTTAAATATAAATTCAAGTAATTTAAATGTAAATAATAATTATTTATTTTCTGATGATGACGATGAAATGTTTATGGATTTGAAATATTAGGATAAAATATGTATATTTTAAGAATTAAAAAAATAAAACACATGTGATATTATAACAAATTTATTTATTGTTATATAATTTTAAGTTTAAAGATAATATTGTTAAATAAATCTACAATTAAAAATATTGAAATTAATATGTTTTATTCATTGTGTTAAACAATTTTTTTGACTGAAGCTGTAAGCGGTGAGTATTCGATTAAACGATCGTGTATGAGTAAACAGTATGCAGATGTATTAGCCGCTACTATTTTATCTGTAGAAAACTCAACTTTTATATCAATTGGGCCTGTTGTTACTGCTTCATTTTGATGACTGACATCAATCACAATTATAGGTGCTTTTTCCTTAAATTCTTCAGCTGAGAGGAGTGGTTGAGCCTCCCTCATATAGAAATTTTGTTGAAACTTAACATACATATCATATAGAATGGCAAAACGTTGATTATCAAATTTAACATTTAAGTCATCATAGGGATATGAGTCTGAATTTAAATGTACTTTAATATTGTTAAGATTTGAATGGGTAAGCTTGTTGTTATGTTTAAAAGCAATTAGTACAAAACGTGGACGTTCTCTGTTTGCAGCTAGTTTTACATTCCAAATATGATTTTGTGATGCTGATAGTTGAGGATGGTAGTGGCAATCCCAACTACGAAATGCTATTGGCAACACATTTCCACTATTAATAATTTTTATTGTGTTCAGTTTAGCATAATCCGAAAGTTTTACATGCGGAATTCTCCAACTAATATTTTGAATTTTATTTTTTGGTTTTTCAGTAGGTTGATTAGAATTTACAATATTATCATCATTTTTGGTACGTAATAATATTAATTCATGTTTACAATTTAACATAATTTTATTATAATCCTCAGCAAATCCTAATAATGATTTAAGCGGGACATAAAAGTTGAAAAATCCTTCACCAACATCGATGTCTTTATCATAAGACCAGCTTGCATTCCCCATCATAATACTTTCGCTGTCATTTAGGGATAGATAATTTTTAATTGTGCTAGAAACACCCAAATGTCGTGTGCGATCTATTTCGACGCCATTAAGCTCATAACGAATCTCCTCAAATAAATTGGGTACAAAGTTATTTTTCAATTTAAAGTTTTTCGATTTTAGACCACTTGTAGCATCTAACACAGTACCTTCAATATACAAAAAGCTTTCACTCGGTAAAACATATAAATCTTGATTTTGTATTGAAATACGAATTTCATCATTATTATTAAATGATTGAATATACGGTGTATATGTATGATAATCTTTTTTTATGATTCTTTCATCCATCATTGGTTTTTCTAAAACATTAATTATGTCAGTCATTATTCTTTAAAATAAAATTCAAGGATTTTAGGAATTGTTTATTTGCTTCGCTCAGTTTTGATGTGTTTAAGGTTGTTCTTGCTGATGCAGTGTTCAACACACTAATGTCTCTCCTCATTCTATCAACAACGTTTTTATTGTATATAATCATTATTGTTTTGGTCGTAAATGAAGACGAAGAGTAATATTTTCACCACGAAAATTTATAAGCTCACTATTTTGATCTACAATAGTGACCGCAATAGAACTGATCTCCTTGGTGTTTAGTGGTAAATAGATTAAGTTTCGTGGAATTTCGTCCATTTTATATCCTGGGGAAACACTTATTCCAAATTCATGAATTGTATGTGCCCTTTCTCCATTTATATAAGATCCAACAGCGATATTACAATCAATACGTATTGTATTCACTTTGAGAATATTTACGGGTAGTTCAGAGAGATTATTGGAACCCCCGTTTAAAGTTTTTTTGTTAAAACCCATTAACTTTCCAATTGTTCTTTTTTTATTGAAATATATTGAATCATGAGAAGTAGTTATTTCAACTCTCATTGTATTGTTGTTGGCTTCTATTTTAATCGATTTTTCACCATTAGTCAAACGCTCATATTCACTTTCTAAATAATCTGCAATATCTTCTAGCTCATAGGAACCAATAGGAATTTCAATAATGTTATCCCCAATATGAAACAAATTATTATCCTCATCGACATTGGGTATGCTATTATATGTATGAAAATCTATAAGTGAGCATTCATAATCCTCTTCCAATGCTATGGGTGGAAAATAATTTGCAGTTAAAATTGACGAGTTTCCGTTCAAAGTTAATGTAATAGACATATTGAATACTAAAAATGGAATGAATAAAAACATATACAATTTTTTTTTTTTTTTTTTTTAAATATATTTTCTTTATTTATAAACTTAATAGATATAAGAAATTTATTACAATATTTCGTTTTTATTAATCCAAGAGTTGTGATCATTTGTAAATCCCAACCATTTAACAAATGCACGATTATTTTTTATTCTTATAACCTTTTCCACAAGATACGTATTTGGATATCTGGTTGGTAGTAGCTCCTCTTCATAGAATCCACCTTTAATAGGATTTCCCATATAGTCTTCTAAAATATATGTCGTTGGATGTGTAATTTTAATATGTTTGATTTTAAATATTTCTGTTGTCCAATTTGGAGTATACCCTTTTTCAAAACAATGTTTATATTTGCTAATGCGTACATTGTCACCAATATTAAACTTGTTTTTCTTAAATATTTTTATATGGTTATAAACGGTATTTAGTAATAATTGCTCATTAGAAGGTTTTACGTCAATAGGAGCCATTTTGATAACTCGATGGATTTTTTTGTTATAATCACTAATTAGTTTTTCATACAAATCAACCCAATGATATGAGCCATTGTAACTGAA
The DNA here is from genome assembly GCA_916048285.2 of Bellardia pandia. Classification (NCBI taxonomy): domain Eukaryota; kingdom Metazoa; phylum Arthropoda; class Insecta; order Diptera; family Calliphoridae; genus Bellardia; species Bellardia pandia. Next base: position 43,753,065 of record OU696530.1, read on the forward strand.
TTCTTTCCACATCATACCTTTCAGAGTTCTGTTAAATCGTTCTACAATTGAGGCTTTCATAATGCTGTAAGTAGAATAGTGATTAATTTTATATTTTGTCATTAGGTTTTTGAATAAGTTGTTGAAAAATTCTTTTCCATCATCTGTTTGCAAATTTTTTGGTATACGGCCTAAATTAAATATGTCATTCATAGCATTTGTAACATCTATAGCCGTTTTAGATTTTAGTGGTCGAATCCAAGCAAATTTTGAAAAGGTATCGATGACTGTTAATAAATATTTAAATCCTTTATTATACGTAGAGTAATTTCCCATTTCAACTAAATCCGCTTGCCATAAATCATCAATACCCTTCATTATTACTCTCCGTCGTTTAAAATTTTTCCTTGCTTGGGAATGAAGCTCATTAACAAACTCTCGTTTTTCATCCATACTTGAATTATATTAATATTTTATTTTATATTTCTTTTTTATTGGATCTGTACTGCTTGGCGGTTCACTTTTTGTAATTATTGACGTAAAAACAAAATTCTCCAGTCTTTGTACTTTCTCTAACAGTGTTTCGATTTGTTCACTAAAATGTAATTTTAAAGACATTTCTCTATGAGATATCATGTTTTGCATTGAATTATCAATATTATTAAGTTTTCCATCAAGTTTTTTATATTCTTGTTTAATCAATGTTGTTAAATCTTGTTGCAATTGTCTGATTTCTGTTCCCAAGTAATGTTTATTAACAGCGTCTTTTTCTTGTGTAGGAAACGAAACATTTGTGATCCTTTTGTTTTGAACATTAATGTTATTATTTTTATCCAACACAAGTCCAACAACTTGACGAATTTTTCTTTTATTTTTTTCATTTTTTATAAAATTGTTTTGACTCTTTGAGTGATGACCAAATTTATCAACAGGCATATTTTGTTATCCTTCCACTATTTATTTATGATTATTGCTTTCTACGCAATAATATTTGCTTCTTGCAATTCCTCTAAAATTGAATTAATTTCATTGCGATGATTATTGTGTCCCGCGCCTTCCGATGCAACCAATAGTCTCAGTCGATCTACTAATTCATTAGGATCGTTCCAGTATATATAGTTGGGTCTTTCATTATTGACTTTCATAATCATTCCGTTTCCTTTATGCGTTTGTGATCTTAATGATCTTTTTGGTGTTATAGAAATTTCATCCTTAAACAATTTTTTTATAATAGTGTTGTACTTTTTGCTCTTAGTGCCCTTAATTTGATTTTTGGAATTAAATTCTCTTTTGTGCGCATTGGTTTTAATCAAAATATTTTTATAAATATCCAACTCATATGGTTCATAATTTGTTGGTTCTTTATGAAACAATAATTGAATCAAGCCTGGTGTAATGGCCCAATTTTGATTTCCAATGTTAATTTTTTCTTCATTTATTTCTATATCACTATTACCAAACTTCCAAACATTATATGAGTTTTTATGTGGACCATATGTTGTATCAAGCAATTTATTTTTCTGCAGTAATGCTAAGTCAATAACATTAGATGAATTATTAGTTGACTTAAATGTCGAATCTACACTGTTTGTATCGTTACTGTTTTCATTATCTTTAAGTTCTATGTCTTTCTTAGGAGTACTCATTTCTACTTTAGACAACATATTATTGAAATCGAAAGAATTGTCTTGAGTGTAAATATTTTCTGCTTTAGGTTTATCATATTGAGTGTTGTTATTTTTCACAAGTTCTTTTAATGGTTCAGTTATTGGCTTAAATGTTTTTGCTAATCTCTCGTCGTTTTCAGTTTCACCAACTTTTAAACTTCGATATTTTTGTTTTAAAACAGACCGAGTCTTTATTAATTCTTTAAGTAGTTGTTCATTCATCTTAATATAGCTCTGGGAGATCAGATCAATACCGTTGCTTGCAAGTTAATAATAGTAATAATGGTAAAACTGTTTTGCAAATTCTTTTTATTCAACTATTATCTGCTTTGGATCAACTTTCAACAGCTCATGACCAGCTTTCAACAGCTCATGAACGGCTTTGAACAGCTCATGAACGGCTTTGAACAGCTCATGAACAGCTTTCAACGGCTCATGAACAGCTTTGAACAGCTCATGAACAGCTTTGAACAGCTCATGAACAGCTTTGAACAGCTCATGAACAGCTTTGAACAGCTCATGAACAGCTTTGAACAGCTCATGAACAGCTTTCAACGGCTCATGAACAGCTTTGAACAGCTCATGAACAGCTTTGAACAGCTCATGAACAGCTTTGAACAGCTCATGAACAGCTTTGAACAGCTCATGAACAGCATTTATAATTGAATAAAGTTATCAAAACATTTTCTATATCTTCCACCATTCATCTCATTATCTTTGCTAATTACTAAAAAGCCAAATTTGTCTTGCCAACATTCACGACACATATCATAAAATTTTTCAAATGCCATATCTGTTCCAACGTGATCATTATAAACATGACGCATATTTAATTCATCCTGTTTGAACATAATTATCATATTTGCGTTGTCTCGAATCAAATGTTTAGGAATTCTTGTATATGTTTGACATAAGTAAAAAGAATCAACATTTCTGTGGCGACCCATACAAAAATATGATCGTATATTATTTTGTTTCTCGCAAGCAACATCATCGAATATCATTAGCGAATTATTTTTGGCTTCATCAGGCGGTATAACACTCTCATTATCACTAAATGTAAAATATCCCATCCCTGTTATAGGTGCGATGAGTTTTTCCAAGTACTGATATTTTGGTTGATAGAGCGATTTTGAATATAAATATATGTTCTCAAATTTTAAACCATTCGGACTTTCAATGAGACTAAGCATAACATTAGTCTTCCCACAATTAGATGGGCCAACAATTAGAGCCCTAATGCTGTTCGGTAATAAACTACTATGACGTAGTTTTGTGTTTGCATCAGTAGAAAAGTCTATGTTTCTCACGGAAATATTTTTGTCTTGTTTTATTAAACGCATATTGGTAACTAATAATTTTTTTTGTTTGTCAAAGTATATATATAAGATGTTACACATTAATATTTTATTCATTTCAAAAAAAGTTATGAGAGGACAAGGTATATTAAATAATTTAATCGACGTTTTACCAATAGAGCTTCATATACCAGGATATAAATTTTGTGGACCAGGAACAAAACTAAAAAAACGTTTAGCTAGAGGAGATAAAGGTATTAATCCATTAGATTCTGCTTGTAGAGAACATGATATAGCTTATTCAGAAAGTAATGATTCAACCGAACGCAATCAAGCTGACAAAATATTAACTGAAAGAGCTTGGGAAAGAGTTTTAGCAAAAGATAGTAGTATTGGTGAAAAGACAAGTGCATATATAGTGACCAATGCAATGAAGACAAAAACAAAATTTGGTATGGGACTCCAAAACAAAAAACAGCTCTGTAATAAAAAACTGTTTTTGAAAACTATTAAAACTGCTACCAATATGTTGAAGAAAGAGAAACCTCAGGATATACAAGATGCTATTAAAATTGCTCACAAAGTTATTAATAAATCATTTAAAGGAAATAAACATAATGTCATTGTTCCACGGATTATAAAACTTCCCAAAACTGGAGGATTCTTACCACTTATTCCAATTTTAACTGCACTTGGAGCATTAGGCAGTATAACTTCGGGAGCTACATCAATTGCAAAAGCTGTTACCGCTGCTAAAAATGCTAAGAAAAAATTAGATGAATCTACACGTCACAATAAAGCAATGGAATCTATTGCTATGGGAAAAGGACTATATCTTAAACCATACAAGAGAGGTTATGGTATAATTTGTAAAAATTCAAAAAACTATTAAATATGCTACCCAACAGACCACTTACAGATGCAGATATCATGAAGTTTGCTAATAGAAATATTCCTAATTTTAGAGGCGTATTTATGCGAGATATGCTTCCAAAACAACCTAAACAAGCAGAGTGTGGAATAGTTAATTTGGATTCTTCAACTGGTAGTGGCACTCATTGGGTAGCATATTATAAAAACAATAATGATTTGGAATATTTTGATAGTTTTGGAAATTTACAACCACCGTTGGAAATCATAAAATATTTGGGTAAAAACATCAAATACAATCATAAGCGAAAACAACAATATAATACATTTAATTGTGGACACTTGTGTTTAGAATTTCTATATAAAAAAAAATAAAATAAGTAAATAAATACAAACAAAACTCTTTTAAAAATGCTTTTTATTTAATTTTCATATATTATAAAAGTATTTTGATAATAAATAATATTTTTTTATTAAGTCTTCAACCATTTTCTTTTGCTTTTCAAAGTTTATTTCATATCGTTCAGGAATCACTTCAGCATATTCTTGTAAGCAACTTATAAATCCGCATTTATTATGTAGTATATCATCATTTTTTTCACTTTCATCTATTAACTTTAGAAAATGTTTGATTAATTCCAGATGCTCTAAAAAAATATATCCATCAAAATCCTTTAAAAATTGTACAATATTTATGCGAGACATCAATTCAAAATAGCTATGCTAATAAGAATAGTAAATTTTAAAATTTGTTCTATCTTTATATATATTTCTATTATTATAATTATTATTATTATTTTATAAAATACTATATTCTAATAGATAATTAATGTTTCGCTTTTTTACTACTTCCCCAACCAAAGTAGGGTTGTGCGTTGGGGATAAACATCTGATCATCGTCTTCTGCTTCTATAGAATTTCCATATTCAGCAATCTCTTCTAATTCAATGATATAGTTCCCAGTTATTATATCCGTCTTTTTGCTCAACAGAAATTGCTCCTCGGAGATCCCCTCAATAGCAGCATCTTCCAAAGCGTTATATCTTTTTGGAAGATATAGCATCCACTCCTCTAACTCCGCTATCACAATATTTCCATATTTGTTGTTGTGACGAAACATCCTAAGAACCTTATACGGCTTACCAGTTTCAATATCCTTTACGGAGCAGTATGGTTTGCTCCTCAATTTGTTGAAGGCGGCTAAAATATCCCGGTTCGTCATTGTGGAGGTCATATTTTTTTTTTTTTATTTACAATTGAATGTTTGACTTCTACTGAATAGTTACTGTTTTAAAACTCAGTATTTATACATATTAGTTTATTATAAGTATCTTGTGATATGAGGATTCGTCAACGTCTATAAATCCGGAAATGTTTTATCATTTTTTTTTTTCATAAACCAAACAATATGTGGTGTTGTCGCCGTCTATAATTCCAGACAAGTATATCTTATTTTCAAAAATCACAATGGAAACTGTGTAAATAGTCTTTCTTTAAAAATTGTGCCGGATGTCTTACTCGATTTAAGATTTATTCTTCCACCATTCATCTCATTTTCTTTGATAAATAATTTTTTAACATTTAAAAATTTTTTCTATAGACATGAAAATAACAGCAAAGAGGAATCACCGTGGAAAAAAAATGTGTGCGATAAGAATTTTTTAAAACATGAAAATAACAGCAAAGAGGAATCACCGTGGAAAAAAAATGTGTGCGATAAGAATTTTTTAAAACAATGGAAAATTTTGTAAAAATCAAATCCCCTTTCGTTTTCATCGTATAAAAATCAAATCCCCTTTCATTTTCTTCGTAAATTTTGAGTAAAAATCAAATCCCCTTTCGTTTTCATCGTAAAAATCAAATCCTCTTTCATTTTCATCGTTACCAAATATCAAACCCCCTTTAATTTTCATCGAATTTCAAACCCCCTTTCATTTTCATCGATATCAAACCCCCTTTCTTCATCTACTTTGGCAAGGTTTTACTACTGAGATGTCAATAAGTTAGATGTTAAAACTTTCATGTAATTCTAATATGCTCCTACTGGAAATCAAAGTTCTCGTTTACTACATCTAAGAACATTAAAGCGCACCCTTCTACAAACAGATCATCCACCTGCTCATTACTGATGTAGTTCCCATTTGTAGATATCCAAAGATAAGCAACCTAATCTGGGTAGTTCTTGCACGGTCCTACACGCAGAGAAAAAATATAGTTGTGCATGCTTGCTATTCAGTTACTGATGTAAATCTCAACATCTAGATACTCTAAAGACAGTTGTGATGCTGTTGAAAACTCCATCTACAACAACAGGATCTCTCATTGTATATTGTTGAAATTCAAGTGATATCTCAATGTAATTACAATCATATGAATAGTCTTTATTAGCCGACTCTTTAAGTTCATTAGTCAATGAGTTTTTCCAAGGTTTTCAAGAATGATTATATAATTATTGGATGAAAGCAAAGCTATGTACTGCAACAAAACAGGGTATATTTAAGATAGAGACAGAATTTTGCTGTTATACAGAGTCAGAAAATTATGGATATTTTTGTCCTCTGCAGCCTCCATGATAGAATACGTCGATCATTTAATGCCAAACTGATATCTCCCAGATGAAATTAAATGATCAATTTATAGTTTTTCTCCTCATAAATTGTCGATACCAAACGTATTCTACCACGGAGGCTGCAGAGGACAAAAATATCCATAATTGCCTGACTCTATACAACAGGTAAATTCTGTCTCATTGAAATCTGAATTGCGTTGATATGGAGGTAATGTAACTTTCTTCATTATGGGGGTGGTTATTTTAATTTTTGACATCGACTTTTGTCTTCAAATAAACACCATAAAAATCAATCCCATAGTATTAAATCACAGGATCTAGAAAGCAATTCTAATTAACAAACCAAGAGCGTAGACGACCAATACATTACTCATACAGTAATTGAATTATTGCAAAGGCTGTCAACATCAATAGCATGGAATTTATGTAGAAAGAACTTTGTTCTCACTCCGCAATATCACGCACCAGAAATAGTCTAATTATGCGAGTATCCCAAAATCCGCACAAAAAATATTGTCACGTTTAGGATTCATTTGTTTTTCGATCATTACATGTGTGATCTGCAAAGAAAATGTTGTAATTTTGGTTATGCAATGCTTTTTGAATGACCCTTGTAATATACGGTGTTTTTTTTAGATGTATAGATCTTTTTTAACTGGCTGACAAAATGGCCTTAAAGTTTTATACATCTAAAAAAAATAAAAGTGACTTTTCAAGTGACTTTAAACAGTGTTTAATTTTCATGTTTAGTTTTTTATTAAACATTTGTCTTGAGTGTCTGCAATAAGCTACACACAAAATAATCAAACTTTTTTCTCTAACATTTTTATAGATATAGACAACAACATAAATGAAAGAAAAGTTTTTAAAACGAAAATACCTTCATGCTCGATTTTCTTTTATTTATTTTATTTTTTTTTTTGTAAAAACCATACAAAAGGAAAAACAAAATTACACAGAAATATGAATTTGTAAAGTAACGGATGCCAGCAATTTTGTAAAGAAATGGAAAAATAAAAATTGCACACACAAAATATATTGCATCAACAGAGAATATTTTTTTTTAAAAAATTGTAAAAAGTTTTGATTTTTTTTTGTAAACATTATTTTATAACAATTTGTGTGTTAAACGCACGGAAAAGATAATAATAAATATTTAATTTTTCAAGCTTCTGTTAGAAAAAGGGGGGTACATTGATAAGTTTGAGATACCGACCCTTAGGAAGCGTTTTAATTACAAATTATTTTACTTTTTAGAGTTGTATATGAACTTGTTATGAAGTATTTTTATAAACGTAAAATATGAACACTAAAACTAAGTGCTAGCAACAAAGCATTGTTCATATAAAATCCGGCGATGCTACAGAATATTTTTTAAAGCCTTGGTGCAACACTATTGTTCTGTGATTTATTTTTAAACATAACTATTCTTAATCTGTTAAAAAAATGTAATCCTTTAAAAAAATGTAAAATCAAAATATAAATTATTCACAAATTCTTCAAAATCCGGTATTGTTGTGTTCAAAATTTGTAAAATGCCACAAGCAGATATTCAGGCATGTGATGAAAATCGATATCGAAAACGAATGAGTATTAGAAGTCAATTTTTTCGTAATATTTCTCTATTGAAATACTTTTATCACATAAAATATAAAGATATTGGGCTACTAAAAATAATTTTAAAATGTATTTTCAAAACTGATTCGTTTTCGATATCGATTTCCATCACATGCCTGAGTGTAAATAAAAACAAAGTAAAATATTTTCATGAGAAAGCTTAAATTTACAAAGCAAATTCTCTTATAAATAAAACAAAATCCAGGTATCTCCGACAATGTCCGCACGACAAAGTAAACCAAGTTTAAAAACAATGCAACAGTTGCATAATTATGCATCTTGAAATAAACAGTGACTCACAGTTTATTTTTTAAGGGGATCTTATATGAAAACTATGACTAGTTATGGACCGACCATTATAAAATTAGCTGTAATGATTTCATATATTCATGTGTTATTTGTGTTTAATTTTATTTAAAATTTTTAGAAAATTTATGGTTTTTAAAGTGCTTTTCAAAAGTGAGCCTTATATGGGAGTTATGACTAATTATGGACTGATCATCCTTCCTCAATATGGTGGTGTAGGGTACAAAAACTTTCGTTTTTCATGTCACAGCTTATTTTATGCAGCTCTATAGGTATCGAGAACATAAAATTAAAACTGGCAATTACACGATTTAATATTTAGTGTGATAGCTTTTATTTTCTACAACAGATTTAAGGCGATTTTTCTTAGATGCGATCATTTCCAACAGTAGCGCTTGTTTTAAAGCGTTTTTCTTAGAAACTTGGTGTTTTTTGATTTCTAAAATTGACCATAATTTTTTTGTAACATTAAGGTCTGGCGACTGTGGTGATGGTGTTAGGCACGTTTGTACAATAACCGATTTGTGCTCTGGATCGTTATCTTGGTAAAATCAAAAATCTGATCTTATATCCAAGTTCTCTGTGCTTTTCAATAAGTTGTCCTTCAGCATCTCAAGTTACTTACACTTTTACATGGTTGTTTCGACAAATGTTAATGGCTTGAGCCTGTCTTTGTTAAGTCCTGCATTTGTTTTCCGCCAAACAAACGACATGCCATCTGAACCGAATATGTCAAACATAGATTTATTGGGGAAGATGATCGAATTCAAAAATGCAGATTTTTTTTAAAAACGTTCTTTGGCGAAATTTAGCCAGCAGAGTTTGTTTTGCGCAAGACACGACGAACAGTTTCAATGCAATATTGTTTGTCCAGGTAAGCTTCAACTTCAGAAGCCAGTTGTCGCTCTTAATTTGGTGCCTTTCTGCCTTTGTTATGGACCTGATTTTCATGGATTAGGCGCTCAATGATTTTTTGACTGTGGAAGTTTTAATGTTAACCATTTCGCTGTGAACTATTTGAAATTTACCCTTGACGTTACAAAATCGGCCTCACAATTTAACAGAAAATATTGATAGAAGTAGAAAAAAATGAAAAACCAATAACGGTGTATTGAGCTATTGGCACACAGCAGAAACTGACTGCATAAAATAAGCTGTCACGTGAAAAGACGAGAATTTTTTTATTTTTTATTTTTAATATATTCAACTGTGCATTTAAGCAATAAAAGTTTTTTTGTTTTCAAACTTTAACATTTTTTCTTTTAAATGACAGCAATTTATTTTTCTGTTCCTGTCAGTTTTCTTTTTTATGTGAGTCACTGTATGTACAAATAGACCTCAAACAGCTACCGGTACTAAAATTGTATATTGTAGCAAAACGAGGCGATGCTCATCAAAATATTAATATGCAAAAATGTATAAATTTTCTGAAATGGCAACGGTTTGCAATGGCAAGCAATTTGCAGTTGTGCAGAGCCCTCCTGTTGTTTTTTTTTTATATAAAACAATGCCAACAGAAACGTTTGCTGCATCTCATTAGAAGTCATAACTCTTTAGTTGTGGATAAAGGAAATGAGTTTATGTTTCTTCTTTTTGTTTTTCTGAAATATTAATGAATAGAAAATAATCCTACTCAATCGAAATTTTCGTTACATAAAAAGTAAAATATTTATACGTCCGGATTTTATGTAGTTTTTTAAGCCATTATATACCTATTATGAATTTTTTCCTTATTTACTCAAAATTTTTATGATGAATTAAGGAGTAAGTTGTAAATAGAGCTTACCTCTGAATCGTTATACTAAAACACCATTTACACTTTTCTAATCCATATTTGAATTTAACCTAAAAATAATTAATATAAAATATTCAATTAGTTATTTATCATTAGAGTGAAGAATATTTGATATTATATTTTTTTGGTAACAAACCAGTTCGTTTGGATTGATTACATTAATTTTTTTTTTTTTTTTTTTTTTTTTTTTTTTTTTTTGCAGTTAATTATTTATTGAATCTTCATATTTGAAATGACAATAAGTATTCAAATCTTAATACTAAAAAGAAAATAATAAGCCCAGCCAGTGCTAGACAAAAATTTTTATGATACTAAAAAAATTTCACATCAGCTGATCCAGTCATCTATTTTGCGCTTGAGTTAAAGCAAGGGTATCCCTCCTTCTCAACCGATTGTGGCCACTAAAGTTAAGGATGTCTCGTGCAAGGGGGTTTGGATGGTGTTCAAGTTTGCTGACATACTTTGACGCATATTTTGTAAATTCGACTTTTACTAATGGCACGCCTAGATCTTTGTGGATTCGAGAATTTTTAACATACCATGGTGCTGCAGTAATTATACGTAGAATTTTATTTTGACCCCTTTGAATTTTTTCAATGTTGGATGCTGAGGCAGTACCCCATAATTGAATTCCATAGCACCAGATTGGCTTTAGTATTGCATTGTACAACAAAAGTTTGCAATCCAATTTCAATGTCGAGTTTCTGCCGATTAGCCAATTAAGTTGCACTGCTTTTAATCTCATTTGTGTAAGTTTCGCTTCAATATGAGACTTCCAAGTTAAACGGCGGTCGAGGTGAATGCCGAGGTATTTGACTTCATTATGTTGAGGAATAATTTGATTATTTATTCTGATGGACGAGCAGGTATCTTTTCGCAATGTGAAAGTGATATGAATACATTTTTGTTCATTTACCCTGATTTTCCAAAGCTCTAGCCAATTCTCTAGTTTATAAACATAATTCTGCAAATTCCGTGATGCAACTTGGTGGTCCTTATGGACGCTGACAAAGGCTGTATCGTCTGCAAAAGTTGACGTGTGGATTTTGGGGTCTGACGGCATGTCGGAGGCATAAATCAAATATAAAGTAGGGCCCAGTATGCTACCCTGTGGCACACCTGATTCAATTGGCTGAGCGGTACTTAAAAAATCACCTTCTTTGATTTTAAATTTGCGACCGTATAAATAACTTTCCATGAGTTTATGGGTGTTAGCAGGCAGAGTTGATTTTATTTTGTGCATTAAACCGTCATGCCAAACTTTGTCAAACGCTTGGGACACATCAATGAAAAGGGCGGAGCAGTATTTTTTATCTTCAAACGACCCTCTTATCACATTTACCAATCTGTGAGTTTGTTCGATGGTACTGTGTTTAGCTCTGAATCCGAATTGATGATTTGGAATACATTCAGTGTCATTCAGAATTGGAGTCAACTTACTCATTAACAATTTTTCGAACAGTTTAGAAATTGTCGGCAGTAGGCTAATTGGCCTATATGACTCCACTTTGGTGTGGTCCTTCCCTGACTTAGGAATCATAGTGATCATAGACACCTTCCGATCTGCAGGATAGTATTCTAGATTACATTAATTTAATTTTTCTTGATTATAAGATAATAGGATGGCCCCTAATTAAATAATGCATAAAATTTTTTAAATTTTGCGGGTAAAAAGTAACAATATTTTCAAACAAAATAAATGCTGAAAAAAGTTTCAATTAAGAACAATTTTTTTGTATTTATTATGAATATAATATAATAATAAATATAAAATGTCAAGGAACACTTTAGGAACTTGTTCTAAAGGTACAGTCACACTTGGCAAATACTAAAATATTTTTGAACTCGTTTATTTATTAAAAAAAAACTCGTTTATTTAGGACAAGACACAACAAATATTTAGTTTTAATTTATTTCACGCTGTTTGATCTAGCAAAACTTTTGTAAGAGCATACAACGTCAAACAAATTTGTTTTAAAACAAGTGGTGATATGTGGCCATACCTTAACTAGTTAGACTCTAAAATAAATAGTTCTAAAAAAATTTCAGATTCTTCAATGAAACCCTTCGAACTAGTGATATCGTAATTACTTCTGGAACCAGTTGTGTTGTGATTCTAAAACAGTTATATAGGTTTTTAAAGGCAAAGGTAATATAAACAAGTAGGAAGTTATAGACGATCAAGCCCGACCATATAATTCCATTATTTCAAGTATGTATGTGAGCAAAAAAAGTTTGTTTTTAGAAATGGGCGCTATATGGTAGCTATTACTACCGTTCGTTCATCATATTAATCGAAATGACTTGTATACTCTTGTATATACATGAGATATATATGTGTTAAATTTATTTTTTAGATTTAGATATTTAAATACCAAACTTTCTAAGAAATTTAACTCTTTTAAGTGATTATGCACAAAATTGATGAGGTTTTATATATAACTTATTACTTGTATTAATTAAATATTTATGGCCGATTGGTTCCTATTTTAGGAGAATATTTGTAGGGGGCTTGGAGAAATAAAGAACCAATTTTACTATCGATCGATCTTGGAACAAAATTCAAATACTAAATTTTATCAATATATCTTCCAATATGGATTCTAAGTCGATTGGTATACTTTAAGGTGAATGTTAGACTAATTTTTAGGCGTTACATATTTCAGCACAAGTGTTCCCCAATGTGATGCTGTAGAGTATCATGTATAGTGGGGCGCACATATGAGTAGGTACATGATAGTACCTTGTATACATGTTGTTGCATAAAAATAAATCCAATTAAAAAAAATAAGAAAATGTCTTTTATAATTATTTAGTTCTTTTATTCGACCTATTTTCAATATTCTATAATTTCTTTTTTTCAAGCAAAAAAAAAAAACATAACTTAACCCGCTGCCAAAACTTGTTGAAATTGGTTGATGTTAATCGGTATTGTTCCAACTATCTCTTCGCGATTAACCACAAATTCCCAATCAAATAGAGGTCGAGACTTTTTGCATAAAGCATTTTCCTAAAGCGATTTACGTCACTTCGCGCACACCAATCAAAGAACAAATTCTATCGGAATGTTTTTGCTTAAGACAAATTCATAGTAACTGAGAAGCGTGATATTCGTTTTGTAATTGACTTTCGTTGTCATCCGTAAATCTGTACGCTATAATTTCATTTTTGTTTTTTTGCTTTAAAACCTTCTTAGTTGTCAGCACTAAAAAAGCAGCTTTTTTGTATATTTTATTTGCAAGCATTTACTGCTTCAAAAAAGCGCTTTTATTGAAGCGCTCGATTATGCACTTTTTCTCTTAAGTTTATTCTACATACGTATAGTACGGCTAAATAACGAATTTTCCCTGTAATGTGTGTTGTGCGATACCCTGTCCAGTCGACAATGAATAGATTACGCAAAAAACTACGTGTTTCGGGAACCAGTTTCCTAATTTCAGCAGAACACATTCCATTATAGTACCGATAGAACAGTGAAACACAACCCACATTGCGGCGATGCTCCAGTAAATCAATAAAGTTGGATACCCTATTGTCACCGAAAAGCATCTTCGCCTTTTCCTATACGCGGTCGAGTAACTCCAAAATAGATTTCGAAGCACAAATAATATTTTTAGTGTAATATTTTTACTAATTTAAATCTTTTGAGACATTTTTTAGAGATGCTTATTTTTTGGATTTTTTTCGGACTGTTTTTGTGTTCAAATATCATTAGTAAAGTTATATGTCGGATATTGAAGTTTTAGGGATGTTTTCTCATTAGGCGATTATCTTTTTTTCTAACGAAAAACCGATTAAAGGAATTTGGTTTTATCAATGTCTCATTTGCTTCTATTCTGTCGCAACACTAACCAGCCCTCATCTGCCGCTTATTTATTTGTTGTACAAATAAATTCTATCAGCTGACTGCTGTTCATATTTTCTATGTGGCAATACCTTGAGTATTTGTAAAAAAATTAAATAGATTTTAGAAAAAATGTTTAATAGAGGAATAAACATTAATTTTATGGAGGATGAACTCGAAGAACATGAATTCCAAGTGAATGTTGAAAGAGTTTATCATGCCAGACCTAACGACCTGGCAGACATGGATATTATTTATTTTTTAAAATATTTGTTTTTTTGATTTTATTTTTTGTAATTTTTTCACATTTGGAAAACAGCTGATTTATGTCAACAACTTGTCACTTGAAGACAGAGTTCCCAATTTTCACATACATTTTGAGAGGTATTGCCAAATGAAAATAATGTTTCTGTCGGTATATTGAGAAAACCAAAATTGTTAACGGACATATTATCAGTCTAATAAATTTATGTCGACATTTAGTAACAGGCAGTTTGTCGACACATTGAGAAAATGGGCCTTAACATTGTTTCTGTTAAATAGTTAACTTGACTCTGTTAACATAAATGATTTGTGTCTAGGGAATTAAATTTCAAATTTATCTTTACGCACATCTAAAATATAATATATATATGTATATGTATAATCATACATATAATAAATCATCAAGAAATTCTTTACTACTAGGAATGTTGACATTAATACAATACCGTGTTCGCCAGCAATATTTAGGCAACGCATGTTTGTCTTAAACCATTTTAACTGAATTTTTTGAAAATGTAATGACACTTAACGTCAAAAAAAACCTTACCTTTAAACGTAATCTGATTCTGCTCAAATTTGATTTTTGCCTTTGATTTTTAGACAAAGGACAGCAATTTTAGAACTTGGTAACATCAGATAGCAAAAAAAAAGTCAAAATAAGGGCCACCCTAATATACATATATAAGCATCAAATTTGTTAGGCTGGATTATGTATTCCAATTTAAATTTTCCTCGTTAAAGCTAAAATTGATTTTGGGTTTTCTCTTTTAACAAAACATGAAAAGGGTCTTCAAAGAAAAATACGAAATAACTTAAATAAATGTTTGTGCCATTAATTTTAAAAAGTTGAGCTGACAACTCTTTGTTGTCTATTAAACAATATACCAATTAGCGATTTGTTAACAACATAAAATTAAAGAAATTTCATTAAGCGAAAACAAAATACAACAAATATTTTGGGAATTAGATTAATGTATTTAATGAAAATGTTTTGTTTAAAGTTAAATAAAATAATAATAATAAGATTAAATGACTGATTTGAAACAATGATTTAAACGATTTACATAATTCTAATTTTGTTTTGTTAAAAAAATTTACTTTTTCTTTCCATAGGAATTAAGTTTTTTAAATTAGATTCTTTTTACATTGTTACTAAATATATTCCCATACTTAAATATGCCCATCTATCAATACTATATTTGGCTAAGACAACCATTATGTTCGCTGTCTATTATTATTCTTTCATTTTACAACTTTTTTCCGATTTTTTTTTGTACAAATTTGCAATCATTGAATTGCTAACATGTATTTATTTCTCATCACAAACTAATGACATTTAACATATTTGTAAATGTTTAAAACTAAATGGTAACAAAGATGAATCTTAAACTACCACTGGCTGTTGTAGTTTGTTCTCTGTAAGAACTCATGAATTTGATGGATACAAACAACTACGATCATTATTGCTTAGAATTGCAATGATGTAAAGTTAAAAAATAAACTTATATATATATATATATAGATATGTATGTAGTCTGACATAAAACGTTAAACATCAATACATTATGGAATTAAATAGGTTTGAATGTTTACAATCATTCAACTATAAAATATGCCCACCTTTTCTTGTGCCAATCCATGAAAAGTAAACTTTTGAAGTAGGAATACATACCAGTAAACAACACAGAAAAACATCACGATCTTTATAATGATGATATTTTACCAGGTTAAATTGCACCGAGAGAAATGTTTTATTAATTATATGAAAATTGTTGATCATGATAAAACGATCTCGATCAAATTACAAATAAATAAAAAATAAATAGACCCTTGTTTATCCAAACGGTTTGGTGTTGTTAGAAACTCCTCTCGATTCATGTCTAACTTCTATTCGGGTTATAGGAGAAAACTTGGCAAACAAGTTTCGTATTGTTTACTGAAGGTACGGTCACATTTGGCAAATATTTATTCAAAAAAAAACATAACCACTTGTTTTAGCACAAATTTGTTTGACGTTGTTTACTCTTGCAAGAGTTTTGCAAGATCAAACAGCGTCAAATAAATTAAAACTAAATATTTGTTGTACTTTGGCCTAAATAAGACAAGAATTTTTAAATAAATAACGAGTTCAAATATATGTTATTTAGTCGTTACGTATTTTTGGCAAATATTTGCCAAATGTGACCGTACCTTTAGAATTACGGTTGGAAAACTTTTTATGACATTAAATAAATACATTTATTACATTTTAAATCTTACACATTAATTTGCCACAACCATTTTCTTCAGTGTACTTTATCGAAATGACATGAACACAAAATGTGTACTTTATATCAATACGCTGGTACTTGATCACTTGTTGTTCAAGTGAGATCGTTCGCAAACTTAAAAAGTTTTCACAAGAAGACAAGCGATGCTTTTTTTGATCGTAAAACTACACAAGCGCAAAAACAAAACAAGCAAAAAAACTAAAACAAAATTAAACCTTGAAGAAGATGGAAAGCAGACAAGTTTCTTTTTGTAAGATCTTAAAGAACACTTAGTGAGATTGTGTTGTGGCAACGTGGTTGCATGAAAGTAAGTTTAAGGAACATTCCCAAGCATATCGTTTAAATTTATTTGTATTTGTCAATATGTTTTGACTTTGTTTGGCATTCATACATAATAACATGGCGAAAACAACAACGGGTGGATGATGAAAAAAGTGTATTTTCTTTTTCCTTATTACGTTACATAAAAGACATTCTTCTACGAATGGAATATTTTACTCATTTTCTTTGTTAGATTAGAAGAAAAAAGGTTTTTATTTTTGTTTTTTGTTGGAACATTTTCTTACTTAGTGTGTTGATAGAACCCAATACACATTAGGAGCAGAAATGTATGAAAAGTCAAGCAATAATATGGAGCAGTGATCAGTCATATAAAATTCGACATAAAGGGGTTAAATGGTTGCAAAAAATCTACAGCTTTGAAAAAGTTCTGTAAATGATATTATTAAACGATGCAAGCAAACCTTAAGCACAGATCTTAAAGTGGCATTCTTTAAGAAAATGTTTTATTTCAATAAATTCACTGTCAAAATCGACCGCAAATAGCTATTGTGACAAAAATACAAAAAATACATAGAAATTTATAAATTTTGTCAAAGGGCAATTTTTGAGAAGCAATTTTCTTTCGAGGTCTGAGAAGCAGCTCTTCAACTATGAATTCGAATATTTATACAAAAGAATGCCAATAGAAATGTTCGCTGCCCCTTATTAGACATCAATAGATTGGTGGCGCACAAATCCTGCGCTTCCTATTGGGCTTTGGTTTACGTGGTTGCCTGCAAGTATTCAAGTAAAATCTTTTGATTCCGTTCTGAAAACGACCACACCATTCGTTGAACCGATGATAGGACTAGATATTTTTCATTCCATTTCTATATACAGCCTGTTGCGTTCAGGTGTCCGATGAAATCACACCATACTTGATGTCTCTCTACTTTATTTATATATGAGTACTGGAAACTTTGATTCTAGAGTTTTGAAGGGCCGGCCATTAACAGAGAAAATGAAACACTGTTCCTTCTTTTTCCCAGTCCTGGCAACTGCGGCACTGATTATGGAAGGGATATCCGAGTAATGTCAGTTAGGCGAGCTAGCCTTAAAAACTCGTCTTTGTATTGCCTGACTAGAATAGATATTGTAATAGGGGTTTGAGTAACTAAAAATAGTTCCTGTTGGTCTACAATGAATCTGCTTCATTCGATTCGGTCTTTTAAAGGTTATCTTACTTTTCTCCAGCACAGATTTGCATAACTAACTTCGATGTTTAGTTGACTTTAAGGATTCTTTAAAGACATCGATTATTAAATACTTGAGTTAAATTTGATCGTTCTATTATAGTTTTTATACTCGTATTTGCTGGCTCTGTGTCAAGCACTTCAATTTGGAGAACATTTGTGTAAGAGAGACAGATATTATCTGCATACTTCCGTTTATGCTATTATTAGCTAACAAAGCTTTATAAAATGGTGCTTAATTTTTACTTATTTTATTGTAAATAAAACCCTAAAATGTTGGCCGCGACTACCCAGTACGTTCGAAAGGTCCAATTTTCGATTACTCTTCCCAGCATTGCTACTGGCATCTCGAGAGTACTTAGAAGTAATGTTAGAAGACTTTTTACTTTACATAAGCCAAAAGAAAAACTCCAGGTGTCCGTAGGTCCGTAATGCGAATTTAGCTATATACTATAATTATATCTTAATAATACCATTAATTAGCGCGCGGTGTGTGATGAATCCGAATGATTTTGGAATTTGCTGTGATAGCGCTCGACATTGACGGTTATATTCTGTCAGTCATTAATTTTTTAGAAATTATAAAGAAATTTGAGTCGATGATTCCAGCCCATAAATCACACCAAACACCTTATTTTTGTATATGTAACGGTAGTCCGAGAAACCTTTCGAGTTGGTATCAGCACAAATGCGGATTTTTTTTTTGTTTGGACCAGCACTCAGTAAATGACCCCTAAACAAGCAATGCATTGTGTTTGAACTACGAAAATAAGTTATGTGGAGGATAGAGGAAGTAGTATTTGTGAACATTTTATTTGAAGTTTCCTATAGTGAAAGTGTCAGGGAAAACTTCTACAGAAAGTTTATTCCGGACAGAACGGCTAAGAACGAATTTTCCCTGTAACGTGTTGTGCGATGCACTGTCCAGTCGGTCAACTGAAGAAGGAGCATTACTCAAATTGGTTTCGGAAAAGAATCCCTGATTTTAGCAGAACATATTCTGTTATAGTATCGATAGAACAGCGAAACACAACCGACATTGCAGCGATGTTCCAGTGAATTAATAGAGTTACCATAGAGTACTCTAGTCATTACCGATAAGCACCTTCGCGCTCTTCAGTACACGGTCGAGTAACTCCAACATGGACTTCGAAGCACCGGCCATACATGAGCGTTGTAGTTTTCGATCGAATATAGGTGGTGTAAATCGGAAGGAGGTCAGATAGATCCTACACCGTTTTAAGATACCAAGGCACTTGAACGCTTCTTTTGACACTTGACAAATGAGTCTAGTCCAGCGGAACTGAAGCCGGCTTTAGTTCCTAAACGAGTTGGATTTTGTGAAACTTTAATCCACGATTTGCTTTTGAGTGGCGATATGATGTGAATGGTGTTGAATCGATTGTTAATGGTATTTTGGCTTTATTTTATTAATCAATATTAAATGCTATTACTAAAAAACAAACTTATTAATTAATCTTCAGAAAAGGCGTGTTAACAATTCATGGAAAAACAATCAACTGAAACTTAAATTTAAATAAAACAGAGTTGTAATAAATGTGAGTGTTAAAGGTACTTTAAAGAAAAATATACACGGTTGTATATGTGTGATGGTGCCACAGGGCTCCGCCCCTAATGATGAGCTACAAGTAGCGAGCTGGAAAACGGACCTGCCGCCCCGACCGGGTGGTGTTATTTATTGGTTGATCAATTTGTCGGTTCAAGTCGACTTGCAAATTTTCCTCTAATGGGTCGTCAGGTTGATCAGATGATGTCAATGGCGTATCATGATGATCTGGAAAGTCATCAAGGTCTTCTAGACTATGGCGGTTTGTGTGTGCGATGTTGTCGTTAGGCAGAAACGCAGGCTTGAGACGGTCGATAGAAACATTTACAATACGATGACGCATTTTCAATTTAAAAAACTTTTCCTCCTTGTTGAGTACTTCAAAAGGCCCCTCGTAGGGTGCCTCAAGAGGAGCACGAACATGATCAACTCGGACGAAAACATATTGACAATCTTTGAGACCAGGTTGTATGAAAATTTTGTTGTTGGCGTGATTAGAAGCAGATGTTGGTTTTAAAGATTGCATTTTATGACGAAGATCTTTGATAAATTCTGTGTTGCTGTGATGAATTTCTGTTTGTTTAAAAAATTCACCTGGTATACGAAGTTGCGACCCGAATAGCATTTCGGCTGGGCTAGCATTCATATCCTCTTTTACTGTAGTACGCAGCCCCAGCAGAACAAAAGGCAGTATGAAAGTCCAGTCGTTAGTTTCATGGCATTTTATGGCAGCTTTAAGCGTACGGTGCCACCTTTCCACCATGCCGTTTGCTTGTGGGTGGTACGCTGTTGTCTTTAAATGATGCACTCCAAGCATTTGCATTAGCTCTTTGAAAATTTGGGACTCAAATTGCCTACCTAAATTGCTCGTAATCCGTATCGGTACACCAAACAGGGCTATCCAGCCGTTTATTAAAGCGAAGGCGATAGTCTCGGTCGTTATGTCCGGTATTGGAATTGCGACGGGCCACCTGGAAAAACGGTCGATGCATGTAAGGCAATAGCGTTGGCCACGAGATTGTGGAAGTGGGCCGATAATATCGATATGAACTTGATCAAAGCGGTAGTCCGCGGGTCCAAAATTACCAAGAGGGGCTTTTGTGTGACGATTAATTTTACTCTTCTGACATACTATACACGTGCGAACGAAATTTGAAATGTCCTTGGACATCGATGGCCACACAAAACGCTTCGATACCAATGATTTTGTCGCCATGTTTCCAGGGTGTGATAGACAATGTAATTTGCTGATAATTTGTTGTCGGTATCGTTCTGGCACAAAAGGACGCAACATGCCATGACTTACATCACAATAAAGTGAGCTTGTAGAATCTGGAATGGAAAGTTTTTTTAAAGATAATGAATGTTTGTTAGCATCATTTAAAAGTGACTGCAGTTCCGGGTCGTCTTCTTGTTCCGTCGCCAAATCATCAAAACAAACAGCTTTATCGATTACGCTGATTCGAGAGAGTAAGTCGGCTACATTGTTGTTAACGCCTTCTAAGTAGCGTATATCTGTGGAAAATTGGCTTATGTAATCCAGTTGGCGGATTCTTCGAGGTGATGTTTTGTCCTTATTTTGCAGAAAGGCGTAAGTCAGGGGCTTATGGTCTGTAAAAATTACAAACTCTCTTCCCTCTAGTAGATGTTGGAAATGTTGTATTCCCTGATAGATGGCAAGCAGCTCTCTGTCGTACGTACTGTATTTTTGTTGAGTTGGAGTCAGCTTTTTTGAATAAAAACCCAATGGCTGGCTTTCTGTCCCAACAATTTGATGAACGACAGCTCCCACGGCTTCGTTTGACGCATCCGCCGTGATTGCCAATGGAGCGTCATTTACGTAGTGGTTCAACAAAGTTGCGTTTACTAGCTCATCTTTACACGATTGAAATGCGTTAAGTGCTACATCGGTCCAATTTATTGGTGTGGTATCGTTTTTCTTATTTCCCGAAATTAGCTTCTGTAGTTCCTTTTGACTACATACAGCATGAGGGATAAAAGAACGATAAAAGTTTATCATTCCAAGAAACCTTTTTAACTCGTTGGCCGTTTTGGGTGTCGCGAAGTCACTTACGGCTTGAACTTTCCGTTGCGTTGGTTTAAGTCCCTCTGAAGAAATCGTGTGTCCCAAAAAATCTACTTCAAATTGACCAAGTTGACATTTGGAAAAATTTACGGACAAATTGTGTAGACGGAGTCGATCAAAAATTTTACGTTAATGCATCTCGTGCTCAATTTCATCTTTAGAAACAATGAGGATGTCATCGATGTATATAAATACACAGTGGAAATCTCTAAAAATGTCGTTCATGTGCCGCTGGAACGTTTGGGCAGCATTCCGTAGGCCAAACGTCATTCGCTTAAATTCAAAGAGACCGAAGGGAGTCACAATCGCGGTTTTAGGAATGTCGTCTGGTTCTATAGGTATTTGGTGGTATGCACGCTGTAAATCGACAACGGAGAATACGTTCTTACCATACAAAATTGATCTTATGTCCTGTATAAATGGTATTGGGTAACGATCCGGGACCGTAATCGTGTTCAATGCGCGGTAGTCCCCGCAGGGTCTCCAATCCCCATTCGATTTTCTGACCAGATGTAACGGACTTGACCAACAGCTATGCGAAGGCTGGCAGATGTCGTTTTCGATCATATACTGAAACTCTGCCTTTGCTGCTTGTAGTTTTGCCCCCGTCAATTTCCGTGGTCGTGCAAAAACGGGATTCCCATTTGTTACTATATGGTGAGTAACATTTGTACGTACTGGGTTCTGCTTAGAATTGAATGTTGCCAAGTCTTTATATTCAGACAAAAGATTAGAAAATTTACCATTTACGTCGTATGACAGAATCGAAGAAATATCCGATTGAAGAGAGTCGCATTTAACTTCTAATAACGTTTTACGATCTACCAGTAGCTTGCGTTTAACATCCACTAGCAAATCGAATTTTTGCAGAAAATCAATACCAATTATTGGTGCCGTGACGTCCGCGATTATGAAATTCCATTCGAACACACGCCGTAGACCTAATGATAATTTTATTCGCCGTTCACCATACGTTTTTATTGACGATCCATTTGCTGCGAATAATTTTGTAGAATGAGGTTGTTTGCGTTTGTCAATATTACGTGGTGGAAGAGCAGAAATGTCCGCCCCGGTGTCGATTAAAAATTTGGAGTTCGTGTTATTGTCGAAAATCATTAAACGGGATATGCTTTTGTAAGGCACGTCTGACCTATTCGGTGAAGAGTCAGACGCCGTATTTAGTTTTTTGAACCCGATTTGAATTTACATGGTTTTCGGCAGTTGCGGGATTTATCCCCAAATTTTCGGTGAAACCAACATATATCCTGATCAGAATTGTTTTTAGGTGTATTCGATCGACTATTTCCGCGAACAGAGTGTCTGGAGGATGAACGACCACGTTGGTTTCTAAAAAGTTGTTGAAAATTATCTTCTAAACGTGCCATACGCTGATTGATTTCCGCAATTGAGGCACTTGGTTGTGCGGTGGCAACAGAACACACCTGCTGAAAATCGCCCACCTCGATGATTTTGTCGGCAAGTTTTGCCTGTTCGGTTAAACTTACATTTGTTGTCTGAAGAATCGCTCTTACATTCGGCGGCAGACGTTTTAGCCATAAGGATTTTAAAAAATCCTCGCTTACCTTACCCTTGCCTAAATTACTCAACTCGCTGAGCAGCTGGGTCGGTCGCCGGTCACCTAAATCAATATCGGAGAGTAACTTTTGCGTCTTTTTCTGCTCGCTGTCACAAAAACGTTCGATCATAGCATTTTTGAGATTCTCGTATTTACCATCTTTGGGTGGATCAAGTATTGCGTCAGCAATTTGTGACAAAACATTAGAGTCGATTGCGGCCACGACGGTATTGAATTGCATTAGATCGGTGGTAATTCCGGCAATTCCAAATTGCGCTTCAACCTGTGCAAACCATATTTCAGGTCGTTCAGACCAAAACGGTGGAACTTTTACGGACACACGATTTACCACCCTTTCAGTTGGTACTGGTGGTGCGACGCCTGCAGCGCCTACATTGACTGCAGCACCTGACCCTCCGGCTTTATCATCTTCGTTAATCATTTTCGTTGAAAAATGTTCTTAGAACACGGGGTCACCACTTTGGCTTTATTTTATTAATCAATATTAAATGCTATTACTAAAAAACAAACTTATTAATTAATCTTCAGAAAAGGCGTGTTAACAATTCATGGAAAAACAATCAACTGAAACTTAAATTTAAATAAAACAGAGTTGTAATAAATGTGAGTGTTAAAGGTACTTTAAAGAAAAATATACACGGTTGTATATGTGTGATGGTGCCACAGTATTTTCGCTACAGCTATAATATTCTCCTTACTACGGGCTGGATGTGGTCTATTCGTTCGCGTATTAAATAATAAGAAATCATTTTAGTTTCTTATACCAGCTTTTTTTAATACTAATAAATGAGTATAAATGTGTGGTTCAAAAATATTTAATTGCTTTGTTTGTTACATTAGCTAAATATTAAAATATGTATGCCACCGGCTCTTACGTATGTAAACAATGCTTTGGATGAATGAAATCACATTTGTGGAAAATCTATCAAAACTAACTTGTATGATGATGAATTCTTCCATCCAATTGAAATGTTTACTGGGCACGCTGACCAAACATTGAATGTGGACGAATAATGATCTCATCTAGTCTTAGCAGCCATCCATCTAGTCATCATTTAATATTGTCATTGAAATTGTTCGTCGTTGATTTTCTTTTTTTAGTTGTTGCTGTTCAATACAAAGTAAACAGCAACAACATTATGGAGGGGAAATAGCAACAGCATAAATAAAATACCACTACATTGCATTACAGCATTTAATAATTATTTAAACATTTTTAATTTAACCACAACTGCAACAAATAACAAAACAACAGGGGGAAAAAAACTGAATTTTCTATCTAATGGTTGCAAGGAAAGAAAGAGTATGCATGTGAATTTGTTTAAAACCTTCATTTATTTGGTCTAAATAAGGTTGGGAATGTGAATATTTTACAGTTGCTCTTTGTTTTACAGATTTATTTTAAATGTCTGTTGAAGTAAAGCAGTCTAGATTTCATGGTTTGTGAGATTTAATATGCAGTTTCCTTGTTGCACTGTCGCTCGCTATCACTAAGAGCGGTTCAGTTTTATTGTTGATTTTTCGGTTTTTAGCTCCTACAACCAAACAACCATCGAGCTGTGTGTGTGTGTGTGTGTTGTATGGTAAGGCACAGATGACGCTGTCTCTGTCGATGGATGTCATGTGAATTGAAAATCAATCATTTACAAAAGTTGTTGCTAAAAAGATTTGATAATAATAAAATCATTTCATAAGCATACAATGCACATTATTGTTAATTAGATTTGATTACATGACAACTAACAACTGCTCAACTGCACGTTTGGCATTTGGTATTATTTTCGGTGTTGTGACTGTGTAGGTCTCACTGTGTGTCTGGCCGCATGTAGCAACAATTACAATTGATCTGTTTCGTTACCAATATATCACTGCAGGCTTTATCTCTGTATGATTTAAGTATAGCATGTTGCGATTGATGATGCATTGATTTATGTGCAAATGAAATATTGTGGGAAAATTATTGGAGACGATATGTCTTGGATAGCAAGGGAAGAGGAAACATTTTACAACAAATACAAATTACTGCTTTATTTCAAATATCTTTATAGTTGTTTGACAACACATCGCCTGCACAAACACCCGTATGATTCAACATTAAAAATACATGTAGGAAATCACTCAGACATTTCAAATTAGCTGTTTAGAAACTAATCGATAACTTGATGGCAATTACTTATACATGTTGCACATTGAGAATGTGTCTGTTAAGTCCATTTTATTGCAATATGTAACATGGCATCATATGCATCTATGCTCAATTATTTGGACTAAGTAGGAAAAATACGAAATGGTATAGAACTTCGACTACTGTAAATGGATCAAGCTAACGAGAGTGTTAACAACTAAATATTCACTTATTATAGATAATATGGATATCGCTGACATGGGGTTTCAACATGATTGTGCCACCTGCAACACAGCACAGTAGATCTGAATCGATTTTTTGCCTATAGATCTAAACGGCTAGTTAGATCAATACGAAATTTTACAAGGAAGTAGCTAAGGAGTACTCTAGTTTAAGTTTTAAAGATGGATTTAAAAAAATCCTCCAGGGGCGGAGCGTTTGGGCCTCAAAATAGGGAACCTGTGAGCTGTAATTAGTTTAAAATCGTAAAATGTTTTTATTTTTCATCCGCTTTTTAAAATATATTTATATTTTCTCGGCTGGATCTTCAAAAAACGCAAAAAGACGCAAAAAATCCTTCAGGTCAAAGCGGTTGGGAAGCAAAATATAAAACCTTTGAAATGTAATTTATTTAAAAGCGTGAAATTTGTTTATTTTTTTGCGTTTTCTATGATTTATTTATTTGAAAGTTCTCGGCTAAATCTTTAAAAACATGCCAGCGTTTGTATTTATTTGTTATGGTTTTCGATTTATACGCATTTGAAAATTTCAAAATTATGCAAAACCTGGGCCTTCTTTCTTTGTTTAATAACGGGCAGAATTTTTAAATGACTTTCAGGCATACGCAATTTTCAGCTTGCTCAATAATCATTTGACAGTTGGAAAACAATACAAAAAATACTTTATATGGTTTTTGTATTTCAATGTAAACAAACTTACCTTCACATTGACTTTTCAATGATTTCTTTTGTTTTCTTTTGTTGACATTTGCCATTTTATACAATTTTGTTCACTAAACACAGTTGTGATTAGTGTTGCATTCGAAATCTTACTCAATATTTAAACAATTTCGTACTTATTGCACAATAATTAATTGAGATTTTATATGGAATATTGAGCTCAATAATGGCGTTAATTGCGATTAACGCAATTAAGGTGCATATGTGAACACGCTATTAGACAACAAAATTTCCCATCCGGCATTAAGTATTTCAAATTAATATAATTTCTAAATCGACAACTAATAGATTTTTAACAAAAAAAATAATAATAATAGCTTTACAACTAACACTTATTTCTGTAAAACTCTTTTCTAAAGTATTAGTTTTCTACAATTTCAATTTATCTGTTGTCTTTTCATCACATCAGTTTTATACCACTCCTCTTTCGATTTTTTTTTTACTGTTTCTATTTCACTTTAGGGCCATGTCAGCTAATCAATATCAAAATTCAAATTAGGCGGCATTAATAACACAGAACAAAAAGCCTCAAAAACAAAAATTATTTGGAAAACTGTGAAAAACGGCTAGTCACAAAACACGTACGAATGTATGTATGTATATGTCAGGCACACTCTCTCACATAAGTATTCAAATATGCGTAAATATGTGTGTACGTATCTATGCTTGTGAAACTTACAGTATTGTATATCATTCCATAATAAAGCGATGCTAAAGCAACATTTTAGAATGTGATAAACAGTAAATGTGTTGAATGAGTAGAATTTCAGTCAGGTTTGGACTAGAAACCTGCATTAATTATTAATTAATTAAGCGAGAAATGTGTTACACGCATAGATAAAAATTATATGCAACTGCGTGTTGCTATTAGTTAAAATTTGTTTATCTTTTTTTTTTGTTTATTGAGGGAGGTTGCTGTGATTAGTATTATGGATACCCTATGTTCAGAATTTGAGGCATATTACTATTACAAGCTTTTTAAATTCACCAACCTTATGTATATTTAAGTCTTATCTGAGACATTTTTTCAATACAAAAAAAAAAACTGATTTTGATGGAATTTCTTGATATCATTACAAATGATAATGTTAATGATAATTCATTTACCTATGTACATTAGGGTGGCCCCATTTGTATGGAGAAAAAAATAGGTATCGATGTTCCCGACTAATATGAAAATTTGATTCATTTTAAGACTACGTTTCTCAATTTTTTAGTCCTGGGGTTAATATTTGGTGAGCTGGATCAAAGGATAAAAATTTGGTTTTTGGTTTTTAAATTGTTTTTCACATTTCTTCCAAAGGAACTATATTCAAATTTGGTATCATATGAAAGTACTTTAAGAGGCGCATTCAATGGGTTTTCAGAAATTAAAAAAAAAAATTTAAATTCCAAAATTTTGAAAATTTCATACAAAATTTAATTTTTTTTTTATTTTTTCATAGAATTTTCTTAAATAAATTGTTGAAATTTCGTGATTATAAACATCATGCAATTTAACCCAAATGGCGTTTCCCGTTTTTTAAAATGCAACCTATTTCAATTTTGATTAATTTTTTTTAAACCTAAATTCTTCCCTATCTGACAATCTCTCTTAACTCAATTCGTTAATGTAATGGATATTAAAAAAACGTAAATTTTATAAGCTAAAAAACGGGAAAAACCATTTGGGTTAAATTGCATGATGTTTATAATCACGAAATTTCAACAATTTATTTAAGTAAATTCTATGAAAAAATAAAAAACACTAAAATTTTGTCTGAAATTTTCAAAATTTTTGAATTAAAAAAAATTGTTTTTTAATTTTTGATAATCCATTGAATGTGCCTCTCAAAGACCTTTCATATGATACCATATTTGAATATAGTTCCCTTGGGGGAAATGTGAAAAAAAATCAAAAAACCTTTAACCCGGCGCCGGAGGGGATGGGTCATAATTACCCGTCACTTTTTAAATTGAGTGTAGTTTTAAAACTGTACTTCTCTTCTCTATGCTCTTCTCAGTAGCTGCAGATATTGAATCTCTCTGAATGTTGTACTTCGAGTAACACGTGCTTAAAGTTAAAAAAGGTAAATATGACCCACCCATTCATATGACAATAAGTGTTTATTATATTTAAGCTGAAAGAAACCTCCTTTGTTAACTTTTTTAATATGAAATGTTTTTTGGTTAAAATTAAAAATAAATATGATGAAATCTACCCCCCCGGCGCCGGGTTAAAAAGGACCTTTTTATCCTTTGTTCTAGTTCACCAAATATTGACCCCAGGAGAAAAAAATTGAGAAACGTAGTCTAAAACGAAGTAAATTTTCATATTAATCGGGAACATCCGGAACTTTATTTTGGGGCCACCCTAAGGTACATATATAAATTTTTATTTTTTTAAAAGGTTTGTAATTTTTTATTTTCAAAAACTTTTAATTGTTTTTATCTAACGTAAACAAACATTTAGAAGCACATTTATCTATAAAAAAAAACATTCAACCAAGCCAGTCTACCAATCAGTCAGCCAGAAATCCATCCTTTTGTGTATCTACTAAATATTTCTTATACCATGTGCGTGAGTACTTATGCGAGTGAGTGGTCGTGTATCTATTAAAAGTTCCACAATTGCATTGAGTTTGGGCGGTAGGTTATTTCGTCGATAGTTTTTGTAATCAAATTTTATTGATTAGCGTTGCAAATTTGAATGTTTGATGCTGATTTTATTTTTAATTTTATGAACGTATTTTGTTTTAGAGGAACAAACAAAATGTTAAATATTTAAGTAAACTTTTTGTTATGGATGGTGTAACTGATATCACAGCATAAATTCTGGAAAATATGTACGTACATACATCTATACCCATAAATGAATTTTGGTTTTAAAAATATTCCACAAAAAAAAAAAAAAAAAAAAAGACAAAAGACAAAAATATATATACAGCATAAATGCATGACAAAATAACCTGTATAAATAATTAACAGAGCGTATCGCCCATTTTCGTTTAGATCAAAAAGAGCCCAATTTAGATTTTGATTGAATGAACAAAAAGTTAACGCTTAATTAAGGGTGGTCAAAGATAAACATAAATAATATTTGAGTGTGTTTAAAAGAAGCTGATTTAAAAAAAATATAATGGTCGACTTTTTGATGCCCTATTCTATATTACAAGCAATTGCATTCATTTTAGCAATCTTGCAGGAATTTATAATTTTTATATTAAAGAACTTCTTACACGCTTTTATTCAACACTTTTTACTATTTTGCTTACCTAAGCGTTTGTATTTAGCATACGTACCCAACTGTGAATACCACTATTAATTAAGTATTACTTTATGGTTTTAATACCATTTTGTTTCAATGCCTTAACATACAGCACTCAATGAGGTCGGTTATTTGTATGTTGTTAATTTGTATGTGTAATCGCAGTTAGTTTCTCTACAAAAGGCAATGGACAGACAGTAAAATTAATTGTTTAGCGATTACGGGTGACCATTTGATTAATTATGGTAGATTAAGTCAACATACGTAGTTAACTGGGACTAAAGTTTTTAGTTTTAAATAATGATTGAATAAAAAATAAGTACAAATCCTAAATAAACATTTTTATATAAGCAACACAATTTCTATAACAATTATTAGGAGCACAATTTCATTAGATAATCTATCTCAGACAAGAACAAAACTAGAAAACTTATCCCAGATGATAAAAACATTTTTATAGAAACTATGTCCTAGACAAAAAGTCTCAGATTAGAGCATATTCTTTATAAAAATATAGTCTCAGGTGAGAGTAACATTTCTGGAGAAATGTAGTCTATAAATGCAGTCTTAAATGAGAGCATAATTTTTATGGAAATGTAATTTTTTCAAAAATTAGGTCTTATTAGGATTAATATGAAATTAGGAGCAGAATTTATATAGAAAATTCGTTCCAATTAAAAATTTCTATAGACTATTCGTTGCTATTGGTAGCACAATTTCTACAAAAAATTTATCCAAATTAAGAGCACAGAAAATTTATTCCAATCTCCGATTGGGAGCACAATTTTCTATTGAATATTTGTCCCAATTGGGAGCACAATTTTCTGTAGAATATTTGTCCCAATTGGGAGCACAATTTTCTGTTTAATATTTGTTCTAATTGGGAGCACAATTTGCTGTAAAATATTTGTCCCAATTGGGAGCACAATTTTCTGTTTAATATTTGTTCTAATTGGGAGCACAATTTACTGTAAAATATTTGTCCCAATTGGAACAAATTTTCTATAGAAAATTGTGCTCCCAATTGGGAGAAATCGTAAACAATTTCTATTTGGGACAAATTTTCTATAGAATTTGTCCCAATTGAAAGCCGTATTACTATTGAGATTAACATTTCTATAATTGGGAGAAAATATTTAAAAACAATGAGTGACAATTGAAAACAAAATTAGTGTAGAAAATTAGTCTTAATAATCTTCGATGTAAGATGTTTTTTAGTTACGAAAAGCATTTCTATTAAACTTCGTTTTTTCTTTACCAAATCTTTCACACATACAAATTTATGCATAAACTTATTACAAACTTTTCTACTTAATAAATAATTTATAACAATAAAATCAAATATTTCATATTTCATACTTTCATCATAATATTTTCCCACATTCATTAATTTTCCTAAAACAAAAAAATATATGAAAGTTTTGGCAAATACTCGTACTTGGCAAAATATTTACTACAACCACTAAATCATTACTAGGCAAATATTTCGCCTAAAAACCTAAATACCAACATAATTCATTACATCTTCATTATCATGCTCATCATTCATAAATTCAATACTATGCAGTACATATTTAAGCAAAAAAAAAAAAAAAAAAAACAACAGTAAATAAGACTTACAACTCAATCTCATCGTAAACTATTTCAGTTAAAATTAATAAAGACAACTATTTGTTCATGTACGAAAGTTTTTTTTAAAGCCTCAACGAATCACGTTAACATAATCCTGCTTTAAATAATTTTTAGTTTACATTGGGGCTTATACTGATAAATATATAAACACACAAACAAACACAAAAATAAACTAAGTAATATTAATACACCAGTAGATGCTTATACGGCTCACATTATTTTGGCCATGAATTTTAAGCTTAAAAGCATCAAAGTACCCAAAATAAAGTTGGACGAAAAAAATTTCAAAATAAATCGTGAGAATTTTTGTTTCCAAAATGAAAAATACACTACAATCACGAAATGAGTCAAAGTAGAGAGAAAAAACTAATTCGGCTAAAATATTTTCAGTCAATGAATTTTTGGCGAACAAAAACAACAAAACTAAAGAAGATTAAGATGAACTACTAGCGGAGATATAACGTTTTTGAGTGCATGCATGCATGATGTTAATGACGATGATGATTTTAGCACTGAAGCACAGGATGGATGATGAAAGTTTAGCAAATACAACGGAACCAACAGATTGTAACTGAATTATTTCTCAGTTATTTCTCGCAATTGGAAGCAACATTTTGTTAAGAAATTTGTTACAATTTGGAACAAAATTACAATTGTGACCAGAATTTCTTTAGGAAATTTCTCACAATTTTGAGCAGAATTTCTTTAGAAAATTCATCACAATTGTGACCAGAATTTCTTTAGAAAATTTATCACAATTGTGACCAGAATTTCTTTAGAAAATTTATCACAATTGTGACCAGAATTTCTTTAGGAAATTTGTCACAATTGTGAACAGAATTTCTTTAGGAAATTTGTCACAATTGTGACCAGAATTTCTTTAGGAAATTTGTGACCAGAATTTCTTTAGGAAATTTGTCACCAGAATTTCTTTAGGAAATTTGTCACAATTGTGACCAGAAAAGAAATTCTGCTCAAAATTGTGAACAGAAAAATTTGTCATAATTGTGAGCGGCTGTTCTATAGAATCTTTTCACATTTGGTACCTACAGTTCTATATAAAATTTGTGGGATTTTCAGTTCTAAAGAAAA
The DNA here is from genome assembly GCA_916048285.2 of Bellardia pandia. NCBI lineage: Eukaryota > Metazoa > Arthropoda > Insecta > Diptera > Calliphoridae > Bellardia > Bellardia pandia. The sequence continues at coordinate 43,785,363 of OU696530.1, forward strand.
ATGTCACAGTTGAATAAAAATTCTTTAAGAAATTTGTTTGTGAACCCACATACTGCGATTTGTCGCTGCGATTCTGCTGACGTTCTCTTTTGGTGTCTCTTTTAAATTCATCGTTTGTTGACATGATGAAACATTTGTTGCACCATTCTTTTTGACATTCATTTTGACAGCTATTCATATTTCTGATATTTAACTATTAAATTTTCTATATACATAGTATTTATTTATTAAAAATTAAAACAACAATTTCTTTTCTTTTTAATTTACAGTAATCCCATAAAATGAAATTTCATCGTTTCAACACTGCTGGTAAGTTACATAAAAATAATACAAGAGAAAAGAATAAATGTCAAATTTGTCGCTTCGTATCACAAAATCTGCGACACTAGCTAACCTACCCCTGCTATTCACTACGTATTTCATCTATAAACTCGAGTAGCAGGAGATGAGCCACATGTGAAAGTATTTTTCTGTCTTGCGAAATACGATTGTATATTGAATTGAGTAGAATTTCGTTAGGAAAATTGTCACAATTGGGAGCAGAATTGCATTTGGAAATTTGTTACAATTTTGAGCAGAATTTCTTTTGCAAATTTGTTACAATTTTGCTCATTTCTTTCGGAAAATTGTAACAATTCTTTATGTAATTCTAAAATAAGGAATTAAAGTTCTATAGAAAATTGTTCGCAATTTGGTGCTTCAGTTCTATACAAAATTGTATCACAATTGCATAAAATTTCTTTAGGAAATTTGTTAAAATATTTAGTTGGCCACATTATTAATATTTGCTAGTTTTGTTAAATATTTTAAGTCTTTATCATGGCTGTAGTATTTCTTTGTCTTGTAAGTTACGATTGTATATTGAATTTTCATTCTTGCCCGGCACTATAATAAAATATGTTGGCATATTTTCATCTACAGCTAAGTACTAAATACTTTTGCATTGATATATTCTGCCATTGAACAGAAACTTTATAAAATAAAGCAGAAAAACATTTATTTAGCAACAATATTGTTTAATGTTTTCAGTATTTGTTGTTCCTTCAATAACCTCCCTACACCCTGTTAGAAACTATTTGAGCTTATGCTTAACAGCAAGAGGGCTCTGTCAAGAGTTTTAGAGGGGTGCGTAGGGGGAGTAGTGAAATAAATATAAATCTTTCCACAATTACCCATGATAATGTATCTTCTTCATTTTTGGCTAGATTTTATTTCAACTTGTTTTTGTTTTGCTGCTTCTTTTATTTGTGTCTATGTAATACAACAAAATCAAAGTTTCAACATGAATGGTTGTGGCAAATTTCTTACGATGATGCTGCATTAACACTAGGACTTTAAATGCATTTCGTAATGCAACTATAAAGTGGTATAGGAAGTCTAGTGTCTTACACTCGTACTAGGTATGGGTGCTGTTGACGTCGACGACTTTTAGATGACCTTTTATGGGTGATAGTGGGTTATATTGGCAATTACGTTACTTTACAGCAATTTTATCTAAACATATACATACATATATATTAGTTTGTGTCTGTATTTTACTCTTCCATATGCTGTTGGTTCTGCTTTTCCAAGTCTTTGCCAGTTGCTGGTGATTTCTTTTGTATATTTGCTTTTTGGTGGGAAAATTGCAAACAGAAAAATAATGTTTTAAATCCAATGTTTATTCATCAATTTGACTTTGAAATTGATATTGTCTATTTGATATTGATGTTTTATGTGTGTTTTATATTCATCGTTGATTTCTTTAAAGCTTTTTAAGAGTTAAAAGATCTTCCCATAAGTATGGGTTGGTTGGTTGTTTGATGGCACATGAATCAATTTGATTGACAGGTCTTAGCTTTGCAGTTTTCTGATTCACTCATTTATACAGAGATTAAATACAAACATATAATTTCGGCTTTGTATTTCTTAAGTGTTGGATTTTTTAAAGAAATGATGAAGATGTTTTTTCTATTTTATAATTGCATATTCACATGTATTTAGCAATATTTTGTGTATTTAGCTAAATGTTGTAAATGATGATAGGTTGCACATAAAATTTAAATATCGAAAATTTGTCTCATGTGAGAGCAAACTATCTCTTATCGGAGACAAATTTTCTATAGAACTTTTGTTCACAACAGAGACAAATTTTCTATAGAAATTTCATTCTCAATAGAGACAATTTTCTATAGAAATTTTGTTCTCAATAGAGACAAATTTTCTATAGAAATTTTGTTCTCAATAGAGACAATTTTCTATAGAAATTTTGTTCTCAATAGAGACAATTTTTCTATAGAAATTTTGTTCTCAATAGAGACAAATTTTATTCCCAATAGAGACAAATTTTCGATAGAAATTTTGTTCTCAATTGAGACAAATTTTCGATAGAAATTTTTTTTCTCAATAGAGACAAATTTTCGATAGAAATTTTGTTCTCAATAGAGACAAATTTTATTCTCAATAGAGACAATTTTCTATAGAAATTTTATTTTCAATAGAGACAATTTTCTATATAAATTTTGTTCTCAATAGAGACAATTTTCTATAGAAATTTTGTTATCAATAGAGACAATTTTCTATAGAAATTTTGTTCTCAATAGAGACAAATTTTGTTCTCAATAGAGACAAATTTTCGATAGAAATTTTTTTCTCAATAGAGACAAATTTTCGATAAAAATTTTGTTCTCAATAGAGACAAATTTTCTATAGAAATTTTGTTCTCAATAGAGACAAATTTTCGATAGAAATTTTGTTCGCAATAGAAACAAATTTTATTCTCAATAGAGACAAATTTTCCATACAAATTTTGTTTTCAATACAGACAATTTTCTATACAAATTTTGTTCTCAATAGAGACAATTTTCTGTAGAAATTTTTTTCTCAATATTGAAATTTCTCTATAGAAAAAGAAATTTCCATAGGAAATTAGTCTCCAATGAAAACAAAATTCCTATGGAGAATTAGTTTCTAATGAGAACAAAATTTCTATAGAAAATTTGTAATGATAACAGGATTTCTATAGAAAATTTGTCGCTAATGAAAACAAGATTTCTAGAAAATTTGTATGTGCTATGAGAGTAGAATTTTTGGATTAGCTTTAGCATCTTTTTTATCTCAGTGTGGCACTAAACATTAAAATATTATTCAACCAATCCCCTTGATGTGTGACTAACTACACTGCTAGTGAGGCTGTATTTCTTAAGGTTTGGTCTTGCTTAGTGCTACATAATAATATATTTAATGGCATTCTTCATATTTGACCCGTTTGTTTTTTTAGTACGACAAAGATCATCGATGAAACATTGTAGAGCCAGAGTGTTTATATGCAGCAGCTATTTGTGAATAAAAAGACGTTTAATAAATACATCATTAAAAATGACTAGATGCTTGAGAACAATAATTAATTAAAAGCCTGAAAAAAACTTATATGACACTTAACTCATCGCGAAGAGATAACGAAAGCCAGCATACTCATATGATTATAATATCAATGCGACAGACAGAAGTTTGACAGATAGAAAATTATAAAATGACCTCTAAAAGTCACATTTTAGTTAATCAATAAAATACTAATAAACACCAAAAGCTTGAGCGCTTTTATAGTCTTAATGCCAGTGATGATAAGCCCGGGCAACAATGTAACTTAAAAAATTTTGCTTCAAATGAAACATATGCACATATATGTATGTAGGTTTTTATTTTAGAGAAGATAAACCCTCATAAATAATACATTAAAACGGATATAACCAGGATATAAAATAAATTAAAGACTAAAATGTTAAACGAATATTAATGCAAAAAGTTGACGTACAAAACTCAACTGTGGTCACATCTTTAGCAAAATACTTAAAGATAATGTAGAATCTAGTATGTATTACACTGAAAGAAAGAAACGTATTAGTTAACTAGTTCAGAATAGATGGAAATATTTCCTTTGCCTTTAATACAGTTGATTCTTGTTAATTTACCACAACATATAATAAAATAAACCACAACTTACCTAATAAGTTTAATTTGCTTGGGGTCAATGAAAAACTTTTTAACATATTAAGTTATTAACTTTAACTGACAATTTACCTCAAGTTTTGTTATTTTCATTTACATTGCACTAATTATACTTGTGGTATTAGTTGTTATTTAAGTTACTGAATATTTAATAAATATATTTGTTAAAAGTGTCTTTTCAATTATTTTTGTTCAGTGTAACAGTTTAAATATTGCACGAGTAATAAAACGTGAACGTAATAACAAAAAAACGACATGAAAAAGGAGAAAAAAGACAATATTGTCAGAACAGTTTAGCAAGAAGCCAAAAAGAGAAGCATAACAGTGACACAATAAAGTTACAAATGCGAACATTAAAAAAGCTTAGTAAATTGGAGAAAAGTAAAAGATTGAAGAAGATTGTCAAGTTGATAAAATAGTGGCATGTTTACACATATTTTAGGATAAGTTAAGGTTTGCATAATCCAAATTTAAGTTATTTAATTACACAAAGAAATTATCAAAAAACTTTAATTTTAACTTTTGAAGATTTAAAGTTTGTTTATACCCATTTAGTCAGTATGTAACAAGTACTCTATAAAATAGCTGTAGGGCTGAATTGAAGTACATATACATAGCTCATCCATAGTTAATACCATATGAGCGTGTGAGTTCGTTTCAAAACTCTTTCGTTCCAAAATTTTATACTTTATAAGGATAAATATACCGATGGTATCAATTTATATCCTGTCTTATGTCGTTTTATATCCTAAAATTGCAGTTCGTAGCAAAACTGTTTCATTCCAATTAACAGTCATAGTCAAAACTATCTCATTGCATATTTCGTAGCAAAACCCGTTGGGTTCCTGATTGAAGTGAACCAAAGTACCATCGTGTGTGGTGAAATTCCAAATGTTTGCATGTATTAATTTGTCCTTATATTAAGATCATTATTGTGATTTGTTGGAAATACATCAACCATTAAAATGGACAGATAACTTTTCAAGGGGAGATTAATTATATAATGAATTCCTGCGACCCTGAACCATTTTTAAGGTGAGGAAAGAAAATCAAAGATATTATTCGATTAAACCTGAAAACAAAAAAAAAAGATGTTGGAGCCCTTTTGTCCAATCTTTTTGGAGAAAATTTGAGACAAAACAAAACCTTGAAATTTTATGTTTCGATTTTCGACAACGAAAATCAAAGATATTATTCGATTAAACCTGAAAACAAAAAAAAAAAGACGTTGGAGCCCTTTTGTCCAATCTTTTTGGAGAAAATTTGAGACAAAACAAAACCTTGAAATTTTATGTTTCGATTTTCGACAACGACAATGCTGGTCATGACGTGGAAGAAAACAACGAGGAGTAAACTGAATTACTTTCTTTGTCTGTTTAAAAGTTCATATGTTTTATTTTAATTTGTTAACAAGTTTTCTTAGTTTTAATAAATTAAAATATAGTGAAATTAAGTAATTTATTTTATTGGTGGGTTATTGTAAGTTTGCAAATTTGTTTCGAAAATTCGTAGCAAAACTTGTTCGTTCCAAACTTCAAAACTTAATTTTTCTTTAGTTAAGGAGTACTGATTTTGTAAATTTTAAGGTTTTAATAAAAAATATCCTAATATTTAAGAATTAGTAGCTTTCAACTTATTTGGCTCATTTACTAAGCTGTAGCAAGTTTTTAGCTTTTTACCAACATTTTGTAAACATGGAACGAACGAGTTTTGCCTCTGACCTCCTCATATATTAAAGAACTTTTCGGCTTAGGAGAAAAGTCAGTAAGTCTTAGCAGTGATAGTTTTTAAGGACAAGTTTAGTAAAATTCATGAAATGTAGATTTCGAAGTTGTAATACCATCCGAACCCGTTTGCAAGATTACTTACTACAACTCAAACACGAGTAAGGCTTCGTAGAGCAGATTTACAAAACTACTGAACGGGGTGCATTTGTCCAGCTTTTAGTATTAGTTATAAGACTTAAAAACTTAATATAAGGTCAAAGAACTAAAACGGAATCAATAAATAAATAGAATGTAAGAATAAATATTAATTAAAACTAAATACTATTCTATTCCCTTTTGATTTGGCATCCTATTTTAGGCTACCAGATTTCTGTTCAATTCTTCAAGCGAAAATCTCTGACACAAAGCGAGCTGCAGATTAGATAAGACATTCTCAAATATCTTGGGATATATGTATATATATATTTACCGAGAGCAAAGCCGCAATTACAAGTATAGCGGCTGCCTAATCGACCGGGTGTCTTTGAACAAGATAACGAGACATTCTAGGATAACGTTTATATGCCTCTCTGGACATAGTACAATACAAGGAAACAGTATATCTGATGAACTAGCCAGAATGGGTACAACGATGACTAGGAGGCGATTGACCCCTTCATTAATATTTCTCTCACGAATCTTAAAATTAATGTTTAGCAAGAACTGTTTGGACTTGCTCAGATAATGTAGTCTAATGAAATCACTTGTTTTTCCGCGAGCTCAATTTAGCCCGTGACCAAATTAGTAGGCTAATTGTTTCATTAGTTACAGGGCGCAGTACTTTTGGAACACATACCAGGAGAATGTTGTGAAATCGTAGGAGCAGTCAAAACTAGGAGGAAACGAAAAGTCACTTACTCTGTCAATACCCGGCCCTGTCAAGCACGTGTGAGCATGTATTTGGGATGCCTTCCCTATGTGTTTTGAGGAGCACATGACACATCCACAATTAAGTCAAGGAATCAGGGTGGTTTGAAATGGAAACAATCTGTATCTGTATTGTTCGACCAGTTATTTGCCTAACGGGTAATACAATGATGTTAATTTAATGGACTCAGATGAGTGGTTTTGATATGATTGCTGACCTTTGGTTGTCATCCAATAACTGTAAATCCTTTTGTGTTCTTCTCTCTGAGAAATCGGTCAATATGATTAAATTTTAGCAACATGATGGACATTAACATGAACAAATAACATGAACTGTTATTTGGTATAATTTCAGTTATATAATTTTCATATCAGATCAGCGGAAACATGAGACTACCAGCAGCAACTACATATTTCCAAACGCTGACGATTATTTCAAATGTTCAAGGCGCCATAAACATGATTATAAAAATTCGAATTTGCAACCCGACTTTGTAGGGAATTCTACCAAAGGGGAAGTCGAACAGTTTTATATTGAAGGGGACCTGTGACCCTGTGTGCAATCATTTGCTTACTTGACATACATATGTAAAGGGTGTCCCAACTAGAACGCAATGGTGTCAATGGTGTTTGATATCGTGAAATGATAACCAGGGGTTTCTTGCCTAGAATTGAAAAAATTAATGTGGAGGGCATGTTGACACCACATGACAAGACGGCGCCAGATATCATACAGCCAAAGAAAATGCATTAGTCATTTCCCGATCGTTATATTTCGCGTTTGGGAGACCAGAATTGGCCGCCTAGATCGTGCGATTTATCACCTTTAGATTTTTTTCTTTAGGGTTTTTTGAAGTCATTGAAAATTTCATTAAAAGATCGCGTGTGTGCCAGCAAAGCCGCGGCGGCCATCTGGACGATATCTTATTCCATACATAACCCCATTCTGTCTATTTTACGATATAATAAACTTTCACGATTGTTTTTTTAAATATCTGTGTTTTATTTAAAATTTAAAAATTGCGTTCTAGTTGGGACACCCTTTACATATGTATGTATATGAGGCGGTAATATGAAACAGCCATAAAACAAATATGTATCTCAAAAACTCAAGCAGAAGTTTGCTAAAAGTATTGAAATAATCGAGTACAATGTAAAAGATGCTGAAATTATTCTAAATGTTTTGCTCTTTATGACCTAAATTTTGACAATTTTCTATAACTATAAAACTGCTTCTAAGATTTTACACAACATTTATTTCATCTTGATGGAACTCCTTTTTTCAGGGAATTATGTGCAACATGTTTTTCCAAATAAACGTATTTTTGTATAAATTCTAAAATTAACAATATAAACTCCCAACACATGGTCATACAAAACTTGACATTTTCTTAAAAAATTAGAATATTTAAGTATTTTAATGTGAACTATGTGATGTTAAGAAATTTATCTTGCAGTAAATGTTAAATCAGTTAAGATTTACTTGTGCTCGTACTTAGATATTTATTTAATACTGTTACTTTAAAATTTATAACAACAACACCAAAATTTATTATTGCTAAGACGATTCCTCTCATCATCTACATCAAGAAGATGATGATTACGAACATCAACATCATCGTCATGTAGAAGATGTCGAAAACGTGACGTTGGTAAAACAACAAAAATGTGTATGTTGTATTATTTAAGCCACAAAATTGTAGGTATGTAGATACTACTGTGAAGTTAAAGAAACAAAACTTTTATAACAGTAACCGAAATATTTACACAATAACCGCACAACCAAACTGGTGAGAAGTTTTTAGTGGGTTAAAACGAATATTATATATCCACTACTGAATCAAGCTAATTAGATTTACTTGCAATTGCAGATATAATTGGATTTTGTAGAACAAATTTTATAAAAAATATTATTAATTCATTATAATAAATTAATGTTGTAATAATTTCCCGTCTTATGGTCAACAGGTGTCAGGTCCCCTTCATATAATGTCTTAAAACCAATTAAGTTCCCCGGGGTAGACTTACTTCCAAGTTTGGTTACTAATTCGAATCGTGACTATAAAAAGCGAATGTTTTTGGATTAAAATATTATTTATTTGTAACAGATCAGATCTAACCGACTATCCAATAAGAATTGTATACTGAATAAACAAATATTGGCGGACTGACTATTCGAAGTGGTAAGAACTTATAAAGAAATTAGATCTCCTTGACTATAAAACTTATTTGCTGCCGAATAAGCAGTTATTGATGGGATAGAGGTTCAAAAAAGATGATGAACAAATGCATATTATTCCAAATTTTATTCGAATTTGAAATAATATTTCAAATTTTCAAATAAATAATTTAATATTTTAAATTCGAGTGATCCTCACTGTATTGGAGAAATATCTATTTAAAGCTATTCTATACTATAATTCGCATTTGCTAGTGAATAAACAAATATTAGGAAAATGGATGGCTACTGCCCAAAAAACCAAGGTTACACTTTTTAATTCGAAATCGAAAGTTTCCCTCTAAGAGTGATCCACACTTGATGGGATTAGATCTTATAAAGATCTTAATTATTTGTCTATAATTATCATTGGCTACTGAGTAAACAATTGTTGTCGAAATACCTATTTGAAAATGGTAAGAACTCATTTAATGAGGAGATACATCTTCCCGACCATTAATCGCTACTGAATAAACAAATATTGGAGAAATGGGTGGTCAAAATAGATGTTAAACTTCTCAGTTGTGGCCGAAAAACCCAAGGATACACTTTCATGTGCTAAATTCATATTTCCAAATGATTTCCCTATTTGAGTGATTCCCGCTAATAGTGTTAAGAAAATTAGATCTCGTAATATTGCCTTTTTTGTTTGAATAATGTTTAATGTCTACATTCCTTATTTACGTTTCAAAAACCTAAGATTCTACATCCATCCATGTGTTCCCTTCCTTTTATAAATTATAATCATGCATATTCGAAAAATATACGCTAATTGTATTAAGGAGATTATATTTCTAAGAGAATACAATTTTTCGGTTTTTAATAACATAGTTGCACGAGGCCTAAAAACCCCGAGATCCTAGTTGATTAATGAAAAACTTACCTATATACACTTCAAGCCACTTAAATAGCACACCTATGATAATAATTTTTAATTATTAGAAAAGATTTCTTATTATTTTGCCTTGAGTTCATTTTTAATTAATAACTCAAAGAATACCATTGTAAAGTTATACTTTTCTAGACAATTGGCAAACTGGAATGCATTTTCTACCCTGCCAAGGGCGTCATCAGCAATTTTCATTGTCCACAATGAATCTGTAAACATCATCTATTTAACTCACCGTTTTTTGAGATATAGAATTCGAGAATTATCATATTTCTTTTTACGTGTTAGAACGAAAATTACTTACGTTTACAAAGTGTGAATACACACAGTGGTGTAACTTAATTTCAAAACAAAATGAGTTAGGAACATCTTATGAAGACGTTGATTTTCAGCTCTGTACATTTCTTATGGGAAAACTTCAACATCTTCGAAAATTGATGTTAGATGTTGACAAGTGTGAAAAGGCTATAAGGCTGAATTTCTTTAATTATGAATTTAAGTACTCAAATTCAATATTACATCAGTAACGGTTGATTTTATATATAATTTTTTAAAGTAACTTAAAAAATGACCGCAAAATGTACACCACTTGAATAGAACACCCTCCAAAAATGCGATTATGGGCATTTTTATTGACTAAAACTATTTTAGTTTCTTTAATTTTAATATTTTTAATTAAATTTAAATATTTTAGTCCCAACTTACACGAAGCAATTCTTTAAGTTATTTTGATAACCTATTAGACATCGGGGTGAGGAAAAGATGAGACTCTCTTATTCGGTTTTTAAAAAAATTAAGCTAGATTTACACGATTGAAATTTTCTTCAAAAGTACTATAAGATATTACTGATCATGAGACCTATAACTTGAAATAGTCAGCTGGTTCTTTACAAATTGAAAGAAATTCTTATATATAGTTATGTGTGGTATTAAATAATATATTGATTTTAAAATTTTTCTGCAGAATTGAGTTATTTATAGTAGTGGCTGATACAAGTAGAGATACGTTTTCAATAAAGATTACGTGTGAGTCTTATCATGTTATCATTTTATTATACCCTTCACCATCGTGAGAAGGGTATATATAAGTTTGTCATTCCGTGTGAAATTTCCACAATATAATTTTCCGACCCTATAAAGTATATATATTCTGGATCCTTATAGATAGCGAAGTCGATTAAGCCATGTCCGTCTGTCTGTCTGTCTGTCTGTCTGTCTGTCTGTCTGGATGTTGAAATCAGTTTTGTGCAGTCCCAAGATATGTTCGGGATCCAAACCTTCAATAATTCTGTCAGAAGTGCTTTCGAGAAGTTTGCTATTTAAAATCAGCAAAATCGGTTTAGGTTAACCAGAGTTATGAACCAATATGTGAGACCACCTCCATAAAAATATTTTTCGTCCATTTTATTGCAATATTTTGAAATATATTGCAGATAATACCATGAAATTTTGTATACGTTGTTTGTACTATAAAAGAAGAAAATGTGCGGAAAAAAGTAAAAATCGGTCCATGCTTTCTCATAGCCCCCATACAAATATATATATTCCCGAAATATGGCTTAATGATAAATAAATGCCTATAAAATTGGAATATCAAGACAAAATTCAGCAAAAATAAGTTTTATACAAAAAGAAATCACAAACCGAAATTTTTTTTTAGTTCGGTCCATATTTGACCATAGACCCCATATAAAGTCCACTTACAAAATTCACTTAAATACGCATAAAACAGATATAAATAATGTTCAACGGCTAAAATTTGACATAAATACTCTTTATAGGCAAATAAATTATTGTACCAAATTTGATGGTGATCGGCCCAGAAATGGTCATAGCCCCCATACAAAAATCTTCCCGAAATATTGCTCAATTATACATAAATGCCTATAAAATTGGAATATCAAGACAAAATTCAGCAAAACTAAGTTTTGTGCAAAAAGAAATCGCAAAACGAAATTGTTTTTAGTTCGGTCCATATTTGACCATAGACCCCATATAAAGTCCACTTCCGAAATTCACTTAAATACGCATAAAACAGACATAAATAATGTTAAACGGCTAAAATTTTACATAAATACTCTTTATAGGCAAATAAATTGTTGTACTAAATTTTATGGTGGTCGGCCCACAACTGGTCATAGCTCCCATACAAGGACCACATCTGAAAAAGACATTTTTCCCTATATATATTGTATACATATCGTTACCGACTCAAAACTTTGTACAGATCATGTACATATATACAAAAATCATTCCACACAATTTTGTTAATTTCGGTCTATTTTTAACCGTATGCCCCATATAAAGCCCTCTTCGGAAAATCCCTTTAATACTCATAAATCGCTTATAAATAAGGGTACCAATCCAAAATTTTACACGGATCATTTACATACATGCCTAAATCTAACTGCTGGATTTTGAGAATATCGGTCCATATTTGACTATATCCCCCACATAAGGTCCACTATCGAAATCCACGTTAATACTAATATATATCTTAAATATACCGTTATTACGTTGAAATTCTACGTGAAATATCCCCATATGCATGAAAATAACTGTTCCAAAATTTAAGAAGATCGGCCCATAATTTGTCATACCTGCCATATAGAAGCATTTCCAAAAACAAATAAATTCGGGTCAAAAAATATTCTTTTCGGATTTAACCCATATTCGGTCCATATTTTATAATCATGATATATATCGTTGGAAAGCTATTTTTAATACCTTTTATTTAATGTATTACAAATTATCAGACACCCAGTAGTTCCCGAGATATAGGCCTATATATTTTCAACTTTAAGGGCCCGCCCCCTCGAAAATAGGCGTGGCCGCCAAAAAAATTTTTTTTTGCTGGTATCTCTTCTAAAATCCCTATTTGTTTTTTTTTTTTTTTAACAAAATCACTAAAACCGAATTGTCCCCCTTTTTTATACTCTGTTTGTTAAATTACACTGAAGATTATTATGAACATCAGACAGACTCTGTAAATTATGGTAAGAATTGGTAATTAAATCAATTAAAAATGGTAAAAATTAGACAACATTTGAAAATATTTTACATAAATTATGTTGGTCGTAAAATTGTCTTTCAAACAATATATCAAATACTAATAAAATTTGCACTAAGACTGCATAGAAAACACAGAATTAGGATATTCTAGTCTAGTGTAGTGTCTGTATTTCTTATTACGCTTAGGTGAAGGGTATTTAAGATTCGGCACAGCCGAATATAGCATTCTTACTTGTTTTTGTTTTGTATTGTTTGGCATTTTATAATGGAAAGACTTACGCCTGAACAACATTTACAAATCGTTCAACTTTATAACGAATATAAGGAATGTGTTTCGTGCACTTCGCGCTGTGAACACGTGGAATCATCGGTTCATATTTCTTTAAAGATGATGCCGGTGCGAACGCAGCTGTCAATGGCGACCGTTATCTTGTCATGATAACCGACTATTTGATGCCTGAAATTGAAGCTCGTGATCACGCCGACATTTGGTTTCAGGAAGATGGCACGGCACCACTTCCCACACATCGCATCAATCAATGGATTTATTAAGAGAACACTTTGGTGAGCATATAATTGCACATTTTGGGCCGGTCGTGTAATATCACACCGTTAAAGTCTAAAGTTTATGCGGACAAACCCGTTACAATTCAGGCCTTGGAGGAAAACATCACGCGTGGCATTCGCCAGTTACCAGTCGAAATGCTGGAACGAGTCATCGAAAATTGGACTCAACGGATAGAACATCTGCAACATAGGAACGGCCAACATTTGATAGACATAATCTTCAAAAAATAAATTCCAAAGAATGTCTTTTAAATGATAATAAACATTCCCCATTAAATTTAAATTTGCTGTGTTTTTTCTTTAAAAAAGTAGGGAACCTCAAAATGGCTCACGTTTTATTTAACAGCTCATGCACTCTGGGCTCCGTTAGACATATAAAAATCAATTCAGTAATTTACAGGTTTATGAAAAAACATTTTCCAAGCCTAACTTAACAAAAAAAAAAACCTCCATTACAAAAACGTATGTTCATTATAAAACCACTTTTTCAGGAGTTTGATCATTGTCATTTTAAGGGTGTGAAAATGAGAAAAATTGCACATTGAAACTCAAGGAGTTTCAGCAGTATATTCAATGTTTTGTTGACAAGTGCTCTAATTTAACAAAGCTTTGTAATTATAAAGCGTACTTTAAGGAATAAGTATTAAAGTTTAAAGAACAGAACTAGATTTACTCCAATATTGTATAACATCTAGTGAGTTTAGATTCTTAAATAAATATCGAGCTAAAAATTTAATAAAAACTGCTGCTCACCTTCAATGTGACCCATATTTTTCTGTGTCACAAATGACACGATTAATTCAACACGCCAGCCCACTTTTTTGCTGTTTTATGCTCGTACTAAGTTAGAACTTAAAGATTTTTCTTATCGTTCTGGGAAACCTTATTCTTGGGTGAAAAAATAAACGATTTCATGTACAAAACTACGAAGGAAAAACAACAACAAGCAAATAAGAAGTTTTTGACATCAGGCCAATGCAGTTTTGCGTTTTTTTACACGGTGGTTATTGTTGTTGTTATTTAAAGTGTGCAGTAATTGTTTTTGTTTGTATCGCCGGTTGGTTGGTTGGGTCGGTCTTCTGCAGCGTAAATTTATTCGCATTCGTACATATTTTCGAGTGTCAATGGTGAGTGTTGAGAATTTGAAATGTTTGTGTGTCAGGTTGACACTAATGACACTTGAAGACTTGTTTTCTTAACATTTTTTCTTTCTTTTTCTGTTCTTAGGAAGAACAATTTCATTTCAGGCACAAAAATCCAGATATTTTCAGCATATTTTATTTTTTGGTTTTTTGGTTGTGTTTGTATTTTTGATTTTTTGTGCATGCTTGAAATGTTGTTAGCAACAACTGAAAAGTAGTACTAAGTTTTCATGGTTGTTGTTATTGTTGTATTTGTTTTTTTTTAGGATAGTGTAATCAAGCATGTTCAACTGTCAAATAAAATGTGCCACCAGCGAGATAAAGTTATAGCCGCTACAAGAACAACGTGAACAACATCGACAATGACAACAATAAATAGCAACGAATTATTCCCACAGATACTTCAACCGGTATGACTCTGTCTGTTTCCACATTTCTACTTTTTTTTCACTGCTCTTCCACATTAACGTCATTAGATAGTTGTACTTGTTTCTTTAGTTACACTACTTCTTCACTCTACTCTGGTACTACTATGAGAATTTCCTCGTTCTAGTGTTTTTTTGCCACCAAAACTGCTCTAAAGACAACCTCTTCCCTTAAGATGTTGTTTGTCTTGGCTTGGTGAGCCACACTGTCTGAACACGATTTAAAAGCGAAATTGTACTAAACTTTATTATAAACGCTGTGGTAAACTTTTGAATTGGTTGTGGGGATTTCCATACAGGAGTAGAATTTTTTCTGTGTAAATTTTTTATTTGTTAACTTGCAAATATAAGATAAATATAGGCTGCTTTGTAAATGTCTGCATTTATTTGTCTCTAGTAAAAATAGCATACAATTTGGCTAATTTTTAAACTAATTAGTAAAGAGTTTTTCTACAAAAACGTTGACGTTGTAAGGTCAAATGTCTACTAAAATATATCCATTCTATTTATCATGGATGCCGTTATATCCAAGGAAATTATATATGACGCGCATGGACTTTCATAGATCTTTGGTTGTGATAACGAATATGAATTGTTAATAGATATCCGTGTGTACTCGAGATATGCGTCTGACTATGTAAGCAAACCTAAACTAGAATGCTGTAGCTTAATTGGTTATCACGTTTAATCATTAAGTATGAAATGGAATTTGCGATTATCAACTATATTTCTGATAATTATTACACTATAATTGTTATTGAACATTATATGGTAAATGTCTTCTATCAGTTTCAACGTGCGATAGATGGTTTGTGCAGGTCAAAGGTACGGATTTTGACACGGCAGACAAAGACCGCCTATGTCAGCCAAAAAATATAAAGACCATAAATTGTATGCAATACTCCATGAAGATTGTTATCAAACTCAACAAAAGCTGGCTTGGGAGCTACTCAAGTATCAATTTTAAAATGTTTGCGAGCAGCAGGACTCATCAAAAACAGGGAAATCGGGTACCATATGAATTGAAACCTTGAACAACGATTTTGCATGTCCGAAATGCTATAAAATGAATTTCGATGAAAAATGGAAACATTGCGATAATCCAAAGGGTAAGCAATTGTATATGAAAACCAGACGAATCGATACCAAAAGCAAATATCCATGGCGTTAATGTTATACTCTGTATTGGTTGAAATCTAGCCAAATCATCACAGGGAACCTACATCGAATGCGAGTGATTAGTTTGAAGCGAGCATTGACATCAAAGCGTAATATTCCATTATATCAATGCTCGGCTACATGTTCCAATACCTGTTAAAACTATTTAGAAAGAAATGGCAGACCTAATCCAGACTTTATCCCATCCGACTATTGCTTGTTTCATTTAATGGAGAGCGCTCTCTCTTCACTTTAGGACAGGGTATCCGACATTGGATTGATTTATTCTTAGCCGCAACATAGGAGCAGTTCTTTGGGCTCGGAATCCATATTAGGGGGAAAAATATCGTAGCCAATACTTTGAGTAAATTTATATTGTACAAACATTTCAAAATAAAAGTTAAAAATTGGAAATAATACCGCAATTATTATGTTACCTATTTACATATATAATTAATAATTATTATGAAAACATTCAAAGATCATTCAAGTACAAATGATTTATTTGTAACTAATTGTCATCACTTCACTACCTGTATCATTTACAAATATTTAATCGTTCGTTTAAAGTTCATTAAATTCAAATTCATTGTTTTCTGTCAAACAGTTGTCTATTTAATTATATTATTCCAAGATACATAGAGTATATCTTTTCGAAGATAGGTGTTAATTTCATATCCGCTGTGAAGTTAGTTGAAAGAGGCTTTGAAAATAAGAAAAGATGGGAAAAGGTTTAAGACAGACTTACAGTTAACTTCAATATCAATATTGAAGATGTCTTAGGATCTTAGTAATTGTTTGTCTCCAAGGATGTTTTAGCATTCTAAAAAATATATTTGTATGATACAAAAACAAAGAGAAAAGTTAGGACTAAGAAAAACACACTAGTCCGTTAACACTCTTGTGATAATGAAAACTAATTAATGTTTACTATTAAATTTGAAAAATGTTAGTATAAGATAAGTGGTGGAAATCGATTTCATGCCAAAAGCGAACTGAAAACGAAAACAGGTGTTATGGCAACATGTGTTATCTTTCGTTTTGTTTTTAATTCGGTTTCTTTTTAAAAAACGAATTCGATTACATGTTTCATTTGTTTGTTTTTAAAGGTGATAGAGTTGAAGTAGAAAGGTTTTGGCAAACTTTCGCTCAGGAATGAAATAAGCTTGGTCCGCCTTTGAAAGATTGTAAACAGATTTGGAGACTCCAAATAAAACCGACCTTGTTCATATGAAAACAGTCTTTCAACCTGGTTTCCTACATATTCATGGGTCTGAAGCATCTCTCAATCTTTTTCGTTGTATGTTTTCAACGCGATTCGAATTACTTATTATTAAAAAAGACGCTGCTAAAATGATTGTTATTTTTAATTCTATTCTCCTATTTAAAAACAACTTTAGTTTTTTTTAACAACAGTTGTTATTCTCTCTTAAAACAATTTGAAAAGAATTAAAAATGGGAAACAAAACCGTTCGATTTTGATCACATCTTACAATAAAACGTTCGTTTTTAATTTTCGATTTTATTTGAAATTCGATAGATGCCCATCACATGCCTGTATATCTATCTCTACCATGGAAACCGCCATATATTTAATGTTTCAAAACGTTTCTAGACCACAACTTTACAAGTTATAAAAGTTCCCGATTAAGGTTTCATTTTTTCTACACTCTTCTCTTTTTTTGCATGAAAATCTAACAAACTACTTATTGCACAGCACAAAACAAGTGAAAATAACAAATGGGACATACATGTTAGCAAGAGATAAAAAAACAACCAACAAATATATAAAGAATACAACTATTAAACGACTTGCAAGCATACATACTTTGTGCCTCATACAATCACTATGAATGTATTTATGTACAACATAAATCCCAAGCAGCAGAAGCAATAACTGAATAGAATTACAAATGGAGCAAAAGACATAGCGTCACATCCACTTTGAGTGCAACCCTATGAATAATACAATAACAAGTAAAACAGAACGGAACACTAACAACAACAACAACAAACACAGAAAAAGTGTCGTGCGAATTTACTTTTGGATTTATGTTGCAATTATGTTGCAAGTCTCTTCAAATTTATACTCGTATGTTTGCTTGCTTTTTACACTCTTCCAAAGTGCAGTAGAAAAGCAGATAGAATGAATGCACATCTTGAACTGGACCTTTGGCTCTTAGTTTTTAGTTTTGAATGTAAGTTGTTGCATTTTTCTGTTGCTCTTGTTGTTGCTGTTAGTTGTGATTGTGTTGTTGTAATTGCAGGAAATAAACGTGCACTGGTTGTGACTTTATAAGGGGTCTAAAGAGTTATTGTTCGGCTGTGTGTGAGCGTCGAGTGTAAGTATTACAGAACATACAAACAAACAATGTATGAGCTAAATACTTTTGTTATTTCAAAAGTAAAGTGCAGTTGTTGTACACTCTCTTGTACTGTGACACAAGCCCTAGCTAGTCATTCTTTGTGCAACACAAGATATCAAGCAGGATGTTAAAGGAATTACATTCGTGTTTTGTGTTTAACATTTTAAAATTTTAGAAGCTGCAAAAGATTTCATTTTAAATTACTTTAACACTATGTGTATCAACATTATGTTTTCATTTGCAAACATTTAGTGCCTGTATTTAGTGCTTCATATAAATCACTGTTCAGTTTAAAGTATGTCAACTAATAACGTAATGATGCAACAATCGAATTGTGATAAGTAGGGCTGCCATTTCCATGCAAATGCATGTTTTTTGTCGATAGTCTATGAGCGATGTCGACCAATTATCTTTCAGAATTAAGCAATTTGCGTTAAAATAGCATCGATTTGTTTTTGCATATTTTGGGCTAAAATACATATTTTTTTGCATATTTTAAATTTATTAATACATATTTTTGCAAGTTTCTAAAAATAAATTCTTGCTTAACGTTGTGGAATTGGAAAAGACCAACCATGCTAAAATAGCTCGTGCTTTCCACGACTCAATAAATTTATTGGGTAAGATTTTGACAAAAAGCAGATCCTTCTATTTTTAACATATGCAGCACCTTACGTGGTTAAGGCTGCCAATAGCCTCAAAATATTTTATACAAAACTGTTACATGTTACCTGCTTGGCACATGGGTTACACTGCGCACAGTGGTATTTTTTTTTTTTTTTTTGCAAAAAGTCTATTTTTTTACAGTTATTTTTTAGAAATCTAATGATGATTTGTTTTCGAAAAAAATAAAATTTTGTATAAAAAAAGTGTGGTGAAGATATCTAAATATTATACAACGAAAACTGATGAAAATTTTACTACATTTCAGTTGTTTATACAATAAATATGGTTCAACTACCAATAGTTTTAGAGCATTTTTATTAAAATATAGTATGTTAAATTTAATAGGAAAGAAAAAATATTTAAATTACATATATAGTTTAAGAGATCTGAGCAAATCAAAATGACTCCAAAAAATTTAGCATTTTCAGTTTTCATTAGAAAAGAAATAAGTTAGCTCGGTCTACCTCCGTGTTAGTACTACTTCTAAATGAAAGTTTGGAATATTTTCTTTCATTTTATGTAAAAAAAATTCTGCGACTTTTTGCGATCGCTGAACAAACTTATAAATTTTGTGATAAAACTCACGTATTTTTTATGAATATTTACAATAAATTGCAATGCATATTTACAATAAAAGGTTTTGTATACTTTTAGGCTTTTACTTTTACATTTTAATAATTGATTGACAGCAATATCGAAAAAGTGCATAACAAAAAAAGAAAAACAAAACCATATGATTAATTAAACCGTTATTTAAAATAATAATATTTGCAAAAAAAAGTCTAAGAAAATTATTAAACGTAACTAATTTTTAAAATGAATTCATTTTGTGTTTCATATAGTGAATTGTGCAAGGAGCTTATAAATTGCAATAGTAATGTGAATTTATTAACTGATTTCATAAAAACTACTGTGCTTACTATTAATGAAATTCAAATTGTGAAAAAATCAGTTCAGAAGCGATATCTTAGTCACTTTTTAAAACGTTGGGCCGAACCACGTCAACGTCAACCACGTAAACATATTTTGGAACTAGATGATATAGTAAAAGAAATGATAGATGATGAATAAAAGTCTATATTTAAATGCATGTATTGAAATTTATTTATAAAGTAATTAGTTTTGGTAAAGAAACAAAAAGTTGTGGGAAAAAACATAGTATGGGTTATGTGGGCAGTTAGTGGGGGCGTTAATTGAGCTAACCAAAAGCTCTGTGCCAAATTTCAAAAACTTTGGACCAAAAATAAATTTTCGGTTCTATGGGCGGTGGGTAGTAGGCGTGACCAATTTTGATGAAACTTTATATTTTTCTTATTTGAGCTAACCAAAGGCTCTGTGCCAAATTTCAAAAACTTTGGACCAAAAATAAAATTTCGGTTCTATGGGCGGTGCGTAGTGGGCGTGGCCAATTTTGATGAAACTTTATATTTTTCTTATTTGAGCTAACCAAAGGCTCTGTGCCAAATTTCAAAAACTTTGGACCAAAAATAAATTTTCGTTTCTATGGGCGGTGGGTAGAGGGCGTGGCCAATTTTGATGAAACTTTATATTTTTCTTAATTAAGCCAACCAAAGGCTCTGTGCCAAATTTCGACATTTTACGAGCACTCCTTATATTTTTTGCCAAAAATTGTATGAACAAATACACTGTGCTGCGTTGCAGAGGAAATTAGAAGCAAATTCGATGGTATTGATTTATTGATTTATTGATTTCATACGGAAAAAAATATTTTTAAAGGCTCCTTCACGAGTTGCAATTTTTAAAGAAATGTTCCCCTTCGACCGCAGCCAGTATTAACTATTCAAAAAACTGTGAGCAATTTAAGAATGTTATTGAAGAGCTTGTTGATACCGATTCGTATGCAATTAAAAAAGTAATAGAAATATTATTAAATAACATTAAAAGTCAATTAGCATTTGTATTTTCCAACTACGGATATATTGGGGAGACAATAACTAAATAGGAGGGATTTGGTTCACTTATTACTCAAATCAAATTAATTAATATTGCAGAAAGTAAAATTAACAAATTAAAACAAAAATCCAAAGCGTTTTGCATAAAAATTAAGGATTTAAAAAATAAAAAAAATTTCAAATATTTTTGATCTGGAATCAAATGTGGGCTCTGAATTAGAAAATAAATATTCTCCAAATGAATTAATTGGCTTCCTTCAAGTATGCTCCTATAATTTCGGTTGACGTTGAGAGATCATTTTCTATGTACAAAATTTTTTTGCGTCCGAACATACAAAGTTTTACTTTTGATAATATAAAAAAGTATTTATTTGTTTATAAAATTTTAATTAGTTATTTTTGTATTTTTTTTTTGTTTTTAATAAAATTAAAGAAAACCGTTTTTTTATTGAAAATTTTCAAGTTTTACTGCATATTTTCAATTCTTTAGTGCATGAAAATTTTAGCCCTAGTGATAAGTATTTAGTTTAGGAATACAACTACATCTTAAGTTGTTGGGGAAAAGTTGATGGGAAACACCTTCACTGTCATAGTTCACAATTGACAGAATATAATATGAAACATATGTTAACCTTCTTTAGATGTTGGCAATACAGGAGCCAAATTACCGCATTCGATATCGAGTAAAATTGATCGTAATTTTCTTATTTGAGATTATGGCATCCGACATCGAGCAAGAAATTTAGTACATTTTATCATAATTTCGATATCGAAATCATTTTTCGATACGATAGCTCATTCGATCACGAATGCGGTAATTTGGCCCCAGGAAATGAAACCACTGAAATACATAATCCCTAGCTGATTTGCCTTCTAACTCTTTCAAATATTATCATTTCAGTCCTTTAAAACACTGCATTTATGTCCATAATGAATATGTTTGTTTCTCATACAATCGCACTCACTTGAAAGTTGCAGGGAGCAGAAGACAGAATGAAAGAAAGAAAAAGTTCAAATAAACAAACACAATCGTTATTGCAGTTGTTCAGTTCAGTTATGGAGAATGGAGTGACAAGTGTATGTTGTCAACCTAACTAAGCATATGAGTAGTTGGGATTTATGCTGCTACAGTTGCTGCTCCAGCTACACCATTCATTTAGAGAATTTTATACGTTATGCTTTTTAGAATTTGTTTTGGTTTATTTTTTTTTTGTTGTCATCGTACATTATGAGTAATTGTCTTTTATTGTCACTTGTATATTTGTAAATTCATGAGTATGAGTGTGTTAGTGTATCTGTGTGCTTTAACTTCATATTCATCATAAATTATTTTTTTTTGTTCTTTTGATGAATTCCTACTACTATGCTCAATATTACTTTATATGGAGCATATTTTCTTGCAGCTATTCCTATTTGCAGTACTATATCTGAATGCACGAAAGGAGCATTTTATACATATTTTAATGTAGCATTATCTTTTGTCAATTTATTGCCTTTAACCAACAAAACTTGATGTGCAATAATGATGCTGTGCATCACAGATGTGCTTTGTATTAAGTATGAAGTTGTAGTGGTGAATATGACTAGATCTCAGTTGTATTTTTAAATTGTTCTTGGAAATATTTGAATTTTTTGTTGACATTTTTTCATGGTTACGAGAGTTAGAAGAGTAGTCGTTTTAAGAGCTTAAGAAATAATAGCCACCCAGATGCCAAATTCAGTTTTAGCCATAACCGGAAATTAAACGGCTAATTGAAGAGAACATAATTGAGCAATTTAATTTTTGCTTTACTAAATGTATTTTAACGCAAGAATTACAAAGAAGTGGTTATAGAATTGATACGAGATAATGGAAGTAGTTAATCCCGGCTTTGTAAAAATATCATTTTACAACGCTGCTGCTGCCCACGATCCTCTGCAAGGAATTAGTGAGAAAGCCACTCTACTAAGCATATGATGTCTGAAATATGTGGACTTCTCAAAAAAAGTTCGAACTGAAAATGTTGCAAACGTTTTTATATGGAGTCAGTAAATTCTTCGGCAGCAGCTCAGCTCCTCATCAACGTGTTTATCTTCACAAACTATTCGGTTTTCAATCATATGAAAACTCAATGCATTGTGGTGATGCTGAATTTTCTATTATTTTTTTTTAGAAATTCTGTATCTCAAAGACTTTTGGAGAGACCTTCGCATTTGAATTATTCTAATTTCTAATTTTCCTTTTTTGTTTGAAGGAAATTTGAATTTGTATATTTTGTCATAAACACAACTACCAACAATGATTAATTATGATTGTTGTGTTTATAAAAGAAAATTATAATAAATTTTAAAAGAAGTTTTTCGTTAATGAACAGTTTTTGTAAATATGATATAGTACATCTATCTGTAAGGGAAAATAAATTACTACTCGTTATGAATGTGATTTGCCAAATTCAGATTTGTGTTTTAGATATTGCTTCGATTTTTTTTTCGAACTGACAACCGTACAGCAACAACTAAATACATGTTTTAACCACTTATGTTTCTGAAATAAAAAGTAGCTTTATGACAGCAGACTGTCATATATAAGTTGACACTAACTTTATTCTATGCAGCCATTGCCATAAACAAATGGTTCTTTAGAAGTTGCATAAAAATCAAGACCACCAGTAACTGTCAAAAATAATAAATTTGTGAAGAACCTAAATTATCAGATTTTCTTTCGTATTAATAATATTAAATACAACTTAATCGAAAAGATTTAGCTTCTGTTAGAAATGGGCACTGTTTGTTAAGCTTAAAATTAGTCAACAAAAACCAAATTAATTAATAATATTAGAAATTTCATCTGTTAATTTTGTTTTGTTTTTTTTCTGTAAATTCCAAATTAGATGCGTAATGTAAATTTTTGACAACCATGTCTTTGTGCACACCATTTGTGCAGCACATGCAAATCAATCACTGTCAAAAATAAGCCATTTTAAATTAAATATGAATTTACTTCGAAATGTTAATGTATTTAGGACAGCAGTTTGAAATTTGTGATTTAAAATTCAAAGTTTATTAAATATAGCAAAAAATGATAAGTAATAATAATTTTAAGTCAATTTGTATGCTAAACCAATGTTCTACCTGCATATATGCTAAAAGAAAAAGGTTAATGTTAAACGTTAAAATTTTACAATATTTGACAAAACAAGTCTGACATCTTTAAAACAACATTAAAATGTTTTCTCGGCATTTAAAATTCAGTTCAGTGGTTATCTAGACAAGTTTACAGTTGTCATCCGTGGTAGTGTATTGCTTGGGCTGAAAACGCAATATAGCAAATAAGTTTATTATGACATAGCCTCTCTAATTTCCAATGACCGACAATGTGTGGTAGAATTTAAGATGCCACACGAGCCGTTTTTACATATTAATCAAAACATGGCGGATCATGCTTTCGGTCTCTATAAAGTCCACATTGACGTCGACTTTGTATGATGACAAACAATTGAACCATTGAAAACCATTATACTCAGTATAATTCTACCATGGCACATAAGGGTTTTTTGCCAATCCAGCCGGACATTAAGCAAAAAATTAAATTTAAGAAATGTAAAAATCTAAGTACGCTGCTCGACAGACAACATCGTATAGTGAAATTTAAATGTCGATCTAACTTTATTGGAAAAGATTATATATTGCTGGTCACGTGTTCATTATTTGATATTATGTTGCTAAAATCTACCTCAATATAAAGATATTGAGGAAGAAATATGCATATGTACATATGTATGATGTTTTATTAATGTCATAATATAAAAAATATCTTCTTGTTATTAATTTTATTCCCTATATTATAATGACTTGAAATTGAATCAAAATTTCAATACGACAATCAGATATTGAACCTAAATAATGCAACAAAGTTTCGTACACAATATAAGATATTTGGGACCGAAGCTTTATTTTCCTTATTTAAATTAAACTTATAGACTGATATCTAATAACTTTGCATTTTGGCGCCCATTATTATACCCACCACCAAAAAGAAATATTGGTCGTAAATCCTACAAGTTTATATATTTTGGGTCTGGAAACACGATATATTCTCGAAAAAAAAAGACTTAGCAAGACGAAATTTGTCTAAATATTCTAAATATTTACAGCCAACAGATAACTGGGTAAGTAATTGCAACAAGAATTTTAAGAAAGCAAACGAATGAATAACATAAATTTAGTGAGCAGTTTTCAAAAGGGAAGGCAAGGCCTATTTTGCAATCTTTTAAAATTCCTCAAGCTCAAGTTTTCTTTGTGCCGCCAAACTTTTTAAATCGCTAGATTTTCGGTACGTATATTTGTAAATGTTGAAGTGTTATAGCTATATTCGGTTGTTAGAACATACGAACAATGCATCTCAAGAAATGAAATGATTTCTTTAAATGTCTGCCAATACAAATCATTTCAGTGCCTAAATCAAATATACAGAGATATATGTATGTATGTATGCCCATTAAATGAAAAATGGCCTCTGGTTTAAATCAAAATTGAAATTATTATGATATAAAACACAACACTAATGCTACACAAATTAAAAGTGTGTTGCGGAAGGCAGAAATATAAACGTTAAACTTGATACAAAAAATAATTACGATAAAATTTATATTTAAGAAGTGTTGAAGAGAAAGAAAGGAATATACATACATATGTATGTATGTATTTACATAAGACTTACCATTAGAACATTATTCCTGTACTGTGAAGATGTGTTGCAAAAGATCTGATAATCTCTGGCTGGTTATAGCCCGGGGACGACAATATTAAATAAACCACACACACTGACTGTTAATAGTTTTAGCAGCTTTAGTCAAAAGTGACTTAGTGCTAAAGCAAGATAATTCAAATAAAATTTGCAAATACCTCCATATATGTAGAGAAGCAAAATTAATGCCAAGTAGTTGTTGATGAAGATAAAATCGCGAAAAATTACTTTTTAATTAAATAGTTGCAGGAGTTGCAATATTCCTTTCTTAGGAATTTTATATATTGTAATTTGTATATTATTTTATAAATAAAATTGCAATTTGTGAGGAAGTACCTACTAACATTTGATTTTCTATTTTTATAACTTCTTTTGTAGGTACCTACATATTTCATTTAATAAATTCGAAATCCTCACATGTGGCATACACTTGAATTTCAAATTTTTTCTTGTATTTTATTGCTTTCTTTTCACTTTTAAAAATAATTTTTGTATTTTTATACAATTCACATGTTGTGCGATCGAAAATATTCAGTAACTTACACATGAACACTCATATTACATACGAAATCATACCAGCCACTATGTACTTTTATAAACCCCAACAAATGGCAGCAGATTTTCTCTTTATTTTTCTCGTTTTTTGTGTACAAAAAAAAAATCACTTATTTTATTATTCTTTTTTATTATTTCGAACATGTAGTGTTTGTACTTTTTATAATGGAAGGGTGTTCTTGGCTGTTGCTTCTTCTATGCATGCTGGCTGTAAAACTCGGCAGAAATGGAAGAAATGTTGCATACACATACGCACATGTTCATAAAAAAATGCACTTTATGTGCATTTGTTCTTGATTGAAATTTACAGTTAAAAGTCGGAGGCTGAGCAGAACAGCTTCAAAATGCTAAATATAAATTTTGCTATAAAATTTTGCCGTTATACGTACATATGTACATAGTACGTTATACGCACGTACAAACTCACACATTGGCAAATAAACGTACAGCGTCGTGCAGAATAATCATAAAACGAAGGAAACGTACCGGAAGGCGCTTATAAACGGATACTTTAGTTACAACAACAATAATATTCTCATAGAAATATTTTACTTCTTATTGCCCCTTTTTTAACACACTCCACAAATAAGTCTCTAAATTCTGCTAAAACATGTTTCTTCACCGAAATTTGCTAATTTCACATTTTTCGAGCACTTTATTTTTATTCCCTTGAGTTTTTTTTTTTTGTTTCCTAAAACATCAACAAAATATTTTTTCTTCACTTGTTTTCCCGTTAGAATTTATTTTCATTTTACGTAAAACGTTATTTTTACAACAACAGAAACGCATAAACAAAATCCGACGAACAATAACACAGACTCCCGTTTTCTAAACCGTTCGCTATGTTTGTTTACATGCAACTGATGTTGGAAATATAAAAAAAACTTGTTTTTGGCGCCCCTTGCATTGATCGTGTGTGTGCGTTTTGTGTTGTTATTGTTGTTGACGTCGTTGTTTATTACGATTTGTTTATTTTATTACCCCGAAGATGCTACTATTGTTTATTGTTGTTGTTGTGTTTATTTTTTTTTATTCTCCCCACTTTTAATTCTTATTCTCTTGGAGCATTTAATTCATTGCTTTCTCTCGAGCCTACGTTTAAAATGAATACCAAAAACAAAGTTCATTTTATCAGCTCCCCCTTTTCTGGTATTTTTTGGTGTACTCGTACTATTAGCACGTGTTTATGTTGTATTTAATTGATATTTATGATAGAGTTTTGGTTGGTGAATATGTTCATTTTGTTTTTAGTAAGCATTAGTTTTTTACTCTCATTTAATTATTTACTCTTTAGAGTTCATGTGTGTTATCAATGTTTTGTTTTAAAAAAATGCCGGTATATTTAAATAGGTACATACCACATATAAATTTGTTTATGTTTTTCATTTTTATTTGTTTTTTCAATAGAGTTACCATATTTTAGATATATATGTAGATCCGATCTTTTGTAGAAAACATAGCTAAATAGGAAACAAATACCAACAATTTCCTGTCGTAATAATCGTCTTATAGATGAATATTTAAAGATCAAATTGATATCAGTTCCAAAAAAATTTAATAAAATCTCTTTCGCAAAAATAGTAACTTGAATGATATATTTATGGTGAATTTCACGTCAAGTGACCCAATTTTAAAAATCGATGTCTTCCGATTTGGATGAAACCAAGGTTAGTACTATTGGATAGTAGACCAGAGACAAATTTTCAGCTCTATCAGTCCAGAAGTGCCGGAGTTAGAGGGGGTCAAAGTTGGATATTTTGGTAAATTTTGGTCATACAGGGGTTTTTTTTTAAATGTAACCTTTTACCTATTGGTCCTAGCAAAAATTGTCCAGACTGTAGACAGCTATTTCTTCAATTATTTCAAAAAAATTTTTTTTAATTTTTAAAAATTTTTTTTTTAATTTTTTTTTAAAAAATATTTTTTTTAATTTTCTTTCAATTTGCGCCCTTTTTTCTCAAAAGAAAGCTTATACAATTTACTTTACGGCCATTATAATCGCTTAATGGGATGCGAGTGGGATCCATCAAAAAAATTATTTTTTAACTCAAGAATAGGATTTTTCAATATTTGGCACATCGTATCATTTTCATTTTCAATGGGTGAATCGTGCTGCAAAAACTCAGTAAAAATACTTTTCTACGAAAAAAAATTTTTGTTCGGAACAAATCGGAACACCTCAATAATTTTCTTTACAAATTTTCATGTACTAAATTTTGCACAAGTTTGTCTTTTAAAAAAGTTGCAGAAAAATATCAAAATTTACTGTTAGATTAGTACCTAAGTATGTGTTTACTTTGTTTATAAGTTAAAAAAAATAATTTGATATTAATTTAATTCTAAAATAGATATTTTACGAGAGTAATAACTAAACAATGGTTAAAGTTTACCATAGAACGTTCAATCCGGTCGTTATCAATCCGATGTTAAACAATATTGCTGACTCTGCACAGCCTAGAGAATACAAAGACACCATGTAATGGAAACAATGAAGCACGGTGGGAGGAACATCATGAAATGGGGTTGCTTAACATGATGGATCCTCGGGACACTGCAAAGAAAGGAAAGAATAATGAAGAATGAAGAAAATCAGTGTATTTTTCCAACATATCTTCTTGATTTGATAGACAAGCTGGACGGTGACCCAAAGCACACTTCCAAAATCGTGAAAGGATGAAAGTGGCATGCAAGAAGTCCCAGCCTAAATCCGATTGAGAATTTGCGGTCAATCATGAAGAGATAATTGGGACAATACCTATTAACTCCAGCCTAGTTGAACGAGCTTTGGCAGCGGGTTTAGCACGGACGAGTTAATTGAAAAATTGATAGAGAATATGCAAAAGTGTATTTGACAAAAACAAAATTTTTCGTTTGGTGCAAGATTTAGTTTTTGCGGGTTGTTTTTGATCCCTTTATATTTATTTAAGAACTTGATATATTTAGGTTTGTTTTATAAATTATTTTGATAAATATTAAATAAATTACAACGAAAATTATATAATTTTCTTTATTAGTTTTATGCAATAAATTGTGTTCAAATTACTAACATGTTCTCATTTGTAATCTGCATTATATGTTTATTTGATTTGTGCGATAGAGGCCGCGTGCATTGTTCCGATTTTGCTTATTTTTAGCTACTTGCAATGAAAGAGAAGTAATTCATAATTTGGAGATTTCCACAATTATTGTTTCTCAGATATTAAAAAAAAAAACAAAAACAACATGTTTTTGGTGTGGGAGATGTCACCAACAACGTAAATTAAAAGTTAAATTAGTAAATTAAAACTAAGTTTGAAGTGTCTGACTAACTGTGTATGGTAGGGGAAATTACCCATGTTGCGCTTATTCCCATTCTAGTCGCAAATACGTACAAAGATAACAAAATGATACACGCAAAGTCTTGAATTGTTAAGTATTAGACATTGGTGTTCATTAATATATAAAAGGTACATATACATACCGAAACATAAGTTATTAATCAAATCTAACACTTTAAAAATTCCAAACAAATTTTGCACAAAAGAAAAGAAACGGAAACTCAATCTACTTAGAAAGTAAAGTATCAATAGATTTTAAATTACTCTCAATAGTGATCTACTTATTTTCACAAATCAGCAATCAATATTAATAAAGAATATTGTTTAAAAAACATCATTAGTAATAATAACTCAAATTATTGTGGTTAAAATTAAACACGCATAACCAAAGGCGCTTAATTATTAACATTTAACTAAAAAAAACAAGAAAACCAAAAAAATATCTAAAATTAACCAAAAGTAACATCCGCCAATATTATAAATCGTTGTTGTTTAGTTTAACAAACCATTCCTAATTATAAAATACACCAATAAAAAACCCATAAGAATGAAAAATAAATAACCAAAAAATTTAACACATTAACAAGTTTCAGAACACAGGGGTCTTTAACAGATCATTGATAACACTGCGGGTGTTAACGCCATTGGATGGCGATGAAATTTAACGAGAAAAAGAATTTAATGATTAAAAATATAAAATTACAATGGATATTTCAGTAGTGTTTAAAATTTTTTTTGGTTACCAATTGAAGCCAGCTGAAAACCATGTAACATGTATGTAAGTAGTTTAGCTTTTGTTTAATAAATATTTTTGAAAAAATCTCATACAATGTTCTTAACTCTACAACTTTTAAAACCTTAGAGGTTTAGTACCCTACATAATGTAGATTTAAAATTTTTTGAGGCACAAGCAATATCTTAGTGAAAGCAAAGTCTGCTTTACATTAAATACAGTTAAATTTAAGATTCAATTGTTGGTCTTAATGTTGCTAACTTTAAACTTTCATCGCAGAGTTTATGTTATTTAATTTTACTCTAAATCACAATAAGAATGTGCAATATGTTGTTCAATTTAAGCTTCAATCGTTAATTTTAGCTTCAATCGCCGGTCTTTACGTTGTTCAATTTTAGCTTTAATTGTAGGTATTTATGTTGTTCAATTTCAGCTGTAATCGTCGTTATTTATGTTGTTCAAATTTAGCTTCAATTGTAAGTCTATATGTTGTTAAATATTTGCTTTATGTTGTTCAAAATTAGCTTCACTTGTAGGTTGTTAAATTTAGCTTGAATCGTAGGACTTTTTGTTTTTCAATTTTAGCTTCAATCGTGGGTCCGCAATTTTAGCTTCAATCGTCGTTATTTGTGTTGTTCAAATTTAGCTTGAATCGTAGGACTTTTTGTTTTTCAATTTTAGCTTCAACCATAAGTCTTTGTGTTGTTCAATTTTAGTTTCAATTTTAAGTCTATATGTTGTTAAATTTTTGCTTTATGTTGTTTAAATTTCGCTTCAATCGTAAGTCTTTCTGTTGTTTAATTTTGATTTAAATTTTAAGTCTATATGTTTTTCAATTTTAGCTTCAATTGCCAATATTTACGTTGTTCAATTTTAGCTTCAATCGTGGGTCCTCAATTTTAGCTTCAATAGTCGTTCTTTGTGTTGTTCAAATTTAGCTTGAATCGTCATTCTTTGTGTTGTTCAAATTTAGCTTGAATCGTTGGTATTTTTGTTTTTAAATTTTAGCTTCAATCGTAAGTCTTTCTGTTGTTCAATTTTAGTTTCAATTGTAAGTCCATATGTTGTTCAATTTTTGCTTTATGTGGTTTAAATTTATCTTGAATTGTTGGTCTTTCTGTTGTTCAATTTTAGTTTCAATTGTAAGTCCATATGTTGTTTAATTTTTGCTTTGTGTTGTTCAAATTTAGCTTCAATCGTAGATCTTTATGTTGTTCAATTTTAGTTTCCATTTGTCAATTTTTACGTTGATCAATTTTAGCTTCAATCGTCATTCTTGGTGTTGTTCAAATTTAGCTTGAATCGTTGGTCTTTTTGTTTTTAAATTTTAGCTTCAATCGTAAGTCTTTCTGCTGTTCAATTTTAGTTTGAATTGTATTTCTATATGTTGTTAAATTTTAGCTTCAATATCGGGTCGTTATGTTATTCAATTTTAGTTTTAATCTTCTGTTGTTGAATTCTTTTTTCAGTCGTCCGTATTTTTGTTGTTGTGTTTTAGCTTCAATCGTCGGTCTTCTTGTTGTAGAATTTTAGCTTTTATTATTTATGTTATCTGTATTTTTGCTGTTGGTTTTTAGCTCCATCCGTGGGTGTTTATACGAGGGCGGTTCGGAAACTTGTTAGTCTAGCACAGAAAGAGAATAGTTAGTTTTTCAAAAACATTTTGATTTCTCCATATAATATCCTGAACCTTCAATAGTCCAACGCTTAACTAGCAATTCTATCCGTTGATTAAAATAGTTTTCCTCAAGGCTTTCAAAATAGTGGTTTACAATTGTAATTGAGGTAAAAAGCTTGATAGCTAGGATTTTATTTATATTTGGAGAGCTAATTTAGGAGAATAAGGTGGCTGGTCAAGCAACTCGTACTTTAATTCGTTGATTTTAGTCATTGTTAAAACACTCTTGTCCGATGGTGCGTTGTCTTGATGGAAACTTATTTTGTTGTGTTGTAAGCCAGGACGTTTTTATCGTATTTTTACAGTCGACTCTTGATAATTTTAAATTCATGGGACCAGAGAAAAAGTTCAAATAATCGAGATTTCATATTAACGAGAGTTCAAATTAACAAGAGGAGATAGAAAAAAAATTCAAATTAACAATTGTTTAATTAAAATTTAATATTTTTATTGTGAACTTTTTTACAGTTACATACATATGTATAAAAACATATGTAATTATAATGAAAAAAAGTCTGTATTTTCTTTTGAGTGAATTAATTCAATCTGTCTTTGTCCAATGAATTTTCAATTGTGATTAAAGCTGAAAAGAAATCGTCACTTGCATCCGTTCTGAGAGCGTAGGAGCATAATGTAGTAAGACTTTTCATTGCTTCACTTAATGAAACTTTAATAATTCATCTTCGTCTGCTTCATCTACCTCATCCAAAGAAGTCAAATTCAACAGTTCAGCGTCGGTTAGGACACCATAGACACTGATATTATTGTCTTTTAATTTTTGTTTTAAAAACAGAAACAAAATCACATTACGAATTCAAATTAAAGAGTGTCAAAAAACTAAACTTCAAATTATAGAACGCTGTCGGGCAAGATGTCATTTCTATAAAGCATAAATCATTGTTTTATTTATTTTATATTTTGCATTAAACACAGTACATTAAAATAATTTAAATTAAAGAGCGTAGAGCTAAAAAAATTCAAATTATAGCGTGTCGGGGATAAATATGCCATTCAAATAAATTCAAATTACCGAGGATACCAAATTACATAGATTTTTTCAATTTATTAAATATTTTCAAGGGACCTGGAAAACAGTTCAAATTATCGCGAGATTCTAATTAACGAATTTCAAATTATCAAGAGTCGACTGTAATTGAGCCAAAAGATTAGAACGTAATATTCAATTTTAGCTTCAATTCTAGGATGCAGGTTGTTAAATTTTTACTTCAATCGTTATACATTCCACTTGGTACTAATGCTTTAAGTCGCTATGTATTGACGCTCTATAATTTAAATTTAATATCTGAAATTATTATGTTGATGTTGTTTTACACGTTTCTGTGTGAACATGAGCTATTACCTTAATAAATCTTATTGTTATTTAGTTTCTCAATTAGTTAACGTTATAAACAAATGTTAACTAAACATACACGTTTATTTGAATTTGAGAAAATAATAGGCTTGGTCCACT
This sequence comes from Bellardia pandia, assembly GCA_916048285.2. Classification (NCBI taxonomy): domain Eukaryota; kingdom Metazoa; phylum Arthropoda; class Insecta; order Diptera; family Calliphoridae; genus Bellardia; species Bellardia pandia. The sequence goes on from OU696530.1 coordinate 43,818,819, forward strand.
CATGTAACTTTAATTTACAAAATTTCTACAGTTTTGTTTCATCATTTCACACTTGCTGAGCTTATGTCCAAATATTTATTTATTTATAAATTCTGCTACCAAACAAACATCATTAAAAAGATTTATGAAGCTTTAAATTACAAATTAAGCCCGTATCTTAGAATTAAAGCCACTAAACACCATATGTGGTCATATTTTGTATTCAACTTACTAAGGAATTTTAAAAGAATGTGGTAATCTTGTTAAAATTAGAAAATTTTTAAAGCACGCATACATTTTCACAAAGTAATAAAATATCATTAATAGACACAAGAAATCACTTAACGAATCTGTTGAATTAAAAACATTGGCTACTGCATTGCTGGCTAATAAAAAGTGTCACTTAGAATATGTAAAGCAGAGTTAATTGAATGCCATAACTAGCAGCATTTTGTTAATTAAAATACTAATTAATGTTAGAAGTTTTTATTGGTATTTATGATAGAAAAGCAGTTGTAAAATTAAAAAATCCACTTGTTTTATTTTATTTAATAAAAATTAAACTGAACTATTTTGGTTTTCTTTAAGTTGGTTTTATGTATTATGGTTTCTTATAGAGTTCCTTTAGAATATTTGTTTTATTATTATTTTTTATACCCTCCAGAAACAAAACTGATGAATGAGGATATATATTCATCTAAGGTATTTCTTGAAATTTTAAATTAAGCTATTTTCGTCTGCCGATTTGTCTGCGTGTTTGTGTAAAATACTCTCACATCCAAACTACATGATCAAAATTAACAAAATTTATAAGAAAATGTTTATCACTATTCTAAGCCCTATGGTATTAAAAATCAGCGAAAACGGTTTAATAGATCCAGAGTTATGACAAGGATCAAAATTAGTTAAAAACTTTACAAAAGAGTGGTGACGAAGAAGAAATGTTTCACAAATTATAGGTAAAGAAGTGAGAAAAAGAGTATTTTACAGACAATAATTTCTACAGGGTGGCCCAAAATCACCGAAGATTTATACTTTTTTTCTTTTCAGTATTTTGTAAGAAGACTTGGTGAATTTACAGTACTCAATTGAAGAACATGCCCAAATTGTTGATCTTTATTTATCAAATCAACGATTCATTGTTTTGACTCAGCGGGCATATCGTAGTTATTTTAATGTGCGGGTCGGACCCTCAGAGACAACAATAAACCGTCTGGTTGCAAAATTTCGTCAACAAGGGGCAGTAAGGAACCTTCCTGGTGCTGACAGAAGACGAACGGGGCACACGGATGACAATATTGAACTGATACATAGGAGTATTCGGGCAGATGGAGAAACATTAACCAGGAGACATTCGACTCAACTTGGCCTCTCACGAGCGTCGCTGCAGAGAATTTTGCACATAATAGGAATGTTTGCATACAAGATTCAGCTTGTCCAAGAATTGAAACCGATAGATTGCCAGCAACGACTTGATTATGCAGTTTTTTTCCGGCAAAAAGCAGAAGAAAATCACAATTTTATTCATAATTTAATTATGAGCGACGAAACCGATTTCCAATTAAGTGGGTTCGTTAATAAGCAAATCTGCAGGATAGGGGCTTCGGAAAATCCGAGAGTAATTCAACAGCGAGAATTACACCCACCTAAGTGTACGGTTTGGTGCGGTGTTTCATCGGAAAGGATAATTGGTATTTTTTGGATATTTTTTTTTTTTGAAAATGAACACGGGGTCGCCGTTTCCATCAATGGTGTCAGATATCGGACAATGTTGGAAAATTTTTTAAGGCCACTCGTGGAAAACCATCCGCAAGTATGGTTCTAACAAGATGGAGCCACAGCGCACACTGCAAGGGACGCACTGGCATCATTGTTGAACGAATTATTTCGCGTACAACTGATTTTAATTGGCCTCCGTGTTCACCGGATTTAACCGCCCCAGACTGTTTTCTTGGAAGTTATTTAAAAGGAAAATTTACATTAATAATGCTAGAACCCTTAAGCAATTAAAAAAGCAATAAAAGCGAAGAAATAAACAACTAACACCTGAAGTTTTGTGAAAGGTTATGGAAAATATGTTGGAAAGAGTACGAATTTGCGAAGCAGAAAATGGCCACCACGAGATATTATTTTTCACAACTAAATTAAAATTATTCCCTATTTATTAGCAACTATTACTTAAATAAAAAGTTATAACGTTCGTAAATTTTGGGCCAACGTATATTTATATTCAATTCAATATAAAATGTTGATCACAGTAGCAGGTTTTTAAAATAAGCCAGCTTTTATATGAACAATGTTTTAGTATATTAAATATCTAGGATAAATTTAATTCTTTACATTCCAATACTACTTCCTCTACTACATAGTATCCAATATTCAAGTTTACACACAAATATAGGTCAATTGCATACAAACAACCTCTATCAGCAACAAACCATGTAACAAACATAATTTCTATCCAGTTACACAATTTTATTACATCATAATTATTATCTACGTGTTAGCTTTTTTTTGCTCATTGCTATAAACCGCAAAATGCAACTAAAGAACACCCAGGTTGACACCTTATAATCAAATTGCAAACAAAAACCCACAGCTCTCGATATTGCTGTTTGTAGATGTCTTCTGTAAATTTAAATTGCAACTCCTACAATTTCGTTCGTTAGCATTTTGTCACTTTTCTTCAAGTCGCATTTAGTTGACAACACCAATCAACAGTCAATTAATTTCAATTATACAAGCTTTTAAACACAATTTATGAAAGTCACTTTAGGATACCAGCAAGAAAATATGTATGTATAAGCAAATAAAAAAGCAAAAATCAGGCTGCAAAGTAAACAGAACAAAAAAACGCAAAAATTAAGTGAAAAGGCCCACATAAGCAAATGTTGAGCAAGGAACAGTGGTCCATACAATCACCAGTAACTAGAAAATAGTTATTCTACAAATATCAGAATTTTTCAGTTTCAGTAGCAGATATTGTGTTAGGAACTTTTTAACACGATATCTTAATAATAATGAAGCAATTTATACGAAATAAAGGCAAATGCAATTTACACCTAAAGATACCATTAATGGTGTTTTATTTTCTGAAATAACATGTTACACCGTTATTATGTACATTTTTATAATGTTTACCCCACATTTTAAAGATGTCGCATTTTTAATGGTCAGAATAGAACATAAAATCACAACAGTGTAACACTTTTTTTCATGTACAGCTGTTTTTGTTTTTTTGTTAAAAAAGAAGAAGCAGATAGCTCTCTGGTAAGATCGCTTGAAATAAGACAATGAATATTTATCAAAAAGACCAATGGCACCTTCCCGACTAATACGCAAATTCTTCTTAAACTATAAAACTTATATATATATAGACATATATATTGTAGGAGATATTGTCCTATTAAATTTGACATACATCAACTTCAGAGTATTCATTAATTACGTTCTCTACAAAACTTTTCACTTTTCCATAATCATATAAAATATTTTATCATCATCAGATGATGCAGATGAATTCAACAAGTCATCCAAAATTTTTTAAGCGCATAAAAAAAGTAGTAATATTTTCCAGTTTGTATATTTTTTTTTGTTTCTTAACACAAATACACATTCATAAACAAAACAAATGTCAGTTGCAGCGATGCCAACTTAGCCCTTTTCGGATTTTAGTCACTCAAAACGCAAAAAATGAAAATTGGATGTGGTTTTATATGGATTTTTTTCCATTTAGCCCTTTTTTCAAAAATGTTTACGCGTTTTGAGTCTCAAAAGTTGGCATCACTGGTCAGCTGTTTTATCGTGCGATTCTCCCCCTCTAAAAATACAGAGTGTGAAAGGTACACCATGTTTTTATTTTATAGTGTGACATTTATAGAAAAGAACACACTACACTTTAGCAGTGTTGACATTTTTTCAGAAAAGAACACAAAAAAATTAAAAAAAGATGCGAAATGGGAAAAACGTGTAACATTTTTGCCAGAAAAGAAAAAAAGTTAAAGCAAGTAAGAGTTTATATTCGAAACCGAAGTTTATGCCGAATCTTATATACCTACCACTAAATCACCTATTACACCACGTTACAAAACCGAGCTTTTGTTCTGTCCTAAGAACCAAATATACTTTTTCGGAAAGTGGAGAAAAAATAAAAATACACGTGTGTCGGCGATTTTCATGTACACTTCAGAATTTTCTTTTTTTATATATAAAGTATAAAGTTCGTAGTGTCCGTCTGTCCGCCTGTATGAAAGACTTTGGATCGATTTGTAACCCTTTTTCCGTGATCGAATCGAGCTGAATTTTTTCAGGCAGACTCGTGCAAATATCTGTATCACGTCAAATTTTTTAAAAAATATATTTTTATCAATTCTCAGATTTTCCTGAATTTTTTTTTTTTTTTAAAAAAATATATTTTGTTTTCACTTTTTTCAGCATAACTTGAAGGGACTCTAAATTTTTAATAGTTTTTCGACCCATCCTACTCCATATATTTGTAGTTCATCAATAGTAGCTTTCTAACTTTTACATACATACAATTGATCTGTGTAAAATTTCGGTTCAATATGGTTTATGTAGGGTAATGAGTTTTCGGGAATAGTTCTCAAAAGGGAACTATGACCTATTACGGGCCGATCGTCATCAAATTCTGTACGACGAATTTTATGTATATGAATTACATATTTGTGTTGAATTTTAACTTAGTAATGATTTTTATAAGAGATTTAAGTGATTTCAGGAAGTGGACTTTATATGGGGCTACGGTCATATATGGACCGATCTTCATAAAATTAAAAGCGATGATTTTTATATTTGTATGTACTATTTGTGTCGAGTTCCTACTTGATAGTAGTTTTGTACGAAATTTAGACGCATTTATCTGATTTTCGGAAGTGGACTTTATATGGTGCTATGTCAAAATTAGGTCCGATGCTAACAAAATATCGTTTTGAGATTCCTTTTTTGCATGAAACTTATTTTTGCAGAATTTTTTATGTATAAGGCTTTTCTATAGACACCATTATATATCATAAAGCCTAAAGACTTTTGTATTTAAGGTATGAAAAATCGTGGACCAATTCTGACCATTTTCAACAGCGCTTGTCCTTTTACAACAAATATGACGTGTGCAAAATTTCATGATATTGCATTATATTTGAAGAGAAACTATTACAAAAACAATTGAGGTTGTCTGACATTTTGGTCTACATCTCAAATCCTTCTGGACCGATTATGCCTATTTTGAATACCAAGCATTTCGGTGGATCAAAGAATGTTTGGTAAAGTTTTCGTTTTTTATGTTTTTTTTCTGTCGTACCTTCAACTGACGGACAGACATAGCTAGATCGTCTTAGAATCTTATAATAACTCGTTCTACGACCATTATTGCGATATTTTACATACCGAATGATACACTTAATATACCCAACAGCTTTTTACTGGTGGCTGTAAAAACATTTCCTATTGCACAGTGGTTTTAAAGATATCGTAAAGAAAATTCACATGACTGGAGCTGAGGTATTCAAGTTGATTTACAGTTTCTTGGCATCATACGTGATCATTCGTTACCTTAGGCCTCCCGTTTTTGTTTTTAAATTCGCTAAAAATACATTTATGATCCGAATGAGCTGATATTTAAAATACAAACAATCCTTAAGAAGATATACAAACAATTTATGTGGATATTATGTCTTTTAGTTTGAGAGATTTATAGGTTTAATTTTTTGATTTTGTCCGATCTTTTTTTTTGGTTTTGTTAGATATGGAGGGCCAACGGAGGGCCTAAAAATTCTTCTAAAATATCAGCTATATATATACACTAGTCGGCATATTTATTTTGACATACCAGTTGTTTTTCTTCTTTTTTTATTCCCGGTCCTACGCAATTAAAAAAATTAATTAAAAATATTTAAAATAGTAAAAAAGATTGTAATTTATTAGAACACAAAAGATCTTTCACATATTAAATGTCTTGTATTATGTTTTTTAAATTGAAACTTAAAAATGAGAATTCAGTATGTGGCATAAGTATTTTGACATGTTTTTAAATTGCATATTTAAAAAAATTAGGAACTTCAAGGTAAAAAAAAATAATAATAATTATTTAAATTAATAAAAAATGTATCCTCCTTTAGAATTTTAAACTTTTTGGAGGCGAATCGGAACGGAATCCACCAAGGACTGTAGAAACTCCATTGGAATCTCTTTCCAAGCATTTGTGACCTCAATGATCGTTTCATCTTTTGTTCTTGTCATATCCGCTGATCTATTTCGCTTTATGTATGACCACACATATTCATTCAATATTCTTAAATATTGAGGTTGGTTCATGGAACCGTCAACAGGAATCAAGTCCCCTACTCCATTACATGAAATAGATCCCCAGAACATAACGTTTCCACCTCCATGGCTTACTTTCTGGCATACAGGTGCAACTTTTTTATGGATTTTTTTTATTTAATCTGACAAAAACTTTTTTGTGTGATGAGTGGTACTCGAAACTACTCTCGTCAGTCCAGAGTACATTACGCCAGAAGGACAGAGGTTTATTGATATACTTTTTAGCGAATTCAACGCGCTTCATTTTATTTTTTGGAGTAATAAAAGGGATGGTTTTTGCAATGTATGTCTTTATATTGGCTTCAGTTAAACGCAAACGAATTGTTCGTTTACTTATGTGATTATTTGTGCTGTTATTCCACTCCATAGCAGCATTTTTGGGCGTTTTCAGTGGGTTGTTTTTAAATTGTCGAACAATCAGCCGGTCCTCATAGATCGTAGTATTGCGTTTTCTACCTGTTCGGCGCAAATTAGTAGTTCGTCCAATATTTTTATATTTATTTATTTGATAATAAATTGTTTGTCGTGACAAATTATATTCGTTTGCAATATTTATAACAGAAATACCCAAGTTGTATTTTGTCACAATTTCTGTTCTAGCAGTTTCATTTAATTCAGCTGTTTTTACCATTTTAGTGAATTAAAACACAAACTTTTATGGTATTTTTAATCCAGAATGATAAATAAATCAAAATAAGCGACTACAACGTACAGAACTTTAAATGAAAACAAAAAACCATTGAAATCAGCAAATGTCAAAATACTTATGCCGTTAAAATTTCTCTACTCACCCGATTATCTTGCTACAGAAAAAAAAATATATAAGCAAAATCACAAAATAGTGTAAATACATACTACTTAAAATGGGTTCAAAAAGTAAAACACAACAATAGTTCCGTTATATGAAGATTTAATGCAAACAATAAACGAAAAGCCGATATTCCCGTATGTCAAAATAAATATGCCGACTAGTGTATATGTAATAAAATTCTAAAAAAAAATTTAAGAAACTTGCAAGCTGTTATATCTTCCCTATAAAAATTTACACGCATGCAAAGTTGGAACTCGTAGAAAGGTCCATTTTTTTTACGTTTTTGTTCCGAAAAAGATGCTGATCTGTGGGAGCTCAAAGTAAGACACCCCTGTAAATTAACTCGAAAACTTCAGCTCCAACCATGTGAAATTTCGTTACAATAAGTTTAATAGCTCTCGAGATAACGAATTATTTTCCAAATAAACGGTTTCTAAATCACTGTATATTGTCCCTTCAAGACCGTAATATTTCAATGATGCTTTATGTAATATATTGCAGGGACACCTGTAACATGGTTGATCTAAAAGGAGACGAGAATAATTTGTATTTTTCAATACATTTATTAAAAGCTGTACGAGTATGAATAAATGTGAAATAAATAAATGCAAAGAGCATGATAAAAACATCATGTTGTACTTGCATACTTTCAAACGTATGTATAAATATGTATTAGGCTGGACCTTATTTTAGAATTATTCAATTTTAAATTATCACAAAAATGTGCAACTTCTAAACTTTACCAGATTTTTGGTCAACTTTTCAGAGCACAATTTCGGATCTTGAGAGGATTGAAAATCCAAAAACTGCAAAATAAGTGCCACACTAATGAGTATCTACAGTACACAATTGTGTGGTTATATTAAACATACATAAGTAAGTAAGTAAGTATCTATATGATTTCTGCAGAGTTGTTTCTGTCGTGGCTGTTGTTTGTGGTTATTTTAAGTAACTGAGTCTTAAAAGACTCTACGATTATGCTGAGTATACAACAACAATATTAACTGCAACAATTTAGCACTGCACCAATGTCTTTATGAATGTAACACATGATTGTAACCAAGTCTTACAAGCATACACTTATGTGGAAATGTCTGTTGTCTCTCTTAATGGCTGCCTGAATTCCATTCTGGTTTGTATGCACCAGTAGAGTGCTGTCGTTTTTTTTTTGGTAGAATTGTGGTCAACATTGGTGGCTTCTTAAATTGGTGGCATAAAATAAATATTAATTCAAAAAAGATGTTTAAAAAAATGGAAAAACAATTTATACTATACTATACATATGTATGTCTGTCTACATGGTGATTAAACATGTGTATACGTATAAACGTATGTATATGTTTTTATATTGACCCAACTACCAGGTTAAAATTGCCTGCAACTAAAAAAAAAAGGTCGTCTGCTAACGACCTGGCCAGCAGTCGTCGTCTGTCAGTTGTGTAGTATTGGCTAAATCAACAAATGAAATAGAATTCAGAAAGAGTTAAATTTATTCATTGAAAAATGTATCTTGTTATTGATTTTACGAACAGAAAAATTATAAGAATTGGTGTGTTAAAAGTAATTTTATGTAAAAATACAATTTAACACTTGCTTGTTTGTTTTATTCAAGTAACAGAATTGTTTACACTGAAACCTACAGATCATATTTTTAAGTGGGTGGATTGTAAAGGAAATATGCTTAAGAATGAATATGAGTTCAAATTTAGAAATATAAAATTTGAAGCGAATTGTTCTTATTTTACAATGTAAAGAATAAAAATTGTAAAACCTGTTAAAATTGTTACCCTTGTATTTGTTTCATCGAATATTAAACCTTTCAAATGTTTTTAAAAATTTAATGTGAAATTAAATAATAAAGAGTACTAATTTAAGTGTTTTATTTATACATCAAAAAAGGTCTAAGTGAAACACTAAATTCGTGGTTAAAAAAATTTTTAAGAACAAATTCCAGTATAATATTTTGGATGACTGATGGACTGACTAAGAGCTAAATATGCATTATTTCTTTTTACTTACTTTTTCTCAGAAATGATTGTTGATAAATACATTTTAGAACATGAACTAACTGGTTTGTAATTACTGACGATATGTATTCCGTATAACATGATATGATATCATTCGATATAACAAAAATTCTCCTAAGAAATGGAGCTAAAAACAATCAATAATGTCATGCAACTTACATATATATGAGACAATAAGAACGTTTGTTCTAAAAAAGAAAATTTACAGAAAAATACCGTTGTCCAAAATACTTTGGACTTTATTAATTTTTAAATAAAACATTTAAATGAATTATATCTATATATTAGTATTATTATCTAAATTGTTAACTATATTGAATTATTTACAAAAGAATGAATTGTACTTACATTATTAATATTATTATTTACTTAAGCTAGATTTACACGATTGAAATTTTCTTCAAAATTGCTCTTCAAAATGTTTCAAACTTGTGTAAACAGCAAAATTTCTTCAAAGTTTATTTATTTAATAACTATTAATAACTAAATTTAAATAAATTTTGAAGAAATTTTGCTGTTTACACGAGTTTGAAGCATTTTGAAGAGCAATTTTGAAGAAAATTTCAATCGTGTAAATCTAGCTTTACTCTGTTAAATTATTCAAAAAAATCTATTACAATTTATGGTAACTAGTTATAAAAAGTAATCGTCAAATTTCACTCAAATCAATTTGCTTGAATCACAGGTTTCGTGCAAACTGAATTTGGTGAAATTAACTTACTTACTATCTGGCTTTGTACATATCACATCATAAAAATTAATTCTTACAATTACTTACAAATTGTGAACTTTAACAAACAAAACAAATTGTGAACTTTAACAAACAAAACAAATATACATACAAATTTAAATTCAACACAATACATAATTAACTTCTCACTCTTAATTTTCAAGGTAAACAAGGACATATTAATAATTATCAACAAAACAAGGGAAAGAATATTTCTAATTCTTGCTTTACCTTTTCTCTCTATACCTATATACCTCAATTATAATTAATTCTCAATTAATTATAATTACTTCTTGCATAATAAGATTGTTCATCTCAATGCAATTCTATTATGCAAGATTAACAATAACTCCCAAATTACAAAGGGTACGTTATTTCAACCGTTATAACGAATCTTTAATGAAAATTCAAAACAACGTACGGCAAAATTTTTAACATTAACTACTAATTAATATTTATGTACATAATTTCATACACGATATAATGAAGAGTCCAAAAACGCATTCTATTGTTTCCAAACCACAAATTATAACTCGCAAAAAGTTATTAACTAAAGCGGACGAACGTCCCATGACAATATAAAGGCAAAAAGACTAGTGTTTAACACCAAAATATACTTTTACATTAATAGGCGGGTTAGACAGGAAGACGAGTCCTTTACGATATTGATTACATCTCAGCTGTACAAAACTGAAAATCTGCATTGTGTATAAAAAATCTTATGGCAGGGTAAAAGTTTGCCAAAAAGCACAGAAACTGGACATTACAATACTGGAGACATGTAATCTGCTTAGACGAATCCAAATTTAATTGATGACAAAGAACAGCCTAGAGTATTCAAAGACACTATAAGAAGAAAACAATAAAGCACGATGGATGGAACGCCATGATATGTGGTTGCTCTACATTTTGGAACCTTGGAATAATGAGGAAAGAAGGCTACCTGCATATTTTACAAACTCAACTTCTCGATAACAGCGTCTATGATGTGGTTGAAGTTACTTTCCAGCACATTTTCAAAATCGTAAAATAATAGCCTTAGCAAACAGAATTTTCTTTTAATGTAGTAGCCAGCAAAATCATGGTGTAACTATACAAGGTGAGTGCAGTAGCACAGCTGACTGACTTTGTTTACAATTTACTTATGACAAAAGTAATACATTTTCAAGTATTTTTGACAGTAGTAGATTATTTTACACAAACAAAATGCCTGTTGTTTCTATATTGTGTTGTATTTGTTGCCGGTTTGCACTCACCTTGTATAGTTACACCATGATCAGATATTATTATTTAATATTAAAATAAAATAAATGACAAAAAACATTTTATTAATTTTCTTTATTAGTTTTATTTGTGTACAATGATAAGTGCTTTATCATGTACTCATTTGTGCTCTCCATTGTATGTTAAAAAAATGCGATGCATTAAATTATTTTTATATGACAGTGAATTGATTCCATGATAAGATATATGTTTCTAATATACCTAATTGACCAATAAATTTGTGCACTGATCAGGAGTTTTGAACAAGGCCAAAGTTCACCACCAAAAAGTTGGGGGTATATTAAGTTTGTCATTCCGTTTGTAACAAATCGAAATTTTGGTCATAGAACTAAAAAGTCTATATATTTTGGATCCTTAGGAAAATCTAAAACGATCTAGCCATTTCCGTCCTTCTGACTTAGAACAATGAAATTCTTACCAAACATTCTTTATTGTTACGAACTTTAATACCAAATGAAAATTATATTTGTCAGAAATTTTTTGCTATTTTCCTCAAATATAATGCAGATAATAACATGAAATTTAGCACACTTTATTTTTCTTATAGAAAGGCAAACCCTAATGAAAATGGCAAAAATCGGTCCATGATTTCCTATATTATTTCTGGAATTTGGCTATATGGTACATAAATGCCTTTAGAAAAGCAGTATCTATACGGCAATTATACAAAATAAGTTTTATGAGAAATTTCAAAAATATTTTTTATTTGCATTGGTCCATGTTTTGAATCCTTAAATGCGCATAAATATCTTTTAACAATGATTATCAAGTTGAAATTCAACACAAATCATTCGCATACAAATTATATATGTACATACAAATCATTCACATATATAAATCGTCATATAAATGGTGTCCCAACTAGAACGGTGTCAATGGTGTTCGGTATCGTGAAATGATAACCAGTTTTTTCTTACCTAGAATTGAATGCGGAGGGCATGTGGTTTCAACAACACGGCGCCACATGTCATACAGCCAGAAAAATGCATCAGTCATTTCCCGGTCGTGTTATTGCGCGTTTTGGAGACCAGAATTGGCCGCCTAGATCGTGCGATTTAACACCTTTAGATTGTTTTCTTTGGGGTTTTTTGAAGTCGATGGTTTACGTATTAATGAAATACCGCAGCATTTATGCAAAAAGGTCATTCAAAATTTCATTAAAAGATCGCGTGTGTGCCAGCAAAGCCGCGGCGGCCATCTGCACGATATCTTGTTCCATACATAACCTCATTCTGTCTACTTTACGATATAATAAAGTTTCACGATTTTTTTTAAATATCTGTGTTTTATTTAAAACTAGCTAAACCCGGTGTGCTTTGCTACCCCCCCCCCCTCGTCATAAAATAAAACGTATTTATATATTTACAAACATTAATTTATTTAATTTTAATGTATTTATTGCAATGCTTTAGGCGAGACCATGCCCCTTTGTCCACTTACATAGTCAAGAATTTATTATTTCGTAAGAATATCCTGTTGTGAAAATTTAATGACGATCGGTCCAGTAGTTAAGACTATATTACGATGTTTAATTTTTCTAAAAAGGGGCGTGGTCCCACTCACTTTTCTCCTGGTACGTATTCCTAATTATGCCCCAATACCATATGTACCAAATATCACCGACGTACGTCAAAAAATGCCCAAAATATGGCGGGTTAAATTTGTGGGTTATATGGGCGGTGCCACCTCCGTTTGTACAATCAAAACTTCATATAGCCTATTATTCCTTCCAGAGTCACAGTAACATGCTGTAAAAATTTCAGGCAGATTGGTCCAAGGGTTTGGCCTCCTATTAAGCACAAACATACAGACACACATTCATTTATATATATATAGATTAAAAGCAATATAATTTAAGGTGAAATGGGGCGAAAAATGGGGATTTGGTAATAAAAAAATGTATGTAGTTAAAAAGTATATAAAACTTTAGGTAAATACATATTACAAAAAAAGTATTTTGTATAGCAAACATTGTTAGTGGTATAAGTAAGTATCTGAATTAAAAAAAGGGGGCGATGAAGTAGGCGTGGTTCATAGTTATATGGCGACGCTAACAGTATTAAGAGCAAATGAACAAATTTGTATAGAGAACAAAAAGTATAAAACTTTCAAAAATTTGGCGTGAAAAGGGGCGTGAAAAGGGGCGTGAAAGGGGCGTGGCTTAAGAAATCTTTATTTTTACCTCGCCTGGAGTATATAATGTGTATACAATTTGAAGTAAATCTGTTAAAAACTATATGGGAGCAATTACATAATTTTTAAAAAGTGGGCGTAAAAATGGGCGTGGTCAAAAAACGTACCCTATTAATCATACCAGAGTCCCAGTTAAATGCTGTGAAAATTTCAAAAATATCGGTCCAGAGGTTTGGTCTTCAATTACAATATTTTAAAAAAGTGGGCGTAAAAGTGGGCGTGGTAAAAAAAGTACCCTATTATTCCTTCCAGAGTCACAGTAACATGCTGTGAAAATTTCATCAAAATCGGCTCAGCCGTTTTGGAGTCTATACGTTACATACATACATACATTGAATTTTATATATATTTAAAATTTAAAAATTGCGTTCTAGTTGGGACACCCTTTATAATTCCATTCTTCACGGTTCATAATAGGTCATAGCTCATATATAAGCGGTGGTGGGTATGCCAAATATAATCTCTTACTTGTTCAGATTGTAGGAATTATAATTTTTCAAACTATATTATTTAATATATCTTGAAACTTTTTTCCGATTTAAGCAACTTGTGAGAAGCCCACGTAGAAACGCTTCTACAAGCACGCATATGATGATGTTATTTTATTTGTTTTACATTTCAGCCGCATGTTATTCAATGGCTTATAACACTGCCTAACCAAGTCATGTTGTCATGTTTTTATTTTCACAAATGCTACGCAAGTATGTAAAACGGATTTAGTCTGGTTAACATGACTTAAACACTGGCACCAATACTCAAACATTGTCCTTTTTCTCTCAAGTTACCAATTATGTATTGTGGTTTTTGTTGTTTTAATGTTTAGACCACTTCTTTCTACAAACATTTTTAATTCACCTGATTTCTTTACACGCATTCATTGCAAGTGGCCCATGTGTGTGTTCAACTGTGTTTTTAACATAAAATTTTAAAATGCTAAAAAAGTAATACAATAACAATGATTTAAATATATTTACACGACTCGCAACAACTTGTTGCTATATCTACTCCTTTCACTCCTGCTTGACCACCTTTACCCCTAAACCATCAGCAATCTGTTGGTGTATAAAATTTACAGAAAAAATTCTTATGAAGACCGTATAGAATTTTTTGTATTTTACCTGTTACTAATAAGCCCTGTTGAAGTGTGTTAATTCATCATCATCATCAACTCCGCTGTTGTCATCATCTTCTTCTTACGCAGCAACAGACACAGACACAACCTCCTCAGCAACAAGAGGAAGATTTATTTATTATTCTGTTGTCTGTGCAGCATTTCTGTCTAAATGACTTTGTTGTGGTTGGTCCAAAAGGCGGAACCTGTTAAAAAAAATAACGTTTATCGCGTGCGGTGCCTCTTTTTGTAATTACATTTTTTTATTTGTACCATTTTGGTGGGAATTTGTTTTGTTAAGCCAAATAAAAAGTAGAGATTCTACTTCGTGGAAAAGATCATAAGATATAAATTAGACTTGGAAATCAATTTTAGAAATTACTTAAAATTGTTTGCATTCTTAGGCTCATATGTAGACTCATACGAATGATGCTTATATTTAAAAGAAATAACATAGTAGTGAAATATTTGCAATTTATTTGCTAGTTTAAATTCTTGGATTGCAAAACACTTTGCAAGATTCAACAAAAATTATGGTATTTTTTATCCATAAGTGTCGTGCATTTATTTTGGACTTTACTGTTCACTATAATCGCTCAACCTCATTCGCTATTAATCAGACATAAGAATTTTACTCCATTCGTTTTGATTTTCAAATAGTGCATTGATATGAATGAGAATGTTTAGATATATGTATCTGTCACACATAAGAAAGCTAAAATAAATAAAATTAAAAAAAATCATAATATGAATAACTTCTTTTACTAAACAAATCGCATTTGAACTTGTTTGCTCTTACAAATCATATATAAGAGCAAACAATGTAGTATAAATTTATGCTAAAAAAATAGTGGTTAGAAGTTTTTGATAAATACAAATTTTTGTAACGAGAATTTTGTTTTTAAAAATAAAATAAAACAAGCAAGAAAGTATAGTCGGTCAAGCCCGACCATATAATATGTATAAAACAGTTTTTCAGAAATGGGCGTTACCTGGTAGATATATTGTGGATCGATCATGTATGTTAAACTTTATCTCGATATAGTAAATACTTGTAAAAGATTTATGGTTCTTAAAGTGAATTACGTAAAGGGTCTTATATGAGAGTTTTGACTAATTATGGACCGACCATTATAAAATTAGGTGTCATTATTTCTGTATATAAGAAATTTATTTGTGTCAAATTTTATTTGGATACCAACTTTTTTAAGGAATTTATGATCGTTAAACTGATTTTCGGCAGCTTATATGGGAGCTACGAGTAATTATGGACCGATCTGCACAAAATTTCATTTCATTTACCACTTATTTGTGATGAAATCTGTTTGGCTACTTGCATAATTCAAAAATTTATAATCGGTAAACCCCAATTTCGGGAGGACATTTGTATGGGGGTCAGGTGAAATGATTGACCGATTTCCACCAGTTTCAATCCCATCCATCCTTGGGCCGAATATTTATGGGCGTTACAATCATCAGCACAAGTCCAATATACCTTCCCTACTATGGTGGTGTAGGGTATAATAAAGGATACATACATACATATAAAAATCATTCAATTTGCATTGTCTGGAAAAAAAGTAAAATCATTAATTAAAATGTCTATCGGTCAAGGATTGTTTATGCAATCAAAATAAAAGAATTTGCTAACAATTTTGCCTACAAACGATGTTTTTCGTCAGCTTCATATACTAGTAATAAAATTAAATCAAGATTATTCTTCTATAGACACCTTAATATTTCTAAGAAAATTTATGGGTTGATAATATTCTTTACGAAATCTTGTAAAACACAGTGGGTGTTGAAAAACCTTTATACATATGTATAATAGGAAGACACACAATCATTGAAATGACTGAATAAAGGTAACAATTCGAACTGACATTTTGTTGTCTGCACTTAAAAATATATTTATATATAAACTACCCTGTAACAGAAATTAATTTTGAATAATATGCTGGTCTTTCTTAAACAAATTGTTATAAAATTTACAGCAACAAAAATACATTGTATTGATGCCTACCATGAATTTTGGATTGTATGTTGAAATATCTTAAAGGTTTGTGAATCCGATAAAAATATACTAGTGGGGAAATAACTTGAATATAAAATATATAAAATTTACCACAAGCAATTATACCCACCATTCAGTGTGAAACGAATATTAATATTCTACTGAGACTTTAGTGTAACCTTCTTGTACTTTGTCGTGGATAGTTTTTTAAATCTAAACCGATTATCTTCCAATGGGTCTGCTCCGTCAAATGAAACAATTTTTATTCTAAACTATAATTTGAAAAGGAGCTTGTCATTAAAAATAAACAAACGTTCAGTTCATATCTTGTTGCGTTGATAACACGCCTTCGTAAGACATGGCAAATCACGCTTCATTTTTGTCTTAGGCCATTTCTGTCTTAAGTCCGCAGGCTTTCATTGGTTATCATTGAAGGCATACTACAGTTATACAAACAAGCTGGTACATATGCACATTGTACGTATATTTTCCACCTCCTAGCTATTTATAAGGAACGCTCTGTTATTCGAAGAGTGTAGGCCCATCACTTTGGTCTTTATTATGTTACCAATTTTTTGTGGTTTTTCTTAGTTACTGCGATATTTATCATAATAATATCGAGATTTTACAAAATTATTTAGAACCACCATACTAATAAGTTGGTGAGACACTTTTTGGGAAATGTTGCATTGAGCAGTGAATCATAATGACTATATAGCGTCACCTACTTAAATGACAACTTCTTCTACACGTGTCATAACCTATAGATAATAATCATAATTCTACATTCTCCACCGCATGGTTTTCTTTTATTAATTTTAAACTTCATACAATGATTACAGAAACCATAACATATCAATATTTTAAAAAAGGATTGAATTGCCTTGGCAATACCAGCGTCAAAATTGTGTTGATCCTAGGTAGAATGATATAAAAGGGTCAACTCTTAAAAACACCTTTCTTATGTACATATTACATACTTTATTATATAAACATAGATAATCTCTGTATAAACGCGAATCACGCCACAATTTTGTTGACAATGGCTACGGAAACTACTGGTATGGAGTTAAAAATTTTTAAAAACTATTTTGGTTAGTGAGCAGAAAATAGTGAAACTACTGTAATGGTTGTAAACGAAGCCACCCTGTAAGTACATATACACTTTTATACAGTCTTGGTCTGTATTTGATTTTATAATCCAAAACATGTTAATAAATTATCCAGCCACATTCTATGTTTATAAGTGGATTGTGTTTTCAAAAGTCTAGACAATAACCTGGCATGTTTTGGATTTAGTAAGCAATGGTCCCCAACCTACATATTAAACAATGCATTTAACATTCGGAGTTTATGTTGGCGTTTTTAGATGCTTTGACATACGCTGTTAATGCACATAGATATGTTATAATTAAATTAATGTACATACATGTACATAATTTAAAAGAGAAAAAATGTTATTATAGCAGCAGGATAATTTCAATATGTTTTCTCAAAAATAAGTTTTCAAATGTAGCAAAAAATGTTAAAGTGTTATCATGTAATTATTATTTGTACAATGACAAATATTTAACGTCAAAAACATTCAGAATAACCAGGGAAACTACATATAAATATGCTATACAAAATTGTTTAACGCGCAATATGTTAATATTTTTTTTAATAAAAAATCACTTAAAACTGGTTTGTTTAGACATTTTATTAAAACATAAATAAATTTTTTGATCGCAGATTATTGTCTTTTGTTAATTTAGAGCACTTTTAGGATATAGAGCCGATTTTATAAAACAATATAAAAATATTTTTGGTAGGAAATTATAATTCCTTATAAAATTTTATTTTTTTTTTGTGGGAAATACAAGTATTCACTGACTATCATTCTATTTCAATTTATACCACTATTAAAGGATCCATATATGACCATAAAACATCATTTTTTTTTAATGAAATCAAGTGTCACAAATTATTTTTTATTTTTCATTTAAACCGCTGTTAGGGAGGGAATCTAGAGCCAACTTTATAATTCCATATCAATAATCAATTTTTGTTTGCAAATATGTGACATCACACATATCATCCATTTTCAATATTTATTGTCTCTTTTTTAATTCCATATAATAAATGGATTTTTGGTTTGACACATAAGTTATCAAGAACCTAGAGCTATTTGATACATAATTTCATATAAAAAAACCGATTTTGGTTGCAAAATATAAATAGTTAAAGTATTTTATAATTCTATACAGACATACAGTGGGAAGCACAAATGTGTACAGGCAAATTCCGCTATAACGAATGTTACTTTAACGAAAATCAGATATAATGTATAGCAAAGTTCGTTAAATTTGATTGAAATAACTTCAGAATTGCGACCTGTACTCTGCGCACAAGGTTTACATGGACAGCCAACCGGCAGCCAGACGGACGGATGGACAGACGGACAGATGGGCATCGTTAAATCGTCTCAGGAAGTGTTTCTGAGTCGATCGGTATACTTTAAGGTGGGTGTTGGAGCAATATTTATGGGCGTTACAAACATCAGCACAATTCTATTATATAAGTTATAAGTTGATATGTTGAACCATTTCTAAGCCAAAACAAAAACAAAACCAAAATTGACCTAAATGGTCGAAGCCGAACAGCAGGGTTAACTCTTAGAAGTTGATAACTTTAGCTTTTATTCATAAATTATTTTGCTAAATATTAACATAAAATAAAGAAAATATGCTCTTGCTAGTATTCAATAAGATGTGCTCAATGTTCTGACCTGTACTCATTTGTGTTCCTCGCTTATTTTCTTGCTATAATTTAAAGAAAATGCAAGCCGAAATAAAATACAAAATTAATTGCAATTTGCCAATTGTGTAAATTACTTTGTAAAAGTTTTTTTTTTTTTTTACAGATTTTAATGTCATTTATTTTAACATTAATTTAATGTAATAAAAATGCATTCCAGTTTGCCAATTGTCTAAATTATCTTATACAACGTTTTCACAGATTATATTGTTATTTCACCGTAAATGCATTAAGTTAATTAAACACAAATATTTATAAATTATGTCAATTTTTTTATAATAATGCAAGTAAAAAATCATAATTAAATTTACTCTTAATTAGTAAAATTTTATTTATTTTATTTTGGTAATGAAAAAACCAAAACACAAATAAATGTAAAATGTGTAATGTAAGTATTTTTTAATTAAAAAGTTAAAACTGCCTAAAAGATTTAAAATACTTAACTGACCATATTTTAAATTTATGGTATTTTTTTAAATGATGCCAAAAATTAAAAATCGAACAACACATGGGAATATGATTTCAGGAATGGAAGTTGTGAGTTAATATTTATTTATTTATTTATTTATTTATTTATTTATTATTATGTATTGAATAATTTAAGTATGAAATTTAATGCTTTACAACTAATTTTATTCATTATTTTAATAGTCTAATAATAAGTAATGTACATATACTATTTTCCAACTTTGCATTTCTAATTTCATCAATATTATTTAATTGGCCTAGTTAAATATTATATTTACTAACATGCTTTTATTATGTTTCACTATTAAATAGATAAATTGCCAAAAATATGTAAATAACACTGGTTTACAAATTTTTAATTTGGAAAAATACCAAGAACGCCACTTATCTAGATAAGTTAATTGGGACCTCCTGAACACGAAAAACGGTGTAATTTTTTTTTTCTAAGTACCGTTTTTTAGATAACGGAACTTTTGTGTTTTTCGGTGTATGGTCCCATTCAAACCCTTGTGGAGCCCAACCGAAGAGCCCGATCGAGATGAGTGGCATATCGTTGGAAAGGTAATCGAATGCCTTTTCCGCCGATATACTGCAAATTTCTATCTGATAAGAAATAGCTGAGTTATGGCACCTCAAAGTTCGAAATTTGCCTATTTTTTACGTTTTTTTCAAAATTTTTCTTTTTTATTTAATTTTTTTTCTACGTTACAGTTAATATCTGGAATGTTTTATTTTTTATCCAAATAGTTCATTTAATTACCAACATTTTAAGCGTAATTTGAAAAAAATCGGATGAAAAATATAGTTTTTATTAAGGATTTTGTGGAACGACAATATTTTCATCTTCATTGCTTACACACTATATTCGGCGTAAATTCAAAAAATTTAAATTAAAATGGCGAGCGACTTGAACTCTTAGGTTTTTTTAGGATGGATCTTCGCGAATGAGGAACCAACAATAGTCCGCCATCATTTGTTCGTCCCACCAGCCTTTGTAACGTCTCTCGATTTCTTCCATTTCTTGGTGAAATCTTTCACCTTGTTCATCACTTTCGGAGCCCAAGTTGGTGGGGAAAATATCCAAATGACTGAATAAGAAGTGTAATTTAGGTGTCATATTTGAACCTAAAGGTTAAAAAGAATAAATTTTAAATCATAACGGCCTTTTTGATATACATGTTTTCACTCAACGCTTACCAATGGCATTGAATTTTTGCAGTAATGTATCGATTTTCTCTGCGTAATCAGGACTTCTGAGTTTCCCAAAAAGTTGTGAACGATGTCCTGGAATGCTTCCCATGCCTCCAAATGAGCTGGACCTTAACACTCATTAAATGCTTGG
Organism: Bellardia pandia; assembly: GCA_916048285.2. Taxonomy (NCBI): domain Eukaryota; kingdom Metazoa; phylum Arthropoda; class Insecta; order Diptera; family Calliphoridae; genus Bellardia; species Bellardia pandia. The sequence goes on from OU696530.1 coordinate 43,839,913, forward strand.
TCACCGTACAGAGCCCGAATTTGAGGGCCATCAAATATACCAGCTTCAATTTTGGAATACGAAACCATCAATTCCAATCGGATATGGAAAATACATAAAGGAAAGATATGAAACAATGAAAGAACTGCTCGATCTCATACATTATGACCAACATCAATGGAAAGTTTGCTCTGATTTTAAATTAGTTGCCATCCTATCTGGATTGCAAGGGGGCAATACGAAGTTTCCCTGTTTTCTATGTCCACAGCGAGCAAAATTGAAGCTGGTATATTTGATGGGTTGGGCTCCACAAGGGTTTGAATGGGACCATACACCGAAAAACACAAAAGTACCGTTATCTAAAAAACGGTACTTAGAAAAAAAATTTACAGCGTTTTTCGTGTTCAGGAGGTCCCAATTAACTTATCTAGATAAGTGGCGTTCTTGGTATTTTTTGGCTGTAAACCAGTGTAATGAAATATTACGCAAAAAAACACATGAACAAATTATAAATAAAATTGAAAATTGTTTGCTGTTTCCTATAGTAATACACACAAAATATGAAATTGATTACTGCCATGACTACTTGTGCTACCACTATTGATTATGTAGTATGTGGCTATTTGAAAATAACCAAGCGAAACTTTTTCTCTGTTTTTTTGGAAATCAAACTGTTGAAAAACAATAGAAATCGTATATGAGGTCTGAGTCCTAAAAAAGACGGCGGGAGCCATTATACGCTAGCTTCAATCGGTTTTGGGGAGGTTCGTGTCTTTCTTATACTCTGACCAGTTCCACATAAAAAAATTTATTATAGACTCCCTAGATATGAAATTAAAATGAAATTAAAATAGGTCCATATAACCAAAAAAAAAAAAAAACTAGCCCCATAATGGTTATAAATAAATGAAAGAAAAAAAATAGCAAAACAAATAAAGTACTGATTCAATAGCTAATCAATAAGATTCCTGATGTCGTTTGGAATCCGTGCCTCTTTACCCACCCATACCTATATTTTGTCTGGCACAAACGGTTTTGATAACAAAATCCCAAAAATAACTTCAGCCTTTTAAATTATACCATGGAAGAAAATTTAAGCAAAGTTAGCCTTTCATAATGACAAATTTAATATTTATTTCAACCCATATGTTATAAAATATATATAAAAGAAAAGTTTTCTATAAAACAATAATTCAAAATTTAATTGTTAAACCTACAATACAATACTATACTTAATAATTAAATAGATTTTAAATAATAATAATATATGTAGATATGCGTATTTAATTTATTTTTATCTTAGTAATATTTGTCAAAATTTAGCATTATTCAAATTCGGAAAAGTGTAAATTAAGTATGCATATTACAACAAAGAAAATAGCAGGTAAATGTAAAGAAAAAAAATTAAGAACAAAACACTCTAACTAAACAAAAAATGTAGTTATAGAACCAACAAAACAAAGGAAAAATGAAATAGGTTCTCTTACGTGAGGTGTTATTCTTTTTCTTTAACCTCTTACCATTTACCAGCACGTATTTTAAACAATTATGAGAAAAAAAAATATATATAGATGCAAGAATTAAGAGTAAATAGATAATTTGATTTTATTTCACTCACCCATTTTATATTGCTGTCGCAGAGGCCTCTGGATCAAATATATGAATGGAGGAGACTAAATGATGAATGGGAGAAGAATTCTTGCATATACGTAAAACTCTAAAACAGTGTGTAATAAAATAGGACAAAATAATAGCAACAAAACTTACACTTAACTTATTTAATTGAATTGTTAGATTTTTAGCAAATTATTTTATAAAGATAATTTAATTCAAAAAAATTTTTTTTTTTTTTTTTAGTAGATTTTGAAAATTTAAGTTAGAAATAAAATAAAACTTCAATATCGATAATTAAAAATAACGTTAATAGAAATTAGCTTAAAAAAATTTAAATTAAAATTTGAGAATATTTATATGTACGAATGTTGAGCTGACACAAAAAAAAATTTTTTAAAAGCCTAAGTATTGTACTCTAGTATATGGCAAAATTTTAGTTCTGCCTCGGGTTTTACTTTTTCTTGCTACCGCATTTGATGTTACTAATATTCTAGTCTTAGAGACTTCTAGAAGGAAAGTTGCAGAATTTTGGAAAATGTTTTCATGCAAGAACAAAATTTAGTGGCTGGCTATCATTTAGTCTCTCCTGGACGATGATAGACCTAATAGAAAATAAGACTTTAGCGCAAATAATATAAAATCTAAAATAACATCTTACCAGCCCCGGTTGCATTGAGTATGTATTAAAATTGAAAGCTTAAAAGCAAAAATTAGGATACTTGCTTTCCACAAATCTTGTCGTTCCAAAAAAATTAAGTATCACCTTCCAGTTGCTCAGATTTTAAGCACGTTAAGCTTGACTTCACCAAATAAATTCCACTTTTGGCAATATATAATAATAAATTTTACTTTTTACTAAAATATAATGACAAGAAAATTTTCCATTAAAAAGTCTGATAGGATCGTTGGCCGGCAGAAAAATCTTACAAAAATTTGATTAGGCACGTGTCCTTAACAAGACTCTATTTCACTTGTGCTAGTATAATTGATCTTATCGCAGCAAATGTTCGCAAGAAAAGAATAATTTAATGGCTTCTATTCTCAAAGAAAATGGTCGTGACTAGTGTTGCTAATTATAATCCCCACAGTGTAATAATTACCGAGTATCACGAATAACAAGTAACTACTATCTAAACAAAGTTTTTTTTTTTTTTTTTTTTTCTCTACATTGCCATATTTTATGAATGAAAACAAAAAGATGATAATAAAAAAATAAATAGATAATTAATAGTAATTCTCCTTTAATATTCATTCAAAAATAAAAGTATATATTAAATACTCTCATTTTGTTTAAAATCTTATAATATTTGATTTACCAAAAAAAATTATCAATAGCATTGATCTCTGATATTGATGTGAGACTTAAGAGAATATCACAACATGTTTATATACATCTATGTATATGACTTTAGCAAAATGTTGAAATGTAGAAACATGAATGATGTTTATACTCAAATGGTTATATGGTACTGGTATGTGAAGCAATATAAAAATATTGTTAAGGTTTTAAGATTTTTGGTAAATTCAATAAGTCTTAAGAAAATAAAATAGAATTTATTTCCTATATTTATTTTATATTTATTTTTTTGTTGGATCAAATGCTAAAATATATATTATAAGCGACATTATTAATAAGAGATTTTAAAGAAATTTAAATTGTGTATTTTGTCGAATAATATTTGAAAGAAAAAAATTTTTTCAGTTTAGTTCGTTTTTCGATAAACGGTCATTACAAAACCAAGTAGTATTGGCTCGTTGAAGCAACAATACTAACTGGAAAAAGAGCGTTTAATTTTTTATATCCTTCGAATGAAATGTACCTATTAGTTTTCCGCTCATATCTTCTAATTTGTAGTAATGGTTACCAAGTTTTTCTTTTACTATGGCTTTAACGAATATCGGCGCAAATTTCGCATTAAAGCGTTTTTCCAAACTGCTTTGGACGAAATTTCGTCTCCAAACTTGCTGTCCAACTTGAAATGATTGTGGCCTCGTTCGTAAATTATAGTACTCTCTGTTATGTTCATAGGCACTTTTAATATGTTTTTGCAAATCCCGTCTTAAAATTTGTAATTCATCATCTCGCGAAAGCTGATAAGATGACTCATCTAAAAGTTTTATATTTTTTAATAAAGCATAAGTTGACCCATGGGTAATCATATCGAACCCGAATAAAGCATGGTATGGTGATATTTTAATGGCAGTATGCTGGGAGTTACGCAAGGCACAACTAATTGCGCTAAGATTTTCGTCCCACTTTGTGTGGTCTCCTTTTAAATATGCCCTTATTCCGGCAATGAGAGATCGATTTACTCGCTCAGACGCGTTAGATTGTGGCGAGTAAAAAGCTGTGTAAACATGATTTATACCCAAGGATGTAAAAAAAACATTGAGATCATTGGCTTTAAACTGGGAGCCATTGTCACTCACAATTATCTCAGGCACACCATAGGTGTGGAAGATTTGTTTTTGTAAAAAATCCTTAATAGCTGTAGAGGTAAACTTACGAAGAGGTTTCACCCAATGAAATTTGGAAAGATGATCCAATACAATTAATAAACCAATATGACCGGATTTACTTCTAGGGTAGGGGCCTAATAAGTCAACATACAGTCTCTGAAAGGGTCGCTCAGAAGTTACTTGTTTGCCCATTTCTGGTTTCATTATAAAATTAGGAGCTTTGGTTGCCTTACACGTTTCACAATCCCGCACAAAATCACGGACATCTTTTGCCATTCCTGGCCAGAAAAAATGCCTTTTTAGTAAGTCTAAAGTTTTACACATTCCACCATGAGCAACATTGGCCGGTTTATGATGATTTGCAATGAATTCTTTTCGCAATCGAAATGGAATCCAAAGTTTCCAACATTTATCTTCATTTTCTTCCACTCCATCATAATGTTGTGTTCGGATGTAAATAAAATTATTAAGAATTTTGATATCTGGGTATTCCGACTGTTTTGCAGTAACCTTTTCCTGCAATTTGATATAATCGTCATCTAAGAAACATGGGGAAGAAAGATCTATTTTAAGAGGGTCTACTTCTAAGGGCTCAATTACTTCAGTGGGATTTCTGGATAAAGCATCCGGGACAACATTGTACTTTCCTTTGCGGTGGCTTACAGTGAATTTGAATGCTTGCAACTTTAGTGCCCATCTGGCTAGTCTACCACTTAAATTTGGTTGTCGCATCAGCCAGACAAGACTAGCATGATCCGTGATGACCTCGAATTCCTGTAACTCTAGGTAACACCTAAAGCGTTGGATTGCCTCTAAAGCAGCTAGACATTCGCGTTCCGTAACGCTGTAGTTACGTTGAGCTGAATTCAGTTTCCTGCTCATATACGCAATTGGCCTTTCCTGTCCCTCACTGTCTAATTGTATTAATACAGCCCCTATGCCATAGTCACTGGCGTCACAATGAACGAAAAATTTCTTTTCAAAATCAGGATTAATAAGAATAGGCGCAGAGGTCAGAAGAAATTTTATCCTTTCAAATGCCGTTTGGGCTTCTGGCGTCCATAAAAATTTTCGTTTTGAAGACAGAGTCTCAGTAATGGGAAATACTATTGAGGAAAAATTCTCGATAAATCTTCTATACCAGCCAGCAATTCCTAGGAATCCTCTGACCTGTTTCAGATTTGAAGGCACTGGCCAGTTGATTATTGCACTTATCTTTCCGGGTCTGTAGAAATTCCCCCGTCACCAATTACATAACCTAAATATTTTACTCTAGTCACGCAAAAATGACTTTTAGCCACATTTAGAGTTAAGTTTGCCTTCTTAAATTGGACAGCAAAGCGCAAAAGGACTTCTAAGTGGTCTTCAAAATTTTCCGAAACTATAACTAAGTCATCTAAATATCCAAATGCATTATTTTTAAGGTCTGGTGGAATTATCTGGTCCATAAGGCGACACATTGTCTGGGGCGCATTACATAACCCAAAAGGCATAACCGTAAATTGGTATAATGGCCTTCCAGGAACTGTAAACGCAGTTATAGCTTTGGACTCTTCTGATAAACTAATTTGCCAGTAAGCGTCTTTTAAATCAAGTTTTGTTATAAGGTTTGCCTTCGGTAAACGGGCGAAAATACCTTCAATTGAGGGTAGAGGATACGCGTCTTTTTTTGTGACCATATTCACCTTTCTTGCATCAAGGCAGAGGCGTATTTTATGAGGCTTAATTACGAGTCTCATCGGAGAGCTCCATGGGGAGGTTGAAGGTTCAATGACCCCTAAGGATAACATGCGATCTACTTCTGAATACATTAGTTTTTCCACCGCGGGTGAGACGGGGTAAAATCTCTGCTTTATTGGTCTACAGTGGTCTACGTCAATTTCGTGTTCAATTAAAGTTGTTCTTCCTAATCCTATTTTCTCGAAATTCGGAAAAATTGAAATTATGGCCTGTAGCTGCTGTTTTTGAATTGGAGTGAGTTTATAAAAATATTTGTCAACATTCGAATCACCTTCGTCCATACAATCGGATGGATTTTTTAAAGTTTTAAAAGTATTTTCAGACATTTTATTTTGAATGAAATCAGAATTTGCTATGCTGTCACTAAAGTTGTCTATCAGATCTACTGATTTAGTTATATTAGGTAACAATTCAAACTTTTTGCAAAAATCTATACCAAGCAATAGTCTTTGAGAAATGCTGGGAATTATAAAGAAATTGATATTTTGTGTAATATTATTAAAGGTAATATTTACACAGATCCAGCCTAAAACTCTCTGTTCTCTACCATCAGCAGTTTTTACTGAATGTCTACATTTAAAAAATTTTGAACTTTCAGAAAAATTTTCTAATGCCAGGTCAGCTCCAATGCAGCTTATGCTGGCACCGGTATCTATTAGACCATATTCGGTGTAATTTAGAAAAAATACTTTTGCGTAGTAACGACCATCTTTTGGGTTATTAACAATTGCCGAAATTAAAAGTTTAGAGCCAAATTTGCGATTTTTATAAAAATTTCGAAGCCTAATAGTAGAACGTTTAGGGGAACGTTTTGTGTTCAATTCACATATAGAGGAATCACTAAAAATTTCATTTCGCTTGGATTGGTATAATTGCCATTTTACATGAAGGGGTGTTTTAGGATAAATTAGCTTATAACAGTCAGTCTCAGGCAAATCTTCTAGAGAAACTAACTTACGTTTGAGAATTTTATATTTTATTTTATCATGTTCATTCTTTTCATTTAAATCAAAAAGTTTTTCAAAATCCGGGGACGTATCAATATCTTTATCATGTTTAAGGCAGGTTTTATTTAATAACTCTTCGGAGTATTGGTTTTGTAGTTTTTTGACAATTTCCTGGCTACACATTTTGGGCATTGTGGACGATATGTGTTCTTAGCTCCACAGCCATAACAAAAGATTGTTCTTTCTTCGAGACAATCTTGATAATAATGACCAATCTGGTCACAATTCCAACACCGAGGTGAAGTTTCATCTCTTTGTATAGCCTCAACTGTCGATTCATCTACTGTGTCTAAAGAAACTTGTTTTTCTTGATCAAAATCGACTTCAGCTATATGTCTTCTTGGGGGAAATGGATTTAAAGTTCTACTAAAGAAATTTCTACGCACATATTCATCATTTAGAAAACTTTCTCGCATTTGAACAAGTTTTCTGAGATGCGGAATTGAATGAATCGGTAAATAGAGTAACTCGTGTCTGATTTCTGGACGTAAGTTGCGGGTAATTATTTCCACTAATTCAAATTCAGATATGGGTGTGGGGAGTCTATCCATTATGTTAGAAAGCGCTTCGTAATACATATCAAAAGTTTCTCCAGTCTTTTGTTTGCGATTTCTGATTTCCTCGCGAATATCAAAAGACGACTTAAAATCTTTGTATTGAAATCGAATAGCCTCAGTAAAATCATTCCAATTAATGGCATCCACCTGTTTGTGGTAACGCCAAAACCATTCTCTGGCTTTACCAGTTAGCAAAATATGAAGATTTTTACATATAATATTAAAATCTCCTTGAAAATTATCAATGGTCAAAGACTTAAGGCGGTACAAAAATTCTTCAACGGTCAACCCGGTTGAAGTGCCATCGAATTTTAAACCCCAATTTTGTATAATTGAAGTTATCTTATCATTTTGATAGCTAGTACTGTTAGAAGAAAAAGATGTATTAGCTAAATGATTGCTGTGAATATTTTGTGCTGAAGCAGCAGCTGTACGCTGTGAATTACTCCTAAGAGGTTGTACATTCTGAGAAAGAGTTTGAAAAGTATTGGTTGCTTGTGCATTAGGAAGCACTTGGAGATTCTGTAATAGTCTAGTTAAAGTGCTTTCAATCATTCTATTAATTTCCCCATAATCAATCAAGTTACTTTGAGCAGAATTGGCTGAGTTATCTACACGAAATCTTAACGAATTGTCTTGTGGCTGATTTCGTAATGAGGTTTCATTTATTACCACTGGAGCCGTAGAAGCAATTGGATTAGTATTACTAGCAGTAACGACTACTGGTGTTAGTGGTTCATTAAAAGATTTTTTGAAAAACTACGTGTATGATATTGTTTTGCCGCCCCTCCACGTTGTCTGTGAGTAGGTTTACAAGGTTTTCCCGCAAAAGAAAACTGCTTTAAATCGGCCAATTGACAAGGTGAATGACATACTGGACATTCGGTATTTGTGAAAAGATAATTTTCTATACACGGACGATGAAAAATATGGTTACAGCTTACGATTAATAAGCATTCGATTCTTCCGTCCATGCGTTCATTACATATAGCACAAAGCTCGTTTGTAGCCGGAGCTATTATAGGAGCCTGAGGAGGGATTGGAGCATTAGATATTGCCGGAGATGTAGTTTGTGACATATTTACGGAATGAGGAGGAGTTCGTTCTAATGACATTGTATTAAGAATTTGCCGATTAATTATAGATTAATTATTATAAATTATAGATTAGATATTAAATTAAAACTTCTTTCCATGGCTATAAAAAAAATAGGCTGAGAAAAAAAAAAATTAGCAATTAACAATCAGTACTGGAAAGAAATTTCAGGCTATGGAATAATCGGTAATCTATTATTTTTTTTTCAACTTGTTTGTCAATCAACAGATATATATGTATATTTCTTTCTTTTCTATAGATATCTTTGATATAAGAGATGCTAAATTGCAAAGTGCCATTTAACATTTTCTCATTATATATGCGAAAGTCTTAGTCAAGAAGTAAAAAAAATAATATTTTACAGAAATTATAAAATAGTTATAAACGTACCTCGCCTCTATTTGTGATTTTGGCAAAAGACTCGATTAGAGGTAAAACGGTTAGATGACTCGAACCCTCAAGTCTCTAAAATCCTGTAATACATAACCAATTATTGTCAAAGAACACCTATAGATACCAAATCAGTTTATCTCTAAGTCGTTAAAGAAATCTAAAAAAATCTACGTTAATTTTAACAAAAAAATAACCGAAAAGTGAACCAATAAATTGGGACACCTTCGGCCCCACGTTGGGCGCCATTTTATGTAATATGTGGCTATTTGAAAATAACCAAGCGAAACTTTTTCTCTGTTTTTTTGGAAATCAAACTGTTGAAAAACAATAGAAATCGTATATGAGGTCTGAGTCCTAAAAAAAACGGCGGGAGCCATTATACGCTAGCTTCAATCGGTTTTGGGGAGGTTCGTGTCTTTCTTATACTCTGACCAGTTCCACATAAAAAAATTTATTATAGACTCCCTAGATATGAAATTAAAATGAAATTAAAATAGGTCCATATAACCAAAAAAAAAAAAAAAACTAGCCCCATAATGGTTATAAATAAATGAAAGAAAAAAAAATAGCAAAACAAATAAAGTACTGATTCAATAGCTAATCAATAAGATTCCTGATGTCGTTTGGAATCCGTGCCTCTTTACCCACCCATACCTATATTTTGTCTGGCACAAACGGTTTTGATAACAAAATCCCAAAAATAACTTCAGCCTTTTAAATTATACCATGGAAGAAAATTTAAGCAAAGTTAGCCTTTCATAATGACAAATTTAATATTTATTTCAACCCATATGTTATAAAATATATATAAAAGAAAAGTTTTCTATAAAACAATAATTCAAAATTTAATTGTTAAACCTACAATACAATACTATACTTAATAATTAAATAGATTTTAAATAATAATAATATATGTAGATATGCGTATTTAATTTATTTTTATCTTAGTAATATTTGTCAAAATTTAGCATTATTCAAATTCGGAAAAGTGTAAATTAAGTATGCATATTACAACAAAGAAAATAGCAGGTAAATGTAAAGAAAAAAAATTAAGAACAAAACACTCTAACTAAACAAAAAATGTAGTTATAGAACCAACAAAACAAAGGAAAAATGAAATAGGTTCTCTTACGTGAGGTGTTATTCTTTTTCTTTAACCTCTTACCATTTACCAGCACGTATTTTAAACAATTATGAGAAAAAAAAAATATATATAGATGCAAGAATTAAGAGTAAATAGATAATTTGATTTTATTTCACTCACCCATTTTATATTGCTGTCGCAGAGGCCTCTGGATCAAATATATGAATGGAGGAGACTAAATGATGAATGGGAGAAGAATTCTTGCATATACGTAAAACTCTAAAACAGTGGGTAATAAAATAGGACAAAATAATAGCAACAAAACTTACACTTAACTTATTTAATTGAATTGTTAGATTTTTAGCAAATTATTTTATAAAGATAATTTAATTCAAAAAAATTTTTTTTTTTTTTTTTTAGTAGATTTTGAAAATTTAAGTTAGAAATAAAATAAAACTTCAATATCGATAATTAAAAATAACGTTAATAGAAATTAGCTTAAAAAAATTTAAATTAAAATTTGAGAATATTTATATGTACGAATGTTGAGCTGACACAAAAAAAAATTTTTTAAAAGCCTAAGTATTGTACTCTAGTATATGGCAAAATTTTAGTTCTGCCTCGGGTTTTACTTTTTCTTGCTACCGCATTTGATGTTACTAATATTCTAGTCTTAGAGACTTCTAGAAGGAAAGTTGCAGAATTTTGGAAAATGTTTTCATGCAAGAACAAAATTTAGTGGCTGGCTATCATTTAGTCTCTCCTGGACGATGATAGACCTAATAGAAAATAAGACTTTAGCGCAAATAATATAAAATCTAAAATAACATCTTACCAGCCCCGGTTGCATTGAGTATGTATTAAAATTGAAAGCTTAAAAGCAAAAATTAGGATACTTGCTTTCCACAAATCTTGTCGTTCCAAAAAAATTAAGTATCACCTTCCAGTTGCTCAGATTTTAAGCACGTTAAGCTTGACTTCACCAAATAAATTCCACTTTTGGCAATATATAATAATAAATTTTACTTTTTACTAAAATATAATGACAAGAAAATTTTCCATTAAAAAGTCTGATAGGATCGTTGGCCGGCAGAAAAATCTTACAAAAATTTGATTAGGCACGTGTCCTTAACAAGACTCTATTTCACTTGTGCTAGTATAATTGATCTTATCGCAGCAAATGTTCGCAAGAAAAGAATAATTTAATGGCTTCTATTCTCAAAGAAAATGGTCGTGACTAGTGTTGCTAATTATAATCCCCACAGTGTAATAATTACCGAGTATCACGAATAACAAGTAACTACTATCTAAACAAAGTTTTTTTTTTTTTTTTTTTTTCTCTACATTGCCATATTTTATGAATGAAAACAAAAAGATGATAATAAAAAAATAAATAGATAATTAATAGTAATTCTCCTTTAATATTCATTCAAAAATAAAAGTATATATTAAATACTCTCATTTTGTTTAAAATCTTATAATATTTGATTTACCAAAAAAAATTATCAATAGCATTGATCTCTGATATTGATGTGAGACTTAAGAGAATATCACAACATGTTTATATACATCTATGTATATGACTTTAGCAAAATGTTGAAATGTAGAAACATGAATGATGTTTATACTCAAATGGTTATATGGTACTGGTATGTGAAGCAATATAAAAATATTGTTAAGGTTTTAAGATTTTTGGTAAATTCAATAAGTCTTAAGAAAATAAAATAGAATTTATTTCCTATATTTATTTTATATTTATTTTTTTGTTGGATCAAATGCTAAAATATATATTATAAGCGACATTATTAATAAGAGATTTTAAAGAAATTTAAATTGTGTATTTTGTCGAATAATATTTGAAAGAAAAAAATTTTTTCAGTTTAGTTCGTTTTTCGATAAACGGTCATTACAATTACTATAACTAATTACATATACTGTGAGTGTCAATATAAAGTAAATACCTAATTTAGTTTAAAGAAATGTTTTATTGTATTGTATTACAAGTACAAATTTAAAACATAATAAATTGCATAATTCATAAGTAAATTAAGCAAAATATAACTCATTAATAAAAACTAGAAAAATAAGAAACATAAAAAATAATACTAATTTAACGGAAAAGTACCAGTTTGTTTGTGTCAAAATAAAGTAACAGGTATGTACGTTAGGGTGGGCCCGTATGTATATAGTTCCCTTAGGGAAAATATATACATAAGGGGGAAAACCTCTAAAAAGGACCTTTTTATCCTTTGATCCAGATCACCAAATATTAACCCCAGGACAAAAAAAAATTGAGAAACGTAGGCCTAAAATGAATGAAATTTTCATATTAGTCGGGAATATCCGCAATTTTATTTTGAGGCCACCCTAATGTACATATATTCAAATTATGTAAAACATTGTATATAATAATATGTATTTTTATTCGACCTTTATTATTTCAATTATTACTAATTTTTCAAGCTTAAGGTCTTTTTTTTATATATAATAACTTTTTAACATTTATTTAAATCCAATATTTCGGCACTTTCTTGAGTGCCTTCGTCAGAGTTTTTTTCTCAGGAAGTGCCGAAATATTGGATTTAAATAAATGTTAAAAAGTTTTTATATATAAAAAAAGACCTTAAGCTTGAAAAATTAGTAATAATTGTGTATAATATTTTGTTTGTAGTCCTTTTGCCATTATCATAGCTGCCAATCAGCGAGTTTATTTGTGAAATCAAGAGATATTTTGTTCCATTCACTCCGTATTACTGCCCTTAGGTTATCCTTGTAAGAAATATGCCTTTGCCTGCTTTTTTTGTCCAAACATACAATTTTGGAAATTTGCTAAAGATCATAGTCCTGTTGGAAAATCCATCGCTAGTTCTAATTTCTCTACACCAGAGGCTACATTGTTTTTTAAAATATTGGGATAATATTTTTTTTTTTCATTGTATATTCTATAGATATAAGATTACAGACTTCTATTCAGCCATACAACCCTGTACCATTATTGAGACGCCGCCATGTTTTACTTGGTAAAATATTTATTACTAAAGGCTTTGTTCTTGGTTCGGCATATTTTTGAGTAAGTTTTTGACTCCATCTTAAACTTACCTTCACCGATGAAAAGAATATTACTTCACAAAATTTTAGTCCCTAGTTTTGTACAACGCAACGCCACAATTTTCTAAGCGCGTTCAAGCAAGTGATTGTTTGCATTGTAACAGCTGATTCTTACGTTTTTATTAATACAACTGTTTGAAATTGTGTATTTTGTAAAACGCAACGCTGAATTTTTTATCTTTTTTTCTTGGCGTTAGTTTTAAAAGATAAATTGAAATGTTATTAAAAAACAAAATAATTCAATTAATTTAATATTTTAAAGGAATTTTATCCGATGTAAGTAAATATATACAAACATATTCATTAAATATAAAATACTACTAAAATTTTTCTTAGGGCAAAAAAAAAAAAAATCCACAACGGCAGCTCAATTTGATTTGTTGATAGCTGAAATGGAAAAAAATCCAGATGTGACTTGTGGAATGCCTAATTTTGGCAGCTCAAAGACAACCGTCAATAATGTTTGGAAAGCTATTCAATCCCTCTCTTCATCTTGTCTTCAGCCGTAAGATTAAACTTTATACATTTTGGACAAAGCAACTGTTCCATAGCTGACAAACATTCATTAATGACGTCACTAACCTTAGACTGTGAAAGAGATGTTATAAGCTCATACCCAATTCCCTTCTGATACCCTCCCGTTGCAAAAAACCATATTGTTGTTGCAGTTATAGACCAAAGTTTCGCATAAACTATATATTTTACAGGTATTTTTTGCTACTTTCTTCAAAGATAATGCAGATAATACCATGAAATATGGCACACTTCATTTTGATTATAGAAGAACAAGTCCTGTTGGAAGTGGTAAGATACAGTTCATTCTATTTTGTGAAGAATAATCCATACTTGGCCATAGCTCCGATATAAGATCTATTTCCTAGAATAACCAGAATGAATATAATATTCTATTATATGGTGAATCTCACGTCAAGTGACCCAATGTTAAAAATCGATTTGGATGAAATTTGCACCAAGGTTAGTACTATTTTTTTTAAATTATTTTTTTTTAATTATATTTTAACTCTAGAAAAGGATTTTTCAATATTTGGCACATGTATCATTTTCATTTATATATTCATTTTATTAAATTATTTATTATTATTATTCTTATTTAGTATTATAAGTAAGAAATAGAAAAAAAACAGTGTATATCGTACAAATTGAAACACTTTCTTCTTTGAGTTGGAAATGGTCTAAAGGTGCTTTTGAGGAAAAATAAAAAAAAAACTCCATTTTCAAAAAAAAAAAAATAAAAGAATTGGGGAAAATGAATGCTCCTATTGCCGTTCTCAACTCAACTAAGTTTGGTCGTCTGTCAGTCAACCCGACTTTAACTCAACCAAATTATTTTTTGGTATTGTGTAACACAACGATTTTTAGTTGTAATTGTTATGGCGTTGCCGACATGAAATATCGATTTCATGTTGGCAACACCATGCATTTTTTTTTTTATTTTTATTTATTTTACTATCACAAAATCAAATTGGTTTCTTATTTCTAAACAATTTTGAGTTACTATCATTAAGATATTACAACAAATAAATTTAAGATTTATATAATTAAAATAGCTTTTTACATAAATATTCCACTGTATAGGAAAAAGATAGTGAGAAAAAACCTATATAAAATATCACAGAAGTATAGTTTTGAAAAGTTTTTATTTTTTAAATCACAAGCTAATTGAATCTATACCAGTATGAATAGATTCAATTAGTCAGTGTTTCGCAAACTTCTCAAATGTGCAAAATTTGATCTACTGCATTTATTGTTAAATGTCAGTGTCATATCATTTATAAATGTTTCAATAGTTCTTTGGCGAGACATTCTATGTAGTTCCAATGTGGGAAATCGTTTTGGTAAATTATATATGATCTTCAAATTTTTATTTTGAATTACTTGAACTCGTTTTCTGTGAGTCTTCGCACAATTTCTCCAAACAATACAACCATATGTCAGTATAGGTCGAATACATAAGTTATATAAAAGAAGTTTGTTTTTGATACTTAATTTCGATTTTCTGTTAAGCAGAGGGTACAGAGCTCGACCACAACGGACCGCTCTTAAACAGACACTTTGCAAGTGTTCTCTGAAGGTCAATTTATAATCGAGTGTTATGCCTAAATATTTTATTGACTTTGAAAAAGCAATTTGAGTTCCCTGGGCAAAAAGTCCAAGAGAGGGAATTCTTTTAGGAGATTTGTTAAATGGAAATAGTACCGCCTGAGATTTTTCTTCATTAATTTTTATTTTCCACTTGACGAAATAATTAGTTGCGGAAACAAAAGCCTTTTGCAAACGCTTAACAATAGCGTTAGAAACTTTCCCATTAGCGATGAAAGCGCTATCGTCGGCATAAAATGCTACATCAATACCCGAGTGTATCCTGAAGTCTGATATATATAAATTATATAGCAGTGGAGA
This sequence comes from Bellardia pandia, assembly GCA_916048285.2. NCBI lineage: Eukaryota > Metazoa > Arthropoda > Insecta > Diptera > Calliphoridae > Bellardia > Bellardia pandia. Next base: position 43,855,371 of record OU696530.1, read on the forward strand.
TAAAACGGAGCCCTGCGGGAGTCCTGCAGAAATGCTCTTTTCCGATGAACATGCCCCTGCCACTTCAACTAAAAAAGACCTGTCAGTAAGAAAACTACTGATTAACTTTATTAGGTATAATGGGAATTTGAATTTATTGAGCTTGTATAATAGCCCATTATGCCAAATAGCATCAAAAGCCTTTTCAATATCTAGGAAAAGCACTCCCGTTGAATAACGTCTGTTTTTATTTTCTCTTACTATATTTACCACACGTTTCAACTGATGAGTGGTAGAATGTTGGGGCCTAAACCCATACTGACAGTTATGAAGAAGATTATTATCATCAACAAAATGTCTGATCCTAGTTAGTATGATCTTTTCAAAAATTTTATCCAGAGAACTCAATAAGCTAATTGGTCTATAACTGGTTGTCAATTTAGGATCTTTACCACACTTTTCAATAGGAATAACTTTTGCTTTTTTAAATTCTGTTGGGAAATAGCTATTTTTAATGCAAAAATTGTAAAATTTAACTAAAAAAGAGTAAGCTGAACTTGGAAGTTTCTTAATTACTATGTTTGTAATTTGATCTAAACCAGGGGCCTTTGAGTTTTTGAGACTATTAGTTATAAATTTAACCTCGTCTACATTGGTTAAAGTACCAATATCGTTATTGGGCGAATTGTTATTTTTTATTGAAGAAGCCAATAAGTTAACTTTTAAATCTATAGAACTACTGAAGTTAGTTGTAGTTGTATGCGCCTTAGCAAACTGATTGGCAATAGCATTGGCCATGTCAACTTTATTCGTAATAATCTGGTTGTTAACGACTAATTCCCTTATCGTTCTAGTCTTGCCTCTTATACGCTTAGCAATTTTCCAGAAATTCTTACCCCCATCTGTCAATTTTTCCAAAAAAGTTCCCCATTGCTCGTTTCTGGCTTTATTTATATCGTATTCAATCAATTTATTAAGTTCCCTAACTATTGCTCCAAATGTTGTTTTTCTAGCGACGTCATTACACCGCTGAAACTTCCTCCTAAACTTATTTCTCACAGATATCATACGTTTACATTGATTGGTTATTGGCGCAGCAATTTATGTACATATTTTAAAAATAAATCAATTAAGTTTGTGAACGCTTTTGTTTTTGTTTCTTTTTTGCGAAGTCAATTCTATTTGAAATAACCATATCAAAATGCAGTATAATTTTTGAATAAAATATTATTTGTATTAATATGTGTAATTAAGCTTTTATTTTAATAATAGCTGGTGGTGACTTTATTTTGACGCTCACAGTATGTATTGTTCACATCAAATACGGTCGCATTACTGTTTTAATATTCATGTAATAAAAAAAGACGATTGTATAGGTAAACTTTTGAAACACAAATTGATAATTATATACCTAATTTTACAGTAAAGTGGTAACGACGGGTAAAGTGTCAAAATGCAATTTAACACAAATAATTTTTAGATGTACAAAAGTCATGCTTCTAAATTCTTATTTCTGGAAAAAAGAATACTGCTGATATAATGTGCAGCTGCTTCCTTTTTCTTTATATATATACTAGCTAAAACCAGGTGTGCTTCGCTACCCGTATCGTAATGAAATAAAAAGTTTAAAGTTAAACAAATATACCGAATTTGCCGGACGATAAGACGCACCCTGATTTTAGGTCAAATTTTCAAAGTAAAAAGTTGCGTCTTATCGTCCGGCAAATACGGTATTTATTAAGTTATTGAAACCTACAGTTTTCCTTTTAAATTAATTCTTATTACATTATCTTATTATGATTTACAATATACAAACAAACAAACACACATTCACTTTTATATATAGAATAAGGGTTTCAAATGTATACAAATTTTAACATTTACTTAATATTATTGCTAGTCAGCGCATTGGTGTCCTAAATATTAATATTGATAGCTGATATAGCTTTCCCTATATGTATATAATTTGTCATCATATCTATGGGAGGTGCCACGCCCACTATAGATAGTCCGCCCATTCTTGTCCTAAATATTAATATTGATGGTAGAATAACCGTACCATATATCTTATTGTATAACATATATTTGATTTTTTTTTAATTATCATCATATGGGAGGTGTCACTCCCTACTCCCATTTTTCCGCAAATATTTAAACAAACAATGGAATTGCTCATGAAAAATTTTAGTACTATAGATATTATAGTTTCCTAAGTATTTGATTTTTAAAATTAACTTTGTATGGGAGGTACCACGCCCACTTAAAATTTAAAAAAAAGTAGCAAATCGGTTCAGCCGTTTAGCCGTCTATAGATTCCAAACTAATAATAATAAATATATATACATACATACTAATAAATATATGGCAATTTGTTCAATATATATTCGTACCGACTTAATTTTTTTACACAATAATTGTAGTTATGTTTTTATAAAAAGATTTTTTAGTGTGGCGGAATTTTATGTGAACAATGCTTTAATATATTATCACCAACTCTGCCGCTAATAGGTATTCCGCATTGAACCGCATTGCATCCGTAACAATGAAATACGCAATTGATACGGCGAATGTTGCTTTTTTTTTTGTTGTTACGTATTTTTCATTTTATATGTTTATTAAAAGCGACATTAAAATGAACTTTGTTATAATTATTTTCATTATTATACAGTGGTTTCCCGGTTTAACGAATTATATATTCTCAGGCCCATTCGTTAGATCCGGAAGTTTTTTAAATATGTTTTATTAAATAAAAAATCATGTTAATTTATTCTAATTCATACCAAAAACAAAAAAACAATAATTAGTTCATATCACATTCAATTAAAAAATTAGTTCAAACAAAACTAAAAAATGATTTTTTTTCTTTACATACAAATAAATTTTTCTCTTAATCCATTTTTTTTCGTAAAGCGCCTCTCTCCTATAACATTGTACAAATGTAATTGCAATGAATCTCTTTGGATTTCATATATTTTTTTAACTTTTTTGTAAAAATTCGTTAAACCGAGTACATGACATTCTCATTTGTTCGTTATATAAGGTACTCAATGGAAAGAACATGACTGTTCGTTAAATCGCGAATTCGTTAAATTGAGTATACGTTAAACCGGGCAACCACTGTATAACATTTTACTATTTGTTCAAAATTTTCACTGAAAAAAATTAAATATATATTTACATATACATGCTTACATTTTTAGCATATCAATTTGCCAGTGAGAAAATAAATTTTACTTAATTATTGAATAACTACAAAATGTTGCAAAACTAACTGAAAACATTGTTTGTGTACATATGTACTTTATAATATATATTTTGTTTTTAGGGAAATTTGTAATTTGAATGCAAATCAATGTGGTGGGTGAATATTTTTGTAAATTTGAAATATGCACAATATGATTAGTTGTCTTTTTTATATTTTTAATGAAAAAAAAAACAATAATCAAAGGTTATACTCGTATGCTATGACAAAAAAAAAAAAAAAACCTAAGGCATGATGAAGGTTAGGTTATATTCCATGGGCAGCCATTCTTATAAAACAGCTCACTTGGGTCCATCATGTTGATTCCTTTGTGTTACCCATTTGCTAGACAACATGTCGATCACCCGGCACTTGTTGTTTCCCTATCAAACCATCCAGATTTCTTGGCGAAAGGCATTACATGGTTTCATCCTTGATAGCTCTCTCAAACTTTATAAGTATGGTGCCCCCAATATATGTTCCCTTTTTGCTTATAGGGCTGGACATTCGTAGAGAAGATGAGTAATTGTTTCTTCTTCCACCTCGTTATGACAGTTTCTACACTCAAAATATTTCATGCATAAAAATACGAAATGGTTTTTCGTAAAATTATTTTCGTACATTTTACTAAAGTTTTGTACATAATACGATATTTTAGTAATTTTTTTATTTCGTAAATTTACAAAATTCATTAATTTACAAAATTTTTTTCGTAGAATAATTTTTGTATATTGTACAAAAATTTCGTTTATAATACAAAACTTTCGTGTTTAGATCTTGTAGAAAATTTTGTAAATTTAGAATTTTTTTGAATTTTACAAATTAAATTTCGTTAATGTTTTTTTGTTTATTTTACAAAAATTTCTCGAAAAATACGAAACTTTCGTATTAAATGCAGAGAAAAATTTCGTAAATTTAGAAATTTCGTTCATTTCACAAATATAATTTCGTAAAATGAAATGTACCGTTTTAAATGCAACTTAAAAATAACAAAACAAGTCATGCTTTTACTGACAATTAAAGAGATAGAAGCGTTGATTTATTAAAATAACCCTTTCGCTCCATTGTATCCATATGGATACATTAAATTTTGGAGGCATCTAACAATCTCTAAATCAATGAATCGATTTGGATATCGACGAATTATTGTTATTTAAGGTCTTGTGAATAATTTTCATAAAAAAAATTTTGGATTTTTACAAAACTGAGAAAGCAATAGCAATTTTAAAAAAACCTTTTTTTTTTCTTTTTTTTTTTTTGTAAAAATGGTTTTCTTATTTTACAAATTACATGTTTATAGGGCCATTTTCTTTTTTCGAACACTTATGAATCATATAGAAAAATGTTTATTTTAATATTTTGCATTTATAGTTTTTTGTTTTAAAATATAAAAAAGCTTTGCGGATTTTTTAAACATTGTATGTATCCATATGGATACAAACGTAAGTTGTGGTAGTAAACATTATACTCATAATACAGTGGGTTAACGAATTATATATTGTCATGCCCATTCGTTATATCGAAAAATTCATTAAATCCGGCAGTTTTTTAAATATGTTTTATTAAATAAAAAATCATGTTTATTTATTCTAATTCATAACATACACAAAAAAATAATAATTAGTTCATATCACATTCAATTAAATAATTAGTTCAAACAAAACTAAAAAATGACTTTGTAACGTATAAATTTTGATTTTGGTGAGCGAAAATCAAAATAGAAGACAAAATATTTTTGGTAAACAGAATTCAAAAATGACTTTGTAACGTATAAATTTGGTTTTGATGAGCGAAAAATTTCTTTACATACAAATAAATTTTTCTCTTAATCCATTTTTTTCGTAAAGCGTCTCTTATAACTTTGTACAATGTAATTGCAATGACTCTCTTTTGATTTCCTTTATTTTTTTAACTTTTTTTTGCAAAAATTCGTTAAACCGAGTACATGACATTTTCATTTGTTCGTAATATAAGGTACTCAATGGAAAGAATTTGACTGTTCGTTAAATTGAGTATACGTTAAATCGGGAAACCATTGTTCAAATAAAATCATTTTGCGTTTGATGCTGCTATGAAGCAGACGTTCTTTTTTTAGCTCTGATATCATTTAAATTTATTTAGAAAGATGACAAGAAAAATTAAAGACTCTGAAATTGAAAAAATTTTAACCAATTTTGCTGATTCCGATATTTCTGACTTGGAAGAATCGGAAGAGTCTGAAGTTACAAACAATTTGTATGATGCTTTTGATAATAATAACAGCTTTTTATTAGAAGAACTGTCTAGAGAAAGTCCATATGAGATTAACATACAAGATATTAATGTTGATAATAATAATGATATAGGTAATAGGGTTATTGAGATCGAAGAAAGTCTTGCAATTGATGGAACCGTTCAAGAGAATCCCACATTTTTTCAATCTCCACAAGTTCCACTTAAAAAGGCTGACCAATTTCGTTGGAAAAAAGCTTCTTGGACAAATCCAGAGACTTCTTTTTCTGAAACGTACCTAAAGAAAAATATTAAATTACCTGTCGATTATTTTTTGGAGTACTTTACAGATGATTTTATTCAACAACTTGTATCTTCAACAAACCAGGCGTCAATGAATAAATATGGGAAATCTCTCAATTTAACTAACGAAGAACTTTTAAAATTTTTAGCTCTAGAAATATTTATTGGTACCATTGGCTATCCTCGTTTGGAAATGTATTGGACAATGGGCACCGTTATACCGTCATTCCCAGAAAATATGACCAGGAATAGGTTCCATTCTTTGCGAAATAATTTAAAATTCACAATAGACCAACAAGAAAGTGATAAGCTTTACAAAATTCGCCCTATAATAAATATGTTTACTAAAAAATCGTACGCTATTCCAAAAGATGAAAATCTTTGTGTGGATGAGATGATGGTTCCTTTTAAAGGAAGAACCACTCTGAGACAGTATATGCCTAAAAAACCCATCAAATGGGGGATGAAGATATTTTGCCTTTGCAGCTCAAAAGGCATAGTTTATGATTTTGAGATATATCAGGGAAGAGGAACAATATTAACTGGCTCAAAGCTTGGGTTTTGCTCTGATATTGTGGTTCATCTTATAAAAACAGTTCCTGAAGAAAAAAATCATAAAATATATTTTGATAATTATTTTACAACTCTTAATTTGATATTATATTTACGTCAAAAAGGAATTTGGGCAACAGGTACTATAAGAGGAAATAGATTCGGCAAAGTTGATTTTAAATCAGAAAAGGATTTGAAAAAAGAAGGCCGTGGAACTTTTGACTTCCGTATAGAAAGAGCAGATAATATTTTTCTTCTTAGATGGCTTGATGGGGGAATCGTGCAACTCGTGTCATCAATCCATAGCCATGAGCCCGTTAACAAGGTGTCGAGATTTTGTGCTGAAAAAAAGAAACGTTTTGAAATAACACAACCAAACATTGTATCAGAGTACAACATCAATATGGGAGGAGTAGACAAAATGGATTTTCTCCTTTCCTTATATAGAATATCGATTAGATCTGGGAAGTGGACTCTTAAGATTTTTGACCACTTTATTGATTTAGTTGTGTGTAACTCGTGGTTAGAATATAGAATGGATCACGAAAAGAATAATATGAAAATTAAGTATATGGACCTTCTGAGCTTTCGCAACGATATCGCGAATGGCCTTTTAGCTCGGTCAAATCAACAGGCATGTTCTCGAAAGCGTGGACGCCCAACATTACGCCAAAATGAGGATATTCCAGTCAGCCCAACGACCTCCGATAAGAAACGTAAATCTATACCTTCAATCTCTGTTCGATATGACGGAAACCAGCATTGGCCAGAACACACGACGGATAAAGGTAGATGCAAAGTTCAAGGATGTAAAGGACAAACTCGATACAAGTGTTTAAAGTGCAATGTTTACCTGTGCATTCCCAATGGATCGAGAAATTGCTTCAAGGAATTCCATTATATATCAAAAAAATAAATTATTGGTAAGATATCTTTTTTCAGATTATATGTATTTTATGTATTAAATATAGATTTATATGTTATTTTTGTCTAAACTTATTGTAATTACATGAATTTTAAATATATTATTTTTAGTTTGTGCATGTAAGTATATACAATGTTTGCTTTTATTGAAAAAAAATTTAATTTATGTGTTAAAACTACTAAAATAAATAAAACCTTAATAATAAAAAAACATAATATACTAGCATTTTTCTTTACCATACACGAAATTTGTATCCATATGGATACATTCCAAAAAACACATTTAGAATAAAAATTTTTAAAAATTGAGTATTGATTGTTGTTCTCAGGGCTAACTATAGTACAAATCCAAAAAATTGGATTTTTTAAGCAACCCAGTAAAAACTTGTAGCGAAAGGGATAAATTTAAATAAGTGTATGAAAATGAATAGTTATTTGTGTAAAATATATTTACCTAATGACACATTCATATCTAAGCATTTTAAACTAATGCGCAATAAAAAAGAAACTAGCACATGACTCAAAAGATATTTACAGAAAACGAATCGAAATTTAAAGGTGAAGATGACCAAAAGCTTTGGGATTTTGTACAAAAAAATAATTGCATTGACTATAGTAAGTAGAAAGGTTTTATAAACAAATATAATCAAATTTTTAAATTTTATTTACTGATGGATAATGGTTATGCATTTTTTTTTAACTTTTTAGATACCAAATTTATCATAGTCTTAACACTCTTACATTCCTTACTTCCACCATCAAGAATTAAATCAAAAAGTTCTAATAAAGGAAACAAGTTTTATAGTACATATTATGGAATCAATATGGTCTTTTATAACATTTTCACCAACTGAAGAGTCATATAAAGAGAAGTTGGATATACAAATTGTGGCAGAGGGTTCAGTTGCCCCTTACATTACTGTTATAGAGGACATATATAAGTCCCTATCATTTTTCTGTGACTTTGACAACATTAAATACAAAGTTTTCAGTATCACTAAAGCTATAGACATATGCTTTAAAGCGTATCACGTATTTTCAATTAAATATTCTGAAGTCTCCAGCCATATGTGGGATTTTTTAAATATTTAGTTCTATAAAATAGATGGACATCATGTTAATCCAATTACGCATATGATGTACAAAAAAATACAAGGTTAGTGTGTTTTATATAAACTAAGTTTAAAAGTTACTAATATATAAATTTTCTTTGTAGAAATCCAAAGCAATCGACAAAATCAAACTTAATTTAATGCAGAAATGCTATTATTTTTTCCTTTACTATTATTTATAAAATAAACAAAACTTTTCGTTTAATAAAAAAATATTTCTTGAGAAATTAACGAAACTTTTTGTAAAATAAACAAAATTTTTTTTTATTTTTACACAATTTTTAGTAACTTTACGAAATATTTTTAGAAAATTTTGTAAATTTACCAATTTTTAGCAGAAATTTACGAAACTTTTCTTGTATTAACGAAACTTTTCGTGTATTTAGGAAATATTTTCGTTATTTTACAAAATATATTTCGTTTTTTTACAAAATTTTGTAAAATAAACGAAAAAAATATGAAATTTTTCTTATACCTACAAAATATTTTTCGTAAGTTTAGAAAATTTCGTAATCCAGGAGGCAATATTTCTAAAATTAACAATATAATTTTGTATTTTTACGAAATTTATCATTATTTTTACGAAATATATTTCTTATTTTTATTTAATTTTGTAAACCAGACCAAATTTAAAAGCTTTGTTTACGAAACATTTTCGTTAGATAACCATTTATTTTGTAATTTAACAAAATAATCTTGGTAAATACACAAATATTTCGTGAAATACGGAAAATAAAAAGTCCCAACAAGAACGAAAAACATTTGTATATTATACGAAATATTTCGTTTTGTCAAAATAACGAAAAATTTAGTAAAATGAACCACGATTTTCGTTTATTTTACCTATGAAATATTTTGAGTGTACAGTAATCATTTTCTGTAGACCTATGCCCTTATTCATAAAACTTACAACAGGTTTATAAGAGGTTTATAAAGCAAATTTTGTATGGAAATTTGCTTTATTAGCCTGTTAAAAGTTGTTATGAATAAGGGGACTAGTCTTTTGGCGTGTGCTTCAAAAGTACAGTGACCAATAGCGCAATAAAGCAAGTGGTTTTATTCGACTAGTTTTTCTGAGCAAGTCTATACATTTCGTTTTGAACAGATATTTTCAGACTCGTAATGTTGTTGCCAATAAAAGAGTCAATCGCCTCATAGGTCATCATTGTACCTTTCCTGGCGAAATCAATAGCAATATAGTTGCCTTTTACTGAACTATGTCCATGGAGCCATATCAGCGTTATCTGCTATCTCGTTTAGAGACACCTGACATTCTGTGGTAAATCTAGACGTCGAATAGACACCTGCTATACTTTTTACGGCCGCTTTGCTGTCAGTAAATATACAGATATTCGATAATACCTCAACCAGTTAGCAGCCCGCTTTATGGCAAAGATCTCTGCTTGAAGAATAGAGCAGAAATCCGGAAGCCTAAAATAGGATTTGATCCCTAATTTTTCAACGAAGAATGCATCCCCAACTCTATTTTCCCTCCTGGAGCCATCAGTATGGCATGATGAATGTATGAAAGTTTTTTGAAAGCACCTAAATGAACATATCCGAAAAAAGGTGACCTGAACAACTATAAGAACTAGATTGCCATCATCGTCCTTAGTGCAATTAGTAAAATAGTAGCTTTAATTATTACCAGAGGTATAAAATCATTTACAGAACTTTTTTCAAGCTTCTGCTTTCAAGGGATTTGTGCATGATTTTTTTAGTTTTTTACTTTTCATTGCTCAGCACTTGGACAAATATATTCCGTCTGATTAAATTGTTGATTATTCAAAATATTGATCATACTTTTTTCTTTTTTCTGCCAACATATGGATTGCACGCCATCTCTTGAGGCTAAGAAAGAATGAAGCTAATTTTGAGGCAAGGCCTGGAGGCATAACTTTCTACCACATCTTTCGAAATAGGTTTTATAGGTATTGCAACATGTTGACGATAGTTGTCATGATGAAATATTACGCTTCAATGTGTAGCCGTTGTCATTAAAGACGGTTTTTTTCGGCCAGTATTCACTTCAAACGAATTAGTTATATTCGAAACAGGTTGACTGTAATGGTATATTTAGATTTCAACAGCTTGTAACATATAGGACCCTTTTTGGTTACATAAAATACAGAGCATTACCTTAGCGTGTTGATTCAGCTGGTTGGCCGTGCTTCACATACGATCTCTCATGCTTCAGAATATCTTAATAAATACATTTTTCATCGCAAATAATAATTTGATGCAATTAATTTTACAGCCTTTAAGGAGTATTTTGGGCATGTAAAATCATCTTTCAATGCTACTTGGCTTTATTTCATATGTTACTCAGTTTTCCCGCTTTTGGATGATTCATGTCATTTGAAAACATTCTGTAATTGTTGCTTGAGCAGGTCCCAATAATTGAGCAAGTTCTTTATAAGTGTGAAACCCAATTCTTGGTCCCAAACTTTTCTGGTTGGCCTGGGCAATCACTGTCTTCTGTATTGTTAATTTTGCTTTAGTTAAAAATAAAATAAAACACGTAAAACTCAAATAGCTTTTGAAAATTCATAACAATAAACATTTTTTATTAAGAAAATAAAATTAAAATCAAAAGTTACTAAACAAATTTAAAAATTAAAACTCTAAAGCTATGTGCTCACTATTGTCAGATATTACAACGTTGTCTGTAAAATGTTCAGAAACAACCATGTAAACTTAAAATTTTTGCCTTCCAACGTTGTAAGAAAAACCATTTTCAGTACATTGGAAGACAAAAATATTGTCAGACATCTAACAATCGTGTAAACACACAATTTTGTCATTGTTTTAAGACAATTTTCAAACACTTTTCATTGTCATATGTGCATCTGCCAATGGCAGCATTGCCATAGAAATTATTTCTAAATGCAACTCTGTATATACATAAATAAACAAACAAGTGTGCATTGATAAAATTTTTGAAAAAAGTATAAGAAAATGAAAGAATAAAATTAAAGTGTGCATTAGGACATAAGCAGATAAAATAGTTCCAAATGCTCTTTTTTGTTCCATTTTTAAACACACACAGAGCTGGAAAACGAATTTGACAATGCCACACAACAATCTGACAACCGTGTGAACTGACAATTTCGGTTGACAGATAAATTCGTTGTGTGACAATTGTGTGCAAATGAAATTGTTAGTTTTCTTACAGTCGTCTAAACTGATATTTTATCTTTTTCTTAAAAAATTTTCAATTTCGTTGTAATATCTGACGATCATGGACACATAGCTTAAGTATAAAATTTAAAATATGTGTTACAGTAAATGCTACAATATCATTAAAGATGGATGTTAATATGTTGCACAAAATTTGAATTAAGATAGACAAATTTATTCTTGTAAAGAAATATTAAACATAATTGCAGTTTAAATTTTCGACCCCGTTATATAGATATAATGGAACAGTAGTTTTAACTGGTCTTTCTAGGTTACAGAATCAAGCAATGTTTATTTATAACAAATTCTTTACAACTTTCCAACATACATACAAAATTACATACTGTAATTTTAGCATAATGCTTAAGCGAATTTTTATATATACATATATCTGTTCCTTTAAACTCCTACAAGGAGCATAGGGCCAAATTGTTTTGGTTTCAGTAATAAGTTTGTTTAAGACGAATGACTTATTAGGCCATAGCGTCCGATCGTAGAGTTGGGGCTGCCAACACACCGCTAGGCCGGCTGAATACAGTTGAGTTTCAGTGATCAATTGTTGACGATGGGCACCTAATTTCCAGAGACGCATCGGTATTAGCATGCACTCTGGATACTCGGTACTGTACGCCTTCTCACTTTAACTGTCATCAAGCGGGTGCCTGAGTGACATTACCAGGGAACACTTAGTCTAAGACTAGAAGTTGTGAGATGCTTGGGAGTTTCGACAGAGGAATCACTTCTTACTATCCCCAAGTGGATAGCAGACAGAAAGCTTTCAACCTCTGTGAAATACCCCGTCCCCCATTAGCGAATTTTTAATCTAAGATAATTATTTTCATTATTATTGGTAGCAGCTTTCAAAAATGAAATCATAAATTTATGTATTTATTGATATCACATCATATGACACCGACACACATACCATCAGAATCATTGTATGTGTAATTATGATTTACATATGTTTGTAATGTCCTAACATCACAATGATTTATATAATTTGCATAAAATAATTTTTCCTATCATTTGTGTAAATATTTTTGCACAAAAATTCTAACAAAAATGCAAATAATACACACGTCCACACATAAATACATACGTATGTATTTTCAATATTCCGTTGTCGGTTGTCATTAAAATTTTAAGAGTTAAAATATGCAGTTGGTTTTTGTGCAAACGTATGTATTTTGTGCACCATAAATGTGTTTTGTTTCTAATAATAAAATTATTTTCGTTTTTAGTTGCCGCATTCAATTGTACTAATGCTTAGAGAATGACCAAAATGCAGTCAGTCTATTGTAATGAAAATATCTTTTGATTGCACCATATAAGCTTGTTTTAGTTCTATTATGAATTTTCTAAACGAAAATAATTTTATAACATTTATTGGAAATTCAAATTATAGAACTACTAATATTTAATAACAACAAATTGATAGAAATACCAAACACACATCTAACTATACATTTCAATTATACAAACAAAAATTATTCACGAGAAACAAGAAGGAAAACATTTTTGTTTCAAAAATAACATTTTTTATATAATTTATTAAATTTATTCATTGAATATTTTAATGGAGGTTTATAGGAGGTGGGGTTTAAAAATGCATAGTAATATCTGAATAAAGTCATCTTGAAAGCCTAATCTGTTTACGTTATATCAGAATTAGGGTATCGAAATTATTAGATTTTTATACCCTACACCACCATAGTGGGGAGGGTATATTGTATTTGTGCATATGTTTGTAACACCCAGAAATATTGGTCCAATAGCCACCTTAAAGTATACCGACCGACTCAGAAATTGATTCTGAGAATTGATTAAAGATGTCCGTCCGTCCGTCTGGCTGGCTGTCTGGATGCCCATGTAAAGCTTGTGCGCAGAGTACAGGTCGCAATTTTGAAGATATTTTGATAAAATTTGATACGTGATATTTTTCGACCCAAGAATGGGCGGGATTGAAACTGGTGATAATCGGTCCATTATTGCACCTGGCCCCCATACAAATATCCTCCCAAAATTGGGGTTTACCGATCATAAACGTTTGAATTATGCAAGGAATCAAACAAATTTCATCACAAATGTTAACTTTAAAGCGATGGCTTACCTTGAATATTTTTGCCAAACTTATCAAAATTTGCTTTCCAAAAATAGAATTTACAATTTTTTTGTAACGAAACAGCAAAATCTTTGCAAATTACTATTTTCAATATTAACTTTGCACTTTAGCATAAGAGAACGTGCATAAAAAGAAGTGTTACAAAGAAAATCAGAAAAACTTTGCAAATTGATAATTATCTTCACTTATAAAATTGTATAGTTCTGAGGAACATAATGTTTTGCAAGTTTTTTGATAAGTTGTTTTGTGGAATAGGGCCCAGAAAAAACGTTTAATCAAGCTAGAGAAAGTAGTACTCCAGGAAAGAAAAAAGTTATCGAATGATAGGATAATAATTTTACTTTGCTCTAATGAAGCAATGAAAGGCAACCCAGCTCATTTCATTAAAAAGTGTTACCTGTAAATTCTATTCTTTCATCTAAAAAAAAAATGTTATATTTAACAAATGGGACATATAACTTCGTTATACATAAATATGTATATTCCGAATATCCGAAAAAGGGATGATGGCTTGTTGATCGGTATCGATGAATTGGATCTTAATGAGTCGGACTAAAATTACGACTTAAATAATATGAAAACTTTTCTAATCCTAGCACATTCTTACGCCTAGCTTACGGTGGAAGTTCTCTATTTAATGGTTATTATAACTAATTGTTTCTATGAATGTTCCACCTGTACAATTATATTCGAGCCATTTCAACCAAAAATACTACTTAAACAATATTTAATAATTGGATTGGATAAGCTACTATATGGTCCATGTTATAACTGCAAATCATTAAAACAATGCCGTTTTGTTTACTGAATTCTAGCCTCATTACCGGCTTTTTATAATTAGTTATTCTGTGTTGGTAATATTATAAGTTTTTAGTGAAATTGACCTGATCTGTGTGGAGTAATGTAACATTTCGTATGTGTCCGTATTTGTTATGTTCAGAGATATCGTTTACTTCTAGAGCAGACTCCTAGCATGGTTTCATTTCCCTAAATTAACAACAGTTTTTTTTCGAAAGAGATCACCTTTCTTTATTAATTATTTAAAAATCTACTTATGTATATAAAAGTACCTCTCAACTGCCCTCGCATACACACGAGTGTGTGTGTGGCTATCTAATTCCATATACTGTGTATTAGTATTAGTATATCCATATTAACGTGTTTGTATGTGTGCTTGGACTTTTCGTTACAGCAAATATTAATACATAGTGATATAATCATTTCAATTCATGGATAAATTTTTTAAAATAAAATAAAAAGTTTTTTCATTGCCTTTTAATATATGGTTCTGTTGTTCGTCTATGGCCAACAAAGAAGAGTAATAATAATTTTGTGCTTAGTATTCATAAAAAGTTTTTTCCTAAATTATTTGTATTTGTCAGAATTATATATTATTGACATTATTATTATAATGGTGGGCAATATTAGAGATGCTTAAAACGTTTCGTTAATAGTAGTGCAATTTAAAAACGGATGTTCACAAGCGTTTATCATTTGAGACTGTGGGTAGAGCTTTTAATATACATTTGTATGTACATAGATTTTTTGTTTGTTTTAAAGTTACTATAGAAATATTTCTTATATAAAAACATAAAATAATGACAAACAATTTATTTAAACAGTCCTGGGACTTTTTTTAAAATAATATTAAAAATTTAGTTTTAACTAATATTTTAATTGTGTTTTAAAATTACATATGTTTACAAACATACCAGCCTATCAATCAATTTTGAGGTTGGTTTGACAACCTTGACCGATATAAAGAGAAAGATTTCTCTTTAATAATTTGTAATTAAAAATGTTGTAAAATTTTAATTCAATATTTCCTTAGACCACAAATCCCACAAGATTTGTACAAGTAATTATAAATATTTGTTTACTATTGTAATATAATGATTATAATCTCATAAACACTGTTTTATTATTTACATGACAGAAAAGCCGTAAAATAAATAAAACTAAAACTATGATTGAAAACTATTTATTTGTTAATTTAAACGTATTGTTGGAGTATCAATACATTTTTGCAATAAACATAAGTAAGATTTACATACATAATTTATGCTACAATTTGAAATGAAGAGGAAAAAACTCTCGATTTCAACACATGTTCTTAATGCTTAAAGCATGTAAATTTCTGTAATTCTTTCTTAATTTTTTTTCTTGTGTCATGAGAAAATGTTTTACCAGGGTTTGAAATTTACAAAGTAAAATGTTTTTTCCAACTGAATACTGTTTGTACAATAAATATGTACCACTTTTATATTTATATGCAGAAATACTAAAACTATACAAACAAAAAAAGTCAATAATTTGTACTCTCACGTGCTATTATTCATTTCATTCAGAATACAAATACATACGTAAATCATTATGAATACATGCAATTATTAAAGTCTTCGTCTGAGATGTTCTTGCCTTTCTTTTAAAACACTACCTATACATATTTACATGATGTGCCTAAAAGTAAAATTGTCTTCTTTGCAAAATTTTGTTTTCAGCAACTTACTTTAAATATTGGTTGGTTTAACACTCAAAATTTAACAAAAATAAGTTCTATATATAGAGAAATGACGACACCTAATTTTATAATGGTCGGTACATAATTAGTCGAAACTTCAATATAAGAACCTCTCCGTAATTCACTTTAAACACCATATATCTTTTAAAAGTATTTATAGTGAGATCAAATTTAACATACATAATATTTATATTTACAAAAGTCATACCACTAAATTTTTGAATGATCGGTCCATAATAGAACATATCACCCGTATAAAGTCCAATCTGAAAAGCTCTTTTATACATATACTGAGTATAGAGTATTATATGGCATTGACTGACTATATCCAGTAAAAAATGTGCCTCAAAAGGAGCACGTTTTATGTATGAATTCATACCTCAAATTGCTTCAAACTTGCTGATGGGATGCTTGATTTTTGTATGAGGTGTTCCCGGTTTGAAGGACTGCTGACAATAAGCGCTTCTTTTAACCTAATCAAACATGCAAATAAAGCATTTTCCTAAAGTGTTTTACGTCACTTCGCGCACACCAATTAAATAACAAATTCTCTCTGAATGTTTTTGCTAAAAAAAATTCATAGTAACTGAGAAGCGCGATATTAGTTTTGTAATTGACTTTCGTTGTCATACGTAAATCTGTAGGCTATAATTTCATTTTTGTTTTTTCGCTTTAAAACCTTCTTCGTTGTCAGCACTAAAAAAGCATCTTTTTTGTATATTTTATTTGCAAGCATTTACTGCTTCAAAAGAGCGCTTTTATTGAAGCGCTCGATTATGCGCTTTTTCTCTTAAGTGCTTCAAAAAACACGATTTCTTTACTGGGTAATTTCTTACTTGTTTTGTATCTGCTATTATTAATTAGTTGGACATATCTTTCTTTATTTTCATTTTTTAATCCTTTTTTTCCTAATTTGTTGTTGAAATTCTTTCTTCCTGTACCATTATTATTGTTGCTTTTTTTTATTACATTCATAACTCTTTAATTTATTACTTACATTTTTATTTTAAAATTTTCTAGATTCCTCTTACAAGTAGCACGAATGAATTTGAATGCTCAATAAATAAACAATAAAATCATTTATTATTCAAAATCGTTAAAAAAAAATCATATAGAAAATTTACAAAAAACAAATCATTACCTTGACTTATTACTATAATTCGTTATTTTAATAAGACACAAGTCTATACAAGTTTTTATTTTATACACTAAATCAACGTACTGCAAAGGTATGGTCACATTTGGCAAATAGTTGCTCAAAACCACTTGTTTTAGCACAAATTTATTTGACGTTCAAGATTTCGTTAAAATTTGGTTATTTTCCCGAATTTTGAAAAAAATCTCTGCATAAATGTAGCAATAAATTAAATAAATTAAATAAATTAAATAAATTAAATAAATTAAATAAATTATTTAAATTAAATAAATTAAATAAATTAAATAAATTAAATAAATTAAATATATTAAATAAATTAAATAAATTAAATAGATTAAATAAATTAAATAAATTAAATAAATTAAATAAATTAAATAAATTAAATAAATTAAATAAATTAAATATATTAAATAAATGAAATAAATTAAATAAATTAAATAAATTAAATAAATTAAATAAATTAAATAAATTAAATAAATTAAATAAATTAAATAAATTAAATAAATTAAATAAATTAAATAAATTAAATAAATTAAATAAATTAAATAAATTAAATAAATTAAATAAATTAAATAAATTAAATAAATTAAATAAATTAAATAAATTAAATAAATTAAATAAATTAAATAAATTAAATAAATTAAATAAATTAAATATGATTTGCTTTAAAATGATCTTGATAACTTTTTCCGTTGGTGCGAATATAATATGATGGAGCTAAACCTAAAAAATCTGTAAATACATGCGGTTTTATAGAAATAATTGCTTAGTGGTCAACTATTACCTCGGTAATTATCCTTTGGATCTTGTTGGAATCCTACTTGACATAAAATTAAACTTCATACCTCATATAACTTTAACTGTAAACAAGGCTAGAGGTGTCCTTGCTTTTATAAAGCGGTGCGCCAAGGGATTTTGTGATCCATACATAACTAAACAACTGTATGTATCGCCTCCATTCTGGAATATGGATCCATCATATGGGACCCTTATTATGAGATTTATAATGAACAAATTGAGTCCGTGCAAAAACAATTTTTGTTTTTTTGTTTAAGAAGTTTTCAATGGAATTACTTTAATTTACCATCTTATAAGAGTAGATTAGCTGTAATTAAATTACCCACCTTGAAAAGTCGTCGTATTATGTTAAATGTATGTTTTATGCTGAATATTGCAAATGGAAATATAAATTGTGAATATATTTTAAAATCTGTGAAATTTAATGTTACACGTTGCAATTCTCGATACTATAAGCAATTGCATACAAAATTCTATAGTACAAATTATGCTGGTGCAGACCCATTTGTTAGAATAAGTAGACAATTTAATGATTTATACAAATTTGTTGATTTTGGTTTCAATTCTAGTATAATTAAATGAAAAATTATTGTCTTTCTCAATTCTAAACTTTCTTTTCATTTTTTATTATGTATGTACATGTTTCTAATTTAAATAAAAATAATTTTCTTTTGTCAATAGTCTGTAAGGATTTATATTCATAGACTAAATAAATAAAAAATAAATAAAAGAAATCATGGAACATTAAAAAAAAAGAAATGTAAAAAATAGCCAAGAATTAAATAGTTCTATTATATGAAATTTGCATAAATAAGAATACTCCTGTACATATAAATCCTACACAAAAGGAGGCACAACAGGAAGTAGAAAATATAGAATACGAAAAAGTAATATAAAGCTTCGTGCTGAAGTATGTATTAGCAAAAGTAGTAAAACCACTAGCAAAGTTACAAGTAAGTAACTACCCAGCGGAAGAAGTTGCTATAAAGACGCCTTATAGAAGGCCTCTCGTTGGCAGTCACAAGGACTTCCAGCCGCATTGCCAAATCGTATCAATTTTACATGGCGTGTCATTGTTAGTGAAGGCCTTGCATACTCGCTACTGGTTACATGCCTGCTAGAATGACTACTTGAGAAGGGCAATTGGAAGGTCTACCTACTAGACATAATTAGAGGTCTGCTAAATTAATAATATCATTGAGGAAAGTAAAAGAAGGGGTTTTAAAAACCTTAAATTAATTTGAAAAATAGCTAACATGTAGAATATAAAGTATAGATTCACGCGTACTTTGCACCACAAACTTTCATAAGAGACTTAATTTATAGACGCTCTCGTTACTAATTTTTATTACCATATAACAAATTGAGCAAAATAATGCTTGTTGTTATGACGTTATACAGGAATAGTTGTTGAAAAATTCGTGTTTGTTATTGAAATCACGATTTGGTGACATTCTTTTGAAATCGATTTGGAATGTGTATGAAAGGCCCTCGGAGAGAAGGCATATGGGAATGAGTATTGAATCTTTTAGATTGTATAAGCACGTCTGCTATGAGGCCTGCAAACTTGCAATTTTTCCCGCTGAATATACCAGTGTGGTAAGCAGCAATGACTGCTAATTCTTAGTAGTAAAAGTAGTGGTCTGATTTATTCAAAAATAAAATACAAACTCCTTCTACATGGCACAACTATGCAACAAAGTATATACTATTGGTACTTACAGAAACACCAACACAACTATATACATACATATATAGTGTACTAATACACAATATACCCAAAAAAAAAACAAATACACATTTACACATACGCCCATAGAAAAATGTTGTAAAACACACAGCAGGATATATAAACCAAACTTCCGGTATTTATCATTGTTCACAAAATATATGAATTTTCAATATTTTTTCTCCTATTTTATTTTCGTACATACTCTTTTACCTAATATGTATTCAGTATTAAATTTATGTTTTGTGGGTATAAATTGTTAAAAATATAAATTTCACGCAGGAAAATACATAACTATACATTTTTATATGAGTTTGTGCTTATATACTTTAATGCTTAGCAAACATATTTATAAATATTTTAACTTTCTGGCTTATTAGGTGTTATTTGTACTTAGAAATATAATATAAATGAATTTATTTGTTTAACATTCAAGTGTTTCAATTATTTAATATTGGCATGTTAAAATTTATATTATTATCGGGTCAAAGGCCAGCGGATTAAAATGCATATTGTATTTGCATGTTAAGTAGTAGAGAATTATTGTTTAATAGATAAATAATTTAATTGGAAAAACATACTAAATTATATGCCAGCCAAAGTCATGTAATTGTTTAAAGCGATTAACAGTGCAAAAGTTTAAATTAAGCAAACACAAAAAGATGTCAGTTAAATATGTTAGCAGCTCAGTCATACTAAATATACATATGTTATAAATTTCAAGCTAAATATATAATTAATTATATTTTTGAGGTCATACAACTAGAAATTATTTTTTGTTAATAAATAAAAAAGCGACATGAAAAAGGATGATGAATATAAAGATTAAAAAAAGTTTTTACTTAAAACTATTTTTTTTATATTAAATTTTGAAGATAATTGAATTTAATTTTTTTGCTACAGGTTTTTCCTCTACAGTCCATTCAAGTCTGTTTCAAGCATAAATACATATGCTGGCGTTCATATACATATCACTTTAAATTAGTATTATAAAGTTAATCAGGTCTATTCGGGAAGTCACTTTCACCACAATTACGCGTTTCATTCACTTTTTGTTATTCTAAAATACGTTAGCGATGTGAGTACCAGAAAAAAAAGATGTGCAAACAGAAAGCATATGTTTTTGTTCACTTTGTATGCATTCTAAAATACTTGTTCACCACACATCTACCACACATCTACACATCGTTCGACGCTTGATTTAGCGCGTAAAAATAAAATATCTACTTAACTGAAAAATAAATAACAAGCGTATGCTTCAAATATAAGTAAATATATATATGTACATGTATAAAAAACATACAATGAAAGTTAATTCTCTTTCTTTGTCCAGGTCTAAAAAAACAACATCACCGCAACAGTTTAGAGCCATGGTGGTCATCAATAGCCATGGTTACGCCTGGTATCGACGATTTTCGATACTTCCATCAGCGAAGAAACGAAGGGCTGCTGCCAGCTAGTCAACAGGCCTTAAGCATCCAAGCCATGATTGCTGTTAGATTTCGTCTTCCAATTCAGATAAAATATATTTAAAAGTCTCATTGTTGATTATAAAATTTTTTTCCTAATACTTCTTTTGGCATTAGAAGAGGTGATTTTGAATTTTTAATAAACATACCTACCTGGCATCATTCATTTTAAATATATCCGGCGTGTTTTTTATTTACTCCTCTAAGATATTTAGATTGTGCATTAATTAAAAATGCAATCGAATGCATATCAATTTTTATTTTTAAATTATATTTTTGTTTTTAAATTTGTCTGTGTATTAATTAGACAGCTGTTTTCAATGTTTATGTTTTTCATAAGAGATTACAAAAAATCGATTACTGCAAACGATAATTCTTCACTCGTATTTTAGAGTATGTCGAAGATGAAATGTCGAAAGTGAACGTTCGACGACGAAGAAGTGAAGCGCGTATTCCCGAATAGACATGAATATTTTTTGATTTTAATAATGAGTTAAAATTTCGTAGAAAATATTTTGTATTATTAAAAATCATATTACCCAATTTTAAAAACTTTCGTTTTCATATGGAATTTAATACACCTAATTCTGGTTTTAATTGGTTCCAGAAACTCCGTATAACAAAAACCGTATAAAAAAATTTGCTCGTATGCAAAATAGATGATTGGTTCCTTATCTCTAAAATCTATTGCAATTAGCGAAAAACAAGGATTTTTTAAAAACAACTTATCAAGTTTATAATACTAAATCACATACATATACAATGTGTTTTTACAAAAAAAAAAAAAAAAGTTTCTTCTCATTAAACTGGATCTTCTTGGTTTTACATCTCGCAGTCTAAACTGGATAAAATCTTATCTTTTGGATAGAACTCAATGCGTAAAATTTAATAGTAAATACTCTAAAAAGATTTTAGTTACTTCTGGTATTCCTCAAGCCAGCCACCTTGATCCAATTCTTTTCTCCTTGTTCATCAACGACCTTTCAAATGTTTTAAATTTTTGTAACATTATAATGTATGCTGACGATGTTAAAATATTTTTGAGCTTTTCTAAATTTTTGGATCATACATATCTCCAATCTGATCTCAACAATTACTTTTTGTGGTGCAGTCTCAACTTAATGGAATTAAATTTAAAAAAATGTAAACTTATGCGTTTTTCAAGAAGTAATTATATTACTGCTAATTATACTTTGGGTTATTACCGGCTTGAAATTGTTGAAAATTTTCTTGATCTAGGAATTTTACTAGACAACAAATTAAACTTTATTTCGCACATTACCATGATGATAAATAAAGTTAGAGGTGTATTTGCATTTATAAAGCGATGTGCTAAAGAATTTGATGATCCCTATGTCACAAAACAACTTTACATTTCCTTAGTAAGACCTATATTAGAATATGGCTCTATTATCTGGGATCCTTATTATAATATACATATTCAGCGTATATAGTCTGTACAGAAACAATTCTTACTCTTTTGTCTACGTGGGTTACCTTGGAATCCTGATATTAACCTTCCATCATACATCGATTGACTTAAATTGATTAAATTACCAACGCTATCTAGTAGATAGAGGGATAGATAAAAGATCCAAAAAATAAATAACTTGTATAAACATCTTTATCAATATAAAAGTTTACTCAAATTTCTTTTAACCATTAAGAAAACACCACAATGTGTGCACATAATCGAATCCTAGGGCCTAGCTGGAACTTCTAATATTTTGTATGTATTTAAATTAAACATGTTAAATTTTATTATCAACTTTTAACTCGTTCCCAATATCAGAAGCATCGCCTTCATTTCCACCAACATCATCCTGAATTTCATTTTCTTATCATTGGCGATTAATTTTGCAATTTATCACAATAGTTAGGGTTAGATTTTGAAACTCTTTCAAAGACCTTGTCCACTTCAGTACTGATTGCAACACTATACACTTCTTAACTGCCAACACAACACAAAAAACCTAATTTCTGAAACGTAAAAGCACATTGAATCTGCTTTTTATGCAAAACACAAAATATAAAGTGATACATTTTTAAAACTCTTTTCCACTTTCTTTTTATACCCTACACGACAATAGTGGGGAGGGTATATGGGATTTGTGCTGATGTTTGTAACGCCCATAAATATTGGTCCAACACCCATCTTAAAGTTTACCGATCGACTGAGAATCACTTCCTGAGTCGATTTAACGATGTCCGTCCGTTCGTCCGTCTGGCTGCACTAAGGTCCCAAAATTCAAATTTTTGGCCAAAACTAAATATTTTACATAGGCTACGATTATAATTTTGTTGTTGCAATCTAATAGCAAACACAACAGAGCAACCACAAATGCATTTTGTTTTTGTAAATTGCAATTTACCGTTTAACATTACAGTATTAAAGTCCACTTGAAAAAATAGTTGAGTGCAAGTGTTTTTTAACATTTTTAAATATTTTCTAGTTTAAAAAAAAAAAAGTAATTTCTAAAGTTTAAAATGGAAAATAAAGCTGAAGGTATATATTTATTCAAAAGATTATAAAAAATTCAAAATATTTAAGGTGAAGTAAATAAATATCAATATGTTGGTGTATTATAAAATTTATGAATTTTTGACGATTTTTAAATTTACGTAGAGTTTTAAAATTTCGGCTCAGTTCGGCTGGCATACGACCAAAAAAAAAAAATAAGATATTGATGTATATTTTTCATTTCACCCTAGCTTGAATTGCGGAAATTTGCGATTTTTGAGTTATTCATCTTTTTATGTGCCGTGCACGGTGGCTCTTAAAGCAACTTTTGATCAAGGGTCAAAGCACATCCGTTTTTTTTTCCTGATTTCGGTTAATTATGTCCAAATTTTGTACTAACAATGTTCTACAAAAATGTAGGCACGGCATAGGCGAACAACTTTTGTGAACATAGTGATACAATCTGAGCCTGTCTAGGCACACGAAAATCACTTTGTGCCTCAAAAATCGTCTTTTTTTACTTTTTGAGTTTACCTTGCAGGGAATCAAAATTTCTTACTACTAGTATTCTACAAAAATGTAGCCAGGGTATACTGAATAACTTTGCAAAAATTTTAAAAATTTATTTAAAAAAAATTTTTTTAAATTTTTATAAACAATTTTTGTTAATTTAAAAAAAAATTAAATTTTTTTTAGTACTTATAAGGCATATTTTCCGAAATTCTTTTTTTGTGATTCTTGTTTTAGAGACCCTCAATTTTAAAAATTTCGAGATTTTTCAAATGTGGATAAAACACACAAACAAAGAAGAAAAGTACACTGTCATTCTTAATCATATACTGGAAAAAATTGAAGACCAAGACAAATCTGATCTGCCCTAATAAGAAAAAAAGCAAAAAAAAATTTTTTTGTATGTTTACGAAATTTTACGAAAACAAATTTGTTATATATATACAACATATGCATGAAAGGGTTTAACGGTTTTTAAACCTTAGAAATTGATCCAAACTTAAGAAGATAAGCGTTAGCTTGGTTGTAAATGCTGTTTCATTAAAAAAAAGTATTAATATGGCTTTAAAATAATTTTGGCCAAATATTTGTTCTAGCGAACCCTATGTGGGCTGGCTGGCTGTCCATGTAAAGCTTGTGCGTAGAGTACAGGTCGCAATTTTGAAGATATTTGGATAAACATTAGTACGTAATATTTTTTCGGCCCAAGGACGGATGGGATTGAAACTGGTAGAAATTGGTCCATTATTTCACTTGGCCCCATACAAATGTCCTCCCGAAATAGGAGTTTAACGATCATAAATGTTTGAATTATGAAAGTATCCAAACAAATTTCACCACAAATGAGTTATAAATGAAAATAAATCACATCTACAAATTTTGACTATAAATCTAAGCTAAGGGGCTCCGCCCAAGACATCTAAGTAAAAAACTATAAAAATGTTCAAAAATGCCTGTTGGCTTAAAGGTTAAGTATGCATAGATCACACTACTGATATATACGTACATTGGGAGAGGGTATATACAATTTGACACAGCCGAATATAAACTCCTTTAAATCAAAACAATTTACATAGTTTGTAATTTTCAATATTCGAATGTTATGAAGCTGTAGTTGGATGTTATTCATTTAATAAACAATTAAAAGTTTTTTATATATCGATTACAAGGACATTTTGATCCAGATATCCCTACGATATATGATATTTTTTTAACTGTAAATTTACTTATAAAGCTTTAGGTATGCTTACTTCAGTTTCAGTATAGCCGAATATAATATTCTTTTTTTTTAGTTACAGCACTCTTTGACAAACAATTTATTTCAAAAATAGAAATTAGGACTTCATTTCTATGTTAGTGCAGCAAAGAAATTAAACTAAATGTAATCAAAAGATTATATATTTTCATTGAAATATGACTGGAAAGAATTTAACCTAAACAAAAAATTATATGTTAGCTGAATGCCCCAGAAATTATTTAAATTTTATTTTATGATTTTTGTGTCTGCCCTCAATTTGCATAATAAATACTAAATGTATTTAACACATAAAAAGCAGTATAATCTTAGAAATTTTCTTATTTTATTTAGATATATTTTATATTTTTAGAATATTTTATTTGGTAACCATGTAAATGTGTTGCTCTCTATGCTCACTTGAATACATTGTAGTGAGTAGAGAAAAAGAAAATTGATTCAAAGATTTTTTTTCCAATTTTTTCTTGTCCAAATTTGACAGCTTAAGTAAATAAGGTATTATGAGGCAATATTGGGTACAATATAAATTGATAAAGGAATTTGCAGGTTAAACAATTTAATTTTAAGATTTATTTGTTTTTTTAAAAGTTATTTTTAAAAGTAAATCTAGTATGTAGATTTATATTATAACTCCTTTAGATTTTGCTTGTAATTGAATTGTTTTTTTTTTCTATTTTGCGTTTAGAACTTCTGGATTTTATTACTTATACGGCAGGGGAAAAACTCACAATTTTCCTGTTCCAGATTTAATGCTTTCACCATCACTCACTTACATGCAGAAATTATATTTTTTGTAAACTAGATTAATTTTACTTGCTCTGTCATGCACAACTTTAAATTCTACAAACCTCAAAATAAAATAAAAATATATATATATAGAATCATACATATAGAATCCAGTTGTGTTATACCTACAAACATACAAAAATCCTGTGTGCTTGAATATGCATAGAGTTCCCATTTTTTTCTTGTTCCTCAACATCCTTCAATAACAAACACCGTAACAAGTACATGTAAATGTATTTGTGTTTATATGTGCATGCATGAGTAGATGGTTGTAGTGTGTGTGTGTGTGTGTGTATGTTTGTACATGAGAATGAATTTTTCTCGATACAACAAAACATAGTTGTCGTAAAACAAATACTTAAACTAGATTAAACAAAATTACTCAATTGCATAGTCACACACACAAAATCAAAAGCACTCTCATCTAAGTCTAGCAAAGTCACTGTTACATATACGAGGGCAGGGGTAAAAGTCCTTCCACTTACTATTCAATATTATGGAAAATGATTTTGTGAATGTAATGTACATAAGAGTGACCCTTATTTTGCTTCCAATGTCTGAAATTGTTCTCAGTCGTCTAAAAACCAAATTATAAAATTTAACCTAAATCGTATGACATTTGAAGGTTGCTCATTTACATTCTAAGTCGGCTGAACTGTGTACGTCTGTGAAAAATATTCTCACGTCTAAAATACGTAACCACAATAAACCAGATAACAAAAAATATGTTTATTATTATTCAACATAGTTTAGTATTGCAATTCTGAACAAAAAATTAAAGGCAATAGCTAAAAAAGCCGGCATTTTTTTCTTACTCTTTTTTATATTGGGGTATATGCACTGTGTTGCATAACTATAAACAGTGCTGATATTCAGCCGATTCGGACCGGTTCGCTCGAACCGGTTGTTAAAATTTTAAAAATTTTGCGAACCGGTTGTTGCATATTCACCCTTCTCGTGAATAAAAATTCCATATGAAATTTGTTGGGGTGATTATGTTTTTTGTTTTAACGGTTTTATAAAATGTGTATTTATCAAGGTGATTAGTCTCGGCAACAAACACAATATTGTTCAGTTGTTCATTGCACAAACGTACAAACAAATGAATTTTATTTTGGTCATACATTGGATTCTTGGATTTTCGATAGCGTTTTCTTTAATCTTTTGAGAAAAAAATAAAGCAATTTTTTTTGACTTTTATTTTGCAAAATCAAAACTATTTTTTTATTAAACAAGAGGCTTGTGGTCTGTTACTGGGATGCGGCTTTAAAATTTTCGCTATTTTTATCAAAATTTGGCAAAAATATAATTTTTTTAAGCGAACCGGTTGTTAATTGTTTCGAATATCACCACTGACTATAAATACATAAAACTTTTGCAAATTTTGTAAGTTAAGCCTTAAATACCTGAAATTGAAAATACGTTCTAATTGCAGAAATAAATTTTTGTTCTAGCGTGTATTTCATCTGCAAATTACGAATTTCAGTTCCAATTCAGAAAAAAATACTCCTGGAAAGCTCCAGGACAAAACCAAGGAAGACAGTCTGTAGACGGTCTTAGTGGCTAAACAGGAAAAAACATTATTTTTTATTTTACCTCTTTAAAATGTAAAAAGAAATTAATTAGTGTTTCATAATTATAAATACACTGAAAAATCAATTAAAATACCAATATTCACAAAAATGTTTACATTTATAATTTGATCAAGCATACTATTCACCAGATATGTTCTTATATCTTCAGATATACATAGATCTCCAAGCATCTATAATAGCTTATTTTAAATGATATATGCTTTCACATTGTTGGTTTTCAGCATAAATTCGACGGCTTGATATTCTCCAATTGTTCTTAATGAGGTTCTAATGTGAAGAACATGCGGGCAGTTCAAGTACATTAATATTTATGGAAGACAAATATCACTTTGTTTGACAAGTTACATGTATAGGTGCATTATCTCCTTAAAAAATAAATTGCTTTTCATTACTATTTACTAAAAATATTTTTCAATTCTAGTGCTTGGAAACACCAAATCAAGCATAAAAAAATCTTCCCAAACCATCAAATTACCGCCACCGATATTTATTTTTGAGAAATATCGTAGTCTCTCCATTGTCTGTTGAATCCATCAAGATTGAATTTGTATTAATCAAACAAAAATCAGTTTAAACAAATATATGCTTAAATAGTTAAACTATTAACAAAGATTATTTAGTAAATTCAAGTCTGGCAGTTATGTGGCATCGTAAGAGCTTTGGCACAAACAACAGCTTTTGTTAAGTAATAGTCTGGAATTTGTTTAGTAGCTGCTTGTGGTAGATTTTGAACCATTTACCTTAAATTCATTAATAACACAGCCCAACAGCAGCTCTAGTTTTTGAGATATACTTTTTTTTAAATTACATAGTTACACAATTTTGAGTAACATAACTGAAGAACAGTTTAATCTACTTAGTGAAAAAAAAAAAAATTCAAAATTTTGCTATAATATTACCTATATGCTACCCAAACATAATATTTACTCTACTCAGTAGTTTTAGAGATATAGCCGAATATATGACGAAATAATGTTATTTTTTTTTTTTTAAATTCATAAAAAGTAGAGATAATAACAAAAGCTCCAATATTTTTTTATAGTCATATATGCAGATATGTCCTCCATAAAATGCAATATTTCTTGTTAAATGAACGCAATAGTTTTAAGTTTTTTAATTAATTTTGTTTGTTGTTTTACAAAAATTTAAAAACAATCAATCAAAAGTACCTTTGTGTACTGTTGTATATATAACGTATTTTCCTTTAAATCATATTGAGTTACTTCATTTCGAATAATACCCACAGTTGTGAATGCCTTTTAATACGATACATATATGCGTAACATATTAATAATGGAAAATTTGTCGTCCTTATTTTTTTTATGAATTTTTGAAAAACAAAAAATGTATAAAAAAAGTTTCAATTCAAAATTGAGCAATATCTTAAAAAATACTTCATGGAATCTGTTAATGCGACATAAAGATAATATTGTAGCTGAATTTTGGTTTTTTATTTTTACTGAATAGAATGAACCGTTTATTAGTTACGTCTAAATGGCGTAACTACGTAGTTTTATTAAAAACAATAATATCTCGAAAACTAGAGCTCACACAAAGAAAGTGAATGATAGCCAATGAAGCCCAACATTAGATGCATACACATTGACTAGGAATTCTAAGGCACCGAAATCTGACCAAGGCTCTTCATTGTGTTGATGGCACAGTTTATAACCAGTTTTGACGTTTTTCATTGCTTATCATACAATGTAATTATAGTTATGAAACAATTAGAAAATATTGCCAGCTACTTTGTTTGTTAAATGAATGAATTGATATTCCAAACTTTGTATAAAAAGAGTTCATAAACCATATTCGAAAAAAATGTGTACGTTTTAAAAAACATTTACAAACAACAAATAGTAATCATCAAGTGTAATTATAGTAATGCAACACATAGTATTTATTATATTGGAACGCGGGTTCTGTCTTTGGTAACTTATATGCCATTTTGGAGGGTATATATCTATCATATATTCTTACTTAGTTATTGAAAATTGAAGTGTAAACAACAACGTATCTGCTGTCATATGCGAAAAGTTTAGATTTACTTTTTTAATCGAAAAAAGTGCCACTAAAGCGCACCGGTTTCTCACCGAAGTTGCTGGTGCATGCGTTCAATGATTTGCAATTCGCGGGAGATGTAGTGATTTTGAAACGGAAGTCAAAGGTCGGTGTTTGTAGTCAAAATTGTTTGAAGACCAATAATTGGAGAAATTATTACCTAAGGATTCTTGTCAAACTCAACAAGAGCTTGCAAAACCATAGAAAATTAGCCTTGCAGCAATTTCATAATGTTTTCAAGCAGCAAGAATTGTAGGCGAGAAACTTTGAAAGACATTTTTACTTGTAGTAAATGCTGCTTAAACTCTACAAAATATCCAAATGTCCATGGCGCTATAATGATGAAAGTCTGGCGTGACCATGACAGGCAACTTGTAGGCAATGCAATGATTGTTTTGATGTGAGCATTGGTGCAAAAAGGCCTACAAAATGCGGCTAGACATGGAAGAGCAATATTCCATCATGGCAATGCTCGGCCACATGTTTTATCTCACACATTTTATAGGGCAGACCTTCCCCCGTTTGACTGCTGTTTGTTTCGATTGATGCAGATCGTACTCTCTAGGATACGTTTCACTTCAAGGCTTTTAATAAATTTGTATTTTATAAATGTTTGAAAATAAAACCTGAATGTTTGAAAAACTTTCGCATTTTTAAGCTATCCACCCAATAATTCTAAATTAATAAATATAAATTCCGTTAAAAAGTGAAACCGTTCAAGGTTTTTGAGCAATGAGCAATTTCAGATTGTCCTCGTATGCGGATATTTTTTTTGATTTTGACAACTACAACTACCAGTGCAATAGGCAGTTAAATAATGAAAACATTTCGACCATAACCACACGCACCCATACATATAAATATCTACAAAAAAAGAGAAACTAAGAAAAAACACAAATACATTATACAAATGTACACATATACATATAGGTACATATCTATACACACTTACTCATTCGCACATGCAAATAAATTTACAATAAATAGTAAAGAGCTGAATGTTTTTCATATAACAAAACAACATTTGCACTTTCCCTTCTCACAAACACTTATTCATGCATATTTACACACATAATGGTTTACTCACATAAATATATAGAATTTACATACATATGTGTATGTATATGTGTTAGAGTTTTCACAATATCAATTTTTACATAAAATTCATACACACTAAGTAGAGTTTTACTATTCCAGGACGATTTTATATCACGGGATCCCACTTCTGGTTGTGGATTTTTATTTTTAAAACGTGGCTGGTTCTGCAACAAATATTTAAAAAAATATCTAAATTCAGTAAGGAAAACAAGAGAAGGAATTAAGATCATTAATTTTTGAGTCATCTAGAGTGCTCGGAATCCTTATTACAAAAAATAACTCAACTCTTCTATGCTCATAAATTAATTTAAATTTTTGGTAAAAAATTCAAAATAAATTTGTTGCTAGTAAACACAAATTACTGTGAGAAATTATTTTCGAAATATGTAATATAAAGGGGTTTTCAATAAATATTTTATTTTTCAACAGATGTATGCCGGTTTAACATTAAACTTTTGACATTTTACTTGTTGATATATAGCAATTGAAAATGGATCCTGTATTTGGTAAAATTCGTTATTTTGTTCAAAAAAATTATAATAGTAAGTAATAGTTATAAAAAGATATTTTGGTATTTCCCTCATAAAATTCATGAAAAATCTACCAGGAGAACTTTTCCCTGATGAAAGCACTTTATGAAGAACTCTAATTTTAAACTACACGCATGTGTTGAGTTATTCCGTTCAAGTTGACTTTAATAAATTCTGCAAATACATTTATATGATGTGTATTAGTTGTTAGTGTTGTCGTTTTTAGAAAAGTAACAAACACGAGTATCACCACTTGGACTTATTGTGCAAATTGATAATTAAAATAAGTTGGAGTGCAATATTCGACTGTGCCGAATCTTAAATACCCTCCACCTAATTATGAGTCCCCTATTATGAGCTGCATACGACAATCGATATTCGCTGGCTATCGAAAATCGACTATCGAATATAAAACTTGTATTATGAGTTGGCATCGCTGTCGAAAATTTCGTTGTTCAACGAATTTTTTATCGAACACAAATTTGCTGTCGACGCTGTATAAAACAGTGAAACATTTATTTAAAATGTAAGAATTTGTTTGTTTTTTGGTTTTGGTCAACCAAATACTACTTGTAAATTACTTTTGTTAATATCCTGCAGGTCGTAAGTAGAAAACAGCAATTGGAAAAGCTCGTTTCTCTCATGGAAGAAGATCCACTGTTGGCAAAATATATTTGCTCTAAAGTTTAGGCAGCCAAAAAATGGAAGGGCATTACACAGAAACTTAATTTTATTCATCAGATGAAAAATTAAACCATAATTCTGTAATGGTCATTTCAAATTTAATTTATTTTTCTTTAAGAATTTGTAAACAAATATACCAAATGAAAATTCGTTCTATAAGCATTTTCGACCACAGTCGAAAATCGAATTTTGCTCATAATAGACACCATAATAAGAAACGCAAAAACTACACTGTTTATAGGAGAATAATATACTTATTCTGTGTTTTCTATTCAGTCTTAGTGCAAATTTTGTTAGTATTTTGTATATTGCTTGAAAGACAATTTTACAACCAACATACAGCCCAATCATGAATAAAAAATCCGTGGGAGTTTTTTTCCCTTTTTATTTTTTTAACTTTGAATTTGAATAGGAAAAATGAAATGGGAAAAAACTCCCGCGGAATTTTTATTCATGATTGGGCTGATAATTTATTTAAATTTTTTTGAAATTTTATCTAATTTTGATCATTTATAATTGATGTAATTACCAATTCTTACCATAATTTACAGAGTTTGTCTGATTTTCATTGTAATCTTGAGTGCAATTTAACCATTTGTAAATTAAAAAAAAAAGTTTTTTCCGTATCCAGCAAAAGTTAAGAAACATAGTATAAATTATGCTAAGATTATAAAGTGACGGTTCTTTTGGTTGAATTTGATCCCAGTAACTTTATTTACAAAATGTTTATGGTGGCATAGTAAACCAATTATGGACTGATAGCTTCTATATCCCGTATGATTACTGGATTAAAATTTCTGATCTGCAGTTATGACAAATCGTGGGCCGAACTTCTAAAATTTGGAAACAGAGAATTTTATGCATATGAGGATATCTCCCGTCGAATTTCAATATAACAACGGTATACTTCAGATATATATTAGCATTTAAGTGAATTTCGAAAATAACCCTTATATGGGGGATATAGTCGAATATGGCACATTTTTGCATATATGTAACTGCTCGGTGTAAAATGTTGGATCGGTATAGTTATTTATACAAGATTTATGAGTATTGAAGTGATTATAATAAAATTTACTACACTTATACACAATTTATATATTTATAGGGATCATTTATGTAGAATTTTAACCCGGTAACAATATTTATACCCGATTTATACGTATTTAAGTGAATTTTGGAAGTGAACTTTATATGGGGTCCATGGTCAATGAACCGAACTAAACAAAATTTCTTTTTGCGATTTATTTTTATATATAGAACTTATTTTTGCTGAATTTTGTATAAATATTCTAATTTTATAGGTTTTTATATATCATTGAGCTATAATTCGGGTAGATATTTGTATGAGGGCTATAAGAATTCATGAACCGATTCTTACTATATTCCACACAGTTTATTCTTTTATCATAGAAATTTCATGGTTTTATCTGTATTATGATTAAAAAAATTACAAAATATAAAATTTTTATGAAGGTTGCCTCACATAACTCTGGTTCTACTACACCGATATTGCTGATTTTCAATGCCAAAGTTACCTACAAAATAAAAAATATTTAATTTCGACACAAGACATTATCATTTAATTTGGAGGTTTTATTTTAAAAGGGTGCGTTATATACCCTTTTAAAATAAAACCGCTGTAGATTTACCACATGAGTTTGGAGTTTTTTTATATAGGTTATTAAATAAGCATTTGTTTTGGTTTTTAATAAAAGTTTTATATATAATGCAGTATCATTCGTAGAAGAATTAAAAGGAGCTGTAGTAAGATTTTGCATAGCAAGTAACTTTAGATTCCGAAGGACAACATTTTGATAAGCGTAGATTATCAGATTTTCCATTGTACCAGCATTACGATCCATAGTCGGGTATTGTGCAAAAGTGGCTGCATACATTTTTTCCCGATAGCTTTGTTCAATTTTTACATATAAGCTATAGTAAGGCAAGTTTTAATTCCCTTAAAGCTTTGCTCTTAAATTTTCACTATGATTCTTATATTTAATAGCACCTACATTGTTGTTGTATACTTCCCTATGTATTTGGCTATATTGAATGTAGTATTTATTTTTAAAGTTTCTCTAAATAACATTTTGCTTTCTCCTTGTTTTTTGGTGTTGTCACAAGGGGTTTAAAAACGCTCCTATAGCAATGACGAGCAATGCTTTAGTTTGAAATTGTGTTATAAAATATCATTACATGATCAAATTAAGAAATCACAATGACCAGTTTTACAAAACTTTGTTCTCCAGAGATTCATGATTTCAGTCTACACTGTTTGTTTAAAGACACAATCGGGTACTGTGCCGGTACTTTTCTTTGATTAATTTGGCCTTTTGGTGTCACTGTGACCTGATACATGAACAGGCTGAAATCTCTAAACGCGCACCACAGACAATATTGATTTAATGGTTACTTTCATTGTCTTATGGAGTGCATTTATTGAACTGCTCCAATTTGGGTAGTATAGTTCCAGGACATGTGGAATGCACAACAAACGTTTTGAATTTGGATGAATCCATGCACCAATTTATGATTGATGAATGGAGCTGAAACTCAGGAATACTGTAAAGAAAAGGTTCAAGACTATTTTGGCTCAGGGAAGAAACTCGATAGACTTCTTATGAGTATATTTATTGGCTGCTATATGATTGGACATATTGGAACGTATGGGTTACCCATGTATTTTAATATAAGTTGTCTAGATGAGGAGGAGACAGAAATTGTAAATAATCTGCTTTGTTACTACTACTATCTACAAAAGTGTAAACTAATATAACTCAGTTAAAAAATGTGTGACTGAAGAATATTAATTAATTTATCATGTGTCCCGTCCCGCAAGGGTTACAAAGTAATTTGAGACTAGGAAAGGTAATTTAAATTTTCTTGTATAATGAAGATTAATTATTATGGTGGGTTAAGTGTACTAATTTAAAAATCTAATGACTAGCACAAGTTGCTAAGAAATACATACATATATAATTTTTCTTCCGTTTCTATGAAATAATTATAATAATAAAGCTATAACAAAGATATACCAACATAAGAATATTTTTCCTTAATGGAATTAAATAATTCACCTTAATGCCATTTATTTATAATTGACAAATAAATAACATTTATTTCTTTTAATTTTTAAAAACAAATATTGAAAGTTATTGCTTATAATGTGTTTTATTTTATTGTGTTTATTCTAAACTAAATCCTGATGGTTGGAACAAAAAAATGTCTATTCAAAAGAATTATTGTCTTAATTTCACTTCTAAAATTTTAGGACAAAAGACAATAGTCTTGGAGATTATAAAGAATATTGTAGATTATAATGAAAATTTTAAAAAAGTAGAAGTGAGAAATAAGTGTTTGTATTATGAAAAAAATTAATCTTAAAAAAAAATAAAGAAATAAATAAGTGTTCTATAGGCACGATTAATTTTTTTTGTCCATCAGTTTCTTTTGTTCTTGTCGGTGCTTATGTTTGTAACAAATAAAAGAAAAACGTAAGAAACTGAAAACGAAACAAAAATAACTTTTTTGACAGCTTTATGCACTGGACTAAGACTGATAACGACCTTCATCAGAAAACGACAGCACAGCACAATAAAACAAGAGAGAAGAAAAAATTAAAAGAAAAAAAAAAAACACACAGCATGTTAATAAGAGCAAACAAATATTTAAGTCAAACACTCGGACAGACATACACAAACATACAAACGCATATTCGCTTTCAAAGAAAAAACAACACAAGAGAAATACAAAAGACAAGTGTTTATTTGCTAACAAGGCTCATTAAGGCTCAAACTATGGGAACAAGGAGCACAACAGAACAACAGAAACATTGTTCATCAAAAAGTAAATGGAAGGTAAACAACAACTTTTCGACAAGAGGAGGTATAAATGACTAAGAGAGTGAACGTAAGAAGGAGTGTTTAAATCGGTGTTCAAAACAAAGTTGGTACCTTTATTATTCTGTTTGCCACAGTTCATAACGGAAAAGTACCTTTGAAAAGATTTATTATAAAATCTAGAATTGGCGCTTTAATAATTGTATATAACAAGCTGTCATTAATTCCAAATTCTTTGTTAGATTTGTTCTTATGATTGAAGACATTTTATACAAGCTAATAATTTAACATATAAAGGATTGTTCACATTAACACCGGTCGCATAAATATTTAATTATTTATATAACAAAGGAAGCGATTGAACACTAATAAACAACAAATTGATAGTCATTTTAATTAATAAAGGGTATTTTTTTAACTGGCGGCCATTTTGTCAGCTGTCAAGTGATTTGTGTTTAGATTGGTTTGGCACTTCAACATTAACAAACTGACGCCTGAACAACGCTTCCAAATTGTGCAAATTTATTTTGAAAATCATGGTTCTGTTTATTTTAGATGTATAGAACTTTGAATAGAATAAAAAAAAGAAGAGTTTTGTTTAAATTGACATCAAAAATTTACTTCTTTTGAAAGATAATCTTCTGGTATGATAACTTAAATACGACTTTTGGTGTATGACTGGCTCGGACATACTCTAATCTGGAGGTCCAATTTATGATGGCTTCTTCCAACATTTGTGGCCGTATATCGGCAATATCGCGGCGAATGTTGTCCTCAAAATAGTCAATTAGTAAGTTCAGGCTTATCGGCAATAATGCGGCGAATTTTGTCCTTAAAGAAGTCAATTAGTTCAGAGTCTAAATTACCGCTTTCGATATCGAGTAAAATTGATCGTAATTTTCTCATTTGAGATTATGGCATTCGATATCGAGCAAGAAATTTAGTACATTTTATCATAATTTCGATATCGAAATCATTTTTCGATACGATAGCTCATTCGATCACGAATGCGATAATTTGACCCCAGGCTTATCGGCGACTTTAAACTTAAATCACTTGACAGCTGACAAAATGGCTGCCAGTTAAAAAAGTGCTGCGAACTTAAAGTTCAACATATCTAAAAAAACACCGTATATTTAAGGAAATCTAAAATCCATTTTCTCCTATACAAATTAGTTTGTTTCTTTTGATGTTACTCATTAACTGTTGCACAAAATTTTAATCCACCTGCTCTGGATGTTTATTCCAAATGTATAAACCTAGAACTAGAGTACCACTTTGCATTAACTTTCAAAGTTGGAACATTTCGACAGAAAAAAATGGATTATGTAAATACCGAAGTCAGAGCTGAAGAGGTGACACAACGGATGCACTTCAGACCACAATTGCAAGTTAGTTGGCAAATACACGCCTTTTTACCAAGTTTTAAGCTGATATAGACTACAGTCAAAACATTAAGTAGATGGTTTATTTATAATTGACTGAGTGTGAGTCCTGCAAAACTGAACATGTATCGTTTATAAAAAAGTAAAAAGTTTGTACCTTCTCGATACCTGACGGAATGGTGTTGGCCTGTTAACAGTAAGCTGTCATGGAAGTCTAACACTCAGCAGGGCACAGTTGTAAAATGATGCAGCTATTAACCGATACTATTTTATGGTGTTTTTGTCAGGTGGAAAGCGTTGTGTGCCCTTTGAAATGATGTTGAGGATAATAATTATCCTGATGACATGAGCAATACATACAACTCCAACAAAGTTGCTTTAATTGGACTCTATTGTATTTAATTTAAAGCAAATTAGCCCTGATAATGACCTTCAGGCTAAGCGATAATGGTGCATGGAATATTATCGTAAAAATACATATTATTGGCATTGATTATTACAATCCCAGAACTTTTTTTTTCGAAAAATC
This sequence comes from Bellardia pandia, assembly GCA_916048285.2. Lineage (NCBI taxonomy): Eukaryota > Metazoa > Arthropoda > Insecta > Diptera > Calliphoridae > Bellardia > Bellardia pandia. Next base: position 43,893,404 of record OU696530.1, read on the forward strand.
ACACTTAAAACTTCAAATTCCGAACGACACCAAGGATTGTTAGGATTGGCAGAAATGTTTACATCAAGAAGTTTTCGATAATGATATCTCTTAGAATTGCGAAAGTATAAAGTATCTGCTTTCAAAAGAGCTTGCAACTGGATCAAACATAACAAGATATCGGATGGGATATTGGAGCAATAAATACTCTGATAGGTGTATATTATATTTCAAGTATGGTCCACATATGGCGGGCATCCTAGAAAAAATAATGTCCCTCAGGGTATATATAATATATAATGAATCCATTTGCGTACAACTTATCTACTTGAATTACAAGGACACTTACATTGGCCTACAATGAATTTTGCAAAAGTCGTCATAATGAAGGGAAGAATAAAACCTATTCTCGCTTTCCATATCACTAGGCGGCTGTACAAAACCTATACTTCGTAGTTTCTAGGACACAATCATTACTACAGTCTCTCTGAACTATCACACAATAAGTTAGAGTGTATTAAATACTTAATCAGTAACAGAAACTGTCTACCGTGAACAGACATATGAATACTTTTGCTGTGACCTCAAATATGTCAAATGACTTTGAGTTTGAAATTGTCTCCATCTTCTGAAACTCTAAACTTGATTTATAATATAACACTTTCTTTTATATCTTAACTTCCACGATTTCTCTTCATTTCTACTTTAAATTTTTTTTATTTTCTATATTCTCTTGCTTTTTGTTTAAGATCTTTGCTTAAGATTTCCTTGCATTGTTTTATTGCATCATTTACTGTACTATTTCATAACTTCAGTCTTTGTCTAATCATTGAACCTAGTGGTGTCGGATTTTTATTCTATTTTGAATTTTCATTGCTAAACATTACAGAAATATTCCGACTAATGTTTTTTTGAAATCTTCTATAGTGCAGCTGTATTTATTGTGTACAATGCTTTTGCTAGTTAAAGTTTTAGTACAATTCAACTCAAAAAAGTACTTTTTCTCCAATTGTGGTATTACAATTTTTAGTCCTTTTTCCCATTATGAAAATACACACAAACATAGCTAAAAGTTAGAAATGTGTTTGCTGCTGCGAGTTTTTAAAATTGCCAACAGCTGGACTTCATTTAAAATGGTGAATTAAACACTAGAACAATACTTTGAATAGAAATTGCAGAAACACAAAAACTGTATCTTCATCTTGCAGGATATTAGAAAAATATAAGGACGTTAATATGTGGGTAACAATTTTACAACAACTAAAAAAATATTAAATGGAGCTTGAAAATGATTAAAATGAAATCAAAACTGTATATAATGAACAGCGGAGGGAGTAGCTGAGGCTTAAAATGTTATAGAGGCATTATGATGTGCAGATATAAACAAATATGCGAAAGTTGTTACTTTGTTGTTAACGTGGCATAGTGACATTGTTCAATGTTTTAAACAATTAAAATATGAGAGTTTGAGTGTATCTAAGTTAGGTGATTTGCTTATTTTAATATAAATGATAACAGCAATTATTTTACATTTTTTTGTATAAGAAAAAATTCTGGAGGGTGACAAAAAATTATTTGCATAATTATTAAAAATTCAATTGCTTAAAAAAATTTGAAACTGCTGAATCCTATAAGACCACATAAATGCTGATTTTAAATTAAGAACACATAACTTCAATATACAATATTCTTATATACGTAGCATAATAGAATAGACTTTTGAAATACGATATTACTTGTGAATAGTTGTGTGGCACTTTCATCCAAAATTTTGGGGTTGTCTTTCTGCATAGATTTGGTTAGTTTTTTCATATTTAGGGGAGAATTTTATGTCTTAAAATTCGTTAAAACAGTTTTATGTGTGGTAGTATAATCTAGGAAGATTTTAGCGATAAAGTTTTAATGCAGAAATGTTGATATTGGCTGTATGAAAAATTACCAAATGAAAAATCGCTCCAAAAACAAAATTAAAAAAAAACTATAGTAAAAGAAAGTAATCGTACACCAATAGTTAAATTAAATTATTATCATCACAAAAATTCACAAATTGTCAAATTGTCTTGAATGTTATTGAATGCTTCCACAGTTTAAAACCAATACTCTACTTGACTTCTTATACGTGGACGTATGATTATCATATAAATAGAATGATGTTACGTATACGCGTACGTGCAAGGGTATGAATATGAGTATTGGTGAATAGTATATGTGAATAGTCGAACAATTTTTCGCAGAATCAAAAATTCCATTTTGGAATAGGAATTTAAAAGTTTCATTTTTGAATAGTTATGTATATGTAGAATAACCGATTAAATATATTTAATTTAATATTTTAGTAATTATTTAATTTTTTTTTAAATTTTCAATTTTATTTTCAATATTTTGCTACGTCTTTGTGTAGCTTAAAAATTATAATTTTATAAATTTTAATTTTATAAATGTTCGATATTGAAAAATAGCAAAATCGGTCTAGTAGGATCTGAGTTGCATACCAAAGCTTTAGACAACCTCGTTTTTTTTTAATACTTTTTGCTTTTCCTGTTCTGTTGAAAATGTTAAGATTCGGTCAACGATTTCTCATAACCCCATACAAATCCCTTACCGCAATTTGGCTCTATGGTACATTAATGTCATACAAAATTCAGAAAAAATAAGTTTCATGCTAAGAAAAATCTCAAAACCTTTGCATTGGTGCATATTTGGGAATACAAAGTGCACTTTCAAAAATCAATTAAAAGCGCATAAATATCTTATAAATATTGATATCAAGTTGATAGTCTATAAAAATAATCCATATACATATACATTGGAGTGGCCCCAAAATAAAGTTGCTGATGTTCCCGCCTAATATGAAAATCTGATTCATTTTAAGACTACGTTTCTCAATTTTTTTTGTCCTGCGGTCAATATTTGGTGAGCTGGATCAAAGGATAAAAATGTCCTTTTTGGAGGTTTTTTGATTTTTTCACATTTCTTCCAAAGGAAATATATGTAAATTTGGTATTATATTAAATGCCTTTGAGAGGCGCATTCAATGGGTTATCAAAAATTAAAAAAAAAAATAATTTTAAATTCAAAAATTTTAAAAATTGCAGACAAAATTTTTTTTTATTTTTTTTTTATTTTTTCATAGAATTTACTCAAATAAATAGTTGAAATTTCTTGATTACAAACATCATGCAATTTAACCCAAATGGTTTTGCAAAAACAATTTTATACAATTTTATTGTGATCGGTCCATAATTAGTCGTAGCTCCCATAAATGGTCCACTTCCGAAAATCACTTTAATCATGATAAATTTCTTAAGAATGTTTGAAATCAAATAAAATTCCACACAAATAATATACAGAAATGATGACACCTAATTTTATAATGGTCGGTCCATAATTAGTCGAAATTCCCATATAAGACCCTCTCCGTAATTCAATTTAAGCTCCGTAAATCATTTAAAAGTATTTATATCGAGTTAAAGTTTAACACATATAATATTTATATACACAGAAATCAGGACTAAATTTTTAGATATAGCGCACACGCCTGAAAAACTGTTTTATACATATACTGGGTGTAGGGTATTATATGGGCGGGCTTGACCAACTATACTTTCTTACTTGTTAGTAATATTCTTTAAAATGTTCGTTATGTATTTACATAGTTCGTACGGTGGAGAATTAACAAAAGAACAAATTGGTCTTAATGTCAATTCTTGTTTGTGAATTTTAATCTTGGTGCAGTGGCGAAATTTGTTTTAAGTATAATTTTTTCAATATTTGTTTTATAATATTAAGTTTATATAGTTTCTCTACTAAATCATTATTAGTCTTCTGAAGTTTATTTGTTGAATCTCTTTTAATCAATTTATATTTCGTAATATCTCCTACAATATTATAATATTAAATATTTATGTAACGGTGTAAGAGTCGTATCATTGCAGAGTACTTGCGTGCTCAGTGAAAGTGGGGGGTTTTCTTTTCTCCTTATAGGTCGACCAAACCAGTCATAAAATAATTTAAATTAAGGTAGCTAAATTATATAGTAGTGTCGATTAATAATATTAAAGAAATCAAATTAAAACTAAAAAGACAACAGGTGAAGAAGACCACGATGAGGATTTAGATGTAATTAACCCTCTATCTTTACTCGCCCTAACCATGCTATCTACGTTAATTTCACTGGATAGCCTCTGTAATTGCCTTCGTTTCCGGTATAAATTTGCCCATTTAAGGGGTAAAAAGTTTTTGCATCGCAAGCACACCAAATTTTTATTTCATATTTTGCGTGTTTTCATGGTATGTACTGCGAAAACTTGGTGCGACCTCGTTATCCATACAACTGCTCGTCTACAGTTATGCATTCACAAGGCTTGAAGTGCGCTTTCAAATTTGAGTTTACCATTTCGAATATATCTCGTATTGGTGCGGCTTTATCTCCTAACTGGCGAGCAGCTCTTGTAATATGTTTGTCAAAACGAATAAAACGTAAAAGCTGTTGAAAATGATTGATAGGCATAGTCGCACGATAAAGGGGAAAGGCGTTTTGCTTCCAAAGCTCGCTCAGCTCTTCTTGCGACGATTTTTGTGTCCCCATCACAAGTAATATTCCCAAGAATACCTTTAACTCTTCATCGGTAACTTGTTTATCTTGTTGGTGAATTTACAAATTTGGTCTCTATGGTCGGTGAACTCATAATGCAAAAAAACGTGTCCACTGGCGATACATTTTTTGTACTCGAGTGAGGCATGAAACATTCGTTACTTTTGTTAAAGTAACGATAAGTTAGCCATTCCTATAAACAGATTTTTAATATAAAATATAATATAAAACATTTTCTTGCTCAAGCATAAAAACCCCCATATAATTCTATGAAAGGGCTTTGTATCTACCCGGGTAGATACTATGAGCCCGCGCACAAAAAAATCTTCATGAGAGCGAAGGTTAAGATGGTTATCCATAACAGTTGTTAATTTTGTTGTAGCTATTTCTTCTTTTTTGTTCAGTATCTACCGTACAGTATCAGTAAAATTGGAAACAGTGTAAAAATAAATATCAATAGAATAAGTTGTTATTCAAAACGTTCTCAAATAAAATTAACTGCATTTCCTTAATTTTTTTTCAAGTGATACGTGAACTTTGCTTACCATATTTTAGACTATTTCAGACGAACGGCATTACGTTATTGCAAAAAGTAACTTAAAGAACCTTGCAGATTTGTGCCCTAACTTCAGAAACTAAGCGGCACTAGTTAACGACATGCTATTATAAAGGGTGTCCCAACTAGAACACAATGGTGTCAATGGTGTTCGGTATCGTGAAATGATACCCAGTTTTTTCTTGCCTAAAATTGAAGAAATAATTGTGGAGGGCATGTGGTTTCAACAAGACGGCGCCACATGTCATACAGCCAGAGAAAATGCAACAGTCATTTCCCGGTCGTGTTTTTTCTCGTTTTGGAGACCAGAATTGGCCGCGTAAATCGTGCGATTTAACACTTTTAAATTTTTTTCTTTGGGGGTTTTTGAAGTCGATTGTTTATGCCAATAAGCCGACGATGACTCCAGCCTTAAAAGAGGAAATTGGAGGCTGCATTAATGAAATACCGCAGCATTTATGCCAAAAAGGTCATTGAAAATTTCATTAAAAGATCGCGTCTGCACAATATCTTCTGTCTACTTTACGATATAATAAACTTTCACGATTGTTTTTTTTTTAATATCTGTGTTTTATTTAAAATTTAAAAATTGCATTCTAGTTGGGAGACCCTTTAGTTATATATTTTGTATACTTCTGATAATTTATTTCGAGCATACAATTTTAGAGCACTCTATTGTTCCTACGTTTTCATATAACTTACCAGTTGTAATCCCTAAACCAACTATTAAAAACGATCTAACAAACACGTGTGTTTATTACTTTTTTTTTAATAATTTAAAATTATATTTATTTGTTCATAAGTTTAGCATATTGTTTAAGTTTTGTTGTCCTTTTTATACTTATTTTCATGTTTTAAACAGTTTAAAATAAAAAATATTCCATTACGATTTAATTCACTTAAAATTTAACATTAACGAAAAAGATAAATTTTTTAACTATTAATTTAAACTAATTTCGTATTAATTTTATTTTGGTTTTGTTATAAATGTTCGTGTTTGTGGGGGTTTAGTATTAATTATAATTAGTATAATATTTATAATAATATTTTGTTGTTGTAATTGTTTATATTAAATACATACTATTGTAGTACAACACACTTTAAAGAAGTTGTAATAAATGCAAATTTATATTTTATTTAATTTTAATTTATTTTATGACTATTTTGGGTTTTGTTGTTAATTATTATTAATGATTTGTTTTTTGTTATATTTTAATATTATAAATATTTACTAACCATAAACTGTTAGAGAATACAAGTAATAATAATTAAAATAAAAACATTCTTAATTTGTTACTATTTACAGATTATATACAATACAATAAATACATGCCTTAATATAGGAGTAATATGAAAGTTGCAGAGCTTTTGACTGTTTATATTTTTTTTGGAAGGGGGCGGGGGGTTGGTGTTTTTTCAGCCTGTGTATTTTAGTGTGTGGAAGCAGGCGTAATGAAGACTGGGGTCGTCGGCAAGCAGGCGAGTAAGAAAATGAAAATTTTATGCATTTATTTTATAGTTGTTACTGCCAACACAATTTGCGCGTTCATCAACAACTTGGATGCTGATGTTTTCCTAGTTTTTTTTTTTGTATTCAAAATATTATCCTTTGTTGGTTCAATGACAGGTGGTTGAAAGAATACAAACTTTGCTTTATAGCGATTTCTTTTTATAACTGTATCATAATTAGAAGTTTCAGTAGCTGAAATTTCAAATATACATTGGAATTGGGAGACAGTAAGTAGTTGGGTATAATGTGAAGAAGTTATTGCTGACATTTCATAACTTATTCACAAATTTAGCTTATGAATTTAATAAATTTCTTAAAACCCAAAAGTATAATAACAGTTGCACTCCTTTAAACCACTGCTCGCAATAAGGTAGTTATTTGCATTTGTAATTTCTCATAAAAAACGAATATCGCCTGCAACAAGACTGTGGCAAGCAAGCCAGTCTTGTATGATTTTTGCTGGCTGATTTTATTTTTGTTGCATCTCCATTTTGTCCGTCTGTCTGGCTGGGTGTCTGTCGTATACAGCAGTTTTTTCATTACATTTCGACTAAATTTGTAGTTCTTCTTTTTGCACCCCGCCCCCTACCATCATTTGGTTTTTTCATTTTTGTATAAATATACAACAGTCTGTTGTATCTGTATCTGTGTTTAACTCGAATCTCTATTTACATTGTGTAGGCCATAATTACAAACGCTTTTGTATGCAGTTCATTCGTACGTTTGGTATAGCTGGTTCCCCATTTTTTTTTAACCATTTCTCTATTGTTACTTTTGTTTGCTGCAGCTTGAGGCTTATTTATGTTTCAGTTTTGTTGCTGTCGTTCTTTTCTTTTTTTTGCTATTTTGCTGTTACAAAAAAATGACTGTATCTATTTTCTACTTACTAACTAAATGTAAAAAAGATTTTAATTGTAATTTCTTTTCTTATTTTTTTGGTTACTTTTGTTGCTGTTCTTTCTGTTCATTTTGATTTTATACACATTTTGTTTGACTTAATATTAGTTTTTCGTTTTGTTGCCTTTAGTAGGCAATTGAATTTTGTTTGTTGTTTTTTTAAGATTTTATATTTTTTTTGTTAATTTACAATTATTTTAGTTTTTGTTGTTGTTTTGTTTTCTTATATATAAATTTAATTTGAATCTAATTTTATAATACACAATTTTTAGTTGTTAAATCGTCAGCTGTTGCTGATGCTGCTGCTGTTTTCGTTTTGTCTTGTATGTATAAAGCTGCCAAGGCATTGAAACGTGGTCCCCACGTTTCCAAATAATTAAAGTCTTGATTCTCATCATCAGTGCCTAAAGGTAAAGGGATGAGACAGCAAACAAAAACAAAGAAAATTTAGTGAAATAATTAAATATTTGTACTTAAGATGTTGCTTAAATATGTTGTTGTTACTCAGCAATTTTAATTGGTTTAGAAAAAGGGTTTAATTAAAACCTTTTTAAACTCATTTAGCAATGATTGTTACTTGAAACTTACCCCCTGGCCCACGACGTCGAACGATAACGTTCGACTTAAGACACAAACTTTTTGTCGTATCTATTTTTTACTCAATCAAGTTTGTTTATTTCACAATCAAGTTTGTGTCTTAAGTCTTATCTAAGCGAACGTTATCGTTCGACATCGTGGGCCAGGGGGTTAATTAACTTTAACCAAACAATGGCATTAAAGTTCATAAGCAACTAATTGCTTGTCAATTACAAAGAAATGTACAAAAAGAGGAATATTTTACCATTTTTTTTAAGTAAATAGCAGATCATAATAAAAAACGGTTTGGTAATTTGCAAAAACAAAAATTAATCGTATTTCTGTAATTAACTCAACATTTAAAATTTATTTAATTTCCAATTCTACTGTCTTGCTTTTCATAATATCAGTCCCAATTCATTGGCAAGCTAATTGATACAAGTGCCATACAGTGGTGGTCATATAATTAGAAAGGACTTTTCAATATATATTTTAAAAATTTAGTTCAACATATTAAAACTAATAAGTAGAAAAAAGTAACAAATTTTTATTAAATTTAAAATTAAAGAATTTACAGAAAATTAACTTAAACACCAAAAAATGCAATATTAAATTGGTCGCATAATTAGAAACTAAAAAAATATATGCAAAAAACCTTAGTAAGGTTTAACAAAACTGACTTATCTTTTAATATTTTGTTGGACAACCCTTGTTTTTGCCAACATGCGCTAGTCTTTTATGGAAACTCTTAATTTTCCAGCTTTGTTGCACCAACTAAAACAATTCATCATTATTTCGTGGATTTTTTCCTTTAGATCTCTTTTTACAATTATCCATTAATTTTCAATTGGGTTAATATCAGGACTTTGGGTTGGCCAGTCAAGAACATCAATATTTTGATCCAAAAGCCACTAATCGTGAAGTGTGCTTTTGGGTTACCATTACATTTTCCACAATGTCTTTATATTGATGCTTATCTATTATTCTCTGAGCTAGTGCAATTGAACCCACACCGCACCAAGAAAAAGTACTCCAGACCATAATAGACCCGGCGCCGTATTTCACTGTTTTAACAGTGTATCTGGGGTCTAATCCTTTATTTTCAGGACATCTAACATACGATTTTCCATCAGATTGGAACAAGTTAAACTTAAATTCGTTTCTCTTGCAAACCGCAACCACTTTATGAAATTTTTTTGTGCAATACACTAATGAAGTCTTAACTCATTTAACCGTAATCTTATTGTACGTGTGGCTACTCCTGCGTGAAGATAAAAATGGATATTTTTTACTTTCTCTATAAATAACTCCATCTTCTGGTAAAGTGGTCTTTCGTATCCTAGGGATTGCAAACTCCTTTGTATATCTGTACAAGTGAATTGCACCAAATACCATTTTTTTGAGCAAGAAAGCTTTTGTGCAATAGCCGACATTGAAAGTTTTTCATTTTGGTAACACTGCACCATTAACCGTCTCATTTCTGCAGTACATAACTTGTTTGTGCCCATTTTCGAAGAAGAAAAAATATTGAAGAAGAAAAATTCGCGTTTCTAATTACGCGGCCAGCAAAAAAAAAAAAAAAAAACAATTGTGGTGCAGGGTTATAACTCAAAGAATTCTGATGAAAGAATGTGGTGATTCTTGAAACATGTAAATTCAACCCAGGTTCGATCCCCAGCTCAGCCAAGAAAATTATCAATAAAATTTTAACAAGATTTCATGTTGTAAAAACAATTCCTACCTTCAGTAAAAATAATAATATAATAAAAATTAAATTTAATAAACTTGAGCCTAACAAAAATTATCAAAAATTGAAAAATTAACTAACAGTTCAACTAAAAATAAAAATAATAATTGTTCTTGAAAATAATAATTTTTTAATTTAACTTAAAACTCAATGTGTTGTGCATCAAAAACAATGTTGATTGTTTATTCCTTAAATAAAAAAAAAAACATTTTACAGTGTCGGTCTTTAAATAAACTACACAGCGTTCTTATTATATCAAAGCATCGTTTCTAATTATATGGCCACCACTGTTTGTACATTGTTTAATAGCTGGCAAATTGTGGCAGTCTGCAAAACAGATATTATCGCCCCGTTTGGGAAAAATTAGGATGATAAAAACCAAACAATATAATAAAAATCAAGAAACTTTCAAAAGCTACATTTTGGGGTTAAAACAATAATATCAGTCAAAATGTCAGGTAACATCAAACCTAATTTTTGGTAGGAAAATGATTTTGTTCCTTACATACCTTCATACATCTGAACTAATATTTTATATTATTTTTTGATACTAAATAAACGAACCAGAAAGTAAAGACAATTTATTTTCATAGTGGAATGGAAAACTTTTACATTGGGCAAGTATTTTTGAGGCAAGTCTATTTTCGTAGTGGAAAAGTTAAATTTCAATCAAAAAGAGCAAAAACTTGTCTATATTCATATTGTACTTTCTTGTTCATAAAAAAACAAATCAAAACAATATAAAAAGTTTGTAAAAACTTTAAAAAAGGGTGTTTTTTAAGATGTATAGAGCTTTGAAATGAAATAAAACAAAGATGATTGTTTTTTAAATTGACATGAAATTTGTTTTATTTGAAAGATAATCTTTTGGCATTATAATTTACAAAGGACTTCCCGCGTATAACTGGCTCGGACGTAGTCTAATCTGTAGGTACACTTTTTGAAGACTTTTTCCAACATTTGTGGCCGTATATCGGAAATAACGCGGCGAATATTATCCAACACATGGTCAATCTTTTCAGGCTTATTGGCTTAGACAAGCGTCTTTACACATCCCCACAGAATATAGTCAAGCGGCGTTAAATCGCAAGATCTTGAAGGCCGATTTATGGGTACGAAACGTAAAAATATGCGGTTACCAAACCTTTTCTTCAATAAATCAATTGTCACAAGCTGTGTGAAATGTTGCGCCGTCTAGTTGAAATCACATCTCCTGTTCATCATGATTGTTCAATTTATGAACGAAAAAATCAGTAGTCATGGCTCTGTAGTAGTCACCATAGACTGTAACGTTCTGGCCAAAATCGTTTTTAAAGAACCAATTATTCCACCAAACCAAACAGTCAGTTTTTCCGGATGTAACTCCAAATATGGCAGTTTTGTTTACTGTTGTAACCATTCAACCAAAAGTGAGCTTAATCATTAAACAAAATTCCCGTATGAAAATCGAGCTTTCGTCTTGAACAGAATCATGATTTTTGAAATAAATTTGTACAATTTGGAAGCGTTTTTCAGGCATCAGTATATTCATAAACAACGATAAATCACTTGACAGCTGACAAAATGGCCGCCAGTTAAAAAAGTGTTCTCAACTTAAAGTTCTATACCTCTAAAAAAAGCACCCTTTACAATAGCAAAATAATCTTTACAAAGCTGTAGAATTTTTGATTGTAAGTCAAACTGCTCTTATTGTCCTCAATTCAATTTTAAGCTACTCAACTGTTACCTCTAAAAAGTACCAGGACACAATAACATCGTTCGTAAAACTTTTAAATCTAACTATTTTATCTTTTCTCTTTACCAGTCTTTACTGTGACATTTCTTAATTAGTTTATTAATCGTTCGCCTCAAACCTTTCCTTTTTCATCATAAAATCTTTAACACTTTTTTCAAATACCATTAAACTACAGCCCAGTCCATTGGTGTCTTATTTAAAAATTTACAAAAATTGTGACATTTCTAATGTCTCCTATTTTATTATCATATTTATTTCCCTTCTTTTATGATTTTTGTAATAAAATAATTTCCAAACGATAACCTACCTGATGCCAATGAACTTAATGATTCAGCAATACTCCCACTACCCTCGTATGTAAAGTTTCTTAAATCATCAAAGGGCGGTGCATTCAAGTCTTTATCGCAGCGCTTTTTACGTTCTTCCATTAAAAAGCCCACATTTAATTCTTGGCCTGGCATTAAGGTAACAACAGGATCTATAAAGGTTATTAGAAAAAAATGAACACAAAAAACAACAAAATCAAATTACAAATCACACAAATCAGTATTAGAAAAATTAATATTTGTAAGGATAATATAAGTAAACCCAAATGTAGTAAATAATCCAGCATACAACAAAGTCTTACACTTTATGACATCAGCAACTAAAGTAAGAAACATGAACGAACAGATGTATAAATTCCCAATTTTTAATATTTTACGTGCCCTTGTTATTTTGCTGTTCTTTAGAGAGATTTTTTTTGGAATAAGAGCTTGTGACTACATTTCATTTATAATACTTACATATTATTGGCACTTTACAGGCAGCTATATCAGGTGGCATGTTACCCGGCTGTCCTATGGGTATCTGCAGGGGTGTAATATCAAATGCTGTCATATCATCTTCACCGCCACCTTCGTCATCGTAACTAATCACCGTTTCACGTACATCTTTTTCTGGGCCATTACGTTTTTTATTTGTTGTTTTACGTTTACGATTGTACAGTACAAAGATAAGAGCTAAAACTGTTAAAACAAAAAGACAGTTAAAATAAACAAACAAACCGAACACAAATACAAAACACAAATTAGAACGAGTTGCCTTTAAGTGCTGACGGTTAGCTGAAAACGAATTGTTTTATGGTTTAGAGGTGAATACGTTAATAAAATTTTTGTCGTAAATCAAATTACAAGTTAGAGAAAGAAAAAACGGCAATATTAAATATATAATATATGCTGATTAGCATTTTCAATGAGTTGTGACTGCCAAATTCTATAAAATGAAAAACTCGTGTACATGTTTTCGTGTGGTAATTAATATTATTTACATATTTTACTGGTGGAATTAAATTTTTAATGACAAACTATTTGTAAGGATTAATGTCAGCAATTATGTTTTATGAATCTTAAATTTCTGTAAAAGTTACAAGCAAATTATTAAGATATGAATTAAATCTTATATTTATTATAAGCTAAATGTAACTTTAATAATTTAATTTTTAACTTCAAAACTATATATTTTTTTGAATAAAATGTTTTTAAAAGCAATTAATCACATAATTTTTATTAATAATTGGTGAAAATTATTTGAGAAAAGTGGCCAGGGAACTTCGTCCACTAATGGATTTAAAGAGTTGCTAGAGCCTAGTTTTTTTAAATAAAATATACAGCAGTGTCACAGAATTTAATCCCCTTCGGAAGTCGAATTAATTCCGTTTTTTTTTTGCTTCTATAGAAAAAGCAAAACGACAATTTGCTATGCGTAATTGTAATTTGAAGCATTTCTTAGTTTCATTCCGAAAAAAATGTTCGTTTTAATTTTTCTATAAAGCAAAAACGGAATTAATTCCACGGCCGAACGAAATTAAATTCTGTGACACGGCTGATATTTTTAATTGTGAATTAATGTACCCAAACTGAATATTATGTCTGTAACATTTGATTTTATATAAGTTCTTTTTTTGTAAATTAACTTAAAACCGTTACCGACAAGTGGTATACTTGAATGGAACAACAACACCCCCCCCCAAAAAAAAAAAAAAAAAAAACATTGGTTATGAAAACTTTTGTTGACTAAAACTATTTTAGTTTATTTTATTTAAATTAAATTAATTATTTTAGTAATTTAAAAAGCACTTCAAAGATCCTTTTAGGAAGCGATTTATATAGTTCGGCTTGTTAAATCACTTATTAACTTATTAATGTTTAGTAACATCTATATATTTTGGCTCTCTATGTAGGACTTTACCACTTGAGCGGTATGTATGGGGGCGTTATCTTGCTGAAATGTCCATGGGAGATGTGCAAAAATATTATTTAATTGCAGAAATGCCATTTTTAGTACCTCTATGTGAGCCGTTGCATTCATATTGGATTTTAAAAAATTAAGCTCAAAGGTACCATATTGCTCTCAAAACCACGACACCGCTAACACGACGGCATATAATCAGTCTGCCTACGTAGATCGAGAAAACAATATCGATAACCATCGGGACCTTGAGATTTGCAAACAGAATAAAGTATTTTTTTTTTTTAGTGTCTTTATGCGGTCTTCATTGGAGATAACACGCCGGATGGCAATTAAGCCAGCTTTCTGCCTTATTCTAGATATTAGTTGGTATGAGTTAGAGGGTTTTCTGTCCACATTAGTCAACGCACTGTTGGCACGGCTTTTAATATTTTTGCCATAAATTCTATTATTCTATTTTTTTGTTTAATTTTTGATACAGACAGGCTCATGTCATTATAAGCTTTGATTTTGTCCTTTTCATCCATAAATAATGTTTTGCCTTTATCCATTAAAACTTTATTTATCGCAAAATGTTTAAAAATTATTAATTTATTAAATAACATTTAACCTTTCTTTACAACAATAAAATTACAGTTTTCATTAGATGAGCTAATCAAGTGGCGCAATTTCTTTTTCATGGAACATCAAAAGAAAATATAAAAAATCAATTATTATTTTTAGTTGAACTGTCAATTTTACAATTTTTTAATAATCTTAGTTGGGCTGGAGTTCATTAAATTTAATTTTCATTATTATTATTATTTTTACTGAAGGTAGGAATTGTTTTTACAACATGAAATCTTATTAAAATTAATTGATAATTTTTCTTGGCTGAGCTGGGGATCGAACCTGGGTTGAATTTACATGTTTCAAGAATCACCACATTCTTTCATCAGAATTCTTTGAGTTCTAACCTCTGCACCACTGCGGTGCTTGCTAGCCAACAGTCACAAAGAATGCGAAAAAATTGGAGAAGGAAGCAACATGTAAATAAATTGAAAAATGATAATTACAGCAAATTTCGAACCACCAGTATCACTGGTTAAAGATTGATATAATGACTGGGAGTGAGAACATTTTGTTACTGCTTCTTGCAAACCGGGGACTCGTTCCTAACTAGCAATTCGTGAGGCCTCTTTGGTGGACACCCCAAATCGCCGGAAGAAAACATAGTTGGTTAAAAGACTGATGTCTGTTCTAGTGACAAATTTCCTGCCACTAAATTATCTATTGGTGCTGTTGCCGATTCCAGCCATTAAAAGTAGGGATATGCTAAATTGGCTTTGTGCTTGAGAAAAGTAAATGAGAAACAGAGTCTGCGGCATGAATGGTCGATGGCGCATTCTCGGTCTTAGTTCAACGGTCGGTCGGCGGCAGCCAGGGTGAAATGCATTTCAATAATGGTCTCAGACTGTCTTAAGTTAATTAAGCTAAGTGTTTGTACATTGATTTCTGCATTCGCTGTATGAGGAGTTGTGGATTGTATGTCTTGCGAGATATGCAATATTGTATTTTCTTAGAAGGCATTCAATGCGTTGGTTGGCCGTTTGTCAACACAGTGTGAAGAACGAAACCCAGTACTCCTGTCTTTTAGTAAAGTATTATCCACATGAAATCCGGCCATACTATAGAAGTTTTATATAAAACCTATTAAACATAAATATCGTTAATCTGAGACACGAGCAAAGAACAATTAAAATCAAAATAAATCGCAAACAGCTACCGCGACCAACATTTTATATTTACGGTATGACTATCCAAAATACAAATATGTACATAAATTAATAAATTGGGTAAAGAAAGCAATATATTATCAAAACAACTCCTTGTTTTAGTTGTGGTTTTAAGAATACTCCTTTCATCACCATTTTAATTATGAATTGCTGATATTTATAAAAAATAATATTTAGAGAAATGTTTCCTGCATCTTGTTAGACCTCATTATTCTGCAGTAAAGTTTCAATACGACTTCTCTCGCAATTATTATACAAGACATCAGTAATATTTAGTACTAAAAAATATATGAATATAGCAATATATAATATTAATTAATTGACACTTTCCGTAGTTTGTTAAAGAGTCCAACTGAAGAATGTTATCTGAAATACGACACCAGAAAAAGCTTTAAAGGTGATTGTCATTATAAATTCTAATATCTAATACGCCTCTCTACCAACCGCTAAAACCTTATCCTGAAGAACACAGCACTTGTTGGGTAGACAAAAAACCACACACACATATGAGTCATTTCAATATATAAGTGACATCCAATTTCCAGGTATCAGTGTAGAATATGAATGGGTTTTCTTGAATTAGTTGCATATTATAGGATGTTTTCTTAAGGTGTATAGAACTTTGAATTAAATAAAACAATGGTGATTTTTTTTTGAAATGACCTGAAATTTATTTTATTCGAAAGATAATCTTCTGGCTTGATAATATAAATATGACTTATGGTGGTGTGTGACTGGCTCGTACGTAGTCTAAACTGGAGGTCCAATTTTCGCTGACTTTTTCCCTCATTTGTGGCCATATGTCGGTAATAACGTGGCGAATGTTGTCCTCCAAGTGGTCAATCGTTTCGGACTTATAGGCGTAGACTAGCGACTTTACATATCTCCATATAAAATGATCAATCGATATTAAATCGCACCATTGGGGGTCAATTCACAGGTCCTTTAATAAATCAATTGTGTCACGAGTTGTGTGACATGTTGCGTCGCACACTGTGGCCACTGCGGCAATAAATCAATTTGGACCTTCTGTCCGATTTTGATGATTTTTGCACAGATGGTTAAAAACTATCTGAAGGTCATGTGTGGAAAATTTCATGCAAATACCTCCATTGGTTTTCTGTCGCGAGCAGCGCAAAGTTGAAGTATGTGAACAAGTCTCAAATGTGATAGTTTTCTATGTTATATTCAAAAGCTTGTTACTTATAAACTATACACCGAATGTTCCTTATAAGTATTTTTTCACTTAAAATAGACATTAAGCATTATGTAAATTAAAAAAAAAAATTTTAAAAAATTTTAAAAAAAAATTTCCTTTAACAATATATTTTGAGCCAAAAAAATAAACATTTATGATTTTCTTTTAGACTTTTAGTTGTGTGCGAAGCAGTGCGACACATGGAGTCATATACCAAATTAAAGCTGAGAGTCTCAGCTAACAGACTAAAAAAAAAAAACCTGCCCCAATTTGCCCGCCGCCGAAAAAACAATGAAAAACCAAAAGTAAACAGTAAAAAATATGCGTTATTTTACGCGTGCAAAAACAAATGCGCATTCTTTCTTTCTTTGCTACTCGTGCATAAAGTTTTGATACATGGTAGCAAAATTGTATCTGAGGCCATTCTACCTATAGGTAGGTTAAATATACAATTTGTTTCATACATTTTAAATTAACATATGGTTTATTTTTCAAAGTAATGTTATCAGAAGAAGCACAGGAAGCGAGGAACAAAGATTATAGACGTTATAGGCTATATCACTCGCGCAAGACTGGGCGCTGTTCTACTAACGAAGACGTAATGCATCATTTGTTGATATCCACCGACCCATATATCAATTCATTTAGAACGAAATTTAAGCTTAAAAAATTAGATTATCACGAAGATGTAAAAAAGTTGTTAGTAAATGAAATAGAGTGAAACTGACAAAATTTTTGTATTGGAGTTGTATGGGGGGTGGGTGTTACAGTGGGCGGATTTTCTTCATATTTTCAAAACAGCATTTGTTAGATGATATATGCATTTTCCCGAAAAATAAACAATCTAGTTACAAATTTACAGAAGATATGGCATTTTTGAAATATCATTTGTATGGGAGGTGGGCGTAAAAGTGGGCGGATTAAGTTCATATTTTCAGGAGCTCATTCCACAATTATAATATTAACGTTTTATGAAAATTGAGTTGATATATTTAAAATCATGGAAGTTATGCCACATTTTCTATTTAAGTTGTATGGGAGGTGGGCGTAAAAGTGGGCGTATTAAAAAAAAAAAAAAACTAAAATTCTTAAAAAATTTAACATAAATGTGTGCAAAATTTCATGAAGCTCCGAAACCTCCTTGATTTAAGGCCATTAAATGCACTACACGGCCACAGTGTGCGTCGTCTTGATGAAACCACAGTAAGCCCGAAACGATTGACCACTTGGAGGACAAAATTTGCTGCGTTATGTTTTTGGAAATTAGGACACCAAAGTAATATCATTCTACAATCAGAATACAGAAAGGACAATGCCCTTGAAAAGTTAATAGTGTTTTATCAGACGGCAATTACCATATTTACTACATTCAACAAAATAGTATTTTTTTCTTAAGCCTTGATTAGTTTCATCATCGAGACTCTAAGAAAATATTCGAAGAAGTAAAGATTTCTACACTGAAATAATTGTGAGAAAGATTTAAAATCATTTAACATCTTTAAGGCGCACATTTTCTAAACTTGAATTTTGTACAAATGTACATTAAATATTTTAAAGTTACATCTTCAGGATTGTTTGTCATTTTATCTCTTATTCCACATAAATTATTGTAATAAAGACATTAATAGTGTGTAATGGCTGGTACGTATTACGTGTCCAAAACGCATTCAGACAAACGTTTAACCAATGTGTATCATATTTAGGTGACAAGTAAAAGTTGGTAGACATTTTAGCTCTTTAAAATAAGAGGATACAGTTTAATATCTAAATCACTTTATGTATAATAGCAGTTGTAACTGTTTCATTTAAATTTTCATAAGCTTCTTTAAAAAATTATAAATGTTTTTCTGTTTTTTTTTTGTTTTTTTTTTTTGTTGGTGGTTTAAAGTCATGCGACAAGGCCATTAAATTTCATTGTGGTATTATTTTGGTATTATTTTTGCTTATAATAACAAACATTTAACTATTTATTTAGTACTAAAGTATTTTTGGTTAAATTTCATAATAGCTAAAAAAATAAAATATTAAATAAGCTACAAAAAATGTTTTAAATAATGCTAAGGATTATATTATAAAGCTTTTCTGTTTGTGTCATTATACCCTCCACCACCATAAGTAGTAAATGAGGGTATATTAAGTTTGTCATTTCGTGTAAAACTTTGTTAATATTCATTTGAGACTCAACAATGTATATATTTTCATGTTTCCTCCCAGTAAAAAATGTGCTCCAAAAGGAGCAGGTTTTATGTATGAATTCATACCTCCGGTTTGGAGGACTACTTTCTGCTGACAATAAGCGCTTCTTTTAACCTAATCAAACATGCAAATAAAGCACATTTCTAAACTGTTTTACGTCACTTCGCGCACACCAATCAAAGAACAAATTTTATCTGAATGTTTTTGCTTAAGAAAAATTCATAGTAACTGAGAAGCGCGATATTCGTTTTGTAATTGATTTTCGCTGTCATATGTAAATCTGTAGGCTATAATTTCATTTTTGTTTTTTCGCTTTAATACCTTCTTCGTTGTCAGCACTAAAAAATCACCTTTTCTGAATCTTTTATTCGTAAGCATTTACTGCTTCAAAAGAGCGCTTTTATTGATTATGCGCTTTTTCTCTTAAGTGCTTCAAAAACACGAATTTTTTTTATTGGGTTATGAAACACTAAGTCGATTGTGCCATGTCTGTCCGTCTGTGTAAGACTCTCTGACGTACAATCTATACAACTTAACTAACGAAATTTCCAGCAAAATATTTCTTATTGTGCAGGTAATTTTGGTATTAAAAATCAGCAAAATCGGTGCAGTAAAACCAGAGTTATGGCTCAAAATGTTTGCCTCACATTTCCATAAAAATTTGATATTTTTTATTCTGTTTATTGCAACATTTTTAAATATATTGCAGATAATGCCATAATATTTTTTATACGTTCTTTTTATGATAAAAGAAGAAAGTGTGAGGAAAATAGTATCAATCGGTCCATGATTTTCCATAGACCCAATACAAAAATCTTCCCCAAATATGACTCAATGATATATAAATGCCTATAAAATTGGAATATTGATGCAAAATTCGGCAAAAATTAATTTAATGTAAAAAAAAATCACAAAACTATTTTTTTTTAGTTGGGTCCATGTGAGTCCACTTCCAAAATTCACTTAAATACGTATAAAACTGGTATAAATAATGTTAAAATGTTAAAATTTGACATAAATCATCCTTATAGGTATATGAATTGTTGTGCTAAATTTTATGGCTCATAATTGGTCATAGCTCCTATATAAGGACTACATCCGAAAAAGTCATTAATCTTTATATATATTTTATAAATAACTGTACCAACCCAAAACTTTATATAAATAATTTGCATATACAAAAATCATACTGAAGAAGTTTGTGAGTTTTGGTCCATATTTGACCATATTCGATAATCACTTTAATAATCATAGGTCTCTTATAAATGACGGTACCGATCCAAAATTTCACACAGATTATTTGCATACATGTCAAAATCAACCTGCTAGTTTTGAGAATATCGGTCCATATTTGACCATATCCCCCATATAACGTCCACTTACGAAATTCACGTTAATACTAATATATATCGTTATTATGTTGAAATTCAATTTATATACATAAAATTCTCTGTTCCGAAATTGAAGAACAACGGTCCCTGATTTGCCATAGCTGCCATATAAGAACCATTTCCAAAAAACAATTTAACCCACAAAAATGTTTAATAAATATCGATATCAAACCAACTTTTGTATGGATCAGACATTTTAATCCAGAAATCATATTAGTATCGGTTATACGGCAATTAAGCTATTAGATTTTGTTGCTGTCAGACAATAATTGGCAATAGCTGCCGGATTAAGATCAGTTCCGAGTATAACAACCAACCATACAACTCTTTTAAATAATGTTATTGAGATTAAATTCAAGCAAGCAAAATAAGCTTAAAATACATAATATAATGAATTTAGAAGCTATCCATAATTTGTCCACATCTACTATGCCTCCAATAAATCTTTTGAAAATAATGTTCTTGAGATCAAATTCAACCAAAAGAAGCCTCACCTTATAATCTTAAACTTTAATTTAACTTTTTAAACTCTGTTTTTTTAACTTGTGCAGAATATGGAAGAGTGTTTTTTTTAATTGTTAGATTGTTATGAAAATAAGATAAACTCTGTAGTAAAATTGTCTTTCAAACAATGAAATACTAAAAAAATTACCAGTGCAGTTTTTGTATTTCTTATTATGTTTATGTGGAGGGTATTTAAGATTCGGCACAGCCGATTATTGCACACTAACTTGTTTTTTTTTATTTTCGGCAATTCTTTTTTTTTTCATTATTTTTTTTTTTTGGGTACTTAAAGCATTATAATAATTTGGATTTTTTGTTTATAATAGAAAAAGGCATTCAAAAAAAATCTTTGTTAGAGGCGGGGCAAATGTGTTTAATTTACAACTTTATTAGCACTTCATAAGATTGAAAAATTAAGTAAGAATAATGAAAAAAATTTAATAAAATACAAAAGAAAGGCAAAATAAAATAATGATGAAAAATCCTTAAGAAAAGTGCCTCAAATACTTTGGTGAGCCAAAAACCATTGGTGGTGTTAGCTGTTATGTTTTTTATTCTTCTTCTGCTGTTAATAAACCAGCAATTGTATGGATACTGGGCCAGAGAGGATGAAACTTAACAGCTAATGAGGGTTCATCCAAGTTTATTTATGTTTTTTTACGGATACTTTTTGTGTTTAGACTTTACAAATAATATTTTAAATATGCATGGAAGATATTGAAATTAAAAGTTTTAATATATTACGATTGTTATTTTTCTTGATTATTAAATTAGGTTTGTAAGCATAGATAAAAGTATAAGAAATTAAAAATTTTAAGTTAATTTAAAAATAAATGAAAGCATCTCTCAGCAGCAAACAAAGTTAAATGAGCATAAATTTCCTTACTTAAAATCCGGCTCTCTACAGAAGTTTTTTAAAAATTAATTTCGGGATTTTCCATTGTTTAGTTTTTAAATACAACTATAGTTCATCTGTTCAAAATTTGAATCGGTAGGAATATAATTTTACAAAAAATCAAAATAAAAAGATAATATCGTCACCGAAAATCCAAAAGGCCGTAACTACACATTTTACTTTTTTTTATAGGAGAAGCAAACAACTTTATAAATTTAAGACTATTTCATTCTTATTGGACAAATTTCAGAATTAAATTTAATTAAAAACGTATTGCGGTTTTGGTTTAATAAAAAAACTATAAAACAATGGTAGTTTTTTAGTAATTGTACTTAAGGTCTTTTGGAATCGTTTTAAATGAAACCAAAAAGCCGTCACTTTTAGAATTTAGAATGCAAAATTTCCGATTTTCACTATTATTAAACATTTTTTACTTTTTGTTTTCTGTGTTTTGAATATAAAAGACACAAAACTTATTACAACGCGTTTAATGAATTCGAGAAAAATATACTTTTTTTAAGAAAAGAAAACAAAATTAAAAAAAGACTTTATTATTTCAAAGCCGTATATCTAGTGGATGAAAACAATAAATGTGGCCTTTTGTATAGATATTAAGGTGGTACAAAAACACACAAATTCATATGGTAAAAGCCACACTACGAATTTACTGTAAGAGAGGTCTAAGGAATAATTTTGGGGTACGCCTGTGTTGGGTAACAGGTCACCGCGACATTGAAGGTAATGATATTGCTGAAAAGCTTGCAAATGAGGGTTTCAAACTTTTCTTAGGATTAAGGGATATATTGGTTAAAACATCACACAACTATTACTAGGGATTCGGGTTTTAAAAAATTTAAATCCCGTGATTTCATGATTTTTTTTCTTATTAAAACAAAATGGTTTACTAAAAATAAAAACTATTTATATTATAACAATAGCATTTTCTATCCAGATAGCTTTAATTTTTAGATTTACTAAAGTTATACCCCCTTATCCATAAACGGTTATTAAATTTAACAAACGTTTATTATGCAAATTTTTATATGCTTATCTGTCTGAATAAGAGGGATAAACTTTAAAAAATTTTATATTTTATAAACCATTAATAATTTAAAAACATAATTATATTACATTACAAATTAGATAGAGAAAAATAGTACGTCATTTCGATATTATTTTAATTTCAAAGTAATTATCGTTCGATTTTAAAAAAGATTCTTGCAAATATTAAGACATCCAAAGTAAAGACAATCTTAATTTAATGTTGTTACCAACGAAAAACATCGTTCACAATTAACACTTGTGTAGAAAAACTGTTAGCAAATTATCTGCACTACAATGGATTCACTGGCCTTCTAAAAAAATTAATAAGTAGAAAATACGAAATCCCTGATTGTCTTCAACTTCGGCCAATTGAAAAATCTTGGGAAATTTTGAAATGCAAGTTAAAACGGATAAAACAATATTTTTTAGTGCTTTGGAATAGGTTGGTTCTCATGTTGCTAAAAATATTGTGCAATTAGTTAAAGCGGTGCATCAAAACAAACACACGGCTTTTTATAAGAGCAAAGTTCCTTTTTAACTTTTCTTACAAATTTATAAAAAAGGCGGTCAAAAGTTATTAATCGCCTTTTAAATTACGCAAATATTAAAACATTTATAAGACCAAAATTTATATGGAAAATGCTTTAAAAGGAAAAAAAAACTACAAAAAATTTATGCTTTGGTAAAATACCAGACAAAGTTAAAGGCAGCATAAATAGCTTAACATTTTTTGTACTTTGTTTATATTTTCATTTGTGGTATGCAAAATATTCACTTGAAATCATTTCACTTTTCAGATATATTGAAAACTGTTTAAAAACTACCAATTTCACAAACCAGTCGCTAATTTCTTTCAGCTTAGAGGTTTGGTTTTGTTTAAGCAAATTTTAAACATTTAAAAAACATTTGTTTGGTATCGTTCAAACACTAAATTGCCCACTGGATGTGTAAAAATACACTACTAAATTAACATTAAGAATTGATTACAAAGTTCACAATACAACCACTACAATTTTAAATGTTAAGCCTCCTTTAAATGAACTAATTACCGCATATAACAGTCATACAAATGCGTATATAAATTTAAGGATACACAACCTAAATTGGTATAAAACTCTCTCTCTCTCTCTCTTTCACTAAGCGTATATTTGTATGTTATTGATTTCTAAAGACTAATTAAAAACAACGTATTTATACGCATTGTAAAAGTCTCTGTGCAAACAACATAAAACATTAAAAAATCTTAATAATTGTGAACAAATAAATACCTTTTTCTAACTTTATTTCATTTCAAATTTATTCCGGTTAAACCAAAACAAAAAAAAAAAGTTGGAAATTAAACCCAAAACTTGTTGATGTCACTAACACTCATTTATTTATTCATTCATTCAATTCTTTATGCTTTTATTCATTAATTCACAAAATTGGCATTTCAATATGTTCTGCCCATTGAAACTTAGTTTGTTGTTGCTGCTAATTCTGCTGCTGTTGTTTTTTTGATGTGTGTTTCGTTTGAATATAAAACCATTAACAGTTTGTACAGCAAACCCCAAACCTTTTAAACTAATTAAAAGCATTAAAATTCTTTTTTTTTCTGTTCTCTCTCAATGTTGTATCAGTGTGTTTGTTTATTTGTTTGGAATTTCAATGCAATTGAAATGAAAAAAAAACTGGGGAGAAAAAATTGTGTAAAAATGTTAACGCAAAAGACATTTCCACCAGTTGTTTGTGTGCTGCTATTCCTATAGTACCGCCAAGCCTTGAATATACCATTAAAATGGGACAAACATGTGTTACATTTACACTGGGATCTAACGTAATAAAAATGCAAAAAGTAAAAATAAAGCAAAAACAATTACGTATTTTAGCTTTTATTAACGCAAAAACCAGCGCTAAGATATAAAGAACGTAGTAAAAGGGACTATTAAAAGGGATCTTAATTTTAATGAATTTTTTTCCTTATTTCTAACAGATTCTTTTTTTTTAGCGAGTTTTGTTTTTGTTTTGTACTTTTTTATACATTTGCAGCAAGATAAAGTATAATTTTGCAATAAAAATTAATAAGTTGGAAAGTAGATTTTACGGCAATAATTAACACTGCTGAGTTTTTTTTTCATTTCTGTGTAAGATGAATGTTTAATCTTAGAAAAACAAAAGCTCTATACTCGGCTGCTCCTCAAATAATAGGGTTTTTATGATTGTTTTATTGGCGGTTGGTAAAAAAATGCACTAAAAAGTGACATTATATACAATACATAATTTAAAATCAAGAAATGTTTATGAAATTTTACAGTATGCCAGAAAAATAATATTCATTTAAACTTAAAATCACTTTCTTTTTCTCCCTGTATAAATATATAGAAGTTTGTTTAAAATATAGAAGATTTATTTTAAATGAATTTGTTTTTTAATTCTCCATGAAAATATAAACTTATAATTTATCTTGTTATTTTATTAAAAATTATATAAAATCTATACTTCGTAAACAAAATTTACTTTCCTAGTATTGTGCCAATCTGGCGTACAACAAAATGTTATGCCATATATAGATTTAGATATTAAACATATTGTAAATGAATTAAATATGTACATACAAAAATCTATTAATAAATAAATAATAATAATAAAATAATAATAAAATCACCTTGAGTCTATTTAACGATGCCTGTTTGTCCGTTCCTCCGTCTGGCTGGCTGGCTGGCTGTCCATGTAAAGATTGTGCGCTGAGTACAGGTCGAAATTTTAAAGATATTTCAATAAAATTTGGTACGTGATATTTTTTCGACCCAAGGATGGACGGAGTTCAAACTGGTGGAAATCGGTCCATTATTTCACTTTGCCCCCATACAAATGTCCTCCCGAAATTGGGGTTTACCGATAATAAATGTTTGAATTATGTAAGTATCTCTACAAATTTCATCAAAAATTAGTGGTAAATGAAGCCAAATCACATCTACAAATTTTGTGCTGATTGGTCCATAATTACTCGTAGCTACCATATAAAGCCCACTCCCGAAAATCACTTCAAAGAGCATAACTCTCTCAAAATTGTTGGTATCCAATTAATATTGAACGCAAATATATTTCATATGTATGCAAGTAATACGGTACAATTTTATAATGGTCGGTCCATAATCTTTTAAAAGTATTTATATCGTATTTATATCGAGATAAACTTTAAAATACATACGACCATAATCATAGTCATAGAAAAAGCATACTTTAAGCAAAAGCATGCTTTTGTTTTAAATTCAAAACAAAGTTTATATGTTTTTGTTGTTTAAAAGTCTACTTTTACTTAAAGTATGCTTTTTCTATGACTATGATTATGGGCCATAATATTTATATTCACAGACGACATCATGACACTAAATTTTTGTATGATCGGTGAACAATAGGTTATATCTCCCACATAACGCCCATTTCTAAAAAACTGTTTAATACATATACTGGGTGTAGGTTATTATATGGTCGGGCTTGACCGACTATACTTTCTAACTTGTTTTTTATTGCGAAAAGTTATGTATTTGAAAGAAAACTTTAATTAGTTTGGTAAATGTTATTTACTTATTATTGTGAATATACATATACATACGTATGCTTAATATTTATCTCGTCTATATTCAAAAATAATATTCATACGCAAGGGGAACTGTAATAAAAATTATTGATATACAATATGATAATGCCCTTACTCATAAAACTTACAACAGGTTTATAAAGAAAATTTTGTATGCAAATTTGCGAATATAGCACTTTAATTTGCTTTATTGTTCGCTTGTCTCTTCTCTAAAATAAGTCAGCATTGGAAAGAAACCGTTTTAAGTTTTGTTATATTTCCTTTTGATATAACATGAAAATTATAAAACAAAACTTGCTCCAGTTGATTAGCTCATCTTATGAAATAGGCAGTTTTATTGTGGTAAAGACCTGTAAGGATATGGAATTTAATAAATTCGAAATTTTTTAATATTTTTGGAGAAATAAATTTTTAATGACTTCTATTATCTGAGGCACAAAGGAGCAAAATCAAAGTTTATATTGACACGGGCCTATCTGTATCAAAAATATCAAAAAAAAAAAAAAAAAAATAGAAAAAAGCCGAAAATGAGAAATGAGTCTAATTATGTCAAAAGTATAAAAGGCCGTACCCACAGTGTGATGACTAATGCAGACTGTTCAACTTTGGATAAATGGTGTTGGTACTCCCATCTTTGGCTTCCCCTATTTTTTGGACAGTTTTACCTTAAGGGTGATGCCAGAGGACATCTATAGGCGTATATGTCATCATACATTACCTTTTAAGTAATTTTTCGTTAATCTGCATTAAAATATAAATTTTGTTGTTGTATTTTGGCGAATCGTTGTTTTGCCAAATACACAGTCTATTAACAATTTTTGAGTCATATAGTCGTTTTAATAACTTACATTGTATAGTCTGAATTCCATAGTCCAATCATAAATTTTGAATTGTATAATCGATATTTTTTTGAATTGTTAACATCGATTTTTGATATTGTGTTTGTGACTTTTTAAATATAAATTAAAAAATAAATTCGAAAATAATCATTGAACATAAAAAGAAAAGTTATATCGTTCAGATATATTTGAAATAAAATAAAACAAACTAATTTTCTCTTTCTTTTGTGGAGCCATTTTGGGTTTAGTCACCACGGTTGTTTTCTCTAGCCAAGTAATAGAAAACTTGGCCTCCAGCGATTCCACATTGGATAAAACCATATCGGTGTTTTTTTTACAGACAGACGACTAATTCTAAGAAAAACCTCTAATTAACACTACTCAATATTCAAGATAAGGTAGAAAATTGGCGTTATTGAAAGCCTAGCCACTATCTAGATACTAAAAATGAAGAAAGTGCCACCATATGGCAAAATGACATGGAATACTGAGTGGCATCATGTTGTGTTCTCAAATAAGAAAAACATTTAATTATATACAAAAGGAACCACATTAAATCGTGTTGGTGGTGTCATGGTTTGGGGAGAAATATTTTATTATGGTACCTGTGAGTTTAATTTTTTTAAAACCATTATGAATGCAACGGCTTACATTGAGGTGCTAGAAACACCATTTTCGCACTTTAATAATAGTTTTGAGTCTGGACAGCAATATTCAACTGTTACTGAACTTATTAATGCCATCAAGCTAGCCTGAAGCTCCATTCAACTAGATTGCAAAGTTGAGCTATAGATTTTGCTTGCAAACAGGATCTATGAAAAGTTGACCAGCAAAGGCGGCACAACGCTCTACTAAAATAATTAAATTAAATTTAAAATATTAAAATTAAATAAACTCAAATACATAGTTTTAGGTAACAAAAGTGTCCAAAATTCGCATTTTTAGGGAGTGTTCTATTCAAGTGGTGAACATCTCAAAAATATACATATATACAGTGGCTTACAGATTCGTTTTATGCACTGAATCTTTTTTTTTTTTTTTTTTTGCAAAAACTGGACATTACTTGATTTAGTAATTAGTGAACTAGAATTTATTACTAGTTACAACAGACTTAAGGTGATTTTTAATAATTCTCGGCAAAATATTTGACCACTCCCTCAGTATCGCATTTTTAAATAATTTTTGTTAGAAATTTTATGTTTCCTTATGCTGATTTTTAACTTGAGCAACAAGTTTCAATAACATAAGGTCTGACGATTATCGTGGCGGTGTTATCAATTGTGGGCAGTTATGTACCTTATTAGCCACGTTTACACAACACCCGTGCTTTAAATTGTTATCCTGGTAAAATCGAAAATCTTATCTTTTACCCACGTTCTCTGCGCTTCCAACAAGTTGTCCTTTAGAAGATGAAGGTGCTTAAACTTGTTCACGGTTGTTTCAACATATATTCAATTCCCAGTACCTGCAAATGCCATATAGGTCCAAATCATGGCACTGCCACTAGCATGCTTCACTGTTGCCTTTACGTTTTCTTTGTTGAGGTCTGCATTTACATGACATTTGAACCGAATATTTTAAACTCATATTCATCAGCGAGGATGACTGAAACTTTTTCTTTAGCGCAATTTAACCTGCACAGTGTGTTTTCCGGGTTTACATTTAGCCTGTTATATCGTTCTACGTAAACTCATTTGACTCACAATTTAACAGAAAATATTAATGGATATAGACAAACAAAAAATCGACAAGGCTATATTTTACTGTGATTTCTGTCGAACAGTGAAATACATCTCAGTTCGATATCGATATTTACAAGTTTTTTACGTACGTTAATGTGTTTTTCTGAAGTAGTCCCCTAATGGCAGCTGTAACATAATATTCGCCGTTAATTTGTGCCGAATTTTTATTTTTTAGTTGTTTGTATAAGAGATATATGAGTATTTAAGATATTTTCGAAAGTGTAATTTATGGTCATATATGGACGGAAGCTAACAAAATATTGTCGTTTGATTTCCCTTAGCACGAAAACTATTTTTGCTGAATATTGTATGAAGAGTGCTTTTATACAGGCATATAATATCTGAAAAATCTCGATGATGTATGAAAATTTGGTCTATAACTCAATTTATACCGGACCGATATTGCCTATTTTCAATTATAAAGATTTCAATTAAACAATTAAGAATGTTTGGAAAAAATTTAATTATTCTGAGTTTTGTTTATTTTTTGTTTGTACCTTTAGCAGACGCACAGACATGGTTATGAAATATCGAAAGCAAACAATTGTAACTGATCAATAGCATTGTAACTAGGTAACATTATTTGATTTGTTTTATTAAAACAAATTTATGTATTTTAGAAATTTCTTTTGATACGTAATATTTTTTTTATACTAAATTGACTGACTTGCAATATTTTCATTACTAAAATAATATTACCTATAATTATGTGATATAATATTTTCACAAAAAATATCCTATAAAATTGTTAATTTATTAGTTGGATAGATGTTCAGTTATGTTAAAAAATAAATAAAAACTGTAAAATTAGATCTATAATTGTTGAAAAGTGCCTGAGCCATTATTCCAAATATGAGTCATTCCATGTCTCATGTTGCTAAAAATTGACTTTGATGTCGCCGAAGTCTTGCAAAATTTTAGCATGTATTCTTCATTAAAAAATATTTTACACGTATTTCCAGAAAAAAATTTTTTTTTTCAACAAGTTATGTGCATTTGAAAATCGGTAAAATCATGAAAAATCTTTCGACATGACAAATTTTGAACTAATATTTCGCAAAAACTTGTGGATGGATTTTAAAGACCAATACCTTATTTTAAAGGTATTTGAACCTCCTTCTTAAAAATTATTATTTAAATTTTTTTTATAATTTTTTTTATTTTTAAAATTGGCTTTTTTTAATTATTTTCTGTTTTCCACCACCTTCGAACAAGAAAAAAATCTAAAAAAAATATTTTCTTAAAGCTCAATATAACCTTAATATTCCCTGTAAATTTCAGAATGGAAGTCGAATGAATTCAATTTTTTCCGATTTGTTTCCATTTTTAATGAAGAATATGTCTGCAAAATTTAAAGTAAATCGGATGAGGTGTTGTAAAAGAGGTGTTCGGTCTGACATGGAATGACTCATATGTACTTGCAAGTGTATAACTCTGCGTATACTTAATATTGAACCCTTCAATACAAACAAATAGTACTCATAAGCTAGTGATTGTTTATATAAATCGTAAAAACGAAATGCGAACCTGATGCAATTATTTTATTTTGCGAATTGGCAAAGTCACCAGTTTTGGATTAAAATATTGACTACAAAATTAAGACTGCTAAACTGTAATTTATAATATATCAATCAAATATATATTTCAAATTTAAAGAACAACTTATTTTACAACTATATTTAGTTACATTGTGATATCGAAAACATCCTTCTATTGTGAGGGGAAAATAACCATAAATAAAGATGCACAGTTTATATATTTTGGTTTATATATGTAAACCGGCCTATGAAAAGGTGGCTTATGACTCAAAAAAAAAATTTCCACTTTTTTTTGAGACGCTCTTTTACGTGGGGAAAACTAGAAAGTCCTAGAAAGTGTACTAAAAATGTAGAAAGAAGAGCACAAATGAAAGAAAAATAGAATTTAATTGAAAATCCAGCATCAAGATAATAAATGGAATTGAAAAATTTATAAACAGGATTGAAATTGATGAAAATTGAAAAAAAAAATCACTCTTTATATACGCACGCACGAACTTATCTCATGTATGCTCTTTTGCCTTTATTGGTTGCCTTTTGGGCATGAGTGTTCATGATGCACAAGAAAAACTACTAAGAAACTGACAAAATGCATTGTTTATATTTAACAGCTGTGTCTCGCAATTTCTTTTTTGAGTCATAAGCCAGCTTTTCATAGGGCGGATCATATATAGAATTAACATAAGATCAAATGAGATCAAGGGATTCTTAACGAAACAACATATGAGTAACAAGTAATTCAGCCGATTGCATAAATCAATAATATTTGTATTCTAACCTTATCACTTTGACGCGCACCTTTGGAAGAAAGAAAATCATACAAGTTCCCTTTTATATCGCTAAAGTTAAAATTATCGATAAAAATTTAGCAGTATTTAAAAATAAAATAAAACAAAGAAATTATACGAAAATCATTAAAATGTTTATTGTATTAAAAGTAGTGATATTTCGCAATTATAAATGAAAAATAAAATGGACAGTTGTCTATCACAATCAGGTTAGAATGCCATGCATACTTTAATCCAAATTGTTTATAAAAATTTGGTAAAATATGTAGAATTATTTCAATTATCTCTACATAGGGTATTTTTTTAATATAGCTGAAAAAAATCACACAAACGTTAAGAAGGCATTTTTCAACAATTTCTTTTAGCCTAAAAAATAATTTTTAAGAGAAAAACTAGTGGGTTTTTCTATATTTCCATGAAACTTTTGAGCGAAATTTAATTTATTGCTACAATTTTGATAGAAATTATTGCAAAAATTGGTAAGCGTTCCCATGTTTTGCATATAAATTTAATTTAATGTCCTTTTGTTTAATTAAAAACATTTGTATACTAAAATTTACAAATTATTTGCAAGCACATGTCAAAAATGAAATTCTAAAAATCATAAACGGTTTAGGGTCCTTATAAGTCTTTAACTTGTTGACGTTTCTCCTATTTGTGTTTATATAAAATTTTTTTATTTATTTATTGTAATGATAAATGGAAATGAAAAACGCTTGTATCAGTAATAGGACTATTAACAATGTAGGTATACAAATTCTATATGTGGCTATTAAGTTAATGGAATTTTTCACCTGAAATTCATGTTAACTTTTATTTAGTATATTAATTTAAACAAAAAAACGCAATATTTTGATGAATATGATATGATGGGTACATTTTGCCCCAACAACTTTTACATGTAACAGACGTATCTGATGCTGATGGTTTAATTAAAGTGCCATATAAAAAACATAAACATTGTGAATGAATATTAACGAGAGTATTTCACCAGTTAAGAGGATTAATGGGCTATATATTCAATATTGATATTCAATAAAGCAATCATAAATTAATTAATGGATATTTAAAAAAGTTGTGTTTAATAGTAAATGAGAAAAATAAAACACATAAATACATATCAACGATGTGATGTGAGTGAGACAGCGAAAGAGAATGACAGATAAGCAAAGCATTAAATTATATTTCTACATCCACCATAATTAATTAAAAACAATCATATTTATATATGCAGACACTCTAACATACAGTGTATGTTTAAAAACCAACATAAATATGTATATGTGCTGCATAGCTTTGAATCTTGAAAATCCAAAACTACTTAAAAACCTCTTAAAAGTTTTTTCATTACTTTTGTTAAACAACTTGTGTTGCTACTGCTACAGTTGTTGTTGGCAATTAAAAAGCTGTATACGCTCTTGAAAAAATACATTTACACTTAAGTTTGGCTGGAATACAACAACAACAACAAAAACAACCAGAGAAAACATCAGGCTGAATGAAAAATAAAAGTTTTATTTAGAAGTGAAAACAAAACAACCACAAAAAATAGACAACAAATTATGAATGTTCAAATTGTAGCAAGTTTCAAAATGACAACAAGATGTTTATTTTTGTTAAATTTCAAGTTATTAAAACATGCTCTAAGAATTGCTAAAGATAAACTACTACATTTTATTGTTAAAATCTAGCAGCAGAAACAAAACTTTTATAATGAGCGAACATTTGACGCAAAAGATAAATAACAATAATAATAACAATAATAATAAAAAGTATTTAGAAGGAAAACTAGATTAAACAAGACAAATTATTAAGACACGTGGATTTCTGGCAGAATTCTAAAGAAAGAACTATATGTTTTATGATAAAAAGTTGACTTTTTCTTTTCATATTTGCGTTCCTTTCTAAAAACCAGCGTTGTAAACTTGATGCGTTTCGCACCATTATTGGTGATTTTTAAAATTTTTGGTGTGCAAAAGTTCTTAGTTGGTGCGCGGTGCGCTTTTTTTTTAAATTTCGTTGCGTTTTTTAGTTTTTCCGAAAATGTGATGAAATCTTCATTTTCACTAATTTTTAATTGCAGTTTTTTTATTAATTCATTATCATGAAATCTTGAGGATGAAAAAGGACAACATTGAATGCATTTTTGTTTGAAAAAAAATTAACATTTTAAACATGAAAAGAAAAATTCTTGTATAGCCGGATTGGTCTACTGAACTGTAGACGAACAACCAGGGTTAGAGTTCTAGTGAAGCTAGAAGTATCTAAAATAGAAAACAAAAATATTTAATAAATGTGTACTGAAATCAGCCCTTTTACATATTACTTTTACTATTAATCGTTAATCTCTTTTTAAAAAGTTAAAAAAAGAAGAAATTAATTACATATCTAGTACAAAGGAATACAAATAAATTTGTTTAACCTTTATGTCAACAGCTGAAAAATTATACTTACGTCAACAGCAAGCATACCCGGGTATGCAAGCACATTTTATATGGGAATTCACACATTTCTAAATATGTTTCTGTTTTATATGTTTTATTTGGATTTTGTTTGTGTTTTTCCCCTACTTTGAATTGTTTTTATTCATGCATATACTTAAATTTTGTCTTCGTCTTCATGTATGAATATTTACAATTAGGAACAAACACTTGTTAGTTGCTCAATTCTATGAACATGAAAATCCAACAAGGAATGACAAAATTATCCCATTTATGATCTGATTTGTCCAATTTTATTCAAACATCAGAATATAGTAGAAAACACTTCTAGTGAGGATATCATGAAATTTCAGATGGATATAATGGCCACTTTCAGAGATACAGAGTTTTTAAAATTCAAAACATACCCGGGTATGTAGCTGTTGACATAAAGGTTAATTTATTTTGTTCTAAAAACACTGAACTGTTGAATACTGTTTTTTTGTTATATTTATAATACAAAGATATTATATTTTTTATGTAAAATTAATTCAATAAACATTTTATCTAAACTTGGTGCGATTGTTTTCAAATGGTGCGTTTTTTTTCTCCATTTTGGTGCGTTTTGAAATTTCAAATTTGACAACGCTGCTAAAAACTGGTAGGCTAGAAATTTAAAAAAATCGCCCTAAAATAGGCAATTGATTTTCTATGTTCGTTCTCGCACGAAATATGATTTACTAAGAAAAACTTATTTTCACAGAAGAATTGTGATTTTCTCTTGATCAATCCAGCCAGGGGGTTTCAACAAGAACTTTGCTTTTCAAAACAAAATAAAGCAAAGAATTCAAAGAGCCACTATATACACAGCCTGATTTATTCTAATAATAATATTAGCTTTAATGTTTTCTTTAAAAGTTCTTGATCTTCTCAAATTTGAACTTAATTTACTTCTAATTTCAATTATCTGCTCATTTTATTAACGTTACATTCACCCCTATTTATCCATATAATTATAAATTGTATGCATAAATAGCATCACTAACATAATATATATTTATATAGATTTTCCTGAAATTGCAAGCATATCATGCATTTAGTTTCATACTTACTTAAAATTATAATAAGACACACAAAGATGGCACCCAGTGCACCCATGCTCAACTTTAGTCTTTGGCCCTCCTGCACCAATTCACAATTTTCACCCCAATAACCTTCGGGACATATGCAGCGATAACGTAAACGTGGCTCTAGATTTATACAAGTGGCACCATTAAGACATGGTATATCCAGACACTCATTACGATCTACACATCCTTTTGTATCGGCAGACATGACACGACCTTCACTGCAGCTGTAAAATGTATATAAAAAAAATAAAGAAATATTAATACTAGAACCGTTTTATAAAATAGACTACTATGATGAGGATGAAATATATGTATGTAGTTTAAAATAAATATGAAATATTAATAACAATTTATCCATGTCTAGTTTTATGGTTTTAAAGCAAAAGTAGAGAGTTTTGTATTAGTACTCGTATGTATTTGTAACAGAAAGTGTGCTAGTAGTTGTTGTTTATAAACAGCCAGCAGGTCATAGGACTTTAGTTTGCATTTTGTAAAGTCTATCTCATTTGTCTTGTAGTTTATAGTTTAAATATAATTTCATGCTAGAATGCATAAATACAAATTGTTAAATTTGTTGTTTTATTACTTGTAATTTATTAAGAGCATGCTCTTACAAGTTGCTATTAAAATTAGTTATATTGTTTAGAATTTATAAACAATCAAGAACAAGAAGCTTCATATTTAAGACTTAATAGGAACATATTTGCGCTATGTCGTAGGTAGTACGCCTTTAAAGTCTAGTCTAAGTGTTTGGTTTTGTAGCATAGAACATCATTTTGTGTTACTTCTCGTAGATGACACAAATATATTAAATCATCAGAAATAGGTTATGAACTGACTTTTATGTTTCTAGACCTGGGAAAGTTTCTTTGAATAATCTGTTATCGCTTTACTCTAAGAGTAACGGAACTGACACGTAACTGCATTGAGACAAAAGTGTTATCAACCAAATGATACCTTTATATCCATACGGGATTTTTCGTTCTAGCAACAAATAGTAAATGTTTGTCACCATAACCAATAAATCGTATAAACCGCATTTGTTTGTGTGGTTAAGTGACCTCCGGGATAGAGACCGGTTTTACACCATTTCCACTGTTTTAATTTTCTGAAATATTATTGCAAACTTTTGTTATATAATTTTAAATTTCTATTAAGAAATATCGGAAATACAATTAGTAGTTTCTGCAAAACAATTTTTAATAGTATAGTTGAAAAACTATAAAAATAATAATTGTTCTTAAAATAGCTATGGCACAAGCTAATGTTTGCAGTTGTACTTTAAGTGGTACACATAAAAATGTCGACGAACGTGGACAACAAACATAATAAACAAATGTATTCAAGTTTTCGAGACAAAGTCTTGACATGAATACGAAAAAAAACTGAAGGAAAAGGAGGCAACATGTAAATAAATTGAAAAATGATAATTACAGCAAATTTCGAACCGTTGGCTAGCGGGCACCGCAGTGCTGCAGAGGTTAGAACGCAAAGAGTTCTGATGAGAGAATGTGGTGGTTCTCGAAACATGCAAATTCAACAACCCAGGTGCAATCCTCAACTCAGCCGAAAATTTATCAATAAATTTTAATACTAATTTTCATGTAACAATTCCTACCTTCAGTAAAAATAATGTAATAAAAACTAAATTTAATGAACTCAAGCCTAACTAAAGAAATATCAAAAATTAAAAATGAACAGTTCAACTAAAAATAATAATTGTTTGTAAAACTTAATATGAAACACAGTGTTGACATAGATCAGATTAAAATGTAAAAAATAACCCCAATGAACATTTTTTGATTTCGATATTATAATACAAATAGCTACAAATTTTGCTCAGGATATTTTTGTTTTATATGGCATTAACCTATTGATCCACATTTACATTAGGTTTGTTAGCCTTAGCATAATGTATAAAACAGACGTTACCTTCACTTTCATACATTATTATTATTCTGACATTAGTTAATTATTGGCACGCTTAGTTAACTGATTTCTCTGATCATAGAAATTAAAGTTTTAAAATTATATTATAAATACCTTTTAGCAAATAAATACCATTCATTCTAAAAATTTTTAGTTTTCTTTGTATACGTATCTTTAACTTGAATACACTTTCAAGGAGAAATATATCACTTCTAAAGGTAGTAGAAACACGCTTTGATTTAAGAAAACTTTGACTTTGCCTGCTTTGAAAGCCTAAAATCATGACGCTCTTAACGCTGCTGGTCCACAATACGGGGCACTTAATATTGCATGTCTTGCAAAGAGCAAACTATTGTATGATTTGCAAGGAAAATATAATTTGCAACTTTTCGTACTTGGCTGCAATGATCCATGTATGATCACCTTGTTAAAGAACTTATGCTATCTAATCTACTACTACTACTACCCGCACCAGAATTAAATGCTTTTGTGCACTGTCCAAAAAATCTGATCAAACCATCACAGGGATCTTATACCGAATTCAAATGATTCGTTTGAAGCATGCAGTGGCTGAAAAATGACCAGAATATGGGCCAGGCAAGAAAGTGCAATATTCATTATAGCAACGCTCAGCAATATGTGGCATTAAAAACTAGAGATGTGACTGATATCCGGTAACTATCCGGTTTGCCGGATATCCGGCCTAAATTTACTATTCGGACGGATACCGGATAATGAGCTACTATCCGGTATCTGGCCGGCCGGATATTTTCTTAGAATTATTTTAAGCAAATAAATTTGTATTAAGTAAAAAAGTAACAAAAACTTACAAATTATCTTTCAAATACTTAAAATACGTTTTGAGATATTCACTTTACTGAAAGATTTATATATAAACTAAAAACTTTAAAAACGTCCAATTACTAAAACGACTGACATTAATACTCAAAATTAGGAAGAGGTAGATTATGGTGAATAAAAACTAAATTTTCAGCATTCGCAGACAATAAAAGATTTCGCTTGTTTTCGTAAATCAAGCCAGCTTCCGAAAAAATCTTTCGCTATAAACACTGCTGCATGGAGCTGAAAGGAACGTTTCGGCAAACTTATTTAAAATTAGATATTTTTTAGAGTTTAACCACCACCAAGCGTAAGGATCCTCACTGCGATCAATTCGAACTTCCTTCAAGAAGAATTCAATCTCGGTAGCAATTGGGTTCTTCTCATGACCCCGAAACTGAATGTTGTTTTCACCTGCCACTTCATTAAAATAATCCCACAATGGTTCGTGAGATTCACGAGCTACATTTGAATCAGTTTCATTTAATCGTAACTGTTTAGGCCTAGTTGAAG
Organism: Bellardia pandia; assembly: GCA_916048285.2. Lineage (NCBI taxonomy): Eukaryota > Metazoa > Arthropoda > Insecta > Diptera > Calliphoridae > Bellardia > Bellardia pandia. Next base: position 43,931,549 of record OU696530.1, read on the forward strand.
CCGTCGATGAACAACTACTGATGGAAGACGTGTCGCAAGTAATTTTTAAGTGTTCCAATAAAATAGTCTTTCATTTACTATCCGGCCTCGCATCTTGCCGGATATTCGGTACCCGGTTATCTGGCAAAATCACTATCCGTCACATCTGTATTAAAAACCATTTAGAAAGAAATTATAAAGAAGTTTTGCCTACCATACCCCTTCTGCCTAGTATTTGCTTTCATTGATGCAGAACTCTGTGGAGTCAAAGATTAACATATAAGTTATAAAAAGCAAATCATTATTTACAAGTATATTGGTTCTCAACTGTTCTGCAACAGGAATATATTTTGGCATTTATGGCTTGAAATTTAAGTAGTTATTCAAAAATTGTTACAATATATTAAATTGCGCTCAAAAATTTACTATTTACTAACAGAAACTTGAAAAATAAAAAACCTTAAACAAATTACACAGTTAACTGACATACAAAAGTTGTTAGCATTTCTTAATGTGATATTTTACAAATTACCCTGATAAATTTATTTACAGACATTTTCTCATGCCCAATGTATCATGATTATGAATATAATTTTCTCTTTGACATGCTATTATTTATTTATAAATTATATATAAAATTTGTATTTTCTACATCATTTTACATACAATATATATAAATTTATGTTTGTAACAGAACAAAAGTGATGATGTGCAGTAGAGTACGAGTACTAAGCTGTTGTCTGCCATGGCATTTGTTGCATTTGGCATAACTAATGATGTGGAAAATGCTTTTGCTTGTTTGTTGGCGTGACTTGCCGGTAGATTATTTTATTTCTCCTTTTCATTTGTGTTGTTTTTTTTTTTGCTATTATATGTAGTGGTATTAATGCACTGATGTGTTAAAGGCTTTGAAGCAAAGATGCTGGCACTAGTTGTATCTATACTGGCGGTGACCTTGTATTATAGCAATACAGGGTAGCAGGGAGCAGCTGCTTTAAAATGAGAATTTCTAGCTGTTATAAGTTTAGTTTGTTGAGTATTGTGCCATTGCAGTATGTGTAATGCTTAAATTGGAAAGTGGCAGGGCAATAGGAGTGCAAAAAAATTATTATTTTATATTTATAAAGTCGTAATAAGATTCTGACATTAATACTATAAGTTTTATTGCTATTTATGGAATATCTATGAATTGCAGATTAACACTTGCAGCTTATTTAGCTAACTGTAATGTTAAGAGCAATTGAATTTAAATAATTGCAAAACCAGTTTTAATATTTCTATGTCAACTTTGTAATTATAATATGGTAAACATGTTCAAACACTTTCGGTTCTAGTTTGGTGTTAATAATTTTAGTATTCGTACATTTACTTCAAGCAAATGATATTTATTTTACTGCACTGTATCTAAACAAATATTTCGAACGCATAGTGTAAGTTTGATGTTGTAACAATAGCTTTCATTTGCATGCAACAAAGTGAACGTGTGTTTGCATATTTTCAGCTATTGTGTAGGAAACAGTTACGAAAGAAGTAACAACATACAATCTAAAGGAGTATCACGAAACAAGCAGTTTAATAATGTTTTACAGTTTGCCACACTATTCAATATTGCTGCAACAGCTGGCTGTAAATGTAAATGTTATAAAAAACACTTTAATGAAATGATGTTAGAATATGCACATCTTTAACAAATTGTAACATTCTCGAAAATAATTTTACAAATTGCATATTGCACACGTTGTGTTCTCTTGCTTTATTTTCTTCTCCATTTACTCTTAATCATCATCATCACTCAATAACCAATAATAAAGCCCATAATTGCTGGGTTTTACATCTGGCTGCAAGATTAAATAAAAGCATTACTTGTATCGAATAATCATTTATAATTTAGTGGTTTAATCAATTTACTGGTGAAATTATTTATGTCTGCTATTAATTAAAAGTAAAGATACGTTTGTTTCTACCTGATAATGTATTGAGTGCATAAATTACACATTTTATGCAGTTGTAAAATTCTAAATAATAAACTTTCAAGATTTTTGGATAATAAATGAACACATTTTGCAATGTTGGCAATTTGATAGTGCTTTGGTATTTAATATTTAGTTCGCATTAGGATTTAACAAGGTAATTATGAAGTGTAAAATATAATGAAATATTTTGTTTAAATTTAAATAGGAAATTGTAAATTTTAAAATCATTAAAAGTAATTTTACTGAAATCTAGATTTTCTGTTTCACTTGTTCTAATTGTCTATTAACGACTAATGAATTACATTTTAAATTGGGTAACACAAAAGCTCTTTTATTTCGATCGCCAAAATAGTTTTAACATTAACACAAGCATTTCTAATAATATTATGAATATTTTTGTTGTTGTTGTTTTGTTTACACAAAATGCACACAGAGAAAAACACAACAATGTCAACATTTTTACAAGTTTTTTAACAAAATTATGGTCACTGTAATTATTTTTATGATTGCGGTAACCATAATAAGGTTAAGTTAGGATTCAGTTTGAGTGCCCCGATAGACTAGGCGATAGCGTGCCGGACTATCAGACAGAAGGTTGCGGGTTCGATTCCCTCCAAAGACTCTGGGTGTTTTTGCAGATAAGCCAAAAGCTTCGCAATTTGTGTTTGTTTATTGTATTAAAAAAAAGAAGATTACTACAATCATATATACGATTGTAGTATCTATGTATATTTTTGTTGCAATCATGTTTATGATGAATCCATTTATCATAATTTGTTGTTCTTTGGTTATGGTAGAGAACAACATAATATGGTATAATATTTCATCATAAAACTGACTACCATAAATATTACATAATTGATATAATCATATATATTATTGCTATAATCATGTGAGTGGTAAATTAACCATATTATGTTTGCAGAAATTATAAAAAAATATTTAAAAATGTTAAAATAGTTGTGGTAAACATGCACAGCTATACTTTTTCTCTGCATGTAGAGAACATAATTTTAAATAAATTATAAGTAAGGATTTCAATAGGCCAATCTCATTGACCTAAGCCGCCATATTATATAAGTACGTCAATTACACAAATGATTATAGTCGTAATATTGTTGAGAAACTTTTTAACATATTAATAAATGCCTATAATCACAATCAATGATTTTTTCCATTTCACACAAACTCAAGTTCTCACACTCTTAATGGGGATTCATTCCCTTTTAATTTGTTAATTTAAAAAATTCCTATACCTCGTATAAGGTATTAATAATTATGTTTTAATTTCTACTCTATTTTTGACTATACTAACAACGTATAGCCGTATATATGTATGTATATTAACTGAGCTTTGATGTTATCGTACGAATTTAATTCTTAGTAAACTAGTTTGCAACTTATATTTCCATCTCAGATTATGCCAATTTGTGTCTAAGCACAATATTGATTGAAAACTGTTTCAAGAAATATTCAGTTCGAAAGCAATTATGAAAATATTACGAAGCATACGTCTTTCAATATTTTTGATTATCAATGGAACATTTATTCCGGCAGATATACAACAAATAATAATCAAAAAGTCCTTAAGACTACAAACCATTTTGTATTTAATTACCATAAATAACTGCAGTAATTAGTAAAATTAAAATTGATACAAACTCTGTACTGTTAAATATTCTTTGTATAAAATAGTTTTATGAGAAAATAAAATTCTTTAGCCTATCAGAGACTCATTTTGAACCCGGTGTGCTTCGCTACCCCCTTTGAAGTAAAACCTTTAATAAACGTTGTAGAAAAGAAGGTGCAGAAGTCTGCATGGTCGAAAAATATTTCATGTAATAAGTAGTCCTGAGTCAAAGCTGGACGCCTAATAACATCTAATACATCGCAATCCAAGGGGCGTGCACCTCCCACTTGTAATTGGGTACGTATTTCTATTGATACCAAGCCAGGCCTCTTTGTCCAATCACAACTATGTTCCAAATATCATCGACATAGATCAAAAAATGCCAAAATATGGCGATTTAAATTTATGAGTTATATGGTTATCAAAACTTCATATAGCCTATTTTTCCTTCCAGAGTTACAGTAACATGCTGTGAGAATTTCAGTAAGATCGGTCCAAGAGTTTGGCCTCTTATTAAGCACAAACATACAGACAGACATACAGATATTCATTCAGTTTTATATAATCCCAGCTAGCATTTTTTGAAATTTTTAATCAAATATGGGTATTTTTTGACTCCCCCGCGCGATTAAAATAGGCATATATGAGCTCATTTTCTGATCATAAATGAGTGTTTTCTCGGAAGAAAATGGTTACTCACCCGCAACTCTTCTTGATGAGTCTTTTATTACCCGATTGTCTGATTAGTTTCGACACATTTGCTGTATGTTTTGTTATTGTATTTTCAATAAATTACTTTTAAAGCGTAAGTAAGAATCATTTTCGAGTCTTTTTTCAAGCGCGCAAGTGATTAATCAGTTTTTGATCGTCAAAAGTACTCGAGGAAGACTTAGTTAGGTGATTTTTGATAAAACAATCTTCCAAATGCTAGTAGGGATATATATAGTAGATGTAGGTATGTATGTAAACACTGCATACATATAATCTAATTCATAATATTTACCGTATAGAACGTATACTTAATATTTTTTTTACGGGCTTATAAAATAAAGTATACGTCACCTTACTTTAATATATGTAGATAGATAGATGAATGTATTACGTATAAGTTTTGCCTATACTTTATATAGGCAAAAGAAAATATGGTATATTTTCTTTTCGTATATTTTCAGTTTGAATATTCCAATACATTTGTTGTTGCAAAACGTTCATGTTAGTGCAAGTGCTGCCTAAATAAATAAATTTTTGTAAAATTTTTCTTTTATACGAATTTTCTTTCTAATTTTATTCCCTCCTTTTATTTTCTTTATTGTTTATGATCTATGCAAACAATATGATTCTCAAATGTTTTTGAAATGTGTATGTGTTTTTGTTATTGTTGTTAGCAATTTTCGATACTTACGTGCATTCATATTCATTCCACAAATCAACACAATCAAATGGATCCGGACAGATTATGTTCGAACATGGACGATTTGAAGGACAGCTACGTTCTAAATTTCTGGCCATTGTTGCTTGTCCCCATTGAGTACCATTCATGGAAGGTGGTAAAGGCAGATGCTTGCCATCCAATCTATGGAAAAGATAAAAGGAAAAATAAAAAAAAAACAACATATTTTTATTATTATTGTATGCATGTTAGAGATAGTAGATGAAAACAAAATGCTTGACAAAATTTAAATATTAGGTGTGATGCATACTAAGAAATGTCTTCATTATTTAACATGAAAGCACATTTTTTATGTTATTTAATGTTTTGTTGAAAAACGTAATTAGAAAATCCTCTTAATGTATACATACATTATATTATTTTTTTGTTTGCACCAGCACTCAGGGTATGACCCCTACTCATGCAATGTATTGTATTAGAACTAGGAAAATAAGTTATGGGAGGCAGGAACATTTGAACATTTGATTTGAATTTTCCTATATTGAAAGTGACAGTCAAAACTTCTGCAGGAAGTTTATACGGACAGAATGGATAACTAACAAAACTTCCCTGTAATGTGTTATGCGATCTACTATTTAGTCGAAAATAAATGAATAACCCCTGTCCGAAGAGGGCGTATTACGCAAGAGCGAGTTATGACGGGTTTCGAGAACAAGTTCCCTAATAACAGCAGAGCACATTCCATTAGAGTATCGACAAAATAGTGGAACACAAGCCACATGGCGGCGATGCTCCAGGGAATCAATAGAATACTCTCACAGACAAGCACGTTTGCCCTCCCCTGTACGCGCTCGAGTAACGCCAAAATAGACTTCGAAGCACCGGCCCATACATGGGAGTTTTATTTCATTTTTCGTCGCATATAGATGGTTTAAATAGTAAAGAGATCAGATGGAGTGAAGTATTTCCCAACATCTTTATAAAAACCCAAGGCCCTTGAATGCTTTTTTTGACACTTAAAAAGTGTATTTGGTCCTGCGAACATCATACTGGGTTCTCATGCTCGAGTACATCAAGCATGCCTAATTCTTTAACATTTACTTCATCCATAAAAACAGATGAAGCAACATGATAGGTCATGCGTTTTTATATTAACATAAAAATTGAGTTTTACTTGCATTAAAAGCTACTATATTCACACCACATTCCGATATTGCCACAATATCATGGTTAAGTGTATTATTGATGTTTTGTCTCATTTCCCCAATCACCAAAAGGCTTGGTCTATGGTTGAATGAATATGAATAGCAAATGTTGCTATCATTTGCAGAAGAAGAGATAGGGTTGGACGTTTGACGTAGAAGGTCGTTTAGAAAGTTAAGGAGAAAACACTGAGCCTTGCGGCACCCTTGATTCCACCTCGCACTCATCGAATGAGATCAACTCGTAAAGTGCGATTTTTGAAGAAACTCGATATAAATCTAGAGAAGTTATCACAGACACCAAAGGCAATAAGTTTCGATAAAAGAGCATCATGCCAGACTCTGTCGATTGTTTCGAAAATATTCAGATCCAGCACTTTACTTTCGACAAAATGATGTATGCAACAAAACCATTTATCCGACAGGAAGGCTAGTCTCCTGTTTGGGGTTTATTTTACATAAAAATTTACTTTACATAAAAATACTTTGTTCAAAAACTAATTTTCAAACGGCTTAAGAAGTATAATTCGTTTGTTATATTTTTTCATTGATTCGAAAATATACAAACGATCAAAAACATCTCCCGTAGAGTGTCCACTGGCGGTCTAAAAGTAACTCCAGATATTAAACAAGATGGTAATTTAACATACTTTTTATAATTTTAGAGAGTGCAAAACAAATTGCTATTGACCGATTATTATCAGATTAGCTGAAAGGCATTGCTCGTGACGAGATTTTTCACGCCCCAGCACTTTGGCACACGAAGACTTCGCTCTTTATGTGTGGCGAATCAGTTTTGGCATTTTTGTTATTTCGCCAAATTCTGAATGCAATTTTGCACTTCTGATTAAACCAAGATTTTTCTTCAGATTTAATCGAAATTTTCTTTGATGGTATGAGTGTGTTTTTCTACCATTTATTTAATAAGTCAGTCTAAAGAAATACTGGGTCGTGCTGACTTCTAGCAAAACTGCAAGGCAGTGCGTCATTTAAAAAACATAACTAAATACAAGCCCAAGTACTCTGAAAAATAAAACGATTATAAAAGAATCTGAAGCTTGTGTAAAAGAGAACCAAATGAAAAGGTCTTTCAAAAATCTAACTCATACTAATTCCTGGATTCTTTTATAATATCCAATTAATTGTATGTTTCAGTGATGTTATGTCTCCTCTTGCACTGAGATATGTTCTCAGATCTGCAAACTAAATATAAGGAGGCTTCATCTTGTGCTCTTTTTTTGTCTACATTTTCAAAGGACTCCCTAAATTGCCCTTACATGCAACTTGCATGTATGTCTCTATGTTAAAAAATGTGTTTATTATTTTTACAACTAACATGTGTTGTTACGTCTAATGAGCATGATTATACAATGGAAAACGTTACAATACATACAAAGCCGTATAAAAAAATACAAATCATCATCATCACCGCCATTATATTTGTATTAAACACAGTCGCTAATACGTATTAACATTGTTAATGTTTGCATGAATGTTTATTTACCACTATTAGCTATTTGTTTGTTTTTCCTTTAAATACTTGTACTAGGGATACTCACAGTATCCTTAGGCTAATAAATACTTGACAATTTATTATCTAGCTAGCAAAGTGTCGTTATCATTTAACGTTCTTTTGCCATAAATCAATTGCTAAATGTTGCACGTTCGTTTGTTCATTCGTTAGAAATTGCAACCGCATTTAAGGATGATTGTTTTTGGTGAGTATTAAAAGAAATAATTACTTATTGTTGGCATGATGTAGCTAACAAGAACGTGAGCCTCTTATGGAGTTAAATGAATTAGATTAGGGAATATGGCAAGGAGGTAGGAAAGTCATTGGAAATTTTTCAAAGTTGTAGTACTTTTCTTTGAATAGGGAAATTGACAGTTTTATAAAATAGCATTCAACTACTGTGGTCATTAATTCATATTAAAATAAACTAGTAGAAAAATCTATTCAGAAGTTCTTCATTAAGAATGAAAATTTTATTGAAAATCTTGAAAACTATAATTGTAATAAATTAAGTAATAACCTATGTAATAACAATTGTGGAAATTCGATCAATTAAATTAATCTATCAATTTTACTCAAAGTGAAATAGTCAAGTTTAGCCAATATTTAGGTTGTCATTATTACAAAACTCGATCCAGCTTTGAAAAGCACATTAAGAGTTTAGTTTTGTGATGTTTATAATTTCTAGTTGCAATAATTCAGGCTGACATGTCTTGTTGATCAGTGCATTGTTTTTTACTAGAAATTATTAGTCTCGACTTTAGTTATGTTCTGTGCCTGAAACACAAGTTATAGGATCAGAGTAAGTTTTGGAATAACATATCGAGTTCTGAGAATATGTATATTATTTCCACTACACCGAAGTAGTGAACGCCACCTTATTTATTCTTGTAACGCTAACGATGCTATTTACTGATGGAGTAATCTAATATGAAAAAATTGCATGGTGTGGAACAACTTTCTATTATCAATCTTCCGAGTATATTGAACCACACAACAATTCCTAACAAATCTTATTAGACAGAGAGTTGACAATGTATAATAATAATAAAAGAAATATTGCCATTTTAGGCAGTAGATCAGTATCATTTATGCTCTACACATTAACTGGATATTGTGACGGACCACCACTAAGAATCCTACGCTACTGGAGACTGCGATACCTACTTTTTCTTAAAGCAAAACTGATTTTCTTAATATTTATTGTTAAACTGAAAGAACTCTTTATAATAGTTCGACAATGTTTGTTATAAGGGAAGTTTTCCTAATAGTCATAGAATTTAGTTTTCTACTGTCAACACATTTTCTGATATTACCTGATTTTACAACAACTACATCAGGATATGACCTTGACGAATTATAAGCCTCTTCTGTGACACCTAAATGAATTATTTTTAGTTTTTGAAAGCTAAAGTAAAATCACAATCAAATAGTTAATATACGAGGGCCGTTCCGAAACTTCTTAGCCTAGCACAGAAAGAGAATAGTTGGTTTTTCAAAAACATTTTTATTTTTCAATACATAATATCTCCTGGAACCTGGAACAATGGAAGTCATTGCTAAAACACTCTTGTGCGCTGGTGTGTTGTCTTGATGAAAAATAATTTTTTTGTGTTGTAAGCCAGAACGTTTTTTTTTAAATTTTTACATTTAATTGATCCGAAATGTTGCAGTAGTATTCTGAATTTATTGTTTCACACTTTTGCAGATAGTCAATCAATAAAATACATTTGAAGTCGCAAAAAACCGTTGCCATAAGCTAACCAATCGATTGAATTGTTTTTGCTTCTTTCAGGGCACTTCCTTCAGCTTCAGTCCATTGCTTGGATTGTTCTTTTGCTCTGGATGCCTAAAATCAATTTTAGTTTTCTTAAAATGTTCCAAACAAGCTTGAGAATTTTTCATTCTTATGCGTTTATGGTCGACTGTTAACAAATGCATCACCCATCTTGCAGAAAGCTTTTTCATCTGTAGTTCTTCATGAAAAATTAAATGGACTCGATCATTTGACATGCCCATGATATTAGCTATTTCACGCACTTTTATTCGACGATCACTTAATACCATATCAATCACTTTGGCTATAATTTCTGTTGTTGTTGCTGTTTTTGGACGTTCACCATATCATTATGAATTTCTTGTCACGATAAACCTTTTTTATTTAAATATTTAATGACACCACAAAATTGTAATTTTTCCATTGTAAGAAAAATCGCCGATGCGTCTTTTTTGAACACCTGTTTATATATAAAGGAATTGCCCGATCGAAAAGAAATGCAACACGTTGTCATAGCACAGATGGATGTTTTCAAAACATTTAAATTTTTTATGTTTATACAGCGCTTTATTTTCTAGTCAAAGAAGTTTCCAAACAGCACTCGTAATAATAACCGACCTCACAATATAGAAGGAGGATATATGGATTTTTATCGACATAAAGAAACCTTAATATTTCTGTTTAATATGGAATAATCACCCCTATCGTAAATAAAAATTCCACATAAAATTTGTTCCCTTTTATTTTTTTTTACCATTAAGTTTTAATAGAAAAAATGTGCAAAGGGAACAAATATCATGTGCAATTTTTATTCACGATAGGGTTGAATTTGAAAAACATTTATTACACATTTCATAGAAACAACAAATTCGTTAAGTTAGAAAAGTCTTCATTACAGCCGAATTTTACTGTACTCTGATTAGCCCTATTTATTAACAAAAAAAATTAAACCCATTGTATAAACCATCGACTAATGCTTGTAGATCTGAAAGTGAATGTTTATGTTTACTTTTTTCTCTCCATTTTTTGTGTATAAACACAAATTGTTTCTTTGTGTAACCTCTTTGTATAAAATGATTATGAGTGTAATTATATAATATTATCTTGTTTTATTCTTTAAAAGCTTTTATAACGTATTATTCATAAATTTTAGACAAGAAAGTGTTTAACTGAGAAAATAAAAAAATGGCTAAAAGCCTTGTTACTTTGGCTAATAATTAAAGAATAAACAATCTTGCTGGAAATCTTCTAACACAGGGAGTAAAATTCATTTAATCATACTAAGCTATTATCAAGACTAATATAAAATAATTAAGCTCTTTTAATTAACTAGATAAGGTTGTAAATTAATGTGTAGAGGTTATAGCTTAATTTAATGGACAAAATTAATTTTGTTATTAAAAGATTTGAAATATTACACTGACATAAAGAAACAAAATTTAGTACACAATCTAACATAATTTCAAAAAAGAAATTATGGTTTTGCCACAGATGTTAAACATATTTAAAATAGTTTTTAAACTACAACTTGTGTCTACTCTTAAACGCTTTATTTTTCCTATTGAAAATCTATTGCCTGGGCGACATAAACATTTCCTAAAGAAACTATTTTGTAAACAAATTTATAGAAGGAACACAAAATATGTTTTACAAAAATTAGTATTCTGGGGGGTTATTCTCTATTGCGATGCGAAAGCAAATTCGATGCGATAAGCGTACAAATTGAGACTCTTACGAATCGAATTTGCTGACAGCTCAAAGTATCCTTCTATCACCTGCTTATTGTATGTAATTAACTGCAACTGATGTTTGACTCTTTAAGTTGTTTCTTTGAATTTCAAATGTGTCCTTAATAATTTAATTTTGCATTGACAATAAAAGGTTTCTTTAATTTATCTTTAATTTATTGGTTTAATGTCGATTCTTGATATTTTTTATGTTCATATCAATATTTGACCCCTTTCAGCAGTATGTATGTCTGTATAAGCGAACATTAATTTTAATTGACTAATATCAAATGGACTAGTAAACTTTTCTGACATTAAATAACTAAAACGGGTGACTGTAGTACAGACGATAATTATTAAAACGTAGTAAAATGCTAAGGAAAGCAACCTGAAAGTCAAATCAAACTTATAAACCTCTTAACAGGTCAAACGATGAACAGCTGAATAAGATAAGTGACATAATAAAGCCTGACAAGTAAAACATACATAAAGGACATACATACATACAAGTAATACAAGTAGTAGGGTGAATCATTTATAGGTTTTATCACAGATTAGACGTGGTGTCATACCGTATTTTATTTTTATTCAGTATTGTTGACAATTCATCTTGTATAGACTCAGACATAGTTTTGTTGAGAAATCATCTTGTTTCAGTAGCTAATTTCGTGCTCTGGACCAAACAACCAGCCGGCTAGTCCGACTGATATCACACGCGAGATACCATGAGAAATTCAGAAAAGATTACAGGATTGTAGGACATTGATGGAAATTATCTTTAAAACGAAAATGTAAAAGACCAATTTTATTTTCAGTATATATTCAAAATTTAAAAATGAAATCTAAATGAATCACCCTATACCTGAACATGTGTAGATATATGAACATTTTTAAAGAAGCTTACCTAATGACACTTACACATGTGCAAGAAGTAGATAAAGTTATTTAGCAGAAAATAACAATCAGATGTTTAAATGAAATAGTTCATTCAGCTAAAAATTTCGTTTTACAGTTTGCATTTCCAAAACAACAGCAGCTTCTCTAAACAAGTCTTCAAGTACATTTGATATTTATTTGAAATTAACTTGCACTTCTCAAAAATGTTTTTACACTTTCAAACTTCTGCTTAACATCCCTTAATAAATAAACACTTGCCTCCTGCAAACTTTTATTGTCACACAAGCAATTACAAAATTATACATAAATCATTCTTACCTGATGTCATCTAGACAGGAACGTTGAAAATCTCCTAAAACTTCAAATGTCTTAACGCCAGTATACTCGGCCTTGCCACCGGCATAAACACCTTCCTGTTTATCAATCGTCAGCCACTGACGGCCATGATAATTAAATGTTTCATTGTAACGTTTGCCCTCACCACCATCCAATTCAATTAGGGCAGCTGAACCGTAACGACTTACTTTCACCACATGCCACTGGCCATCATTCACTGTTATGGAGGTGAGGGCCAGATGATGTTCCTCTGCCCTCAGAGAGTTAAGATTGAATCTGAAATGCAAATGACCTTGCTGCACTTCCAGTATGGCGTACTCGCGATGGTGTTGGTCGGAGACACGAAAGATTTCGCCCTGCATTTCGCGTGTACGAAAGCGTAGTTGCAGTTGGGTGGAGAAACGATCGGGTTCAAAGGATAAGGCAAACTTGACATAACTCTGGGGTTTGAACGTTGTAGGTATGGTGGGTATGTTACACATGGGTCCCATCCAGCCGGGTTGACAGTGGCATTTGGCCTGCACTAAACTGGCCACACAATTGCCTTGTTCCCAGCATCTGGCAGTGTGATCGGTTTTCAAACATAACTCATCGGTTTGAGGGCAGCCGGGATAGCTATTGCGTGCCAAGGCGGGAAATGCTAAATCATAATGCTCCGAGTTGTGTACTACGTTCCTAATGCAGCCATCAAATCCTTTGGAGGTAAAGGCATATTGCCAGTGGAAGAGGGTCTGATCAAAATGTTGCCTATAAAGACCACCCAATTGTAAAGGTGTGTTCAAGTTAAGAGTTTCACTGAATGGTGGTATAATGCCCTGAGCCTGGCAGGAGCTATCATCAAATTCAGGCGTGGAGCCGTCCTCCATTTCATAGATATCAGCTGAACGACAAAAGTCCACTACTAGGCGTATCTGTTCCGTATTCCAGAAGACATCTAGACGGTGCCACACACCATCATCTAAAGTCTTTTTGGTTTTCACTCTCAATTCTAAAGTGCCAGAACCAAAATCTATAAGTAAGCGCGGATAACCCTGCTCCAGTTCTATGGCTATAAAGTCGGTGAGCACAAATTCGTCAGCTTTGGGAGGCACTATGGGACCGTTGTACAGTATTAGCCCATCTGCTTCTTTGGTGATGAACTCCAAATTTAAATGTGACTCCTCACATAGCTGCAGAGGTGGATACCAAGACCAGCCATTACCTTTAAAACTGCGGGTAGTTTGCTGACATCTGGGACCATTGTAGCCTATAGGACAGGCCACACAACGAGGACCATTGCGAGTCTCCACACAGCGGCCACCATTAAAACAATGCAGTGTGCGGCATGAGTCTTCTTTGCTGTAATTGCGCGCCTTGCAATAACATTCGGCGGTTATGTCTAATCTTACGCCTACCAAGGCAGTTTTGTTAACATTGACTGTATAAGGAAGTCTATTGATTTCTACACGATTGGTACAAGAGCCCTCACATTTACCTGGCTCTTGTAGGCACTCATCTATGCCCACCATGGTGATATTGAGACCTAGTTCCCGTTCTATTTCCTCTCGTTGCATTAACACCACACCATTCAATCTAACGGACTTGAAGTAGGGTTGTTGACTAGCTGAACGGGCAGCAAAGTGTACATCCGTTACACCCTCCCTTTTCGATTGGACACTAAACACATCCACCATATCACGCTCGGTGTAAAGTAATTCAGCCAGTTTATCACGAAATCTCTCCAACTTTGAACGCACTTGTTTATGCTGCATAAAATCCCAGGTGCGTACAAACTCTTCATCACTAATGCCTCGAAGACGCATGGAACCAGCCTGCTGGACAGCCTCATGTGTTATATCTCTTACTATTACCGTCATATTGGAGGGCACATCGACTTGGCCCTGCTCTCGATCATACACTTTAAAGCGCAGATTGTAGCGTCCTCTACGAGTGCCCGCCTTCATGCTCACTATACCCGTATCGGTGTCGAGTTTGAAACGTTGGTGTTCTTGATATTCCCAATAGTACTTTTTGTCGACCACATCCCAGTCGTCCAGGTCGTGGACATACACCCGCCCAATGGGGGTATCATGTGACTGGCCCTGATAATTGTAGACAAGCACTTCCTTGCTGCCTGGCAGCATTGTATTATCATTAACATCGCCTATAATCACAGTTAATGTTGAAGTGCCGGTCATGGCTGGTGAACCATTGTCTTTAATTTCGATGGGTATGAGGTAGGATTTTTGTTGTTCACGGTCGAAAGGTCGCAAAGAAGAGATAATCGCAGCGCCATTACCATTATCAGCTCCTGGGAATGTTTATACATCAGCACAAAAAAAAAAGAAAAATATTTTAATGAAACAGTCATTCCGTCATCCAATCCCACAGCCAATTCAAAAGTAATGCATAGTAAACAACATTTATGGTGAATGCGTGTATTTTTATTTAATTTTTATTTAAATAAAAGTTAATTTTGTTGATTGCCAAATGTATTTAAGTGGATTTTTTTTAGTTGTTTTTATATATATGCAGAGGATTTTCCAGCAGCAGCAGCAGCGTTAATTTTTTGGCATAATTTTCGTCCAAATAGCGCAGTCATAAAGATAAAAGAGACACAACAAGAAAGAAAAACAAAAAACACAAATGTATATTGGTAAAATGTTAATAAATTTAAAGTTATAGCTTTTTGTTTGCTTTTTTAATACATACATACAATATTTTTTCTATTAACAATTGAAAAACATTTAGTTTTTTAAAATACATTTCAATCGTAAATATAGGCTATAGACGATTGTTTGTTTAACAGCCTGAAAATATGCTTTAAATATTTGTGCTTTACTATGCTAATGACTAAATAATTCAATGGTTTCAATTAGGTTTATTGAAATTTGCAATAAAATAAATAATAATAAAATAAAATAAATATGTAAATAAGTTTTTTGATTATGAAAAAAAAAATTAAATATCATCATACATGTTTGTGCAAAATACGTTTGTTATATTTCCATTAATTGAACTATTTGAAATTAAGCAAAAAATTCAGTTCACGGCTGATTGCTTTTAAAAATTGTTTTGTATTTTCGTTTATGGAATTTAACTGGAAATTGTGATAAGTGAATTTAGGTGAAATTTTGCATAAACACAATGTTTTTCTAACAAACTTTAGATGTAGAAATTTTGAATGTTTTTTGTTTAATTGCAAAGTGGATGGATTACACAGCCCGACAAAATAAAAACTTTTTTTATGCCCTAGATTTCTTAGTCAGTATCAGCTCTAGTTTAGAGTAACGTAACTAATAAACGGTGCATTCTATTCAGGAAAAATAAAAAACCGAAATTCAACTACAGTATTACCTTTATGCAGCATTAACATTATTTTAATTACATGAAGTATTTTCGAAGATATCGCTCAACTTTGGATGGAAATTTTTTTATTTTTCAAAAATTCATAAAAAATAGAAAATACAACAAACTTTCCTTCAGTCATATAGGAAAATATGTTACGAATATATCAAGCAATATCTTGATAAAATCCATTCACAACTGTGGGTTTTATTTGAAATATAGTAACTCAATATGATTTAAAGGAAAATACGTTATACATACAACAGTACACAAAGGTACTTTTGATTGATTGTTTTTAAATTTTTGTAAAACAACAAGCACAAACCACGATGTAGTTTCACAAAATTAATAGATAGATTAATAAAAAAAAACTATTGCGTCCATTTAACAAGAAATATTGCATTTTATGCAAGATATACACTGTCGGAGAAAATAAAGTGCGGTTTTGTAACCTTCTTCATTCCTTTTTGATATTGTTCTTCTACATTTATTATTTACTATTTATTCACTGTCCCGTTATTTGTTGGAATTTGTCTGAATTGTTTACATAAGCCTTTGATAATTAAGCATGAGTTGATATGTGTATCCCGGGTTCGATTCCCAGCCGTTGCCACTCAAACAACATCAGTTTCTGATAATTATTAGTTGTCTATCATAACTTATATTTATCACAGTTCTCTACTTCGGTTGTATAGCGTTCAAACGCCACCGAAGTAAAATAAAGGCAATAAAATCAAGCTTTAAAAATAATGCGCCTAAACACAATCATAATGCGCAATTGCAAAGTTGTGATATAAAAAGCTTTCTTTTTTCACCACCTTTACTTCTTCAACTATCCACTTTCCAAAGAAAGTAACGCAATTAGCTATATATAGACATATTAATTGCCTGAGTGTTACTTCTCTTTTGAAAAAAAAATATATATATATATATAAATTAGGCCGGGTCGATTTGTGGGGAGGCAAAAAAATCGCCCATGGCTCAGAGAAAATCGTATTCTAGGGATTAAAAAAAAAAATTTTTTTTTTTAAACATTTTTTAAATGTTTGTATGGGGAACCCCTCCGGGGAGTTCCAGGAGGTGTGCCACTGGCACGGGTGGATCGGCCCTCCAAAGTTAGTGGTGGTCGGTCATACATTTGGACTCGATTGGGGCACTCTAAATGGGTCAAAGTGGGATTTTTCAAAACTTGACCCTACCGGACAAAAGTCAACAGTTGGGGGGTAGTAGAATTCGTTTTAGAGGTATGGTTCCTTCGGCAAATTTTCTTATTTTGATCCCTAGAATACGATTTTCACTGAGCCATGGGCGATTATTAAATCGACCCGCCCTAATATATATATATATTGAAGTGCACAAGAAATCTCCGCGACATAATAAAGTGCAGTTTTCTGTTTACATTAAAATTAGAGTTGTATTCCTGATTATCGTTTCATTTGTGGTAAATTTTTCAAAAATAAGAAATTATAATTTAATATTACCTAAGGCGCGGTCACATTTGGCAAATATTTGCCGAAAAATACGTAACCACTAAATAGCATATATTTGAACTCGTTTATTTATTTAAAAAGCCTTTCCTTATTTAGGCCAAATCACAACAAATATTTAGTTTTAATTTATTTGATGATGTTTGGTCTTGCAAAACTCTTGTAAGAGTAAACAACGTCAAACAAATTTGTGCTAAAACTAGTGGTTATGTTTTTTTGAATAAATATTTGCCTAATGTGACCGTACCTTTAGATATACACAAAATAAGGCTGGTTCTAGCCTTTTTTGAAATGAGAACTGTAACCGCAAAAGAAAAAAATATGTTGGTACTAGATCGTAAAAATGGGATGAAACAGAAAGCTTTGAATTCGAAGTACAAGATTACGGAATATGCGGTCACAAAAATAATTGATTTGTATAAAATACGACAGTCAAACAAAAGCTTAAAGAATTTATGTGGCAGAAAATGTAAGACCACGAAGCTAGACGATGATCATATTACAATTCTAGCAAAAAGAAGAGGAACTAGAATTAAATATTTCGGCTCGATTTGTCCAAAGAAAACTTAACGAAAGCGGTCTAAAAAGTACGTTCGCTAAGAAAAGGCCTCCTTCACGAGCTGCAAATATAAAAAAGCGGTTAGACTTTGCAAAGAAGTACTTAAGTATGCCTAAATTATTTTGGAGGAAAATTATTTGGTCAGACGAGTCAAAATATGATATCATAAATTGCAATAAGCGAAAAAGGAGTATGATGTGAACCAGGCTGAAATAAAAAGCCCCATGTTATGGGCATGTTTTTCTTCTTCAGTAGTTGATAAACTTGTAAAAATTGACTCAAAATGAGTGGAGACCACGATGTAAA
Source organism: Bellardia pandia (assembly GCA_916048285.2). Classification (NCBI taxonomy): domain Eukaryota; kingdom Metazoa; phylum Arthropoda; class Insecta; order Diptera; family Calliphoridae; genus Bellardia; species Bellardia pandia. The sequence goes on from OU696530.1 coordinate 43,949,652, forward strand.
TGTTTTGAAAGAAAAATCTTTATAGCAGTGCTGAGGAAATGGGCTTGGGGAAGTTTATATTTCAACAAGACAAGAACTCAAGCACCCGAGAAAGGTCGCTAAAAATTATTTTAAAGAAACAAATGTGGAAAAGAGCCTCGATTTAAACCCCGTCAAGAATCTTTGACCCATCCTCGATGACAAAATTCCAATGGAATCCAGAACAAATATTCACAAGTTTTTGGAAAAGATAAAGTGAATGGAGGTCGATTCCAACAATTACTCTAAATAACCTTGCGCTATATTTGCCAAAAACATTGGAAGAGGTAATTAATAACAAAGGAAGAGCAACTTCATATTAGGTTTTAAAGTTATTTAAATTTTTAAGTAAAGTGTTACTCTATCTTGTCGCTTGAAATTCCATATGTCATTAATTTTGCATTATATAAGAAAATATAAGATAAGAATTCTATGTTAAGTTTTCTATTAGATAAAATAATCAGGCATGTGATGGAAATCGAATCAGTTTTGGAAATACATTTGAAGGCATTTATAATCTAGGTTTTATATTTTATGTGATAAAAGTTTTTCAATATAGAAATATTACGAAAAAAAATTGACTTGTCAACTTTTGCTTATGCATTTTTGAAAAACTAAAAAATTTTTTAAATAATATTTTTTTTGTCATATATTCCGCTAAATCTCCAAAACTACTGAGTTGAGTAAATATGATGTTAAGGCAGCATGAAAGTGATATTGTTGCTAAACTTTAAATTTTTCTTTTCACTAAGTAGATTAAACTGTTCTTCAGTTATGTTACTAATAATCATGTAACTAAATAATTTTTAAAAAATAAATTATATCTCGAAAACTAGAGCTGAACCAAAAAACTGAGTTAGAGAAATTGCAGCCCTATATAAGATGTATAAAAATTTACTAAAAAAATTAAGGCACCATATTTCGTGTTGGACTGTGTTATTAATTAAAACTTGGATTTATAAGTAACTTTAGTTAATTGAAAAATTTTGATTAAATTAATGCGGAGACTGCTACTGCTACTGAAAGATAATCAAATAAACAAAGTGGGACAGAATTCCAATTTTTTTAGAACTAAATCTGCCCTTTCTAAATTTCTGTTCCCATCGGGATATAATTTTACATGGGCGTAGTTTAGAAGAATTCTAGTTCGAGTTTTTGAGAAGGATAGCATAGACCTTACAGAAACAGCGCCTATGAAATTCCAAACGCAAAATTTTAATTTAAACGCGAAATATGAAATAGGTTGAAATAAATGTATGTACATTATATATTACAGCAATTTAAAATTTAAATAAATTGTAATTGAAACTTACAAATCTATTAAACTACTTAACATAAATTACAAATTTATTAACATTTCAACACTTTGCAAAGTTATTGACAATGCAAAGACAGCCCCAGCTTCATATTATGCTAAAACAAAGATACCATAAAAACAAAAAATAACAGCACCAAGAATTTGACAACAGTTTTTGCTGTGAAAGCAGCTTAACCTGTTGCCATTAATTACCATAAGCAAAGTTAGTTTTAAAATTCTTTTTGATAATAAGAAATTGCTGAAACAAAAAAATGGGGATACAACAACACCAAAACTCAACAAGGGTTACATTAGCAAAAAAGTACTTAAATATATATATACAAAAAATATATATTTAAAGCATTTACTAAAGTCTATAGGAAATGAACAAACCAATGAGTTAAGTGCAAACTTCCGTTTAGGAATTTGAAAACTAACAACACTGTATAACAAAAACCAGGAGTTAAAATAATATGGCAATTGACATTTACATAACACCTACTCTGCCAACAGCACAAGAATACTTATTTACTTTACAAAAATGCTACAAATAATTACTGTAAAACAAATAGACCATAATTTAAATTAATTACAAATAAGTGCCTTTCGTAACTAACACTGTTGCTAGTTGTCAGGGTAGAGCGTTATAATATTTTGAAATGTTTCGAACCATAAACAAAACACTAGTTACAATATTAGAAATAATTATTATTACCAGGAATTGTTAGAATGTTTTAAAACCTCAATATTAATTAGAAATTAAAGTGAAAAATAATAAAGTACTTTAAATGGTTTTAGCAGAAAGCAGAAGAGCAATATTGTGATAATAAATTATTTTTGGTAACAGAAAATTTGTGAGGAAAAAGAAAGAAACTTTTAAAGTAAAAAAAAAAGAAATTATTTATTATCTCTGAAAGTGTGGCAAGACTATAGTAGAAGATTGTATATAGTTAAAAGTAGCTTCAGGTGGTTTAAAATACTCCAGCTGCAAAAATATATAAATTCCTACACAAACACAGCAAGTTACTTGGTAAGTTTTAAAAATTTACTCTGTAAGTTTAGTAGATTTCTTGGAAAATAAATTCAAAAAGTTATTGAAATTAGAATATGAATAATTGAAAAGCAGTCTGTTTGTTTTTATAAAATTTGCATGTGTACTTTAAAATATTTTAAAAGGTACAAAATATTAAGGTTTCCTGAAAGTACTAACATTTCGAAAACGTTTGCGTAGTAATGCTTGCAAATGGTTTGATATTTTATGCACAAAATTAAACTAATTCGCACACTAAACAGCAGTCCTCTGCTCTTGTTTAGTCATTCAAGTAATTCTGAAACTAATTGATAATGTAAAGTAACTTTACAGGATACCCTTAATATACGAGTAATAAGTATAATAATAAAAATTAACAAGTATATATGTATATTTTCATTACTGAAAGTGATTGAAAAATAATGAAATATTTGTTGTATAACAATGATATTGATAAACAATACAGTAAATTTTATTTATATTTCTTCATTGGAATTTATGCTCCCTTTTCCTTTTTATACCCTACACCATAATAGTGGGCCCTACCCTACACCACAATAGTGTTTGTAACGGCCAGAAATATTGGTGCAACACCCATCTTAAAGTATACCGATCGGCTCAGAATCACTTCCTGAGTCGATTTAACGATGCCCGTCCGTCCGTCTGGCTGTCTATCTGGCTAGCTGTCCATGTAAAGCTTGTGCGCAGAGTATAGGTCGCAACTTTGAAGATATTTCGATAAAATTTTTTACGTGATATTTTTTTCGACCCAAGGATGGACGGGATTGAACTGGAAAACTGGAAACATACAAATGTCCTCCCGAAATTGGGGTTTACCGATCATAAATCCTTGAATTATGCAAGTATGCAAACAAATTTCACCACAAATGAGTAGTAAATGAAACTAAATTACATCTACAATTTTCATGAGATCGCTCCATAATTGGTCGTAGCTCCCATATAAGGTCCACTTCCCGAAATAACTTTAAGGAACATAAATCTCTTAAAGATGTTGTGATCCAAATTAAATTTACCAAAAATGAGTAGGAATAGGATGACACCTAATTTTATAATAGTCAGTTCATAAATAGTCAAAACTCCCATATAAGACCATCTTCGTAATACACTTTCACCTCCATAAATCTTTTAAACGTATTTATATCGAGATAAAGTTTAACACATATAATGATGATCGGTCCATAATAGGTAATATCTCCCATATAGCGCCCATATCTGAAAAAACTGTTTTATTGATATACTCGGTGTAGGGTATTATATGGTCGAACTTGACCGTCTATAATTTCTTACTTGTTTTTTAAATATTCTTTTGGCACTGAGGGATTTTAATTGACAATTACATCGACACTAATTGCATTTAAAACAATATTTATGTAATTGATAGACTGACAAACAGACAAACAAACAAGCAAATGGTCATAAATACATACACATATAACAAGGAATTTGATGAAATGAAAAACACAATAATAAGGAAATAAAAAAAAAAAAATAAAAGCAAATGTAATATTTAATGAAAATTTTTAACAAATGTATTGATGGACGTATGTTAGGGTGGCAAAAGAGATCTAAACATGAGCATGTTTATATAAAAATTAAGCACGTACACGCAACAAATATAATGTACATGTACTTTTAGGCTTATTGTGGCATTTCATTGACTGTATTGATATTTAGACAATTTCAATTGTTATAATTAAATTCAATTTAATAGTTCAGCATGGGAAAATAGTTTAAAGTTTAATGAATTTAATATAGCCAGCAGAAACTTTTTTGAGTAGTAGAAATAACCAGTTAAATTATTATTGAAAATTGAAAATTTTTAACTCATTGAGACAAAACTTAGCACAAATAACTAATTATTTATTGAAAGCAAATAAATTTTTCAAATAAAAAAACTCACTTCTATCGTATTCCAGCTTAAAACTTGACCTTATCACATCGCTGGCCATAGGATCCAGGCGAAATGTGAATGGTCCTCCATTCCCTCTTGCTCTATCGTCAGCATCTTTGGCTGCTATTTCTATAAACTTACGCGGGCTAACATTTTCAGGTAAAACGGGGCGATAATCTTCTTTAAATACCGGAGCATTATCGTTAACATCCTTAACGATGACCGTCAAAACAGCCGTCGCTGTGCGCGGTGTAACACCATCATCCACCGCCAATATTTCCAGTTGATGCCGTTCATTGGTCTCACGATTCAAAGATCTTTGTATGCTTATCGCACCCTTATCGCTAATAGCAAATTGACGTTTACGATTACTGGCCCTCACCAGTTGGTAGGTGACTTTACTCTTGCCACCCTGGTCGGCATCTGTGGCCTTAAATTGCTCCAAAATGGTGCCGACTTTAGTATCTTCATACACTGACAAGTCTATGCGATTGCGCTCAAAGTGCGGTGAGTTGTCATTGATATCGCGCAGCTTAACCACCACCCATGAGTAGGCCAAATGATATTTGTCACTATCATTATCGCCCTTATCGTTGACTTGTATGCGAAAACGAAAACCACTACTCTGCATGGGATCTTCATAGTCTAAAGGCTGTATGATTTTCAAGGAACCAGTACCGTCAGTATTACGTACCATTGCAAATTTATCAGCACCCAAACCACTGTTGGGCACCACTTTGTATTGAAATGAATTCGTTTCATCCTCATCCTGCACCGTCACCGTGAGTATGGGTGTTTCTGGTATTAAAGTGCCATTTGTTTCGTCCACCTCTGTAAACCATTCATCTTTGGTAAACATGGGTGGCATATCGTTTAAATCCTTAACTCTTATAGAAGCGGTGCCAGTACCTTTAAGGCCACCACCATCCATTGCCACTACTTGTATGGAGTAGTCAGGCGTTCTTTCACGATCCAGACAACAAACTGCTGTCTTGATGACTCCCGTCTCGGGTTCTATTTCGAAGATGGGAGCTCCCGTTTCTTCTTCGATGACATTCTTCTCTATGGAATATACTAGTTTGGCATGTGTACCCTCATTGGGATCATCATAGTCTACGGCTGACATGGTCATCACTGCCAAACCGGCGGTGCCATTTTCCGTTACATTACCATAATAAACGCCCTGAGGAAATTGTGGTGTATTGTCGTTGATATCTTTAAGATTAACTTGTATGTCGGCATAGCCGACAAGTCCTTCACCGCCCTCATCTTGGGCAAATACCGTGAATCGCCATTGTGGCCGGCCATTCGGCTGATCGCGATCAAGGGGCTATAAAAACAGAAGGCAAAATAAACATATTAGTAATATTTGCAATTTATAGCCTTTTTTCTAAATTTCTAAAACAATTTAAGGCCACTAAGCTTTAATATACAATAACTGTGTAATTTTAATAAATGATTAAAGTTATACAACAAAAATAATCCTCAATGACAAAGATATTTCTGTACATTTGAGCTTTTCACAAATAAAAACTATTATTTATAAACATTTTTAATTTATAAATACTGTCATTTTTTTACATTTTATTTAAAACTAGCTAAAACCCGGTGTGCTTCGCTACCCGTATTTTTTAAAATTAACTTTGTATGGGAGGTACCACGCCCACTTAAAATTTCCAAAAAAGAGTAGCCTATAGCTCCTTCCAGACATACAGAAATATACTGTGAAAATTTCAAGGAAATCAGTTCAGCCGTTTAGCCGTTTATAGACTTCAAACTAATAATAATAAACATAACGACACACATTCACTTTTATATATATAGATTGTTGAATTTTTTTTTTTTTTTGTATTTTTAATTTAAATTTAAAAAGTGTTATTTTCAAAAATGCTGTATTTGATTTTGTTATTCGGAAAGTATCAAAGTGTTGCAATATGTGTATTACATTTCACAATTTAATTATTGTCAGTATTATTGTATAGCTTATGTTAATGTCTATGAGATAATTAAATATATAATTGAGTATTTAATCACATTTTTTTTCTATATTTCATATAATAACCTATTTTTAAATATATGAAAATAGCAAATATTTATAATTTAAATTTGTTAAGCTTTTGGGCAAATTCAGTATTCTTATGAATGTGGATGTTTATTTGAAATTCACACGAGATTTAAATTTTGTACAATTTGATAGGTGACAGTTTAAGGTTAATAAATATGGAGCATTGCACCAGAGTGCTATGCATTTCTCTTATAGAGTATTATTTATAAATAACTAGCTGACCGCCCCGGCTTCGCTCGGTATTTACTATTGATTTGTATTTCATAGAATAATATGTATTCACAACCTGCCTGCTCTTATTTATTTGCAAATTTGTACAGCATACTTTAGGGGACTTTTTTTTTCAAATGTTGAATTTTTTCAGGAAAAAATCATAACTGGAGAATGGCTAGACCGATTTTGGATTTCAAAATCAACTAACCATCATCACTCCTCCCTGTACCTTCCCTAAAAATTTTATGGCAATCGCTCGAGCCGTTCTCGAGTTATAGATATTGTAAAAAGGTTATAATAATGTTGGTCGAATAATTGATTTGACTTTATCAGCTAAAAATAGTGTAATTGGAAAATTCAGCAATTTGGGCTCAATTACTGATGCTGAACGCATTGGCCGTGCAGTGTGTCATAGAGTTGTTTAAATTCCTATAACATTGGACTGGATATTGCAAGAAGTTTTCTACAGCCAATAGTCAATGAACGTTTAGAAACGTTATATTTTGGAAATAGTTCGCTATCTCTAGTGCTATTACATATATTGTAACGTAATTTCATATAATTAGAGCTGAAGTGTTTTCGAGTTGATCACAGTTTTTTGGTGTCGTAGATGGAAGGCGGGCCAGTGGGTGGCTCCTCAAAGTTTATCACCTCGGGTCTCACATTTTTGAAAAAGAAATATAAGTAGTCCTTCGAAAGATCTACAAAAAATATGTCTACATGTGTATGTTATATCTTTTAGTTCAAGAGATATATAGGAGGTTCGAAATTAGTTTTTTAATATATTCTATATTGGTGATAAAACTGTAAATGAAGTTAAAATAACTTTAGATGAGTGTAACTTTTAATAGAGTTGGTTTAGTTTAGTATTTTATCGCAAATATAGCTGGTATTTTAGAAAATGCTTGAAACCGCCATATCTAAAAAACGACAAAAAAAAAATCGATCAAAATAATGTGCATTTAAGTGCACATTTTTTTATATTGTCATTGTTATTTGTTGTGTGCCTTCTGAATGCCACGGTCCATTTTCCCACTGCTTCCTTTTAAAACGACAGCGGCAAAATATACTACCTATCTAATTTTCATTACTTAATATTTTATGTGTTATTATGTAGTAAATTAAACCGAAAGTCATTGAACCTTAACGAAATTTTGGATGATCTTGAGCAATGGAGTGATGACGACGATTGTGAGGCCATTTACATCGCACCGCCTGATAACGCTAATGCAGTTATAACAGATGAAGACAGTGGCGATGAAGATAATATGTGCCTCAACAATTTGCCAGGCGGTCAGCTACGTGCAGAGACAGAAATGAGGTACAATAATGTTCCTGAATGCAAGAGCGATGGTGATAGCGATGACAATATTGCATTATCGGATCTAATCAAGCGCAAAAAGGATTGCAGACCTAAGGTCAATTAATAAAAATAATTGCAGAAAGTGGCAGCAAGTGGATATTGTTCCAAGCCTGCCACAATGGGAGGTATTTTCAGAATGCTATCAAAATCGAGATCCAATGGAAATATTTTTAAAGTTATTTGATGATGGCATACATCCTTAGGAGTGCTTCTTGGCGTATCACACCCCAACTTAGAAAATAAACTTTATTAATTACTAGCTAAACCCGGTGTGCTTTGCTACCCCCCCCCCCTCGTCATAAAATAAAATAAAACGTATTTATATATTTACAAACATTTATTTATTTAATACAATGCTTTAGCCGAGACCATGCCCCTTTGTCCACTTACATAGTCAAGAATTTATTATTTCGTAAGAATATCCTATTGTGAAAATTTAATGACGAACGGTCCAGTAGTTAAGACTATATTACAATTTTTCATTTTCCTAAAAAGGGGCGTGGTCCCACCCACTTTTCTCCTGGTATGTATTCCTAATTATGCCAATTCCATATGTACCACATATCATTGACGTAGGTCAAAAAATTCCCAAAATATGGCGATTTAAATATTTGGGTTATATGGGTGGTGCCACCCCCGTGTGTATAATCAAAACTTCATACAGCCTATTATTCCTTCCAGAGTCACAGTAACATGCTGTGAAAATTTCATCAAAATCGGCTCAGCCGTTTTGGAGTCCATACGTTACATACATATATACATACATTGAATTTTATATATATAGATTCTTTTATTTTATTAATTTTAACTATACAAATTTTTTTGTTAATATTAAATTGTTAATTTCGTTAATTTTGAATAAAAACAAAGTAGTATATTTAGCTACCGTCCTTTTAAAAGAACATCCGATTCCGGGAAAACTATAGCTTTTTAGAAAAAAATCATTAAATAAAAAAATTTTAATACCTATGAGGATTTAAGTTTAGAAATAAAAATTTAAGTTTTCAAAAAACAAAAAACCGGCGCTATCTGGGTTAATAATTGAGAAGAAAAGATAATATATATATTCACTTATAAGAATCTGTATTATTGTGCAACAATCCCACCCATACTTATGATGACAAAATTACACTACTGACACTTTCCAAATTTATTTAAACAGAATACGTTATTTCTGACAGGTTTCCATTTTAAGCGATGCCTTTTTCTGACTGATTCGGAGGTAGACTTCTAGTAAAGGGCCAAATTTGTATTCGGAATACCAACAGGAAATAATTATTGCGCCTGAACAGAGACAATTTTTAATAACCTCGAACGCAATTCAACGTTAATAGAATGAAGTTTTTTAATTTCTGCAGTCCTACTAAATGTAAAATTGTGAGGATGTGCTACGTATTACAAGGAGTTTCATTTGCAAAAAAGTTGTTAAGTTATAACTGCTGTTGAAATACAAGTTTTTCTTTTTTTTTTGTTTTGTTAAAGCAGTTCATAAGCAGTTCGTTTAATAGCTGTAAAATAACGTAAGTACATCTCTAACCAAACATTTCGAATCATTTGGTAATATTAGCGATTATGTGTATGTATTTATTTAAGTACATTGTACAACACATACATATCTATTTATATTAGGATGGCTTCACTTTTAATAAGGAAAACTAAAACTAGAATAGAAGCTTGGTTTGTTGAAGGATAACATTTAGCAAAATGTTTTCTGTTGAGCTGGGTCAAAACATAAAATTGTTCTTTTTTTTATATTTTTGCCTTAAAAAAAGCAATCCAACTTTCTAAAAAACGTTAACTGAATTTTATTTTAGTTTGTGTGGCCAACCTAATAACATATGATTTTAACCAGTCTTTTGATTATTTAAGTTAAATTTCATGTTTTTGTGTTTCTATTGTTTCTTTATTTTTTTTTTTGCAATTTTTGTTGTTTCATATAAAAGTTTATCATGTTAACAGGATTTTCGTCTGTGTTTTACATAATCTTTATATATTTTTGTGGTGAAAAGAGTATTAAATTTTTGTTAAGTATTAAAAAGCTTTTAGTTTGAAAAAAAATGAAAACAAAAAATGTATGTATGTATGAGTGTGTTAGGGTGCTGCAACAAAACAATTGGCAGTATTTTTACAATTTCAGTGAAAATAATTAGAATAGACATTTTGGTCAAAAAAGAATCTGTAGTGGTCTTGATATAAATTATTATAATATATTGAAAGGGGTTTTAATGCATTCTTTAAGAAGAAAACGGAAATATATTTTTATCATGCCGTTAAATGTGAACTGTTGCGTACTTTTTAAATTACAATTTTTGTGCTGCCCTAATATAGATTTATTGTACAAATGCAGGAGATAGAATACGTTTTTAATTTAATTTTTTGTTGATTTTGTTTGTATTTAATAAACACTACTAATATGACCATTAGTACAAGACCAAAATTATTCAGTTTGGTTGGTATAATATAGACAGAAAAAGGAAATTAAATACAAAAATTGCATACAATAACCTTTAGTTGTAGATAACTAGCAAAAGTATATGGGATAGAAAACATGTTTTTAATGTAATTTTTTAATATCTATATCACTGGCTAAAGGTGAAGGGTCCACTTATATTCAAAAGATTATCACAAATATTTAAAATTTATCGTTAATCAATTTTTCAACAACAAATAAATATTTAGAAAAATTTATTTATAATTTTCTTTTATATATATATTTTTAAAGCTGGACGTAATTTAATAAATCAATACATCCATTCAAAAATTTGTATTTGCTCTCTTAAACATTTAAGTTTTAATTTTTAGGAATACGGTTTTTTAATTTTTGATAATTTTTAGCTAGGCTCGAGTTCATTTAATTTATTTTTCATTAAATTATTATTCTTACTGAAGGTGGGAATTGTTTTTATAACATGAAATTTTATTTTTAAAATTTATTGATAATTTTGCTTAGCTGAGCTGGGAATCGAACCTGGGTTGTATTTACATGTTTCAAGAATCACCACATTCTTTTATCAGAATTCTTTGAGTTCTAACCTCTGCACCACTGCGGTGCCCGGTAGCCAATAGCCAAACATAAATCTTTAACCAGTGGTACTGGTGGCTCGAAATTTGTTGTAATTGTCATTTTTTAAATTTTATTTACATATTGCTTCCTTTCCTTCAGTTTTTTCGTATTCTTTCTGTCAAGACTTCCCCCCTGGCACACGATGTCGAACGATAACGTTCGCTTTGATAAGACTTAAGACACAAACATTTTATTGTATCTATTTTTTACTCAATCAAGCTTGTTTATTCCACAATCAAGTTTGAGTCTTAAGTCTTATCTAAGCGAACGTTATCGTTCGACATCGTGGGCCAGGGGGTTCGTCTTGAAAACCTGAATACATTTGTTTATTATGTTTTTTTTATCCACTACCAATTCCTACCTTCGGTAAGAATAATAATTTAATGAAAATTAAATTTAATAAACTCTAGCCCAACTAAAAATTATCAAAAATTGGAAAATTAACCGTTCAAATGAAAATTAAAATTAATACGATTTTCTGATATAATTATTTCATTGAATTTGTAAACAATATCCACTTACCTTTAAAACAAATATATCGCCCGTTGTGCGATTTATATCAAATTTACTATTAGCTGTGTTGTCAGGATCTATTCCCTGACCGGTGAGAAAATATACAATATTTATGGGTCTATCTACATCGCCATCGGTGGCAGTAACCTTAAAAAAAACAAACAAGAAAAAACATTAATATCTAATTAAATAAAAATCGTTGCAATAATAAATTGATAATAAAAGTAATATATGTATTTGCTATATACATACTATATATCGTCACCTAAAATGCGTAAACCTCATTATCATAATTTTACAGGAGAAGCAAAAAACGTTATAAAATGATATTGAAAATCGCAATTTCTTCATATCTTGTCTTAAGATAGACGACAAACTTTAGGTGACGATATGTATATATCGCGATTTTCAACGTTTTTTGCTTCTCCTGTAAAATTATGATAATGACGGTTACGTTTTTGGGCATTTTAGGTGACGATATATATTAATAAATTAAACATAAATCATACGCCAGCACAACATATATTTTGCACCAACTGCCAATTATTATACAATATATATATATACATTTTTTTTTTGGGTGGCCTATCTTGTGTCTGTTGGCCTGACTGCCTGCCTGACTTTTTGCTGTAAACAATGTAAGTCAAGATAAATCTCATATTTGTAGGCATGCGTCATGCAAGCAGTAACAAAATATAACAACATATTCTTGTGCACTGCAAGGAGGTAATCGTACGAACGGTAGTGTGCTGGTAATGACAAAGAAATTGTCATTTTATGAATATTGTGTATATGTTGAGGAAAAATTAACCCACTAGGAATTAAAAAGTATTTTAAAATGAAATTTATTTTTGTATTTAAGCTAGTCGTTCTTTAAACATTGAATATTGAATGCAATTTAATTGTTGATTTCTATGATTTTAAAGTTCTAAATTTATCTCAATATTTCAGGCATTTATATTTGTAGGGATATTTTATTTATTGAAATCTATGTATAAAGAACTACATCAAAAAGCTACAAACCCACCCGAATCCGCTTGCTTGAATTCTAGCTCAGAGCCAGACGGTGTCGAGGCTTCGTAGAACTTAACACCCAATAAGAAATTAATGCTCGGTTAGAGAGTAATTAGATTTATTTTAGTTTTAAGACTTGAATATTTATTTAGTCTTTGTTAATCTTACGGACCCGACATCTCCTCTCTTTTGTCTTCATCTAACGTACTGTATATCTCTAGTCACCTTTTCTTTTCTCTATTCCTCTTTCTTATTTTTTTCAGGCAACACAATAGCTGCAAACTGTACGGCCGGCTGTCTGCTTACCTAAACTAATCTTAGTACAATACTATGAACAAATACTTAGCGAAGAAACGCAATTGCCAAATTAATTTTTTGGACAGTTTAAAGTTAAATACAATAGGCGGTTGATACAGCTAACCAGCCAGCTTTGCTTTTTTATTTACCTTTTAGCCTCGAAATTTATGTTTTAGCTTGTGGCTTTTTTTTTTATCATTTCTTTAATTTTTCAACAGTCTTTTTAAGGCTATATTATATTTTACGTCAAAAAATATGTTACTTACAATTATATATGATCGTTTTAATCTGGCATTGTTGTATAGTTCAAATAGTTTACTTTTACTATTGATACTAAAATGTCAACTTGAAGATTAAATCATTATCATCCCCACTTAAATTTGTTTATGTCTTCGACGGTTTCATATATACTTAAACAATATATGCGAGATACAATAAAAAATGGAATAGTATATGAAGTTTCTTAACAAAGTGTGAGCCAAAAGTGTCAAATTTTGTAATGAAACTAATATTAATGCAGGTTGGCCCAAAATAACCGAAGGGTTTTGAATTGCTTATAACTTTCTTATTATATTTTTTTCTTTTGTTTTCAGTATTTTGTAAAGACGACTTAGGGAATTTAAAATGTAGCAGTACTCAATTAAACAACGTGCCCAAATCAATGATCAGTTGTTTTGACTCAGCGTGTATATTGTCGTTATTTTTATGTGCGTGTGTCGGTTCGTTAATAAGAAAAACTGCAGGATATGGGCTATGGAAAATCCGAGAGTAGTTCAACAGCGAGATTACACCCACCTAAGTGTACGGTTTGGTGCAGTGTTTCGTCGGAAAGAAAAATTGGTTCTTATTTTTTTGAAAATGTACAGGGAGTCAATGGTGTCAGATATTGGACAATGTTGGAGCATTTTTTAAGGACATCCCAGGAAAACCATCCGCAAGTATGGTCCCAACAACATAAAGCCATTGAAATCATTTTTTTACATATGTATGTTTAACCCCGGTTACCCGGGTACCTTTTTAAAAAAAGTGCTCGCAATTCTCTAATAATGAAAATATGGCTATGAAGCTTCAAATCGTCGCAACTAAGGTCTTAATAGACATTAAAAAAAAAAATTAAAAATAAATTAATTAATAGATAAATCTTTGTTTAAAATGCTTTAATTTCGACACCTACACGAGTCAAAGACCGGGTACCGTGGTACGCCTACAGGTTAGGTTAGGTAGGAAGGCTGGTGTGAGTCACCTCACACGCTCACCCAGAGACCAATATGGTCCATTGCGAAGCCTTAGATTCTCTACCAAATATCTGACTCGTCTACAAATGTGTGACTTATCTCCATATGTCTGACTCGTCTACCCAGAGTATTTCGCGGGAATCGATCCCGCAACCCTTTGACTGATAGTCCGGCACTCTATCACCTAGTCTATCGGGGCACGCCTACAAGTTTTATTTGTTTTTTATTAAAATTTACCACAGTTCTTTTATTTTTGATTGCAAATAATATTCAATAGCAGATCTTGACGAAATGTGGCGAGTAATTTGGCTATTGGCCAAATTGTGCATTTCTATATGGTATAGTGCTATTGTTTTCAAAATATGTAATATATGTAGAAAATGCATTGATATCTATTATATTGTAAAAGAGTGACAAATGACATCTTTTTGTTTACCGCTGTGAGGTATATTCGCCAACATTTGATCCATGACATGCTTTCGTTGTCGTGCATTGTGGATAAGGCAATAACAGAATTTGAGGATCCAATAGTTTGTTTTGTATCCTTCTATATATCAGGTATGTAAGGCTTATTTTTGCGCTACGTTTCCACCATTGTCAATTTGAATGATAGCAAATGTACCGCCAAATCAAGGGTGGTAAAAAAATTATCCATTGTGATGTTGCGCCCACTATCATGGAAAGGACATATTAGATCATTAACAACTCTTTCTTCTTGTCGAATCTCAGGACCCGTTGCTAATTTTCCAGTATATAGTTGGCCTTCGAGCGGGTAGGAATTTTTGGCGTCACAAATCCACCAAACTTTAATCCCATATTTTGCTTTCTTTGAGGGTATATATTGTGAGAACTTAGTTCTGCCGCGGTATGGGAAGAGCTGTACGTCGATTGTAAGATATTCGCTGGGTTTGTAATGTGCTGACAGATTTGCGTTGAGCATTACCCATATATCACATCTTGGAGCAGCCTTATCCGTAAGTATTCTTTTACCTCTGGTGTTTGCATCGTCAAAGCGTATAAACGTTATAGTGACCAGAATCTGTTAATACCCATTGTTGCTCGGTGTAGAGGATAATATGTGATGGCCCATTATAAACATCAGCATTAGACAGAGCAACATTTGTGTGACATCTCAGCGTCTGACATTTCCACATTTCCCGTAAATGATGTTTCTTCGTCTTCTCTTTCAGACAACTGTTCATCAACCACAATATCTTCGAAAGTAGATGAGATATATTTAACTTTGTCTTCATCTGATAAATGTTTGTATTGTCTTTGTGATAACATCCCCACTTTACGCGACATTCTTACTTGAACAATATACATACTATGAATAATTTGAATAAAACTGAAACAAGTGCTGCAAAATGTTCTGCTTCACTCATTTCGCTAAATGGGTGAATTCCCTTCAATCACTTTTTCTTAAATAAGTTAGTGAGGGGAATTCCCGCTAAACCTATGGGACTTAAAACAAAACACTTATTCAATTTAATTTTGTATATATGTACATATTTTCAACATCTGTATGTATAATCCATATATTTAAATTTGAAACCATAATGTTTAATATAAAAGTGCGAAAATCTGCAAAGAGGTACCGGGGTATCTGGTTATTGACTAACGCATATTTTGTTGGTAATTGACCGTAGGGTTAAAAAAGTTCATGTTAGGAAATTGTTCTTTTTTCAAAGAATAAATAGCACCATTATTGTCTGGTCGTTAACTGGTTTCAAAATTTATGTATAAATTTGTTGCTGCTCGTAAATTGTACAGGATACAGGAATATATTTTTAACTACGTCATTATAAATGGGTTTACTCATACAGTGTATGCGAGTCTATATTACTGTGCACAGTAGCACAAATAGCAAAAAAAATAGTAAATAGTTTCAATTAAAAAAATATATCAAAACAATCGTAAATATTTCATCCCACATAAATTTGCAAATCTTTTACCATTGTTAGCACTATTATTAGAATTTTTAAGAGTTATGACGATTTTTTATTTGTCATTGCTTTTGATACCACTGTGCAACATGTGTAAAAACATTAATTTTGTCCTTTCATAGGCCATAAATTCATACATTGTTTTAACGGACAAAAAAAAATTGTGATGATGTTGTAAAATTAAATATTTCCGTTTTTTTTTCTGCTGATACTGTTTGTTGTTGTTGCTCATTTCAATTAAATTTTTATGTTGCAACATTGTATATACTATAAGTTGTATTTTGCCACACATTTAAGAATTTAAACAAAAAATTACAAATGTTAAATTATTTGAATTTATTATACAACAGTTATTTAACATTTTAAATGTAATTCATTGTGAAAAAATTAAAAAATAACAAACAGTACAATGGAAAAACATTTTTTTTTTCTTTCAGTAAATTATTTTGTTTCTCTTGTCGTCAATAATTTCTCTGTTGCCATATAGTAGCTGTACAAAGGGCAGGCACACAAGTTAACTAAATGGGGGTGGTGCAGTGCAACAGATACTAGTAAGCTATGCCTGTGCAAGTGTGTAATTGTGTGTAGTATTATGTTTTTTTATTCAAACATTTAAAAACATGTTTGTATATAAACATTCGTCCTTTAAACGCATACATATTATCTGTTTCGAACTACAATGGTCATGAAATTGCATTTATATAAATTCATATAACAATTCAGTCGTTAAAATACATACAATTTAAAACAATGTTGATTTCAGTTTTACTATGCATTTTTGCTTCTGTTATTTATTTATTTATTGTTACTACAACTATATGTGCAACACAAAATACATGTGTATGTTTGTAGTACCTTTATTTATACAAATGTTTAAAGTCCCTTGGTTATTGTATGTCTTGTATTACAATATTCATGTTTAATTTGTTTTTCTGGCAACTTTTAGTAAACGTTCTTTTATATTGCGGCTTTTTGTTGGTTTAGACAATTTTGAAAGTTTTGTGAGATTTTTAATTCTTTGAAATTTTAAAGGGTAATAATTTATATACCATTCCATTCGGCAGCTATCGGCCGTTAGCCATGATCGAGCTAAGCCATGAATAATAAATTTTACCGCTGCCCACTACCGGTGCCTCTGCCGGTATGTCGCCGTCATCATCGTGTTTAATAGACTTAATCACAGAAACAGCAGTTTTGCGCTCTAAAAATAATTATTGGTTTGTTTTATAATATTTTTTTAAAAATATATTGGTTATATTGATAACCACTTGTGTGCTTTGAAGATTGACCAAAAATATATTGGGAAACATCATAAAAGAAAGTATTTTTTATTAACACTTGTGAATATCCATTAAATGTTTTTTATTTCTATTTATTTATTTTATCTTCATTTAAAATGAACTAACAATAAGTATTTCAAATCTTATGTATAATAAATTTTAATTATTTAGTTCATCCATTGCCGGAAGACCATTATTTATTAATTTTATTTATTAAGTTGGCATTCTACCTCATTCTACATACAACGGCTTAGATCCGCTGTATTTCTTATTCTTAGTCGAATACAGCCACTATTCTTTAATATGTTGCGTGCTTATGAGTTTGGGGGTACTTCAAGCTTTTCTTTAGAACGTATCGTTGCCTACAGCAATGAAATTAAGAACGTTTTTCCGGTGCCTCCTGGTGCGTCCAGAAAATAAAATTCACCGGCTTCACTATTGACAGCTTGCATAATAGTATCGTACGTCTTTTTTTCTTCACATTCAATGTGGAAAGATTTGCGTGAACAAAAGCATTTCATTCGTTGAGATCGTATTGTTGTTCATGTTGCAGTTCTAAAATGCCATGCATTGCACGATTAGGTGATGACATTCTGAATAGGTTTGACTAAAATTGAATTGTAATGAATTTAAAAACGAATTGTATTTCAGTTTTTCAAAATATTAACTGAAATATTTTCAAATATTTCGAAATGAATGCAGTGTTCACATGGCTATAACTCATGGTCTAATACACATACAGAAACCATTTATACATAAAAGCCTTGGCATTGACGTCACCTTTAAACTTTGTAGAAACAAAATTGGTTCACGTATTCCAGAGAACATCAATTACTAACACAATGCAACTTAGTTTTATATGTATATAGAAGAAGATATTTAACACATTTTAGAAAAACGAATATTCTTCAGAATGAAACCTAGAAATTCTTAAAACTACAATTCCACAAAGCAAACTGAAGGTAGTTTCATTCCGAAACAAATTTTTATTTTACTTTTTCTACAAACGCAAAATACGAAATTAATTTCACTTTCGAACGCAATTAACTTCTGTGACATGGCTGATAGTAACATTAATTTAAAGAAGTTTCGGTTTATTTTAGATTAGGCCGACTATTGTTTGTTTGACCGTATATTACGTTCGGTTTAATTTCGGCCACAAAAATCCGGTTTCAGTCAGATTAAAAAAATGTCAATAGTAAAACAAACTTCAACGGTAATAATTTTTTAATGAAATAGAGAGTTTTGAATTTGGCTTCCAAAAGGGAAAACTATTAATAAGCTTCTCGGCAACTTTTCAAACTTTTGAATAATAATATGCATTGTTTGGTTTTCTTCATCGACTTCAGCAATGAATTCGATACACTGTCTCATGAAAACCTGTTAAATATCATGGAAAAAAGTGGAGTACGAAGCATTTGTCTAGACTGGTTCAAAAATTATTTAGATTGCAGAACATTTCGCGTTAAAATAAAATAACCAGTAAGTGATGGCACATGAACATATTGTAACCGCCAATGAAATCATGCAAAATCAGCTAAACGTCGTGAACAAATGGTGCCATGCCAATGGTCTTGTTATAAATGTAAACAAAATAAAAATTATGCATATCAAACCAAAACACCTACAATACACAAACATCGTTTTAAAATTTCACGATACCCAATACAAAACAACTTTCCAATAAATGATACATGTAATACCTTAATAGAATTGGTGAACATCTATATGTACCTTGGAGTCAATGTGGATCAAAATTTCAAAGAGATAACTCAGATACAAAATCTCCGTAAAAAACTACGCAAAACTGCTTACAGCTTGTATCATTTAAGTAACTGTTCCACTTTTGATGTACTTAAGCAAGCAGACTTCTCGCTGTGTGAGTCCTACTTAAGACATGGAATAACAGCTTGGGGATGTTCAACACATTGCAAATAACTCCAGCAAACACAAAACCAAATTCTCAAAATATTGTTGAAAAACAAACAAAGAAACAATCTTATTAACTACGATCTTATGTACAACTATACGCCACCCAATAATAGTAATAACACACCCAACAACAATGCAAATATATTCCAAAACGCCAACAACTACATAAGTAACACACACACATCGAAAATATGAACCATATCATTTCATTAACAAACAACAACTCACCCGCATACCATACTACACCCTACTAGATTGAACAACATGTTTAACAATATTAATACAACTAACATCGCTAGCCAACTTAATATAATGAACGTCAATGCACAACATTAATTAATGAGTTCAACGATGATTCCCGGTTTCTTCAAGTCATTAACCACACTCACAACACAAGACGTCGCGCAGAAGGAAGATTCAAGGTCAGCGGGCATCGAAACAACTACTGAAAAAACGCACTAGGTGTCGTCTTGCCTACTATTTTCAATGCTTTACCGTTGGACTTAATCAACGTAAGAAGCTTCACAAAAAGAAAAAAAATTATAAAAAAACATTTTATATCTCTGCAATGAAATGAAATAATATATGAACTACATAACTTTTCACATCCTACAGACAAGCCTTAAGGCTTCGTGGGAATAGAATTAAGAAATATGTAAATAATATAAATTTCCAAATAAAATTGAATTAAAAAAAAAAAAAATTCTAAAAATATTCTTCATATGAATAATAAAATTGCCTAAGCAGTTATGAACTCAATATTTTTACTCTGTAGCACACTTAGTATGTATTTGTTTATATAACTTTCCACTTTACGCATTTTTTGTTTCAGATCGGCTCTGCTGTTGTGTCTCATACGTATGATTAATATTTAATTCATTAACACTCATACGCTGTTGGTGCAATAGGGAACCTACCTGTAATATACGTTTAGGTAAATTACGATCATCTTCTTCGGTAATTTGTGTACGATATGTTTGACGATCAAATGTCGGTGGATTGTCATTAACATCCCGTACATTTATTATAACGGTGGTGTAATTTGTCTTGCGACTACGTGAAGCTTCCAAGCGTAATTCATACTGCAAAAGGCAAAGGAAACAATAAAAGAAAAAAAAAAATTAATTAAATTTCATATGGTAAGTGGTTAAAAAGTAATTATAAAATAAAATAACTTAAATCTAGATTTATTTCTCATATTTCATACTTTTCTATATCTTCTTTTGTATCGTAGGTATGTGTTTTTATGTGAGTTTTTAGTTATAAAAAGAATATAATATTTTTTTTTTTGATTTTATTTCCTACTTAGTTGTTGGGTATGGCTTTTGTCTACTTTTTGTGTAACTTTTTTTTTTTGGTATATGTATGTTTAAAAAGTTTAATGTCTTCGACATAATCTGCATAAAACTTTATTTAGTGTTATGTGCTTTTTGTTATTTTTAGTTTTCGGTTTTCGTCTAGTTGTTGTGTTTGCCACAGCAAAATTTATGGTGGGTTTTTGTAAAGTTTACCATAAATATGCCATTAGAGTGCTCTGATTTCTTTCTTTTATGAAAACTAAAAAAAGAGCTAATATGCAAATCGCATATAAGATTGAAAGTAACTGATGTTATGATCTCTATACTTTTTGTTGCATGTCAAAATGTTGCAAATACATATGGAACGAAAACGTTACGGCTGTCGCATTCAATGCTGTGGGCTAAATTTAAATAAGAGGTTTTTGAAAATAAAAAATAAAAGATTATATGGTAAAAGTAGCTTTTTATAAAAATGTAGCAGGTACAATAAAACTTTAACAGAAATCTCGAAACAAATTCAGTTGTTTTTCTAATTTAATATTTTTTTTTATTTGGTTTCCGTTTTCACTGTGCCTCAAAACCTTAAACTAACTTTGGTATAATTAGTATTGAAATTATTCCATTTTTTCAAACAAAAATATATGTATTTACAAATGAAAAAGTACTTAACTAAAGTTTTAAACTTTTTTTTCTAGTTTTCGTTTGTTTGTTTCAAGTTACATGTTCCATGTCTAATGTATGAGTGTTGTGATTTTTTTTTATTTCCACAAAGTGTTGTCTGTTGAGCTAAAGAAATTGTTATATATTGTTGAGAAATATAAGAAAGTAATTGTTTTTTTTATAGCATACTCTTCGCTGACATTTGCATAGACATAAAAGGTGTATTTTGAACCGGAAATGTTTAAATAATTTGTAAAACTTTTACGAGATGGAAAAGTTGGCGCACAGCCAAACTAGCTTAACAATTTAAATTGTTATGCCCTGATACGTTATGCTGTGACCGGATATACATGCGGTTATTTCTTTAAACTGCAATAGTTTTGTTTGCACTTTGTTTGTAACTTTATATGTTTATGTTCTTTGATATAATGACATTTTCATTTATATGAGTTTGATACTTACTCTTGGTCTAGTTTCATAATCTAAGGGTGTTGCTACGAATATAGCTCCAGTATTATTTTGTACACCAAAAGCATTGCCTATGTTACCGCCTGTGATCGAGTATCGTATACTCGAGGCTGAAATGGGTAAACAAATATAAAAGAGGTTTATTATTATATTAAAAAATTATACTCGTATTCATGCATTTATGTTATTTATTAATTTCTGCAAAGTATTTGTAACAATATTTAAATACAGAAAAAAGAATTTATAAGATGACAGTGGTTGATAACTGGGTCATTGTTTATATTTAATTGTCAATGCAATAAATATTTGAATGATTTTAAAATAAATTCTTTGTTTTATTTTGTTTTGAAGAACAAAGTTCTTATTGAAAAACGCAGTATATCTTGACATTCACTTTCAAATATACTCAAAATCACTTTCTGAATCGATTTAACGATGATGATCGTCCATCTGTGTTTACATCGATATAAAAGTTAACACGCAAAATATTTATATGCACAGAAGTCATGACACAAACATTTTTGAATGAGATCCGTACACAATTGCTTCCTTATAACGCCCGTAGTTACACATACACTGGTTGTAGTACATTATTTGGTCGGGCTTGACTGACTATGCGTTAATACTTGTTTGTTTTTATTTGGAATGTCTTGTAATATCACTATCAAATCTTAAGCATTGCTCCAACACATTTTGTGAAAGCGTATTATTATCTTAAAACTTTATTTATTTTTATTTGAAATTTATCCAAATTGAGCTTACTAACTCGTTAATATGCATGAAATTTAATATAAAATAGTCGACAGATTCCGGCGTATTAAACATAAACATATTTTGTATCACATATTTCATGCCGCTCTTTATAATAATATTATATGTTTAGCAAATAAATTTTCAAATAAACTAATAATGACATTAATTCATATATTTGAGACATAAATTTTCTGCAATATATTTTTTATTTGTAACATTTATCTCCATTTATGCGTTAAACATTTTCAATATTGTAACATTTATATTTACAATTCATTTTATTCATTCATACGAAGCCTTAACAAATTCGGTATTGTATTAAAACTTCAATAATATACCAAGTACAATAATAAATATTTCTTTTGTTTGTGTTTCTTATTTTTGTTTTTATTTGTTGTTTATTGAGGGGTCGTCTTAGTAATTGTCTTTAATTTTCACATAATTTGTTTCGTTCTTAAATGAAATATATATTTTGCTGGATTTTCTTTATTTTCCTCTAGAGTAAGAGCCGGATATAAAATTATGATTTATTTAACTATAGAAATACATTTAGACTTTCAGGCGACAATTTTAAAAGTTTTGTTGGTGTTCTTTGCTTTTTAGGGAAATAAGCTGATGAGTAATTTTGTATGTGTGTTACATTAAGCAGTGGTACTTTGATGGTTGGGAATTTGTAACTTCCATCAGAGGTTTTGTAGTCTTTTTAATATCACTGTACAGCAGTTGTTGAAGTTTTAAAAATAAACTTTATTTTATGCTGTTTTATTTACATATATTACTTATTTGATATAAAGTGAGAAATGTCTAAACTAAATCATGATATTTAAGGTCTTAGTATTGTCCTTAGGGCAAGTAATTTATTTAAGGAAGAAACGTTTTTTTTTTAAGCAAATCATATGTTCAGTTTTGAATGAATAGTGTTGGTACTCCCATCTTTGGTTTTCATTTTTTGGACTGCTGTAGCATAAATCTCATGGCAAGCACATATAGTGATGCTTATACTATTATATATTTTCTTTTTGGTGATTTTCTTATATTCTTTTGTATTAATATATAAATTTTGTTGTTTTTTTCTGAAAACTTTTCCCTTTTTAAATTTAATTTTGTATAACTTAAATTTTAAACTGAAGCTATTTAAGACCAAAGACCGAAAATAACTCCTTCATATAATCAAAAGTCAAAATTGTGTTTTAGATTTTGTTTTTAAAAATAAATCACTCATAATAACTGTTATGCAATGATTTTTGTTGATATGGATTGGTACCATGAATCAAATAATAAAGATAACGCATTGCGCAGGTCCGTTATATTTTACAAAAACTGTGAGAGTAAAACTGAGAGCAAAATTTCTTCTTGTGACGTCACAAGTCAAAAATATTATTATGTTTGCTTAACTTCTACATACATTTTAATGCAAATAAAAGTTTTAAAATAAAGTGTGTCGTATTTTATGGAAATTGTGGAGATAATAAAAAGAATAACATACATTTTTTTCGATTTCCAAAAGAAAATAAATTAAAAACAAACAATAAACACAATTTTGCCAACTTGATGCAAAAAAATTTAAAGTGTGTCATAGAATTTGTATTGAAATTTTTAACGCAGGTGATATAAAAGTAGATATAAAATCTAAAATGGGTAACTGAAACGTTTTGTATTTAAGATACTTTATGTCAGGTATGTCTACTGACGAATTTGTATGTCAAATTAAAAATCTGGAAGTTGTATTTAAATCTTTGAATGGTGCAAAATCCCCTGATTTGCAACGAGTATTTAAAAAAGCATATAAATGAGTCAAGTACTATTAATGCGGATATTAAAGCTAAAATATTTGTTTTCGATCGGGCATCTTTTTTCAAATAAGAAAACTAAATCAACTCCAAGCGGATGGGATAAAAAAACACATACGGAAACATACAAAAATAATAAATTGATAATACGAAAATATAATAAAATAGTATAACATACTCGCAATTTACTTTTTTGATAAATTTTATTATGTATAAAATAATAAAAAATTAAATGTTTTATTTGGAATCAAAAAATTTAAGAAAAATTATTTTCTTTTAAAATATTGTTAAAAAAAGTTATTTTTTACATGTTGATTATACGAAAAAAATAATCTGTGACGTCATGCGCAGATTGAATTTTGTTTAGATTCTTTGCGCATTCTTTATTATTTGATTCATGGGTTTGGTATAAATTTTATTAGTTTTTTGTTGTTTTTAATGTTTTGATAAGATACAAGCTATTTTAATTATGGTTAACCTTAATAAATGTTAACATTCTTTCTCTTTTATGTACATACTATAGCCTATTTTTTTTTATAAATTTTTAACAAATTGTAAATTGAATATGTTGAATATGAACTAAAGCAAGAAGTCAAAAAAGCAAATTTTATATTCAAGTTTGATTGGTTTGCATTAAATGAACTTTTGCCATTTTTTTTAAACCTAAATTCAGAAAAAAATGTGGAATATTGAACAGAAATGAGTTAATTTCCACATTTTTATATTCATTTATATGATTACGGCAACCATAATATGTTTAACTTACTACATAACAGATTATGATTGTCATTAACTAACAGCAACATTATATGATATAATAATTTATTTTATGAACATGATAGTTATAAATATACTGGGAGCATTAAAATGCACTCAACACAACATATTGTTTAAAGAAAAGCTTAATTAATTATATTAATATAGTACATTAGAAAATTTAATTGAATTTTTATTAAGTTGCGTAAAGCGTGTACAAATTTAATTGATTTATTGTTAAAATTTTTACACGTCAAAATAAAGTAAACAGTGGCATTATCCTCTCATTCCAAAAGTGGTGGCATTTTCATTAATTTTTCTACGTTTCAAGATATAGCGGTTAGTGCAGTTCAAAACAAGTAAGAATTTATTTTTGAATGTGGCGAATCTTATATAACCACCACCAAATCACCTATTATGGAGATTTATAAGTGATTTCCGGAAGTAGACTTTATATGGGGGCTACGGTCAAATATGGACCGATCATAATCATATTGAGATGTACGGTTTTTATATATGTATGGACTATTTGTGTTGAATTTCAACTAAATAGTGGGTTTTATAAGTGATTTTCGGTACTGATTTTTATACGGTCAAATATAGACCGATCATCATGAAGTTTAGTACGACGATTTGAATTTATATTTTGATTATGCTTGTCGAATTTCAAGTTGATAGTCATTTTTACAAAAGATTATGTTATGTTCATTTAAGTGAATTTTGAAAGTCGCCTTTGTGTGGTTCTATGTCAAAATAATGGACCGATGCAAACAAAATATTGTTTTAAGATTTCATTTTGCATGAAACTTTTTATTGCTGAATTTTATTTAGATACGGCTTTTCTATACACATTTATGTCCCATGAAGCCATATTTCGGGAAGACATAAAATAAAAAAATGTAGTTTTCAAGATATAGATAAATATATTACAAACTTTGGAGCCCCGCCCACTCGAAAATAGGTGTGATAGTGATTTGAAAAAAGTCACTAAATCCGACTTAAGCCAATTTTTGAAATTCATACCTTTATTTAATTGTGAATAAAAGCAAAACTCGTTCATCAATTTTCATGATTTATCTCATTTTGTTCACAGGTTTTGCGACTTTACGTGGAAGTAATAGAACTTTTTTTACCGTTTTGGATTTTTTATAAACAAAAAAAAAATTAATTTTTTAGGCAAAAAATAGTTTTTTTTCTTCATATATTTATTTACAACTGCGAAACTGTTGCTTATGTAGCGAGGCGTTGTATGAACAGATTAAAGGAATTATAATTCCTAATTTTTTTAAATTTAGTGGTTCTCGAGTTATGACAAAAAAAAGCCTAAAACGTGACAAATTCCCTATAATATACTTACTACCTTCAAATTAGTTTTTAAATTATTTCTTGATGTAAAATGCCCAAACGAATGATGCAGAAGTTCTTCTTTTTGGTGCTACTTTCAGAAACAATTATCAGAATAGAACTATTTCTGCAAAACTCAATAACATGCGTAAATATCTCATAAAAACTCTACTCTTTAATTTTGTGAAGGTTAATCCATAATTGGTCATAGATCCTGTTACAGATTTTGCAAAAATAAAAATAACAAAAATGGTAACACTTAATTTTAAAAGTTATGAATGTTTTGTTAATGTTACAAGTACTAAACCATTAAGACTAAAATAATTATTCTTACATTTTTTGTTGTTTTTAACATTTATGCATTTATTAACAGTATAAAATTAAGAAATGAATGTAAAACAAAAACATAAATTTATGCTACATTTATGCTTAGAGGAATAGCACAGCATATAAGTATATGATCATAATATAACATAAATTTATTCCTAAATATCATGTCATGTTATGACATATATCTTATCTTGACGTGAAATGAAATGAAACAATGTTTAATTAGTAAAGTTAGCAACATTGAATATTATCGATAATTAAAAGAATTATCACTCAATTTCTGATTGTAATATCTAACAAAAGCGAGATATAAAAACCTAACTTCGTCTTCCGTTCAACCTTTTTTAACTTAAATCGTCAAAGCACAAAGTTTAATTTTTTTGCTAAAATTAATTTTAATCAGCAGTAATATGTGTTTTTTTAAATAAAATTACATACATTTTAAATAAAATTTTATATAAAAAAAATACATTCAAAAGAAGAAAAGAGTAAAAAAATAAAACCCAATTAATTTGGGTTTTAATATACAAAATTATTTTATTAAAATAAGTGGATGGCATAATTTCGTAAATTGTCTTAATTATACTCAACTTTCATGAAGATGCGTTTGATTTTAATCGTACTTTAAGCCACGTCACATTTTTATGTCCAAAGTACAAAGTCCATTTGCATACTTACGTAGAGACCAGCAATGCAAATCTTGATTAAAGCTTCTTTATTACATGGAGTGTAAAATAAAGTTTTGTTAACACAAATTATATTTTATTTAAATTTAAAGCTGAAGGAATTAGCGAAGATTTGAAGATTATTTGAACATTTTATTTGAAAGCTACCATAACCTAAAATCTGTGCAAACACCTAATTTTAATATCATTTAAACCCTGCAATTTAACTCAAAATCAATAAACTTAGTTCAGGCTGATTGCTAACGTTATGCTAAAAGGTTTTCCACCGCTGTAAAAAAAAAAAAAAAAATTAACCAAACGAAAGCAGTGGTAAAGGAGGAACAACAATTCATGTGACGTCATCAATTCATCAAGAAGCTAAATCAATAAGTATAGACAAGACAAAATAAACATATTATAATAAAAATCTGTATGTAAGCTTTCATTATAAAAAGTTTATTTAATGTAATCAGAGATAAGATTCTCTTAACAATAGTTTACATCAGTGACTCTAAAACTGTTAGGAATAAAGTTCAATAAACAACCTTAACATCTGTTACAGAAATAATTATCTGTAAATATCAGTTTTTTATAACATAGTAATGTTAAGTTATTTTAATTAATTGAACATTATTCCTATTGTGAATTTTCTTTATTATTAAATGTTATAGCTATAATTTTAATTTTAATGTTAAAATTTATTTATATGTTAAAGCATGTTAGACAATTTATGTATATTATTTCTTTAATTATTGTTTTAAAAACTTTACTTATACATATCTCTAAAAGTTACAGTTCCATGGATGTTTTGAGCTCAAACCATCGTCAACAGCCATTTAAAATGTATGAAGAGTAAAAAAGGGTAAAATAAAATTCCATATCTGCAACCGTAAGATTCAAGAACAAATCAAATCGTGAGTAATAATATACATTTCCATTATTTAACATGCATTCGTTTTATATATACATAATATTTTATTAAAGAAATTATTGTTTTTAAATAATAGAAATTTTATGATAAATTTTAAATTTGCAAAACTAGGTTAATTTTTTTATTTTAATTAGAATTAAGAATTGCTAAAGAATAATAAATAACTATGAATTGATAAAATGAATAATTTTGAGCAGAAATTATAATTTTTGGGAATGCTAATTATGAAGCTTATTTTACGCGATATGTTAGAAAGTTGATTGTTTTCATTTAGGGAAGATACTAAACATTTTATTTCACGAACACAAATGTATCTGAAATGTATGAGGGTGGGTTTTTGTAAGTGTTCGTGGTGATAACATCATCTATCACCCATAACTCACAATTTGTTTTATAAACATATCCTTACTAGATGAAATGAAATAGCCCAAATTGTAAATTTTTATATTTGCATAATTTTAAGCCTTGGAAGAATTTTATAATTTTTTATTTGTGTAGGAATTTAAGGTCGTGTATGGTCAAGAACCCAGCCACATCCGACGAGCTCAGCCCAATCAAGCTTCCAAGCACCGATCATACTGACCCACATAAAATGATTGAAATATTTCAAATTCGAAACATTCAAAAAAAATTTACTACAATCCCTTATAAGATCCACTTATACAGTTATTAAAAACCTGCATGTCGTTTTTAATATATTAATAAATAACTTAACTGAAATAATTAATTATACTTACACTCATTGTGATTTTTGGCATTAACTGTGAGTACTGTTGTCTGTAAATCGGCATTTTCATCAATTTCAGTTTCGTATAAAAATTTATCAAAATAAGGCGGTGAATCGTTTTTATCGGCAATACCAATACGTACAAATTTTGTAACTGCAAAGAAAATTACAAAACAGGTAGAGACATTTAATTTAAATGTATTTATAAAAGTGATTTTTATATATTTCGTTTTATAATTTTATATTTTCTTTAAAACTTTTTTAATAATTGTTTAAAAATGTTTCCCTTATGCAAACAAACAACAACTAAATTACAATAAAAAGACTTTGCTTATTGTAGCTTCTTGAAAAAAGTCTAAATACTAAGAACGTAGAAAGAAACATATAAAAATATATATATATTTAAGTTTTCTCTTTATTTGTATGCTTCAGAAAGTAACATGAATCCAAATGCATGTTGGCAGAATGAAAAATATAAACCAGCAAATAATAATCAAAATTTTATTACATTTCCTTACATTTTTTTAAAGTTTCGTAGTTCATAAAGTTTTGTTATTCATAAAGCCAAATTTTGCTGGGTTATTTGTGCTGAGAAATTCCATATTTATACACATGCATGCTAGGCTTTCTAACAATACACATTTATACACATACTTAGTTTACTAGAATTGTTGTTGTGTTTTGCTTTAAAAAGGTTTTTTTATACAAGTTCCTTAAAAACTTAAAACTTTTCTACAACATTCCATTTTACAAAAGTTTTTATATATGTTTTTTATATATATTTTTTAAAAAATTATAAATAGAGCTGCATAAAAAAGTTTATCCTGGATTTTATAGTTTAAATGTAAGTAGTATAGTTAAATTTAGCCCAACAATACTTATAACTATTACAAAGAAATGTGCTAGAACATATTAAATTAAATTTATTTTTATTTGAAAGCAATAACATAAAAATAAAAATGATCAAATTCTCTCAAAAGATAATGTAATTATGCCCAAGAGAAAACTTTAATTGAAAAATAAATTTAATAACTCAAAAGCAAAATTTCAATTGAAAAATTTCCAGTAACCTTTTTATTTAAATATATTTTTTTAAATAGTAATCATTTGTATTTCTTTATAATTTGATGTAGGTTTTTTAATTTAAAAATAATTGCATATTATTGTTTAAAGTGTTGCTTTGTAGTGCTTAAAGTTTATGTTTTAATGCAAGGCGATCCAATTGGTGTCAGGTATTTTAATACACTTAATATAAAAGTAGCTAAAAATTTCCTCCAAAATGTAATTAAATAGAAAAAAAAAGTTTGTTTCATCACATGGTGTTTTTTTTGGAATCGAACCAGCAACCATCTTACAGATAGTCCGGCACACTATCGCCTAGTCTATCAGTTCAAATAATTCAACATAAATAAGCCTAAAATACATAGAAATCACATTAGTGTATATTGGATTTAAAAGCTATGATTCCATAATTGGTCCACTTCTACTATGCCACTCATAAATTATACATAAAGTTATTGAGATAAAATTCAACCAACATAACCCTCACCTTATAATCTTACTATTTTTCCCCCCTGTTTCTTTCCTTAACTTGTGGTGAATATTAAAAAATTTTAAATTCACTCAAATTTGTTATGCAAATCAAACAATGGTCAGAATTGGTAATCACATCATTTATAAGTGGTCAAAATTAGATAAAATTTCAAAACATTCACAATAAATTATGTTGGTCGTAAAATTGTCTTTCAAGCAGTATATATAATACTGATAAAATTTGCACTAAGACTGAATAGAAAACACAGCACAAGGATATACTAGTAAACTTGTATTAGTTTAGAATCTTTTCTACCGTATTAGTTAGATTAGTGTTAAGTAAATTGTTTAGGTTTAAAGCGGCCCATACACGTTTCAATTCAATTGGCAACTGAGTCAGTTGTTGTGCAAATCAAATCGTGTACGGCTTTGTCGTTTGATTAGTTTGGCAGTTGACGAGTTGGTTGAAGAAAAATTAAAAGATTTTAATTTTTTCAAGTTGACTAACAAGTCTTTTAATTCAACTGTACTGTGTGTGCTCGAGTCTCTTGATTAGCTGTAAATATTATGTATGTTATACTTTATCTCGATGCAAATACTTTTAAAAGATTTATGGAGGTTAAAGTGAATTACGAAGAAGGTCTTATATGGGAGTTTTGACTAATTATGGACCGACCATTATAAAATAAGGTGTCATCATTTCTGTATATATGAAACTTATTTGTTTGAATTTTATTTTGATACCATCATTTTTAATAGATTTATGGTTGTTAAAGGGATTTTCGGAAGTGGGCCTTATGTGGGAGCTACTACTAATTATGGACCGATCATCATAAAATTGTGCAGAATGATTTGGCTTCATTTACCACTTGTGGTGAAGTTTGTTTGGATACTTGCATAATTCAAACATTTATGATCTTTAAATTCTAATTTCGGGAGGACATTTGTATGGGAGCCAGATGAAATAATGGACCGATTTCAACCAGTTTCAATCGCAAACGTGCTTGGACAGAAAAAATTCCAAGTACCAAATTTTATCGAAATATCTTCAAAGTTGCGACCTGTACTCTGCGCACAAGCTTTACATGGACAGCCAGCCAGACGGACGGACGGACGGACATCGTTAAATAGACTCAGGAAGTGATTCTGAGTCGATCGGTATACTGTAGGGTGGGTGTTGGGCCAATATTTCTGAGCGTTACAAACATCAGCACAAATCCAATATACCCTTCCCACTATGGTGGTATAGGGTATAATTAATAAATTACATTGGAGTATAAAAATAAAATGAAAAAGGCAAAAGCTTGGGAGTTGCTTCTAGAAAAACATTTGGAAATAGATAGCGAAGCATCTCTGCCAACTTTAAAATGCAATTATTTTTCTTTTTTCAGCCATTAAAGTTTTTAATTTTTAAATTTGTAGTTGTAAAAAAATATAAATTTGACAGTTGAATGCAAATCTTTCAATTCAGTTTAAGAAATGTGTGGCCAAGAATCAATTCAATTGAAAGACTCAATTGACGATTGAATTGAAACGTGTATGGGCGGCATAAAAGTAAGTAAATTTTTATGAAACTGAATTTTTCATAGTTTTAAATTTAAGGCAAATTTAGTCTGTTAATATTGTTCTCGGAATATTGTCACAAAATTGGAATTCTCGATATTATGAATTCCCATATCGTTTAAAATTTTTTAACGGTAGAATTTCTTCTACCGTTGAAGTTAGTTAAATACTATTTAAGCCTAAAAGAGTACCAGTTACTGTAGAAATAACTTCAGCATAGTTTCAAATTTAAAAAATTATTATCATGAAGTTCTTGGGATATTGTGAAAAAATTTTAATTCTCGTGTTTGCCAATTTAATTGTACACTATGCTTTTTAAAATAACAAAAAACATACTACTTGATAGAGTGAAAGAAGTCAATCAAGTGTTTCTTTAAAATGACACTAATGCCAGTATTTTTATTTTATTTTATTTATATTTACAACATCAATACTTTGTATCCGTTTAAAATACAATAACTAAAATACTTACGTTAAAAAAAAACATATTTATTAAATTTCACAAAAATTGGCATTTAGACGCTTAAAGTGTTCAAGAACAAAGACATTGATTGACAGTTTATAAGAGAGGTATTTTACTGTAAAATTCAGTTTAAATTGAATTTTTAAAAACCAATATTAAAAATATACGATTGTTGCAACAATTGATAATTTAGAATAAGAGTGAGGTTACGTACAGCTATAACAAAGTTATATTTAATGAAGCTTTTGCAAAATATTATATACGAGTATTTTTCATTGTTTTATTTTAATTATTTTACACCACCATAGTGGGGAATATATGTATAGTCGGTTTGTGCTGATGTTTGTAACGTCCAAAAATATTACTCCAGCACCCACCTTAAAGTATACCGATCGACACAGAATCATTTTTCCGTGTGTCCATCTCGCTGGTTATCCATGTAAAGCTTGTGCGCAGAGTACAGACAGCAACTTTGAAAATATTTCAATAAAATTTGGTACATGGTATTTTTTCTGTCCAAGCACGTTTGCGATTGAAATTGGTTGAAATCGATCCATTATTTTACCTAGCCTCCATACAAATGTCCTACCGAAATAGGTATTTATCGGCACATACCCAAAAAAAGTTAAGAACAGAAATGTAGGCCTTATAGAGCCATGAACACGGGTATAAAAAATGTTATAATCGAACTAAAAATAGCGACACAGTGCACAAAATACTAAAAGGGCGGTATTTGTAGGCATGGAAAATATAAAAAAATTGTTTCTGGAATTGTTTTAACATTATCTTTTATCCTACGGGGTGACTGACACAACTTTTTGTGTATGAAAGGCGAGCCACTCTATTGTACATTACGCCTAATTACAGTTTACAAATTTTATTTAGATCGGTCCTTAATTGACCATAACTCTCATGTAAGGCCCACTGCCGGCTATTACATTAAAGAGCGTAACTGTCTTAAACATATTGGTATACAGATAACATTCAACACAGATAGATAACATTTACATATTGTCGTCGAAAATCCGTAAATCATTTTTACATTTTCACAGGATTAGCAAACAATTTCTTATTATAGTTTATTTCATCTATTTTAGTAACACCTTAAGCCTGAACAATTACTAAGATATTTTTAGCAAAAAATGTTATAATAAAAAATACTTCAGGTGTAGAAACAATTAATGAAATATGAAATTAAAACAGAACAACTAATATAAGTTTTAGGTTATATTTTTTACATTCTTTTGTATTTGGTTTTTCTGCAACAAAATTGCGTATCATCATAAATTTGCATTGTTATGTAAAAATTTAAATTATTTATTCTAATTTCTTACTGCAAGTTTAATGCTACGTTTATTTGACTTGAGAAAATAATGCACATGATGATACGTTGTTTTGAGTTATAGATATATTGTTATTTTTGGTTACAAAAATCTAAAACTTGGTAGAGACAGGTAAAATAAATTAACCAATAATAATCAATTAAAAGCTCGATTTTGATTTTGTTTTTCGACAACGATATAAAGATATCATGATATCGGTCGATCCATAATTCGTCAAAGCTCGCATATAAGAACAAATATAAATCTTTCAATCAGATGATATATATATATGTATATGATTGCAGAAACTATGTATATTTTTGTTGCAATCATGTTTACCATTTATCAAAATTTGTTGCTCTTTGGTTATGATAGAGAGCAACATAATATGGTATAATTTTTCATCATCATGTGAATGGTAACTTAACCATTTTATGGTTGCAGAAATCATATAAATATTTACGGTCACCATACTATTTAAAAAAAATTAAAAATGTTACATAGTTGTGGTAAACATGCATAACTATATTTTTTCTCTGCGTATGGAGCTAAATTGTAACACAAAAAAATATTTTTTTTATGTACAGAAGTCACACCACTAAATTTATGGTTGATGGGTCCATAATAGATCTTAGCTTCTATATGGCGCACATTTTGAAAAACTTTTTTACATATATACTGAATGTATGGTCGGGCTTGACCGACATACTGTGTTACTTATTCTGTATTTAATTTTTGTTTTATTTAGTTTAAAGAATAATGTTTTTATATTTTGTTTTGCTTATACATGTTTATATTATGTTCAATATGTGCAAGTACAAACATTATGCATAATTTTAATAATATTTTTACATTTATCATTATTCAAAGTATGATATTTTAGGTGTTGTTTTCTCTTGGCTGTTTTTTGACATCAAGAAATGTGAGCATCAACCATGCGAAGCCATCAAGAAAAAAAGAAGGAAAAAACACACCACTGAAATGCGTTTGACATTTCATGCTGAGAATATGAGTATGGAATAAAAAATTATGATCAATTTTTTTTTATTTGAGATGAGTGGAGAGGAGGTCACATGATATTTTAAGCTTGAGTTCTTTTTCAGTTGAGTTGGGTGAAATGAAAAAGAAATACTCGTACTTTCTTTTGGAATTTTAATGGGGGAATATTTAATTTCGTGCATTTTCATTTTTTTAAATTAAAGAGGAGTTTAAATATCCAAATACCGCTAATGATGACATAAAACAAAATACCTATAATGTAAAAAATTAGAAAAATTCACTTGAACCTTTGAAATTATATGTGATTTAGGTGCCTATTATGAGCAACATTCGATTTCCACTGTTGTCGAAAATGCTTACCAAACCAATTTTCGTTTGGTATTATGGTGCAAATTCGATGAAAAAATGCTATTATGAAAATCATTCTTTTTAGGTTATTCACATTAGTACATTTCTATTAAGTGGCGCTATATTCTTAAAGAAAAATAATTTAAATTTTAAATGACCGCCACAGAATTTTGGTTTGATGATTCGTCTTACTAGAACTGGCCAGTGGCAGAAAAAGTATGAGGGATGGTTTCAACATTTTGGAAATGGATCCCACCACCGGAGTATACTTTAGAGCAAATACCTTTTGCCATAAGAGAAATTAGCTTCTCCAAATGCTGATTTGTACATACGATCTGCAGGATATTAATAAAAGTAATTTACAAGTAGAATTTGATTGACCAAAACCAAAAAAAAAAAAAAATAAATTTTGCACAGTTTTATACAGCGTCGACAGCAAATTTGTGTTCGATAAAAAATTCGTGGAACAACGAGATTTTCGACAGTGATGCCAACTCATAATACAAATTTTACATTCAATAGTCGATTTTCGGTAGCCAGCGAATATCGATTGCCGAATGCAGATCATAATAGGGGCTCTAGATATGTCCATCCGCCTGTCTGTGTAAAACATACTCACGTATAAAATACAAACTTCTATTATAACGAGATTTATTTAAAATGTTGACTATTGTTCTAGATCGTATGGTATTGAGAATCAGTAAAATCGGTTTTGTGGAATAGAAGTTCAGGACCAAAATGTGAGATCTGAAGTATAAAATTTTTTATTTTAAAAATAGTAGTAGAAATACAACTTTTTGTAAAATTGTTATAAAGAGAAAAAAATCTATAAAACAGTTTTTGAAATTAAAAAATATTTCAAATTGGGCAAATATGGACAAATTTACCTAAAATTTAAATGTTTGCGAATAATAAAACTTTTTGGGAAATAAACAAAATTGGAATTTTAAGCAATTTCATTTATAATGATAAAATTTTCAAATTTAAAAATAGTATTAAAAATACTACTTTTTGTAAAATTTGTATTTATGAGAAAAAAATCAGTAAAAACCGTTTTTAAACATATAAAATTAAGCAAATATGTAAAAATTTACCTAAAATTTTAACATTTACAAATAGTAGTAGAAATACTACTTTTTG
Organism: Bellardia pandia; assembly: GCA_916048285.2. Lineage (NCBI taxonomy): Eukaryota > Metazoa > Arthropoda > Insecta > Diptera > Calliphoridae > Bellardia > Bellardia pandia. The sequence continues at coordinate 43,985,921 of OU696530.1, forward strand.
GGAAACGTAAAAAATTGGTATTTTATGACACAAATCATTGTTTTTAAAATAAGATACATTTCATTTTCATAACATTTTCAAAGTTACACATAGTAGTAGAAATACTACTTTTTGTAAAAATGTTTTTTAAGACATAAAATCATGTAAACAGGTTCTTAAATTTTTAAATATTGAAAATAAAGGAAATATGAAAAAAATTACTTAAATTTGTAACATTTGCACTTAGTACTAGAAATACTACTTTTTGAGAAGCAATTTATTGTTTTTAAAGCAGATTTCATTAATTTCCATAATATTTTCAAATTGATAAATCAATTTGAGATTTTTTGAGATCAAATATATAATAATTTTTGATTATAACAGCAAAGTTACAGTTACATAGCTGTTGTTGTTGGCAGTTACCCATATAAGCAAACATGTTGTTATAATTTTAATTATTAGTTTTGGTATTAAATTTTAATTCATTCTCAATATTCAGTATACAAATATTATATAAAATGTATGACTTTTGACGATCACTTTACAAAATTATTCACAGTGTTGTCAACTTTGAAATTTCAAAATGCACCAAAATGGAGAAAAAAAACGCGCCATTTAAAACACAAGTTTAGAGTTCCTTTTTTAATAAAAACGTTTATTGAATTAATATTACATAAAAAGTATAATTTTTTTGTATTATAAATATAAATTTGTTTCTATTCCTTTGTACTTGATATGTAATTATTTATTTTCAATTTCAAAAATTCTATAAAAAAAACTTTTTAAAAAGAGAGCAAATATTAATAGTAAAAGTAATAATAGTAAAATCCTTAAATAAACGAACAAATAAAGATCAAATAAGTATTTAACCATTTAAAAATTTAAATCACAATATGCTATTCGGAACTGAAGTACTAATTGGTAAAAAAGGGATAATTTCAGTATATATTTGGTACTTTTGCTATAATTATTTTTGTTTTCTATTTTAAGTACTTCTATTTGAAATTTTTCAATAAAATTTGTTAGCGCTCCACTGGTACTCTAACACTGGTTGTTCGTCTGCATTTTAATTTCCATGTTAATTTTATTTTCAAACAAAAATTTTCAGCCTATTCAACTTTAGCAATAAACGTGTGACAAATTTGATGTTATGTACTCATTTATCATAAATTCGTATTTAAAATACATTCAGTGGGGTACTTTTTCATCGTATAGATTTCATGACAAAGAATTTAAAAAAAAACGGCATTTAAAAATTAATAAAAATAAAGATTTCATCACATTTTCGGAAAAATTAAAAAAACTCACCGAAATTAAAAAAGAACCAAAAATTATGCGAAACGCACCAAGTTGACAACGCTGATTATTAACCACGGAAATGTCAAACAATATAAAATAAAAACAAAGAATGCGACTAGAATATTCATGAGAAAATTCATTTTTAATAATTTGTTCCCATATAATTCCTTTTAATATAAACCCAGTCATAATAATAAAAATAATTGTATGCATGTTTTGATTATTGCAAAAAATAATAACAATAACATGCAATCTTATATTCTTTATATCCCTTGGCTATCAAAATCCAAGCAAACCTTGATATACATACATAAGTACGCATGTATTTCTTTTCTCTTTCGCTTTTGTATAAACACACAGAAGACACAAATACTCGTTATAACGTAAAGAAATCATTTTAAAATGTTTTTTCCCTCTTTAAACAACAACAATTTCTTTTCTTAAAGACTTAAATAAACACAATTTAAGCCTTAAATCAAGAGTTAAACCTTTCATGAATTACAATTACCAAACAAAAAAAAAACAAGGACCAAAAAAAAAATACCAAGCAAAACATGTTCTTTTACAAAATGGAAAATTATCCTTAAAAGTCACAAATTGTAGCCTTTTTGCGCTTGAAAACGAAAACAAGAAATAAAATTGAATATAAACAGCTCCGACCAAATCTTGGCAAATAAACTAAAACCTAAAACAAAACTGAAGTGTAGAGAAATTGAAATTGAACACGAAACTTTAATAAAATAAAATGACAATTTGTATAAGTATTTGGTTACTGGTTAGGGTAAAAAGGGCTGGTATTGAGCACGTGTATTTAAACCTTTTTATACATATTAAATGAAGTAAAATATTTGTTTCTTGTTATTTTCTTGCTTTGTTCAAACAATAAAATAATAGCTGGAAATAAAAAAAATACCCTTTTTTACTCAACTGGATTTTGAAAGAAAACTAAATTAATGGCAGTTTTGTAAATTTATTTAAATAGGTGGAAACGAGTACAGTAAAAGTTTTGTATTCATTTGAGCGTAATTCGTTTAGGTTTCGATTTCCATAAAAGCAAAGAATATATATTTTGAAACAGTGTATATAGCAAACGTGCCCTATTGCTCTTAGTTCAGTTTGATTCAATTTTTCATATTATTACGATCAACAAATTAATCTATTAGTAAAGTATAGATATGTATGTATATTTAAAGCAAATGAAACAATTCCTTTGCTGAACCCATTATTGGCCGCTACCCTAAGAGGGTTACTTTAGAGACTCCATTAATAATATTTTTTAGAAAATTTTTCTTCCCGATATGTAGTTTTCTAAATATGGACTGGTAGAAAAATCTACCACTTTCCAAAAGCAGTAAAAAAAACAATTATGATACTTTCGTAAAAATAAATATTTGCATAAAATTTTCTTATAAGTCTTTATGGTTCTCATTAAAACAGTTTGCATATAAAGATGGTTTTTTTATTGCACAATTTAATTGAGACCACATTGTTGTTGGTCCTGGAATGATTTAAGAATTAATCAATATCCTCACTCTTGATTTCTATTTCATATTTTAGCAAATGTGCTGTTACTTCCGATCTATTTGTGAAAGGAATTTTGCCTTTTGGAGCTTTGCCAAGATACAGTGCATCTTCCATGCATTGATGATTGCGTTACCTAAATTATTTAGTCCATCCAGGTCAACAGCTCCCATTCCTTCGTTATATCCCATTCCCATTCCGTCGATATATACATATATAATCAAAGAGATTACTTTTGGTTGTGGTATATGGATAATCTTCTTTTGTGTTCCGTAATAACGTTTAGTATTTGCCATTGGTTGAACTGTGGAATTATTGGTCATAATATTAACAACCGAATTTTCGTTCCAAGGCACTAATATTATTTTTTGCTGATCATCGTGCAATTGATCAAATTCTCTGCGCTTGCTTTTTTTTACATTTCTGAACAAAATTTTCAATAATCTTTTTTCCTTTTTGCGCTCAACTTAAGGTGATAGAAAGAAAAAAATAAGGCGGATTCGAAATATAATGTGAGGGATTCAGTGCAATTTAAGGATAAGATTAAGAACTTGACGATGAAAAATTAATTTCATGTTGTGTTGTTATTTCCGAGTATTCCTGTTGAGCTTGACCTCGAGCTCGAACAATTTTATTTCTTGAAAATTATAACTGAAAGGTCGGATAAGAACAACACTAATTTGGACAACACTAATTTGGACAACACTAATTTAGTCAAACAAAACTATATGACAAAAGGGAACTGACACGTTAGCCAATAAATCCGGAACAGTTTGTGCCCCAAGACCAATGTCCTTATCGTATCACGTTGCTGAATCCCCAAATAAAATATTGTGAAATAAATATCAACTCTTAGAACAAAAACACAATTATTTAAAGCCAAAACGGATTGATTTCCCTTTAATAAACATTTTGCAATAGTGCCGCCCGAAATAGGGAATCTGCTTATTAATTAATAAAATATGGTCGAAAACGTCAAATTGTTTAAAATTTGTATTGAGAGCATCAACAGAACTTCCGGCCAGTGGTCGATTTTTCGACCACTAAAGTTTGTGGAAATTTAAAAGTAGGAAATCTTATAATTATCAAATTGGTTTTCTTCGATTTTTAAAATATATCGAAGGTTTATATGCAAAAAGCGCTATCTGCAAATTCATAATTTTACAGAAGAGCAAAAAAACTGTTTTTGTCGTTAACTATAAGAGTAGTAACTAAAGTTTGTATCACAATATCATTTAAAAGGAGGGCTTAAATTTCACATAAATTAAGTTTTTACAAGTTAAAATTTTATCGTTTCAAATATTAAAGCAAGCAGATTAAAGATAGCAGATGAACAACAAATAACAATCATATATAATGAAATCTAATTGAGGCTTTTATTAAAATATCATTAGTTTTTATTAAAATAGTAAACTTTTTAAACAAGATTTTTTGTAATTATATTAATAGAATTCAAGGTATTAGATAAACTACATAAAAAATCAATAAAAATATACTCTTTCTAAACATGTTTTAGATTATCATAAAAAGCATAATATTCTTGTAGAATAACAGTCTTTAGTGCCTGCAGATTCTTCCACTTATTTTGTTGAATTAGACGGGGGCCACATTGTAAGGGGTTTGCCTTTATATAGCCGCCGTATGCTTTAATTCTAGTCGGAAGGCTATTATACTGGTCATCAAAATTAACTTTATATTTTATAACACCACTAGGTGGATATACAAGGGATTTTAATTGTGAAACAGTTGGAGCAGTGAAACAGGTGAACCGAAAAAGTTTTTTGTCGGTATAGTCTTTGAAAAAATCGTAGTTGAGCTAAAGAGCATCAAAAGGCATTTTTACTATTTTACCATCTATTTTCTTTCTTTCTCGCTTTTTCTGTTACTCTTATATAATCGTTCGGCATATAAATAATCTGACTTTTTAGCTTCATCTCAATCTTAGCGTGTGCACTGTCGCACTCTATTTGAGTGTGCCTCTTCTCTAGGTATTTTTGTTCAATTATTTTATTATTTTCTATAGAAAAAATCGACAATGCATTTGCTAAAAGATGGTTACGATTTTGATTGCCACAGCTATTGGAGTATAAAATGATTGGTAGCGTATCCGACAAGCAAAGGGTGTTTAAGTGATGCATTATACAGGCAACGAATGTCGATGCTGATAGATCCCCATTGCTTTCGTTCCACCAGTAATTTGTGCATTGATGTATTGCAAGATTGTAAACAGTAAAGTTGTACACCTGAAGACGCTGTTTATAGTAAATGGCAGACGCGTTTATGTCAGGACAAAGTTTTACTGCTTGTGGTAAATACATGACACTTCCTTTCTTGATCAGCAACTTTGTCCTGTTGCTTTTCTAATTGAGCATGTTCCTTTTTTAAAATATGTGTCTTATATTCACCTAGTTTAACTTGTTTGGCTCTAAATCCAACACATATGTCACATTCGCCTTTACGGGGCTTATATAGAGCTATATTGTGTTGTTCAAAAAAAATTGTAAAACGTAAAAGCTGATACAGGACGAACCTTGTTATTCAAACATTTAGATTTATAGTCCCTATAAATATCGGCTTAATTTTTTAATCTCGTGTCTAAGTATATCTTAATACTGTCCTTGCGGCAGTTATGGCTTTCCATTTCTCTCTATTTATTTTCACATTAAATAAAAAAGTCTCAAATGAAAACAAATTCTAGATTATCTGTATTATATATTTGTGAATAGTTGTGATATTGGGTGAAAACCCCTACATAGGAAAGTGCAATAACCATTATATATATGTATATGTACGTATTAAGCATAAATTTAGATGCGTACAATTATTTCAGTTTTTTCATATTTGGTATTTTTCTTGTTAATTATATCATGACAGCTAACAATCTCTTTACACAAAACAACAAAAAATGTCAAACAAAATATGTGTGGAAATTGTAGAAAAAATAAACAAATACCAAAAAGAACGTCAATGTTTATACTGATTTTATTTTTGTACTCCTTCTGTTGCTGTTGATGTTGTTTCGACTGCTGTTCAAATGTCAGTTTTCGCTGCTAACAAGTAGATTTATAAATATAAAAATAAACAGCAAACAAACAAATATTTGAACAGTAAACTAGAACTGCAGAGAAGGTTAATAAAATAGCACTGTAAAAGATATAAAGCCGAACAATTTCTTTACAATTAAGAAAAGTATATACTCTAGAGCCTATTTGCATCGTTTCGATTTGCGTCGCTTTTCTAAATGTGGGTTAATCCGCTCTGCGTCGTTTTGTTTCCAATTTGCGTTGACTTTGAAATTTTGTGTCAATACATTTGTATAGAAAAAAATTGATTCGATTTGCATCGCATTTCCCCGGTCCGTATTAACGACGCAAATCGGGGCTCTTGTGTACATATAAATAAAGCACTTCACACTACAACTTGAAAATTATTTAACATTTTATTTTTTTTGCGAAATTGAAAATGCTGCTATTTATTTTATCTAAACTATACCATCCCAAAACTATGTTAGTCGAGACAGTAATGGAACCATTTCTTATATAAAAATTGAGCAGGGTACAAAAACTGGCTTACATAGTATGAAAGTATTTAATATTAAAAATGTACACATTATAGTTGTAACAAAACAAAGGAAACTTTATATAAATATACAAAAACAAGAATATGTCATGTTGACGGACAAATAATGTAACAACAACTTTTAGATTAATATTTTTTTTTAATAAAAAGAACATCATGTTGGTTTTAACTAAAAATACTCAGTGTGTTTTCCCCAGCTGTCATGTATGTAACTGTTGGCAACAGGTTTCTCTATAAAAAAGTAAATGATTTTTTCTTAAACACGTATGATTTTTTAATCACTATAAACTATTTTAAATATTTGTTTAAATTTATGATATATAGGTAAAATATTTAACATTACCCCAAACGTTTCACAAGACGTATAATTAATATTCTTTCTAATAAACCTGGCTAGAATAAAAAGTAAACGCTAAGGCGAACAGTGACCGTTGGTGTTTAAATGTATGTTTGCTTTATGATAATAACAGAAACACGCTGAAAATGTCTTTTATTACCTCGTAATTTAACAAAATTTATCTTTTACAAATACTCGTAAAAAAACTAAAAAAACGAAAGTTATTTTCTAAAATTTTACAACATTGTTGTAAAATTGTACAGAGTTGGTCCAGTAATGACAGATATTACTTAAGAAATATGTGCAAGTAAAATACAAAAATATATTTTATGTTCTTGAAAATAATTAGTTTACATTTCGTGCTTTATTTTACTTTTAATAGTACTTTAGAATTTTACTTAAACCCAAAACTGTGCTTAAGGGCTTTTACATTTAGTTGATCTTTGTAAATTAAATAAATGGTTGGGTTTTTCACAGTTGTGATAAAGTATTTTAATTATATTTCAAAGTGTATATTTTTAGGGTTTTACAGCGTGTGTTAAAATTTAAATAATAAGTAATAAATAGAAAACAAGAAAGAGTATATTATATACCCACCACCAAATCACCTGTTATGGGATGAAGGTCATAAAATATTTTTATTTATTTTAGGTTTACCAACATCTCAATGACGATATTTATAAGAATTTTATGCATATTGCAGTTATAATCAAAAATTTATATATGTCTCTTTCTTTAAAAATTGCGCTTTGTTTGTATTTTTGCAGCGTGCAACACAAAGCTATTAACACACAATAAATTAAGTACCAAAAAGCCCTACAAGACTGATTTTGGCTTTTTAACCCTTATGTGAACACCAAGGTACGCCGGTACCTTTAGCACTTTCATCTTATTGTTTTTAATGGAAGCAGATGGTTCTCATACTTGAAACTTCTTGAGAACTCCTAACTATTGAAATAATTTAAATTATCATCACTTTTAAGCTAAAACATTATATTGAATTGGCATGGTAGTCCAATTTATTTCTTATATCCTTAACAGTACGGCAAGGTACCCGGGTACCCCTTTATGCATTACATATGAAAAAACTGTTATAACATGTAAAATGCTATTGAAAACTTATTAAAGCAAAATGAGATAGTCTTTATAAATACATATTTATTATATGCATATATTTATTTACAGAAAGAGAAACAGAAACTAAAACAATAATTTTTATTCATATAAAAAGAAAAAAAAAGAGAAATGTCAAGTTACAAATAAATTCTACTGATTACTTTGCGAACAATATACACATATTGCGTAGTTTGTTGAATGTTGATTAGAAATTGGTTTGGAACAAGAGTAAAAAGTTTTTCGTGATTTCCTTTATTTCATGCGTAGTTTCGAGCATACGTGACAGCTTCATACTACAGGAGTATGTCCGCTTTTAGCAGTTTTTTTTTGCAAAGCAGAAATACTTGATGTTAAAACCTCAAAATCTTTGCCAAACACACTTTGTAACGCTGATTTGACAGTTGATTGGGCAATAACTTTCGGATTTTTAGCACGTTTCTCCATGTTTTTCTTACATAATTCAAAATTTAGTTCTTTCAGAAATTGTCTGCGACGATCTGTGGACTGCAACTGTGCATTGTTTTCCATATATATTACATAGGATATATTGCATTATAAAATAATGATAGGGGCCAACGACTTGTTCTCCGTTTGCATTTGTAGTGACCTAGTAATTTATCCATGTTGTCAACTTCTCCTTTAGTTTTATTGTAATATGTAATAATTTCTGGTTTAGCAGGAAGAGTTGATTCCACGTTAGGCTCTGTATGCATACTTGACAACAAGACTACAGCTTTGTTTTTTTAGGTACGAAGAGCACAACTAAAAGCAAAATTTGTGGAATATACTTTTCTCAAATGAAATTATAAAATAAAAAAATAATACCAAAAAATGTGTAAGACGAACCGGTCTTTATGTGCTTGCATTTTCGCTGGCAGAAACTGTTTATTCTTTCTTACAGTTCCCACAAGTGTCAAGTTCCATGAAATTAAAGTTTTTACAATTTCTAAGGATGTAAAAAAGTTATCAGTCGGTACATTTCTTTCCTAGTTTTTGTACGGGAAAACTAGATCTAATACTGTACTTTCGCCTATATTTGTTTGTCGAGCGCCTTCTGTGTGGGTCTACCAGTATACAAAATTCCATGCAAATGATAAGAGTTAAATGCATCACAAGCCGAAAATATTTTTATTTCATATTTTTTGGGCTTGGCTGGCATGTACTGCGTAAAGCGAGTACGTCCGCGATATCCATATAGCTGCTCATGAACGGTAATGCATTCACCAGGTTTATAACTCTTAAACTATAAAAGAACGTAAATTGTAAATCTCAAAGTTATTATCTAATATTTTCCTTTAACAATGTTAGCTTACCATAATTTTTCCATATAGGTACCCGGGTACCTTGCCATGCTGTTAAAGGTGTTTTGTTTGGTGTTCACATAAGGGTTAAAACGACAAAATTGTCACCCCATTACACTCTGTGGTTATTCGCGGAAGTAGAGCTTGTATGGGAGCTATGCACAATTATGGACCAACTTTCACAAAAGTCAATTGCTTAATAGTTACATACTTATAACTGATCTGTGTTAATGAGTTTTCGGGAGTAGTTTCTACTACGACCTATTAAGGGTCAATCATCATGAAATTCTCTAAGATGAATTGTATGTATACGTGAATTATTTAAGTTAAATTTCAGCGTGATAGTGATTTTATAAGAGATTTATTCTCATTTAAGTGATTTTCGGAAGTGGACTTTATATGGTCATGATGATTTTAAAATATATATATTTCCTGCCTTCAACAGGAAAGACAAAGTTAGCATACGCTACATCTTTTTGGTGGTGGGTAAAAAAAAAGCAAATTGTTATTTAAAATTTTGAGATTTATTAACCCTTATGTGAGTGACAGGGTACCCGGGTAACTTTTTAAACTTTAATTGCATTTTTTGTTGGTTTCAAGTTTCTTGACGGAGTGGAACCCCTTGAGAACTCTTATTATTGTGTTTAAGATATATTTGGATAAACATTAGCTTAGTTTCTTAACTTGAGAGGATGCTGTGGGTCAATTTACATTTTTCACCCTTAACGGAGTGACAGGGCACCCGGGTACCTTAATGGAAATTTTTAACATAACATTTTTTTATTAGTATTATTTTGATTTATTTTAATGAAAATGAGTTTAAAATCATGTTGGTTTATTTCTGTTGGAATATTTTTTTTTTATTTTTGACATGAATGCAAATGAAAAATAAAAGACAGTGTCCGTTATTTTGTGTATTTCGTTTTTTATTTATTCAAGCAAAAGACTTGAGTAAAGTACAAAAAAATTAGAAATAAGATACACTTTACTATATAAAAAATCAGAAAAGCAAAAAAAAAAAAGTTTACTGAGTTCCTTGGAAACAGGTTTCACATAGAGGACGGTTAATTGAATGTTCGTTACAAATCGGAATACTACAACTTGCGCACGCTTTCCGAGTTTTTCTATTTGTTTTATTAGTTTTGCAAATAGAGCAGCTGCCGACAACTCTGATACGGCCACTTTCATCTCTATTTTTGGAAATTGAATTATCTTTTTGTCCACCAGGAATGAATGATGTTCCAAGAACTTGGTGTATGGCAGACCGGGTGAAAGATTTTGCAATTTTTTTTTGGGTTGGCCATACGTTGTTCTATATTTGCTTTACACAATTGAAAACTTAAATCCTTTAAAAATTGTCGTCGCCGATCTGTTGATTTACGTTCTGGATTATATTCGTCATATATAATATAAGCTGCCAAAGCAGCTACATCAATAGCATTACAAAATAATGCTAGCGGCCATCGATTTGTTCTTCTTTTCCGTGTCAGGCTTTGTATGCATAGAAGAAAACATAACAACTGATTTCTTTTTTTTTTTTGAACATACGAACACAATGTCCCATCCTGGCTAAAAGCAAAGTTAGTGGAATTCAATTGGTTTTCTGAATACGCCAACGCATACCATCCTTTCCACAGAGTTCAGTTGTTTCTTCAAATTCTTCACTCTCGTCAGAATCCTCGTTAGCCTCAATATATCCCATTTTTTCTGCATCGGATGCTTCTGATATTATGTCGCAAATATTCAGCATATGTTCATCTGATATAAGTTCTGCATCATCACTCCCACATTCGTTTAATATTTCATTTATATCGGTTGAGTTTAAACGAGCTTTTTGAGAACAAGAAGCCATTGTATAACACTTTACCTTCTCGCGCTTACCAATCTTATTCCTGTATGCACTTAGTTATGTATGAATGACAGTAGCAAGTAACTGAATTTGTCGATCAAGCACAAAGCCAGAGGGAAATCCCCAGATTAGTGTTGATGTTAGACTCTGAAAAACTTATATTTTACATTTCGTAGCATTAATCTTTATTTATATTGTTCTATATTATGAAACTTTCGTATATATCGTATGTGGTACCCGGGTACCCTGTCACTCTGTTAAAGGTGTTTTTTTTTTGTCACTCACATAAGGGTTAATAGCAAAACTTTTGCAGAACAAAAACTAAGCCAATATCAATGTCGGTTAAGTGAAGAACAATCATACAGTAAAACTGTAATAAATTTATATTTAAATAAATCAGCAAATAATTTAGCGAATGTATTTGAGATTTTGAAACACTTTTTATTGTTGTTTGTTAGACATACAAAATTAGATCGAATAAGATTCTTTCTAGGGTGAATAAGCATTTAGAACTGTTTGTAGGTTTAAATAAAACACTAAAACTAAAACAAGATTTTATTTCCTAAAAAACACTCATGACGAAGATTGTTTACTTTTTAAAAATAATTTCATTGAAATGTTGGCCATGATTATGCTGTAGGTGGTCCAATTTGCGATCACTATTGCTATCTATGCAAGTAATATTGACTCTTAAATCTATCCACTCATATTCTTTGAGCATTTTATGGTTGTACCTTTCTTTAATAGTAAAGCAGTTATTATTTGCTACTTGTATCTCGTATATAAACAGGAAAAATTTATCCTTATTCTTAAGAGTTAGCACCTAGTTTCTTCGACATTTTGATCATTTATCATATATTAAGCTTTTAACAGTTACATAAATATTAGCAGTACCAATGTATTTATAAGTATAAAAAGAAACGTTGTAGTTGATGGTTGGATGGACTTTGGCCTTGGCAGAAAGATATTAATTAGTGTTAGTTTAAGATCCATTAGTGACCCACCGGTGTAGTGGTAATAAGTTGTTTGTTTTATAGTTTCATTTCCTAATGAATCTGGCAATAAATATTCCAGTATGAGATAAACAAATAATAAGGGAAAACGTAGTGGTCATTTCTCAATAGATTTTGCTACACTAAATTATTTTCCCTATGAGGATATTTAGAAGACCATATTTGCTTCAAGTTACTCCACACAAAGTGGCAGAAATATATTGTATAAACTTATAAGATCCACGAAACCTCTGAAGAAAATCTACAGTGCACGTGCTAACGTACCTGTAAAGAAAGCATATGTCTTAATAGTTAGATAGTGCCAAACTATACACATTTGTTATGCTCTTTTGAAACTTTCATATAGTCGTTGTTAAGCAAGCGTTGAGAACACATGTGGATGGTTATTGTAATTTTTTTCTGAAATTAATTAAGCATTGTTGCCGCTACTTATTGAACGAAGCATAGCAAGCACACGCGATTAAATTACAATTAAACACGAAAAATAAAAAAACTGTTTAGGTGGACTTTTTTGTTTGTTTTTTCTTAAAATAACTGTTCTAAAATTATTTTTTGATATTGAAAATTAGTAGTTATATTGCAATAACTCTGTCTGTTTTCCTTATTTTAAGCATTTGACATTATGTTTGCTGGGCAACATCTATCACCAATACATCTTCGTTTTCATTTTTGAACACCACTCATCGAATGAATGTAACTCTAAACCAGAGGTAGGCAAAGCGTAAAATGAGGTTGTGTGTGTGAGCAAACTACCCAGCAAACATAAACATAATTATATAAATTATACAGAACAACTTAGTTAGGAAACATACACTCACAATATATTTTCCGTAACATATAAGAAATTAACAACGAGATTGATATACAAATGGAACTTCTAATACTTCAAAAGCTGATTACATGCATGTTACCAAATGCATTATCAATCATAAAATATTTTTCGTAATTCATTATTAATTTGAAATGTTTCTTGGGAAGTATTTCTGAAAAAAATATAAAAGCATCCGCCGCATGTGCACACATTGCTGTCTGAATGGCGACTGAATGAAAGAGATTAAGTGTATGTGTGAAGTGCTTTCTGTACAATTGTACAAATCTAAACCAGTCATAAATATACGATAAGTTGTCAAATAATGATGACGAAAATATATAAGTGGCTCGGAAATCAATTGATTTTTTTTATATTGATATGATAAAATTTAATTTATCATCCAGTTTATAGTCTTCCTTAAAAAGACTGTGTAGTTTAAAATATTCTTAACATAAAAACAGATGATGGATGAACAACAAATCATATTTACGAATATTTAATAAAATAATTGAAATTAATTTTTAAAATTAATTATAAATTATTATGGCATTTTCTATTCTTATAACTGAATTGCTATTCAGGATAATTTCGAGTCTTAAACAAATTTATTTTAAATATATATATAAGCGAGTTCTTATTCCAATCCATAAAACTCGGTTTCCACAACAAATCCTTAATATTCTAGTAAAATTATGTTTATTAAAATAAACTTATAGGGTATTTATTCAAGTCACTGCAAGCCTGTTATTAAATTTCAAAAACAATTTTTTCTTTCGTTTTCACATTTCATGCTCTTGTTATAGCTATTGCTGCTGTTCCTATTGTTGTTCGCAAATCCAGCTAATTAAACAGTTGTCAACACCATAACTGCAGTTGTTGTTTTTACGGTTTATTACATTTTTAAAATTCTCGTTTTTCCTTCATTTCCTTCCTACTTTCATTGGCTGTGTGTTTGTGAGAGCAAACTCTTAAGAACCCTGTATTCATTAAGGTCACTGCGGTGTCATTAATCTTATTCACAATATTATTTTTAATTTTGCGTAAAGTATATTAGTTTTAAAAAGTTTTTTGTTTTAATGAAATGTATTTTTATGATTTTCTTGTTATCGTAAACATTTAGTTACGTAGACACATTTTTGCAGCTTTAATTTTATAAGATTTTTATTTATATTTAATTTCAAGTGCATATAAATTTAATTAAAAAATATTGTGACGTGTTTACACAACTGGTGCCAGTGGTATTGGCAGCAGATTTTGCGATTATTGCAATGATAAATAATTTTTTTATATAAAATTTATTTAATATAGTTTATGCTGACATAGTTTTGCTGTTTGTATAATTCATTCGAATTTGTTTAAATGATGAAATGTTCATATAAATTGTGGTTGGATTAATATTATTATATAAAAGAAGCGATTGATAATTTAAAAAAATCTGTAGAAAGAAACTATTCCAAATTGCTACAATATTTTTATTGTGAATAACTGCCGTGCCACTCTGCTTTAAGTTTTCTTTGGTAGTAGCCTAATATCGTTGAACTGCCAGCTGCTGGTTATAATGAGTAGGGTTCATTATAAATGTTTTTCAACAAGAACTATGTTTTTCGAAACAAAAAAAAAAAAAACAAAGAATTCATATAAATATCATTCAAATATTTATTGTGCGTGAGTGTCAAAAACAAACACCTTTAACAGAGTGACAATGTACGCGGGTACCACATACAATATATACGAAAGTTATATTACAATATATATAAAATATATGTAAAATATACGTTTTTTTAATGTCTAACTTCAACACTAATCTGGGGATTTCCCTTTGTCTTTATGCTTGATCGACAAATTCATTTACTTGCTACTATATTCATACATTACTAAGTTTACTTAGAAAAAGTTCAGTGTAAGCGCGAGAAGGTAAAGTGTTATACAATGGCTTATTATTCAAAAATAAGCACATTTAAATGCAACCGATATAAATGAAATATTAAACGAGTGTGCGAGTGATGATGGAGAAACATATGATGAATATTTGCGGTATAATATCAGAAGCATTCGAAGCAGAATATATGTGATATAGAGAGGCTAACGGGGATTCATATGATTCTGATGAGGGTGAAGTATTAAAAGAAGCAACTGAACTCTGTGGAAAGGATGGTACGCGTTGGCGTCTTGATCCTTATCCGTAATACCAATCCATTAACAGAAATGTATTACAGCAATAGAAATAGAAATACCTAATGATATAATTAAAACTTTATTAACCAAGGATATGTGCGATATAATTTTGCGTGAATGTATAGGAACTGAAAAGTAGTGACTGATGACTATAACAAAACTTTAGAATTAAAATATCCAGACGCTTGCAATCGGCCAGAAAAAAATGTGAGGCATTTTTAGAAAACAGCTAGAAACTTTCTTGGGACTACTGAGTTGTGTAAACCATAACATTTAGCTTTCTTTCGCGCAGCAATTTCTTATGATAGATTTAAATTATTTTTACGTTTTATTCGATTTGATAACGACCTTACTCGTACTTAGCGTGCTGAAACTGACAAAGCTGCTGTAATGAGTGATACTTGGACGATGATGTACGAAAATTTATTTAAATTTTATAAGCCGGGCGAAAGAATAACTCTTGATGAACAATTATATGGATACAGGGGTAGCACTCGCTTCACTCAGTACATGACATCTAAGCCCGAAAACTATGTAATTTATACGGGTAAACTTAATAAATTATATTTTTTATTTCTCTGATTTTTTTGTATAGCGAAGTGTATCTTATTTCTAGTTTTTTTGTCGTTTACGCAAATATTTTGCTTAAATAAATATATAACGAAATATACAAAGTAACAAACACTGTCTTTTTATTTTTCATTTTCATTCATGTCAATAATAAGAAAATATTGCAGATTGAATAAATTAACATGATTTTAATTAAACTCATTTTCATTAAAACAAATCAAAATTAAACTAATAAAAAATGTTATTTTAAATATTTTCATTAAGGCACCCGGGTGCTCTGTCACACCGTTAAGGCTGAAAAATGTAAATTGACTCACAGGACCCTCTCAAGTTAAGAAACTAAGCTAATATTTATCCAAATATGGCATAAACACAATAATAAAAGTTCTGAAGAGGTTCCACTTTCTCAAGAAACTTGAAACCAAAAAAAAAAACCCCCCATTAAAATTTAAGGGTTAAATTTGTTGACAGAATAATAGTCGTTAAATCTATAGTGTGGCCGGATTTTATGTGAATAATTCTTTTATTTTAACATTAGTATTGGGCGATTCTATTCTAGACAACTTTTAACATCAATTATCAAATCACACTATTTGATACCTTTTTTGGTGTCAATTTAAAGTTAAGTATCTATATTTTATAATAATATCATCTTTTTAGATGTAAGCTTAAATATAAATTTATTGTGCACTTCGAAGCATTAAAATTCATAGATTTGGGGCGAACAATAAATTCATACGTGGTATGTAACACTTGTTCAAAACAACTGTTATTGCCAGATTGTGATCATATTTTTATTTTGTATATTGAACTGCAAACATTTATCAATCAGCGATATAAAAAAAGTAAGTAATTGTTTTTAGTTTATCAGAAAATTTATTGATTTTAAAACTCCAATGTTAACATGTTGCACCCGTCATGCAAAACGTATAAAAGTCTACTTTTTTCATAGAAATGAAAAGCCAATGTTTTTAAACTGTGTAAAACTAAGAAAAAGTCAAAGACAAATAGAAATCTATTAAAGTGAAGTGTAGATTCTGGTTAGTGTTGAAATTAACGTTAATTCAAAATGGTTGCACCCGTCATCATAATATTTAAATGACGGTTGCAACAGTTTTTGTTGATTTTTAATTAATGACAAGTGAGTTTTTTATTGTGTATTTTTGTTTGTTGATTAATAAATAACTATATTTTGAATAATTATGTGAAAATGAAGAAAAAATGAATTTTTGTTTACCCCCTGGCCCACGATTTCGAATGATAACGTTTGCTTAGATAAGACTTAGAACACAAACTTGATTGTGGAATAAACACACTTGATTGAGTAAAAAATATATACGATAAATGTTGGTGTCTTAAGTCTTATCTAAGCGAACGTTATCGTTCGACATCGTGGGCCAGGGGGTTACTTTAGACGCGTTGCAACGCGTCATAATTGCATGTTGCACCCGTCATGGCTTAAAGAGTAAATTTCTTATTATTGGATTATATTTCTCTACGATATTTGATTTGATAATCATCATCTGATATCTCATCTTTCACAATAACAAAGAATAATACAATTAAAGATTAAAAATTAACAGAGTTTTGTGTTTTTGTGGTATGATCTTATGAAAGTTGGCCAATTTGGTTGCACCCATCATGTACTTTAAAGCTCTCTCGAGGTTATTTGGTCGTTTCATATAAATTCTTGTAAATAGATAACAATAGTCTATAGAAAACTATTACTCCTTCTTCTATTAGTAAAAGACGTTTAAAGCTTCTAAATGTTGTACCCGTCAGAATAGAATCGCCCTATTATTAAATTATTATTATTAAAATATTATGTTATCCTCAAATTGCTTTATAATAAACGTTTTAAATCATTTCACTAATCTTATTGTAACCATTATCTTCTGAAAGGTTTAAATTATTTTATAGAATTTATTTGTAATTTGCCTTTTAAAACTGTCTATTTTATTTTTAAAACTAAATTAAACCTAAGCGGAAAAATACTTCCTAAAATAGGATTTGTAATAAAGTTCCTTACAAAAATATAACTTACTTCTCATAAATATAATAAAAGAAACATTTACATTTATTACTAAAGCTGCTAAGGTTTACCTAAGAAATTACAAAGCAAGTAAAGTATTCTCATACTTAACAAACAAACATACAAACAACACACTGGAAATATAAAATTTTTACTTGAAATTATTAAGAATAAATATGGATTTTATAAAAATTACCAAACATTTACACTAACAACAAAACATAAACTATTTTGTAGCAATTTAGCTTTTAGTTGTGTTGTACAAAAAAGTATGTAAACTATAACCTTTTCTGTTTTGCTGGCTTTTTTTATAAATATGTATTTAAGGTTGTAAAACAAATCTTATACTCTAATACCACTTTCATATATACCGATGAACTTTGGAAATATAAAACTGAAAATTGTCATTTTGTTGTTGCTTTTGCTTTAATATTAAGTCTCATTTCTCTGTAGTATCTCTGTATCTGTATAAATGTTTTGCTTATAACCAATGCTAATATTTGAGTATTATATCATAAAATTGCAAATTTATTTATTTTGATACGTTATGGCCATAGTAACATTTTTCCCAAACAACATTTACTAGTTTAGTTTTTCAATGTCCTTTAGTTGCCTTCTCATATACTTATTTATGTGTGTATTACATCTATATATGGGTGTGTGTGTGTGCAAGTCTATCTTTTAATATATTTGTGTGAAAATAACTCCCTTAAGCTTTTCGAAAAAGAAATCTTGTATTTCTTTATTTCTCCTGCAAGACAATTTTCAGTTGTATATTATTTGTTTGTTTTTTTACTGTTCAAATGTATTTTGATGTTTTTTTTTTGCTTCTAGAATTTATATCATAAAAAACAAGCTTAGCAAATTGTTAACTATTTTGGGCAAATGAAAACATATTAGCAAATTGCACCGTGGTATAGTAGTGAAGTAAAACAGAATCTCTTGTCTGTAAAATTTTAAACTGAAGTTTAACAAACTTTTTTATTCATTAGCCATTCCGTAAGCGATATTACAAAATTTACGCAAGATTTAAATTCATGTTGCTATTAGAAAAAAAAATATGGTACAAATTACATACATGCTTAAAATAGGATTAAATTTCCTATTTTAGCATGTAGTATATGTAATTCAATATTTAATTAACAAGGTATATCGGTATGTACATTAGAGTGTCTCGCCTTCCCTGCAAAAAAAAAAGTTCGCGGTACACCACCGAATATGAAGTATTGTTGCAAGACAATTTGGAAAATTTTTTTTTTTTTGCCGAAAGTAGGGGTCGCCAAAATACATTTTTTGTTATATCTTCGGCATTTATAGTCCGATCTCAAAGTGTGATATATTGATGCAAATATCTTGGTTTAGTATTTACTCACCAGATCTCAGTTCCTACCACCCTAATGTACCACCCTAATATCAGAAAATAAAAGCTCACAAAAAACCATTAAACTTTTGTAAAGGAAGTTTTTCGATAATTCCAACAGAACTATTGAAAAAATGAATTTTTTTCGAGACACTCTAATGTACATTCTTATTTCATTTATTTATTAACATGATTGTATGTAAAAAAGTGTGAAAAAACGAAGATATTCATGGCCTATTTGATGCAAATTTTTGTCGCCCAATTTTTCGTGCAATAATGCCTGATGATAATTTCCACATGATTGCAAATGCGCTCCGTTTTGATAATATTGCAATTCAAAGACAAATGCGAAGTAACGACAAGTTTGCTTCTATTCGTGAGGTGTGGCAGCGTTGGCATGTCTTTCTCTAAACGTTTTACAATTTCCATGAGAATATCACAATTGACGATACATAATATGTATTACAATTTAAAGTCCAGCCATATCTTGGAAAAGCTAAAAATGCAAAGCCTAAATAGGAGCAAGGGCAGCTCGTTGTATTGGAGCTAAAGAAAGGTCGAAAGGGGCAAAATGTAACAGGGGACCATTTATTTTCCTCTTTAGATTTAGTGCAAAAATTACTTGAAAGAAAACTTATATATGTACGCACAGTGAGCCAAAATAAAATATTCATACCCCTAAAGCTGCTGAATGTAAAACAACTTCCATTAGAAAAATCTTCGCTTGCTTTCTGTGACATTACAATATTAGCAACTATATTGATTAGCTTAATGCATAAAACAGCTGCAGTTTCTTTTTATATAATTAACAAACACAAACTGCGAAGGTTTTTGGCTTATCTGCAGCAAACATCCATTGTCTTTGGCGGGAATCGAACCCGCAACCGTCTGACTGATAGTCTGGCACACTAGTCTAGTCTATCGGGGCATTCGACAGTGGCGCAAATAAGAAGCCGCAGTTTGTTTCTTGTCATCTCCATTTTTAATTTTTTATTTCTTATACGAAGATTAGCTACTGCTGATCAAATGATTGGCTGCTGCACAAGAAAACGCAAAAAAAGAGATGGCGAAATATTGTATTCGCAAATATGCCGAATATATCTGTTTTGAACGCATACATACTCTTTTCTGAGATCGATACTTCATGGGCACTTTGTGTGGCAAACGCCCATATGATGAAGCGAAATAGAATAAAACAGTTTTCAGCTTAGTTATTGACTGATATACTCACCTTATCTTCAATATCGTGAGCTTATCAAAAATTGCTTCTTATAAAGCGTTGGCATTAAAGCGGGGAATCTGTTGTTGCTGCAAGGCTAAATCTGACATAAAATATATCAATTGCGAAAGTTTTATTCGCATGTAACGAAAAACAGTTTCAATAAAATAATATTCTCTGACAAATAAAGTCAATAAAAGCTTCTTGTTTTGTATTATAATAAATTGAAATATTCACTGGACCAAATGGTCTCTAAGATTAGTAACTTTATGCTTAATATTTTCAAAATAATATTGTTACAAAAATAAAACACGTGAGTCGTAACCTCAAAACAATATATTACACCGTTCAAAAGTTATTCAGATTAAAAAAAATTACCAAATGTGCCTAATATAACTCAACAGGGTTAAATAAAAATGCAGTTTTTACTTTCAATGGTTATTTCTTTATTAAATACAATGTAAAGGATAATGATATGGATTTCCTAGTAGATATATTAAAAATAAAACTTTCTAAACAGAAATCGAATATAGTTAAGTTACAACATCTATGGTCGCCAAAACAAGAAATGTTTCATGTAGTAACTGAATTATTTATTCAATTATTAAATTATTATTTCACAGATTTTATAACATGTGGTATAGTTTGTTGCCGTCTACATACATGTCATGCAGAGATATGAAGCACCAATGTGTATGCCTTCTTCATTAGTAACAACATTTAAGGTTTCCCTTACATTTATTATAATTTTTAGTATGATTTCGAAATTTTCTATTTCATAAATACTTCAAAATTGACTGCACTTTTTCATTTATCTTATCCATTGTGCACAGTTTTTCTTAAAATATCTTCTTGGGGAATATTTTTTGTTATAGTAAATTTTGTCTATTTTTTTTTTGTCTATTTTGAGTATTTTTTCTAATTTTTGTGTTGGAAATTTGTTTGTGTTGAGTTCTCTTACATGTAATTTTGTTTCTTTGCAAGAAAAATTAATGAAATAAATATACTCATACTCATGTTGATTCTAACCCACATAAGTTGTATAAGTTGATATACATATATTGGATGTGTAAGTGAGGATATGTGGAGCAAATAAAATGTCTAAAAATACAAGTTATTACATTTTGTATTCATTCATGTAAAACGTAAAAGATTACACATTCCCAGTTTAACACACATACAAAGCTACACTAATCTAAAATATAACCATTAAACAAACATGGAATACAAAGTTGTTGCCTTAAAAGAAAAACGTGTGTGATGAAGAATATGAAATTCAAACCAATACAAGTGTTTTTTCAAAATCATCTACAAAAAATAAACAAATTTTGAATTAACTTATACATATAAATGAATGCTTATACTTTGAATTATTTTTATACATATATTTAATCCTAAAAGTAAATAATATTTTGGTATCAGTTTGTATTTATTTGTTGTGACAGTAGTTACACATGTATGTTGAACATACGTACATATATTATCGATATTACATATGTAAATGTAGCACAAATAAAAGTGGGTACTTAAATATTTACATCTTGTTCTATGATACCCTTCACCATGACGCTATGTTTTCTTTAAGTTTGTTTTTCGTTTGTATATTCCATTAAAATATTTTGTGAAAATTAAAAAAAAAAAATTAAAATGAAACAAATAAATCAGAAATTGATACATGCAGAGGGAAAATATTGTTCTCCAATATTACTGCAAACGTTTTAAAGAGTATTAACAATGACAAGCATGATCTTACTGCAATATGAAATAATGTTGAAATGATTATGGTGATCATGTGCAATCATATTATATTTCCCTGTGCATAGCTTTTTGTAAATTTGTTAAACATTGAATTTGTTAAATTACCAAATATAATTTTGTTTATATTTGGGATTATTTGAAACATAAACATAGTATACGCCTGTTTAGTTTCGGTTATCCTTTTTAAGAAAAATATATTTAGCTCATTCTCTTGCGGTTAAATGTTATGTGATGAGCTAAATTTCAAGAACTTAGTCAACAATAAATATTTATTTAAATTAGTAATTAGTTTATTAAAGTCAAACTTTATTTGTTTCATTGAGTATATGATATATAAGATTCATTTAAATGTGGCGACAAAGCACAAATAACAGGACAACAACGCTTTGGTACACACATAATTAAGTGGAATTTCTGAGTCATACTGCGTGCCGACTCAGGACAGTAACAAGATAATTTTTCTTTCGCTCCGAAAATGCTTTTTAGTTGGACTCTTTTCTGACTCCTTTTTCGGAGCGCTCCTAGAATGGTATGCTGAGATGTTATAAGATACGCTTTACGAAAAAAAATGGATTAAGAGAAAAGTTTAATTGTAAGTAAAGAAATTTTTCGCTCACCAAAATCAAAATTTATACGTTACATAGTAATTTTTTAGTTTTGTTTGAACTAATTATTAATTTGAATGTGATATGAACTAATTATTATTTTTGTTTGTTTTTGTTATAAATTAGAATAAATAAACATGATTTTTTATTTAAAAAAATATATTTAACGAATTTTTCGATATAACGAAAGAGCCTGACAATATATAATTCGTGAAACCGGGAAACCACTGTATATATGTAGATGTAGGTATGCATGTAAACACTATGTAAACACTGCATACATACCAGTGCTGTAAAATTCAGTACTATTGTACTATTTTCAGTACTTTTTCACAACAAAAATACCACAGTACCCCCACATCATATTTAGTACTCTTTGTTTGTTTTGCTTTGTTCCCTGTTTAGAAATCCAGCGTTACTATTTTTATATTCATTGACAACATTAGCTTCAAAACAAGAACATAAAGAATGCACAAATTCGTTATTCATGTTATTTATTTGGTCTGGGATAAGCTAATCTACAAAAGTAAACAGATGCATAAAGAATTAAAGTTGTTTGTGGTACTATTTTGATAATTTTTTTAAATTTCTTATGTTTCAGACCTGGGGGATCTCAATTACATTTTGTATATAACTACACCTATAATTACACAATTACATGTAATTGTAATTGAATTTTTTCAATTACAATTACATTTTTTTTTGTAATTGAAAAAGAAGTAAAAATCAATTACAATTACATGTAATTGTAATTGGAGATTTCTTAAATTACAATTACATGTAATTGAATTTTGTTCAATTACAAGTAATTATTTGTTGATTAATTACAATTACAATTACTTGCAATTAGTAATTGAACATTTTCAATTACAATTACATGTAATGTGTATTTGATTTTTTTCAATTAACAATTACAAGTAATTGTAATTGACATTTTTCAATTACATTTACATTTTATTGTAATTGAGTTAAGTCCTTACTTTCAATTACAATTACTTGTAATTGTAATTTAGACTACCTCAATTACAAATTACATGTAATAGTAATTGTAATTGAAATGTAATTGAGATCCCCCAGGTCTGTTATGTTTCGTACATTTTTGTAATTCTCATTTCTTGTTTGAGATTTTTTGTGTATCATATGAGTTTGAAAACTTCAAACATATTGGTGAACGATCTATTAATGATATGGCATTAACACTAACAAAATCCAGGCATGCTCATATGTTTATTATCTTAACCCACAACAAATAAAAATTTTTGAAACATATATTTTTACATAAAAATTAATTAATATTTGGTTTGTTGTTATAGAGCAATTCCATATGAAAGCGATCACCTTTGGACGACCCCTCTCCGATTTTAAAATAAATAGTCTCAATCGATTGCCTAGCAAAAAATAATGCACCTACATTTTATTTTTTTTTATAGTGACTGGTTTAGTGGTGGTGTACACCACTGTCTGTGACAAAATTGAAGAATTCTTCATAAGGGACCTCATTGAAAATTGTTTAAAAAAAAACTACTAAAGCGATCGCAACGTGTGATAGCTCTTAAGAATTCAAACAGTTTCATTTAAAATAAATAAACGGACACATAATTATGAGCTAAACTCTCCGCGACAACAACAAGGCTTACGGTCTGTAGTTCGTTATGTTCGTTTGTGATCTCTTAAATGCTCTTCTCCTATCCAAACAAGGAGTTGGGGCCCATTTTTTTATTGCTGATTCTTAAAGCAAAAATTATGAGGAATCCAAAAAAAAAAAAAAATTAGCCGGAAAATTTAGGAGCTTCTGTGGAAAATCGGAAAATTTAATTTTCATGGGAAAATTTAAAGGTAAATTTCTAAGAAACATTAGGAAAATTTTATTTTTCAATTAAAGCCTGATTCAATACCTTTCCAATCATCACTCGTTGCGATCGCTTTAGTAGTTTTTTTTTAAACAATTTTCAATGAGGTCCCTTATGAAGAATTCTTCAATTTTGTCACAGACAGTGGTGTACACCACTACTAAACCAGTCACTATAAAAAAAAAAAAAAATGTAGGTACATTATTTTTTGCTGGGCAATCGATTGAGACTATTTATTTAAAAATCGGAGAGGGGTCGTCCAAAAATTTGCCAATTTTGATCGTTTTCATATGGAATTGCTCTATAATAGTTTTTTTTTATTAAACTGAATTAATTTTATTTTTGAATTATTTTTAAATGGATTTTTAATTTTATTTTTGAATAAAAATATATGTTTGCTAAAAAGTACCAAAATGTTAAAAAAAGTATTCTTTTTTTGACGGTCAGTACCATTTAAATTTTTTATTTTTCCATCACTGATACATACTATATAAACTAATTCATAACATTCACCTTATACGTATACTTATTTTTTTTTAACGGGCTTATTAAATAAAGTATACGTCGCCTTAGTTTAATTCCATACATATATGTACATAATTAAAATTATAGCATACTTATATAGGTAAACGAATATTTCATGTGTGGTGTGATTATATTATTTATTCTTATATTTCCGCTTGTCACAAACGGTCGTTGTTAGATTGCACAAAACTTAAAAAGGGGCTTAATGAAATAAATCCCGCAAGTTTGCCCAATTACACAAACGTCAATTTTAAGCAATATCATGAGTACTCGAAGTATTTTCTTTGTTCTAGGTTTATTTTAATAAAATTGTTCCTTACAATCAGATCTTAAATTTCATTCTTATAAATGGTTAAATGTTGGAAATAATGTGAACAAATTTGTAATTTATCTCACGGCGACCACAGTAGTTATTAAATGGGACAGGGAATTTATTTATAAATGTGCAATTTACATGACACGACAGCATTTATATGGATTTTAAAATAGGTCTTAAGGGATTTGAGTGTACTGGCTAATTTGCGAGCAAAATTGGTTTCTTGTTGTGATAGAAAAATCAATTTCTCGATTAATATCATTAAGATTATTTTCTTTAAAACCTTAAAGCAAAAAACAAAATCTACTTAAATTATTCTCTGCTTTTACTTCTTCACTTGGAATTAAAATGTGTAAAGAGTAGGACAGAAAACATAACAGAAACTGTCCTTATATTGGTTTCTGTGGTTTTTGTTAATTTAAAATAAATAAGTAATTAAGTTTTTCAATATTGATTCAATATGATTGGTATAAAAAATAAAAAAAAGCCATTACAATATGTACAAACATTTTGTTTAAATATATTCTTAATGCTGTAAAAAACCACAACCACAAAATGGAATTTAACAAAAAAGAAAATAAAACATTTTAATTTTCATTACAACTCATTAGTTGTATTTAATGTTGTGACATATAAATTCGATTATTTAGTTTTGTTTGTAGTTTCTAGAAATTTAAATGTACAATTTGTAATGTATTTGCTTTATATTTTAAAACTATTGCAATTTTTCGATTAAAGACTTTAGAAGCGCTCTACTTTCTCACTTACATACTTACGCACGCAATTTTTTACACTGCTGTATTTGCAGTTGTTTCGTGAGAGTATTTAAATATTTTGGTGTGTGTATGCTAACATATATGTTTGTTGAAAAGTTACCAGTAAATACAAGCATCGCCACAGTTACTCACGCACATAAACCTGCGTGCATATTTTTATAGCTCTTGTGCCAGAACGACCTTGGTCAGAGCTAGTAAATATTGTGTTGTAGAAACAATAATGAAGCAAAGAAATGTTGTAAATAATTTGTTTTTATTTAAGTGAAGCAAAATATTAATTAAAACAAGAGGAAAATCTTTCGGAATCTGCTCTTGAGCACGTATACAACTGAAAATACGAATATTAAATATTATTTTTTAATTTATTTTTTCACTTGTAATTTAAAAATCAACGACAGTAGTATGTGCTAAAGCGAAAGTTCTTTGTGATGTGGAAAATGTAAAAGCAGACAAATTGTTACTAAGTAGTTATAAGTTCAAAAGCGTGCTCTGAATATATTGTGGGGGAAAGTGTTTATAAAACTGGGTCATATTTGTCTAGTTGTTTACGACGAAATACTTCTTTGGTAAATGTTAGTATTATGCTCACTTTTAACTTTTGCTGTAAGTATCAGCCTGGTTTATTATTTGCTTTAATTTAAACGAACCGAAATGCGTTTCTCCCTGTGGTTATATTTCGTTTATTTATTTAACTTTAATCCCTTGAAACGTTTTGCATTAGCTAAATTGGTTGTTATTATTTGTTATTATTCTGATTAGGAGTAGGTACATATGCATATATAGTTTATTTAGCAACTTGCGTATGAGTAATATCTAAATAAACACAATTCCATATAAATCATAAGATCGCATACCAAATGCAATTGCAATGATGAATAACCCCTTACAGACCTTGCTGCATCGATTGTGCGGGTGGGTTTCGGTTTCAATATTTTTGACTGGCATGCATCGATTGTGCTGATTGTTTTTTTTTTATATTTGCTTCTCACATTTCTCTTCTGTTTGCATTATTTTGAAATTCTTCAGTCACATTTTAGTTTTAGCAAAATGAGCCGTGAAAGTAAGTGTCTGCATGAAAGCACCTATTCCATGGAATAAACAGTTTGGTTTTTAATTGTGGCTTCAGACAATGTCACTGTCTACATGTATTTATTTCTATGTAAAACGAGGAATATTTTATGATTTTCTTTTGGAGGCCTATGAATAAACTATCTATTCTTTATATATCAATATTTCAATGAGAGGACGAACAGTTGACGAAAAGAGAAGAATGCAATGATTCAGCATATATAAACCATATAATATTATAAGTTGTATTGGAGGAAGAGTTCAAAATGGCAGAAGTATGCCGAAGGCATGCTAAGTATCATGTTATATGTGATGACAAACTGGAGCAATTTGTTATGCTAAATCTTGTTGCCATTGTGATTGGCAGATAGCAAAGAGATTTTAATTAATGTCAAATTCGCTCATACATATTTTAGAATTGTATAGATCTAATCTAGTCTCCCAGTACTGACTGAGGTAGTTCCAGTAATCATCCAGATGACTTTTTTTGGACGTTGAAACAATATTGTAAATAATATTGTAAACTGATTTAAATATATTTACTATCAGGATATAAAATGAGAGTAGGTTTTATGATGCAACCTTGCCTTTCCCATAAAATTTGTAAACAGTGGGGAGCACAATTTGGTACATGTTACAACTTTGTGCATTAGTTATTACAAAAATATAAAACTAACAAAGAAAATTAGAAAATATTTTTGGTTATTAATTTTATATGTACAAAATATTTTTCAAATCGAAACAAAAATCAAAAAATCAAAAATCAAGGTGTATCAAGTTTATGTTTATTATTTAAATAAAAAACAGTTGCAAAAAAATACAAATTGGTTGGAGTTAATCGGTATATTCAGAACTGTACCTTGTTGACTAACTACGAACTCTCAATTAGAATAAGGTAGGAAATTTTTGACGACCCCTGCATTCAAAGAAAATTGTGATCGCTTCCTATTGTATATAATATTGGTTATGAGCTTTGGGTTACCCTCCAGTGGATTAGTTACTTTATTAGCCTCATAGACGTCTTTAAAGAGTTTAAAAGCTGACAGATAGTCTTATTTCCTCATGTTTTTTTTTTTTTTGGCTCTTTCCAGTAGTTCGAAGTGCCAACATTTAAAGCAAAGCCATATCATAACGTTCCTTCCCTGCTAATATGTTAGAAAAAAACACTTGTTATGTTCGGGTCATATTTGACCCCACATTTTTTTATTGAGAAAATTTAAATTTGTACATTTCACAAATATTTTTAAGGCTTGTGATCAATGCAATATATCGTCGTTAGAGTGATTGTGTGTCGGTGTGACGGACAAACACTTTTTTTTGCAAGTTATACAATGCTAAATACGATTTGAGTCATCAAAAGACCCTAAACGTAGGAGCTGGGCTGCTTGGCGCCATCAATATTGTTTACCTTTGAATTGAAAATTTCTGTGCTCTCGGGCAAAATTTAACATTTTTAATCGACAATGCTGGATTTCATCTTTTTACTGCTGTTATTTAACCATTATAGCAGATGGCTCGTTTCGCTGTCCATCTATGAACGGATTTGCCTACTCCCATAGAAGCATCTTTTGGGAATGCATTTTTGAATGCTTATGATCCCTGTTTGACTTGCTTTAGGTTAGGTTAGAAGGCCGGTGTGAGGTTGTCCCCACACCATCACCCAGAGACCAATACGGTCCATTGTGTATATTGCTTTAAGTTATTACTATAGTATAATAGCCTCTTTTTGTAATTGCTTGAATATTGTATTTAGTGGCTGTTGACAGTTTTTTCATTATTTATTATAACTTGATTTGTGTTGGTTAATTTGCAAAAGATGTTTACAACATAAAAACTAATGTTTTTTTAAGTTATAGACTGAAAAAAGTTGGAATTTCTGAATGTATAAGAAATTCGTTTCCTTTTTTTAAATAATCTTTAGATTGGTGTGAGAACCAGACTAAAGATTATGATTGTAATTATTTTGTTTTTAATTTTACAATTTTTCTTTTTTAAATTATCCTTAACATGTTGCAACCGTACCGTTATCAACATGTTATTAATCTAAATAATTACAATCTGTTACTTTCATTATTACATTTTTAATTAAGTTAAGGTAACACACAAAAATTCATTAATTTCAATATTAATAATAATTTCAACTAATACAATAATTTCCAAATTTTTTCTAATTCAATATTTCACTTAATTTAATAATTAATACAACAATGCAATGACTTCAAATAACTTAATATTTAATAGAATCAATTTAATAAATTTAAATATTTTAATAATTAGTACATACAATTCAATAAATTCGATATTTTTATATTGTTCAAAAGTAGATTGAACAAGACAAAGTCGAGACATGCAAATCTAACTTAAAGCTTTTTATATTTATGTGCAAAGATATCAAAATAAAAATATCATGCAAAAAAGGCACACTTGTGCAAAATTGAGAACTTGTATAGTTGTTTTGCACCGTAGTGGTGCAAGGGTCAGAACGTAAAGAATTCTGATGAGAAAAAGTGGTGTTTCTCGAAACATATGTAAATTCAACCAACAACCCAGGTTCGAATCCTAGTCAGAAAAATTATCAAAAATAAAAAAAAATTTTTCAAGTTGTTAAACAATTCCTTCTTCAGTAAAAATAATTTAATGAAAATTAAATTCAATGAACTTAAGCCTAACTAATAGAAAATATCAAAATCTAAATATTAAACCTAAAATAAGTGACAAAACCTATTTCTAAATATTCTTTATTAGATTTAGTTTTATGCAATTAAAGGTACACAAGGCACAAACATGTTCTTATTAGTGCCCCCATTGTAAGTATAAAATTATAAACAATATTTACGATAGACTAGGCGATAGTGTGCCGGACTATCAGTCAGAGGGTTGCGGGTTCGATTCCCGCCAAAGACTCTGGGTGTTTTCTGCAGACCAGAGACCTGCAACGAGTACTAAATTTTCGGGTATACTTAATCATGCACATTGATTTTTATGATTTAATCGTTTTTGTTCAAATGCACAAAACGCTCGTTTACGCAACCGTTCGTTTCAAACATTCAGTTTTATTCACTGGTTGTTTTTTGCGAACATGAATATTCTGACTGTGTCGTTAAATGTATGAAGCTCGTTTTACATCAAAGCCAACGTGTTGTTAGCCGAACATGTGTTTTAATCATTTGTTGTTTTGTGCGAACATGAATGTTCGACTGTGTCGTTAAATGTATGAAGCAGCTCATTTTACATTTTTTCTTTAATTTTTTTTGCTGTGCAAAGATATATTTGACAAATTGTACATATTACAAATTTTATCATTGCTTTGTCAAATAAGTTTTCTTTTCGACGAAATAATGTTAAATAGGTAGTAAATGCACATTTTTTATGTTTTCATATTTTTCTGCCAGCCGCTTTTTACTTATAAGTGGCTCGTGTGTTTTTAGTTCAATTCCAATCAGATCATGCACAACAAAGCCGACATGCAAAAAACAAACTGTGTATTAACAAGAATTTTTGTTTTCAAACATTGCAGTTCGAACCAAGTGTTGGAAATGATTTATACTCGTTGCTGAATTTTCTGTGTGTGCATAAAAAGTGAATAAGCATAAAATTGAATCATACTTTTTTGTATTGTTCTTAAAATTCAACGTTAGTGAATAAGTCGGCTCGTTCATACTTGTTGCAGGTCTCTGCTGCAGACAAGCCAAAAAGTAATATCAATCAACCTCAGTTTTTTTTTTTTATTATATTGCACAAATTTCCATTAATTGTAACAAAAGTATACAGCAGATAAAATTTGATTTTCTTTAAATAGCTTTAATACTAAGTTTTAATATTAATTTCACTTACTTTCCTAACAAAATGAGCAACAAAAAAATACGTCCTTTTCTGTCTTAAACAAAAAAAAAATGCTATAAAACAAACAGCCATAAAAATAAATTTAAATAAATTTTAACTGGAGCAGCCTTTTAAATGTAAATATTTGTATATTTTTACAACAGGTTTTTAAAAGATTTTTTTTTTTGCCAAATTTATTGTTAATATATTTGCTGCTTTAAAAGGCAGTTAAAAAGGCAGAAAATGAAAAGTAAAAAATGAGATTGAAAACAATACTTACCCAAATAGGTACTATTTGTTAAAACCCAAAAGATTTTTAATGGATCCACCATAACTACGACACCTGCCGCTGCAAAACAAGCCGCAAGAACGACGACAATAAAAGCTGCGTTAAAAACAACGTTAAGGCAGTACAGCAACAACAACAGCAGCAATTGTAAGAACGTTAAAAGTAATAATGAGAAAAATTTTAATGGTACTTGATGTTGCTGTTGTTTGAATTGTTGTTGTTGTTGTTGGTGTTTTGGTTGTTGCTGCTGTTGTTTTAGTTGTTTTAGTTGGTTTTTTACTACTTTCCCTAAATGCTGTTGGTATGGCTTTTGTTTAAAGTCTTTCGAAATAATAATAATAATAATGATGACGATAGGAATGGTGATGATGATGATGATGAGAATGATGATGCCAAAGATGTCGAGCAATTCTTTATTTTGGCTGTTGCTAGTTTGCTTAAAGATGTGCAGCAAAAAGAACAAGAAGCAGTAGCAGCTGAATCCAAATAGCAAGTGGATGTGGGAGTTTAAATGAAAAATAATAAACACACCAACACACCGCAATACACAGTTTAAACAATGAAAGCCGAAATAACAATAAACAAGATGAGACAAAAATGATGTTGCTGCCAAAAGTACTACTGCTGTCAATAATGCTGGTGATGCTGCTATTTTAGTTGTTTTTGATAAAGTTAATGTTGATGATGATATTGTTCATGTAGTGGCAATAATTCTTGCTGCTGTTGCAAGCAAAGAGTTAGCAATAATAATAATAATTGTTGTTTTTGGAGGCTGGTATGAAAATAATCAGACAAAAGATTATCTTGATATTGAGGTGGCTGATGTTGTTGATTTTATCGTTTGCGGCGTTGTACTTGTTAACGTTATTGTTGCTGATTGTTAGTCAACAACTATTGTTGTAGAACATACACAAATTGAAGCATAAATTACTTTTAAATTAAGAAATATTAATTTTAAAACAGTTGTATTAATTTCCGTTGAAATTCTTTGCTGGTTGTATTTAAATTTAAGGGCATATGTTTGTTGCTGCTGTAGGTTTGGTAAACTATAAATTGTTGTAATTGTTTCATGACAATTATTTTCACTTGTTGAGTTATTTGGTGCTTTTAATTCATTTTCATATTTATTACGTTGCATTGCCGTAAAATGTTTGTTTTTTTTTAATACTCGTTATTTAATTTATATTGTTTTACTTCAAATATAATTATATTTGTTGGTTTAGAAATTTCTGTTTTAATTTTTATAATTTTATTTTTTATTCTGGATTTCATTAATTTACTAATTTTCACACTAAATTTTTTATATTTAGAAAATTTATTTTGTTATTTGAAATGTTTGTTTTTAATTATGTATATAAATGTTATTTAAAGAATTATATATGGTGCAACTATACAAGGTGAGTGCAGTAGCACAGCTGGCTGACTTTGTTTACAATTTACTTATGTCAAAAGTAATACTTTTTCAAGTAGTACATTATTTTACACAAACAAAATGCTTGTTGTTTCTGTTTTGTGTTGTATTTGTTGTCGATTTGCACTCACCTTGTATAGTTGCACCATGGAATTATAGTTAGATATTATTTGGTTCATTTAGAAAAAACTAATTAGTTTTCACTATATTCTGTTATTG
Organism: Bellardia pandia; assembly: GCA_916048285.2. Classification (NCBI taxonomy): domain Eukaryota; kingdom Metazoa; phylum Arthropoda; class Insecta; order Diptera; family Calliphoridae; genus Bellardia; species Bellardia pandia. The sequence goes on from OU696530.1 coordinate 44,018,721, forward strand.
TCAAATTGTTGGCAATTGTATGAAAACGGGTTGTCATCAATAAAATAAATTTTTTGCAATCATCATTAAAAACATAGATGACGTCATATGACAACCCGTTTTCATAAAATTTGCAACAATTTGGACAATTTGACAACAATTTGACAACAAAAATGACATAGTGATAACGCGCCCTGAAAACCACATTTTTTTACTGATATTTTTCTAAAGCGCATTTAAGTGAAAAATTGACATTTTTGCCTTGACTGCAATGTACATTGGCGAAGAATCGAAAGTTTTTGGAAATAAATCTGTCATGTCTAAACGTCTGATCTGATCGATATTAAATTTTATATGGGCGTTGCCAGGGAGTCATCTGATTTTTAAAATTTTTATATTTTCTGAAAGACATTCGATAAATTTCATTGCCTGTGTTATTATTCTATTAAGGTAATGAAATTGAAATTTCAAAATTTTGCAAACCCTGGTAGAATATTGCGTAGAATTGTTCACCGATTATCTACAAATCTATAATATTAGTTAAATAATAATAAAAGTAATAATTTCTCGTATGTTCAAAATAAACGATTTTCATTATTGATTTGTTTAGAAACTTCTAAATCGGGCTAATTAGAATACATGACATTCTATGCAAATAAAAGATTATTTCATAATTTATTTTTTCGTTGGAGATTCCCAACATCATCAGGGATATTTCGTCAATAGTTCTGCATTTAGAATATTTAACATACATTCTGAAACATAAATTTAATTAAACAACACAATTCCAAAAATATAAATAAAAATAAAAATGTCAAAGTATAAATAAATTGTATTAAACTAAGTATCACAGAAGCAGAATTAAACTTTTAAAAATTGAAAACTAAAAGAATAATAATAAATATGAAATAAGATCATTGTACCATACAGCAGCATAGTGGAGAGGGTATATTGAATTTGTGCTGATGTTTGTAAAGCCCATAAATATTAGTCCAACACCCACCTTAAGGTATTTAAATCGACTCAGAAATAGTTTCTGAGTCAACTTAACAATGTTCGTCCTTCTGGCTAGCTACCCATTTAAAGCTTGTATGTAAATTGAAGGTTGCAATTTCGAATATATTTCGACAAAACGGTTGAGACTGAAATTGGTCAATTAGTATAGCCTTCATACCAATGTTCTTTTATTTATACACGTATTCTAACAAATTTTACTACAAATATGTTGTACAACAAGTATAATAACATCCAAAAATGTTCTGCTGATCACTCCATAATTGACCATAGCTATCATACAACGCTTATTTCCGAGAATCACCTTAAAAACAAAACTCTCTTAAAAATGTTGATTACCAAATAATATTCAACACAAATATGTCTCATATTCTAGCACACAAATTATTCGGCCTAATTCTATTATGATTCAGTTGGTGTGGTAAACACTATTAAATAATTATCGAAGTCAACGAAGTTAAAAAGTAATAAATTTATTAAGAATTTAAATGTATTAATACACTTGTGAAAAAAAAATATTAAAAAAAATATTTTTATGAGTATAAATTTAATGGATAAATCAAATGGAGCATAATATTCAAAAATTGAAATATTGTATATTGTATACATTATCCAATAAACAAAACAATGACAAAAACATATAACTATAACTAAAACAAAAACAAAAAAACTAAACAAAACAAACACTCACTTCTTTTTTATTAAGAAGTGGTATATTGTATACATTATCCACTAAACAAAACAAACAATTAAAACAAAACAAACACATACTTATACTAATATCCAGGGATGGAAATATCAACACAATACCATATTCACAAAACACAAACACATTTTACACTAACTATTTCATTTAACAATCACATAATCCCATCCAGGCATGCACCGCGATTTGTATGGAAAAAGTGGTCGCGAACATACATAAACATACTACTATTATCACATCCTCCTCCCGAAGTGAACAGCTGGCATTGAATGTCATTATAAAGAAAATTAGTTCTGTTAAAAGGATATGGCAAGCTATGAACCAACAAATCCCTGCATACCCTGGATACTGAATTGCAAATCATAGCATGAGAAGGGGAGAGCCATCAATTCCGGGTAGTAAATAGAACTAGTTCAAAATATGAATTTTGAAATAGACAATGTTTGTAAGAATTTTTTAGAATATCCAGCTATAAGCTGTTGGGTTACGGGCCCATACAAAATCTGATAAGTTAATAGAATTCTAGCTGAGCTGTACAAGGCCGATGAAAAAAAGTGATTTGTATTTCAAGCCTGATCGAACTCTGTCCAATCAAGACGGAATATCTTTCAAAAATATTTTAAATCTTAACTTAAAATCTTCCAAAAAGTACTGAAAATGATGCCAAAAAACAATGGCAACAAATCATAAATAAAAGAAGCTAAAAACACAGCAATGCTTTTAATTAAGTAAAAAATTACAACATCAGTAATAGTTTCGCAAGTTAAATACATGTGGATGCTGGCTATAAAACAAACATGCATAATTTGAAAAAAAAAATTTTAACAAAATTCAAAAACTGCCATTTTATTCATAATTAAAGAAACATATATATGTCAAAATGGACAACGTTAAAATAGCCAACACAGCTCAAGATTGTACCTTGCAGCTGACCAAAAAATATAAAAACTAAAAAGTTTGGTTAAAAGGCAATTGATTTGTGATCTGAAGAACTGACTTTTTTTACTTCCACTATGACATCGTGAAAATAAAAAAATACTTGAAAAAACATTTGCTGACACTTATAACATAACAACAACATAAATTTTTAGACTGATTTAGCTGCCTGCCATTATTCAATAATTGTAAAAAATTTCTAATGAATTGATAGACTTGGCGCAACCGTCCTTTTAAAAGGACGGGTTTCTATGTATATGTTTTTATTTTTTATTTTTCTTATTATTATTGTTTATGCTCGCAACTCGAAAACATCAGTTGATGAAACCAGATCCGCGTGTTTTAACTTTTTATTACGTGCTTTGCAAGAAGTGTAAATCATTTACATCTTGATAATTCCTATTTTTGGTTTAAAAATTAATAATAGTAACATCTTTGTTAAATAACAAATAAATGAAAAGCATGCGTAATGCAGTAAGTCAAACCGAGTGACATTGAAGCTTAACTAAATCTTTAAAGAACTGAATCAATAGAGTAATAATAAAGTTGTTGGCACCATTTTAATCGCATTCCCAGTAATATAACGGATGAAGACAGTGATAATGAAGATAATATATTCCTATACAATTTGCCGGTCACAACGTGCAGACGCAGTAATTAGGCATATCGAAGTACCTAACTATGAGGTAGTGGCCGTAGTGAAGTGCAAACGCATAGCAGATCTAAGACCGACTAAAAAGAAATGTGTAAATAAATAGCAGCAAAGGGATATGATTCCTAGCTGACCACCATGGGAGCTACTTTCAGAATGCCATCAAAATTCAAATCCTATGAAAATTTTTATAAAACTGTTTCCGATGGTATATTTAACTCGCTTGTTGAAGGTACAAATATGTATGCAGATAGCCATAACCGCTCTGGTGATATGACACAAACTGAAATGCGTTGTTTCGTTGGAGTTTAGCTGATAAGCTCATCTGTCATTGTATAGAAATGGCTGAACAAAATAGCTGCTTATTATATCGTTCTTACAGCGGAAAAAAGGACCATTAGCATTTAGAAGAGTGATTGCCAACGGATTAGTGGAATATTTAAAACATCCTCTAGGAGGCGATCAAGCAAGCTGATGGACAAGGTCATTTAGTGAAACAAAATGAATATCAAACCCGTTGCACATATTGCCATAAGAAGGCTGCACCCAAAGGAATACTTCTTGGCGTATCATACTCCAATTTAAAACATTATCGTTCATCCAAAAATAACAAAAATAAAGAAGTTGTTTTAAAATGACAACCGATTTCGGATTTAAGAAAAAAAGTTATTTAATAAAATTTTAAGAACCCCAGTTTAGAAATAAAAATTTAAGTTAAAAAAAATTCCGGCGCTATCTGGGAGAATATGGTCAATGTAGTGGAAGAATATATGAACCCTATCTTCGACCAGTTAACAAGAATTTCTCTTAAACGCTGTGCAACAGTTCGATCCAGCGATCCATTAAGAAAATCATGCATATTTATAAGAGCAAATCTATTTCGTTTTAGCAGTTCTTTCAAAAGTGTTTTTGTTACATAAATACTAAAATATTTAGGCAGCCGGTATTATGAGTATGATTATAATAAAATTTTACATGCCTAGAGAGAAAGTGTTGTGAGAGTGAAATATGAACAATGCTTTAAAATAATTATATTTCAAACTTTTATATTAATAAAATGTTTTAACATCGACTTATACTTAATATTAAATTCTTTAAGCACTTCTGCATCACAAGGACAGTTTTTTATTATTTTCTAATTATTTAATTTTACAAAAATAGATGCGGCATAATTATAATTTTAAAGTAAAACTCTAACTGAATCTGAAATTTAAATTAATTTGTTAAACAAATCAACAAAATATTCACCTTTATATTCTATTGAGACAAAATACATATTATGTATGAGTAGATATTAGATAATGTCTATTAAAGTATACATTTTATTTAATGTTCAAGTAATAAAGTATAAGGTTTTAGTTCAAAACACAGCATAATCACCATACACATTATCGTCAATAAATAAAATGAAACAATATTCTGTTATATTATATAATGTTTGTTCTTAAATCCTCCCTCCACTTCTGTCGTATTTGGGAAATAAAATATTTTGTTTTTCAGTTCTATTCTCATCTACTTATTATTATCTTATGTTGGTATGTATGTATACGAGTATATGTACTTGTAATTTGATTGTATTGTATATTTTATTAAAAAGGAAAAATTTAATTAAATTATATATTTCTGGTATTATATATCATGAAGCTGAAGTGGCATCAGTGTTTGTAGTTTAATTTCATTTATTACCATGCATATCAAATTTCCAATACTAATTAAATCTTACCAGTATGTATATGTATGTATGTGTGTTTATGTGTTTTTCTGTATGTGTGTGTTATATTCTAGTCTCAATGTAATTTAAGGTGAAAAGTATTTTCATTATCATATGTACATTAGGAAAGTAACGTTTATTTAGAAATCTAATGTTTGTTAACGAAATTAAAGCTGACTTACACAATAATAAAACATAGTATTTGCAGTAATTTCGTGAGCAGAGAAAATGGTTTTCTAATTCAATTATAAAATACAATTTATAGTTTATTAATTAGAGAAAACAAAAACTAGCAAAAATCAATAAGAATAAATATTTGCAAATGCAAGATTTTACAACGATTGGACTGTCTTCACACGTTTCAAACATCTATCATATGATGTCCAGCAAAACTAATTTTCTGCCATGATAAAAATAAAACAAAAAACGTGGCCTCTTAACATCAGTTGTTAAAAATACAGCAATTTGGAGGCATATAATTTATATAATAAACCCAACACTAAAACTATTTTTCTCTGCACTTTCATCCATATCTTGAAAATCTGGCATTGTCTGATTTAATAATTATAAAAAAGGTAAGGCTTCAAAAAAGTACTGTAAATCATTTGTAAAACTGACCTTCAAATAGGCACCCATCAAAATTTTAGATCATAGCGTAAGAGGGAATACCGATCCAGGATAACAGAAATGGCAAATATTTTCCAAAAAAACGTAATCACCAAATAACATATATTTAAACTCGTTTATTTATTCAACAAAACTTCATTTATTTCGGACAAAGCACAACAAATATTTAGTTTTAATTTATTTGATGCTGTTTGATCTTACAAATCTCTTATAAGAGTAAACAATGTCAAACAAATTTGTGCTAAAACAAGTGGATACGCTTTATGTGCCAAATGTGACCGTACCTTAAGTTTTTGGGGTTATGTGCAGTCAGATTTATAATTAGCGCATTAACGTTAGCCATGCTGAAAAGTGTCGTAATTCGACAGATACTGAATGAAATGCTGAATAGAGCGATCGAAAATTAGAATTTCTAAATGGATAACCAATATATTTAATTTAAACTTTACAACTGATAAGAGATCGTTTTGTTTGCAATTTTAAAGAAAATTTATCTTTTTAATTGAGCCCTATTAGTGATAAAACAATATACCAGTTGTTCCTGATTCGGGCCGTCAATGTATATTAGGTATCATAGGATAGGAAGGGTTGTGCGCTAAGTGCACCTCCGCTCGGAGACCCTGTAGTCCATTGTGATTCCCTTCAGTAGAAAAGATAGAGAGTAGAAAGATAGAAAGATAGATATAAGAAAGAACAACCAAAAACCGCCTAATAAGGGGAGAAAGAAGGAAAGAAAGAAATATTACCTTATGGATTTGGAGTCGCCGTAGAGTGTCCCTTAAATAGCCACCCTATTCCTCGAATGAAACCCAGAATGTTACTCAGTTTGCAGCCAGCAATATTACTGAGTTCGTCCAGGAATCTATTTCCTAGCCAACTTTGATATTAGGTAAATCAAACTTTATTTAAATTTTCAAAATGTTTGTATAAAAAAATACATATTCAGCCCAATCATGAATAAAAATTTCGCGGGAGTTCTTTTCCCTTTTCTCATTTTTCTTATTTAAATGCAATGTTAAAAAAATAAAAAGGGAAAAAACTCCCGCAGAATTTTTATTCATGATTGGGCTGATTAAGACAATGAAAAACAAAATTGCACAAAACTAGCAGACTAAGGTCTATGATTAAATTTCCTGGTTTTTCGGGGCTCAAACATTGAAAATAAAATATAATTAACCCTTACGTGACTGACTAGGTACACGGGTACCTTTTGGGTTTTGGAATTAATTTTTTTTTTGTAGAAATTGGGCAACTTTTTATATTTTATTGTATTTAAATGTTTGTAGCATTTTAAATTTTGTTACAAAATGGGGTGTTTTTCAGAAGGTTTGTATAAAGGAGATACTGGGGTACCTTATCGTACAAAACATGGAGTTTGTTTTTTGTCAATCACATAAGGGTGAAGTAAGACAGCAAGTATGTGTATATTTACTTAGCAATAACAATTTAATCAATATCAAATAGGTTCAGTAGATGCGAAAGAGTCTAAAATGTTTAATGTTTAAAACAAAACACTACAAAAATGTTTTCATAATTTAAACATGATGTAAATTTTTAAATTTTTTGTTAAAAAACGAGACACTAAGTAATAGAAAAAAAAATTAAATTTCTAAAAATTAATGAATATTAGTAAAATGGAAAGCAAGGTTGAAAATTACAAAAAAAAAAAAATAACCTAAATAACTAGGAAAGTCAGCAAATAAGTATTTAATAGCTTATAACAATTTCAACACAGTTCTCTTTTTTGGTATAGCAATATATTGTTTAATTTAAGTTTAATTAAAAACCCATACCCACACTTTTCCAGCATAATTTTGTGTATAATTATGTTTTGTTTTTGTATTTAATTTTAGGTGATTGCATGTTTTGTAATAATGAAATCAGTTTCATTTGGTTATGCTTTCAACTTTTGTTGCGGCATTGATGGTTAGTATCTTAAAATTTATTTGTTTACAGTGTGTCCTTTTTACTTTTGTTGTTTTTTTTGTGTTTGCTGTTGAAAGGACTAGACCCCATACAACTGGAAAATAAGCCAATGCATTTGTATTATTTCTTTGTCTATAGGTCTCACAAAATCATCATCATTACCATTTCGATACTTGGTATGATGTCCTGCTATTTTTAATCAAATATTTACTTGTATGAGTTCAGTAAAGAATATTTTTGTTTATTTGTATCCCTGTTTTGCTTGTTTTCTTATTGTTTTGTACCTTTTTTTTATTCAAATTTATTTGTCTTTTAGCTGCATGACTGCTGGGTATATTTGTTTTAGTTTTTTTTGTTTTGTTTGTGTCCTGCAAACCAATTCAAGCATACAATTTAAATAGAGAAAAGTCATTTATCAAAAGAATGTAAAAAATATAATGAGGAACATTTGTAAAACTTTATGAGTTGCAAACAATAACAGCAAAAGTTTAAATTGTTCTTCATTTTTAAATTGTTTGTACTTTTTTTCCTTTTTTTATATTATGCTTTGAAGCACCTTGATTTTTTGTAAGTTCTCTTTAATTGTTTTGCCTGAGCACATGTCGACTTTTAATGCAATTTTAGTTTTATTTGTACCTAAAGGTTTTCTTGGTATGTGATGTAATTTATACTTTCTATGAAAAAGTAAATGTTTTAAATAAGTTTGCTTTAAAATGTCATGCATAAGATAAAAAATTACTTTAAGTATAATTGTCCAAAATATCTAAAAAAAGAACAATTTAATTGGTAATAAAAATGTAGCTTAATAATTGTAGTTTAAATAGACTAAAAAGTCGTATATTCCAAAAAGTGAACTAAAACTCAACTAGAACCTGAAATATACCCTGAACATAAATAAGAAACAGTACTTGAACCTGAACTTGAACTACAACCTGAACTAGAGCTAAAGAGTGATTGTTTAAGAGCTTTAGGATTTGATTTAAAGGACACAAACAATTTAAAAAATGTATGAAATCTTATAAAAGTTTTTCTATATAATTCAATCTTAAAAGATTATTTCATATGACCTCTGACCATCTGGGGTCAAAATTGGCGGAGTCTCTCTAACACATCGGCCGGTATCCCACGCATAAATTCTTCAATAATAGTTTTCAGTGCGTCAGGTATTGCAAGCTTGTCTCTAAAGATATGACTCCTAACATAGCCCCACAAACAATTGTGTAAGGGCGTTTAATCGCATAATCTGGTCGGACCCAAATGTGAAATAAAGCGTTCACCGAACTTGCTTCTCAAGTGCGCCATGGTTTCGCGTGCTGTGTAGCACCGTCTATTTGAAACCATATTTCAGTCTAGTCTAACTCTTCCATTTTTTATAAAAAAATTTAATCATTGGACTATGGCGCTCGCCATTCACAGTAACGTTCTTGCTTTCATCGTCTTTGCAAAAGTACGGTACAATAATGCCACCACTTTTTATTTCACACCAAACAGTGCATTTTTCAGGATGCAGTGGAAGTTTTTGCAATGCTTCTTGTTGTTCTTCACACCAAATATGACAACAGTTTTGCTTGTTTACGTATCCATTCAACCAGAAATGGGCTTCATCGCTGAACTCAATTTACCGATAAAAAAAAGTGGATCTTCATCCAACTTGGCCACCGGCCATTCACCAAAAGTTAGCCGTTGTGGTAGGTCATGTGGCTTCAATTTTTGCACCAACTGAATTTTAAGAGGTCACAAGCTTCCGAACAGTCGTCTGTGATGGTCACCCAAACTGACCATAAAAGGCAAGAAGTTCACAATGCATTTTCTTAACCGAGCATGAATTTTGATAATAAAATTCAATAATCTGCAATTTTAATTTCATGGTTAATATTGTTACGAAATTTTATTTCAGTTTTCATTTAAAGGTCAGTATCAACATACAGCATGCTTATCAAACATACAACATTTTTATCAACAGATGTCGTGTTTATCGACATACAACTTGTTTAGCATTTGTAGAAGTTTTAATTTATAAACATTATTGAGAAAAACCTGTTATAAAAATAGTTGAGCAATATGGCAACATTAAGTTTTAATGCCTTTGGCTGAATATTACAAATACTTGCAGTCATAAACATTCTAGTATCTTATCTCTAAACCTTCCATAAATTATGATTGTTGCATAAATAGACTAATAGAGCCAATCAAGTGAATCAGTTTATTGTGAGTCGTTGTTGAGTAAACATCAACGTGTTCTCAAACAGTAATTTTATTTATTTTATTTTTATTTTTTATTTATATTAATTACATAATTAATTGTGTCCCTAAACCGTAACCTAAACCGTAAAGAGCGTTCATTTACAATTGCTTTTGTGTACATTTGAATAAATAAACACTCGTTATATATGCTTTAAACTACTTTTAATTTGCAATTAAAAGGAATCCGGTTTATTTAAAGAAAATAAAACGTAACAATATATAGACCAAACTGAACATGTTTAAACAAAGACAGCTAAGATGCCGAAAAAAATTCCTGCCAAAAGGAACTAACTAAAACCTGAACAAGAACCTGAACTAAAACTTAAACTAGAACCTGAACAAGAACCTGAACCTGAACATGAATTAGAACCTTAACTAAAATCTGAACAACCAAAACTAGAAACTGAACTACAACCTGAACTAGAATCTGAATTAGAAACTTAACTAGAATCTGGACTAAAATCTGAATTTTCAGACTACATAGAAAAATATTATATATCTATTTACATATTTATTTTGTATATAGAAAAGATATTTCAATTTTATTGCATGTAGTTTTCTTTTAAACTATTATTGAGTTAATAATCCAATGACACTAAAATATAAAACAAAAAACTTACAAGAATGTTATTATACATAAATGTAAATTTTAAATATAACCCCCTTATTCATAAAAACTTACAAGAGGTGTATAAAAAGTTTATAAAGCAAATTTTGTTGTAAGTTTTATGAATAAGTATATGTAGATGGTCATATTTAGTTTAGGCAAAAGTAAAGCAACATTTTAAATTAATTTTAAATTACTACTGCTACAAAAATTCCTAGAAATAAATTGTTCAATTCACAAGTGATGTTGTAATGTCGTAGGAGTTGTAGTTCATCTTAATTTACAATACCACCCTACCTACTACATTTGTTCATATGTATATTTTTAAAATTTTGTATGATAGTTTTAGTGTTGCCAAAAGTAAATTTTACTTAAAAAATAACCAAACGGTAACGCATTTCAATCATAAACTGATTGACAAATTCAAAACAACACAATAAAATTAATAAACAATACATTTTTAGAATTAATATTGCTGAAAATACAACGGCATATTTTATTTATGGAAAATATTCATGTTTTGTAAATTTGCTTCTAAAATAATTTTTCTTTTGTCATTTTGAAGGTAAACATTGCTCAAAATTGTGTTTACAATAAGGTAGTTGTATCATAAAATGTACAACATATAACATCACTTGTGAATTTAGAAAATGTTTTTCTTTTTGTTAAATATTATAACAAAAGTTTTTAAAATAATAGCATGTCTTTGAACTTGTGTACTTTGGTATATCTTTAAGAACTTCTTTTGTTAAAATTAAAATTGTTTTCTAAAGCTGAGACCAAATTGAAAGTAAATTGTTGCAAAATAAAATGCATTTGAGTATGTAATAAATATGTGTATACAACAATAATGAAATTTGAGTATGCTTCATAAGTTTTGGTTATAATATAAATAGTTTGCTATATACATATATACAAGGTACATTTACTTTGTCTTTGACTCTAGAGCTTTTAAAAATTGCAACAATTACTAGTACAATAACATTTATAGTATGCCATGCGATGGTTTATTGCATTGCAACAAATTGCCTTGGGTGCCTTGGGTACAAATTGTTGTAAATATGTTTGCAATTATGACAAAAATGTCAATTCTAGCAGCCATGATGGTATAAACAAATAACAAATGAGAATACAAAATACAGTTTGTTTTATAAAATAAGTTAGATATACAACTAGCAGGTTTTAAAATTACTGAGAAGTTTGATAAAAACAAAGGAAAGTTAGAATGAAACAATTTAAGCTGGAGTAAAATTTCATAAGAGAGTATTTAATAAAAAACTGAATTAAATTAGTTAGTTTTATTAAAGAATATTAAAAACTCCATTGAATTAAATCATGAATAAACTTTATTATACTTGCTAGGCTTGTTTGCTAGAGTATAGTTTTAGGTTAAAGCATTTTAAATTGTTCTTTTATATTTTCATTTGGTTTTGCTTTGTGAGCTTTAAACACATAAATAGGAAAAAAACTGAAACTTTCAATGTACATTTTATATTTCCGATTATTTTTTGCCTCAACCAATTTATACACTTAACACCAACATCAACATTTTATGATAAAAACTTTGTCTATCGTTTGTTTTAAGTTGTCTTTGTTGCACAACGAATGTTGTAGATTTTGTTATAAAGGTCTTATAGGCAAAATAAAATTATATTTCAGAAAAATTTGTTGCAAATATTTTAAAATTCTTGTTCAATATGGTGCAGGTTATTAGGAAACTAGTTGACATGTTGAAAACGACTGGTGCGCTGGTTCTTAAATATTACCTACCCTTTGAGTTGCCTATTTCATGTTGTAATACCCCAGTGTTCGTCTCCAAAAATTTTTTTTTGTAATTCACTAAAGTTACTTAAACTACTATACGAACTGAATTTTTTATAATAATTTCCAATTAACTCTTAACACAGAAATTATATATAAATAAATTTCTATGTCTTTAAAATACAATTGTTGCATTCGCTTCTTAACACAGCAAAAATTGCTGATAATCCCTTATTCATTTATCCCATTCTGTTTTTTTGTCCGAAACTGGTTTTTGTTATTTTCATACTTTTGTCACAATATCAGTTGCTCGTTACTTGGCAACATTCACTAACAGTTGGGCCATTTTTTTTTTTGCCTTGCAACATATTTGCTTAACCCCACCAACATGTTGGTAGTTGTTAGTGTGAATCAGTAAAAGTTTGTTATTTTTTACTTTTTTTTATTGTTTGAAATGGGTCACTAGAAATGTACAATATATGTATACATTAGGCCGGGCCAATTTGTATGGAACCGAAAAAATCGATTAGAGCCGCCCCCTAGGATGATTCTATGGACAATTCTAAGCAACTTTGGTGAAGGAACCATGGGTCTATCTCGATTTTCGAGTCTCCCACTTTTCAAAAAATTATTTTTTTCCTTATAACATCATTTTGATTCGAAATTCGATTTTTTATTCATCGTTATATTATCTTTTTTATGTGTATATGGGGGGTTTTTGGGGTCGAGAAATTCATTTTTGATCTTTATTTTTACCTATGAACACTACCAGAGGGCGTTTCATGCATATTTGTAATATTTTTCGTCTATTTTCCGAGAAAAAATGTTCGGTAAAATTGATATTTATTTTATTTTTTTCAACAGAAATTCAACCTAAAAAAGAAGAACATGTGTAAAAAAAATTAATTTAATGGAAGAAAAGCGGAATAAGTTATTTTTGAAAGTCTTTCTTGCTTTCAAGTCTGGGGAAAAAAATCATTTTTTGAAAAGTGGGAGACTCGAAAATCGAGATAGACCCATGGTTCCTTCACCAAAGTTGCTTAGAATTGTCCATAGAATCATCCTAGGGGGCGGTTTTAATCGACAAAAAATTTGGCCCGCCCTAGTATACATATATAACAGAAATCAGTTAAATTGCATGACTTTAATGGTATTTTTAGTTCGTTCACTCTTTCTTTTCGCCATAACACACAGTTATTAGTACTAAAAACAAAAGAGAATGTTTTTAACAATAGTCGTATCGTAAGTTGACAATTGTAAAAGAAACAAAATGCTGCTGAAGAAAAAATATGCTGTTAACAACGTGTTTGAAAAGTTTTATAAAGCTTGATTCAGCTTTAAAATTGCTGTATAGTCGTAAGTAAGGAAAGCGGTTTTTTCAGTTTGAAAAATTCAACTGACAATTGAGAAGAAATTTTAAGCTAAGGGAAAAGCGGCACTAAAAGTCATTACAATTCAATCAATTGTGGCTGGCAGGTATTTTTGCAAAATATTATGCAAATGTTTGTGTTCTTTCAGTAACAACAGAAAATTGCACAGTTTAAAGTACTAAAGTGTTTGAGATAAAAAAAGGTCTGAGCAGTAACTAAGAGGTATTAGGAATTGTTTTTAATTTTTTTTTACAAGCAACTGAAAAATCTTGTATACATTTTAATTTGTCGTAGTAATACACTGTGCACTTGCATTAATTACAAAAATTACACTGTTTGCCATTTGTTGTAAAATTAGAAACACTTTTTTGAAACTTGTAATATATTTTAAGAACAGGATTAATGATTTTTTTTATCTAAATTTCGGGATCACTTTATCAATTTGAGAGAGAAATTGTGCATTAGTAATTCATTAGTGTTTAATCAGAGGAGATGAATAAAAATCGAAACCGGAGCTGTTGGCGATACCAAAAAGTACATTTCAGAAGTGTCTCGAGGTTTGGAAAAAACGCTGGCATAAGTGGAAAGTAAAGGGGGAAAAGATAGTTATTGATGAATAAATAAATACTTTTTAAAAAAATTTAAAATAACGGTTATTTGTTGATCGGACCTCGTACCATTAAATAAAAGAGAAAATAGCACTAAATAAGCAGTAAGTGAGCATATTTAATGCTTGACTGACGAATTATTATCTATTTTTTATTTATTGTTTATTAAGGACATTTAAGTTGCTATAATTTGCTTACATTTTCAGATATTTTGTCCTAACAATAAATTTAAATCTATCACACTTCATTTGGTTTAAAAATTTATTTTATATTCGTTCCCTTTTTCTCATAAATAAATAAATTGAATCTAAATAATCCTTTTCTTTTTCTTTATTTCCTTAGGAAATTATAGGCAATTTTTATTTTTTTCTTATGTTTTTAAGGTTTTTTTTAACATACTTTTGGTGTCACATTGAATAACAAATTAATTGGATTTATTGTACCAGAAATAATACAAATGTTTGTTATTTGTGTAAAAACCACAACTTTGTTGTATTTGTTTTGTGTGTGTGTATGTGTGCAAGTGTGTAAATGTTTAGTGTTAAAAAATAATACCATTATTTTTGTGGTCAAAGAAGTTTCTAAATGATTGCATTTTAAATTGTATGTGTGTGTGTGTGTGTATTTGTTTTGGTTTAAGTATTTGTTAAAGGTTTTTGTTTATTAATACCCTGCAGGCTTTAGTATATTTTAAGGTTTGAATGCAATAGTTTTTGTGAACCACTATGTTACACAAACGTATACTCTCCAAAATTTTAATTTATACCCAAAAAGTGTAACTTACTAAGTTAAGTCTAAAATATTTGAAACGTCTTTATTAGAATCACGGCTCTGAAACAACCACAGTCTTACACATGAAAATATTGACACTAACAAAGTCATTAACGGGAAAATCTGCTTCACTGATTATCGAAATATTAGTTTTTTATAGCTTTCGAATTTAATTTAAAATAGATAAAAAAAATTATGAAATCTTTATTTGATCCGATAGAACGATCTACTTTATTACATTTTTTTTAGCTATTATTTATTTATTGAATCTTCATATCTTGAAATGACAATAAGTTTTCAAATCTTAATACTAAAACGAAAATAATAAGCCCAGCCAGTGCTAGACAAAAATTTTTATGCTACTAAAAAAATTTCACATCAACTGATCCAGTCATCTGTTTTGCGCTTGAGTTAAAGCAAGGGTATCCCTCCTACTCAACCGATTGTGGCCACTAAAGTTAAGGATGTCTCGTGCAAGTGGGTTTGGATGGTGTTCAAGTTTGCTGACGTACTTTGATGCATATTTTGTAATTATTACATTTTTAAAAATTATTTCATGCTGGCATACGCCTTAAATAGAATACATTCTTCCAGTGCATCCCTCGTTACGGGCTTTTGCCGAAATATGGGAACCTTTACATAGTTCCACTAAAAATAGCCTGAAGGCATTAAATCACAAGATAATGGGCGGCTAATTAACCGGCCCAATCATGGAATGAACTGTTCAGCGAACTCGCCTCTCTATTGCGTCTTTGTTTACATATCCATTCAACGAGAAATGGGATTCGCTGATAAACACAATTTTCCAGCCCCCATTAACCAACAGTTAGCCATTGTGAGAGGTCGTATGGCTTAAATGTTTGCACCATTTATATTTTAAAAGGTTTTACACACAAATCCTTCCGCAATAATTTCCACGCAGGCCCAATTGCTGCAAGCGGCAGCGAATCGATAATTAAAGGTCATCAACAACACTGGCGGATACAGCTGCGATATTTTCCTTTGTCCGTGCTCTACGTATTTGTAGTTGTGATTTAATGTCCAATAATGTTAATATGGTGAGAAATTTAGTAACAAGATTCAAATTGACCATAAATGGTCAATTCTTAATTAACCGACCGTGAATTTTGATAATAAAATTATCGACCAAACTGAACATGTTCAACAGTATCATGTATTAAGCTTATAGCGTAGACAGACGATACAGTTAATTTGCATTAACAGTCATAATTCAAATTAACTCGTGCACAGAGCGAAAACTGCCTAATAGAATTAAGAAGATTTTCTCTATGAAACGCTTTTGGGGTGAGGAGTATTCCGGCAGAAAGAAACGAAGATTTTTTTTAAAGAGATTCCTTAATCTTTTTAATTTTTTCAATAAGTAAAACACATAAAATTAAAAAGAAAAGCTTGTTATTTACCATGTTTTTACTCAAATTCCGTTATTTTTGGCACAAAAAACACAATCCATAGAGAACAACTTTTTGATTCTATTAGGGTTTCTTATGAATTGCATAAAAAAAGAATTTCTTATTAATTTCATTAGTCTACCTTATAATTTTTTTCAAAAAGGTACTTCTTATAGATTTCATTAGGCTACTTAATACGCTGTTTTTTATTAGGTATTCCTTACTGATTTTATTAGGTTTCTATTTGATCATGTGTAAATTATCTTATTGAATTTGTTAATAAGAATATCTTCTTGATTATATTAGCTGGGCTTGTTATTTCATGAATGCATACACATCAACACAAATACAATTTTTTATGAATTTTTAGTTTTTGTACTCTTATAATTGCAATTAGTTAGATATAAACGAGTTAGCCAAAAGTTAATTAATTTTTGATCAGTTTACAAAATTCCGACAGGGTGTTTGCGTGTTTGTACATGTGTTGCGGCGAACAACTTTTAGTTGAAAGTGAACAAGTGACAAGTAAAGAAGTGAAAAAAGTAATTAAATTAAAATTAAAAAAAAAATAATTTTTTTTATTTATTGAAAAGTGTTACATTTGAATGTAATGTCAACAAAAAAAACATAAAAAACATAAACAATAATATTTTGAATAATGGGAGATCACAATAGCTTAACTGAAAATATAGACATTTCTCCAATTTATAAATCCTGGGAACTATGTGATGAAACGTGTGACATTCTTTTAAGTTTTGGAATTACATCAACAACCATATTAAAAAACAAATGAAAATTGAAGACGTTGAAAATTTATTCAAGAAACTGGACAAAAAATATACTGGAGAGTTGATAAAATTTAAGGCAGGCCTAAGGGAATGGAGAAGAAATATTGTTCGTGCAAAATAATGTTCATAAAAAAAATATTTTAATTTAGACATCTTTTCAGAACCTACCGTTCATATGTGAAATAGAAACTTTATCGGCAAATAGTAGGATATTGGATTGGTTGGAAAACATTTTTGAGAAACTCAGTAATCCAAATTAACATACGCAGAAATGCAGCAATGGTCTTATGCTATCTGTGATGTATTTCCTAAAGAAAAACCGGTAAGAAATCCAAACAAAATTTTATTTACATATATTTTTATTAACAGTTTTGGTTATTCTAGGAAACATACTTTTTGAAACAGAAAGATGGGAAGAAAAATCCAACAGGAAAATTATTTTCTCGTTGGACTAATGTTGAAAAAGGAAAATTTGATGACTATAGTGGCAGCACTGCGGAGGAAGCTTTTAAAGATTTTGATAACGGTATGGATATATAAAATTTCTTAAAGTAATATACATATGTACATCTTTAAACATCTCTCTTTCTCTCTCAAAGATAAATATTTCGAGCAAAAGTGCTGGCTGCAGCATAATTGCAGTCCAAGGGACCAGGTACTTTCAGAACCATTTAAAAAAACACAGTAAACAATTTGTTAACTTGTCACTTTCGAGTTGTGAAACTAAAGCAATTTCTAAAAAACAACTACAACTTTTACCAAATGAACCAGCTTTGACTAATTCTGAATCTAATACATTTTCTGACAATCAAATGCAACTTGTACAAAACTTTACTTTTTCATCAATCAATAATATCATTTCTATTAAAGCTTCACTCTAACAAAAAATTTTTCCGTAAAGACATAATTGATATTCAAAATTCTGTTACACAGTGTATCACAACACCAGTTTAAAAATTCATAACAACATTACTTGAAATCGATGAAGAGAATTCTTTGCTAGTCGAAGCCATCAATGTATTTTCTAAGCCATTCTCTAGTGTAAATAGTGAATAAAATTAAAAAAAAAAAAATAGAAAATCTTAATCTCTATAAATTTTAAATTTATAAATCTTAAATTATTAAATTTTTATTTTAAAATAATAATACTTAATTTTTATTTTTAAGTTTCTAAGTAAAAATATGAATAAGTAAATATACATATGAATAAAAATTAAATTATAATATCAAACAGAATCAAGAAGTATTATTTAAATAAACAAAGAAATAGCTTTACAGAATCAAGAAGAAAATCTTTTTGAAAAAACAATAAGAAAGCCTAGTAAAATCAAGAAGAAAATCTTTTTGAAAAAAAAACAATAAGAAAGCCTAGTAAAATCAAGAAGAAAATCTTTTTTAAAAAAACAATAAGAAAGCCTATTAAAATCAAGAAGAAAATCTTTTTGAAAAAAACAATAAGAAAGCCTAGTAACAATCGTAAGTTTTCTTCTTGATTTTTTGAAAAAGGTTTTCCTTATAAAATTAATAAGAATTTCTTCTTGAGTAAAAACCATAGAGAAATCTTATAAATGTTGTTCTATTTTACTATGTATTTATTAGGTACTGTTTTCTCTGTGTGAATTATCCCATCTTAATGCGCATTAAGTTAGACGTAAATACACAAAATCAAACTGAATTTATACTGCATTTAGCTATTTCAATATGGCAACATCGTCGAAAATCAATAATATGTTATCAAATTGTTTACTATTCTAAAAGAAGAAGAAGACAATTGTAAAATTAAAATAATAAAAATAGATTTCCACAATTACCTTTCTCTTATTTCAGAGTGTCCCACTGCGGTCCCCACATGTAGCAACACGTTCAGGTTGATGGTTGCTAGTGCATGAACAAGTTTTGCAATATGAAACAGTTTCAGCAAAAGTAATTTCAGCTTTTTTTCAAAGAAATACTGTTTTTTCAGCAAATGTCAAACAATTTTTTTCATAATTAAATAGTTGTTTACAAACAAACAGCTGTTACCTAAATGCAGTTTAAATTCAGAAACTGTCGTCTGTCACGGTAAAATCTTAATTCAAATTAGTGAGATTTTAATGCGCATTAACTCTGTCGTCTGTCTACGGTATTAGTACTCTGTTCAAAATTTCAAGTGGAATGCTGTCAAAATACATGTTAAAAAAATCACATGAAATTTTCATGCAAAAATGTTGCAGAAGTAGTACTCTGTTCATTTTGTGAAAAACATATGAAGTGTATTTGGCAACATTATTTTTTCACAGCGAAATAATTAAATTAGCAATTGTGTAATTTTCATCCAAAAGCTCTTCTGTCACAACAACAATATCTATTACTTGTTGTGCTGCTGCACAAGCGGCCAGTAATATTTGTTTATTAATTTTTATTTAACGATTTCAATTCAACACAGAATTTTAAATATTTTAGCTTTTATTTATTTTCGATTTAAATTCACAAAAAATCAAAGCATATGTCAAATTTTCCGTATAAAATAATAAATGTTGCTCAACATTTTTCCCAAATTTGAACAGAGTACTAGGCTTTAAACGAAAGCAGCTGAACTGCCAAAAACAGTCTCACCAAAAAGAAAGTAGCTAAAAAATCATCCCCTAATACATAAACTTGAACTTTTCTTTGCCATAAATGCTACATAAAAATAAAAAATGTCTAAATCACACTAAAGGCTGTAAAATTAAATACAATACATAAATTCTAACATGAAAACACAACAAATATCAACAGGCATTATTCCATTTTAATTCAAAAATATCGGTAATGAGTTCTATTTGTTATAGCGTTTGGGATCTCCAGTTTACTGCTAAATCTATATTTAGCACTAAACATATTACATTATTAAAATATACAAAAAGAAAAAAATACATTGCAGATTTCTTTAATCGTTTTTGTAAGTATATGTCGCGTTCGGTACCATGAAAATGTTCATATGCATTATATATTTCCATTATTTTTTTTAATTATTATTTATTATTTAACACTATAAAAAATAGAATACCACAAACAATCAACAATTCCAATTGAATTTCAAATAAATTAGAAAATTAACAAAAACTATTCTTGTAAAAATAAAATAATATTTTAAATCAAACACCTGTTAAAATACTTTTAAACAGAAACTTAATTAAAAAAAAACAACATTTTCAACAAAGTTCTTCACAGTATTATGATTTCTCATTTCAACGTTTCCTTGAAATTGTTAATAGTTTTCATATCCATTCACTGGAAATGCATGACCAAAAAAAAAGAGAAAACAAAAACCAATTGAAAAATATTTTTGTTTTGTTTTTGCATTTGACAATGAAAAACGTTTGAGGCATTTGCAATGTCTATGTGATGTTGTTTGAATGTCGTTGTTTTCAACAGAAATCAATTACTTTTTTACTTAAATATTTTGTTTAATTGAAAAAAACTGCGCTGTTGATTTGACAATGACAAAATAAAAGAGTGAAAAAGACTACATAAATAACATAAAAGTAAACATATGTTTGGTTGTAATTTTTTGTATGTACCTATAGATACGTAAGTGTGTGCTGATGAATGCATTTATATTTATGCCCTAAAGCAGGCAATAGATCTTTTTTATTAACAGGCAGTCTACAAATTGTTTTTGGTCTTTTTTTAACTGTTTTATTTATGTCAATCAATCGCAAGCAATTGTTTGTTTATTTTTTAGTAATAAATATATTTAGAAACGAATATTTATGTACATATGTATAAATTAAATAGTTGAAATAATACGCATACATAGTAGGGTATCCAAATTACTAGATTTTTCTTTTGCTCGAATGAAACGAATAATTCGAATAAGTGATTTTAACTTGTTCGAATAATTCGATCACATATTTAAAATTAAGCGATTGTTTAAAATTTTTAAATAAAGTAAAATTAAAATCTTTTTTCTTCATCGACTAGCATTTATAATAAAGAAAAGTTAAAGTTTATGCATTTTGGCGAGACTGTTTAAATTAAACATTTTTATAAATTTAAAGATTGCAGAACAAAAATTGTGGTTTAATATATGTACATATATCATTTTGCTGCATTTATTTGTTTAAAACATATATTTTATTTTTTAAACAAAAAACAAAGTTCTCAAACTAACATTTAAAATTTATGCAAATTCTGTAACTTTCATAAAAACTAAATTTATTTTTTTTACAATTATTTGCATTCCTCTAAACATAGTCTCAATCTAAGCATTCAACTTATTTTAAACAATTTAATTGCACATTTTTAAATAAAATCCCACCACTATCTTTCAAGTATCTTACGCTACGCATAATAAAAGACTTTTATGCAATAAAGTTGTAGAGAAAAAAATATAAAATTTAAATAAATGCAAACAAGTTAAAAACTTACAATGGTGCAGCTATCGCAGTTGAGGTTGTATGTAACAAAAAGTAACTAGTTACTAACCAGCGCCCCCCTGGACCCTTAACATCATACCAACATACATATATTATTTTGTAAATGTAAGTGTATGTGCAACAGAGAGTCTTCGTTAACAAATGTTGATGTAACAACAACTGTTGTTTTCCTTGTACTTCTATACATAGTTAAAGTTGTTTTTGTTTGTTTAATAATTTTTAGTTTTTGTATTTTTATTTTCTTAAATATAATGAAGTTTTTGTGCTGGTTTTGTACTCCAACTGTGTTTTTTATAATATTTTTGTAGTTTTTCTCCTTTTCTAAATATACAAAGATAAGTGCCAGATAGTGTTGTCAGAATGTGGGTTATTGTGTTGTTGTTGTATAGGAAATACATTTGCCTTTCAACATCCGTTACACAAGTATTTTGTGCCATACTTCCGTTATGTCAGAGCATACTTCAAATGTACACAAATGGCAGCAGTAACAAGTAGTTATAACTTACTTTTCTTTACTGAATCTCTATTGCAATGCAATGGCAACAGAGTGAAGGGCAAAAAGTTTGTGCATTTCTAGGTAAAAAGCTTGTAAAGTGTTTGGTAGATGTCTCCATTAGTGTGTACTTGATTTTCAATTCATATTGCTTACAATATTCCTACTATGCATAATATAGCTATCGGTTTATAGGGTGCTTTATTTTGAGGTTTTCTCATTTGTTTTCTTTCTACAGGTCATAAGTAACAATCCTCGTACTTTTTTAATATTCTTTGGAAAAACCCACATCATAGCAAACTCTATAATTATTCAGCTGTATTAAGAAAATCATTAATTACCTCTATAGCGTACAAATTGAGGAGTTCTACTCTTTATTTGACAAAAAAATTTGTGATATGATGTCAAGTCCATTATCGCTACTTCTTTTGCATGGCCCTAGGGGATGTATTTGATCTCTCATCTAACAGAATAATTGGCTTTATACACAGCCTAAATCCAACATGATGAAACTTCAAGGCTGCACAAAAGATCTCATAGGTCGTAGTGCATGAGGCTTCACTTAATAATAATAATAATAATTTGCATGACGAAATAAATTCTTTTCACCACTCGACACGACTTCCATTGCAGTTAATTTTTCCCCGAAAGTAATTTAGCTTTTTCGACAAGATTCATCATTATTTTTTTAAATTATCATTTCATTCATATTTTGAACCGACTCCTAAGGATCAGGATTGCAGCATTGTTCTTTGCAATATCACTATTATCAGACGTTCCATTCATGAATCAAATAATAAAGATTGCGCAAAGAATGTAAACAAAATTTCCTCTCCCTGCGCATGACGTCACAGGTTATTTTTTCCGCATAATCAACATGTAAAAAATACGTTTTGTTAACAATATTTTAAAAGAAAATAATTTTTCTGAAATTTTTTGATTCAATATAATACATTTATACTCATTAAAATTTATCAAAAAAGTGAACTATATTTATTTAAATATTAAAATAAAATAACTCCTGAAGAAGATTTCCAAAGGATTTCGATTTCGAGTAATTTATATATAAAAATAAAAAAGCTTTTATAAAAAACAAAAAGTGACCTCAAGCTTAAAAATTATTTAATAAAAAATCATACAAAACGGTCGAAGAAAATAGAATAAAATTATTTTTGTATTGTCAATTAATTATTTTTGTTTGTTTCGGTTTGTGTTTTTTTTTGTCTCATCCGCTAGGAGTTGATTTAATTTTTTATTTGAAAAACATACCCGATCGAAAAAAAAAATATTTTAGATTTAATATCCGCATTAATAGTCCTTAACTCATTTAAGTACATATATGCTTTTTTAAATACTCGCTGCAAATCAGGAGATTTTGCACCATTCAAAGATTTGAGTACAACGTCCAGATTTTTAATTTGACACACAAATACATTAGTATTTATACCCAACTTGAAGGCAAAACGTTTCAGTTACCCATTTTAAATATTACATCTCCTTTTATATTATCTGCCTTAAAGTGTTAAATAAAAACTTTATGAGACACTTTTAATTTTTTTTTCATAAATGTGGCAAAATTGTGTTCATAGTTTGTTTTTAATTTATTTTTATTTTCTTTTGGAAATCGACAAAAATTTAAATTTATGTTATTTTTGTAATATTTCCACAAATAAAAACATCACACTTGTATTTGCATTAAAATGTATGTAGGAGTTAAGCAAACATAAAAATATTTTTGACTTGTGACGTCAGAAGAAGAAATTTTACTCTCAATTTTACTCTCACAGTTTCTGTAAAATATAACGGACCTGCGCAATGCGTTATCTTTAATCATGCATCTATTCGAGTTAATGATACGTTTGTGCTAAAGTATGTTCTTAGTTAAGATCTTACCTATGTAATTTCGCACTGTTGTACGACTGTAAATCCTAGTTCATTGGGTATCATCTTATCACTTATTTTGAGGTATTTAGAAGTTAAATTCCTTGAGAATTTGAGATAATGTTTTTCCGGGCTTGTGCATATTCAAATCGGTAAGTCTAGGCGTATTATAGTGAAGCTCATACTAATTACTTGCATACATATATTTGTACCACTCTATTACATTAAATATTAAAATATTTAAGAAATAATATTAAATTTCTATCACATGAAATCTGTACAAAAACAAACAAATTGAAAAAATAACAAATGAAAACAACTTTAGTTTCTGTTTATTTTGGAAAATATACTACAAGTTGTTTGGCAAAATTAGAAATAAAATGAATTGATAAGAAAAGTAAAATAAATATTTTTTTTATAAAAGTAATAATAATAGCAGTAATAATAATAACAAAGCCACATGTTGGTTACAATGCTAACAACAAACTCAACAACAATTGATACTAATGCAAGCAGAAGATAAAATTATTTTTGTTTCTCGGTGTTTACTTAAAGAAAAACACAAAAAAACTGGTAGTTTTTGGAATAATGATTATTTCATATGCATGTGATGAGTTAAAAGGGCATATTATTAAAACATACACTTGTATTTTTGTGTTCCTAAATAAAGGACTTTTTAGTTAAATGTAATTTAATATAACCTTACTCGTTGCTATTTTTATTGCCTCAATTCATTGTCTTACATTTTCTTCTGTATACCACAACATTAACAGTAGACCAGTTTTTGTTAGTATGCTGACGATAAAATGAGAGAGTGCAGGTCAGACGTCCTTAGAGTTAAGTAAATCATTAATTTGCTTACTTTGTATGTTAAAAGGTCACAAGTTATTTTGTTAAGAAAAAGATTTTTCTATTTTGTTTCTTTATTTGTTGTTTTTAAGTAAATTAAATGTTTGGGTCCATTTAATCCGACAAATTGTACATGAATTTCTCACAACCACAACAAGGACGCTCTATTTACAACATTTTTGGTTATAACATACTGATGTATGTTGAGAACAGGGTAAGTTAGAAAGATGTGTTCATTTAATAGAAAAAACTTAAAAGTGTTTTAAACGTTAAATTTAACGTACAACATCAAACAAAACTAATATGAAGTTTTCCCTTTAGGCTACAGTTGGAGTACTAAAATATGCTTAATAGAAATTAGTTGTTTTCAAAAGTTTGTATAAGTTTTTTTTGCTATTAGTATGACATCCTAATGAATCACCAATTATAAAAGAATATGGTATTCTACATATATTTCTATACATGTCATGCATACCATATACTTATATCATGGTTTTATTTAAGTATTTTGTTTATTGCATCATTCATTTATTTGTTTTCTCCATCTTTGTTTCCTTTTGTTCATTTCACTTTTGCTTCATCTTACTCATACATCATCCGTCAAAGTGTTGCAGCGAATACATCATCATCAGTTCAAAGTTACACTGTTGCCAATAAAGAATTGTTCTTTATCAAATATTAGTTTCACACAAAGAAAAATCACAAAACGGTATTTTGTTTGAATCGGTTCATTATTGACCAAAGTCCCAATATAAATTTCACTTCCGAAAATAACATAAATATTCATGTCCACATCTCCTATAAACATCACTATCAAGTTGAAATTCAACATACACAAATAATCCACGTATACACATTATTAAATAAAACGAATTTTATAATGGTGACTTTATATTTGAGAAAAGCCCCCATATAATGTCCACTTCCGGAAATTTTGTAATGCACATAAATTATTATCATGTTTAAAATTCGACACAATTATTTCACATACATATACGTATACTTAGGGGTATATATTTAAATCCTAATTGGTCATAGCTCCCACAAAGACATTAATGTTTGTAAATATCTTATAAATATCAAAATCGAACTGAAATTTTCACCGAATCAGATTTTGTAAAGGTCAATCCATAATTGGCCACAGTTCGTATATAAGGTAAATTTTCGAAAATACCTAAAATACCCTAAAAATTCTAAAGTGTATCATTCTGGAGATGAAAATATCGTTATTGAGATATGAAATTCCCCAGACGACTCAAATACAGTAAAATATTTTATAATGATCGCTACATAACATGTAATGGATCCTACATAAAGGTACATACCTTTGGCGTTTTCATTGAAATTGATAACTTTTATATCTGAAACTTTTTGAGAACGACTAATTTTAAATAATTTAGTTTTTTTGCAGCCTTGACTTTTTTTTGCAATTTGCCTGAGACCAATTTTTTTTTAAATAAGCTTTTGGCTTATCTGCAGAAAAAAACCCAGAGTCTTTACTTTTAATACCTTTTAATGCACATCAAGGTACCCGGGTACCAGTAGGTGCTTCATATGAGAAAGCGTCAATTGCAAGTATATTATTTGCATGAATAACCCTTAAGCGAACACCAGGGCCTGGCCAGGCATTTTTGAACATTTTTAAAGTTTTTTACTTAGGCGGAGCTCCTTAGCTTTTTATGAATTACTCAATAAAGGTGTTTTGTACAAAAAAAAATTTAAAAAAAACTTAAAATGTTTTATCTCTAGGCGTGTTAATTACTCTCAACATGTTTGTAACACCAGGGCCCAACCAGGCCATATTATGTAGAAAATGCAGCAAATAAAATCAAAACAAAAGCAGAATAAATGTGCTTCAACGTTTCAGAAATTAGTTTTCTTTATTGTTGTGTTGGCAGTTAACAAGTGTTAATAGTGTTACAATGAGTACTAAAGTAGACAATATCTTTGAAACAGTTTCAAAATCTCATCCTAATTATGACAGATTCGCAGAGGCAATTGCCAATGCTATAGAAAACGAAATTCAGAATGAGGTTGATGGAAATGAAGCCAATGCTTCTGATATTGGAAACGAGTTAGAAATTGATAATGAAAATGAAGATTTTTAATTTAAAGACATACAAATTATAAAAAGTTCCAGCTAGGCCCTGGGGTTCGCTTATGTGAATTCAATTTGGTGTTTGCTTAAGGGTTAAATAAAAGTATGTACAAATTATAAACAAAAAACCATTTATAACATCTTAGTTGGAAACAAGAAGATTCAATAAGTAATTAAAACAGGAGAAATACAATTTTAGCGCAAATTTATCAAGCAGTTTGTACATATTGGTCGACTAATCGAGTGTTGATTGCAGATTAACTTGAAGCAGCCAGTATAAGCTTTATGTGTTTTTCTCTGCTTTATACGTATCTGCAAGCACTCGTAACAAATTCCTACTACTAGAATGCATCCGCTTGTGTCTTTTGTTTGTAAAGGAGGTGTTGCAGTTTTAAAGTTTAGTATATAAAATATTTGTATTGCAGATGATGTCGATGAGTCTGAATTTATTTTTGTATTTTTAGCCCGCTGTTTTTTCTCTACTTAACTTTCATATCGATACCCAGGTACCTTGCAGCGCATTAGAAGGTGTTTTTTTTTTTGCCACACACATAAGGGTTAGAAAAGGTTTTTCAACATGAATTGCGGTTTCCTAAAGTCGCATCTTGAATTAATATGACAGTTTATACATTTTACTTATAAAGTAGTAGAATCTTTACCATTTGTTGAAATGAATTAAATGTCGATAGCAAATTCACTATGAAAATTACTGGATCCAAGACAGCTACATTTGGTAAAATTCGTGATATTTAAGGTCAATATTATCATGCTTCTCAGATAGCTATTAAAAATTTACACGAAAAAATAACGCATTTGGGGATTCATTCTATTATATCAAAATCAAAACTATTTTTACTGTGTGTTGGAAATGGTGTTTTTGTTCATTCAATAGGTTTTTTTCTAATATTGAACATTCCTCTTGTTTCTTCTACAGTTTCAGAGTAGTAATGAATATAAATTCAAATGATTTATTTACGAATTTTTTGATTTATTTGATTTTTATGTTTTAAGTTACAACTCAAAAGTTGCTGTGTTTATTTGTTGTTATGGCCAGTTTTTTCTTATTGCTGTTATTGTTGCTAATGTTAGACAATCATTTTATTTCAAACAAACACCCACAAAGAAAACTACAGCAACTAAGAAATTTATTTGTTTCGATGTATTCTTGTCCATTTTTTTTTTCATTTCTCTGAACATAAATTTTTTATTATTAATTTATGTCTGTGTTGTCTATATGTTGGTCATTATAAACATTAGTTATATAATTAGTTCTCGAATGAAATTTCTAAATATTTGTATTTGTTATTTGCTTTTTTTTTTGTTTGTGCACATAATTTCATTTAAATTTCTATTTAGATAAATTCCTACAAATATCAAATATTTACATTTGATTTTTTCATTAGAATAATAAATAAAGTGATGATGTTTTTTTATTGTTGATGTTTATGTTGAAAAATAAATAAATATGTTTGTCATGTGCAAAGATTTATTTATTGTGTATTAAAATGGAAATTTTAATAAATAATATGGATTTGTATAATACTGTAGACATACATATGTTGATATTTATAGATTTATAATGATTATTACAAGTTATGGGTGTAGGAACTAAGACAGGAAATGTATTTTTATTGAAATATTGAAATGTTAAAGAAATAAATATTATTAAATTGGATAATTGAGTTGCTTAGAAATTCCATTAAATTAAACTTCAATAAAATAAATTTTCATGATATTTTAAATAAAAATATTTATATCTCTGAGATACATAATACCAATTTAAAAGATACCGTAAGGTATGAGTGTCTTAATACATTCCATTAAATTTAATTCAGTATATTGTTTGGTATAAATTATTTATAAATATTTAACATTTTGGTCGGTTTATTAAATATTCTCTATTTTTAGTTTGTCAGCAAGTATTTAACCTCCTTGCCATGTTCTTCTTTACATTCTAGTTAACCTTTTGCTTTTACCAAAATATAGACTTTCATAAATTTTAGCACTCTGTACCACCAACCGAGCTGCTTGCTTCTCTTTATTCAACAAAAATGCTTGTGTAATTTTTTCGAACCCAATAAAAATCAATGAATGTATGCATGTAGCTAAGCAATCATGAAAATATATTCATGAAAAATAAATAAATAAATACTTTGTTTAAGGTTTTCTTTAAGACGTCATCACCGTTACTCCTAAGCTGAGGTAAATTGCTTAATATAAACCTCCCACATTTTAACACTTGCAAAATAATACTATTACAACAGCAACATCCAAATGGCAACAGCAGAAAATATAAATATTCCTAAGGCGAGGCGTCACTTAAGTATTTAAAAACTTTATTGTCTTACTACACGTCGCACATAGAGTGCTAGAAACATACGAGGTATGAATATAAATTTTAAGCAAATAGTTTGCAAATCAGTAGAGAAAATTTTCAAATCATAAAAGTAATAATATTAAAAGAAAACAAGTAAGAAAGTATAGTCGGTCACGCCCTACCATATAATACCCTACACCCAGATATGGGCGCTATATGGGACATATTACCTATTATGGAACGATCATCGAAAAGTTTAGTGCCATGACTTCCGTAAATATAAATATTAAGTGTATTAAACTTTATCTCGATATAAATACGTTTAAAAGATTTATGGAGGTTAAAGTGAATTACGAAGAGGGTCTTATGTGGGAGTTTTGACTCCCATAGACTATTATTAAATGAGGTGTCATCCTATTTGTACATAAGAAACTCATTTTTGTTAAATTTTATTCGGATAACAAAATTTTTAAGAGATTTATGGTCCTTAAAGTGATTTCGGGAAGTGGGCCTCATATGGGAGCTACGACTAATTATGGACGGATCGTCATAAAATTCTACCATATTATATATATATGTACGAAACATATTTGTGTTCAATATTATTTGGATACCAATATTTTTAAGAGAGTTATGCTCTTTGAAGTAATTTTCGGAAGTAGGCCTTATATGGGAGCTACGACTAATTATGGACCTATCTACACAAAATTTGTAGAGGTGATTTGACTTCATTTACCACTCATTTGTGATGAAATTTGTTTGGTTCCTTGCATAATTCAAACATTTATGATCGGTAAATTTCGGGAGGACTTTTGCATGGGGGCCAGGTGAAATAATAGACCGATTTCCACCAGTTTCAATTCCATCTGTTCTTGGGCCGAAAACATATCACTTACCAAATTTTATCAAAATATCTTCAAAATTACGACCTGTACTCTGCGCACAAGCTTTACATGGACAGCTAGCCAAACGGACGGACGGACGGACGGACGGACATCGTGAAATCGACTCAGAAAGTAATTCTGAGTTGATCGGTATACTTTAAGGTGGATGCTTGACCAATATTTCTGGGCGGTTAGAAACATATGCACAAATCCAATATACCCTCCCCACTATGGTGGTGTAGGGTATAAAAAACATACATCGCTTTATAGGTTGTTCAGTTTTGATTGAATTTTTTAGTATTACAAACCATCATTCAATCTAGGGGTTTTTCAAACAGAACTCAAAGCACATGACAGTGATATGCACATCAATAACGGTCAATTTAGGTTTTAACATCTATCATTATCATGATACATTCTCTGTAACCGCATTTTTATTTCCAGCACATGCAAAGTTTTATCAACAATTTAAGTAGTTTTAGAAGCCCAAATACGGCAATTCTATCGTCCATATACTTAATAATAGTCTCAGGGTGACGATAAAATCGATTGTTTTTAATCAATTATTGATGATACCAGGTTTTAGGTTTAGGCAGTTATTCAGTTATTCCACCGTAACTGTGCTGCGCTATATGTAAACATCCTTTAGCTATAATTCCTAGTTGATTTCCTCGATATACAGTAAGCCTCCAATTAAATTAAGCCGTAATCGGTTATGTAAGTTATAAGACAATTGCAAAATAATCTTGCTGTCTTCTCAGTCTCTTAAAACCCCTTAAAATATACGAGCTCATCAATTCAAAATTATCTGTTCGGGACAGAACAAAAAAAAAGCTGTACTTTCTGCACTGTTTTGGAATCTGCTAAACCTGCTCTAGGATTATTTATTAATCAGAGATCAAAGAACATTATTTTAAGTTTGAAATCAGCGTTAAAATTATTAGTAAAATAGTGTTAGTAACAAGGAGATACAAAATCTCACAATTTCTCATATCCCATAATGCAAATATATTCAATAATAAACTGAATTCAAACCTAAAAATATATACTGGCTTTTGTTATCAGACCAATTCTATTTCATTGGTCAGTTTTTTTGTTGGAATATTTACCCGCAAGTTCGAACATATTATGAAAATTGTGTGATTATAATAACAGCGATATGAAATATATTGTTGTTAACTGGTTACAAGCAGACACCTTGGCAAAACAAATAGCCGCGAACACCATAGCCATAACATATATTAACATTCGTTTTAACAAGACGATACTTGAACCTATTTTTGATTCGAATTCATCACGAATATACCCGATAAATCTGATTCTGACAATTATGTCGATTACTTGGAGAATAGCACTCAGATATTTCCAGACAGATCAAGACCTCAAAACAAGATCGGTTGTAGATTCATAGAAAAGCTAATTCTGAAATTGTCATCGGCAATACGGTAGCATAATTTAAGTCCAAATTATAAAATTAAATGTAATAAATGGAACAGGGCGTTTAAATTCCTAAATGTTTTATTATATTATAATTTGTCCAAGATAAAAGTTATCTTTAGAGTAGTTTCATCAGTAATACTTGTATGTGGTTCTGGATGGAAGACTTGTAACAATATAAATCAATAACTTATTTCACACAAACTTTATTTTACTGCAACTACCAGAAACATCTGGCCTAATGTGGATAAGCAGAGGGCTCGACTTTACACCGTTTCCAGAAGAAGTTGCAAGAAAACACATAATATTTTAAAATATTATAAAATGGCTTTGTAAAATTGTATTAACTTTAAGTGTTAATAATAAGCTAAAAGTAAGCTTTAAATTTTTGCGCGCAAAAACATGTTTTCTTTTTAGTACTTTTTACTAACTGTGACAGTGTCAAGTAATTTCGTCTAAATTCCAAAATTCTGCTAAATAACAAAAATAATTAAATTTAAAATTTTCTTAAGGGTGACGTATGATTAATATTAATTATAGACTATTTGCAGTAATATCTTCATAAATTTGAATAGGACAAAGATATCGACCAGCTGTAAATTGCTTATGAAAATAAACACTCAGACGAATAACTTGAAATATAAAAAAGTCTATAGAGAGTAATAAAAAATATTAAGAAATAAAGGGAAAATAAAAAACACAATTTAAAAATTTAAGTTTTAAAATATTTTACTTTCAAATTATTTTGTGTTTGACTTTCGAAATATGTTCTGCTTGATTTTCTAAAATATGTTTTTTTAACCACCAGATTTCTGAAATTTTAAGTCTTATTGTATTTTTTAAAATAATATTTTGTGGTAGGTTCTAAGATAGTAAAAAAATTGAGAGTTTGCAAATATTTTGCATAATTTATCGATTACATTCGAACCGTACATAAACTGAAATAGTTTAAGTTGATACTATCGTGTTTAGTAAATGCATTCAGTTTTGTTTTATCAAATCGAAATAGTACCTCAGTAAAAAGATAATTACAAAGCAATGCGAGTCCTTAAACCTATTTAACCCTTCGTCTTACACATGAGTCTGGCCAGATATTTTTCAATTTAAAATGTTATTATAATATATTTTGCACTTAGTAAGTGGCTTGAAATTTCAGGTACCCTTTTACAATTTAGTTGGCTTTAAATATATAAAAAATAAATCCTGGATAGGATATAGAAGGACACTTATTCGAATATTTTACTGCACACATCACATTTGTAACACATGTGTCTTGTCATATTTTGTATTGTAAATGCTTTTTATATTTTTCTTGCTGTTTTTAATTATTTTTTATTCAATTATTTATTAGCTATTATTTATTTATGTCTACTAAACAAGGTGAGGTTAGGTTAATTCGGGAAAAAACCAATGAACATACAAACAAGTAAATCCACATACATAGTTAATTCATAAGGCACAAGTTTTATTGAAACTGCCGTTACACTTTTCACCACCTCTGATTTATATTTGTGTTGATGATAATAAAAGTTGTGATTCCCATCTTAACATATAAAAATATTTATTTATAATTTATTTAAAAATTATAATACATTACAATACATACATTAGGGTGGCCCCAAAATAAAATTGCGGATGCTCCTGACTAATATGAAAATTTGATTCATTTTAAGACTATGTTTGTCAATTTTTTTTTGTCCTGGGGTTAATATTTGGTGAGCTGGATCAAAGGATAAAAAGGTCCTCTTTAGAGGTTTTTTGATTTTTTTCACATTTCCCCCAAGGGAACTATATGTAATTTTAGTATCATATGAAAGGTCTTTGAGAGGCGCATTCAATGGGTTATCAAAAATTAAAAAACAATTTTTGTTAATTCAACAATTTTGAAAATTTCAGACAAAATTTTAGTGTTTTTTTATTTTTTAATAGAATTTACTTAAATAAATAGTTGAAATTTCGTGATTATAAACATCATGCAATTTAATCCAAAAGATTTTCCCCGTTTTTGTAGCTTATAAAATTTACGTTATTTTAATACCCATTACATTAACGAATTGAGTTAACAGAGTTTGTCGGATAGGGAAGAATTAAGGCTTTAAAAAAAAATTAATAAAAATTGTAATATGTTGAATTTTAAAAAACAGGGTTAAATTGCATGGGTTAAAAAAACACTAAACTTTTGTCTGAAATTTTCAAAATTTTTTAATTAAAAAAAATTGTTTTTTAATTTTTGATAAACCATTGAATGCGCCTCTCAAAGACCTTTCATATGATGGCAAATTAACATATAGTTTCTTTGGAAGAAATTTGAAAAAAATCAAAAAACCTCTAAAAAGGACATTTTTATCCTTTGTTCCAGCTCACCAAATATTGACCCCAGAACAAAAAAAAAATGAGAAACGAAGTTTTAAAATGAATCAAATGTTCATATTAGTCGGGAACATCAATACCTTATTTTTCTCCATACAAACGGGGCCACCCTAATGTACATATATGGGCAGTTTTACGTCAAGTGACCAAATTTTTAAAATCTATGTCTTCTGATTTGAATGAAATTTGCACCAAGGTTAGTACTATTGGATAGGTTTAACACGCAACAACCGTTTAGAAAGACATATATGACTACTTTAATATAAATAACTTAGGTCTTACATAAGCCGTCATCAATAATAATCGACTCTTTTTTTACGAGAAAATAAGTAGTTGTGTAATAAAGGGGTCATACGAATATTTCTAAGTAAAGCATTAGTCATTGAAAAGTAAGTTTTGGCTGAGACTACTGTCTGAAGAGAGCGTGCGACAACCCAAAAACAATGTAAACTTTGAAATCCTATACTATAAAATTGTGTATTAGTGTTTATAGGAAGTAGACATTTAACGCGGAATTATTTGAGAATGTAAATATATGTAATTTTACCAAATATGTTTTAGGAAATTGATGCCTTTTTATGTATCCTTCAATCTCAATTGGTTAATAACAGCGTAAGTTTCTGTGACTAATAAAAAGTATGAGAAAAATAAGTTATTGAAATCTAATGTCTATTTCACAAAATGTTATTCCCCATATAATCTATAATCCTTTATGCTAGATATATTTCCTTCAATATTTTTTTTTAACATTATTAACCATGAATACATATTCTGGTACTTTCTTATATGTATATATTGTGTTCTATATATTTTAGTATTCTTCATACTTCCTTTATAATTTATCTACTTAAATTGTTCTTATAAGTTGCCTAAATATGCGAAAAATAATGTATTT
The DNA here is from genome assembly GCA_916048285.2 of Bellardia pandia. Lineage (NCBI taxonomy): Eukaryota > Metazoa > Arthropoda > Insecta > Diptera > Calliphoridae > Bellardia > Bellardia pandia. Next base: position 44,053,454 of record OU696530.1, read on the forward strand.
TATTCCAAAAATAATTTTTCCTAATTTAAATTTATGTAAAATTTAGGCATATCAAAGTACTTTAAAACTTTTAAACAATATTGAGTGAATTTTTTTCTTTATTCAAAAATGTATTCTATATGTGTATAAAATTAAAGATATTAGCATATCAAAAGCTAACAACATTTCCGTTTTTTTTTTTCTTGTTTTATCTCTAAATAAATAGCAAAGAAAAGTAAAGGAAATTGTCTTAAACTTCTGTGAAAATAAACGTACTTAATTCATACCTCGTACACATTTCGCACATTCGTGTCCTTCCTGTACAGACTTAAACCTATACAGCCACATATTTGACACATAAATTTCTAAAGAAAAAAGAAAACAAAAACATGTTAAATCGTGTTTAGCCTATTTGTTAATATGGTCTTTGTGACTTGTTATCATATTCAAGTCTGTCTGTCTGACTGTCTGCCGTTCCGTTCCATTTATAAACATGTATCCCGTGGAGCCGGGTATTAAAGTCATAGAAAGTGGCTGTGATGTTGTATATGAATATTAGATATTCTCACAGTATCTCACTTGGAATACATAGATGAAAGTTGTTTTACCATTACATTTCTTCTTTTTCTTTTTAATATAGCTAGCAAAAGATTTTGTTGGTATGAAAAAATATTATGCCATTATGTTAAAAGTATGTAATCATTATGAGTAATGTTAAAGGATTAAATAGAATATGATCTGCAAATCATAATAATCTTAGACACTAAATTTACTAAAATCAACTATTCAAGTAAAAATTATTTCATTTGTCTTTTTGAATTTATTTCTGCGATGACTGATTTTTCCATTGCCCTTATACGAAGTACAACGTCCCCTGGAACATATTTGTATGGAATTTTATATGAAAACGCAATTTCTTTTGTTTTGCTCTATTACTGTTTTCTCATTATACATTTATAATGAATATAAATTACATTTTTATTAATTTTAAAAAAAAACTATTGTTGTGTAGATTGTGCGCAGGTGTAGAATCAATGCGTAAGTATTGGATGCTGCGCACAAACTGGATTGTTACAGTAATGGCAATAGACTCTTGTGTACCGCTGTCAATCATACTCAAAACGGCATATTCGACATTACAGCTTGTTTTTTTTTTTGGACGCAAACGGCGGTACCGCTCTTTCTGCCGGTGTTGAAAGTATCTAAAAAGAGCATAAATAGTTTTGAGTATTAGAATTTTTCTTCCCTTTACACCAAATGCTTCCATTGCGTTCCATATAAAATAAATTCAGATAATGCAGCAATGTCCACCATATTATAAAACACGGCCAGAGGTTTGTTGAGCGCTTGCATGTATATGATATATATTCTAATCATTCGGTCTATTGTATCAACGGCCGATTTATTGGAGTTGTTTGCCAAACAACAAACGGCTTCTGCTTTACAGTTTGCATGTCCACACCGCATGTATATTATTGATTTATATATACATATTTACATATATATATATCCAAATCCAAAGTTGTGACAAAATTATCAGTATAAAGTTGGCAGCAGACCTGCATCCAAATATCTCTCCGAGTACAACATTCTACCATTAATTCAACTCTCGTGTCTATTCAGGCAATTTATCAGAGTAAATCAATGCTTTGAGTATTATATCATTTCGAGTCGCACAACAGCGACCTCTACAACTTCGGTATGAAAATTACTGGTTCTCAACGGTATGTTCATCATGTGGAGTGTAAGCTGCTGTCAAGTTAGACTGCAACAGTTTTGTTTTTGATTAGTCGCTGCTGTCGCATATTTTCATTGTCCAATCTAAGGCAATGTTTTATGAACATCATACGATTTAATGATAATGCAACTTTGTATATTAGACAACGCGTTTGGCCCTCTGCAAGTGGTTCACAATAAAATAATCTAAAAAGTCACTAAAATTCACAGAACACGTTTGTGATATTTTCAAACAATAAAACATGCCAAAAGAAAGTTTATTTTTTAACGATTTCTTGGTATTTCAGTACAAGGTCCCAGCGGACCATTTTACACATTTCCGTACTAAATACCTTTATATCTCAATAGAAACTAAACTATTGATCGGATCGTCTTGAACATTTTTCTAGACGCTTGTAGATAAAATACGTGTAGAGTAGAGTCAAGTAGTAATTTCAGTTTTCCCTCGAAGGGTTAAACATTTTGTGATTATATTCTTTTTGTGTTCTGTTTATTGCATATTATCAAATAATTCTTTGAATTTAATTTAACTAGCAAAGATAGAATATTTATCATTAATGTTTCAAACATTTTGTTAAGTCATTGTACTTAAGTGTTAAATCTATTCACTTCTTTTATCCTTGTATTGTATATGTTCAAGCGTTGGTCATATATACCAAACAAAGCCATTAACAATCATACACAATCATATACATACATACTTCCTCATACTTTAATCTATAATTTCGTTGCTTAATACGAGTATGTAGTTGGAGTTCAAAAATATTTATAAATTGCTACACACAAAATGAAAAGTATTTATATACTTTGAATATGTTTGTAACACTACACAAAATCACATATAATTTTAAAGCTTATGTGAAAGTCATTAAAAAAAAACAGAATTGCGTGTGCTATTTATTTCTTATTTTATAAAATACACGCCTTTGCCAGATATGTTGAACCTGAAAATTAAAAGAAAATTTATAGACTTCTGCATATTTTGATTGCGATTACAAAATGTAAAGAAGTTTTGGAAACTTTCATGTATTTTTAAATTGTTCTTAAAGTATTTTGCTTTAAGAAAGAAATTTGACAAAAACGAAATGAATTTATTAGAAATTGCAGAACTCCTACCAGAGTTGTGCTGATGTTTGTAACGTGCAAAATTATTAGTCAGACACCCACTTTAATGTATACTGATCGAATTAGCATCACTTCCTGATTTAATGGCGCTGTGCCTGCTTGGTTGTCCATTTAAACATTTTACCCAAACTACAGGTCGCAATTTCTATTAAAATAAATTATTTTTAATATTATTTTGGCGAATTTTTCGATAATTAATCATAGGTCCCATAAAAGGTCCACTTCCGAAAATCACATTAACCCTTAAGCAAACACCAAATTGTGTTCACATAAGCGAACCCCAGGGCCTAGCTGGAACTTTTTATAATTTGTATGTCTTTAAATTAAAAATCTTCATTTTCATTATCAATTTCTAACTCGTTTTCAATATCAGAAGCATTGTCTTCATTTCCATCAACCTCATTATGAATTTCGTTTTCTTTATCACTGGCAATTGCCTCTGCCAATCTGTCATAATTAGGGTGAGATTTTGAAACTGTTTCAAAGTTTTTGTCTAATTTAGTACTCATTGTAACACTATTAACACTTGTTAACTGCCAACACAACAATAAAAAAAAACTAATTTCTGAAACGTTCAAGCACATTGATTCTGCTTTTTATCGGTTTAATCTCTTTGTCTTTTGTTTTGATTTTATTTGCTGCATTTTCTACATAATAGTGCCTGGCTGGGCCCTGGTGTTACAACATGTTGAGAGTATTAAGTTTTTTTTTTTATTTTTTTTTTGTACAAATCACCTTTATTGAGGAATTCATAAAAAGTTAAGGGGCTCCGCCTAAGTTATCTAAGAAAAAAACTATAAAAATATTCAAAAATGCCTGGCCAGGCCCTGGTGTTCGCTTAGGGGTTAATGTGCATAAATTGTTAAATAATTATTTTTTTATTTTTTTTAGACAAAGTAATTTACGACCTAAAAAGATCCATATTTAATGCCCATTTGAAAATTTGTGTACAATTTGTGTATGACATTTCAATTTTTTTAATACATTTTTCAGTTTTATTGTATCCAAAACATAACAAGTTTAATTGCGTTAATTTCATGATCTGTCTTAGAGATTTGAATATGAACGATTCGTTAGAAAATAGTGCTATCTTAAAGATACAGGTCCATTTCATATAAAGTTTTATATCTAGAACCAGTACCTATTCCAGAGAAACTGGTTACGGAATCACATCCATGACAGTTAACTTTTCTTTTGGTACATGTCGAAACGGGACATGTTTTTGATTTTTTGAGTTCACATCACACAAAGCTTTATTAAGAACACTTCAATTGCCACACTCTGTATATATATAGATATTCTATTTTTTGTCATAAAGTGTTTATTTAAATTAATTGCCCGAATCTGATAATTTCCAATATATTTCACATATTTGTTATGAATCAGTGAAATATTTACAATGAATGTAAACTGAAAACCTTTTAGTATCATAAAAATGTTCCTCCAATTCGGTGCCTTTTTCAATCTAGTCCCTGCATACTCTTTAAATATCTGGTAGTTTTCAAGTCAATTATATCAAAGGGCAGGGCTTTTGATTTCCAGTGAATGCAGTTATAGTTTTGAGAAGAAGTTTAGTTCTAATTTTTTTTTTTTTGATATAATGCGATGACGCTTCACTTCCATTGTACTAATAGAATTTTATTTGGAATAATGAATATGAAATTAATCAAATGATATAAATCCTTCGCCTAACAATTGAATCAGTTATTGTCTGAGAATACCTCATAAATATTGTTCGAATACAAAACATTCCGCTTTTGTTCGGCTAACGATTAGCAGTCATAAGTACTCGTAAGTGTCTTTAATAACAAAAGTATTAATCGTTTACAAATAATGAAGTCCATTTATATTAACTAAAAAATTATAAATTTTAATATCTCAAACTAATTAAAATCGTTGCGTGCAATAAAAATATGTTTTAGTTAAAAATATTAACGAAAAGTTACCGAGATGCCTCAACTGTGCGTATCCTGAAGGATATACAAATAATAAAACTTAATCATTGATAATATGTTCATATGCTGTAGAGACCACATATTCCAAAAAAATATAAAAAAATTCCAGGTAGTTTTGCGTCAGGTCTGAAAGGGATATAGCGCCCATTGAACGACTACACTTTCTTGCTTATTTTGTTATTACAAAGTAATAATTCATTTTTTTTTTTGAAAATTATCTTACAATATTTATTATATAAAGCTTACTCCCTGGCCCACGATGTCGAACGATAATGTTCGCTTAGATAAGACTTAAGACTCAAACTTGATTGTGGAATAAACAAACTTGATTGAGTAAAAAAATAGATACGATAAAAAGTTTGTGTCTTAATTCTTATCTAAGCGAATGTTATCGTTCGACATCGTGGGTCAGGGGGTTAATTTTCCAATAGACATTTTAAATTTTTAGCTTCACGAACAAATAGAGCAATACTTTCCGGTTTTCGGTTTTAGTTATAAAATTCCATACATCAGTTTTTACTTTAATTGATAACGAAACTGTAGTTATAAAATGTTTTGCTGAATTTAATTGTAAAAACTAAAAACCGATGAATAATTGTCGTTTTTATTGTCCGTGATTTTGGTTTAAACCAAACTATAGTTGCAATTAATTATAATTCTTAATTCTAATTCAGTTACATAATTCTTTTAAAGACTATAGAGTGTCTTTTTAATTCATTTATGCCACAAACAATTTCTTAAAGATTTCTCTACCATGGTTTGTTTTTGTACGCAAATCATAACCAAAAAAAAATCAAAATATTATAGGTTTTAATGGTATTTTTTGCTTTATGCCAGAATTATTTTATTGTTTTCCTCAACCACAATTGGTTATGGCTTTTCATTTTCATACATGTACAGGACATTTAGTGTAGTAGTTTTATAAATCAAATTGTTATTGGAGTTTTGTTACATATGGTTTGTTATGTTTCATTTCATTTTATTTGTGCGTTAATGAGACTTCACAATAAAAAGTTTTATTTTTGGTTTATGTTCTTTTTGTAACGCAATCCTTAATAAATGTACAAAGAACTAAGCTTGTGTGTACTTAAGTGTGGAATTTGTATTTTATGTTAAGAACATTTTTCTTTTTTTGTTCATTAGCAAAAAAATAATTTTTGATTTAAAAATTATAAGGAAGTTTTGTTGCTTTTAAACTTTGTAAATTAAAGTAAAATATTAAATGTGAAAAATTATTAAAACATAAATTAGATTTTATAATTTTTTTAATTTAACTAAATAATTTTAGATTCTTAATTTCAAGACATACTTTAAATTTAGTAAATTTTAAATATTAAAAATGCTTTAATGCAAACTTAGTTATTGGAATTTGATATTTTTAATATTATCGATAACACAACTCATTCTTGCCAATTAGCTTAATTGCTTCCGCAAAATAAAACCCACTTAAACTCATGCAACTCTCATGAAAAATTTCCACCTTTTTCAAAAAGTTCTTAACAAGGTAAAGTGCTGGCTTCCTTTTTATTATCGAATAAATGTTTTTTATTTACATTTAAATCTTCGAGTTTTGTCATAACAACAGTTTTAAAATATTCAAAAGAAAATGTTTTCTTTACCATTACACTTACAATAATTCCACCAAAATGTTTTATTTTAAAGTAAAGAACTAAAAATTCACTACAATATATACACATTCAAATATGAAACAAAATGCAAAACAATGCAGAAAAATATAAAAAATACAAGGGTTGGTGTTGAAGCTGAACTGTGAAATGCTAAAGTTCTGAATGCACATGAGGATCTTACAGTTGTTGTTGTTGTTCGTATAGCTTTTGCGAGCGCCATAAAATGCACAAGGATATAAATGAATGTTCAGTTAGAATTGGTTTGAGCGTAGGAAAACGGAAAATATAAAACATTTTAAATGCAGAAAAACAAAAACATGCTATGTATTGTACTGTATACAGATAAATGTAAAATAAAATCCGTTTCAAATTTTTCCACATACATAAGTAGACTTACATGTGTATAAGTGTGTATATAAATGAAACAAAGGATGCACAAATACTCCGGAAGTTTTACAGTGAGTGGTATTATAGATTACTGCCTTAAAATTTTATTTACAAAACCCTGTCGAAAATGGTACTTTACTATTATAATTTAAAACAAAAATATTTATTTTAGAGAAGTTGGTGAAAATGGTTCCTACAAAATATGTATTTATAAAAGGACCTATATAAATAAAAAAACCATTATCCTTGCAAAACAAAAATTTGTATTTTGGATTTGAAATTTAGGAGTGTAACAATAAATATCTAATATATATTTACATTATGCATCACAAGGATTAATTTCTGTAAAGGGTTTTTCATTTAGAACTTTTTTCTTTGCATGTTACAGATCACATGTGACTGCTGTCAACTGTCAGCCTATTTTTATACTATGAGCAACAATGGAAAGATTAATCGAAAATTAGAAATTCCGAATGGTAGAGAATATTGTTCTTTCGATCATTAATAAAAATGTAAAAAGGCCTAAATGAAACAATCATTAGATTTTATTCAAACCCATCAGGATATTTTTAGAGACTACGAAAACGTGAAGAAAATTTATATATATATATTTGGGTCAGAAATTGTTTAAATTCCAGTAGACTAAAGATTTTTCAATGGAAATCCATGTTGTTTCTCAACTGGTTGTTGAGTACTTTTTTTCTTTTTCGGGACCAATTCGGCCATAATAATCACTATCACTATCCCCAAAAGAAATGCTACACTATTCTACAGGAGGACAAATCTGCATAATGTGCGAATCAAATTGGTTAAGATGTTATTAATATCCGGTGATACCTATACACCAATACCTCACTTTGCGTTGGGGTTACGATACAAATATAGCAAAGTATGTAAGTATGGAAGATAGATTCCAGGGTTATGAAAATACTAAGTCGGCTTTCTTTCTTTCACAAAAAATTGGTCCAATGTTTGCTGAACACAGTTCAGAGAGAACAGTATTACTACCACTAGCATTATCGTTGGAAAATGCTTTACTTTTTATATAATCAATTAAGCTTTTTGCTTTTGTTTGAAATATCGTTTTAATGAGTGCCCCGATAGACTAGGCAATAGAGTGCCGGACTATCAGTCAAAGGGTTGCAGGTTCGATTCCTGCCAAAGATTCTGGGTGTTTTTCTGCAGATAAGCCAAAAAGCTTCGCAGTTTGTGTTTGTTAATTATTATAAAAAAAAAAAAAAAAAAAAAATTAATGGTATTCTCTACGCAACTTGATTTTCAAACCAAATAGAAAGCAAGAACTCCATTTCGATCATCAAAGCACTTCTTGTACGGGTCATCGCTTTAGTATCTGATGATGTAGAGTTTGCAAAAATTTAAAGAAAAACTTAAAGACTCGAACCTAAAACAACGCAAATTAAGCAGCGACGCAACTTCAAAAAAAAAAAAAAAAAACTAAAACCGAACCTAAGCAAAGCCAGGTATTGGTGTATATGCATATTTATTAAAAGCTTGGCGACTGTTATGGAAATAGCCAGTATATACTTGAAATCTATGATTAACGGCAGAATGGCGGGTATTTATCCTTTTTTAAGGATTTATAAAATTGGTTTTGCAAACTTTTAGTTTTAGACTGTTGTCAAAAATATTTAAAAGCTTCCGAAATAAAATAAGTAAAAGTTTATTTCGGCTGTGTAAGTAAGATTTTATTTCGGCAGTGTGATCTACGTATACTTGTAACAAATTTGTATCGATAACGATGTTTGTGCAGTTATTTAATTTTATGTTATGGGATGATTGCCGTAAAATATTTTAGAGTATTTCAGTCGTATTGTAAATTTCATCTCAACTCAGATATTGCTGAGTATTTCAAATATTTAAACATACATTACAAACTGTTACACATCAGATTTGTCTTATCTCATTTTTTAACACAACCAATTGAATATAATTAAATTGGTTAAGCAACAAACTTTTTTTCCTTTTAAAGAATTATTTAATTTATTTTTATACATATGCACATAAAAATGCTTGATTATCTTCAAATAGTCATTAATAGTAACACTGTTTTGTACTTGAAGTACTTTTTATTTTTTTTTTACTTTATGTTAATTTTACTATTAATTCGAAAAAGCCAAAAAGTTCGAGTTAAAATTGTGTTTGCTTTTTCATAACCTTCTTTTAATGAATTTGATTTTTTGTGGCTTTCTTGAAGTCCATTTAACTTCTTCCAGGAGCTGGAACCTGGCCAAGCTAATTTGAAGCGAGCAGTGGCCCATAATATGCGGTCAGACAAGAATGCGTAATAATCTGTTACAATACGTACTAAAAACTATTTAGATATAAGTGGGTAGGAAGCGAGAGAGGTAACTGTCTTAAATACTAGACCTTGCCCCGCCCGACTACTACTTGTTTCGTACTTTGACTTAAAAGATGAGCAGTTCTTTTGCCGCGAAATCCATATCTAGTATAGTCAATATAAAATAAAAGCTAAAATTTTTAAGTTATACAGCCAATACATCCATTCAGACGACAGTGAATCGGGACAGTTGAATGAGAAACAATACTGGACTCTGTTAAAATTCTCAACAAATTTGTATTAAATACCACAATTTCTATCAGTTTTGGGGAGTTAAGAACGAGGAGGACAATAGTTTTATTTAGATTATTTGACTATTTATACCAAAATTATTATACGAATAATTTCTATTAACACTCACTGTATATCCTTTCAAGCACCCATAATGCTTATAAATATATTCTCTATACAGTTGAGTATGAATGCGTATTCAAATGAACAATATATTTACATGTCTTGTAAAGTGTATATGAAAAAAAAAAAGAAAAAATATGTAAATAAAAATAAAGAAATCCTGGTTTATTTTGTGCATGAACATAAATATGTATACATGAGTGTTGTATATTAGTGTATAAAATTCAAGAAAATACAAAACAACACTTTTCCCTACCTACACGTACTACTCCTACAAGATAAGGTGATGATCTACTCCAAAAAAGAAAAAACACGTAAATAACTAACATACACATTCTACTAAAAATGCAAGATAAGAAAAGAAAATAGATATTTTACGGTGTGTGGGTATATGACGTAGTTTATGTGAAGTGTATGAATATCTGAAGTAGTTTATTATTTTGAAGTGAAGAATTAACTAGTATTGCCAGATATATTTGAGTAGTAATTTCGTTTTATGATCTATATCATACTAAAATAAATTATAATCAAAATGTTAGTTGTATATAGAAAGCAACTACTGATGAGATGGGCAGAGAAATTAATTAAAACACTTTGATAAAAATTTAAACAGTTTAATCATAGCAATTAAATACAAGTATCAGACTTTTAGGCTGCAAGAAATATCGTAAAAATAAATAAAATAGTAAATTTTAGCACTGATATGAAACTAACAATTTAAACTTGAGATATATTAATAACTATAGAGATGTTAATGAGTAAATTGCAAGTTTATCTTATCCTTACAAACCTGCCAGTTAATGGCAACTCTTGCATCAAATTTAAGTAGATTTATGTATGTTCATGCAAATAAAAAGTGTTGGTGTAAGTGAGTGATATGGGTACTTGTCTGTTTCTTGCAATGTGTTGGCAAAAACTCTTCACATCTTTTAAAAACAAGCAAATCCTCATTTATATTACATTTTCTCAATTCAACTTTTTCTAAGTACCACTCTTTTTTGTTAAAAGAAACGAGTGAAAAAGGCAAAAAAACATCTTTAAAAGTAAAAACTATACATACCTATACTATTTTTTTAACATATAAAAATAATCACTTATACATATGTATGTAGTAAAAAAAAGGTTAAAAAAATCAGGTCAAAAAGTAAACTTGATGTTTTGACTGCTGCTGTTAGTTTTTGTTACTTCATACAAGTACAAATGTGAAGGCACAAATGCTGGTGCACTGGTTGCATATGAGCATGTATGGGGTGATTCGTTAAGAGTGTTTGTTTATAATTTATATTTTCATGTTATTTTTAGTCAATATGTTTTTGCAAATTCAGCATGAAAAGACTGAGCAACAACTTCTTCAAATTATTTAGCTTTATAACGAATATCAGCGTGCTGTAAGATTTTTTTGCGACTAAATATTTAGACTACCTCCAGCCAACATAGCTCCGCCAAAAAGCTTTGTATTGATCACCCTATACACATATGTATATAAATTTATTGGCAGAGTGAATATTTGTATATACAACAATATATATGAGTAGGGAAATATCGGATTCTTTGAAATATCGGAGTAAATTTGAACAGTTTTGTTTAACAAATTTAATTAAATCAACTAAGATATTGTTTCATTTTTTAATATTTCAATTTTTGGGCTAACTGGTCGATTTATATCTGATTTTTCTGTGAAGGCTGATTTTCGTAAACATATGTCGGCTGCGAGAGGTTTTAATGATTAAAGGTATTTTATTTTGTTTTTCGAGTTTTTAATTTTATTTATCTTAAGATAAAAATTTATTTAGTTCTTTAGTTATTTTATTCGACCTTTTTCAATATTCTTTGATTTATTTTTCAAGCAATGAGGTCACTTTTAATATTTATATAAAAAAATGTTCTTTCTATATATTTATATCCAATACTTCGTTATCACAATGAATAACTTCTTTAGAGATTTACAATTTTAAAATTATAATATAATAATGATTGAAGTATAAATGATAAAAATGAAAATTTTTAACAGAAAATGAAATGTTTACAATTATGATATACAATTAAGATATACATATATATTTTTTTTTTTTTTTTTTTTTGCATTTAATTATTTATTGAATCTTCAAAATGAAATGACAATAAGTATTCAAATCTTAATACTAAAAAGAAAATAATAAGCCCAGCCAGTACTAGACAAAAATTTTTATGATACTAAAAAAATTTCACATCAACTGATCCAGTCATCTATTTTGCGCTTGAGTTAAAGCAAGGGTATCCCTCCTTCTCAACCGATTGTGGCCACTAAAGTTAAGGATGTCTCGTGCAAGGGGGTTTGGATGGTGTTCAAGTTTACTGACATACTTTGACGCATATTTTGTAAATTCGACTTTTACTAATGGCACGCCTAGATCTTTGTGGATTCGAGAATTTTTAACATACCATGGTGCTGCAGTAATTATACGTAGAATTTTATTTTGACCCCTTTGAATTTTTTCAATGTTGGATGCTGAGGCAGTACCCCATAATTGAATTCCATAGCACCAGATTGGCTTTAGTATTGCATTGTACAACAAAAGTTTGCAATCCAATTTCAATGTAGAGTTTCTGCCGATTAGCCAATTAAGTTGCACTGCTTTTAATCTCATTTGTGTAAGTTTCGCTTCAATATGAGACTTCCAAGTTAAACGGCGGTCGAGGTGAATGCCGAGGTATTTGACTTCATTGTGTTGCGGGATAATTTGATTATTTATTCTGATGAACGAGCAGGTATCTTTTCGCAATGTGAAAGTTATATGAATACATTTCTGTTCGTTAACCCTGATTTTCCAAAGCTCTAGCCAATTCTCTAGTTTATAAACATAATTCTGCAAATTCTGTGATGCAACTTGGTGGTCCTGATGGACGCTGATAAAGGCTGTATCGTCTGCAAAAGTTGACGTATGGATTTTAGGGTCTGACGGCATGTCGGAGGCATATATTAAATATAAAGTAGGACCCAGTATGCTACCCTGTGACACACCTGATTCAATTGGCTGAGCGGTACTTAAAAAATCACCTTCTTTGATTTTAAATTTGCGACCGTATAAATAACTTTCCATGAGTTTATGGGTGTTAGCAGGCAGAGTTAATTTTATTTTGTGCATTAAACCGTCATGCCAAACTTTGTCGAACGCTTGCGACACATCAATGAAAAGGGCGGAGCAGTATTTTTTGTCTTCAAACGACCCTCTTATCACATTTACCAATCTGTGTGTTTGCTCGATGGTGCTGTGTTTAGCTCTGAAGCCGAATTGATGATTAGGAATACATTCAGTGTCATTCAGAATTGGAGTCAATTTAGTCATTAACAATTTTTCAAACAGTTTTGAAATTGTCGGCAGTAGACTAATTGGCCTATATGACTCCACTTTGGTATGGTCCTTCCCTGGCTTAGGAATCATAGTGATCATAGACACCTTCCAATCTGCAGGATAGTATTCTAGGCGTAAAATAGCGTTGAAGATAAAGAGGATAATTCTTCTTGCTACACGAGGTAACTCCACAAGCATTTTATTGCTGATTTTATCCATACCTGGAGCCTTTCTAAGGTTCAGAGTACCAATAGCGTTTTGGACATCACGAAAGTTTAGTCTTAGAGGTACAGGAGGCCTTATAACAAGTGGTGGCAAATCAGATTCGTTATTATTTGAGTTGTTTATAGTAAACACATTTCTCAAATGGTTAACAAATAAAGTCCCCTTCTCGGAATCATTTCTAGCCCAGTCACCAGTCGGATTTCGCAAAGGAGGTTTTCCTCTTACTGGTCTTTTTAAACCTCTTGCCGCCCTCCATAACGAGTAGTCAGATTGTGGGGTACTATCAAGACCTTCCAAGTAAGATCTAAGTGAGGCCGTTCTTTGGGTTTCTAAGAAATGTCTTAGTATATCTCTGCATTCCCGTAGCCTAGCTTTCAGTTCAGGAGACCTGTGAATTTGCCACTCTCTTCTCATTCTTCTTTTTTCTGATAGGAGATGTTCGAGTTCAGAGAAATAAGTTCTGTTTGTCCTATTTCTAAATTCAACGTGATAAGTGGAAGCGTGATGCACAGCTCGTCGAAGGTCCTCGGTAAAGTTGCCAATCGACTCATCAATATCGTCGGTAGTTCTCAACACAACATTTTCCGTGCAATGAGAACTTAAATACTTTTTGTATTTTATCCAACTTACTCGGGTCTTAGTCATGTTCATAAATGGAGAACCACACACTTGAGGGAAATGCATTGAAATGATAGTAGGAGAGTGATCTGAGGACAAGTCCAGTGAAGGATCCACTTGCATCCATTCTACAGGGATATTTTTCATTACCCCAAAGTCAATAACATCGGGAATCTTCCGTCGGTCCGTCGGCCAATAGGTGGGATGTCCACTTGAGAGTACATCTAAGCCCATTTTAGCAATGGTGTTGAAGAGTACGCGACCCTTTGGGGTTACCAGACGTGAACCCCAAAATGTGTGTTTGGCGTTAAAGTCACCAGCAACTAAAAATCTAGCACCAAGGGATTTAAAGAAGTTATGGTATTGGTGTTCTTTTATTGAAAATCGAGGCGGAGAATAAATCGATGATAAAACAAATTTGTATTGACAGAATTCAATGCAAATGTTTGTTGCTTGGAGGTAATCCTCACTTATGTTATTCATTAGATAATGCTTTATTCTGTTCTTTATAAGAATTGCCGAACCTCCACAAGCTCTACCGCGGGGGTCTTTAGTATCGTAGAACTCGTAGCCATTAATTTTGAAGTACCCTGTCGACGTCAAGTGAGTTTCAGCAATCATCATAACATCAATCTGCTTATCCATCAGGAAGTATTCCAGTTCATTTTTATGTTGGCGGAGGCCGTTCGCGTTCCAGAAACAAATTTTTAAATAAATCATTTCTTTAAAATGGCTTGCAAGATAGTGGATTGCATTTTCAGCATTTCCTGCATCATGGATGTCATGGTGGTCGTGAAAGTGTTCATAGTTTGGACAAGTGTCTGCAATGTTGTCTCTAGATTGTTGATATGCGGCTCAGAATATTGGGGTTTAGGTTCCTGCTCCAGACCTGGCATATTACATTTAACGACGTTTGCGTAAGAAACTTGTCTAGAACTTGGCGCGTTTACATGACTAGTGGACCGTAATACTTGAGGGAAATTGTCACTCGATGCTAAATTTGGCTGTTGAGGGCGATTAGGCAATACTGACGTCTTGTTGGTTCTTATGCCTTTCAAATGAGTGTAAATTGGACAACCTCTATAATTTGCGGTATGATTACCTCCGCAGTTACTGCATTTTTTGATTTTTGAGTCAGTTCTCGACTTATCGCATTGAGCAGTTGCATGTAGCTCCCCACACGCAACACAAACTGTCGGCAATTTACAATACGCCTTCGTGTGACCAAATTCTTGACAGTTGAGACACTGGACGGGTCCCTGACGCTTATGTGGTTCTTCCACGGTGATTCTACGATGCAGAAGGTACATCAGATTGTAGATGGGATGGGACTCATTTTTCTTTAAGACAACATCTCCAGGTTCCAATTCTACCCTGAACATGGGCTGAGGGATCTTTTCACGGTTTCTAATATTCACTACGCTCTTGATTTTGAACCCTTTGTCCATTAAACCGGTTTTTATCTCCGCGGGATCAACACATGGGTCTATACCCTTTAGAACGACTTGGAGTCCTTTTGCGCTTTTGAGCTGGTAGGTATAGAAATCCCTAGTCTCCCTGGTTGGACAATTTTCGAAAATCATCTTCCCTATTCACTTGAATCTTTGTCTCGCAGATATTTCCATGTTTCATTGAGGTTACGCTAAACATGTTTTCACCTATTACAGCAACAATTCCTTGTACCAATTTACTGGAAGTCGGCTCTCTCAGATAAATTGGTGGGGGCTTAAACGTCTTCTTCGGAAGTTCTGGCTCATCCGTCTGGAGGAGAGCAAACCTATTTTGATCATTACTCACGGTCTTAGGAGCTTTTGCATTTGATGACACTTGAGCAGACTTCGGGCTCCTCTGTCGCTTGAGAACGGTTATGTACTTATCCATACCTACTTGTTTTTTGGGTTTGACTGCACTATTTGATGAAGATGATGTTTTTACATCTGTTGAAATCACAATATTGGGCGAACAGGAACGACGCCGTTCCACGGCTCTTGCAGTGAGAAAATTCTCCAAAGATTTTTTTATGGATTCTTCCTCAGAGATGCATCTAGTTTTTCTAGTCGAGCTAAGCTCTTTCTCAGAATTACATCTGAGAGGAACACTCATACAGTTTTTATGTGATGTTTAATGTTTATTTTTTTTTTTTTATATATTTTAACCTATTACGATTTTTTTTTCACTTTTTTGTTTAATTTCAACTTTTTACACTTTTTCACCTATTACGATTTTTTCACCGAAAATTCAGCCGCACTAAAAGTAACACGTCCGAACAGTTCGATGAGACGAGACTGAATACATATATATAAAAAACTTGTTTGGAATAATAAATGAAAAATTATATATGTAATATTTTTAGTTTCTGAACTTATTGTTATAAATTGAATGTCTGTAATTTTGAGCTACTTTGTCTGTATCTGTTTTAAAATTAATTCTCTTTTCTATCGGTAAAGTGTTTGCGTAAGGTGTTTCGCTAATTACCATACCAAATCATGATTTATTTCATTATTTCAATTCAACGAGTATTTTCTTAATTATTATTGCAATGAAAATATTTTAAAGCAACTATTTTTGTAACTAAAAAAAAACATATCAAAAAATCATTTTCTTTTTAATTAAAAATCTGTACCCTAGACGACCCAGGATTGCCACATGGTAACGCTATTTTTTGCATTCCCCGGAAAAGCGCAACAATATATTGACAAACGGAATTCATTTTTAAAAAAAGTTCTTCGAAATACCGGGTTAAGCGAAATGCAGATTTCATTTTCAAAGAACTCAAACAAAATTGCACAACCACAGATTATTATATCAGGATATTCAGCACAACTAACAAGTATTTGGTCAACGATTCCACGAGCCGAAAAATGCATCAAAAAAGCATCAAAGCGAAATACATTTTTTTATGATAATACAAAACCAGCAATTCTATCGACTAACAAAACTCTCAAAATCAAATCCTCTTGTTAAAGTTTAATAACCATTCATCGAAGTATTTTCGCTGTGCACAGTCATAAAATGCAAATTCAGTATGAGTTGTTAAATATTCCTTAATTAATTTTACACGTAGAAAACATAATTGTGTGTATTTTCAAAAAATATATAAAACTTTTGACAAATAAGAAATTAATGGAAGACATTTTGAAAAACAATGCAAAAATGTGTTATTTTGTTAAAAGTGGAATAAAAAATTAATTTAGAAATAATATAATATTATATAAAATTTTGCATTAATTCATACACTTTTGTCCAAAACACAAAAGTTTTGAAAAATCCCAAAAGCGTTTTGAAAAATTCCAAAAATTAATTTTTGTTAGATTTTTGGTCATATTGTGTGTACTAGGGGTGTGTACAAACAGTCTCTGCAGAATAATGGAGAACATAGTGGAAATATGTATAAAATCGGCTATTATTTTTAGATTTTCGATTTGAAACATTTGCCCTAAAGTTGAGTTTCACATAAATAATAGCTATATTTCGAGTAACCTTGATCTGCTCAATAACATGGTATTTTATTTTTGTTCATATAGCAAAGGAAATTAAATTTAGCTTTCAGAAAAATATGTAAATTTCTTAAATAATGTAAAAATAAATGAAGTACCTTTTTAAGCCATAAAATGGCAAAACACAACAATTTAAACTTTTGTCAACTTTAAATACATATAAGCATTGACACTATGATGATTTTTAAACAATTATTTTTTACAAGGTTTATATAATTTTAATTAGCTAATTCACAAAAAAATATTAAAGAAATCGGGAAATATTTGGACAAAAGTTAGATATTTAGTTTTCATATGGAAATATCTCGTAAACTATAAGAGTTTTTGTTATAACTCGACTAGTAGATTTCATATATAGTATAAATTTTGAAATCGTGTAACAAACGAAGAATTGGGTTTGTTTTTAAATTCTCATATACATACCCGAGGTGCCAATTTTGGTGGTATCTGGCACCAACCCTGGTAGGCTTATGAGGTCAAAGCTTAAACTTGACAAATTCTACTCTCTAGACTTGTAAAATTTTATTGTAATTATGCTTACTGCTTAGAATTTATTTTTCTTTCTTTTTCAAATTTCCCACTGTGCGCTGTCCTATTGATCTTTAATAATAGGTTAAAAAGGAGTTGTTACATCTCTGGATAGCGTGATCTATTCACTGTAAAAAGCATTTTCAGCTGAATTTGGACTAAACCAGCCTCCAGACCACAGTGCGCTCATACATTTTCAGCATAAAATCCTTAGCAGTTCAAAAAGCACAATTGAAAAGTATCTATGTCTGAAAAAATTATTTTCAGGAAGCCAACAAGTTGTTCTAGAATGCATTCAGCAAATCTACGCTATTTTCAAGCGAAATTGAATTCATTGTAACTTATTTCTTTATCTACTTTAGGAGAATACATATTTTCCTTTAAATTTTATAAAATTTTTACCATTATCAAATCACTCACACTGTTTTTTTTTATAATTTTTATAATATTTGTTTAAGTCAGCAAATATGGGTGTGTGCATGTATTTGTATTAAATTCTTTTTTAAAGCTTTTGTTTTCGATTCACTCCATCATTCCCATCTTGTAGAGTTAATTTTTTTCCAATTCAAATAAGCAGTTTATTCTCTTTAGCAAGTAAATATGTATATATAGACGTCATGTTCATATATACAACACTTAGATACATATTGACATTCTTTTATATATACAAGTACATACAGACATATAAACATTCATATACGTGAAATGTTCATTTGGTTTTATTCCTCCCTATATTAACATCCTATTTTTTGTGCATTTTTGAAACTAAATTTACTCATGCAATTTGCTTAATATTTGCTAATGTACATGCTAGTTAAGAGATATTTCCCAGCAATTTTGTAAAGAGTTTTAAGTACGAAAAACATAAGCAGTAGTATTTAAGATTAAAAATCACAAGTACTAAGAAGAAACATACATACTCGTACACGCATATTTCCTTTGTTCATCTTATGAAACACCCCATATAGCAAATTATAAGTTGTTTAAATTTACTGTAATTGTGAAATGCAATATAATGAGTTAATTTTGTTGCTTTCTTTTTGCTTCCATTCGTTTATTTTACAAAAAAAAAAAAAAAATTGTGGCGAAAGAAAAAAATATAATACAAGGACTTTTTTTCTGCAAAAATGGATAAAGATTTAATGAAAAAATGAACATAATTACTTCTGCATAATAGACGAAGTATAAAAAAATTAGGTTAAAGATAGATACATGTATTATATGAATTAAGCTATTAGTTTAAAAGTTGTACAAGTTGTTAAGATTAATTATATTTATTATATGAGTAATTTAGATAATAGGAAAACTGGGTGTTGAATAAGTGCGTACTGTGTTTTATGTTCAGTTAACCAAATCTTTAGCTATCGTTATTCTCTCAAACAAATTAATCAGATTGAAATATAAACTGCACAACTGCTGATCAATGGAAAATCTTAATCCTGAAAACATTTGCAAAAATTATAGAGTTTTTAAAAAGTACTGTAAATTATGTTATAAAAGGATTCAAACAAATCTTAAGTACATATAAGGAAGACAGAACTATTAATAAAATAATCTAGGAACTTATACATTAATGCAATGCAAAAAAATTTAACACCAAGTTAAGTATTTCATAACATGGATTATCGTTTTCACACCTATAGTAGAAATAAATAGCCAAAACGTAGTAATAAGCAGAATAGTTTTGATGTAGAACAGGCACACATTCTTTACGACATAGTTTCAACAAAACTTAGCATATGTATGCGTTATTACGGATGATAAAATATATTTGAAAATTTATCTCAAATAGCTATTGGAACCAACATTACATGTTGCATTGACATGAGAGGATATCGGCCCCAAATATAAATAGACAAAAGTAAAAAGAAAATGCCTTGTCAAGCAATTTACAGTTGTGATACGTTTCACAGTGGCGCCCGCAGAGCAAACAAGGTTGCAAAACTCAAAATTTTCATGAGCGCCGACGAAGTTTTGAATAAACCCATGTTATAGAAAACTTTTCAACGATTTCAAATATGCCACTCTTAATAATATCACATTTTTAGTTTAGAAGATATAACCGTACAAAGTTGACCAACTTTCGGTTTTCAAAAAAAAAAACACACAATTTTTAGTCAATTTGTTGCGATTTCAGGTGTAATATCACGAAAAATAGGTAACGAATCGCCATATTTTTTCTTTGTATTGATTGACGTATTTATTAAATGTATAATGATAAAACAAATTACCTGTTTGCTTTGTGTTTCTCCTGGTAAATCACAATTTAAAAACTATCCGTTTTTTCACTATTTTTCAACTTTGACGGAAAATAAAAAAAAATAATATTTTTGTATATTTGCCATATTTGCAAACCCTATTCCCTAATTATTTCTTTACATAATTCAAAAGGTTTTATCTGCCCGTACGTGCCCGTTTGGCTTCTAAAGGTAAAAAAGACATGGTTGCATAAATTGTATGGCGCACATTGGCGCCATTTGCGTTTTTTCGTTGCAAAAATCATATCTATTGAAACGAATAAGATAATTGAACAGTTTAAACAGCATATGATAGACAACTGTAATGGATGAATATTTTACAGAAAATTTAAAAAATAAATTTAAAAAAAAATATTTTTTTTTAATTTGTTGTGTAATAATTTAAAACATAAAACCCTAAAGAAAAAAATAAAAACTATCTAAAAATGTAAAAATAATTTTATCTAGTTACCATAAAATTGATTTTTCTACTAATTTTAACTTTGATAACCCATAAGTAGGCCCCTACAAAGCGTAGCACCCTTTCCAAACGCTCATTTCATAGATAACTGTTCTATCATATGCTGTTTAAACTGTTCAGTTATCTTATTCGGTTCAAAAGATATGATTTTTACAACGAAAAAACTCAAATGGCGCCACTGTGCGTTTGTTTTCTTTTATTAGACATCAACAGTCTTCAATGAAGTTTTTTTTTCAAATACCAAAGAAACCAGGTCGGATTGGAGCAGATGGATCAAAATGTTAAAAACAGGTTATCCATCAAAATAAAACCTCAGATTTGTGATTCAAAAGTATTCAATTTTATTTGTTACAATAATATTCAAACGTTTATGCTACTGCATTTTATTTAGACAATGAACAGTGGACTTTATCGAAAAAGTTATGACAGAAAAGTTTATTGGAGGATATAATTTATGCAATTTGCTTAAAATAATTCACATTTTTCTAAATTATTTTCTATTTTGTAGTTGTCCAGTTGTGTGGTTCAGAAAAAAAGTTGTGTCAGTCTCCTCCTAGGATTAAGGATAATGAAAAAACAATAATTTTTTTATTTTTTGCCACGCCTACAAATACCGCTCTTTTAATCTTTTGTTCACTGTGTCGCTATTTTTAGTCCGATCATAACATTTTGCATTCCGGTGTTCATGGTTCTTAATTATTTTTACTACCAAGTGAAATTCTGACTTAAAAAATATTTTGCATTATGGTGGGTTTGTCAAATGGATCGAAGTGTTAAAAAACAGTTAATCCATCAAAATAAAACCTGAGATTTGTGATTCAAAAGTCTTTATCTTTATTTGTTACAATATCTATTGTTCAAACATTTATGCTACTGGTTTTTATGTAAACATTGTTCAGTAGACTCTATGGGTGAAGTTATAATAGAAATTGTCCAGATTTGGTATAATCTGGAGAAGCATACGCTAGCAATTATTTTCTATTTTGAAGTTGTCCAGTTACAAGTTTAAATTTAAACTGCTTGACCTCAGGAAAATGTTTATAACTTTTTCTCAAATTATCAGTTCTTGAGCGAGGCCACTTCAACCTCTTTAGCAGCTGGTTTGGAAATAATTAGGTGATTTGTATTTAGTTCTAGAATCCGAATTGTGCAACTTTGTTTTTAGCCGCAGTAGCGGTAATGGAAAGAGTGATCGATAAGTGGACCCTCCGAATGCATCACCTATAGTGTAGTGTTGCAGAAATTTAAATGAAATTTTCTTTAACAAGTAAATGTAAAAGACAATTCTTTCAGATCATAATAAATATTCCTGCTTATAATTATATTTTAAGTATTTTATTTAGATTAAAAATCGTTGACTAAAACACCCTGTATATTTGTAAAATCTGAATTTAGTTCCATTTATTGAGTTGTAGAAATCTCGTTTCTTCTGGATATCCTGCATTAAACATATTTATCAGAGACCGCAAATAAAGGGTCCACTTTAGTTTTAGTAGTTAATTGGCACCATTTACAATTTAAAATTATGTTATTTGTTTTATATTACTGAGAGGAATAAGTTTAATGTAAAATAAACCTTCAAACTAATTTTTTTTTAGTTCGGTCCATGTTTGACCATAGACCCCAGATAAAGTCCAATCCAAAATTCACTTAAACACGTATAAAACTGGAATAAATAAATAATGTTAAATCGTTAAAACTTGACATAAATAACGCTTATGGGAAAATAAATTGTTGTACTAAATTTTATGGTGGTCGGCCCAGACTTGGTCATAGCTCCCATACAAGGACCACATCTGAAAAAGACATTTATCTTTATATATATCGTATAAATATCAGTACCGACTCAAAACTTTGCACAGATCATTTAGATATATACAAAAATTATTCCACAAAATTTTGTGAATTTTGGTCTATTTTTGACCGTATGCCCCATATAAAGCCCTCTTCCGAAAATCACTTTAATACTCATAAATCGCTTATAAATAAGGGTACCAATCCAAAATTTTACACGGATCATTTACATAATTGCCAAAATCAAACTGCTGCATTTTGAGAATATGAGTCCATATTTGACAATATCCCCACATAAGGTCCACTACCAAAATCCACGTTAATACTAATATATATCCTTAATATACCGCTATTATGTTGAAATTCGACGTGAAATATCCTCATATGCATAAAAATCACTGTTTCAAAATTTAAGACGATCGGCTCATAATTTGTGATAGCTGCCATATAAGAACCATTTCCAAAAACCAAATAAACCCACAAAATTGTCTAATAAATATCGATATCGAACCAACTTTTATATAGATCAGTAATTTTAATCCATCATACTAATATCGGTTATACGGCAATACTGGATTTTGTACCAGCCAGTCAATCATTGGCAATAGCTCCCAAATTAAGTCCACTTCCGAGCATAACAGCCAACCATACAACTCTTGACAATAACGTTATAAAAGATGAAATTCAACCAAAATAAGCCTCTAATACGTAGATACCACATTAGTGGATACTGGATTTAGAAGCTATCAGTCCATAACTGGTCCACTTATACTATGCTACCCACATATCTATTGTAAATTATTAAGATCAAATTCAAACAGAAAAGCCTCACCTTATATCTTATCCTTTTTTATACCCCGTTTCTTAACTTGTTGTGAATATGGAAAAACTCTGCAAATTACAGTAAGAATCGGTAATTACATCAATTATAAATGGTCAAAATTAGATAAAATTTAAAAACATTTAAATTAATTTATGTTGGTCGTAAAATTGTCTTTCAAACAATCTATCAAATACTAATAAAATTTGCACTAAGACTGAATATAAAACACAGAATAAGAATATTCTAGTCCTATAACCAGTGTAGTTTCCGTATTTCTTATTACGTTTAGGTGGAGGGTATTAAAGATTCGGCACAGCCAAATATAACACTCTAACTTGTTTTATTTTGTTTTTAAATACAAAACTCATTGTTACTAATTTTCATTTCTCTTACTTTACAAACATTTCAATTAATCTTTGGTCTTTACACTTAGTTAAATTCAATTAATTTCGTCTAAATTTACGTCTTTTTCGACAAATATTTGCCAAATGTGACCGTACCTTAAGATTTAAACAAATTTAAGGCAAAACCAAAAATTATTTTTTGTGCATGCCAACACGTCCTTATTTTTATTTATCAATTAAATGTAATGCAGAATATTTTTTAGGTTTTTTCGAACTTTTGCTTAAAGTCAGTTTTATAAACTCGACAATTATACGCCACTTAGTATTTTAAGCCAAAGTCGGTTTATAAAATCGCACAAATGTATTTTTCGTACTCGTATAACGTAAATAATATTGCCTTTCCTTTACCACCCATTTGACATTTTATAACTTTATTTCATAAAATATGTATTAACTTTTATTTAATTTTTGTTGGTTGCTGTCGCCATATTTAGGTTTTTATTTTTTTTATTATTTTGCTGTTGTTTTTCTCGCATACTTGTAGTGTATGTTTAAATATTGTTTTTTTTTTTATTTATGAACGTTGTTGTTTTAGAAAATTTTTTTAAAGATTCATAGATTATGACTGTAATAGCACGTGTATAACATTAATTTGTATGATTAAGCATCTTTTGCAGCATAGACGCCAGCCATCATAATTTACACCAACTCACTCATTCTAGGAGTAAGTAGTTCACATGTGTAACCTTAAATACCAGTAATTATAAACATATGCGTAAGTGTTTTTTTAGGATATATTAGAGTGTATTTGTTTGTTGTCTCTCGTCTCAAGCATATAAGAGTGTTTGTGATAGTGATTAATGATTTTTCTCGTTTTATGCGTATTTAAACGATAAATTGGTAAAGCCAATTGCTGGCACAGAAAAATGAAAATTATATTAAATTGTTTTTTAAATTTGTTTGTTATTGCTAACAACAAAAGAGAGAAAAAGAGAGGATTTTTTTAAATAAGTAGCAAATATTGTTATATGCAGTTCAATTTGTAGGATAATATATTTAATGTGTTTATATAAAGGAATAAATAATTGGATTATATTAATAGGAAAAAATATAAAATGAAAAAAAAAGTTTAATGGCATTAAGATTGATTGTAGTTAAATAATTAAGTTAGTTAAATACAATGTTTTCCAAGCATAAATTAAATTTTTGAAAAGAAAGTTAAAAAATGCGCATAAAATTAAAATTTGCTGGTAATCACTCAGTTGATAAACAGCTGACAGTTTAGTAAATATACACGCAGAGAAATAACATGATTGGGTATGGTTACGAAAACTACACTGTGTTCTTGGTGATGATATATTATTGTGGTAGACAAACAATTGCAATTTTAATTTGTTTAATAAGGTATGTATATCTGTATGTACATTCTTGTTTTATTTATTGTATGTAAAATTTGTACAGTGGAAAAAACAAAGGTATTCATGTACTATTTGATGCAAATTTTGTTCGCCAAATTTCCAGCCAATAATGTCTGGCGATACTTTCCACTCAGATAATATCATGAAATTTTGCACATTTTTATTTTTATTATACAAAAGAAATTCCTGTCGAAAATGGTAAGAATTGGTCCACGAATTGTCACAGCCCCTTTACTAATGTCACCGGCATATGGCTCTATGGTACATAAATGACTTTAGAAAAGCAATATCTATACAAAATTCAGCAAATATTACCCCCACGTAAATATTAATCACAAAACTGCATTTTGTTTAAATCGGTTCATATTTCACCATAGTCCCCATATAAACTCCACTTCCGAAAATAACTGAAAAGGCATATTGGTGACTTACTGAATAGCTAATACATTTTAGAATTTCAACTCTTGATTGAGAACTTGTTAAAATGGGAATTTGTTTAGAAAAAAAGTCATCTTTATACTTTAAGTTTATTTGAAATTTACAAGCACACCTAATTCTGTTTTTACACGGTTTTGATTTAACACGGTTTGAAAATAAACAAATTTTAAAATTTTTACACGATTTTATTCCATTTAGCACGATTCAAAATCGTTTAGGTTAACATTTTTTTTGTTAAAATTAATTTTTACGAAATATGTTCATTTTACAAATTTAGGGGAATTGCCTTTTTGTGGAGACAACCAAATCACAAATTTAGGGAAATTCTCTTTCATAGCATCAAATGAACTTGGCGTACATTTTTTACACTACCTTTAAGCTAATGGCGTTTTCTTTTCTGGCAAAAATGTTACACGTTTTTCCCATTTCGCACCTTTTTTAAGTTTTTGTGTTCTTTTCTGAAAAAAATATTTTTTCAACAAATGTCACAATATAAATTTAAAAAATGTTGCACTTTTCATACTTTGTATTTTTAGAGGGGGAGAATCGCACGATAAAACAGCTGACATTTGTTTTGTTTATGAATGTGTATTTGTGTTAAGAAACAAAAAAAAATATACAAAATGGAAAATATTATTACTTTTTATGTGCTGAAAAAATTTTGGATGCCTTGTTGGATTCATCTTCATGATCTGATGATGATGAAATATTTGATATGATTATGGAAAGAAATCCACAACCGGGAGTGAAAGACTTTATAGAAAACGTAATAAATGAATACTCTGAAGTTGATGTACATATGTAAAATTTTATAGATATTCATTGTCTTATTTCAAGCGATCTTACCAGGGAGCTTTCTGCTTCTTCTTTAAAAAAAAAAAAAAAAACAAAAACAGCTGTACATGAAAAAAAAGTGTTACACTGTTGTGATTTTATGTTCTATTCTGACCATTAAAAATGCGACATCTTTAAATTATAAAAATGTACATAATAAAGGTGTAATATTTTATTTCAGAAAAGAAAACACCATTAGATTGCATATCCATTTTTTAATAACTGCGAGCTTGTGTAAGTAAAAACATTGCATATGTATGTGATGTAAGATTATAAACCTGAATAGTTGTTTTTAAAAAATCCTTGTCTTTCACTATGCATCTATTTTGCATACAATTAATGTCTATTTTTACACAGTTTTTATTACACGAAGTTTCCAATTACCGTGTAAAAACAGAATTAGGTGTATATTCTAAATAACTATTAAATAAAGATTGAAAAAATAACAACTTAAATGCTCATAATTCTCTAAAAAAATTCACTATCAAGTTGTAATAGTTTTCATATAAGGGATTTAAAAAATAAATTATGTTACACAAATTTCTTTCAAGTATCATCACACTCTTAGTTGTTTGTCTTCATTTTGTTTACTTCTCTGAATTAAATTGTGTTTGCTTTGTTACTTCAAGGAAATTATTTGATATTCGAAAGAGCCAAATTTACAGTCCATAGTAGTACAATTTGTCGTGTTTGTGTGTCAATTTTCAAAAAAAGTACATTTCTACCAAATACCATTTTTATTTCCTTGTTGACCTTTTAAATAAAATTTATTTTAAACTGAAACTAAAATCCCCTGATTAATCTTAAATTTCCAAATAATTCTTTTAGTTTTAACAAATGTATTCTCGCATTTTCCCCTCCCCAAAAAGAAAAAAATTGTGTATCACTACAATTTATTTGAATTTCATTGTAATTTATTCATGTTCTTTAAACATTCATTTCATTTCTTCTTTGCTTTTTGCCATTTTTGAAAACTTTACAGTAGTTATATGAGTAGTTGTTGTTGCTAGCTGATTTTATTATTTTACTCGCAATTTACAAAAAGAGAACTAAACTAAACGTTTATTTGCTTTGCGTTTAAGTTAAACTCTTTTTGAGGTCAAGTAGCACGCTTTAGTACAGCCAGAGTGCAAAGAAGTGGGGTGGCAGCTCTAACTAATGTTTAGTTAACAATAGTTGAACAACTTTGTATAGTATTTTTTTGCTTTCCCTTCTTCAGTTTTTAATTTTTATTATTTTCTATTTATTCATTTTCAAATCAATGTTCGGGCATTTAAGTTTGAATTGTTATTTTTAGTAGCACAACACAACACACATAACAGTCAGCAAAAGGATTAGAAATACTACATATTTTTATACTCAATAAAAATTTAGACTCATATCCCTTGCCTGGCTTTTCATTGTGCTATATAACTTTGCCAAAAAAAAAACCATTTATTGAATACTTGACCTTCGTAGGGTATCAAGAAAAAAAAAGAGAAATTGCAAATTTATTTAACTAATTGAAAATGCTGTATTGAAATCGAAATGGGCCAAATTGAAATGTATAAGCGTAAACGGCAAAATAAACTATATCAAAAGCTCTTTAATAGTATTGACTTTATTTTGTTAAACATAATTGACCAGACGGGCAGAGTTTGGTTTATTTTTACACGTTGGAAGTACTTTTGAATGGAATTGATCATATAAAGAAAACTAAAGTATAGGTTAATTGAAAGGCAAATAGGGAAGCAATTTACATACATTTTTTATGTTTGGGCAGGTTTTTAAGATTCTGTTTAAATTAGGGATCACTTGGAGGGATTGTATTTACAATGCTGCAACAGACAGGGGTCATTATCACACAGAATTTCTGATAAACTTACAGTTTGTTATATAAGGAAATAAATAATGAGAAAAACAAACATATGGTAAATTAAATAACGCACAATACAATTGCAATGGTTGAAAAAGTACTTTTTGGTATTTCCTTATTTACTCATAAAAATAAATTTATAATTAAGTATTAAATATTTGCTTAAACTTTTAAGGGTTCATTGTTTAAGAGAATTCAACAGTTTTATTTATTATTAAAATATTTGACTAGATAGTTTCATTATTTTAATTTTACACTTAGATAAAACATTCCAATAATTTCACTTTCTTTTCGAAGTCATAAATGACTGAAGACAAACTTTTTTGTCACCCCATTCACAATTGCAAATTGCTTGCCAAACCACTGCATTTTATCACATAAACGGGTTCACAGATTAAATTATTCAGTAAATTTTATTGGATTTCAAAGCTTCATAAAAACAAAACTAACAGACGCTTAAACAAGAAGTGGGTGTCATTTAAAGAAAAAAAGTTATAGTCACACTTGGAAAATGTTTACTCAAAAAAGCGATTTAACGATGTCCGTCTGGCTGGTTGGCTGTCCATGTAAGATATTGCAATAAAATTTGGCACGTGATATTTTTTCGGCCCAAGGTACGGATGGTATTGAAATTTATGTTAAGCGGTACATTATTTAAACTGGCCTCCTTACAAATGCCCTCCCGAAATAGGGGTTTAACAATCATGAATGTTTCACTTATGTAAGAATCCACACAAATTTCACCACAAATGAGTGGTAAATGAAGCCAAATCACATCTACAAATTTTGTGTAGATCGGTTCATAATTTATCATATCTCCAATATAAGACCCACTCCCGAATCTCACTTTAAAAAGCGTAACTCACTTAAAAATGTCGGTATGCAAACAATAATGAACACAAATATGTTTCATATATATAAAAATAATACGGCACAATTTTATGATGATCGGGTTATAATTACTCGTAGCTCCCATATATGGCCAACTTCCGAAAATCACTTTAACGATCATAAATTTCTTAAAAATGTTGTTATCGGAATAAAACTTAAAACAAATAAGTTTCGTATATACAGAAATGATGACATCTAATTTCAGACAACCCCGTGGAGAGATTTTTCCGATTTTCAACATGACTTTTCCTTCTACAATAAAAATAAAGTGTGCAAAATTGTATGATATTATCTGCATTATATTTGAAGAAATTTGCAAAAATATTTGAAAAATATCGGGGTTGTCTGAAATTTTGGTCTATAACTCAGATCCTTTTTGGTGAAACAAAAAATGTTTATGAATAATTTCATTGTTCTAAGTTTTTTTCGAAGCTTTATCGGATATGGTTAGAATCTTATAAGGACTTTTTGGTTCTACGACCATTATTTCGATGATTTACAAACGAAATGACAAACTTAATATTTTTTGTAGTGGGTATAATAAGTATAAGAAATAATAACAAAATTACAGTTTTGCCAAAGAACATAAATAAATTGACTTAATTTAATGAAGGGTAAAGGGTAAGAGAAAAATGTTGTACAACCATTGCTACTGACTCATTGTGGGGTTCCTGTTGTTTTTTCTCTGTTACTAGCTAATGAATGAAGTTTGACGCCCTTTTAATTATTACTTTGTTTCCTTTTTGCCATATACATATTAACAATTTACTTGAGTAAGACAAAAAGCAACAGAGAGAAAAAAAGCTTTACATTTTTGTATAATACGAGTAGTGTTTTAACTAATTTTAATTAGTTGTTTTCTGTTTATGATTTTCTTTATGGTGTCTGTAGTCATATACAAAAAGAATATAATTAAATGAAAATAATATCAAAAGAAAGTTAATGCTGAAACTAAAAGGAAGACAGCTGATCAGTTTCGGAAATAAGGACTTCTTTTAACTTCTATATATTCTTTTACCAATCTAGATTTTCTGCTATAATTTTTTATATTGTTCAATTGCTTAGGAATAAAAATAACTTACATATATTTTATTTGTTTATTGAACCGTATCTCTTCTAATTATATTCTATTATTAATTAGCTATATTTTTGTAATCCTAATGAGCTTATTTCTTTATTAGTACTATAATTATATAATTATAATCAAAAAGTGCTGATAGCTCAAACACCCACTTACTTTTATAATACTCTAAATAAATATTCTTTAATTAATCCTTATTCATTTCGTTCCAAGAACGAGTACTCGTATATACAAAAAATATCTCAGGAAACCTTTAGCCTCTTTTACCTGGTAGGTAATTTTTTTTTTTATCCATTTTACTGTTTTACTTTCAATTCTGTTTTTATTATGCTTCATCATTAATGGCCAGGATTGATGCATATAAGTTAGTCATTCTGTTTGCGATTAAATAACATATATAAGTAAATGAAATCAAAAAGTATCATTGAAATTAAATTCATATGGCTGGTGATTCAAAGCTAAAAAAAAGCCAATCAAATGAAAATAATGTGGTGTACAAAATTTTCTAGTTACATATTTTTAAACTTTTAAAATTATGATTATAATTGTTGACAAATTAGATTAGGCTTTGAAACTA
The DNA here is from genome assembly GCA_916048285.2 of Bellardia pandia. Taxonomy (NCBI): domain Eukaryota; kingdom Metazoa; phylum Arthropoda; class Insecta; order Diptera; family Calliphoridae; genus Bellardia; species Bellardia pandia. The sequence goes on from OU696530.1 coordinate 44,083,951, forward strand.
CATGAGTTTTTCGATTAATATATTCTTAAAGATTGCCTACTTTTTAATTAAATGAAAAATTTCCCGTTTTTCCTTTCTTTTTATAGTAAATTTTGTTAACATCATTTCAAAGCTGTTGTATATTGCTTCTACCATCTGTAAATTGCTCATACATTTGCTTACGATAGTAAATTCCTCGAAAAATTTGCTGAACATTTATGATTAATTTGCTTTTGATAGTAAATTTCTTAATAACTTGCATTTGATAGTAAATTTCAGAAATATTTTAATTTGATATTACATTTTTCAAGCATTTGCTTTTAATAGTAAATTACTTTGGAATAATTACCAGAACAACTTATAGTTTAATTGTCTTGAATTTTATATTTTTACTTAGTTTGTTATTTTATAGTTACATTATCGATAATATGATGTTCATATCATAAATGAGCATAAAGAGTTTTTCATCAATTGGCGCTACGTGGCAGCGCTACATATACAGTGGGGATCACAAATGTTTACATGTTATTATATTCTGTACTGTTATTTCATAAAGATATAAGAAATAAAGAAAATTATAAAATGATTATTTTAATTTTTTTATGTTTACAAGGTATCAAGTTCTAAGTATGTAATTATTTATTCAATGAAAAAAAAAATTAACCCGTAGGTACTCAATTTTGCACCATACAAAAGCTTTAGGGAATGACAATATTTTTAATATTTAGTTCGAAGCCAATTATTTCCAACACTTTTTACACGTTTAGACGTACTCTCCATGAATTTTTAAATTAATTTATTTAGAATACTCTCTCATGCAAGTTGTACTCGCTGCCAAAGTTCGTCCAAATGGGTTAAAGTTAATCGGTATTTTACCAACTGCCTCTTCGCCATTGATTGCATATTGTTGGTTTGAGTTCAGTACTTTATCTGGCTACTACTTTGAAAGGAAATTCTAATCGCTTAGCCATTATTTAACGATTATGAAGGTGTGCTTTAGTTCATTATCCAGCTGAAAAGTAACTTCATACACATGATAGTCTCTCTAATCTAGAAAATCGGTTAGATGAGTTTGCTAAATATGCAGATAGTCTCTTTTTTTAATTTTTCCTTCGATTCTTTACAGTGTTCCCAGATACCAGCATCCACCAAAGCAAACGTTTCCATGACTTTCCTGTCATCATACTTCAATATTTTTAAATTGTGTCTTTCAATTATTTGGGCTATTCGGCGGCAGCAATACTGTTTACCATCGGATTAAAATTAATGAAATTTGAACCCGTCTGACTAAATGACAAGTTTCAAATTATCGTTAATAGTCCGCATACGTCCGCCCCGGCGGAAAAATAATATAGGTGCTCAATCACCTACTTATATACAATTCCAATGTCGGATTAGAGATGGCGAAATTGATGCCATGATCTGCACGGAACTTAAAACTGGGAAGAATTTCTCGAAGCTCGAAGAGACTTATCTAGCACCAGGGGATCAGTTAGAAGTTCGGGAATTCCTTCCTTAACTGCCGGTCCCTTCGAGGTACACGTGGTGGCCCCACGAAAACGATAGTTGGTTAAAGGGCTAATGTTTGTGCTAGTGGAAAATTTCGGATCACTAAATTATCCATAGGTGCTGTTGCCGAATAAACAGAGCCATTTATTAATAGTGGTGACAATTAGCTATGTGCTTACGAAATATATTGCAGTGGATGCATTTGTGCTGACAATCCGCCCTGGACAGAGTTACAAGAATGGTTTTAGGATAAATCGCTGTAACTTCTCTTCCTTGGCAGTAGTGGTTGATCAGTGCAGTGCTGGACCAGTTTGTAACTGGAGCGATTGCTGCGTGTGTGGTAATATTCTTGGCCTCGGTTAGTTGACAAAGCTATGAACGGCAGGGATTACAATTGCTGTATGAGAAGTTGTGAATTTTATGTCTTATGACACATTCAATATTGTTTGTCCTGGCAAGGCATGCAGGGGGTTGGTTGGCCGCTCGTCAAAATGTTGTAAAGAACACCATGCGGTCATGTCTTATTGACGATACTGCATGGAAAACCCCTCCCTAGACTTTCTCCTCATACTATAATAGCATTTTTTAATCGCTGATTAGCTACTTGGGAGCAAGAGAGCGCCTTTTTTTTTGAATCTAAATTAAGCTGTTTAGTAATTACTCGCGTATAATAACTGCTTTTTTACTATAATAGTATCATCAATGGCTCTTGACAGTTTCTTCATTATTTATTATAATTTCTTTTATCTTGAATAATTTCCAAAAAGTGTTTACCACATGCAACTAAATTATTATAAAACGAATGTTTTTTATGTAATAAACAAAGCAAACATATAAACTTCTAGCGTTAAACTTTATTTACAATATTTCTAAATATACATTTGTGTAAAATTGAGTACTTGAAAGTTTTTTTGTACTAATTATTTATTTTCCGAAAATATTATTTTCCATTGTGCATTAAAATTATTTTATTTTGCATTCAACATAAAATATAAAATTGCACAAGGCACGAACCTGTATTTATTTGAGTTGCCCACTGTATTTGCGAACTATGTCAAATTATGTACCGATCGTTATGTAAATAACTTTTGTATATATGAAACGTTTTTTGCATTTGCAACGAACTAATGTAGAGGTTTTTACTAAAGAATTTTTACTTGTTTTAAAGTTTTGTATGCAAATCTCAGTTTTCTAAAAAAGTGGAAAAAGTATTTTATAATTGTGTCTGTTTTTATAGTTTTTTTTAGAATTTATTTGCAAATTATACTTATTTGCAAATTATACATTTTATATTACAGTTGAAGTGTCTATAATATTCGGCCACACCAACTATTTGCTGACATACACTTTTTTGTTTCTTACTTAATTGTTCAGTTTTTTTATTTGCCATTTTTATATCAGATTTTCTTGCTCTGTAATGTTTTTTTTTATATTATTACCTCGCTTTTTCGTGGATTGTTTGTCTTTGGTGTATATACACTTGTGGTGTATAATAATTATCATCATTACTACTATTAGCAGCTTTCAGTTTCTTTAGTTTGTACAAAAAATAAACTTTTATACATATATCTATATATATAAAAATAAGTGTACATTTTGATTGTCACTCCATAACTCGAGAACGGCTCGACCGATTGCCATAAAATTTTTAGGGAAGGTACAGGGAGAAGTGGTGATGGTTAGTTGATTTTGAAATCCAAAATCGGTCTAGCCATTCTCCAGTTATGATTTTTTTTCCTGAAAAAATTCAACATTTGAAAAAAAAAGTCCCCTAAAGTATGCTGTACAAATTTGCAAATAAATAAGAGCAGGCAGGTTGTGAATACATCTTATTCTATGAAATACAAATCAATAGTAAATACCGAGCGAAGCCGGGGCGGTCAGCTAGTACAGTATAAATATAAATATTGCATGGGTTATAATATAATATATATATATATAGGTTATAATATAGATTTTATATAAAATATGTATCTAACAGTTAGTTTATAGTAACGTTGTACATATTAGTAACTTGATGATGCACAAATTACAGCTAAATTATTTTTGCAAAAAGTTTTTGGTTTCAGTTTTAGATTAAACAATTAAGTTTCCAAAATTAGCAACAACATCTGTAGTTATTATTAAAAATGTAAAAGCTCTTCTAGTTATTTCCTCAGTGCTTTTAAATACAATTTTATGTTTTTTTTATATGTATAAAAAATATTTTAAAACCCCAAAGGTACATGGTTATTAAAAGATTTCCAGAGCACAGATTTACATTAACTGAAATGAGCAGTAATGCATTAAAAATTAAAAACCTTAATAATAGCTGCTGTAATTAGCAGAATGGTTTCTGGAGGGTAATAATAAATGTGAATGAACTCATAATGCCCAGAAATATAAAACTGAAAACAATAATAAACAGAAAACTATTGTTAATGTTTGTGTTATTAAATGTTTTACTCCTGCCACAGCTATTTGTTTTCTGGTTAATACAAAATAAAGTTATTGAGAAAATTATAAAAATTTTAAGGAATTTGTAGCGCGGTCTTTAATTGTACAGTGGCTTACAGGTTATTTTATGTAGTGTATTTTTTTGTTTTCAAAGTTCCATAAAAAAAGAAAACTAACAGGAACTTAAAAAATAGGGTTATATGTTTTAGTTTAAAACAAAAAAATATTTATTGCAAAAATGTACATTTTAATGTATTAAAACTAAAAAAACAAAAAAATTTGTGCTTGGTGTTTTTAAGAGTTTCTTTGTTGAATTCTGTATTTGGTTTGCAACACACATAAGACATGCCATCTGAACTGAATATGTTAAACTTTGATTTCATTGGCGAAAATGGAGATTCTTTGCAAACATGTTTTTGCGTTTTTCATTTATAAACGGTTTTTTGCGTGCAATTCGATCATTAAAATCATGTTTGCGCTAATCACAACCAGTTGCAATGCAAGATTGTTCGTCCAGGTCAGTTTCAACTTTGGAGGCCAGTTGTGAAGCTGTTAGCCTTATGTATGCCCTCATTTTTCTTTAAATGTGTTACTCATCATGCTCATTTAAAATTTTATTGGGTGCCTTCTACCCTTGTTATGGATCGATTTTCGTGGATGAAGTCCTCAATTATTTTTTAATGTTAACCATTTCTGCTATTTTTTGCCGTGAGTGGCCATTTTGGAAATGATTGAATACCAATTTACGTTGTTCTATCGTTAAAAACAGAGTTATTTGAACTATTTTAAACTGACACTTGACGTAATAAATAGGACACCAATTCAACAGAATATATTAATAGAATTAAGGTTCTGACAATATTTTTTTCATATGAATACTAGCTAAACCCGGTGTGCTTCGCTACCCCCCCCTCGTCATAAAATAAAATAGAACGTATTTATATATGTACAAACATTTATTTATTTATTTAATACTAATGTATTTATTGTAATGCTTTAGGCGAGGCCATGCCCCTTTGTTAACTTACATAGTCAAGAATTTATTATTTCGTAAGAATATCCTATTGTGAAAATTTAATGACGATCGGTCCAGTAGTTAAGAATATATTACGATTTTTAATTTTCCTAATAAGGGGCGTGGTCCTACCCACTTTTATTCTGGTACGTATTCCTAATTATGCCAATACCATATGTACCAATTATCTTCGACATAGGTCAAAAAATGGCAAAATATGGCGATTTAAATTTTTGGGTTATACGGGCGGTGCCACCCCCGTTTGTACAATCAAAACTTCATATAACCTATTATTCCTTCCAGGGTCACAGTAACATGCTGTGAAAATTTCATCAAAATCGGCTCAGCCGTTTTGGAGTCCATACGTTACATACATACATACATTAAATTTTATATATATAGATTTTCTCTCTATTAAAAAGAGAGGCGTCAAACTGCATATAAAAAACAAATTGTTTAATCCACTTTTAGGAAAAAAGAAAAGCCAGCAACGCTGTATTGAACTATCGGTACAATATAAATTGACTGCATAAAATAAACTTTGACGTGAAAAACGAGCTTTGTTGTTTTTTTAGTTTTAGTTTTAATACATTAAAATGTAATTCTTTTGCAAGAAATGTTTTTTGTTTGTAAGACTATAACATTTTTTCTTTTAAATTGCACGATTTCTTTAAAGTTCTTGGTACTTGTCTTTTTGTGGAGCTGTGAAAATAAAAATACATAAAATAAGCTGTGAGCCACTGTACGATATTTAAAAAGTATAAATCAAAAACAACTAATTATTATTAAAATGTTGACAATTATGATAAATTTGAATTTACCAGTCATACTAAGTGATTCTTATAACTACTGATAAAGGTTAATTTTTATAATATGTATTTATGGGACAGTTATTATATTAAAAATGTACAACCACATTATATTTTAGTAATATAGGGATTTTGAGAATATTAAATTTTATATTATGAGAAATATTGAGAGTATACTTGTTATAATTATCTAATATTAATCATACGCACTCATGATAAGTTAAAAAAATACATACAAATGTAAACAGTAGCACCCAAGACATTACGATTTAGTGGATTTGGATGAGTGGAATATTTTAAATGTGTTCTAAATAAGCATGCACAATTGATTACACGTTAGTACTTTGTGCATTTGTTTGTCTGAAACTTTTGTCTATAACTCCGATTCCACTGCATTTTTTGCCCATGTCCAGTAGCAAACATTTTGGTCAAACAATTTTTGGTAAAAATTTCATTGTTCTATGTCTTTGTTTTCGAAGCTCTATCGTGCCTTTAACAGACGCATGGACATGGCTAGATCGTCTTAGAATATATAGACAGAATTTTTAGTAGTAGTTATTTGGTGATGGATATAAAAATATGACCTTTATTTTTATGTTATCAAATTTTATTTATAAAAATACTTTTTAACCAACGTGTTATTTTTATTTTTTGATTTTGTGCAAATACCAACAGCATTTTTCCAATTCGCCTTTGGCTCCTGAAATACTGGCAAACAAGTTGAACAACAATTTTTCAACGACAACAAAAAGCCAGTTTAAATAAAACCATAAAGTTTCACCTTAATTTTCGTTGCGGTTCAAACTACTAGCCAATAAAGTTTTGCATTTTTATTGTTTTATTATTATTATTTTATTGTACATTTTATTTAAATAAAATATTTGCCTTTTAATGGGGAATTCATGCAAATTTAAAACAAATATTTTTTTGTATCAAAAAAACAGAAAGAGAAGCTACGCACGTTGAAGTTAAATATATGAAAATTTTGTTTAATGCTTAATGCTTAACCAAACATATAGAAACCATACAAATGATGGATACACCCAGTTTCAAGGCAAGGGGTTATGTAATAAATTTAGAACAAAAGCAATTAATATAGGCATTAAAAGACTAAAATAGGTTATGAAGAATTGAAGCTGTGACCTGCTGTTGTTAAACACAATTTTAATTTTGGTTATTTTTTCTAGGAATATACACTCCTAACCCCTTGAACGGCACATTTCTTAGTCTCAGTAATTATTTCCATTTTTTTAAAAAAAGAATAATCTGGCATCTTTTTTAGTTTAAAAGATTTTTTATTATTATCTTGTATTTTCTCTATACAACAATTCAGGATTGGAAATTATCCGTTTTAAGTATTTTTTATATTTTCTTTAGATGTTCTATGAAAATTGTATAACAAAAATTGCACAACTTGATTAGCTCATATTTTTGGAGTAAAGTAATGGTTTGTTATAGTAAAGCCAGAGGTCTTTGTTATGCTACTTAATAAATTTGTAATTTTTAAAAGTTTTTCGAAGATTAAAGTTTTACTGGGTAGAGGTAATACATTATTTAGGCCTGAAAAGGCAAAAAGCTTATAATATCTGTATCAAAAAAGAAAGAAGTCAAAAAGTAAAGTTAAGTTAGACAAAAGGGCGGGCATACAGACCTTAGGTCCATATGATTGGTCCTTTTGTGTTGCCTGAAAAAATAAGAAAGAGGTGAAGAGGAAAGAAAAGGTGAATAGAGATAGACAGTAAGTTAGATATAGACAAGAGAGAAGATATCGGGTCCGTAAGATTAGCAGAGAAAAAGGATGGAGCGTACAGTCCTAATCAATTTAATAATCAAATACTTCTACCATAAGGACTTTTACATTCGATCGTGGCATCAGTATATTCTAATTTTATATCTGATATCTCAGAAACACTATTAAATAATCTTTGTCCCAGGAAAATATTACGCAAAATGTTCATTGCTTGATATTAACACAGAAAATTAGAGACAGTTTCATCCTCTTCTTTATTAGGAAAGCTACTTTAGCTTTCTTCCATGGTTACCGAATTTACAGTGTACAGTGATCACTGACACTAGGTTACTTTGTTGGAGTCACTGTAGTTTCAGTTAGTACAACATACGTTTTTTATTTAGCCTAGGCCAAATCAGTCTTGTGATTATACATTTGTATTAATTTTTCCACCTGATCTGAGCAGGAATGCCGCATAGATGGCCTTCGTTCTCAACAGGTAACATGGCGCCTTTCTTTCGCCAAATGATCAGCAATACAGTTGCCTATTATGTCTTTATGTGCACGCACTCATATGAGTGAAACTGTTGTATGTCTCGCCATCCTATTTAAGGATGCCCGGCATTCTTGGACTAAGATTGATGCAGTATATACACTTGTCAGGGACTTAATTGTATCTTGACTATCAGTATATATACGTATATCCCTTTCCGATACTCTTATAAATAAGCCAGTTAGCTGCTCTTTTTATAGCCGATATTTGAGACTGAAGAAAACTACAACCATATTTGGAATAGGGAAACCAAAGCTTCTCAAAAAGAAGGGTCTAGGAGTGCAGTAATCAATGTATTCGGCAAGATCTTGTATCCTTCAACTGACAGTAGCATGTCCGTATTGTCAATGCTTCCAGTCAAAAAGTTATATCATCATTTCTGTCAAATTAGTCTTATTATCGCAAAAATATGAAAAGCTTTACCCACAATAAGTTGACTAATGCAAACATACGACTAATTCAAAGAAAGAACTCTAATTCACACAACTCAATATCCAAGATAACACAGAAAACCACAAGATAATCAAAATAAAAAAAAAATTGTAAGTAAATTTCGTTCTAGCTCATAACATGTAATAAGAAATATGTTTAATTCCCGAATTCTATTTCTCAGTAATGGTGAGTTAAATAGATGATGTTTACAAGTAGATCTGGGAGAACAAACATGGCTGATGACGCCCTTGGCAGGGTAGAAAATGCATTTCAGTGAGCCATTTGTGTAAGAAAAATATAGTTTTCACAATGGTATTCTTTGAGTTATTAATTAAATGAATTCAAGCCGAAATAATAAGAAAATTTTCTCTAATAATTCAAAAAAAAAAAAAAACACCATTTCATTCTGCTCGCAAATCTCAACGTCTCACCTTTGTCGTGCTAGAATGAGTGACATCATGCTTTTTTTTTCGCAAATGAGAAAAAATTAAATTTGGAAGGTTCCGACCGTTCACGATCTATGAAAGGAACTTTACAGACGTGTTGGCGGTTTCATGGTTTTTGGAGATATTTTTCAAAAACCAATATGAATGCTCGGGTGGTAAAGTCGTACATATAGAATCAAAATATAAAGATCTCATTCATAATGGTATGAGAAAAAAGTGTATGAGTCTGAATAGCAATACTCAACTGTTGTAGTGACATAAAACTAGCCTGGAGCTCCATTTAACTAGTTTGCAAAGTTGATCTATATAAATTGATTCCAAACAGGATCTGTGAAGTGTTGATCAATACTGAGGCACAACCCACTACTAAACTAATTAAATTTAATTTAAAAAACTAAAACTTAATAAACAAAATCCCTTTTGGGCAACAAAAATGTCCATAATCGCATTTTTTGGGTGGGGGGGTTTTCTATTCAAGTGGTATTCAATTTGAGTACATTAATATACAATGAAAAACATTATATTTATTAAAATAAAAGCAAATTGTTATAGGAGGCGCTATTTAAGTGGCATGGAGTGTAATTAATACAGAACCCCTGCTATAGATAATTTTATGCACATATATTTGTGTTTGTATAAAATTAAAACCCATCTACTAAAATGTGTAGAATTTCTGTGTTGTACCATTTTGTGGTTTGTTTTTAAATGCGTATTGAGTTCTTTTCTGGGGTTTTTGTACATTTTGTATGTTTCAATGTTTTCAAAAAAAAAAAAAAAAAAAAAAAAAAAGGATCATCAGAGTAATTTAATGAACTTTTAATTATCTCACAAAAAACTATTAACACATTGGACAGTATTTTATAATAAAGTTTACATAGAATTATAATTTAAAATGTCACAGTAAATAAAATGTCATTAACTCTTACACCAAGCTCACTCGTACATACGTATTAAATATTTATTTATTACTAAAGTTGGGGGGAAAATAAAACTGGTAATAAATAACAGTAAATAATGAATTAAATTCATGACAAGTGGAATAATTTAGAGGAGTTTACCAAAAATTTTAATTAACTAAGTGCTGCAAATTAAATTTGATAATTTATTGTTATACAGTAAAAATTTTACAACTAGGGCTATCCTAAAAGTTTGTAGTTTAGCGACCCGGAACTTAAGCAATACTAGAAGACAACATGTTTTTATTGTTAAACAAAAATTAAATTTTAATTCATTCAATATAAAATATTGTACACATAAAATCCGACACACTAAACAACTTTTGTTAACAACCTGGTAGCAATACGTTTGTTTTTGTTTCCGATGTATATTAATTCAAAATAGAAAGAAAGACGATTATCTAGGAAATTCGATATTATAGGGTTCACTGCGTAAGATATTCAACTCCATTATAGCGAAAGTTGATCTTCAAATATGCGGTGCAATTTAATATCCAGTCGGTTGTGACAAGGAAAATGGGGTTATTTACGCAAAATATTTAACAAAATTCAACAACCGTATTTCAGAAATTTACCTGGAGGTCCATAGAAATTGATTGGTAAAAAAAATTATCTCCCCCCCTTTCCTGAGATAGGACATGGGTATTTAATTACCCCACCGTTTTTAACTATATATTTTTTAACAATTTTCGTTTTCTTATTTCAGTATAAATAAAAAGCTATATATTTGTTTACAAAACAAAATTATTATTTTTTTTTTGACCACTCGAAGTTCCGGTACACACTACTGTGACATTTAAAATGTACTGGGTTGCTTCGAGGAGCGTTACAAACATTTAAAATTACACAGTAAAAAATAAATCCGACTTTGAACTCTATAGCTTAGTAGTTCGTTTCTAAAAGGAGGATTTTTAGTTTGCTTTTCCTTTTTCAGACTGGTTGAACTCTTTACATGTAGTTTATTTTAGTAAAGCAAAGTGAGCAGGTGAAATCAAGTAATTTTTTTTTCTTACAATAAAACAAGTGCGAGAAAATTATAAACAAGCGATATAAAAATGAATCGTCGTCAGAAAATACTGCCGAATGACAAGAAATTCTCGATAGCTGGTCCCATGGGGAAGAATATTTTCAAAAATAATCAGATAACCCGTTGACGTCTACGAGATAAGTGATACGGAGGAGTTGGATGACAATTAGCAAGTGTTGAACGACGACCAAAACCTGCCTCTCGAGATTACTGGGTCTTAAGAAATAGAACGTTTTTTCAGTAGATGGAATGAAGATATACTATCTGCTGAAAACGAGAATGATGATTTGCCGATGACCTCCAGTAATATTGGTAAGAACAGACGTAAAATGGATAAGGGAATGAAACCAAAATGGTCCCAAAAGAATAATTACATGTTTGAGAAGGAGCCTTTGATTGACACGGAGACAGCACACAAAGCTCTATATGATCATATTGGTGAAACTTTGGGGACTGTTTATTGCGGAGGAGGTGCTGGACCTTATAGTGAGTTCCATCAACAAGTATACTACAGTAAACAATTGTCCATCATGTAACAACACTACGGAAATCAAAACGTTTTTCGGCGTCTTATATATAACAGGTTACCACATCAGATAAATCTAAAATTGCAAAGTCTAAATAATCTGTAATTTTATTTAAGTTTATTTAAAAAATATAAATTCGCCTTTTACTTAGGCCCAAAAAGAATTATTTCAATATAGAGAAAATAGTTAATTTTAGAACTCATTATGGACGGTTGGGTATTTAAATACCCATATTCACTTTTTAGTGTGTGACGGCCAAGTGTGTTGACAAACCGCTTTTATTTTTTTCACATTACAAATGCGGCACCTAAGGCTATTTAGAATGAACAGGGGTTTTTCATTTCTCACAGTATCCTTTATTTGACAAACCTTTTTGTGATATTTTTAGACAAAAAAAAAAAAAACGCAATTTTTTTAATTCTCAAACTAAAATTGTTTTTTTTTATTTTTTCAAACATTAGTCAATCTCTAGTATTAAATAAAAAATCAACTTGCAGCATTAACTCTTATCAGGACAACGTAGGAATTTTTTTACAACTTTAATTTTTTTGTGGTGTTTAAATACCCAGTCGAATAAAATGGTTTAATTTCCAAGTATAAAGTTAAAATGCTAAATTCTGACCTTTCACTATTTACACAATAAAATTTTAACTAGTTTTTCACACGTTTTTGCTAAGCTGAAACAAACATAATTAAATAAATAATAATTTGGCTGGCTTTTTAACACTTATACATAAATGCTTAAATATACGTTAATTATAGCTTGAATTGAGTTTATTTTGGATATTTTGAAAACAAAGAAAGTATTCATTAAATCATATATGTAGAAAGAGTAGAGTTAAGTTTATATTTGCTTTGGCATTTTTGTTATTTTTTCATATCCAAATTTATTATAGAAGAGCTGTTATTAAAATTAGCATACATATACATAAGTTTTTTGTATACAAACAATTTTTGTAAATAACTTTTATTCCACAAAAAAAAGTTACCACAATTTGTATGAAAAATATTTCCACTAGAAATGCTAAAATAATGTGTCGTTAAATTAATACATGCAAAAATAAATAATTTTTTGGAAAAAATTATATACTGCTGTACAACAAATTGCATAAATTTTTGTTTAAACACAGCGAAAACTTTAACAAACAAAATAAATTAAGCTCAAAATTTTCATAAACTTATGCACAGTTGCTTAAAAGAGCAACAACTGAACATTTTCTTACTCTGTCTTTTTCATTTAGTTTTTAATTCTTAAAGTAAGAGAAATGAAAATTTTTGCAAGCGGAAGGAAACAGAAAAAGCAAAATGGCTCTTGTTTTATTTTTTTTGTTACTTTTTAAAAATAAAATTTTAACAAGCTTCAGCTAAAGAATAACACAAGAAATATGTATAAAATTATACAAATATGAAATATGTGGGTCAATAGAACTGAATGTGCATAAAATATTTCAAACAACAATAAACTAGTGAATTGAAATACAGGAAACAACTAAATGAATATATTTTTAAAATATAGATAAACGTGTGCTTTGGGTAGTGGAATGTGTATAGATTGTTAAAAATTTCAAAACTCATAAATAATACAAATAACCATCACATCTGTGATTTTACTTTAATGGAATATAAATCAAAATTTATTCATTTTATTCCAGAACGACTGTATGGGGAAATTTTTTAAAGTTTTAAATTTATCGATTGTTAAGGCATTGTTCATATAAAATCAGGCTAATACTAAGCTACGAATAAAGTTAAAATTAAAATATATAAAGACCTACGGTTGAAGCTAAAATTGGACAATATGTAGATCAACGATTAAATCTCAATTTTTCAACATTAACCCTCGGAGGTATAAGGGTTTTTAGTCGCTAAATGGTATAACTAGGTCTGTGCAGACCTACATAGGTTTTGTATGTAAATGCATAGTCAGTTGTCCTAAAAGTGTCTATAAATGTATTTTATGCTAGGAAAAACACAAAACTAATAATTAAAACGCATTTTTATACATCTTAGGTAGCTATTAACGCTATTTTATTACTCATATATAAAACAATACATTTTATGTACGGGATTCAAGGCAGGAGTACCTTGCATTTGAGTGTTGTTTGCATACCGGCTTTTTGCAATGCATGTAATGAAAGCGTATTTTCGCTGTTTTTTATCCAACTTAAAACACAGCGAGCACGATGGTCTGCTGGCAGAGGATGCGGCATGGGCTGGTTGGTCACCTATGGGCGGTCGTGCCGCTACCCGCAAAAAAAACAATGTTGAAAAATTGATTTAGCATTTGAATTCAATGAATGAATAATTGAAATATTTACCTCTACACCGAATAACACCATGAACTGTTTCATATGTTGCATGCGTCTTACAATTGGGTTTGTTGCTCTTTCTTCCATGTAAGGGATCACCAGCTGTTCGGCCAATTCCATAAGGAACATACGTCTTCTATCATTTCGTTTTACATGCCCCAATTTGTCATGTATGACAAATGCAGCCAATCCTGCAACGTCCAGCATATTGAAAAACATGGCCAAAGCCATCGATTTGTGGCCCGTTTGTAAGTGTAACCACCAATCATCTGGTCCATGGTGTAAACTCCTTCTTTAATTATAGTCCAATATTTGGAGAGAAGAGACCACATAGTGCGACATTGTTGTTGTAACCAAATAATGTGCTTAACACCTCTCTTTTAGGGTCCAACATCTCCTTCGGTATGCAGGCCTTGTTTTTTCTTATTGTTCCTACATAAGCCAACCGTTTTGTCATCAAAGTCGAGGCCAGATCGTATGATAAGAAAAAGTTATCTGCATATATTGTTCGGCCAGAACCACTATACCTTTCCACCAATTTGAGAACAACATTCTCGCCAAGATTTGCCGCACGTGCTTCGTTTGGTTGTTTTCCAACATAAATAATTCCTTTTAATGGATAATTTGACTTCGCATCGCACGCCCACAAGATTTTTATGCCGTATATTGGATGACGTGCGTGCGGCCTCGGAACGGAAACAATTGCTCATCCACAGTTATTTGAGCACCCGGGAGATATCGACGCTCTAAGCTGTACATGAGCATGTTCCAGATGTCGTCGATGGCGGCCGTTTTGGTTTAGTGCAAGTCGAGTGGATCTCGTGGTACCGTCATCAAATCGAATATACTTTAAAATATGTTTATATCGCACAGCATACATCGTCGCCCTGTATATAGGGTTTCCATTGTATCCCCACAACTCATGACTAGGCTGACCGTTTGACCCGAATACGCCGGTAAACAAAGTAAGGCCAATAAAAGCGTAAATCTCTCTACATATTGTATACACAACTCAAAACGAAAACTCAAAACCAAAACCACTCAAAAACGGATTTATGAGTAATAAAATAGCGTTAGTGGCTACCTAAGATGTATAAAAATGCGTTTTAATTATTCGTTTTGTGGTTTTCCTAACATAAAATACATTTAAAGACACTTTTAGGACAACTGACTATGCATTTTCATACAAATCCTATGTAGGTCTGCACAGACCTGGTTATACCATTTAACGCTAATTATTTGTAAACCCGGATTATTCCGAACCCGGATCCCCAATCGCTCTGATTTTTTGCTCATTGTGTTCGGAGGTTTTTTCTGCAGGATTACATGGGCGGCTTTTTTTTTCTAACATGAAAAACAAAAAAGTTATACACACTTTTACATGCAAAAAGTCTGCACAGACCTGGTTATACCTCCTAGGGTTAAGAACTACGATTGAGACTAAAATTGGCCAACATAAACACCTGCGATTCAAGGTAAAATTGGCCAACATTAAGAACTAAAATTGAGGCTAAAATTGGCCAACATAAGGAAATACTATAAAAGCTCAAATAAGACAACACAAAGACCTATGATTGAAGCTAAAATTGGACAACATAAAGACCTATGTTTGAAACTAAAATTGGACAACATAAAGACCTGCGATTCAAGGTAAAATTGGACAACTTAAGGACCTGTGATTCAAGGTAAAATTGTCCAACATTAAGAACTACGATTGAGACTAAAATTGGCCAACATAAAGACCTGCGATTCAAGGTAAAATTGGACAATATAAAGACCTGCGATTCAAGGTAAAATTGGACAACATAAAAACCACAATTAAAGCTAAAATTTAACGACATAAAGACCTACGATTTAAGCTAAACTTAGACAACATAATGACCTACAACTGAAGCTCAAATTGGCCAACATATGTAACTACTATAAAAGCTATAAGACAACACACAGACCTATGATTGAAGCTAAAATTGGACAAAATCAATACCTACGATCGAAGCTCAAATTGTAAAACATTAAGAATAACGATTGAGACTAAAATTGGCCAACATAAATAACTACTATTGAAGCTCAAATAAGACAATTCAAAGACTTATGATTAAAGCTAAAACTGTACATCATAAGGACCTGCGATTGAAGCTCAAACATAAATAACTACTATTGCAGCTCAAATAGGTCAACATAAAGACCTACGATTGAAGCAAAAATTGGCCAACACACAAATCTATGATTGAAGCTAAAACTAGACAATATGAATACCTACGATTGAAGCAGAAATTGAACGACATAAAGACCTGAGATTGAAGCTAAAATTGGCTAACAAAAGGACCTCCAATTGAAGCCAAAATTGGACGATAGAAAGACCTACGATTGAAGATAAAATTGAGCAGCAGAATGGCCTGTGATTGAAGCTATAATTAGACAACATACATATTCGATTAAAGCTAAAATTTAACTTACCCCCTGGCCCACGATGTCGAGCGATAACGTTCGCTTAGATAAGACTTAAGACACAAACTTGATTATTGAATAAACAAACTTGATTAAGTGAAAAATAGATACGATAAAGAGTTTGTGTCTCAAGTCTTATCTATGTCGTTATCGTTCGACATCGTGGGCCAGGGGGTTAATAAGGACCTAAAACTGCAGCTAAAATTTAACTAAACAAAGATCTACGAATACACCTAAAATTATACACCATACACCCCTAAGAGTGAATGTTAAATTAAAAGCTATGATAAAAGCTAAAATTTATCTAAATAAGAACCTACAAGTGCAGCTAATATTTAATAATAATAAGCCCTACGATTGAAGTTGAAATTGAACTACATAAAGATCTAGGATTGAAGCTCAAATTAAATTACATTAAAACTTTCTATTGAAGCTAAAATTCAACTGTATAAAGACCTACGAGTATGTGATTTTTTCCCCTTTTCCTTTCTCTTTAACAAACTTCAAAACAGTGTCACTTTATTAAAATTTTCAAAATGTTTTTATTTCTTCACTCATATGTGTTATATTTGTTTTACAATGCGCAACAAATTATTGAAATTATAACGCATAAAGATGTATGCAAACGCAAAAAATTAAAGTATTTCTATAAACGTCCGTCAGTACATGTGTTAATGCTTGTGCAATACAATGCTTTCATAATTGCGGCCAAAACGAAAGAAGTTTTTTTTTGTTGTACAACCCATTAATGTATGTATATTATTTAAAATATTTGTAAAAAAGTGGAATAAATACAAAAAATTAAAACAAAAAATAGCAATTTGCATGTTAAAGAACAATATTGTTGTTCTACATAAATTGAAGTACTTAATATTGAATGCATGTTTAATTGCTTTAATAAAATATGTTTCAATAATTTAAATATATTTTGTATATAATTTTTGCTAGAAATAGAGATCATTCTATAAAAATTTAATATTTTGATGAGAAAAGAATTTTCAATGACATTTTAAATACATTTTAAACCTGTTTTTTTAAATAAGTACAGCTTTTATATTAAAATATGTCTTTTGTTAATGAGACAGATTAAATGAGTTAATAGTTTTATAAGTAAAATTAAAAACCTTTTTTATAATAGCGCAATTCACAATCTTGTGGAAATGGTATTGCATCAGTGAATGTGCAAAAAGGTTTAGCGTATTTTTGCTCTCATGCTAAACCTTTTTGAAAACGAAATGATGTAATACCATTTGCACAAGATTGTGAATTGCGCTATTATAAATAATCAGGCTCTTTTTTTATAATAAAGAGTGTTTTATCATGCTTAAGTCTCATTAAAATTTTTTAGAGAAATTCTCAGAAAATTTTTACAGTTTTGACATAAGAAAAAATTAGCTAGTTAACAAATCTGGAACACAAAATAAGCAAAAGTCAATAATGCGAACCATATGTTAGTCGATGTACATGAAAGAAGTTTCTTTTAGAACTTTGTTTTTCGTAACACAGCTGAATATATTGAAGCGTTGATGATTGTTAACACAGCTTTCTATTAAGTCTACCTAATTTCTAAGATATCTTAATTATGAATTTAAAGTATCTTTCCTCACCTTATGTCATTACTTATGTCATTGCTTTATTTTTTATGTCATTGCTTTATTGTTTTATTTTCTTACAAGACAATTTAGTTTAGGATTTAAAATATTTTTGCTGTCTTTCTATAAATCTAATCAGTAGCTGACATATGAAAAAGAAACACGTTCCATAATATCTGTTATTTCATTCCTTTCCATATAATATATTTATTTTCTTTTCTTTTGCTGCAAAATCCTTAAGAAAAAAAGCGCAGATAATCTGCAATAAACTATAAGTCTAACATACAGTGGTAAGCAAAACTGACCGGATGGGGTGCCCCGATAGACTATGCGATAGTGTGCCGAACTATCAGTCAGAGGGTTGCGGGTTCGATTCCCGCCAAAGACTCTGGGTGTTTTCTGCAGACAAGCCAAAAGCTTCGCAGTTTGTGTTTGTTTATATAAAAAAAACAATGTTTAATGGTTAGAAATGCCTTTAGAACAATGATGTCCATTTCATGAAACAATGTTGTTGTATTCATTTGTCCTGTTTCACACTCATCAGTTTTCTGACTGTGAGAGAGAAAGAGAAAATTATTAAAAAAAAAAATTATTATTATTATTATTAAACTGACCGGATGTTTTGCATTAAGGAAGTAAGGTAATGAAAATAATATAAATATAGGTATATTATTATATATATGTATTTTTTTTATTTACTTCAACGTTATTCTAAATTATAAAGCACAAAAACTCACATAAATTGCTTCAAAAAAAATAAAAAAAATTAAAAAAAAACAAAAAATTCATTATTCCGACACTTTTGCACAATACAAGAAATAAACATTATGACGATATTGCTCTGTCGAAATGTAACCGTTGGTTTTTTTTTTGTTTGTTGCGATATCGTTTCAAGCTTGTATTGGTCTATTTGTGCATTATTGTTTGACCTGTGAAGTGATTAACTTGATTTTTAAATAAAAAATTAAAAGATCTTTAAAACTTAGAAAAACTCTAACTGATACTGACAACAATGTGATAAATTTGTTGCAAAATAATTATTCATGACGTAAAATTGTTGAAAAACTAAACTTAAGGAATAATAAGCAAGCAGATCAATCATGACTGCTTTTTGATGATGGTGGTGACCGGCAGATTGAACGTTTGCTACATAAGAAGGACATCAAGACCCCAAAAAATGTTGCAAAAAGTATTGATAAGGATGCCAGTTCCCGGAAAGTTAGACGTGTATTAAATAGAATCGGTTTAGTAGCCATGCTGAGAACGTCTGATGGAAAAGAATAATATTGGCATATGCCGCATGAGCGCATCCAAAAGCGGCTCCTTAATATAAAACTTCCGGGCAGTTTTGCTTCCCACTCTATATACATATATATATACGTGTAATGTGTTAAGGAACTTAAAAAAATCTATAATAGGTATTAAGCTTTTTTTAGATTATTTCCTATTTTCGCACTTTGTCATTTAAGTGATATGAATTATTGTTGGAATAAATTTATGTAAAAGAAAGTGATATAAGTTAAATAATGTTTTGAGGACATTGTAGGACAGAGTAGTATTAATTTTCAAGAGCTAGAGTTTTTAACAGTTCACTAGGCATGTTCGAACAAACTGTACAGTTTACTAAGATTTTCTTAACCCTGCTACTATGTTGGAAAAAAAATACACATGTTATATTTGGGTCATATTTTGACCCCACATTTTTTTATTGAGAAAATTCAAATTTGTACATTTCGAAAATATTTTTAAGGCTTGTGATTAATGCACTATATCGTCGTTAGAGTAATTGTGTGTCGGTCTGACGGACAAACACGTTTTTTTTGCAAGTTATGCAATGTTAAATACGAATGGGTCATTAAAAGACCCTAAACGAAGTAACAGGGTTAACGTAATGATAATTATGCCTTGGAGTACACCCTAATATCTGTAATATTGTATTAAGTTAGTCTCAAAATGACTGATATAATAAATTTATTTAAGTTTTCTTAAATTAAGTAAAAGTTTTGTTTCAAATGATACCGGGTTTTTTACATTTGCTAAAATTTACAGAACACAAGTTGCCAGAACAAGAGCTGCGACGCGATTAAAGAATCTCTAGGTGAATATAAAAGTAAGACTTTAATTGTACAAATAAGGCATCTCAAATTCGTTAATACTCTCAAAGTTAATTTGATTTGACACTTGTTAAACTTACTACCATGTCCTTTCCTTAGTTTCAAGTTAGTTAAATAAAGGTGAAAAAGTGTAGATAATTTCCTCACGCTCCTTCTTTCTTACTTATTTTATCCAATTTATATTTTATGTAGTATCTTATGTTGGTGTTGTAGAAGTATGTTTTTCTTTTCAGGGTTTGGGGAAATATTCATGTGGGTGAGGTAATAGAAAGCAACATAATAACACCGTATGTTGCTCTTACTGCTGCTGTGTGTCACTGTTTCTGTCTCTGTGTCTGCCCCTGTCATTGAAGTTGCTGTGCTGTTATGCCACTATTGTGTCGGCAAGTTGCCTGGAAAAGTTGTATAGACAATAAAAACTAACAAGATTTTTATTTATGTTTATGAAATATTGTCAAAGTGTTGTTGTTGTTATTTTTGTTGTTTGTTTCATAAATAAGTCTGTATAGAAAATATGGTTTTTCGACAAAGTTTTTTTTTCACTCTATTTACGGGCCAAATAAAAACTTTAACAAATGCTCTGTGTATTCTCTTAAGAAATATTGTCATTGCTGTGTTGTAGTTATTTTGAAGTTTATACAAGTAGTGTTGTTTGCCATAACAAAAAAAATATCCAATGTGTTTTTTTTTTGTTTTTCGGAAAAGAAAATGTTGATTTTAAGTTGAAATATTTAAGGTTTTTCTCTGTAGCCTCGTATTGATAACAACGAGGTCAGGGATAAAGTTTGCCAGTTAAGTTTCCTTTTTTATATTTGTTTATAAAATAAAACACAGTAAAACATAAAATGAAATGAAAACCTCAGCACCAAAGCACAGTCTGTTATCTTGAAATCTCATAAATAAAGTGCTGAAACTTAAAGTGGCATTTAAGATGTAAGCGAAAATATGTTAAATATATACGTATTGAAAGTAAAAGTGATAAGATGGGTTGAAAATAAGTTTTTTTTTGTTTAAATTGTTGTCTATATAATTTAGAAAAGTTTATTTTTTTTTGTAGTAAGAGCTGTTATAATATATATTGTTGAATTTTGCGTGAAAAAAATAAAATTTAAAAGGAATTTATAGTTTTTCTTAGAGGATTTTTAGAATTTTTGTTCAGAGATATTTAAAACAATACATTCATATATAATGTAATCAATGAAAAATATATATAAAACTATAAATAAAGTAAATATTATTAAGATTTTGGTAATTACTAAAGCTTTAGGTCTTTTTTATAAAATATTTAAATAAAAAAAAATATAAAATATATGATTATTTAACTGATTATTCGACCTTTTTATTAATTAAACAATTATATTTTTATTTTTATTTTTTATTCTTTTCCGATATTTTGCTACACAATGTGTAGCACCTTCAGGGAAACAATAACAAAAACAAAATTTTAAATTAATAACAATAAAAATATTTGTCAAAAATAACAGTAATTTGTCAGAATTTAAATATTACACAAACAGAAATATTGATATGAAAAATATTTTAGTTTTTAGTTTTTGTGTTTTTATAAATTAAGTGTCTATAAGTTTGAGCAACATTATCTGTATCTACTTTAAAATTGATTCAAAGATTTGTTGGTACATTAATAATTTCTAACATTTCTAACATATAGCGACGTTTATAATTATTTTCTGTTTTCAAAACTGATATGTTCTCAAAGTCGGGATAGTGATTTAAATTTGTGCAATGTGATGAGAATGCTGTTTTTTGTGATGATATATCTCTATATATTTGATAAGATTTGTGTCCAGCTATTCTAGTTTTTAATTTATTTTTAGTTGTACCCATATATATTTTGCTACATTTTTCATTGTTATTATTTACATGGTATTTTATAAGCTACGTTTGACATTTCTAATTTAGGTATCCTATCTTTTATCTTACTGAAAAATCTGCCTACTGTATTATACATTTTTGGAGCCATTTTATATTTAGTGTTATCAAATATATTACATTTTTCTAATCTTTCGGATATTTTAGGTACATAAGTTAATGATTTATATATTTTAGATTTAGAAAATCCTTTTGTGTTATTCATTTTATTTTTGAATTGTCTTATTAATTTACAAATTATATTAATAGGGAAATTATTATCCTTTAATATTTTGTTAATCGTTTCTATATTTTTCTTGTGGAATTCCTTATCACTTATTGTCAATATTCTCTCTATAAGATTTTTAGCTGTATTAATAATAATTCTTTTAGGATGTTTTGAATAGTAATTAATGATTCTTCCTGATGATGTAGGTTTTTGATACCAGTCTATTAATAATTTATTACCTCTCTTTATTATTTAAGTGTCTAAATAAGGAAGTATAAAATTACATTCTTTTTCTATAGTAAATTTAATATTTGGATGAAAAGAATTAAACATCGTCAATAATATATTCTATTTCATTTTCTGAAATAGTGAAAAACAAATCATCTACATATTTTGCTAAAATTTTTGGTTTTATAATCAATTTTTCAATACAAGTGTCATGTAATTTTTCCATGACAATATCAGCAATAATTGTAGAAGCTGGTGATGCCATTAGGAGGCCTATTTTCTGTTCATATATATTGTTATTGTATTGAAAATATCTGCTATCAATTATACAACATTTTAAAATACGTAAAAACAGATCTTTAGAAATATTTGTATGTTGTTCTACTATATTCCATTTTTCATCTATAATACTTATTGCTAAGTCTACAAGTATGCTAGCGAACAATGATACAACATCAAGTAAAATAATTTTTTCATTCTTATGAATTGTTACATCCTTTATCTTATCTTTCAATTCTAATGAATTCTTTACATTATATTTAGAGTTTAAAGTTAATTTTTTAAGAATGTCAGAATGATGGAGAGTTAATACATGAAAAAATTGGTCTTAAAGGAAATGTCTCTTTATGATTTTTTGGTAATCTATATATTTTAGGAGCTGTTGCCACATTTGTTCTAAGATTGTTTCTCTCAAAAATTGTAATTATTTTTAATTTGAAAAGATCATCAACTATATTATTATTTATTTTCTATAATTTGTTTGTAGGGTCCTTATTTAATATCTGATATGATGTAGTATTATCTAAAATATCATTCATCCTTGATTCATAATAGGTTTTATCAATAGCTAAAACTAATCGACATAAGCATCTGGGATTGAAGCTAAAATTGAACTATATAAAGACCTACAATTAAAGTTAAAATGATCTACAAAAATACCTCCAATTGAGGCTAAAATTAAACGCAATTGAAGTTCAAATTGAACTACATAGATACCTATGAGTGAAACTAAAATTGATATGCAAAAACCCCTAAAATAAATCTCCATAAGGGCCTACGATTGAAGCTGAAATTTAGCTCCATAATGGCCTACGATTGAAGCTAAAATTAAACTACCAAACGACCTATAATTAAAGCTAAAATTTCGCAACATAAAGACGTACGATACCTCTAATACCGCAACTTAATCATAATTACATAAATACCTAAGAATTATTCTAAAATTTATTTCCAAACTTTAGTGCTAAAATTTAACAAATAAGTAGTTTTAGAATTGATACAATGTCACAATGAATTAAGCTTGTATTGATAATACGTTAGAAAGTAAAGGAAATAAAACTGTACGAGAATTTATTTTAATGAAACGATTTGATTTATTTTTTCTTTGAAATAATTAAAAAGACTGAAATTTAAATTACTGTTTTCAAATTTAGTATCAACAATTTATTTGACAAAATCATTCTAAGGAAATTAAATGCTTTAACGTCATTCAAAGGCTTTTATTTGTGTAATAAAATTTATTAAACCTTTGAATTTTCTAATCCAAATTGAATTGAAACTTGTTTCAATTTGATTTTGTTTTGCTTTTTTTTTAATGGATGCGAAGAGAGAAACATTTGGGTCATTCAATAAATTGGACTATTTTGCAATGAATTTTAGTTAAAGAAGCTGAATGTTTCAAAAAAGAATTAATTCTTTTAAGAATGAATTCTTTATATTTACTGTCATATTTTATAAGAAATTAAAGTAGTCTTCAAATGTGCATTAAGAAAATTTTGTATGAAGATTTTGTCTAAAATCTTCAAGCCTGCTTTATTCGTTAAAAATATGTATGTTAAAGTTTTTGAATTACTTTGCCACTACAACTTATATTTGACGTTAAAACAGGGTTCGTGAATAGTAAAGATTAAAAATAATAAAGAAAAGAAATATAAAAAAGTTTAATACATTTCTTCCCCACTAAAAATAATTGTTCTTAAATTGGACTTTTATGTTTAGTAGAATTAATCGGATTGTTTGGGAATAAAACTGGACCAGTACTGGGAATAAAACATATTTTGAGTATGGTCATTTTACATATTTTCCGTTGCAATACAGGGTTACTACACGAATATGTCCATCTGAATCTGGGTGTACTTTTACTACTCTAGCGCTTATAGAGTAGTAAAACCATATCAGCAACCTCTGCCTCTCGTTTCTTAGCATTTTATTTAGGTCTCGATTGCAATAGACAAAGATACTCCTTTGACCAACGCTGTCAAAAAATGTTGCTTTAATGTTTCCACTTGCTTCCATCTTGTTAAACGGTCGATGTTAGTGTCAAGCAAATTATTTTCAGTT